>CM060931.1:652288224-654750724 GCA_030765085.1 Allium cepa | reverse complement strand
TCAACCAATTATGTAAATTAACCATTTAAATTTAAATAATCCAAATGAGTGAGATTAACTCGCCCTTGACCTCAAATTTGTTGATCGATCCAACCTGGCTCGTTTCCATTATTTTTGACCTTGTATAAGCATTATAGGATTTTATTAGTATTTGAATTTATCAAACAATTAATGACTACTTAGTTAACTAACAAATTAAATTTAACTACAAGTTTGGGTTTTAACTTAAAAATTTAACCTCACCCATAATTTCCTTTTGAAACCTTTTTTATAACTAAAATACATTAAGTTTATTAATTAAATAAATCGCTAAGATGCATTATCTAAAATAACTAGAAGATAAATAAAAATATGTATATTTTTGCTTTGAGCCTTATACATACATATATATATACATACATATACATATATATTTATAAAGTAAAATAAAATACAATTCCCTTTTTAGCCTATATATTAAAACAAAATTATCTTATTACTGTAGACTATAAAGTTTATTAATCATTGTTATTATTATCAATCTATAAATTGAAAAAAACTGCCTTCATACATCTTATATATATTTTTCAATTCAAACGTAATAAAAACAGTATTTAATTTCATTTAGAAATTTCTCTCTATACAAAGTCATTTCAGTTATAACTTCATAATATTAATTTCTAACCTATATACACTTATACACAAAAATAGTTTTTCTTAACCGTAATATATTTTCAATGACAGAAAATACCTTTACTCTAATTATCAAAGTTTTCCTATAAAAGGATGTAAAATTAATAAAAATAAAATACCTCACTGCTAGCACATCTCGGCATCGACCCGCCTCTCTCTCGAACCACCAAGCTTCGCGGTACATCCTTGAGTTCTGCTCCTCCTCTCGAACCAGTCAACAGCGTCGCCTCCTTTAGGTGACGTCGAAGACCACTGCATACCACTCGAGCCGCCATCACCTTTTTCCGATGGCCAAGCTCCTCTGCCTTCGAATCGCGCACCGCTTCTAACATCGACCTTCTCTTCTCGCCTGCTCGCGAACGCTCCGACCTCCACTCCATTTAATCACCTTGCCGCCTCGAATCCCCTAGCTCGAGTTCGAATCGATTTTCTTTCGTTCGAACGAGAATTGAAAGAGGACGCCATTTCTTATTAACGAACGACATCCCCTTTTTTTCTCGACCAAATTTAGGATAAAAGAATGAAAGGTTCGGCTATTTCATTTATCTTGAACGAGAGGGCAACACAATTTCAGGATAGTTTGTAGCGTATGAAAGAAGGAAAATAGCGACAGTGCTTTGGACAGGACTGGAAAAGGGTTGATGTGAAATTAATTTCAAACCGTTCTAATAAATGCAACTTAAAAACTTGACCTCCTATCGAGGCATGCCGCTAGGTGTTTATAGGGTTATACCCCTATTTCGAACGAAATGGAAAAGGCTTCGAGTCCCGATTCGATTGTATGGAGAAGATAGCCTTTTGGATCCAGTTATTTTATTGAATTTCGATATAAAATTTCAACGCGTTTATATATCGTACGGCCAAATGATCACTCCAAACATTACGAAAATTGAAATCCGATAATAATACGATCCAATGGAACTGGTTTCGTCGAAATCAGAGACTACGCCTTGGAAGGCTATTTTTTAATATCAATTTAAACGATATATTTTCAAAACTTAATAAAACATTCCCAAATTCAATTTCAACACTTTTATTATCTCCAGTACTATTGATATAAATTTTACAAACCCTTAAATTATTTTTAACAGGCTTAAAACTCCAGATTTAATATTTGACCCAATTTCCAGTAATTAAATCCAATGATTAAATTTCCAAATAATGGTGACATTTGAAATTTAAGCTACAAACTAACTTTTAGATATTATAATTAATCAAACATCCCAATTTAAATTGTCCAAAATTCTGGGTCGTCATAGGATGAGTAGTGTTTAATGAATTCTAAGACTTATATGAACCAAATTGAAATTATGATACAAACAAATGTAGAACTTAATCATATAACAATCACAGGATCAAACACAGATGTAGAAAGTAGATAAAAAGTAATAAAGGGAAAGAACACACAGGATTTTATACCGGTTCGGAATTACCCTACATTCAGTCATGTACCAAGGCAAACCACCTCATACAGATTTTTATTATACCAGTGTCAGGATTACACTCCTCAATTTATAAAGGCCTTAAGGTACCCTCCTGTATCATGAGTTTGGGGCAAATTCTCTTGATTTAAGGGCCACAAGATTTCCCAATTGATTTCCAGGCACAACCACACCTTATAGAGAGACTCAATAAACCTTTGATTACAAATTGATCATATAACTCTGAATAGCACTTTGATCTTCGAGAGAGGAATCAAACACGAATGAAATTCTAATTTGATTCACTTGAGAATTTGGTAGAATTTCGGCACGATCTTAAAGATATGATAATTATAGAACATGGATTTGTGGAGAAGAAGAAGTGAAGAAAATATATGAATTGTATATTAAAAAATTCGTTTGAGAAAATTATTTATAAATCACCAACGGTCATAATCATTCGTGAAGAGATTTAAACGAATAGACACTTCTTTTGAAAATTGAAACTTTTGAATTCAACGGCCACCATGTCGACATGGGGTATCCCATGATGTCGACATCCCCTTGTTAAAAAATGAAAAGCTTGTTTTGAAAATGGTATTGAAATGAAAACAAAATGAAATGACTCTGGAGTAAAATAAACTAATTTTACTGTGTTTTAAAACACAAAAACAAAGAATATTTAAGGCTAAAACATCTTTTTGTGATCATTTGAAAAGATAGTTTTAAGGCTAAAACATTTTGAAAAGAAGTTTTGAAAAACGTTTTGAAAAGCAGTTTTGAAAAACCATTATGAAGTAGTTTTGCAAGCCTCTTCCTGCAGAATATCTCATCACATCAGGACTCGAGAACTTGTACAAAACCAGGATGTTCGTGGGTTTGTAAACCACTTGTCGTAGATTTGTAAGCTACTTGTCGTGGGTTTGTAAGCCACTAAGAAGGTAGAAATAGGTTCCATCCCAAATGAAATTTGGAATGAAAATTTCCATGCTATCATGAAGTTTTAACAAAAACTAGACACATGTAGACACATACCTTGAAATCTTGATCTTGAGATTCTAGAGTCTTCAATCTTGAGTCTTGAATCCTTATACTAATCAGTCTTCAGTAATCAATACCTGCATATCTATATATCCTGCATATTCATATCTTTCTAGACAATAGTGTTAGTATATATTTTATAATAAGATAGTTAAAAAGGTTTTTGTTATCAAAACCTACATCTCAATTCCTAACAATCTCCCCTTTTTGATGATGACAACCTGTATTTATAAAATATACTTACTCCTATCATAACTCCCCTTACTCCATGACTCTCCTTTAATCCAAGCCATCATTTCCCCCCTTACTCCAAGCCAACTACTATTTTATGACTTCTCCTCCTTTGTCATCAACAAAAACTTCTAACTAATAAAATCCCTGAACTTGTTATAAGATAATCAACCATAATAAAATAGAGTAAGCCATATATAAGTGTAATAAGTTCTAAGTGTGATCATAAGTGTAATCAAATAAATCAATCATCAGCCAATCATATTTACAGTAATTATTCAATCCAAACATATATACAAACCATACCAAATAAGTTAAGTCAATCAAGTTTTAACACACACCAATCAAATCAAACAAATATCATACAGAATGAGTAGACATTCCTTGGTACTTCCACCCATCCATCTTCTCCAAAGATAGGGTCTGCTTTAATGGCATCCCATTCTTCTTTATCTTTGTCGAGAGTGACTGGTGGAATTCCTTCAAGATCGTCCTTGTTAAGCGCTGAGATCATCCAACGAAGGGCGTCGAAATGTTTCTCTTGCTCCTTGATCATCTGTATTTGACTTAATTCTAAGTGGCGTTGATTACGAAGTATTAATGTAAGAATATTCTTGAAGGAAGTGAGAGCTTCCTCAAGATTATCACTTTGATTCTTAATTGGAGAAGCCATAATTCCAGAAATAGAAAGAATTATGAAAGAAAATGACTAGAAATGAAGTTTTACAATTTATTTTGGATGAAACAGATATATAGGGCTATAAAGTCGATTGAAATGAATAGACATAAGTTAGTTACATGAAATTAAAATTTGAAAATGTAACTAGTTTCTGCCTGTTGGATGTCGCCATGGGGGGATGGTGTATGTCGACATGCCTCTGCATAAAGTGACATTTTGCTTGTTTTGAATAATATTAACAAATCAATTAAACTAAAATTTGTATAATATTAAAACGAGCAAGTACAGAGAAAAGTAAACAAGAATAACAGGAAATGAACGATTTCATTAATAATTCTAGTTAACATTACGTAAGATAATTTAATATTAACTAAAATAAAGAAACTACAAAGATAGAACTTAAGATAACATGAACTAAAACTACTTACATGAAGATGAAGAAGATGATATCCAAGCTTTCTACTAATTTTCCCAAAGAACTTGTCGATTTTAGTTGAAATCTTATCCATTTTCTTACTCATCGATCTTTTAAGTATCTTTTGATTTTCCACTATAATTGTTTGATTATTGAGAATGGTCTTATTGGATGGATTAGCGGGATTAGTAGGATATTCTATACTTTCTAAGGAGGTTTCTTGATCTTCCTCTTCCTCCTCCTCAATTTCCATTCCTTCCTCTTCCTCTTCTTCTTCTTCTTCCTCCATTTCTTCCATTTCTTCATGAGCAAGCCTTTCTTCTTTTTCTGTAAGCGTTTCATATGGTTGAAACACTAGTGGAATTTTCATAAGGGAAATGTTTCCATCGTTGAACACTTTTCTAGTTGTAAATTCTTCCCTTTTAAAATCAACTCCAAAGTAATTGAAAATTCGAGCAATATAAATTTCATGGTATAATGTGTTTTCACCCATGGTTAAGTTCTTGGGCCTTAGTTCATCCAAAATAATTTAAGCCCAATTAATATCATAATTTTCAAAAATTGCAAAAAGACCTTTGCAAACTTTCAAAGTCGGGTTGTTGTAGTTTCCCGATCTTGGTATAAGTGTGTTGGATAAAAAAAGATTAACAATCCTTGCTTTTGGACGAAAAATAATGATTTTTGAATTCAAAATTGTCACCCCTTTCAAAAATGTGATGAAATGTCTCTCGATCATTTTCATTGATTTGAAATTCCGAGAGATTCATTCCAGTATACTTGCGTCCCAAAATATTTCCCAAACTTTCACAATCCAAAACAATTTGTGTTCCTTTAACACTACTCCAAATTTGTCCTTCTTCCCCATCATAAAAACCACGATTCAAATTCGCATAAAACAACTTAACAAGTTTTGGATAACATACAAAATCATTTTGTTTTTTATCAACTAAACTAAGAATAGAACATCGTTGAAAAATATTTTCAGTTTCATAAGAAGGAAAATCTTCAAAAATAGCAAATTTTCCTGTATGAATTTTACCAAAGTTTACATAGTTGATGTAAGCTTTCATAGCTTCCGGGTCATTAAAAAGAAATTTTTTGATAGATTTTGGAAGCCTAATGGTGTTAGGAGCTGTGTAGTTAATGCATCGCTATTACCCCGCTACAAAGCCACTATATCTCATAGCGGATTTCTACCGCTATGATATTTCCACATAGCCCCAAAATATAGCCTTTCCGCTTTAATCCCCGCTATTTCCGCTAGTTATTTCCGCTATATTCCGCTATTCCCACTATATCTTTTTTAATAAAATGAATTGAAAAATTGCATTTATACATTATAAAATTATGAAACTAATTTATTCGATTTAATTTTTAATATATTTTCAGAAATGAAAATACTCTAATATTCTACCAAATTCAATTATGTTATATAACAATTTTTCGTTTGTTTAAAGTATATTCGCATATGTTTTTATTTAAAATTATTTATGTATTATTTATAATTCAATTAAATGATAATTTTTCATTTAATTACCATTTATATATTTGTAAAAACATTAAGTACGAGTTTTATATGCTATTTTAGAGCCATCCGCTATATCTCGATATATCCTCGCTCTATCCCCGCTATGACTTTTTGCACCTCCACCGCTTTGAATCTACCGAGCGCATTAACTTCACAGGTTAGGAGTGCTTGAAGAAGCCATTGAAGAAGTTTGAGGGGAGTTGAAGATAATGAAGATAAGATTGAAAATTGAAATGAAAGTGAAAAGTGATGATAAAGAGAGTGAGATAAATAGAGATTCTAAGGTCATGTTCTCCGGTCAAGAGGCATCTTTTCAGAGCATTGAAATTGGTGAAAAGGTGGGGGAAATTCAAAAGTTTGAATTCAAATTTTGAAATCAAATACCGAGGGGGATGGCGACATGGGGCATCTGGATATGTTGACATGTGCCTATCGATTCAAAGGACAAGTGTCTAATCCTATTTTCTAATAACTATATATATTATATCCTATATTCTAATTTTATAATTCCTATGATAACATTAAATATAATAATACGTAAATATTAATAATTTAATATTTAAAATATTATTATTTTTGAATTAAAATTCAAATTTCAAGGGATAAATTTGAATTTAAAATTCAAGGAATTTAATAAAATCAAGCAAACAAACAAGCACCCATTCAACCAAGAAAAATCAAAAATAATGTAAATGCGTATCTATTTTTAGATCCATATGCCCATCGTCGTCTGATTCATGAATAACAGTGAAACACAAATTTGAATTTTTTGTCTTCTTTTCATCGTCACTGGATGGCGAGTCTGAGTCATCAGGAGTTGCTGTGAATGCTTTCTTTATTTTCCTTGACGAATCATTATTTGGAGGGAATAACTGTTTATCTGGATATGGACAGTCTTTCCTATAATGCCCGACTTTATTGCAATTGCAGCATCTTTCATTGTTGACGTTCTCCGCATTATTTCTTAAATTCCTTTCATCATTTCTTTTGTAATTATTCATTTTTCTGTATTTTAGGAATTTTCGGAAGTTTCTTGTCATGAAAGCTATCTCCTCATCACTGTCTGGTTTTGAACCTTCAGTTGTTGCATTGAATGCTAATGAATTCTTTTCTGTAGCCTTGTTTTCTCTTCTTCCTTGCAATTGAGCTTCATACGACATCAGATTCTCAATCAATTCTTCTATTTTCATGAAACTGATATCATTTGCTTCTTCGATTGCAAGTGTCTTTTGATCCCATTCTGGAGTGAGTGAATTTAGAATTTTTCTGACTTGGTCTTCCTCCAAAAAGCTTTTTCCCGGTGCAACTAGTGAATGAACAATATCTTGAAATCGACAATACATGTCAGAAATGGACTCATTTGCATGCATTTTAATTAATTTAAATTGATTAGTTAATGGAAATTTTAATCTGTTTAACTTTGCTTGTTCCTTCATGAGTAACTTGCAAAATTTTCCAGATTTCAAATGCAGACTTACAAACAGACATTCTATTAAACTCATTCCTATCTAATGAACAAAATAATATATTCACGGCCTTTGAGTTATTTTGTGCAACACCCTTTTTCTCAGTAGTCCACTGGACAAAATTGGTAGTTGGTTCAACATACTCAGTTTATGTGATATTCCAAGTGTCTTAGCCTACTGACTGTAAATAAATTTTCATTCTACAAGCCCAATATGCATAATTAATTCCATTGAAAAATGGTGTTCTGATAGTAGACTGACCTTCTACAAATGAACTAGTGTTAGGGATAACAGAACTAGTGCTAGAGTTGACATTACCATTATTGGTAGCCATTAAAACAATTTTCAAGTTGCAGATTATGAAAACTATGAAAATCAATGCTCCGATACCAATTGAAAGGGACAGCGGATTAAGGACCTTAAGGCTAATTTAACACCAGAGAGGGGGGTAAATAGTGTTTAATAAATTCTAAGACTTATATGAACTAAACTGAAATTATGACACAAACAAATGCAGAACTTAATCAAGAGCAATCACAGAATCAAATAAAGATGCAGAAAGTAAATAAAATGCAGTAAAGGGAAAGAACACACCAGATTTTATACTGCTTCGAAGTTACCCTACATTCAGTCTTGTACCAGGCAAACCACCTCATACAGATTTTTATTAAACCAATGTCGAGATTACACTCCTTAATTTACAAAGGCCTTGAGGTAACCTCCTGTCTCACGAGTCCGGGGAAAACTCTCTTGATTTACGGGCCACAAGATTACCCAATTGATTTTTAAGCACAAGCACACCTTATAGAGAGACTTGATAAACTTTTGATTAAAAATTGATCCTATAACTCTGAATAGCACTTTGATCTTCGAGAGAGGATAGAGAATCAAACAAGAATGAAATTCTAATTTGATTCACTTAAGAATTTGGCAGAATTTTGGCACGATCTTAAAAATATGATAATTATAGAACATGGATTTGTGGAGAAGAAGAAGTGAAGAAAATATATGAATGTATATTAAAAAATTCGTTTGAGAAGGCAATTTATAAAGCACCAATGGTCATAACCATTCGTGAAGAGATTTAAACGGATAGACACTTCTTTTGAAAATTGAAACTTTTGAATTCGACGACCACCATGTCGACATGGGGTATCCCATGATGTCGACATCCTCTTGTTAAAAAATTGAAAAACTTGTTTTGAAAATGGTATTGAAATGAAAATAAAACGAAATGACTCTAGAGTAAAATAAACTAATTTTATTATGTTTTAAACAGAAAAACAAAGAATATTTTAAGGCTAAAACGTCTTTTTGAAAATCATTTGAAAAGATAGTTTTAAGGCTAAAACATTTTGAAAAGCAGTTTTAAAAATCCATTTTGAAGTAGTTTTGTAAGCTTCTTCCTGTAGAATATCTCATCACATCAGGACTCGAGAACTTGTACAAAACCAGGATGTTGGTGGGTTTGGAAACCACTTGTCGTAGGTTTGTAAGCTACTTGTCGTGGGTTTGTAAGCCACTAAGAAGGTAGAAATGGGTTTCATCCTAAATGAAATTCGGAATGAAGATTTCCATGCTATTATGAAGTTTTAACAAAAACTAGACACATATAGACACATACCTTGAAATCTTGATCTTGATACTCTTGAGTCTTCAATCTTGAGTCTTGAATCTTTATACTGATCAGTAATCAATACCTGCATATTCATATCTTTCTAGACAATGGTGTTAGTGTATATTTTATAATAAGATAGTTAAAAAGGTTGTTGTCATCAAAACCAACATCTCACTTCCTAACATAGAGATTACCTGTATATATTAAATTATTACGGAATTCATAATTTAATATTGTAAATTAAAATATAATTGGAAATTTTAAATTGTTTATTTGGAATAAATAGTGAATTTTATAATTAAAATGAGAAAAATAAAGTTTGGAACTTTATTTTGTTTATTTGGGTATAAATATGGGATGAAATATTGATTGGATAACTATTTGGTTTAAATAAATTGAAATATTGGGTATTAATTAGTTTGAAGCTAATAAATTAATTAGGTGTATTTCAACGTTAAGTTGTTCAAATAAATCTAAGGTAAAGAAAATAAAGTTTTAAAAAATTTATTTTGGGAATTTGAGTTGAAAATAATCAAATTGCAATTTTATTTGGGTAAATACAACAATATTGGATAACATTGTTAATATTAAACTTTTATTGAACTTAAAATGAGAAATATGAAGATATTATGTATTTTATTAATATAAAAGATGGATTATGGTTTAACAATAATATTTTGATGATTAGAAAAGGACAAAATGAAAAAAAATGAGTACCAAATCGACATACTTAGCTCTTATCTAATGCAAGACTATGATGGTCGCTCTTAACCAGCCCTATTCTTTGCATTAGCAGACAGAATTACTTAGTAATTCTCTTTGTTAATGTAGGTCTCGAGGTGAGACATCACATTCAAGCTCAACGACAGGGGGACAAATGAATGGAGATTCCGAAGAGGAGTTGAATGGCGAAGGCGAGGTGTCAAATTGTGGAACTCTTAACCTACGATTGTTGTTCTTAAGCACAAAATAGATCACTTCGCCTAAGTAATCGTAGAGGGGGGCTCCGCTTCAACCCATTTTGTGAAGTAGCCCGTATTACAATTGCATATTTTGCTCCTTCACATGACATTGGTAGCACTCCAATGGCAGCAATCCCCCAAATCGCAAATGGCTATAAGATAAACATCTGTGTAAGCTCGTTAGATGGATCTCTCGGTATCTTTGTAAATCTATGGTGCTTGTCACATTCCTTTGAATATTTAAGTGCAACCTGATTGACAATTAATTGGCTAGAAATATCCATAGTGAAGCTCCTTTTTAGCTATATTCTAGCCATAGCGTGATTACCACAACTCTTTCATGAACATCTGCTATGATCTCTTAGATCCATCCTTTCCAACAAACCTTAGCAATGGTGGAGAGTCCTATCCTATACAAAACTGCTTCATCCAAAATTTAATGTGGTACCTTATGTAAGAGGTTACTTCTTTTGTTCTGATTCTCTAGAAGAGTTTCCTTTAGCAAATAATCCTGAATAGAGTCACCCATGACTCTTTCTCCTCAACCTCTAAGATGTAGTCAATATCTATTTCATCATTTCTTGGAGATTTCAACATCTCTATAGGAACAATCCTAGAAGCCACATATTGCACAAGCATGTCAATTTGGCTAGTGAATCTACAATCCTATCCTCCTCTTTAAGGATGTGCTTTGTCATATAATGCTCGGTAACGGCTAATAGTTCTAACACTTTCAATGGGTAAGAGATAAGTCATGCAACCTTAACTAGAAAATCCTTTAGACACTATAAACCACCAATTAGGAGTCATTACAGATATGTGGTGTTTACACTCTAAATACCTTCACAATTTGAGTCCTACTATCAATATCTCATAATCCACCTCATTATTTATAGCATGGAACTCAATTTAATGCATAATAAATCCATCAACCTTTCTGAATGATCAGAGCTACTCCTGCTCTAGAAGCATGGTCGTTGCATTAACACTCTTATAAGTAATTCAATCATCTTTCTAAGATTATAAGTGATTTCATACTAACTTATCTCAATGTTCCACTTCAATAATCATCTCAAACTCTTCATGTGATGAAACAATTTCCTAAGAGGTTGGTCCATTAACACTCTTACAAGATGAGCCTGAAAATACAGTCTTAGCTTCCTCGATGCTATCAACAAGCAAATGGAATCTATAGTTCGATTGATCCGTTTCGGGAGGTGCCTTTTGCCTCTATCTAATATAGGGTAGCTTCAAAAGGGTGGTTTTTCTAAGAGAGATCGGTGGGAATGGTCTTGGAAAAGGGACATATTGAACTAAGTAGCCAAATGAGTGGAAGGTATATAGGGATAGCAATGGGGTAGGATTGGGCATGTTTTTTGTGCTCCGAAACCTTCCCTAGTTTTTCAAAACCTTGCCTCGTAGACCCAATGCAGGTTTTTCCTTCGAATCCAAAACTCGCACGGGTTAGCGTAGACCCACTTCTCCTAAGACCAGCAAGGCTTTACATATTAATTTAAAATATGTACTAATGTACAAATATTTATTTATTTTATTTGTAAGTTCGATTGCCACTGGATGACATAATCAATATAGATAACAATGTATTTATAATGATTAGGGAGAATGGTAAAAAATGAGGTGTACAATCACATTCAAAAAAATTATTCATACATTATTATATAATTATCAGCGATGCAACTTAATACTATAAAACTCATATAACTTATTGAATAAAAGAGTATAATATCCATGTTGTAAACCTTTATATGTAAAAGGATTAACAAATCATCATTATAGTAATAAAGCAGTTTTATGAGATCATAGTAATGCTGGTCGAGTTGGGATGGGTCAACCATGCCCCAACCTAACCCTAGACCCGAAACTATCTACAACGTCTTATAGGTCTACCCACCCCAAAATCCAATTGCGAGTCAGTGGAATAGAGATCTTAAGGCTAAATTAACACTAGAAGGGGGCGAATAGTGTTTAACTGATAATATGAATATTTTTCAATTTCTTTAAGATTCTACTTTTAATAATGTAATTAATAATCACAGAATCAAAGTACAGATAAAAGTAAATGTAGTAAAAGTAAAAAAAGAAAAGAACACACTAGGATTTTATACTAGTTCGGAGTTACCTACATCCAGTCCCGTATAGTTTCTTATACGGATTTCTTTTCAACTAGTAAATCCAAATACAATCTCAATTTCAAGGCTACGAGACACACCCTCCAGAATCCCGACCTCTAGGTAGAGTCACTTGATATCCAGGCCACAATCACACCCACTTGATTTACGGGATACTAAGCACACCTAGTATATTTTAACAGGCAACAATCGTATCTACTAAGATTTCAGGGATAGCAAGCACACCACAAAGTACAAGAGTATCATTTGATAGAGTTCACAGACTCAGATCTTGATCACAATTGAACCTATAACTCTTGAATAACACTTCGACCTTGATTTGAGTGAGTGAGATAAGAGGAGTTTGAGAGAAGATAAAGGAGAATCAGATTAATAATGACTGAATTTGATTCTGATTGAATTTCTAGAGTTTTGGTAAAAATTGATTTAGAAATCAAGAGAGTGAAAAGACGAGAGAAAAATAAGAAAGTAATTAATGAAAATTCGTTTAGAAGTTGGGTATATATAAGGAAACAACGGTCATGTCCATTCTTAAAGAGATACAATGAAAAGACACTTTTATTCAAATTAGAATTTTGAATTTTACAGCCCCTATGTCGACATACATAGATAGGATATGTCGATATATCATATTTTGAAAAACACTTTAAAAATATAATTTTGAAAATATATTGCTTTGTAAAAGAATTTGATACTTTTTAAAATCATTTTTATATAATTTATACGCATTTTAATCAAAATATAACTTCATAAAATTTTATAAAATAATTTTGAAAGATTTAATGAGAATATTCAATAATATATATATAAATCAACATAATTATAACCTATTAAAATATAAACGAAAATTCGATATATATATAAACTTGAAAACGCTAAAATGATATCATTATAAGTAAGTGATTGAAAATCATTTTAGGAAATATTTTGAAGCGATTATTTTAAAAACAGAACATCTGAAAAAAATTAAAACAAAATTAGAGAAAGATCAGGAAAGTGCTATCAAGGTTTTAACATACTACTCAATATGTATAACAATTATATATAATGATGATGATGATGAGAAAGATTATATAAAAACAATAAGCGCTATGTAAAATTAGATAATCATAAAATAATTAATCCAAATATTCATCCAATCAAATAAAGTTTATGTCACATAGCATTCAAAAAAATTCACACAAAACAAACCAATCAAATCCAAACCAAATCAATTATTATTATTTGTATACAATCAACCCTATTTAAACTAGACATTTCGAGGAATTTCAATCCATCCATCAGTGCCAAAGATTTGATCCACTTTGATAGCATCCTAATCTTCGTCATCTTTGTTGATGGTGCACTCTAGGTTTGTGGTTAGTTCTTCTTTGTTTAAGGCAGAAATCATCCACCGAATTGCGTTGAAATGCCTTTCTTGCTCCTTGATCATTTGCATTTGACTCAATTCTATGTGCCCCTGGTTTCGTAGGATAAAAGTAAGAATGTTCTGAATAGGAGAAGCCATTATTTTAGTTTAAGAATTTAGGAATTCAAAGGAAAAAAGAGTAGAAAATAATGATTATCTAATCTTAACATGTATTTCGAGGGGTGGAAATTCATTCGAAATGAATAGACATTTGTTGTCTATACAATTTTTTTAAATTATTTTTATTTGTAAAAGCACCGTTGTATGTCGACATAATACCTAGGGTATGTCGACATATATGCAGATATTATCAAAAAAACTTTGTTTTGACATCTAATGTATTTAGCTTACACTATTATACTTGTTATGTTTTTCAGAGATAATAAACAATTTATAACGGCAAGCATACTTAGATAGTGATTACATATAACATAAACAAATGAAAAATACATAAGTTCAAACCAAATTTAAACTAAAACACACTCATAAGCAACTAGATAAAAAGCTAAAAAGATACAGATGAGGAAGATAATGACAATATCCCAAGATTGCTTTTCAATTTTTCAAAGAACTTGTCCTTTTTGTTAGAAATGGTTTAATTTCTTACTAACCGAACGCATAAGAATCTTTTTGATTTTCAATAATTTTCTTTTGATTATTGAAAAGGTCTTGATTGGTTGGTCGGAGTGGAAAGTCCATACTTTCTAAGGAGGTTTCCTCCTCCTCCTCCTCTTCTTCAATATCTATATCTTCTCCTTCTTTCTCTTCCTCCTCTTCTTGAATTTCTTCCTCTTCTTCATAAGCTAACCTTTCTTCTTTATCCGCAAGAGTTTCATATGACTCGAAAATGGGTGGAATTTTCATAAGAGCGATGTTGGCTTGATTAAAGACTTTACGAGGGACAAAATCTTCTCATTTAAAGTCAACACCGAAGTAATTTAAGATTCGAGTAGGATACATACCATGAAATAGTATGTTTTCATAATTGAAATAATTTTTGGGATAATGTTCATCCAAAATTACTTGAGTCCAATTTATATCACATTGACCATAAATGGAAAATGTCTTTACAGACTTTTAGAGTTGGATTATTAAAATTTCCCAACCAAGGAGTGATAGTATGTTGTAAAAGAAGATTTAGAATTCTTGCTTTCGGACGAAAATTTTGGTTTTTAAACTCGAAATTGTCGTCACCTTTGAAAATGTTGTGAAATACTTCATGATTTGATCATCATTTTTGAAAGATGTAAGCTCCATTCTGGTAGATTTACGTCAAAGAATGGTACCTAAAAGTTCACAATTCAAAACAATTAAAGTTCCTTTTACACTACTCCATACTTCTCCTTCTCTTCCATCATGAAATTTTCCTTCCATGTTTGCGTAAATTTTTTTGACCAAGTGTGGACAGCAAAAAAAATCATTTTGTGTAGCATCAATTAAACCGAGAATTCCATTTTGTAAACAAAAAGAATCAAGTTCATAAGTAGAAAAATCATTGAAAATAGCTAATATGTGCTTTCATAGCCTCTTGATCATGGAAGAGAAATTCTTGATACTTTTGGAAAGTTGCATAGATGTAGGAGTTTGCTCGAGGAAGCCACTGATGAAGAGTTTTGAAGAGTTAAGAGAGTTAATAGAATCTTGAATTTTGAAATGAAAGTGAGAAATGAATTAATGTAGATAAAGTAAGTAAAAAGAGAATTAAATGACATGTTCTATGGTCAAAAGGCAACTTTTTAGAACATAAGAGTTGGTGAAAAGGTGGAGGAAAATTCAAATTTTGAATTTGAAACTGAAATTCTGTCTACATATGTCAACATATGCTCGTGGGTATGTCAACATACAGGTCAAAATTTTAAAAATGATTTTTGTTTAATTATATCTATTTTGTTATATAGATCTATTTATAATTATTCTATTTTTAGAAGCAAAAAATTAAAATAATTTAAAATATATTTTATATTATTATTTTATTATTAAGATGTATAAAATATTTATATTTAAAATACAATCACACAATATTCAACAAATATTATTATTAATCTATAGGATATTCCTAACAACCAATAAAGAAACCACAAGAAAAGGAAAAATCATTCAAAAAATAATAAAAACTTTTGATATATTGAAATCATACATTTTACTGATCCATTTTACTATTTTATTCTGAATTATGTATTATTGTAAAGCACATGTTAGCAATTTCTGTACGTAATTCATTGTCAATTGAGGGCGTGTATGAATCGTCTAATGTAGCAGTATAGGCTCTTCTCTGTTTTTTCAGATGAATCAATGTTTGGTGTAATTTTTGGTTTCTCGGGGTATGGACAGTCTCTTTTAAATGACCAAGGTTATCGCAGTTATATCATCTAATGCCATTTTTGTTTCCACTTCCACTTCCTGAATTTCTGTTGCTATTTCTTTTGGAATTGTTCATCTTCCAATATTTTAGAAATTTTCTAAAATTCCTTGTTATGAAAGCAATTTCTTCATCGTTATCACTGTCGGAATCCAAATTACCCGTTATTGCATTAAATGCTATAGATTTCTTGCTTCACTTTCTCTCATGCCTTGCTTTTGTGCTTCAAAAGACATTGAATTGCCAATCAACGCTTTAATTTTTAGAGTGCTAATGTCATTAGCCTCTTCGATTGAAAGAGTCTTTTCATTCCATTTAGGAGCAAGTGAATTGAGGATTATTCTAACATGATCCTCTTCAAAAAAGACTTTTACCCAGTGCAATAAGTGGGTGTACTATATCTTGGAATCTACTATATGTATCGGATATGGACTCATTTGCACTCATTTTGAATAATTGAAACTGGTTTATTAACATGGAAATTTTGGCCTGTTTGGCCTTACTTATCCCTTCACATGTAACTTGCAAAGTTCTCCAAATTTCAAATGTAGACCTACATATGATACTCTATTAAATTCATTTCTATCTGACGAACAAAATAATATATTCAAAACCTTAGAGTTACTTTGTGCAACTGCTTTACAGTGCAAAATTAGCCTCGGGTTCCGTTACTCGGTTATATTCCAAGTGTTTAAACCAATTGATTATAAATAAATTTTCATTCTATATGACCAATATGTGTAATTACTAACATCAAAAAATGGAGCTCTAGAAGTGGATTGTCCTTCGAAAAATGAATTACAAACAAAAGTATGAATAGTGCTACTAACAGTAATATTACCATTGTTTGTAGCCATTTAAACTTTCTAAAAAATCCGATGAAAAATACTTTAAAAACCAATGCCCTAATACCAAATGTGAGTCAGCGGAATATGGATCTTAAGGCTAAATTAACACTAGATGGTAGTGAATAGTATTTAATTAATTATATGAATATTTTTCAAATTCTTTAAGATTCAACCTTGAATGATGTAACTAACAATCGCAAAATCAGAGCATAGATAAAAATAAATGGAGTGAAAGTGAAAAAGGAAAGAACACACCATGATTTTATACTGGATCGGAGTTACCTTACGTCTAGTCCGACACAAATCCTCGTACGGTGTGATGTCCCGGGATTTTGGGCAATACTTATTTAATAATTTCCATTTATAATTTATTTTAAAATATGTTATATTGATTTAAAAATCTAAATTAACAAAATATTATATATTCAAAACTAATAATTAACTAATTTAACAAATGATTATCTTTTCAAAAACTCAATAATAATGATAATGTAATTTAAATGTTTTCAAAGGATACTATATATATCTAATTAATAATAATTAGTCTTTTTAAGTTAATAAAAATATTCTATTTGTAATGTATATATGCATACATTGTAAAATGGAAAATGGTTCAATTTAAACTTAATAAAAATATTTTCAAATTATAATATATATGTTTATATATTATGATTTGGAGTTCTGTTTTAAAATTCAAATAATTTCTGAAGATAATATTTAAAATATCCTATTTATAATGAATATTTATATTTGTGTATATATATATATATATATATATATATTGTAAATAGAAAATTATGGATTAAACTTAAACAGAAAATATGTTTTCAAAATTTTAATATTCATAAGTTTTTATAGTGATTTGGAAGTTTTTGTTTTGGTTTAATAAAAATGCCTTTCAAAAGCAATTTAAAATCAATTTTTATTTATAAAACACTTAAAGGAAGATTTATTTTTATTAAAAGAATAATGGCTTGAAATATAGTACATTATTATAAAGATTTAATTTGTTATCTTTAAAATTGATTTTTGAAAACAAATTTAGATTTTAAATATAATATCAATGTTAGTTATAGAAATTTATGTTTAAACTTTTAAAATAAAATTTAAATAAATGTTTACTTTCTTCTTTTAAAACTTATTTGTAGCAAAGTAGTTTTAAATAATTATAAATTTAACACAAAGTTATAAATGCATTGCATAGTTATAGATAACATGAGTATTTGGTCAATATTGGTAACTAAGATTTAATCCATTTTTTTAAAAGTAATTAATGTAATAAATCACCTCTTCATAACACATGGCAACATAATTATTTGTGAAATACACTTGTATACAAATTAACAAGGGGTTTGACATTTGTTAATATGTGGGTGTATTCATTAAACAAGTGGCAATTCTTATTTTAAAAGAAAGCTTCATTTTTATTAAAATTTAATAAGTAAAAGATATGTTTGGTTTATTTTTTTCAGCTAAACTTCTGTAATTCTCTTCAACTAAAATAAAAATAAGAAAGAAATCATATGCAAGATGATTCAAGCTGGAACCTGAAAATAAATTCACAGAATTCCTGTAAAATATGAAGCTATGATTCAACTCAGATCCAAGCAATCAAATCTAAAGAACATGCAAATTCAACAGCAATCAACTTTAAGCAAATTCAAATTCCTTGAAATCTAAATGCAGTGATGCAGTGTTCTCTGTCTATAAATTAAGGTGAGTAAATTTCTTTTTTAAAAACTGTTTTAATATTTTATATGTTGATCTATGAAATGTTTAATATTGTATCTACTTGCATGTTGGATATAATGATGTTATAATCATATTGTTGCTTAGAATTACCATCTTAAATTGGATTTGTGCTGTACCAACTTGAGTGCATATCTATATATGTATTCTTTATGAAATTCTGTTGCAAGATCAACTAAAATATCTCAAATCTTTCTGTATAATCAAAATTAAACTTTGATTTTTGGAATAAAGATGTTAATAACATGATTTTCTTGTTTTTAAAATTCATTACAAGTAAGTATATTTGAATGTTACCCAGTAAATTATGAATATACAGTTGACATTCAAAAATGAGAAAATTGAAGTTTGATGAATTTCAAATTCACTTAGTTAATCTGAATCATACTATCAAAATATGAATTTTAATGTAAAATTTGTAATTTTTAATATAGTATTCAGGGAGAAATTGGGGGTTTTAAGAATTTGGGGTTTTGGTCGAATTCTGTTGATTGGAGTTGAGTTGGATGGTGAGCTTCGGCGTAGAGGTTGACATGGTGTCGGGTGACGCAGGATAAATGGTGATTGATTTTATGGCGACCGTGTTGGCCGTGATGGGGCATAGTAGGGTTTTGGTGTTGGCTCTTGACTGGATCGGAATTGATAGCTTTGCATCGTCGTTGATGGTCCTTGGCGAATCGCGAGTAGGGGAAAGGCTTGAGTCGAGCGTGGCGCATGTATGGATGGATTTGCAGGCACTCCGACGTTGGGGTTCGCCGTTGGCGATGATTTTTGGGTTCGAGTGTTCTTCCAGTAGGTCGCGACGTTATAGCCTTTTTTTTGATTCGGTGGCATTTTCTTCGATTGTGGGTGACGAGGGGGTTGTTGAGACCAGAGGCGACTTGGTGAGGGCTGCGACGTTGATCGCCGCCGACCATGGCCGGCGTGCACGTGCACGAGGTCGAAGTTTGTATCTGGGAATTTGGTTTGTGGAAGAAGTATTAGCCCAGGTTTTTTTTCATTGCATTCTCGAGGGTGGACTCGTGATGTTACTGCATGCGACTCGAAGTGGTAGGTGGTTGTTTTCGTGAGTTTTGGGTGTGTAGCTTGGTTACATGATTTTTTCCTGTTCAAATTTTTAACTGCAGATTGAATTTCTGAAAGTTAAAGCAAACTAAGTTTTTAAATGAAGTTTTAAATAGTTTTAAAATGTTGAGATGTTTTAATTTAAAACCTGGTGATAAACAAGTTTAAGCTAATCTTGTTTCTTTTGAAAATAGTTTGTTTGTTTTAAAGTTAAATATTAACCGGGTTTATACTTTATAAAAATGAAGACTCAAGTTTGAAAGCAGATTGATGTTTTAAACAAAGTGTTTTAAATTAGTTTTATTAATAATGAATGTTTGATTTTAAAAGAGTTTTAGTTTTAAAGTTTGGGTTTTTAAAATTTAAACCTTTGTTTAAAATAGATTGTTTTCTATTTTTCTTTGTTTAATGATATAAAAATGTTTTCAAATAAAAGTGTATTTGAATTAATTTAAATGTGATTAAAGTAAGGTATTTAATAATGATAAATTAAAAGAGGATGTTTTTGTGTAAACCAAATATCATTTTTGAATTCAAATATTTAAATTTTAAAATGATTGGTAAAGGTTAATGAAAAGTATGGTTTATCTTAATTAGGTTTTAATTATAAGGTAATTAAAGTAAATTACTTAATTAACTAAAATTGGTTAATGTAAGTAATTAAATTAAGGTAAATATGATGAGTAATTAATTAAAGTAATTAATTACTTAATTAAAAATTTATTAATCAAGTTTAATTAATTAAGAAATAGTTAGTTAATAAGTAATTAAGAAGTTAATTACTTAATGATTAAAAAGTGTTATTTTAACATAATTACTTAATGAAGTAATTAAAGCAATTAATTACTCGAAGTAATTAATTAAGTTAATTATGGTTAATTTTAGTTAATTAATTAAGTTTAATTAATTAAAAAGAATTACTTAATGATGGGAATAAGTATAATTACTTAATGTAATTAAAGATGTCTAATTACTTAGTGAAGTAATTAATGAATAATTACTGAATGTAATTAATTAAGGAAATTACTTGATGGATAATAATTAAAGATGTATAATTACTTAAGGGAAGTAATTAAGTGACAATTACTCAGTGTAAAGATTTGATTAATGTAATTAATCAAGGTGTTGGTTTAATTGGTAAAGTAATTAAGGAAGTTAATTACTGATTGTGATTAATCGGGTTTGATTAATAATTGTAATTAAGTTAAAAATTAATAATTAAATGTACTTTTGAAAATGATTGATTAATAAAGTAATTAGAGGGTCATTAATTTATGTAATTAATGAATAATTAAGTGTTTAATTTAATTCATAAATGTGATTAATTATAAGATAATTAATCAATAAAGTGAGAAAGAAGTAATAATTAATTAATTAAGGATTTTGTGATTAATTATTGTTAATTAATTAATTAGAAATTAATTAAGATTTATTTAATGATTAAAGATAAATTAATCTGTGTAATTAATTTAAAGGCTAATTACATAGTGTAATTACGGAATAATTAATCTAGGTGATTAATTAAGAATATGATTAAAGAATAATTAATCTGTAATTGAAGATTAATTAATTAAATTATGAAGATGATTTAAAGAGTGATTAATTAATTAGTTGTAATTAATTAATGATTGTTTAAGCAGGATTAGTTGTTTAGTTCTCAAGTAATTAATTTAATTTAAGATGATTAAATTAATTATAAAGGAATTTATGATGCCTGTTTGTGTATGATTGTTGTGGAATATCTGAATTGCTTGATATCTATTGGATGATATGTTGTGATATTCTGTGGTATGATATTTGATATATCAATGATAAATGTGTGGTATTTATCTGTGAATGATGCTGTGTGAATTCAATGTTTAAGTTGAATTAATCTGTTAAACTTAAATCACTTGGACATTAAGATGGTGTTGGATTCGATGAGACCGGGATCGGGTTTCCAAATTCAGAATTCCGAAAACCACATCGATCCAAGTTAAACGTTTGGTCGTGAATTCAAGGGAAGTGCAAGTGAAGACTTGATGTAAGAACTATTCGCCAGTATAACTCTGGGGGTGATTCCGAGATGAATTTGACGGAAATAGTACTTACAGGTTCGAGATGGTGATTCAGAGTGCAAGGGCTATTGTCGTTAACTCTGAGGGTGATTCCAAAATGAATGTAACGAGATAGTGCCTTCAGTTTCGTTCGAACCCGGAACGAACTTGTATAGATTGAATGTTTTCAGAACATCGTCAGGTGGACGACGAGCATTCTAAGATTGATGTGTCCTATAAAGGTAATCGCAGCCTCAAGCCTCATCAACCGGGAATGGCTAAAACAGGGGTGGTGCAGCAATGCTAAGTGGGTCATGCCCAAGTAGGACGAGATTTACCCCTGTCTAGAGGTCCCTTTTTATTTCGGCTGTGTGGGTGGTTGATCATGACAACTGCCGGGGTGGTCCTGTTCGGGACTGTCCAGTAAGGGATGGTTCCGGCTTTGTGTTGCAGGGGAGTTAGGGTGGCTCCTCGGTACGGTGATCTAGGCCACGTACTGTGACCAGCGGTACCCCAGTAGCCCTGTCATTGATGGAAACCCATTCTTCCTATGAGACCTTACGGTTTTGTTTGTATTACCCACTTTTGTGGCTAGTAACTGGAATTTAATGAATGCAATAATGTAACAACCCGCATATTTATCGATTTTTATATTTAAATATTTTATTTAAATATTTTATCGTTAATCGGATTTTGGTCCGAAGCTACTTTTTGCAAACGGTCAAATTAGGACTCGAGACCACTTCCATTGAGTTCGAAACGTCGTTTGCAATCTTCTAAGTATAAACATTGATATGTTTGGGGTTAGTGGAATTTCACCACTTTTTCACTCGAGCCTTTGGTTTGGACTTTTAGCCCATTAGGCCCAAGTTCCACCCCCCTTCTTCTTCATTGCTTCATTTCATTTCCTAACACCAAAGCTTCAACAAAAAATGGTGAATGGAATGAGAAATTAAAACTCCAAAGTCTTTGTTTTATTGCAACTCCAACATTCAACTCCAAATTCAAGAAGAAGACATCGGATTCAAGCTTGTGGTTGCTTCTCCATTTGCCTTCAAGCTTTGTTCTTCATTTTCATTGGGTTTTGGAGCAAAGGTGAGATTTTTATCTCACAATTCTAGTCTATAACTATATTGGACTGTTGGTAATGATTCCCCATCACTTTAGCATGTATATTTGCATTTGGTTTGGATTGGATTGGATTGGCGAAAAACTTCAATTTTTAGTTGTTTGGTGAACTTCCTGAGCTTAGGTCGCTCTGCCCAGGTATAGGTCGCTCGGAATCATTAGCTCGCGCGTGTGGAAAAGTCAAGGCCTGCATATTTCGTTCGCCTCGGATTTAGGTCGCCTCGGATTTAGGTCGTAGGCCGTTGGACTTTAGGTCGTTCGCGTATAGGTCGTTCGGCCTTGCCTGCCTCATTAGGTCGTGGGACCTTAGGTCGTAGGTCGTTAGGCTTAGGTCGTTAAGTCGTTCCCTCTGTTGGAAACGTCTCCTCGGTCTTAGGTCGTTAGACCTTAGGTCGCCCCCCAGGTCGTTAGACCCTGAGTTGTTCCGCCTTCATTTAGCTCGCGCACTTCTTTAGGTCGCATACTCCTTTAAGTCGCATGACTCCCATCCCTTTAGGTCGTTGGACCTTGTTTTCCTTAGGTCGTTGGACCCTATTTCCTTTAGGTCGTATGACCCACTAGGTCGCTTGGCCCCTTAGGTCGCGACATCTTTAGGTCGTGTTACCTATATACCCCTAGGTCGAAAGACCTTAGGTCGTGCACCTTTAGGTCGCGAACCCTATTAGGTCGCGAACACCTTTAGGTCGCGAACCACTTTAGGTCGCATGACCTCGTCTCCGTTAGGTCGTGAACCCTGTTAGGTCGCGAACACCTTTAGGTCGCGAGACCTCGTCTTCGTTAGGTCGCGAACCCATTTTAGGTCGCATGACCTTTACCCTTTAGGTCGCTGGACCACTAGGTCGTGCCCCTTAGACCCCTAGGTCGCAACCATTAGGTCGCTCGACTCTATCCCTCTTAGGTCGTTAGACCTCATTTTGTCTTCACTAAGTCGTACCGTTTTGGATGGGGCGCTGCCCCGCACCCCGCCGGGGGCGCTGCCCCCTGGACCCCCACGACCTGACCGGGCAGGTCGAACCCCGTAAGCGGTGGCGTTGCCCCCGCACCCCCACCTTGGGGGGTTGCCACCCCCCCTGGACCCCCCCCCTCCGTAGGGGATCTTATCTGAAAAACATTGAGCTGATTTCCTTGGATTTTATTCACATCTCCGTATGCGATTTTTGTGAATGATTGTTTCTACAATTGCTTCTGTGTTTTGTCACTTTATAATATAAAGGCTTCAATACTAGTAGTAAATATCAAAACTCTTTCAAAAAAATGATTTCAACTCTATTTTTAATAACAAAGCTCTTTTCTTAAACCGTTTTCCAATCTATTAGTATATACAAGCCTTTACCTCACTCGGATGAGAAATCTAATTAAACGACTTAGTAAAATAAGTGGTATGAAACGCTTGCGTTCACTTCGTCGGTTAATTCTTGGACTTGTTCGATTGAACCTCTTGTGACAATTTTATTAGTGAAGATTTACAGTTTGTTCGTAAATATTTAAGTTAAGCAAGTGGTTATGGGACATGAGGCTAAACTTCTATATTTACTAGCTTAGTGTAATTGACACTTCTCGTTGATCTTGATGATCGCTTTATGAATTAGACTAGCAATTGCGCGATGTCTCTTTCATTGCAAGGTTAGACTAGACACCACTTGTGTGATTCCATTCACACATACCTTCCTGCTTTTTGGTTAGTCTTGACCTCAATCTGTGTGATTCCATTCACACATGCGGGGTAGCTCCCCTTGGTCTTCGGACCGTCATGTGATAGGCCTCTTTCCCTTTTTATGATTTCTGGATTTCTTGTGTTGATTTCTGGAATTTTTCTCTTTGACTTGTCATGAGTACAAATTTAGGGTATGATGCCCTCTTTGGATATTTGAGAAGATTCTTGTGATATTGATTTATCTCTTATCGGTTGATCTCCTGTTGATCATTATTTGCATACTTATAGTAGTATGTCAGTATGGATATTTTATGTTTATGCCATATCTTTTATTTTATATCATGTCATCTGATATTTATAGCTAGACTGATCCGTTTATTATTTTCTTATAAATAATACTCGGGTCAGACCGAGATGTTACAGGTGCTACTGCTTGACTCCTCCCCCAGTGATTCACTACTCAGACTTTTTGCTACTTGTTTAGATTAGCAGCTTTTGTTGTTTACACTTGAGATATAGACTCATAGTTGTATTCTTTTGTATAGCACGCGTTGCTATTCTTTTGTATTATCGTGGATCTTTTTAGACCACTTCTCTGATGTACACTTTTATGTGATATATATTCGTATCTCTTTCCGCCTTTGTGATATGGATATCTGTGATTGATTCGCATGTTATGCTTACTTCTATATTTGTTTCCGAAGATTATTTTATAGCCACCGTGTGATAAGAAATTACATGGATGGTCGCTCCTCAACAGCCTTATTCTCCGCGCTAGTTGACAGCACTACACCGTAGTGTTCTTGGCTAGCGTGGGTATAGAGGTGGGGCGTCACAAATAATTTCGGCTATTTCTTATTTACTTGAAAACCCTAGACCCTGTTATAATATCACTGGATTTCCTATCAAATGTTTTGGTTAGCGTAAGGTAAAAACTTACCCATGTTTATTTGTGGGGAGTCTTACGTGATACCTTTGTTTTTAAAGGATTTTCAAAGTTAAGCAACTTTTAATCGTTTACTCACACCAGACCCTTGTCTGACCCGAGTGTTTATTTTCTATTTTATTAAACTCTTGGGTACTCATATTACGTATGAGTAGTCAAGTGATTCAGGTCTGTTTTGACGAGTTCTGGAGGAGATATGGAGCAGGTGGCTTCAGCGTGTAGATATATGTATAGAGTTTTCCGCTGTGTTTGAGTTATTTCTATTTCCTGTTATGTACTTGAGTTGTAATATCTAGACAAGTGTTATAACCGTCTAGTTTTGTTTGTATTAGCTATTTAACTCTAATGTATATGATACTATGTAATATTTTATTTGATTAATATAATTTATTCATTCCGCTGTGAGATTCTGATGTTGTTTGGTTCTTTCTTTTCTATCTTTTCTCTTTTCTATCCCTTTCTTTCTTCTTAATGATGCGTCTTTCTATGTTATGAAAGGCGGGTCGTTACAATGTGGTATCGGAGCTCTAGGTTGACCGAATACCTAGGCTCTGGAGTAGTGTCTTTCTTGAGAGAGTGTATTTGTAATTTTGACTATATATATATATCTGTTTATTCCTACCTATTTTGTTGGATTACCTGTTCGTGTTTGCAAACATAAGTTCTAGAAGTAGGAAAGATAGTGGTGTGTATAGCACGACTATCAATGGAAGAAGTCCGAGTATTGGAGGTTGGAAGAGTGTCTGCCAGGACAGTTTTAGGCATCTTGAGTAAGTTTGGCAGCTTGGAGTATGAATTTCATCGATCTCTGAAGGAAATCTTTTAAAGGTTCGGAGTTTATCCTTGGAGTATAAGTTTGGATTGCGCTCGTGTGAGCGGGTTTCTCTAGAGTTTGGATCAGTCGGAAGTGCTGAAGCAAGTAATGATATTTTGGCAACCGTAGGAAGGTGTTTTATCTGTATTGGAGTGGGAGACTCAGTTCAGCTAGGTGTTTTTGCTTGGTCTGAAGCCCGAGTTTCTTGAGAGTTTTCTGCTGAAGACTCTTTTTGTGGAGTTGGTTGATGTAGCTTTGGGATTCAAGGAGCTTTTGGATAGGAGGTCTGTGGTAGCAAGGGCAGCTCAGAGGTGTTGAATGTGTTATCAGGAAGATCTTTTGGCTCAGCAGTATCCTAGAGGTAGGGATTTAGAAGTAGTTGTGTGGTCCGTTTCTTCAATGTTTCAGAAGTCTTTGAGACTCTTCTGTTAGTAGATCGGGCAAATGGTGAAGGCTTATTCCTTTTTCTTCTTGAAGCTCATCTATGGAAGGTGTTTGTGGTTGAGGTGGACCATCAGTTTCTTCTTTTGGAGGGCTTAAGCTGTTCTGTTATGTAAGAGAGAATAGTTTCTTTGGAATCCGAACTGGGTATTATCGCAAAAGTGACTTGCGATGGTTTGGAAGTTTTTAGTAATCTTTGATTTAGTTTGAGACATCTCTAAAGATGTTGGAGCTATCGAGGTGATTTGAGACTTTCTGAATATCTTCGAGGAAGTCAAAGGAGTTTGTCCGCATCAGGAGATGGAGTTCTGTTTCGATTTAGTTCTTGGATATTCCGGTGGTTTGACCTAGTAGAGAGAAGATTCCAGGAGAGAGGATTTTTGTGAGCAATCGGGATTGATTGGATCTAGATTTCCGAATGGATTTCCGTTGTAGTATTTGTGACCAAATCGGATAGGTCATTAAGCTTTTATGGAATTTGATGGACAATGTTTCTTGATGAGTTGATCAAGTTTGAGTTTGTGTTCATCAAAAGCATTCTCATCTTCTTCGGATCAGAGTTATGCAGCGGAGGCATGGTGGCAGCTATTCCAGAATACAAGTAACTCGGATTCAACGAAGGATTTGTGTTTTCTTGGATTTAAGGTTTTCTACAGGAAGTTCTTTCGGGATCTGAAGGATTGGTTGTCTGGAGCATCTGTTCTGTTTTTTTTAGGGATAGGAGAAGCAAGTTTTGAAGTTTTTTGATGCTTGTATGGTAGATTGGTGTTTTGGGATTTCGATGGATTTTTGGGAGAATCATCTTGTTGAGTAGAATCATGAGGTCATCTCATTCTTGATCCAGTTTTGATTTGAGAGGCATCTGTGAAGTTCGGATGATCAGGAAGATTGAGGGCAATCCAGGATCAGCAGAGGTTATAGTCAAGAGACGAAGAGATTTGGAATTCAAAGTCGGAGATTTAATTTTCGGATAAGTTTACTCCGATCATAAGAGTGACGAGATTGAATAAGATGGGAAGCTAGCTCAAGAGTGTATTAGGAATCTTTCTGTTTTCTCTTAAGGATAAGTGTTTGATCTATCACTGGTTTAGAACCAGCAGATCATGGAGATTTAGATGTTGACCGGGCTGGTCTGTGATCTGGTATTCTATTTAGATTGTTGATCTGGATATATAGGAGTTCTAGATCTGAGTAGAGCAGCTAGTTTTAGATTCTGTAGGGTGAGTAACCCGGTGTTTGTACCTGGAAAACTCAAGGAAATTCTGTCCAGAATTTTATCTGGATAGTTAGAATTGATTATTTGAATTGGATGTTATGGTTTCTAGTATGGTTGATAGCATTTGTTGCTATTTTAAAATTAAAATCTGTATGGAATTATTAAATTATCTTTGCTTTTAATTTCGGGGACGAAATTCTTTTAAGTGGGGAGGAATGTGATGTCCCGGGGTTTTGGACAATACTTATTTAATAATTTCCATTTATAATTTATTTTAAAATATGTTATATTGATTTAAAAAACTAAATTAACCAAATATTATATATTCAAAACTAATAATTAACTAATTTAACAAATGATTATCTTTTCAAAAACTCAATAATAATGATAATGTAATTTGAAATGTTTTCAAAGGATACTGTATATATCTAATTAATAATAATTAGTCTTTTTAAGTTAATAAAAATATTCTATTTGTAATGTATATATGCATACATTGTAAAATAGAAATTGGTTCAATTTAAATTTAATAAAAATATTTTCAAATTATAATATATATGTTTATATATTGCGATTTGGAGTTCTGTTTTAAAATTCAAATAATTTCTGAAGATAATATTTAAAATTTCCTATTTATAATGAATATTTGTATTTGTATATATATTTTGTAAATAGAAAATAATGGATTAAACTTAAACAGAAAATATGTTTTCAAAATTTTAATATATATAAGTTTTTATAGTGATTTGGTTTTTGTTTTGGTTTAATAAAAATGCCTTTCAAAAGCAATTTAAAATAAATTTTTATTTATAAAACACTTAAAGGAAGATTTATTTTTATTAAAAGAATAATGGCTTGAAATATAGTACATTATTATAAAGATTTAATTTGTTTTCTTTAAAATTGATTTTTGAAAACAAATTTAGATTTTAAATATAATATCAATGTTAGTTATAGAAATTTATGTTTAAACTTTTAAAATAAAATTTAAATAAATGTTTACTTTCTTCTTTTAAAACTTATTTGTAGCAAAGTAGTTTTAAATAATTATAAATTTAACACAAAGTTATAAATGTATTGCATAGTTATAGATAACATGAGTATTTGGTTAATATTGGTAATTAAGATTTAATCCTTTTTTTTAAAAGTAATTAATGTAATAAATCACCTCTTCATAACACATGGCAACATAATAATTTATGAAATACACTTGTATACAAATTAACAAGGGGTTTGACATTTGTTAATATGTGGGTGTATTCATTAAACAAGTGGCAATTCTTATTTTAAAGAAAGCTTTGTTTTTATTAAAATTTAATAAGTAAAAGATCTGTTTTGTTTATTTTTTCAGTTGAACTTCTGTAATTCTCTTCAACTAAAATAAAAATAGGAAAGAAAAAAAATGCAAGATGATTCAAGCTGGAACCTGTAAACAAATTCACAGAATTCAAATCTGTAAAATCTGAAGCTATGATTCAACTCAGATCTAAGCAATCAAATCTGAAGAACATGCAAATTCAACAGCAATCAACTTTAAGCAAATTCAAATTCCTGGAAATCTAAATGCAGTGATGTAGTGTTCTCTGTTTATAAATTAAGGTGAGTAAATTTCTTTTTAAAAACAGTTTTAACCTTTTATATGTTGATCTGTGAAATGTTAATATCGTATCTATGCTTGCATGTTGGATATAATGATGTTATAATCATATTGTTGCTTAGAATTACTATCTTAAATTGGATTTGTGCTGTACAAACATGAGTGCATATCTGTATATGTATTCTTTGTGAAATTCTTTTGCAAGATCAACTAAAATATCTCAAATCTTTCTGTTCAAAATTAAACTTTGATTTTTGGAATAAAGATGTTAATAACATGATTTTCTTGTTTTTAAAATTCATTACAAGTAAGTATATTTGAGGTAAATGTTTGTATATACTAATAGATTGGAAACAGTTTTATAAACAAGCTTGATATTGAAAATAGAGTTGAAATCATCTTTGTGAAAGAGTTTGAATATTTACTACTAGTATTGAAACCTTTATATTTTTAAAGTGACAAATCAAAGAAATGATTGTAGAAACGATCAATCACCAAAATTTCACATTCTAAGACGTGAATTAATTCCAAAGAAATCGATTCCAAACCCATCAAAATGGATATACCCAAAAATTCCAAAATAGAAGTCATCAAGATCGATAATAAATGATAACAAAGATCGGAAAACCACGAATCGATAAAAATTGAAAATCAACACAAAATAGGCTAAATAGGCAAATAGAAGCAGGTCAGTCGACTGACCCTCTACAGTCAGTCGACTGAAACAGAAACTCGAAAATTCCATTTCCTGCAGTCAATCGACTGATTATAGTGGCCAGTCGACTGATTACAGGAAACAGAGACTCCCTGGCTACAACCAGTCGACTGACTGGGTGTTGGGCTATTTTTCAGCCTATTCAATGAAGAGCAAACTCTCCCGAATTGCAATCGAATGAGCAACGACGCTAGGGGTTTACGCCAATTCAGCAACCTGGCCCTATAGGCTCTTCAATGCATCACCAAAAACATGTTTAAACATCAAAGTTTGGATTTTTGAAGATTTGACTTCAAAACACCAAAAATTGGAATTTTCACTAATCCAATCCAAACCAAAAGCAAATGCACATGAATAAGTGTTAAGAATTCATACCCAACAATCAAAGATAGTTATAGACATAGATGTGAGATAAAAATCTCACCTTTTCCCAAAATCAAGGAAGAAGAAGCTATAGAGCAATGGCAAGAACACTCGCTCTTCAATAAACCCAAATGAGCTTGAATCTAAGCTTGAAAGAGAAATATTTCCTAAGTTAGGTTTAGGAAATTTCTGAAATTGAAAGGAGAAAGAGTTGGAGAAGATGAATAGAAGGCTTACCAAAGCTTCATCTTGAATTTGAAGCTAGAGCTTGAGTTTTGCAAAGAACCTAGGGCTTAGGATTTTAGTTTCCACTCTCTTCCTCCATTTTTGATGAAGCTTGAATGTATTAGGAAATTATGAAGGAATGAAGAGAAGAGAGGGTGAAGCTTGGGTCTAATAGGCTAAAACTAAACCAAAGCCCTAAGTGAAAAAGTAGCAAATTTCCACTAACTCCAAACATATCAAGGTTTATACTCAAAAAGGCCGCAAACGTCATTTTGAACTCTATGAGGGTGGTCTCGAGTCCTAATTCGACTGTTTGCAAAAAATAGCTTTTCGGACTGTAATCCGACTAACGATGAAATATTTAAATAAAATATTTAAATATTCAATCGTGAAATATGCGGGTTGTTACAGACTCCCCTCCTTAAAGAAATTGCGTCCACGCAATCATAAGGAATAATGAACAAAAAGTAACAACCATAAAAGCATATCAACACGAAAAGAAGAAAATTTTAAAATAAGAAGTTCACCTCAAAGAGCACGAGAAAGTAAGTCCGGATGTGTTCGCTCGATGAATTCTCTGGATTCCCAAGAACAATCCTTAGGGTTTGAGGACCATTGAACTTTCACAAGAGGAACATCTTTATTTCGAAGGCGTTTAATCTCCGAAGCAGTAATACGAATAAGATGTTGCTCACAAGTCAAATTAGGTGAAACCTCAATTTCTTCTACAATACCGGGCTCAAGAATAGAATCGGAATCTCGAAGGCATTTAAGTATTTGAGAAACGTGAAACACGTCATGAATAGCAGAAAAATGAGTCAGTAATGAAAGGCGATAAGCCATGGAACCAATACGTTCGGTGATGGGAAATGGACCAATATATCGAGGTGCTAACTTTCCCGATCGAATGAAACGCACAACACCCTTCATAAGTGAAACACGAACAAACACAAAATCTCCCATAGAAAATTCTAATTTCCTTCTTCGGTTATCGGCATAGGATTTTTGCCTACTTTGAGCTTCTTTCATCCTATGGCGAATAAGGTCAATCTTTTCTGTGGAATCACGAATAAAATCTGGACCTAAAAACAGCTTCTCACCGGCCTCAAGCCAACAAGAAGGAGATCGGCATGGCCTTCCATAGAGTGCCTCAAAAGGTGCCGTCCCAATAGTAGATTGGAAGCTATTATTATAGGAAAACTCAACAAGAGAAATATGATCTTCCCAACTTCCACCAAAATCTAGAACACATGTAAGAAGATCTTCAAGAGTTTGATTCACACGCTCGGTTTGTCCATTAGACCGAGGATGATAAGCGGTGCTAAAATTAAGCTTCGTTCCCCAAGCTTTTTGAAGACTCTTCCAAAATCCACTAGTAAACAATGGATCACGATCACTAACAATAGAAGTAGGAACTCCATGTAATTTAACAATTTCTTTAATGAAGAGCTTGGCCAAAAGAGGAACGGTCCGATTGGACCGAACGGGAATAAGATGGGCGGATTTAGTCTATCAACAATCACCCATATGCTATCATGACCCGAATGAGAACGGGGAAGACCGTCAATAAAATCCATGGAAATTTGATCCCACTTCCAAATTGGAATTTCTAAAGGTTGCAATAACCCACCGGGCCTTTGATGCTTGGCCTTAACAAGTTGGCAAATCATGCAACGCTTAACAAAGTTAGCAATATCAGATTTCATTCCATTCCAATAATAAAGTCGCTTCATATTCGCGTACATTTTTCTATTACCGGGATGAATGGTAAATTTAAAACGATGAGAATCTTCTAAAATATCTTTACGAAGATCACTAATATTTGGCATGATAAGTCTACCAAATTTTCAAATGCCGCCATGAGAATCAATATCAAAGTCTTTCAAACCTTCAATATCAATTTTATCCCTACAATTTTGGCTAAGAAGAGCCAATTCAGGATCTAGCTTTTGAGCTTCAAGAATATGGTCTAAAAGAGAAGGATGAGCCTCAAGGCTACATAAAGCCAAAGATGAACATAAATCGGACTCACGATCTCGAATCTCACAAGTGGATAAAATTCTGAGATCTTTCCATTCAGATATCATCATGGAAACAACCACTTGTAGCTTTCGGCTAAGGGCGTCGGCAACACGATTCCCTTTCTGGGAGTATAAAGAATGTCAAGATCATAAGATGCAAGAAACTCGAGCCAACGTTGTTGACGCAAATTAAGTTCCTTTTGAGAAAATAAATACTTCAAAGTTTTATGATCGGTATAGAGAACAAATTTCTCTCCCAAAAGATAATGACGCCAAATTTTAAGAGCGAAAACAATAGCCGCGAGCTCTAAATCATGAGTGGCATATCTAGTCTCGGCTGGGTTCAATTGCCTAGAAGCATAAGCAATAACACGTTCTCCTTGCATGAGAACGGCTCCCAAACCAGCACGACTAGCATCGGTGTAAACATTAATATCTCTATTCCCCTCGGGAATAACAAGAATAGGAGCATCAGAAAGGAGTTCTTTTAATTTCTGGAAAGAAGCTTCACATTTGTCCGACCGAATGTAATTAACTCCCTTCCTTGTCAAACTAGTAAGAGGCACGGAAATTTTGAAAAATTCTTTTATGAAACGACGGTAATAACCTTCCAATCCAAGAAAACTATGGATCTCCGTCACACTCTCCGGTCTCTTCCAATTTTGAATCGCTTCAATCTTTGAAGGATCTACGAAAATTCCGGATTCGGAAATGAAATGACTGAGAAACTTCACCCGAGATTGCCAAAAGTGGCATTTAAATTTTTTTACTTTCAATTGATTACTCCTAAGAGTTTCCAACACAATCCGAAGATGCTTTTCATGCTCCTCCTCGGTTTTTGAACACACAAGAATATCATCAATAAAGATGAGAACAAATCGATCGAGAAAGTCTTTGAAAACTCTATTCATAAGGTCAACGAAATAAGCCGGAGCATTCGTTAAACCAAATGGCGTAACAAGCCATTCATAAGATCCATAGCGAGTACGGAATGATGTCAAAGGAATTCTATCCTCTGCAATACGAAGCTGATGAAAACCGGTTGCTAAGTCTAATTGTGAAAAGACTCTAGCACCACTAAGCTGATCAAATAAATCATTAATCCGAAGTAAAGGATATTTATTCTTGATAGTAAGATCATTAAGCTTGCGGTACTGAACGAAATGCCTAAGTGTACCATCGGATTTTTTCACAAAAATAGCAGAAGCTCCCCAAGGAGAGGAACTAGAACGAATAAATTGCTTCGTCTCCAATTCGGATAATTGTTTGCACATCTCCTCATTTTCTTTATTGGACATACGATAAGGAGGACGAGTGATAGGTTGAGCTCCAGGGATGAGATTAATTTTAAACTCAATTACTCGCTTAGGTGGTAGTCCTAAAACGGGCTCAAATATGTTGGAAAATTCACGAACAACGTGAATAAGGGAAATGACATCTTCCTCATCATCATTATCGTCATCATGAGGATTTAAAGAATATAAAGATGCAGCCAAGTTGGGATCCGAATCTTTAAGATCAATAGAAATCTGCTTAACAGATTGAGGATGTCGAAGATGAATAGTCCGCTTAGGACATAGGATTTGAGCTTCATAGCGGTTAAGCCAATCCATTCCCAAAATCATTCTGTAGCCTAAGTAGCGCATGACATGAAAATCAGCTCGGAAAGAAAAATCACACAAAATAATCTCGACATCTTTACAAAGCAAACTAATTGGTGTGGATCCACCAACCGGATTGGTAATTCTCAAAGAAGTCATTAAAGCAACAACACTCAAAGAAAAAGTATCAACAAGTTCTTTCGATATAAAAGAATGGGACGCACCCGTATCAAAAAGAACTCGAATAGGATGATCACGAAACACAATAATGCCATCAAGGATAGAATGAGAAATACCTTGACCATGAGAAGTGTTACTAGGAGTTTGCACCACATTAAGCTTTCCATCCTTCCTACCTTGAAGTTTGGGACATGCGGATATATAATGGCCCGAACTTTTGCAATAATGACAAGCAATGGGCTTTGAACACTTATTAGCATAATGGTCTTTAGAACCACAATTGTAGCATTGTCCACTACTAGAGGAAGAAGTCTTTGCCACCAGAGTTGCTAGATTCCTTTTCTTATTGGGATAAGGACCTTTGAACTTACTAGGCCTTTTCTTGTTGTTGAAGTTTGGTTTGGTACCCACAACCTCAACATCACTCTCCCTATCCGTCTCTTCAAGACGAAGAGCGATATTAATGAGTTGATCAAAAGAAACTTCTAATTTTAGAAGTAATGGGTTCTTGAGATTTTTGTTCAAGCCATAGACAAATCTTTGGTTCTTCTTCAATGGGGTGTTTATGTATTCGACCCCGTATTTAGAAAGTGACTCGAATGATGCGACATAGTCTGCCATGGAGGATTCACCTTGAATAAGGTCTATGAAACGACGAGCCAATGTCACCTTCTCAGCTTCTGGCACAAACTTTAATTCGAATCGTTCCTGGAATTTCTCCCAAGTAAGATCTGTTTCATTCATTTCAGAAATCAGAAGCTCGTACCAGTCTAATGCTCTTTCTTGGAGCATACTTGAGGCCACCTGAACTCGGTGAAGACCAATAAAATTCATGCGAGAAAAGATGCGATCGCATGTTCTAAGCCAAGCTTGGACTTGAATAACGCTTTCGGAACCCATGAATGGCTTCCCACCCAAGTTGATATAGTCACTGAACAAGCATGCAAATCCAGACTTAGGGTGAGTAGGCTCTGGATTGGGTCCGGTAGCTTAAGCATTCTTCATGAGATCTAAAAGCTGCTGGGCAGACATAAATACTCCATCCTGGGGAGTAGCACTAGATTGACCGGCCCTGGGACGGCCTGGCCTAACCATTTCTCTTCTTTAAAAAAGAAAGGAAGAAGAAGAAAGAAGGTTATTCACAAAATGAACATCAAACAATAATGATTGATAAAACAAGGAATCACAAAAGAAAATAGGATAAGGCGGTACGAAGACTCGAATTAAATCCTAAGGCACGACCCCTAGGATGGACTTAGGACGATGATCCTTGTTAAATTATTCTACATTGTTCCGAAGTTTCAGGCTCTGATACCAAGCTGTGACGCCCCACCTATATACCCATGCTAACCAAGGACACTACGGGGTAATGTCGTTAACTAGCGCGGTGAATAAGACTGTAGAGGAGCGACCATCCGTGTAATTGCTTTGTGCGAGCACTGATATGTCAGATAGTATAATATGCATTTCAACTTAAGAGGAAATTCGACATACCGATACAAACTCAAAGCTACTACACAGTGGCTATATAATCTTCGGAAACAAATATAGAAATAAACATAACACAAATCAGTCACAAATATCCATATCACCAAGGCGGAAAAAGATATGAATATAACACATAAAAGTGTATATCAGAGTAGTGGTCAAACAAGATCCACAATATCACAAAAGAATAGATACAAGTGCTAGACAAAAGAATATATATACATCAGGGAGTTTATATCTCAAATGTATACAACCAAAAACTACAAATCTAAGTAGTTAGCCAAAAGTCAAGATAATAATCCCAGATGAGGAGTCAAGCAGAAGCACCTGAAACATCTCGGTCTGACCCGAGTATTATTTAATAAGAAAATAATAAACGAATCAGTCTAGCTATAAATATCAGATAAAATGATATAGAACAAGAGATAAGTCAAAACCGTATGATAACCATAAAGCCATACTGTAATAAGTATGCAACTGAAAATCAACTAGAGATTAATCAATCACAAGAATCTTCTCAAAGATCAAAAAGAATATCATACTCTTTATTTTTATTCACCAAACCATACATATTGACAATTATATCAATGCCAAAAACAAAAGTTAATGACACACAAATTCATCAACGCACAAATATTGATAAAACTTATCAATGTAAATCACGAAAATTGGTGAAACACAAATTCTAGAAATCATCAATGGAAATCCTAAAATCACAAAAAGAGGGAGGCCTATCACAAAACGGTAGCATGAAAACTCACCAACACGTGTATCACAAAATGGAATGGTATTCCATGGTTGCTAACCATTAATTTTGAGGCGAAGCTCGACAAAACGGCCCGAAGATCATGGGTCGATACCCCACCAAGTTTGAGTCGAAACTCCACAGAAACAGGGTTTAGTCTCCCTCGCAGACAAAGAGACATCGCACATTGCTAGTCTAAATCACAAAAATGATCATCATCAATCATCAAGAAGTGTCAATTACAACAAGCTAGTAAATATATGAGCTTAGCTTCATGTCCCATAACCACTAGCTTAACTTAAATATTTATGAACAAATTGTAGATCTCCACTCGAAAATTGTCACAAGAGATTCAATCGAACAAGTCCAAGAATTAACCGACGAAATAAAAGCAAGCGTTTCATACCACTTGTTTTACTAAGTCGTTTAATTAGATTTCTCATACGAGTGAGGTAAATGTTTGTATATACTAATAGATTGGAAACGGTTTTATAAACAAGCTTGATATTGAAAATAGAGTTGAAATCATCTTTGTGAAAGAGTTTGAATATTTACTACTAGTATTGAAACCTTTATATTTTTAAAGTGACAAATCAAAGAAATGATTGTAGAAACGATCAATCACCAAAATTTCACGTTCCAAGACGTGAATTAATTCCAAAGAAATCGATTCCAAACCCATCAAAATGGATATACCCAAAAATTCCAAAATAGAAGTCATCAAGATCGATAATAAATGATAACAACAGATCGGAAAACCACGAATCGATAAAAATTGGAAATCAACACAAAATAGGCTAAATAGGCAAATAGAAGCAGGTCAGTCGACTGACCCTCTGCAGTCAGTCGACTGAAACAGAAACTCGAAAATTCCATTTCCTGCAGTCAGTCGACTGATTATAGTGGCTAGTCGACTGATTACAGGAAACAGAGACTCTCTGTCTTTGTAAACAGCCCCTGGAGCCATCATTGGCTACAGCCAGTCGATTGATTGCAAATGGTCAGTCGACTGACTGGGTGTTGTGCTGTTTTTCAGCCTATGCAATGAAGAGCAAACTCTCCCGAATTGCAATCGAATGAGCAATGACGCTCGGGGTTACGCCAATTCAGCAACCCGGCCCTATAGGCTCTTCAATGCATCACCAAAAACATGTTTAAACATCAAAGTTAAGATTTTTGAAGATTTGACTTCAAAACACCAAAAATTGGAATTTTCACCAATCCAATCCAAACCAAAAGCAAATGCACATGAATAAGTGTTAGGAATTCATACCCAACAATCAAAGATAGTTATAGACATAGATGTGAGATAAAACTCTCACCTTTTCACAAAATCAAGGAAGAAGAAGCTATAGAGCAATGGCAAGAACACTCACTCTTTAATACAACCCAAATGAGCTTTAATCTAAGCTCGAAAGAGAAATATTTCCTAAGTTAGGTTTAGGAAATTTCTGAAATTGAAAGGAGAAAGAGTTGGAGAAGATGAAGAGAAGGCTTACCAAAGCTTCATCTTGAATTTGAAGATAGAGCTTGAGTTTTGCAAAGAACCTTGGGCTTAGGATTTTAGTTTCCACTCTCTTCCTCCATTTTTGATGAAGCTTGAATGTATTAGGAAATTATGAAGGAATGAAGAGAAGAGGGGGTGAAGCTTGGGTCTAATAGGCTAAAACTAAATCAAAGCCCTAAGTGAAAAAGTAGCAAATTTCCACTAACTCCAAACATATCAATGTTTATACTCAAAAAGGTCGCAAACGTCATTTTAAACTCAATGGGGATGGTCTCGAGTCCTATTTCGACTGTTTGCAAAAAGTAGCTTTTCGGACTATAATCCGACTAACGATGAAATATTTAAATAAAATATTTAAATATTCAATCGTAAAATATGCGGGTTGTTACAGATTGGGAGGATATTCCCATAATGATAACTATCTAACTTATCACTAAACACACATCTTCCCCTAAAAATGTCATGAAAAGAGGGCAATGCCTGAACACGATTATTGGGTGCATGGCCTCATAAAAAACATCGGATCTAAGCTCCACCTAAGTATTCAGATCACCAGATCAGTTCCCATATCCTTCAGTTGGATAGAAGATGTTTCAACATCCAAGCCACTTGAACTTTGCACCATACAAGCAAGCAAATCCCAATTTAAAATAGGGTTTGCAATCTCAGCACCAACGAGAGTACACAACTTCAGTTCATAAGAAGTCGATAGTTGAGGGAATGCCACCATGATAGAGATTGAAAGAGGATGTAACACCCCATAAAAATTAATAAGAAATTGATTAATTAATAAATTCATAATAAGGATAAAAATGAAAATTTTGAAGATGTCGGGATGCCATGAAAATTGTGATGTTGCATTCATGGCAATTTTTTGATGAATTTCCATATATAAAGTTTTAAAATCAAAGCTCAAATGGAAAAGTTACTGATATTTGAAGTTTTCAACTTTAAAATAATTCAAATGGAATTCGAAATCAAAATGTAATTAATATTAAAATTTAAAATTCAAAAAATAACAGTAGTTAGATATTTAGTGTTTAAATAAACATTAACGTTAAATATAAATAAGGAATTAAATAATAACAAAAATAAGTACGCTCCCATATTTAGGCAACCGATCGACTGCCTATCTAGGGCCTATCAACTACTAGAGGTCAACCTCCTAGGTAGTAACGGTCGAATGGTAGTATGGTGGTGGCTGGTGTTATTTAAGCAAGAAATGACCTGGATATTATTATTTTAAACCGACTTAAATTCGATGGTTTTGGTGACTTCCAACGGTTGTAAATAAGAGCTTAGCCTCCTCGCTTTTATCAACAGATTATTTGGAAATGTAAGCGGAGCACTATTAATTTCTTTCTTCCTCACGATTTAGAAATATCTTAAGGTCTTCAATTAAAGTATTTTATTTGTGTTCAATTTCCAGTTCGATTGTCCTCCAATCCTTGAAACTCTAAATCTAATTAATATATGATAAAACTATTGTATATTTCAAAAGGAAAAGATTTGGGAAGAGATTAAAAAGCAGGTGCGTTCAAATCTAAAGGAGAAAGCTGTGAATTATCTATGAGTAGAAATCTTAGTTTTACTCATTTTAGTAATTATATAGCATATGTTGGATTTGATATATGCCTTGGGGAATTTTGATTCACGAAAACTTCAAATCTAAACCCCCAAAATTTCCCCAAAAGCGAAATTTCAATTCTTATGTTATTGGAATCTCGATTACAAAATAGTAGAATTTGTGTAGTTACTGCAATTTTAATATTTTACATTCTAATCCATTTCTCATTTCCCGCTTTTGATATGATTAAGGATTTTAAAAGTTAGGAAGTAGTGTGTAAAATATAGATGCTCTTATTCATAGTTTGCACGGTATAGTTCTATAATTTAAGTATGAATCCCTTTTCCATTTTTTATGTGGAAGTTGAACAGAGTGTAAAAGTACTATTATGGAAAGACTTGAGATTTCATTCATCAGACATTATTGTTTTGATTCCTTCCTCATTACAACACAGGTCAGTGAGGACGTCGCAGAGCTAGGAGATGAAGGTGGAGATGGAGTCATCTGGAAGTTATCTATCTACTTATGTTTCGTATATTTTGATGTACCCATTCAGACCTGATGTTATTGTATTTTGATATATTGTACCATGGATATTGAGATATTATGTTTTGTTCTGGAAATTGAATTTTTATAAAATGGATATTGTTTCCAATATTATAATTTATTCTTTTCACAATGAGATTCTGATAGCATGTAACACCCTTAATTTTTAATAACATTATTCAAGAGATTTAATTAGATAAATTAAATAGAATAATGTAAATGTAAAAATGATTAGCGGATTGAGATTTGAAAGTGTAAATTTAAAGTGGCCGTGCTTAAATAATAAATTAAATAAATGGGCTTTATATGGTAATTAATCAATGCAAGGGTATTACGGTAATTGCCGCCTATACATCCCTTATATATTCATGTTTCATTTCTCATTCACGTCATTTTGCAAAAAAAAAACAAACGTAAATCAAAGAGTCACCGGTCATTACTAGAGAAAGAAAAGAGCAGATAATCAAATTAAAGCAAGGGGATTAATCTCAATCAAATCTCAAAGTCCTTAACATAATCAAGATGAATAATAATATAGGTCATCTCTATTTTGTTTTATGATTGTTTTCCGGTTTAAGATTAAATCCTCTACTATGATGATTTTGATTGATGAGATTCTAGGATTTAGACATGTTGGATTCATACAAGATAATTTGATAATAAATTTTACATGGTTCTAAGGGTAAAATCGATTACAATGATTTTCGTATTCAATGAGAAAAATTTATGTTATGTAAAACATGATTTTAGAGATGGGTTTTTATTCTTATATTTTTGTAAGCTATAGAAAATTTATTATGAATTTTTAAAGGAAATGATGTATAACTGGGTTAAGAAATTTATTTTGATTATTTAATGAAGAATTTGGGTCTAAAATTTTTATATGTTAGATAACATATTGAAAATGAATTTCTGTAATTTTTGAGATTTTTTCTAGGTGATTCATTATGGAAATTAAATTATTTTCGAAGAAGGACTTATATGTTTTATTTGTTTAGTTTAAAGAGGGGCTTATTTGCTAAAATGGTATTAATTAGATTTGAAGTAACTTTGGCTGTTATTTTTGTAAAGAATTCGAAAAGATTAAGGCAACCAATGAAATGTTTACAAATAGACAGGTTAGTTATAAGGTTATTGCTTTAAATAGCTTAAATCAGCTTTTACCCCGAAAAGTGGGTTCCGCCTGTTTTAAAAGCACCTTTCGACTCATTACTTCCGCTTTGACCTAGTCGAAACCTACTAAAGCTGAAACTAATACACAAAGTAGCACAATGATGGTACATAGTGGCTAGAGAAAGTCAGAAGACATGGTATCGAAACCATTGCTTTTGAGGGGGTCAAAACCTTTGTTTCGCTTTTCAAAGATAAGCGCCTACCTTGTTTTCAAAATAATGCTTTCGACCAAGCCGAAACCTTTGTTTTCGAATTGTTGCCGCTATTATTCTAAGTGGAGCTTTCGAATGAGTTCCTTGTTTATAAATGAATGCTTTCGAAAAGGCCGGTTTCGCCTAGTCGAGACCTTACTGCCAATATTATGTCTTTCGAATGTATTGAAGTCATCAATGCTTTTGAAGGGTGGCTTTTGTTTTGAGCTTATACTAAATCGCTTCCCAAAGGCTTTCGAATAAGTTCAAGGGTTTTGAAGGCAATAGTGTCGAAAGGGGTTTTGATTCTATCCTTCAATGTTCTACATAAATGTTCTAAGCTTTCGAATGGATGGTTCCGAAGCCATCAAATTTTCCCCAGACAATTTTATGTAAGATCATTGATTTCAAAAGGATTACTTTTGTATGTATTCACTTAGACCCAAAAGATGTTTGTGTGCTAAACCCAATTCTTTCAAAAGGGGTACTTTCATTGGTTCGAAACTGTACTTCTAAGAGGTAGTAGGTAAAGCTTTAATATTTTCAAAAGGTTTGTCTTAAAGGTTTCGAAAGAGATATGTTAATGTTTTGAAAAGAAGATTTTAATGCTTTTTAAGGAGGTTGTCCAATGGTTTCGAAAGTTGTTTCAAAGTTTTGAAAGCCTTAGTTTTCGAAGCAAATAACCTAATATCATTTTAAAGGAAAACCACGACATACTAAAAGAGTTTTGAAATGATTTTAAGTATTGGGTTTTGAAGAAGTTTGCCTTGAATATTAAGTTAAAGGGATTAACCAAGTTTTATGTAAAATGATTTCAAGGATATTAAACCACAGGTGTGGGAATTATTATGTTATTATGTTTACTTCTTCATATATGTAATGTACTCATAACTGTATTTTAGGAAAGGGAAGAATAATCGACTAGGTTGAACCAGTAGTGAATATAAATTGAGTTAACTCATGAATGCGTTGAGTTGCATCCAGGAGGTAAGACAGACCAGAATGTTGGACGCATAATTAATGAAGTTTTCAAATATACATGTTTATAGTAAACCCATGAAAACTATGTCTAGGAAAAGTTATTGGCAGATGTCAATAGGTTCATAGTGAACCCATGAAAACTATGATTGGATTGAGTTATTAGCATAAGCCAATAGGTTTGTAGTGAACCCAATAAAAATATATCCCGACTATGTTATTGACAGAAGTCAATAGATTCCTAATCAACCCAAGAAAACTGGGATAAGAGGGAAGTTATTGGAGATACCAATAGGTTCAGGGAGAACCCATGAATGATGAAGTTATTGGCAGAGGCCAACAGGTTCTTAGTGGTTCCAGGAAAACTATGAAACCGAACAGAGAATCCATAAGTATTAAACAGGTTATTAGTAAACCCATAAAAGCTGATAGTTTAATACTGACCCTAGAAACTATAATTGAGACAGATAGTCAAAATGAAGGGGGATGGGTAATCCAGAATTGATTTACTTATTTTTCATATCATCATAATATTTTAAATTGTTATGTTTTAACCATTGTGGATGCAGGAGCACAATATATGGTTTTATAAAATTTTAAATGAGATACTACTGAGGGAAAAACCCATTCCGCTAAGCGGCGTGGTCTCACTAAATATCTAAATGGTTTGAGATAGTGGATTATTATTCATACTAGGCTTTATGTCAGACTCGAAGTTTATGTTTTCTTCTTAAACTCTAGGGTACTCAATTGATTTTGAGTAGTTTGAGAGTTGAGGTTTTCAGGTTCCTATTTAGACGAAAAAGCTTCTGGAGACGTGCAGGAGGCATGATAGCTATTTAGAGTTCTTTTCTATTTTGATTCCGCTGTGTTGTTGATGTAAAGGCAAAGATGTTTACTTGCCTATCTATATACTCTGATCATATAAGGAGGCATCTTCATATATCGCTCTTGGCGTATGTTGTAAGAATTACATTTTACCTAAACGTGGTTCTCGTGTTGGGAATATGTAATGAACTTGAAATGTTCTGAAATGGAATGTGGAAGTTATTTGATGATTTTAAACTTTTTAAATATCCATGTGTTTTCATTATATCAATGTATCTAAAATTACCGTATTTGGTCGTCGAGGATTAATAACCATGGATGACTGTAGCATCTGTAGCTGTTAGTTTTGGACCTCCAAGTAGGGAATGTTACAAGTTGGTCTCTGAGCATAGGTTTGTGAAACTTAAAACAAATTTAAACCTAAAAGATTTTCCAAAACATAATCCAAGGAATCAGAAAATAAGATCGGGGCTAGGGTTAACGTTATAGTAATGTACTTGTATTTGATATATGTATATATAAGTACGTATTCCCCTCTCTCTTAGACCATTCTTTTGTATCTTATTAAGGCTCGTATGTAGATTTACGAGAAAGAAGATATGGAGGTAGGAAATGGAAGAGGAAATCTCGGTGGAGGAAGCACCACAACCACTGGAAATGTTCGACCTACCAGGAGGAACTCGGATCGACAGACTAATACTAACCAAAATGCAGAGGCCAATGTGGGTGTTGGAAATCCACTAGAAGATAAGGGAGCGATGTATCGTTTTTTCGTCAATCTGATGCAAGAAGGAGCTGCTGCTGGTGTTGTTGGAAATATTGGAGTAGCTAATCCTGTGGCTCTAGTTGGGAATAATTATACTAAGTTGAGCAGAGATTACACCGGTCTTAGTGGGAAGCCATTTACGGGAACAGAGGATGCTATGGAAGTTGAGGATTAGCTATAGCATTGAAGAAGAACCGGCTTAGATTTGGATGATGAGAAGAAAAGGAGGCTGGCTTCTAGGCAGTTGCAAAGAGTAGTGCTTCATTGGTGGAATAGTGTTGCTGCTGGAGTTTCGAAGGAGGAGTTGACATGGGCAGATTTTAGAAGAAGATTTGAATAGAGATTTTTATCTGAAATTGCTAAGTCAGCGTTGATGATAAAGTTCTTGGATTTGATGTAAGGAGAGACGTCGGTAATCGAGTATGCTACTAATTTTGATGAGTTGTCCAATATAGGTGCGCTACAACAGACCCTGACACAGGAGAAATGAGAGGTTCATTCGGGGATTGAGGCCCGAGCTTGCTAGGGCAACCCTGACACATATCCGTGATACTTGTAATATGGTTGTGTAGATGGCAATCCACATGAGGAGATGCTTCCTATTTGTGCTAGAGAGAAGTCGGTTGAAGCCCAGGGTTCTTAGGGAAAGAATAGAAAGTTTTTATGAAGAAAGCAGCCCAGAAATGGGAGGCTGTCAAAAAGGCAAAGGCTAATTTAATTTGCTTCAAATGTGAAAATAAAGGTCATTATGCTCACGAATGCTGATCGATCAAGAGGAAAAAACGTTGCAGAAAAGAAAAATGTGAAGTGCTTTAACTATGACCAAGTTGGGAATTATAAGAATCAGTGTCCAGAATCAGTCAGGGCAGACAAGGGAAAGGTTTGTGCTATTGGACCAGCATTTGCTAGGCTAACTACAGCTAAAAAAGGAAAGACTATGATGGAAGGCACGCTTTTGATTCAGAGTATACTATTTAGGGTACAAAATGATAATGGGGCATCATACTCATTTATGTCTCAGTATTTGGTTGATAGGTTATGCTTAGAACCCAATATTTTAGGTCATAAGTTTTAATGCAGTTTGTATGTTTTTGATTTCGTAGATTTCGGAATCATTTTGGGTATGGATTGGTTGAGTAAGTATGATGCTAGGATAATTTTTCAAGTTAGGGAAATATCACTAAGACACACTGATATTCATAGCCGAATTACCTTCTTAGCGGAGAATTCTGACCGGAGTAGTTGTGCTTTGTTAACCGCTATGGAAGTAGTAGAAGAGCTAAGTCAGGTTCGTGTAGCAAGAGTCTTTGTAGATATCTTTGAGCCAGTTACAGGACTACCACCGAAATAAGCTATTGAGTTTAGGATAGATCTTATGCTAAGAGATGAACCTGTCAGTAGACAACCTAGCAGGATGACGCAGACCGAGATGAAGGAATTGAAGATGCAGCTAGTAGATCTAGAATGAAGAAATTTTATTAGACCAAGCAGTTCGCCTTGGGGAGCAGCTTTGCAATATTCATGAAGAAACCAGATGGGCGGTTAAGGATGTGTGTCGACTATCGTAAGTTAAACGATAGGACGATTAAGAATAATTATCCTTTGTCGAGAATAGACGATCTTTTTGATCAATTGTACGGAGGTAGAGTGTTTTTCCAGTTGGATTTGGCGATAGGTTTCCATCAGTTAAGAGTGGCAGAGGACAGCATTCCTTTGATAGCATTTTGGACTAGGTATGGTTCATACGAGTGGTTAATAATGCCATTCGAACTAAACAATGCACCAGCCTTCTTTGTGGATTTAATAAACCAAGTTTCTCGAGAGCACTTGGATAAATTTTTGTTGGTATTCATAGACGACATTTTAGTATACTCTAAGGATGAAAGAGAGCATGAGGATCATCTTAGAGTAGTGCTTGAGACGTTGAGGCAGCATCAGCCAAAAGCAAAATTTTCCAAGTGTCATTTTTCAAGAAAGAGGTTAAGTTTATTGGTTAGGTGGTTTCAGAGAAAGTTTTGTTAGTCGATCTAGATAAGATCGAAGTTGTTAATAATTGGAAGAGACCAGGAATGGTGACCGAGATTAGAAGTTTTCTTGGACTTGCTGGCTATTACCGGAGATTCACCAAGGATTTCTCATCGATAGCAGCACCGTTAACTAAGTTAAGTAGGAAAGATGTGAAGTATGTCTGGTCTGACAAATGAGAGGAAGCATTCCTTAAATTAAAGCATTTGTTGACCAATGCACCTATGTTGGTAGTTCCAGATGGAAACCAAGGTTTTGTGTTGTGCACCGATGCATGTGGGACTGGACTAACTGGACTAGGAGTTGTGTTGATTTAGAAGGGTAAAGTCATTGCTTATGCTTCACGACAGCTTAGAACCATGAATTGAGATATCCTACTTATGATTTGGAGTTTGTTGTGGTGATCTTCACATTGAAGATTTGGAGGCATTATCTCTTAGGAGAGAAAGATTCTCTCAGAAGGAGCTGGGTATGAGACGGCAGAGGTGGCTGAAGTTTTTAGCTACTTATGATTTTGGTATAGAGTATACTCCTAGGAAAGGAAATAAAGTAGCGGATGCTCTTAGTAGAAAACATCAGAATGTGGTGTTAGCTATGTTGGCATAATGGAAAGATTTAGAAGCTTTGACTACGTGTAGTGTGTAGTTAAGATCGACTGTTAGTTCTAGTCAGAGCACCGCCATGTTGTCCTGTTTAGAAGTTCGGCCAATGCTGATCGAATGGATTGATTCTAAGAAAAAGGAGGATCCATTATTACCCGAGAGGATTAGAAAGCTTGAGATTGAAACCGAGATCGATAATCTAAAAGATTTTAGTCTTGACCAGAGAGGATGGTTGAGAAAAAGGGACGGTTGTGTGTTCCAAATGTCGAAGACATAAGGAAAGTAGTTCTATGAGAATGTCATCGATCTAAGTTTACGATTCATCCTGGAGTATAACGACCTTGACTCGACCTTCGAAAATCGACACCGAATACGTCACCCGTATTCAAATGCCGCAGCTCCAAACATCGAATCTGGTTCGCCGGAGCTTATAACACATTAAGTACAACACAGCGGAAGAAAACAATGAAATAATATCATTGATATACAACATTTGATACAATATTCAGATACAATGATGATACAATTGAGCTATCGATACAAATATCAAAGACAAGATACAGCAGCGGAAAGAGATAATATAAGCTTGAACTCCAAAGAAGGAACTCTAACATCAATTGCAACTCCAATGCACCAATCCAGAAATAGCTCGAACTCCCAATCAAGTCGAACTAAGGAAGATCAGCCATGAATGCTGAAGTGTAGCAAATGCGATCCATAAATCCAAAGGGCTTCGAAGGCTATCGAATCCATTCCTACTATTCGACTATCTGAAAAACCCAATTCTAGAGTCTAGACCGTTTGTCTGGAAAATTATAAGCACCCAGAGTTTAGGAAGGGAACAATAAACTCCGGGTCAGTCATGGGACCGGTATGAGAAAACAAAAACAGTTTTATTTTTAAAACAAACAACAAAGAATTTTAAAACATTGAAATCCGCAATGCTTTTTGGAAAATGAAACTGCTATAAGGCCTCTCGCCACACACACAATGCAAGCGCATACTTGGAGGAGTTTTCTCCTTATGACAGTCAAAAATGCTTGATACGCAAAAATCATTTGATATTATTATTAGTGCATAGTGCAGAAAACATTTTGAAAGTATAATATTAATCTTAGCCAGCATAGGTACCAATATACTATGCCTACTATAGGTACCACCTAAGGTGGCAGGTTATACAACTACAATCGTAAAGGACGCGTATTGGATGATTAGAATTCCAACAAATGGTCAGGCAAAGGAACTTCCCACACAAAATGGAACGCCTCTGGAGGGACGTCCCTGAGAACCTAACCAGATCTCTGCTACATAAGGCCGGGTTACCCCTGCCTGGAAGTAACTACTGACATGAGTATGTCATCCCCCGGTCATTACCGACCTTTATCCGAGGGCCCTAAATCCAACAACCACACAGTAAAGTGTCTGGGCTCCATACCATGATACCACTTTCAAAATCAACATAAGTAAATATCTGGGCTCCATACCATGATATCACTTTTTATCCAGAAGAAAATGGTCAAACCCTCAGGAGGAGCTACCCTCAAATAACCTTGCTGCCACGATTCCAGTTTCGACCATTACGGCTATGAGGTTCGACGAAGCCGCGTCCGCAAAGCTACGCTTTTCACAAAAGCCATGCTTTGATCAATAAATGATCAGCAGCACTTCGTATACCACATTACCAAATTGGGAATGTATCACTAGTATCCATCAACTACATAACCTCTGAGCTCGTACATCTTAGAGAAGGGTGCTAAGCTAAGAGAATAAATCTCCGCCACCAAACAGAAATGTATTTGATAGAAACTAGCTTTACATCTTAATGTGTAACGTCAGACACACATCCATACAAGTCTGTTTCAGGTTCGAACAGAACCGAAGGCACTTCCAAAGAAGCCCTTGCAAATCCCGGCATTCACAATCCCGATCAGACTCCTCATCACATATGGAGATCTATATACTGACGCGACTCAATGTAGAGACAATCGACAGGTTATCCTTTCATTCTTGAAAATACTCTGTCTTCACTACCGGTCTTCAAATGCTATCCATATCGACGTATCATTATTCGCAATGGGTCATATGACACAAGGTTCTCTTCCGGCTAAATCGAATAATGAGCGCAATATTTAAAAACATACGGATATGGGATCTCGGTTAAGTCACAACTTAAAGTCCAAAACCTTTCTTTCAAATGGTTTAAACAAATTGCCATTTCCAATCTTTTAAACAAAAAGATTTATTTCACAAAGTTCACTCATCTTTCGCAAAAATTTATTTACGGCTTTTCAAAATAATTCCATTTCAAATTGGATTAACTCATCCAATCTTTAAATTAAAGATTTAATTTATCGCTTTCAAAACCATTTCCAATTCAAATCTTTTATATTAAAGATACACCATTTAAAATCCTCTTCGATAAACAAGGTTTACTAATCTTTCACAAAGGTTCATTCATAGCTTTCAAAACAATTCACAATTTCTTTTCAAACTTGAAACTTTTCAACACAAATTGGAAATCCTTTCCTTATATGAAAGCTATTATTATTTGAAAACAAATAGTTTTTTTTTTGTTTTGGAAAAATCCATTTATATTTGCACGAGTTAAAGCCCTTCACTTAAATTCAAATTCCCAAATCAATACCTTTAAAATGGTTTAAGCCATATATAACTTGTATAACATCTTTAAACCATAGTTTCCAAACATAGAATTCGATTTCAAATTTTAAACTCAAACTAAAATCAAATTATTTAAATTTCAAAACTCAATCAAGTTATTCAAAATAACTTTTTTTTGAAACTCATTTTTAAAAGCTTTCAATTCCAATTCCAAAACTATTTTGGATTCAAAAATTCAATCTTTAAAATCATTAAAAATCTGTGACTTAACCGATTTCCTCATGCAATCCATATTTGTGTGTGTATGGTGTAGTCTAGGGGTTATACACAATAGTGCAACAACATCAATCATCACAGATACACATACAGAAATATAGATAAGCTGTATATTCTTATAACGCTTTTCTTCATTTGCAGATCATAGATAAATAATGTAAATTCATTACAGATAAATAAATTACATCACAGATAATTAAATTACATTTCATAGCTCAATCACAAATCCGAATATCACAGATCATATAGGATAATCAATTCAAGGCATTTCTTACAATGCAATCATTCCTAAGTAACTGAATCATTCAATACTCATTTATAAGCAGGATTCATTAATTGTTTAATCCTTAATTAATTCAATTAATTTCTAAATTAAACTAATTACTTATGAATTAATTACCTAAATTAATCATTTAATATTAATTAATTAATTAATCCTTAATTACCCTTCTAATTAATAAATTTTTCATTAATTAATCACATTAATTTAATTGAACTTTAAGTTAATTTCATAATTAATTAACTCTTAATTAATTAATTTATTAATCTCTAATTTATTAACTAACAATCATTAATTACTTAATTAATTAATACTAATTTATTAATTAAATTAATTACCTCATTAATTTCATGAATCTCAAATCATTAAATCTTAATTAACTTTAAGACAAAAACTTTATCCTTATCAATGACTTAATTACCACTTACAAAAGCCTTTGAAAACATTTTACTTTTAAATTTACTTTTAAAATTTCATTTCAAATTAAAGATTTAAAATAATTACAAATTTAACTTTAAAAAATTTTAAAAAATAATAATTTAAAAACCCTTTAAATCAATTGTTAAAGAAACACTGGTCTTATAAAAGAAATTTATAAGAGTTTTGAACCAAATTTATTTAAAATATACTTTAAACATTTAAAGTTGTTTAAACATTCAAAATTTTATAAAACTTATTTATTTCAAAGCTAGGATACAAATTTAATTTGAACCCATACTTAAGACTTGATTTAAAACTTTGTTTAAATTTTGCTTTAAATTTTAAAATTCATTTTAAAATTTTAAAACTCGACAGGTTTAAAAACCTATAACAAATTCAGTTGATCCGAGCCAAATTCACGTTTTCCCGAGCCAGATTCAAAATACCTGAGAAAACTTCTCTTCTATATTTTCTTCTCTATTTTTGATTTTAAATTCTTAAAGCCTGGGTATACGCAAAGGTAACCCGATGCTTCCTTTGAACCATACCCACAAATTCACGAACATGACTTCGAGATAACTTCGTCTTCCCCATTATCACAAAACAACACAGACACACCCACTTACGCGTGCACGTGCACCGATGGTTTGGCCACTTTCGATCATCGTCGATGCTATCATCAAGTCGTCGTTGATCTCCTTAACCCAATCCATCACCCAGTATCGACGAATTCACCCAAAAAATCAAAATGAGCTATCGAGCTCAATGTGGAAACCCAAACTTCGATCAGAAAACCACCCCTCGTTGTCGATCTCTAGCATGAGATCTCTCGCCGTCGTCACCAATACTTCATCACGAACCAAAGCATCGATCCCCGACCTCACTATAAATCCTAATACTTCCATATTGTCACAGATGCATGGCAAAACCATCAACTAAAACGACACCACGAACCCTAAATCCATGTCGAGCCGCCATTACTTTTATAAAAAAAATTCTTTACCATTTTTCCTTGAATCCCCTAGACTCCAGCTACCTCCAGCTATGACTTCGAGTCTCACCACTTCCTTGATCACCAGAATTTGACAAAAATCCCAAAACTGTTCGACCTCGTATTTGTCAATAAATACGACATTAAAAATCTTGATTTTTCCATTAAAATTCATTATTTTGCATGACAAATTTAGTAATGTAGGTGAATCAAAGAATTATGAAATTTAAATTTTGACATGTTTCCAATTTTTACTGTATACTTTCTTTTCCAGAATATTTACTCAATATCTTCATTTAAATCTATTTTTAAAAATGATATTGTCTACCTTCAAACACTTTTTATTCAGAGAGCAAGATTTAAAAATTGTTTAGGTAGGTTGATTGGAACTTTTGAATCAGGTTTTGGAAGCCTGTAACTAAAAAGAGGCAACATTTTCCTGTTTATCAGGCATGCACAACCATATCATTTCATATTCCTAGGCATGCAATCACATTTCACATTCATACAAACCGTATCCAAGTTATCATCATCACAGACTTACGATAATAAGAAATATCAAGTTAAAAAAAAAGAGTTCGCTTACCTGAGTTGTTTGATAGAGCAGAGAAGTTTTATTTTCTTCTTTATTTTGTTTTCACTTTAGCCTGTTGATGATTGCTCTTGAGCTTGCTTGATCTATGCATTATTTTAAATTTCCTGAAGCTTTAAACTTAGGTTGAAGATTTGCTTTAAGACTTTGCTTTGAATTTGTCTCAGGCTCTTGAAATGTTTTTCTGAAGCCAGAATCTTGCCTGTTCTTTAAATTGCTTTCAGATTTGAAGTTGCTTAGTTTGAATTTTCAGGTTTGTTTGTAATATGCAGTTCTAGGTTGAATCTTATTTGTGCTTTGCTGTTGAGTTTGAATTATTCTTGAATTGCTCTGGTTTTGATGTTTCAAGCTTTGATTTTGGAATGAGTTTGTTGAATTTGATTTCCAGGCTTGATTCAAGTTGCATTAATTTTGATCTTGATTTTTTTTTATTTTTCTTTTCTTTCTTGTTTCAGTTTGAGAAGTTAAACTAAAAACAACCCTTTTCTTTTTCTTAATACATGTTCATAAAAATTAAATTTTAAAGAAAATTCAAATGCCACTTGTTTAATTCATGTTAACACTTGTACATCCCTTTGGTCAAATTGCTTACAAATGTTAAAGATATCAAATTTATGTTTATATCCCTCTTTTAAATCATTTTATAAATTTTGTTTTAACCTTTATTCTCTTATGTTTACATGTTTTATACAAATTATTTACATACATTTGTAATTATTTTTCTTTTACAATTTTTAAAGAGAAAAGGATAAAAAAACAATTTGTACACTTAACAATAATCATACATATATATATTTCTTAGTTTATAAAGCTTTTGTAAATCTTATTTAAATTGAAACTATTATACATTTAAATAAATATTTATCTATATACATTTATTTCAAAATATAACTTTCATATATATCATATATTAAAATTAGAAATCAAATTTTATTCATCTCTCTATATTCAAATCAAATTCAAATTATCTTATATAATCCATTTATATAAATAGATAAACATATATCTTATTAAATTTGGAAAATTCAAATACAATTTCATAGAATACTTATTTTAAAATTCCAATTCAACATTTTATTTAAAATACATATTTTCTTTATTCTAGAATTTTCATCACAATTAAATCTAAAATATTATATAAATTGTCAATTATTTCAAAGTTTAATTCCAAAGATTAAATAAATTATCAAATTATTTTTAACTAAAATCCAGGAATGTTACATGAAGGGACCAAGATATATCAGGATATAAAGAGGAACTTCTATTGGAAAGGTATAAAGAGGGATGTTGGCTTGTGGGTTAGGCAGTATGCAAACTATCAACAATTGAAGGCCGAAAATCAGAAGCCGAGTGGGTTGCTTCAGCCTTTGGAGATTCCAGTTTGGAAAGGGGATTCGATATCCATGGATTTTGTAGACAGGTTGCCGAGTTCAAATAGAGGAAATGAAAGTAAATGGGTTATAGTGGATATGTTGACCAAAAGTGCCTATTTCATTCGAGTTAAGTCAACCAGGACGGCACCTATTTAACTAAGCTGTTCATGAAGAACATAGTTAGACTGCATGGCATTCCTAGTAATATAGTCAATGACAAAGATGCTTTATTCTCTAGTGAATTCTAGAATAGTTTACTGGATGTGTTAGGCACTAAGCTCAAGATGAGTACTGCATATCACCCTCAGACGGATGGGCAGACAGAGAGAGTCAATAAGGGACTCGAGGATTTATTGAGGGCTTGTGTGCTTGACTTTGGTGGATCCTGGGAAGATCGCCTACATTTGGTTGGGTTTTCCTATAATAATCGTTATCAAACTAGTATAGGAATGGCGCCTTTTGATGCTTTGTATGGAAGGCCGTGCAAATTACCAACATGTTGGTTGGAGACTAAAGACAGATTAGTCTTAGGTTCAGATCTGGTTAGAGAGGCGATAGAGAAGATTGAGTTAATCCGAGAAAGGATAAATGAAGCTCAGTCCAAATAGAAGAGTTACGCAGATAGGCGGCGTAAAGACCTAGAATTCTCAATTGGAGATAATTTTTCATTAAGGTATCAGTAATGAAGGATGTGGTATGATTTGAAAAGTCAAGGAAGCTGGCATCGAGATATGTTGGTCTGTTCTAAATTATAGAGAGGATTGGAAAGCTCGCATATGGAGTAGAGTTGCCGAGTAGTATGGCAGGTGTCCATAATGTATTTCCTGTGTCTCATCTTCGTAAGTATGTGCATGATCCAGAGGCTACTATTCCTCTGACAGGGTTGTAGGATTTGACAGTAGAGCCTAATTTAACTTTTGTTAAACAACCAGTTCAGGTTGTAGCGAGAGATGAGAAAAGAATGAAGAACAAGACAGTCAAGTTGGTGAAAGTTCAGTGAAGCGACAACGATAAAGACTGTACTCGAAAAATAGAAGACAGGATTGGAGATACATATCCTGATCTTCTTTGAAGGTATGTCTATATTAGCTTTATGTAGATGTTTGCTAGTCAAGTAGGCCAGTATAGTTGTTAGGAGTGGTTATAGTTGATTGCTATGTTTAATATTTAGACCTTACTAAATTTCGAGAATGAAATTATTTAAGGAGGGGAGTTTGTAACACCCTTAATTTTTGATAACATTATTCAGGAGATTTAGTTAGATAAATTAAATAGAATAATGTAAATGTAAGAATGATTAGGGAGTTGTAATTTGAAAGTTTAAATTTAAAGAGGCCATGCTTAATTAATAAATTAAATAAATGGGCTTTATATGGTAATTAATCAACGCAAGGGCATCAGGGTAATTTCCACCTACACATCCCTTATGTACTCTCGTTTGATTTCCCATTCACATCATTTTGCAAAAAAAATACAAATGTAAATAAAAGAGGAGCCAACCATTACTAAAGAAAATAAAGAGGAGATAATCAAATTAAAGCAAGGGGATTAATCTCAATCAAATCTCAAGGTCCTTATCATAATCAAGTTAAATAATAATCTTGGTCATCTCTATTTTGTTTTATGATCATTTTTATTGAGTTTAAGATTAAATCCTCTATTATGAGGTGATATGCTCGGATTTGGACATGTTGGATTCAAACAAGATAATTTAATAATTATTTTTACACGGTTCTAACGGTAAAACCGATTACAATGATTTTAGTATGCCATGATAAAAATTTGTGTTATGTGAAACATGATTTTAGAGATGGGTTTGTTATATTGTTCCAAGCTATGGAAAATTTGTTATGAATTTTTAAGGAAAATACGTACAATTGGGTTTAGAAATTTATTTTGAATATTTGATGAAGAATTTGGGTCCAAATTTTTATACGTTCGAAAACATTTTGAAAGTGAATTTCTATATTTTTTAGGGATTTTTCCTAGGTGATTTATTATGGAAATTAAATTATTTTCGAAGAGGGACTTATATGTCTTATTTGTTTAGTTTAAAGAAGGGTTTATTTGCTAAAATGGTGTTAATTAGATCTAAAGTAGTTTTGGCAATTATTTTTGTAAAGGCTTTGAAAAGTCTAAGGCAACCAATGAAATGTTAACAAATAGGCTGGTTAGTATAATGTTATTACCATAAATAGCTTAAATCAGTTTTTGCATAGAAAAGTGGGTTTCGCCTCTTTTAGAAGCACCTTTTGACCCATTACTTCTGCTTCAACCAAGTGAACCTACCAAAGCCAAAACCGATGCACAAGGTATCACAAGGATGATACATAGTGGATTGGGGAAGGACGGAAGACATGGTATCGAAACCATTGCTTTCGAGGGGGTCAAAACATTTGTTTCATTTTCCAAAGACAAGTGCCTGCCTTATTTTCAAAAGAATGCTTTCGACCATGTCGAAACCTTTGTTTTCGAACTGTTTCCGCTCTTTTTCTAAGTGTAGTTTTTGAACAAGATCCATGTTTATAAATGAATGCTTTCGAAAAGGGCTGTTTCGACCTAGTCGAGAACTTACTGCAAATCTTATGCCTTTCGAATGTATTAAAGCCATCATTGCTTTCGAAGGGTAGCTTTTTGTGACGATCCGGAATTTCTGAATATTTAAAATTGGATATTTACTTGATTTTAAATATTTGGAAGTAAGTTTAACTTGAATTTCAAATATCATTATTACTTGGCAATTTAATTTATTAAATTTAATAATTAGAGATTGGGTAAAATATTAAATCTTGAGTTTTAAGATGGTTAAAAATATTTCAATGGCTTATGAAATTTATATTGATAATACTGAAAATAGTTAATGTGTTAAAATTGATTTAAAGGGTAACTGGTTCAGTTTTAAAATTTTATTGTTTAAATAGAATTTAAAAATAGCCTTCCAAGACACAGACTCGGATTTCAACGAAACTAGTTCCATTGGATCCGTAATAGTGTAATATTATCGGGTTTCAAATTTCATTATGTTTGGAGTTATCATGTGATTTTATGATAGGTAAACGCGTTGAAATTTATATCGAAAATTCAATATAATAACTGAGTCCAAAAAGCTATCTCCTCCATACGATCGAATTAAAACTCGAAACCTTTTCCAATGCGTTCGGAATAGGGGTATAACATTATAAATGTTTAACGGCACGCCTTGGTAGGGCCTCAAGATTTTGAGTTGCATAAATCGAGACGTTTGGAATTTAAATAAAAATATTTCTTAGTCAACTTACTCAGCAGCTGGAATTCCTTCACATCACAACTTTTCCCTTTCATTTCGAAACCACTGTAGCAGCCATTCAACATGCTACCTTCATCTTTTCAGTCGTTAAATCATGTCTTGCCTCCTTAAATCGGCAGAAGTAAAAAAAATGGCCGACAAGTGCCTCCATTAAAAATCGCGTATCGTCACCCATTCCATTTCAAAAATCAAAGCCGAGCCCTCCTAATTCAAAATCGAATTTCATAATTGATAATTTAATCCCAAATCAAAATTTCTTCGCGCTTCTTGCTTGATTTCTCGGCAGGCCGAGTTCATTAGAAGGGTCTCGAGTTCGATTCGAAGGGATGATGCGAGGAGGAGATGGCTCTTGAATGAAGACCAGGGGATAACCCAAATCGATACTGACCCAAGAAATAGTGCGATGCTGCGAAGCTCGCGACATGATGGTTTCGCTCGACGACATCATGGTGGGGAGATCAGCTGTGAAGCAGCATTCAAGGGCTTCAATTTTGGAGTTCGTGTTGTTCTCGTGCGATTCTCTTGAACTGGAGCTCGCGTGATCCTCGCTTAAGGAAAAGGTGCAGGCGAATAGGCATTTTGCAGGGGAGTCGCGATCGAAGCTTGAGGGCAAGGCCAAAGTCTAGGAACTTCGTGGGAGAGAAGGGTTCGATTCAGTGAGGTGATTATCTGTTATATTATTTTCAAAATTTAATCTAACTATATATATGTACATATAGTTTGGAAAAACAAAGAAAATGTATTCACATATATAGGAATTTAAAAATCTAGATTTGTTTTATTTTACAAATATATGTATTAAAAACAAAAAAAATTACTATAAAGAAAGTCCTGTTTTCGTTTATTTACAAGAAAGGAGATATAAATATAAATATATATATATACACACACACATACCTATTTTAGATGGTTCAACAGAAAAAAAATATATGTAGTTTCTAAATGAGAAATAAAGTGTATATATATATATACTTATATCCATTTTTGTTTACTAGTTTATAAATAAAAAAATTTATTATGACGATTAATTTAGTAATTAACTCACTTAATTATTTTTAGATTCATAAAAGGAAAATTAGTATATTCAATTAACTTATTTAATTTATTATAGTCACGAACAGACTTTTCTAAAAAAAGGGATTTATTAATTTAAATTAAATAATCAGTTAATTGAATAATTAGTTTTAAATTAAATCATTAGTTATAATTAAATTCATTAAATGGTAATTAATTGTTAGATTAATTCAAATATTTATAAAATTATATAATTGTTATGCAAGGTCAAAACCTAAAAAGAAGCAGGCCGGATTAGAAATTGGTTGCATGCAAAAATCAAAGGTGGATTAATCTTACTCATCTGGATTTTATTTAAACGGTTAAATTTAAAATATTTGGTTGGATGATTGAATTGATTGGTTGTGATATATTATATAGTAGTATATAGTATATATTGGAGTGACTGATTTCCCGCATTTTATAGCGGATGAGACCCTATGCGCCGCATAATAGCGGATGATAATATATTAATCTCATATACCGCGATATTCCACCTCGAAGTAGAATTGGTATTGTGCTAACATTTGTGGATGCACGTAAACAGGTTGGAGGGATACAACTGAATTCCTCAAAATTATTTAGATTGTTTAATATTCTGTGTTATGAATATTTGATATTCTGTGTTGAATTATATTGATAATTGGAATAATGAATGCTATGGTTTGCTCGAATATATTTCGGTACATTGAGTTATCAAAATATATAGGAATGGATATTTGAAAAGAAATAAAAGTGTGAATTTTTAAGTAAAATAATCATAGAGAATTTGAATAAATTTAAGAATGAACTGGGAAAAAATAAAAGTGATTTTAAAATCCTAATAAATAAATTCCGAGTATGGCAAAAGGGGATTTTGAATAGTAATAATGAATTTTAAAAACCTAAGTGATATTATTTTAAAGGAATAAAGAATTTATTTTTAAATTTTAAGGGTTATATTTATTTAAAAGGGTAAAGAAGGAATTTGGGAAACCTGAAATTGGTATTTTCAGTTAAAAATATTTTAAATCATAATTTAGAATTAAAAATCCAAAGTTGATGGATTTTGAAGTAAATGAGTAAGTAACGAAATTTATTTCAAAGTGGAGTAAATTGGAAATCAATTTGAAAATTGATTTAAGTGTTTAAATTTGGAATTTGAAAAGAAGAAGTGAGACTATGGAATTTATAAACTGAGTTTATAAAAGTGAAGTAATGTTTGGAAGGATAAATTCGCGGTGGGAAAATTATTAAAGGAATGGGTAAATTTGTTTAAAAATAAACAGTGATTTATTTTTAAAAGATGTGAAAGAGAAGTGTATTTCCCTGGATAGCCAAGTACGTTTCGAAGCAAATTTTAAGTATAAGTAAAAGTTTTAAAGTTGATTTAAAGATATATGTTAGAAAATTTATTATTTTTAAATGTTTAAATTTTAAGGTAAGTATTTTTCAAATTTATTTTAGTGGTAATTATTTAAAGGTGACTTGGTATTATGTTTTAAAAGGATAAAAATTTAGTTTCATATTTTATAAAGCGGCTTTATTTTAAATATTCTTAAAGTATATATTTTTGAATAAGTATTAAAATACTTTTAACTTAAATGACTTAAAGTGTATTTTATAATAAAGTGTTTTTAAATTATTTTAATAATCTGAAGTATTGTACTTAATGTTTTCAGTGGAAATAAATAATTGAGAATTCATTCCATGAGAAGAGTGTGGTTTGAAAACTGTTTTCAAAAAGGTTTGGAAACGGAATTATATCTTGCGAAGATATTTTGAGGTTAATATATAATTTGGGGAAATTATTTATGTTTGATGGATGTTGTGAATGTTAATTGATAGTTAAATAACCGACTATCCATATTGGCCAATGCGTAGATCGTTTCGAAGAGACCGGGATCAGGATTAATTTCTCGAAAACCATTTCGATCCGGTGTGAACGTTTTCGTGTGGAAAATAAAAGTTTGGATTCGAAGGTGGAGCAGTGAAGTACAAGGGCTATTCGCTACTAATCCTGAGGTGATTCCGAAATGGATGTAGTAGGAGTATATTGCCTTCGGTTCCGTTCGAACCCAGGACGGACTTGTATGGATGAATACTTTCGGAACATCGTCAGGTGGACGATGAGCATTCTAAGTGATATGTTCTAAAAGGTAACGCTTAGCCTCGAGCCTCATCAACCGGGAATGACTGAAAATCAAGGGTTATGCAGCAAGGCTAAGTGGGTAGCACCCATTAGGATGAGGTCATCCCTGTCTACATGTCCCTTTTATTCGGCTTAGTGGTGCGGTTGCTGATCCGAACCATGGCGTGGTCTTACTCGGGATTATCCAGTAAGGGGTAGTGCCGGTCTTGTGTTGCAGGGGATTGGGAGTAATCCTCGGTACGGTGATCTAGGCCACATACCATGATAGGTGGTACCCCAGTGCTTAGTCATTAGTTGGAAAATCCATTATCCCTACGCGCCTGTACTGTTTTGATTGTGCCCAACTATTTCTGAAACATGAGATGCAAGCATTTAAGCTAGATTCTATTTTGCTTTCTATAGACACTATTATAATATCATATGAATTTGATAAAAAAATGTTTTGGCTATCGTAAGATAAAAACCCGACATGTTTATTTGCAACGTGGTCTTACGCGATGCTTTTGTTTTCAAAGGATTTTGAAACTTTAATAATCAAGTTGAGGGTGGTTTTCTCACGCTGGGATTCCAGACTGACTCGGGTGTTATTTCACTATAATGCTCGGGTCAGACCGAGTATTATAGAATACAGGAAAAGATGCTGTGGAGCTCAGGAGACGAGCTGGATGGCGATACGTACTTCCGTACTTGATTATTATTCTGCTGTGTATTCAGTTTTGAGGACATATTTATATGACTGTCCAGTTGTATGTTATTGATGTTGTTGAACTCTGATGATGTATCCTGGTGATGTATGTATAAAACAGATATAGTTTTTTTTTTGTGTAAAGATCATTTATTATCTGTTATATTTTATTCCACTGCGATGATTAGATTCTGATGTTGTTTTTCTATTATCTTCTTCTACCTCTTCTTCTTTAACCCAAATGGTTTGAATTTTTGCTCATCTTGAGTTGATTGATGTAGAATAGTGTTGACTCAAGTGGTACGGATTTGCGGGTCATTACAGTGGTACCAGAGTTGAAGGTCAAGGGAGAACCTTGGCTCTGGTGGGGATTACTCATTAAATAGAGTTCGTAGTACTCTAAAATGAGTTTGAGTGTATTAATAGATATGAGCGCGTATTTGTTAGTGAATTTAAAATTGTTTTTATATTGTGTTGACTTATCTGTTGAGTGTTTATGGATTCTGGTCGATATGTGGGACGCCATGTCATCGACCGAGGTTTCTAAACTCTGGAATGAGATAAACCGACACAATATGGTTTTCAAGTAGGGTAAATGAAATAATTTTACCCAAATTATTTTTATAGAAATGTTTTTGTAAACCATTTTAGCTAATATATGGTTGCTTGGATGTTAGGAATGATAATATTAAATTATTATCATTGTTGTATGAGAATTGAATAAGACATTGGAATTATAACCAAAGATTAAGGAATAAATTAATAAAATAAATGGGATTTGTAAATGTGATTTATAATTTTGAATAGAATTCCAGAGAAATATTGAAAATGTTTCTGAAATTATTTGGGATTTGAAATTTTGAGAAATTTAAATTCCTTTGAATTTGGAAATAAATTGTGATGAAAGTTCCAGAGTAATGTTTTGGATGGATTTCGAATTTGGAATTTTGGGGAAATTTTTTGAATTGGATTTGAACTCTGGAGGGTTTGGAATATTTGAAGGGATTTTTAAGTGATAAAAGCATTGAACTCTTTACGGTCGCTGGGTAATAATTTTGATGATGATCGCGACATCATCGGTGTTCATTTTCGAGTTTCTAAGAGGGGGATTGCTACCTGGATGTTTTGGATTAATATTTGTTTGTGAAATTGGGTTTGATTTTGAAAATGAAAAGGAATAGTTTGATATATATATATATATATATATATATATATATATATATATTGAAAATTGGATTTTGAACATTTTAGTAATGATTTAAACTCTGGAGTTGGTATGAAATGTTTGGATGAAACTCTGGAAGCTTACTAAAAATGTTTATGGAAAATAAGTTTGGAAACTTAAAAAAAATTGAAAATTTGTTTAGAATAGGAAATTTAACTTGGAGAAGGGTTAAAAATTTAAAGTAAGTAAGAAAACGAAAATAATTTAGAATGTAAGCCAATTAATTTAAGTGAGTTAAAAGAAGTAAGCAAACAGAAGGTAAATAAATTGGAGAACTTATGGAAACTTAAAATTTGAATTAAATTAGAACGTAATTAAACCGAGTTAAATAAAAAGTGAATGTGAGGAAATACATCTAAGTAGGCTAAATGAAATAAAATGTATTGGTTGAAAATAAATTTGTGAATGAACAAATGAATTTATAATTGTAAGTAAATGAACTGAAATTGAATATTGGGAGGAGTGAGCCAAAATAAAATGTATTTGGTATTTTGGAAAGTGTAATAGAAATCTAAACTCGAATTATAAATTAGATTGAACTCAAGTAAAGTAATAAAGTTGAAATTTGAGTTAATGACGGGTTTGTAAATGAAACTCGAATTATAAATAGAAATTCAACTTGGAATTGTAAGTGAATTAAACATGAATTAAAGTTGTTATGGAATTGGATTATAATAGAAATGATTTGAGTTGCAAATAAAATCCAATTCGAGTATAAATGAGTTAAATATGTGCTTGCATATTATTTTAACAAACTGAGACTGGGATTAAAACTAAAATGGATAAAGGGAATGGGGTAATTGAATTTGATGAGAATCAAATTAAATAGAAGTGAACTTAAGCTATGAAGTTGAAAAAGTTTGAAGAAAGTAAATTAACTTAAGTTTAAAAATGATAGAAGCTTGGCTTCGAGTAAGGGTGAAAGCCCATTAAATAAAAGTTTGGGTTAGACTAAATTTGGGAAATGGTTATTAATATTAGCATGGAATGTTGTCAAACTTAATAGTATGGGTTGAGTGTTGATTGAAAGTAATTGAAATAAGTGTCAAAACCTTACATATGTGCTTATGAAAGCATATAACATGCATTGTTATAGAATCCATATTTTAGCAATTTAAATATAAGTGAAATTCTATAAACTTCTTATATATAGTGCTTATATGTTTAAATTGAGTAAGTACAGGTATTTGAAGGCCGTTTGGCAGGATTTTGGTCGCACTAATCGCTAAATAATAAGCCGCGTGCTTAAAGATGCTAAATAAAGATATGCCTAGGCAACAAAAATAGGAAATATGAACTGTTTTTGTTTTTCCGATTGTGTGGGTCGAAGTATATATATTTATATCTCTTGTCAAATTGCAAAAGCTCCTCCGTACAAAGGAGACTCTGTCAAAAATTTTGGGAGTTAGAAAAAAATTTGAAATTTTTTGGGAAAATTTTTGTCAGCAACAAAACGATTTCAAATTGAAAATTGAAATAAATTAATGGATGGAACTAATTTAAAATAATGATATGAATAGGTTATAAATGGAAGATAAAATTGAATATTCAGAGTTGAAGATAAATTGAATTCATATTGAAATGGGAGAACCAATTTGAATAGAAATAGATATAAACTAAAGTGCTGAAGCGAAAATAAATATAAGAAGCGTGTAAGATACTTATATTGAACTTAAGAAGAAATGGTGAAATTCTTAAGTAATATGGGTGTCGGGAAAATATATTGAATAAGCATTTGAGTGAAGATTTAATAAAAATATGAGAAATGATAAGCGTTGATAAGTGAATAGAAATCAAAATAAATGTGAATAAAAAGAGAATTGATATAGTTGATAATCAAATGAGATAAATATGTAGGATGTACGTATATTATTTTATTCGCATAGCAATTTGATCCAGATTCGAGCATAGAATTTCGAGATAGCTATATTGATCCAAGTTAGGATTTTTCACTTGATTTTTGACGGAGAACCCTAGATATGGATTTTTGATTGATTCTGAAAATTCTTTATCATAGTTTGTGGCTATGCAAGGAGAATGACGGTTTCTGATCAAGAAACCAGATCTGAGTCCGTACTAGGAAGTTGGGTGGACGATACTAGTTTGGAAATGAAATTATGTGATCGAGTAAGCGATTGGATTGGGTATTGCATACGAATGATATAGGTACATCGTACAGGCTTAAATGGAATGAATATTGAAAATTTTGTAAAGAAGTGTATAAATAATTTTGAATGTTGTGATTTGATATTATTGCTAAGTAGGATATACAGGTATTATAAAGGAAAAGGAAAATTGGTTTTGATTCCCGAAGATAAATTTGAATTGCTCGATAAAAAGGTATGTGTTTAAATTTCTGTATGAAATTTGATTGGGTTTTTGATCTAGCCACTTGGCTGTTTGTTTTCTTTTGGAATTTAGGATCCCGTGGAGGCATTTTGTAGTTGTACCGAGCTAGCCGCGCAAAGGAGACGCTGACGATTTTTTTTTGAAATTTAAGGAATTAGAAAATTTTGATAATTCAAAATTTGGTTTTAAATTAAAATTTAAATGATTGAGCAAATAGTATTGTTTGAAAACTATGGGAGAGTTTGGAAAGTTAGTTAGAATGATAATGGGTCTTTTATAAAAAGATAGTTGGAAGGATGTTGAATTGTTGGTTTTGGGAAAAGTAAACGGGTTGTGGACCATTCTTCTTAACTAGTAATTTCGGGGACGAAATTCTTTTAAGGGGGGAGGAATGTGACGACCCGAAATTTTTGAATATTTGAAATTGGATATTTAATTGATTTAAAAATTTGGTAGTTAGTTTAACTTGAATTTCAAATATCATTATAATTTGGCAATTTAATTTATTAAATTTAATAATTAGAGACTGGGTAAAATATTAAATCTTGAGTTTTAAGATGGTTAAAAATATTTCAATGGCTTATGAAATTTATATTGATAATACTGAAGATAGTTAATGTGTTAAAATTGATTTAAAGGGTAATTGGTTCAGTTTTAAAATTTTATTGTTTAAATTGAATTTAAAAATAGCCTTCCGAGACACACTCTCGAATTTCGACGAAACCAGTTCCATTGGATCCGTAATAGTGTAATATTATCAGATTTCAAATTTCATAATGTTTGGAGTTATCGTGTGATTTTACAATAGGTAAACACGTTGAAATTTATATCGAAAATTCAACATAATAACTGAATCCAAAAGGCTATCTTCTCTATACGATCGAATTAGGACTCGAAACCTTTTCCAATGCGTTTGGAATAGGGGTATAACGTAAGAAACGCTTAGCGGCATGCCTCGATAAAGCCTCGACATTTTGAGTTGCATAAATCGAGACGTTTGGAATTTAAATAAAAATATTTCTTAGTCAACCTACTCTGCAGCCGAAATTCTTCACATCACAACTTTTCCTTTTCATTTCGAAACCACTGTAGCAGCCATTCAACACGCTACCTTCAACTTTTCAGTCGTTAAATCATGTCTTGCCTCCTTCAATCGACAGAAGTAAAAAAATAATGGCCGACAAGTGCCTCCATTAATAATCGCGTATCATCGCCCATTCCATTTTCAAAAATCAAAGCCGAGCCCTCTTAATTCAAAATCGAATTTCATAATTGAGAATTTAATCCCAAATCAAAATTTCTTTGCGCTCCTTGCTTGATTTCTTGGCAGGTCGAGTTCATTAGAAGGGTCTCGAGTTTGATTCGAAGGGATGGTGCGAGGAGGACATGTATTATGAATGAAGACCAGGGGATAGCCCAAATCGATACCGACTAAAGAAATAGCGCGATGCCGCGAAGCTCGCGACATAATGGTTTCGCTCGACGACATCATGGTGGGGAGATCAGCCGTGAAGCAGCATTCTAGGGCTTCGATTTTGGAGTTCGTGTTGTTCTCGCGCGATTCTTGTGAAGTGGAGCTCGCGTGATCCACGCTTAAGGAAAAGGTGCAGGCGAAGAGGCAGTTTGCAGGGGATTTGCGATCGAAGCTTGAGGGCAAGGCCAAAGTCTGGGAACTTCGTGGGAGTGAAGGGTTCGATTCAGTGAGGTGATTATCTATTATATTATTTTCAAAATTTAATCTAACTATACATATGTATATATAGTTTGGAAAAACAGAGAAAATTTATTCATATATATAGGAATTTAAAAATCCAGATTTTTTTTATTTTACAAATATATGTATTAATAAAATTTACTGTAAAGAAAGTCATGTTTTCATTTATTTACAGGAAAGGAGATATAAATATAAATATATATACACACACACATATACCTATTTTAAATGGCTTAACAAGAAAATATATAGTTTCTAAATGAGAAATAAAGTATATATATACCTATATCCATTTTTGTTTACTAGTTTATAAAAAAAATGTTATGACGATTAATTTAGTAATTAACTCATTTAATTATTTTTAGATTTATAAAAGGAAAATTAGTTTATTCAGTTAACTTATTTAATTTATTATGGTCACTTAGAGATTAAAAAAAAAGGGATTTATTAGTTTAAATTAAATAATCAGTTAATTAAATAATTAGTTTTAAATTAAATCATTAGTTCTAATTAAATTCATTAAATGGTAATTAATTGTTCGATTAATTCAAATATTTATAAAATTATATAATTGTTATGCAAGGTCAAAATCTGAAAAGAAGCAGGCCGGATTAGAAATGTGTTGCATGCAAAAATCAAAGTTGAGTTAATCTCACTCATCTTAATTTTTATTTAAACGGTTAAATTTAAAATATTTGGTTGAATGATTGAATTGATTGGTTGTGATATATTATATAGTAGTATATAATATATGTTGGAGTGATTGATTTCCCGCATTTTATAGCGGATTAGACCCTATGCGCCGCATAATAGCAGATGATAATATATTGATCCCATATATCACGATATTCCACCTCGAAGTGGAATTGGTATTGTGCTAACATCTGTGAATGCAGGGAAACAGGTTGGAGGGATCCAACTGGATTCCTCAAAATTATTTAGATTGTTTAATTTTCTATGTTATGAATATTTTATATTCTGTGATTGATTATCTTGATAATTGGAATATTGAATGCTATGGTTCGCTCGAATATATTTCGGTACACTGAGCTATCAAAATATATAGAAATGGATTTTTGAAAAGAAAATAAAAGAGTGAATTTTTAAGTAAAACAATCATAGAGGATTTGAATAAATTTAAGAATAAACTGGGAAAGAATAAAAGTGATTTTAAAATCCTAATAAATAAATTTCGAGTATGGAAAAGGGGGATTTTGAATAAACAGTCTAATAATGAATTTTAAAAACTTAAGTGATATTATTTTAAAGGAGTAAAGAATTTATTTTTAAATTTTAAGGGTTAAATTTATTTAAAAGGGTAAAGAAGGAATTTAGGAAATCTGAAATTGGTATTTTCAGTTAAAAAGAATTTAAATCATAATTAAGAATTAAAAATCCAAAGTTGATGGATTTTGAAGTAAATGAGTAAGTAACGATTCAAAGTGGAGTAAATTGGAAATCAATTTGAAAATTTATTTAAATGATTAAATTTGGAATTTAAGAAAAAGAAGTGAGACTATGGAATTTATAAACTGGGTTTATAAAAGTGAAGTAATATATCAGTGGATATTTGAAAGGATAAATTCGCGATGGGAAAATTATTAAAGGAATGGGTAAATTTGTTTAAAAATAAACAGTGATTTATTTCTAAAAGATGTAAAAGAGAAGTATTCCCTGGATAACCAAGTACGTTTCGAAGTAAATTTTAAGTATAAGTAAAATTTTTAAAGTTGATTTAAAGGTATGTTTTAGAAAATTTATTATTTTTAAATGTTTAAATTTTAAGGTAAGTATTTTTCAAATTTCTTTTAGTGGTAATTATTTAAAGGTGACTTGGTATTAAGTTTTAAAAGGATAAAAATTTAATTTTATATTTTATAAAGCGGCTTTATTTTAAATATTCTTAAAGTATATATTTTTGAATAAGAATTAAAATAGTTTTAACTTAATGACTTAAAGCGTATTTTATAATAAAGTGTTTTTAAATTATTTTAAAAATCTAAAGTATTGTGCTTGGTGTTTTCAGTGGAAATAAATAATTGGGAATTCATTCCATGAGAAGAGTGTGGATTGAAAACTGTTTTAAAAAAGGTTTGGAAATAGAAATATATCTTGCGAAGAAATTTTGAGGTTAATAAATAATTTGGGGAAATTATTTGTGTTTGATGGATGTTGTGAATGTTAATTGATAGTAAAATAACCGACTATCAATATTGGCCAATGCGCTGATCGTTTCAAAGAGACCGGGATCGGGATTAATTTCTCGAAAACCACTTCGATCCGGTGTGAACGTTTTCATGTGGAAAACTAGAGTTTGGATTCGAAGGTGGAGCAGTGAAGTACAAGGGCTAGTCACTACTAATCCTGAAGTGATTCCAAAATGGATGTAGTAGGAGTAGTGCCTTCAGTTCCGTTCGAACCCGGGACGGACTTGTATGGATGAATGCTTTCGGAACATCGTCGGGTGGACGATGAGTATTCTAAGTGATATGTTCTAAAAGGTAACGCTTAGCCTCGAGCCTCATCAACTGGGAATGATTGAAAATCAGGGGTTATGCAATAAGGCTAAGTGGGTAGCACCCATTAGGGTGAGATCATCCCTGTCTAGATGTCCCTTTTATTCGGCTTAGTGGTGCGGTTGTTGATCCCAACCGTTGGGTGATCTTACTCGGGATTATCCAGTAAGGGGTAGTCTCGGTCTTGTGTTGCAGGGGATTGGGAGTAATCCTCGGTACGGTGATCTAGGCCACATACTGTGACAGGTGATACCCCAATGCCTAGTCATTAGTTGGAAATCCATTCTCCCTACGCACCTGTACGGTTTTGATTGTGCCCAACTATTGCTGAAACGTGAGATGCAAGCATTTCAGCTAGATTCTATTTTACTTTCTATAGACACTATTATAATATCAGACGGATTTGATAAAAAAATGTATTAGCTATCGTAAAGTAAAAACCCGACATGTTTATTTGTGGCGTGGTCTTACGAGATGCTTTTGTTTTCAAAGGTTTTTGAAACTTTAATAATCAAGTTGAGTGTGGTTTTCTCATGCTGGTATTTCAGATTGACTCGGGTGTTATTTCACTATAATGCTTGGGTCAGACCGAGTATTATAGAATACAGGAAAAGATGTTGTGGAGCTCAGGGAACGAGCTGGATGGCGATACGTACTTCCCTACTTGATTATTATTCCGTTGTATATTCAGTTTTAAGGACAGGTTTATACGACTGTTCAGTTGTATGTTATTGACGTTGTTGAACTCTGATGATGTATTCTGGTGATGTACGTATAAAACAAATATAGTTTTTTTGTGTAAAGGTCATTTATTATCTATTATATTTTATTCCGCTGCGATGGTTAGATTCTGATGTTGTTTTTCTGTTTTCTTCTTCTACCTCTTCTTCTTTAACCCAAATGGTTCGTATCTCTATTCATCTTGAGTTGATTGATGTAGAATAGTGTTGACTCAAGGGGTACAGATTTGCGGGTCATTACACTTTTGTTTTAAGCTTATACTATGTCACTTCCTAAAGGCTTTCGAATGAGTTCTAGAGTTTCGAAGGCAATACGGTCAAAAGGTGGTTACGATGCTATCCTTCAATGTTCTACTTAAATGTTCTAAGCTTTCGAATGGATGGTTCTGAAGCCATCAACTTTTCACCAATTTTTTTTAAATAACATCATTGGTTTCGAAAGTGTTACTTTTGTATATATTCACTTAGACCCAAAAGATGTTTGTATGCTAAACCCAATGGTTTCAAAAGAGGTACTTTTATTGGTTTTGAAGCTATGCTTCTAAGTGATAGTAGGTAAAGATTTAATGCTTTCGAAAGGTTTGTTTTAGAGTTTTCGAAAGAGATATGTTAGTGTTTAGAAAGAAGATTTTAATACTTTCGAAGGAGGTTATCCAATGGTTTGAAAGTTAAGTTTTAAGGTTTGGAAAGCCTTAGTTTTCAAAGCAAATAACCCGCATTTTAAAGGAAAATCATGGCATAATAAAAGAGTTTTGAAATGAGTTTAAATATGGGTTTTGAAGAGATTTGCCTTAAATATTAGGTTAAAGAGATTAACCAAGTTTTATATAAAATGATTTTAAGGATATTAAACCATATGTGTGGGTACTATTATGTTATTATGTTTACTTCTACATTTATTTATTCACGATGTAATAGACCCATAACTGTACTTTGGCGAAGGGTAGAATAATCGGCTAGATTGATCCAATAGTTAATATAAATTGAGTTAACTCCTGAATGAGTAGAATTGCATCTAGGAGTTTAGAAAGATCAGAATAAAGGATGCCTAAATAGTGAAGTTATCAAATAGATAGGTTCATAGTAAACCCATGAAAACTATGTTTAGGAAAAGTTATTGGCAGATGCTAATATGTTCATATTAGACCCATGAAAACTATGATTATATTGAGTTATTGGCTGTGGCCAATAAATTTGCAGTGAACCTATGAAAACTATATCCGGATTATGTTATTGATAGAAGTTAATAGGTTTCTAGTCAACCCATAAAAACTAGGATAAGGGAAAAGTTATTGGAGATACCAAAAAGTTCAGGGAGAACCCATGAATGATGAAGCTATTGGCAGGGGCTAATGGGTTCTTAGTAATCCCACGAAAACTATAAAACCGGACATGGAGACAATAAGTATTAAACAGGATATTAGTAAGCCCATGAAGACTAATAGGTTAATAGTGACCCTAGAAACTATAATTGAGACAGTTAGTCAAAATGAAGGAGGATAGATAATCCTGAATTGAGTTACTTGTTTAGCATATAATTATAATATTTTAAACTGCTATTTTTTAACCATTGTGGATGCAGGAGCATGGTATATGGTTTTATAATATTATAAATAAGATACTAGTGAGGGGAAAACCCGTTCGCTAAGCGGCGTGGTCTCACTGGGTATCTAAATGGTTTGAGATGGTAGATTATTATTCATACCAGGTTTTATGTTTGACCCAAAGTTTATGTTTTCCCCTTAAACTTTCGGATACTCAATTGATTTTGAGTAGTTTGAGAGTTGAGGTTTTCGGGTACCTCTTTGGACGAATAAGCTTCCGGAGACGTGCATGAGGCATGATAGCTATTTAGAGTTCTTTTCTATTTTGATTCTTTTATGTTGTTGATGTAAACGCAAAGATGTTTACTTTCCTATTTATATACTCTAATCGTCTAAAGGAGAATCTTCATATGTCGCTCTTGGCGTATGTTATAATAATTATATTTTATCTAAAGGTTGTTCTCGTGTTGGGATTATGTAATGACTTGAGAAATGGAATATGAAAGTTATTTGATGATTTTAATTTTTTTACATATCTATGTGTTTCTGTTATACCAATGTATCTAACGTTACCATATTATGTCGTCGAGGATTAATAACTATGGATGACTGCAGCATCCGTAGCCGCTATTTTTAGCCCTCCAAGTGGGGATTGTTAAAGTTGGTATTAGAGCTTAGGTTTATGAAACTAAAAGAAAATTCAAACCTAAAAGATTTTCTGAAACATAATCCAAGTAATCAGAAAATAAGATCGGGGCTTAGGTTAATGTTATAGTAACGTACTTTTATTTGGTATATGTGTGTATATATAAATACGTATTCCCTCTCTTTTAGACTATTCTTTAGTACCTTACTAAGGCTCCTATGCAAATTTACGAGAAAGAAGATATAGAGGCAGGAAATGGACGAGGAAATCTCGATAGAGGATGCACCATAACCAACGGAAATGTTCGACCGACCAAGAGGAACCCGGGTCAACAAGCTAATGATAACCAAAATGCAGAGGCCAATGTGGGTGTTGGGGATCCACCAGTGGATATGGGGGCGATGCATTAGTTTTTCTTCAATCTGATACAAGCAAGAGCTGCTATTAGTGTTGTTGGAAATGTTGGAGTAGCTAATCCCGTGGCTAGTTGGCAATATATATAGGACATTGAAAAGGCAAATGCAGAATGGGTAACATACCTGCTCAAAGGTCTCGAAGCAGCGGATCAATGCAATTCCTATTGCGATGAAAAGCTCTTTCAGCCCAAAAGCGGCCAAACTTTCTACTCATTCCCGTCTAGCCAATTAACCTCTTGAGGGTTGAGATCATAATGGTGCGAGGAAAAACTAGTAGTGCAGAAATGTGTCTGAGCTAAGAAGTGGTTGGAAAGAGGAAATAGGATTTAGATCTAGGGTGGTTGTGGGCCAAGATCTAATGTGCAAAACCAATAGGAGGGGGAGGCGAGGCTATTGCTCCTAAGAAAAAATGACATCGTTTAGGAGAGGAACGGAAAAGAGAGGCTGATACTTGGAGAAGGAGGAGGATGGAGATTTGGTCAGCTTGTTGAGGAAGAAGGAACGAAAGAATGCAACAGGGAGAATTCAGACGCGACTTCTATAGTCCCATTCAAGGTTCAAGTTGTGACAAAACTCGTTAACTGGTAGACCACTCTAGGTTTACCACTAGGTGGTCAATTATTAGATGGGCTTTGAGCGTTAATTGAACCTAGACCCAATTAGGGTCAGATTAAATAATAACAATCGTTTCGCGCCCTCACCTTCGATTCGATACAATCTTAAAAATTCATGTCCTTATCACGACAGTGTCAAAGCCTAACGCCTAGTCCAGATTCATGCTTCAGCAATTCACAGTAGTTCCGACAAAACTGCTATGACCAACAGCAATTCCGAAAACTCGAAAATATTCCAGTTGTTATTTCCTGTCTATCTTGCACAGAAATATATCTTCCAATAGTTGGTTGGTACAACAAGACTTCAAATGACATATCCCAATAAAAATGAATGTTCGTCTTGTTTCGTCTGTATCCTAAAGAGAGAAAATTTTAAGAATTTCAAAAATGGGAAAATTATCGGGCTAAATATTCACCCTTGAAACTCAATTTTAAAATTGAAAAACTATTTTCATACCAAAAATAAAATCAACCATTATTGGTAAATATATATATATATATATATATATATATATATATATATATATATATATAAGCGTTTCAAAACATACTCCTTTATAAACCAAAATTTCTTAACACGACAAACTTAGTGGTATATGTATTTCTTTGAAAATTAAAATTTCAAAACTTGTTAAAACAAATTTTCCAAGGCAAATCCTTGGGAAAAGAAATCCTTCGAAAAATCCATTTATCCATTTTTCAAAAACTATGGCATTTCTGAAATATACTTTATAAAAACTCTCTTACAGGTTTAAAACTAAGGAATTGACATTAATTCTCCAAATAAAAATCCACTTTGCCATCAAAGAGGTGATCGATGGACAATCTCTTGCCAAAACTGGTTCCCAGATGTTTGCGACATACAGATTTCAATTTCCCGTCCATCTGGAATAAATGTGTGCCTTCGACTGGAACTCATCATCAAAATCCAAAATCATAAAATAGCTAGATCTCAACCATTAATTTGAATACCTCCAGTATCCGAGATTCAACCATATGTCATACTCATACTCTTTATCAATACTGCCTTATGCATCGCCAGCACTCCATTAGGTACTTCAGAGTCGGCGTGAAAATCTTAACTCCAAAATATTTCCAACCCATAGTTGCTTTGCCCATTCCTTCGAAGAGGAACTCTAACTACTTCTATAGTTGGAATTCTTAGAGTCTAACATAAATTATAATGATACTAGATAGGAAAGTATGAATACGTTATCTCAATTTATCCTAATTCCTCTGATCTACTAACCTAAGCTTTAATACCAAATATAACAAGTTGTACCTTAATGGGCCTTAATTTTGACAAAAAATAGAAACCCTAGTCTATAAAAGCACAGATCGTTGAATTTGGTACCTACAAATAAGCATGAGCACTATCAGAGATAGAAATCTAAACTCATAGTGGAAACAATAATACGATAAGAATACTGATTATAACTACTAGCTCGGAATTAATGGTATTCCTTGGATAGCAGATAGTTACATCAGCATCGAGCATGAGAGAAAAAAAGACTTCTCCATAATTAAACACATCCAACTCCAGTGGCCTTCTCTTATATATCTATCATGTGGGTTGTAATGAGAAGGGGGTCAACATAACGTTCTGGTGACTGGAAAATCTATAAATTATCTATAACATGAATTTATACCGGTTGGTTTTCATTTAATTATTATGCCTAGCAATTCTAATCTAACTTGAATTGCATAAACGATTACTTACCAACTCATTCTCATGTACGAAATACTGATAAAGCCTTATCAACCGCCCAATACTTCGATACCCATTTGCTACTTAATACTTCTAAATATGAAGCGAGCTCTATTATCACCACATAAGACTTTAAAAGAGAAATAGTTAGACTTTTCCATTTAAGACCCCAATCAAGGTAGACTCCGTCAATTAAGATCTATTCATAAGATAGAATTCTAGCATCGTCATTATTGGTCTGTTGGTCCTAGCTAGGAGACCTTTGACCACTATATATGGCCTTGAAAATTTATAATATACATACCACTAGTGCATCTATCGCTATTAAAGTCTTAGAAACATCTATCGTTATTAAAGTCTTAGAAATGTGAGAGACTGTATCCAAGCCACTTAACACCTCATTAATAAGGAATAGGCAGGTCTCTAACCATTTAACTCATATTTATAGGTATGCCTCTGCCATTTAATACCTACTCCCAAGGTGGACTCCTCACTGGTAGCATCTTGCTGACAATGCTTAGAAATCTAATTGCATTACTTAATACTTCTTTTATAGAAAAGAGGTGGATCATACAATCGCTTTGTACCTCAAACCTAGAGCAATCCCCTCTATAGATATCCAGTATCACTCTTATAATTATGGAATCATTAGCTTACTTCTTTCGGTAGGAGGCGAACCCTAAGATAGCTACTTAATAATTCAACACTAAAGTAAACTTTTTTAGAGACATCCCCCACTGCTCCTAATTCCAAATTTGGACCATTTAATGCTTTCCAACTAAGAAAGCAAGTCAAATCTCTCACGTCGTCATGGGTCCTAGAATTAGTGATATCTCGCATCAGTAGTAATTGCACCTGACTATGATAGCCTCAAAGTGAAGGGCAATCTTCCCTCGACTAACTCGACAGACCTTGCATCACTAACCTATTAAGTCCAATTAACCATCCTAGGTCTTTACTTGTACTGTTAGGTTGACATGGGACCTAGCTTACTGTTCCCTTTTTATTTAAGGCAATAAGATTTACCTTAAATACTTTTCTACCCATAAATCCCCTTTAATACTCATATATGTTGATTTGTCCATAAAATCCTAACGGACATTTCCTAAGACATTTATGTATGATTACTAATTTCAAATTAGTAACCTTTTTATATTAATTTTATTTTTATCAGTCTCATTAATCCGTTTATCTCTATTAATTATGACCTATAATTTAATACTATCCATTATTTCTCATTAATTGCCCATTAATTAGGTTACAATCTTTCATTTCCTACTAACTATAAATAGGAATTCCTAATTTCTTTTCCCATTAATATGAATTAATACCTTTTTCTAATTCTAACTATTCGCTTCCCCAAATATAATAATAACTAGCGAACATTACGCATAAATAACGGATGAGTAAATGCTATTCTTCTTTATTAACGCAATAAATACATATAAACTGCCTAATAAAACTACCTATTCATAACGAAATATATTCTAGTCATAAATATATAACTAGAATATGCTTTCCGTATTAAATTCCTTAGGAAGATTTTTCTGCTATGATTTCCATAAATTGGTTTATCACAAAAGGAAAGATTAACACCATTTGAAATTACAAGGAGTGGATAATTTCTTTTTATTGGAATAAACAGTGTAAACTATGGAGAATAAATCTATACTTTATACAGCTCTTCCCTTTTTGTTTGTGGGTATTTGTCGCCGAATTAAACGTCGTCCTTTTGAATGAAAAGTAGAAAAAGTAAACAAATTTATAAAAATCAAACAGATATGCTTCCCATAGATTAAACTATGGCAAATCTACAACATAGTACAAATTAGGCAATAATCCAAAAATCCTATTTTACATCCAAATACAGACATGGAATAAAAATATACAACGTTCAAATTCTAAATTCTTTGAGACTGATTTTCAGATCTAGATGTAAACATATTTCAAATTAGATCTAAAATAAGAATATGTAGGCAATAGTTCTCTATACTAATTTAATCCTACAATTCACAAACAAGATTGATTTGAGCATAAAAATCAAACATATGCCAAAGGAAAAGATTTAAAATCATAAACAATGTATAAAATTATCCCACTAAACTTTTAAAAGCGATCCAAATCTCCAGATCTAAAATAGAACCTTAAATTCAACTCTAAATCCTTTTTAATCCAAGAAATATATATAAAAAAGGTATATATATATATATACACATTAGAGTTACAGATTTGATAAGAGATTTGGGATTGAGCGAGAAAATAGATATAAATATACAAGTGTATATAAATTACCTCAAATAGGCATATAGTTGAATCTCTTCTATTTCTTTTTATTAGATTTCTCTTCTTTTCCAATTTGTATGAATATAGATATAAATATCATATTTTTATAATTTAGAAAGAAAGTGAAAAAAGAAATGGCAAAGCTTCATTGCTTTTTTCAAAAAAATATGAGAAGAGGAATGGTTAAGCCTATATTTATAGGTGCTAGAATTAATTAGTACCATTAGATCAAAATATAATAGATCCGGGCCTTTGGACCGGCGAAAACCCTAGCCGCCGCCTTAAGAACGGTCAACCGCCTCCCTCATGGGGTCGATTACCCCTAATCGACCACTACACTAAGCGGATCAACTTGTGGACCCTATTCAGTTAATTAAAAATGTTAATTTCTTAAATGAATTATTTCCATTTCGAATTTGTTTTTCGTCCGTAACTTCTTCGTTTCGACTCCAATCGCAAAACTTCAAATGTGAAAGTTGCTCGGAATTTCACCACAAATGCAATGGTGCATGTTTCATGGTCAAACTCCATCTTCTACACAAATTCCATTTTTGGAGCCTAATTAATTAACTAGCTAACTAATTAAATAACTAACGTCAAATTAAGGGGTGTTACATTCTTGGAGAACCATGCTTTCACTAATTGCAATAGAAGGATGTCATTACATATGAAGGGTAGGTTATCGACATACAAGACTATGAACATCATAACACTTGCCTGATCTTTTTGATATACCCATTCTTCCTTTACATTTTAATAAAAATATATTGTTTGATTACTTTATCAGAACACTTATTCTGACTCCTTGAAGCTTTCTTAAGATTATAAATTGATCTTAACAATTTTGCAAGCCTTGCCCTTGCTCCCAATGACTTCGAATCCCTCTGCTATGACATGTAAACCGTTCTTTTAAATCATCATTTAGAAAGGACCGTTTTGCATCCATATGCCATATCTTATAGTCATAGAACGCGGTAATAACAAGCATCATCTTAATATATTTAAGCATGACTATGGATGAAAATGTTTCACAATAATCAACACCTTGAATCTGATAAAATCCTCTGCAACTAGCCTTTCCTTATCAGACTCTTCCTTCCCATCTACATTTAAATTTTTCTTAAAATGCACTTTTAGCCTACGGGTTTTATTACTTTGGGCATGTTAGACAAAGTCTAAACTTTGTTGTCATACATGGAAACCATTTCGGTTTTCGTATTGTGAAGACCGCCCTACATCTTCGGTATCAAATATATTTCTAAAGTGAGCTATGGAGGAACCCGACTGATGTAAGACCATAGTCAAGGGTATAAATTAATGAAAAACCAAAACACATAACTTGTAGAACATCTCACAGCATATAGAAGAAATATAATAATCAAATAGATGTAAAATAGGCAAGAGAGTAATATAATTAAATGAACCATAAATAAGAACATTAGAGTGTAATAGGTTCATAGGTTTTACAAAATTGAAAATAAAAGAGTTTATACATTCCAAATCTCTAAAATAAACTATAAATTGTCTCTTCAAAATAACTGATATAGCTCTACAGTACCACACAATGAAATATAAGCGATAGTAAGCTCCAAAGTATATAAAAGCATAGCCTCCTACTCACACCTCATATAGCTCCACACGCTACCCTGACCCGTTATCCCTAATATACTCATTTAAGCGTACGTGAGATAACAAGAAGCAAAGTGTATAACCTCGGGTCAAAAAATAGTCTAGTGCGAATGATATGCCATCTCAAAATACTATAAAAGTCGCGTATAGTAATATGGACATAGGGTACGTAGAATAACACCAAACATGTCCCTGCATCCTAAGAGTCAGCACATAATAATCGAAATATACCATAATTATTGTAATAATGTGCTATAATCAAAGTACAGTCTGGTTCTTAGGCATATGATCGAAAATATCTACGTCATGCAACACCCTAAAGCGATAAATGACCATTGAAAACATAGCATCAATTAGACAATCCTAGCCATCACTCATGTGTGTTGGATATATTATAGCTCGTATTGCATGATCGCAAGCCAGAGAATCAACAAAATCCATGTTTCTAAGTGCTCAAATCCAAGCCACTTCATAAGGCTATGAGCCAGACTCACCATCATAAGAGTATAGAGTAATCCACGGTCATATGATCTGGATACGATCAAAAATGGAGGTGGCATATCCATGTACCTTTTCTGTATGAGAAATATTAGAAACCTTCAAGTTATCAACTATCCCTTTTCACATGTCTCCATATTGGAACTCAATCGATATTACATATAGGATATCTCCAAAGTATAATATAGTCGCAAATTCTACTCACAACTCCTCATCATTGAACTTTTCCTTATGGATCATCATCAGAACTCCCATTATTGAGTCGTTATCATTGGAGAACCTCTAGACATCCATCGTAAGTTGTAGAGCCATCGTACTAAAGTTCCAAAGTCATCATGTCAAAGCATCATGCCATCACTTCATTAGTCAGCACACAAACTCTAATGTAACCTTGAGTCGTCCTTTAATTATAAGTCCTTGCCTGAAGAACAACTCTGAGGTGACCTTAGGAGAGACCCGAAGCACACCCAAGAAAAACATGGAGTTTTTCCGCTTAGCTGACTCGATGTTGTGTCCAAAACTCCCTTGATTATTCCATGTCAGTGCTTCTTTTGTTCAGCCTAAAGTTCAAGACCCACCGATCGAGGTAGCATCTCTAAAGACCCAGAGCGGCCATGGAGCACCCTCGAAACCCTCTTACCAACCGGCCATGGAATAGTAGCACTATGAGACAACATTTATTGCCTGGTCATTTGCAACGCCAAACCATAGTAATCCTGGATAGCATTTGATGTCTGGTCCTTCCATGGCCAAAACAAAGACCTACCCTAGGTGAACTATCCCGAGCAAACTAGTCCTTAACCAGAAGTCATCTTCGGGCAAATCCCTAGCCAAACCAAGACAACTAATCGGAAATGTTGTAGTTGCCTCGAGCTTCAATTTTGTGCAGAAACCATCGCTTCTCCTTACTTTGACCCACATCCCCATGCATCGATATGACTCCATAAGCCCTACGGACTATCTGTCGAAGTCTGATTCTTCACCTATAGATCCCCCAATGTTTTTATATTGAATCGTAGAGTACATTGCTACCCCTTCTACACAAAGGCCCTCCGCCACAGAATCATCCATCTGTTTCGATCCAATAAGTGTTTGCAACCATTTAACTATCCAAACAAGCACCATACTTGCATAAATCAATAGCCAAACATCCAAGCATACATTAAATCATAGCAAATCATCATATCATGTGTCTATAACATAGCTTAACACTAGTAGAAGAAATCATACCTCAAGATAACATGATTAAAACACATTTTATTCTCATTTTTACTTCAAGTTGAATTTTAAAACAACATAAAAACATGGTTTTGACTTTAAAATTGGATCCAAAACATGGTAAAACATATATATATATATGCATTTTATAGTAAAATATGACATGACAAATCACCCACCAAACACTCAAAAAGTTGTGATTTACATGAAAAATGAGGCAAATTCGAAAATTAGACAGCAAAGTCCTAAAATATCTTCTTTAAAAATGTATATTTGGAAGTATCTTAATAACCGCTTGCTAATCTAACCTTAATATATGATTTAGACTTGACTTGGAAGAGTATGGAAAAAGTATTAGCTAAAACAAGGTTAATGGAGGCTTAGATATATTTTAGGATGAAGAAAAATGAAGTGGGGGTGTTTATTTTAACAACCGCCCTAAACTCGAAATGGGCCAATGGGCTAATGTGCTTGCCCCAAACCTCTCTAATTACCTATAAAGATGTCCTAAAATTTGTCTAATTTTAAATAGACATATCTACCAAACGGTAAGTCCAAATCAATATTATGATCACTTTACGGAAATAGAAACCATCATATCTTTCTAAAGGAAGTGGGTTGAGAAGTTAATTCGGCTCCTACCAAAAGTTATAGCCGATACAGGTTTTCAAGGGTAAAATTGTTCGATGAAAATTTTACCCTAAAAAGTGTCACTACTCAACATTTTACAAAGCTATGGTGTCATACGACCTAATTGGAATTTAAAAATAATATTTTACGTTCATCGTAAAACATGGGTTGACACACTCTCCCCCCATTAGGAATTTCGCCCCTTATATTCCCACTACAACCAAGGCAAAGTCAAACATAGCTATTCAACATGCCTAACAACTGAAAGTAATTATATAAAACATTAAAAATGCACGCAAAATAAAATATTATATCTATGCCTATCGTAGCATGCGGGATAATAAACTACCTTATATGATAGCGAAAGTGAAAGTAAATGCAATACACAGAAAAGCACCAAGTAAAGGGCTCCGAATAAGCAGTCCTCGTGCTCTCCGCGATCTCCTAAGTGTAATCGCCTTCGCTCTCACTCCATTGAACCTTCACAAACTCCATCGTCTTTCTCCTAAGCTCCTTCATATCTTATCCTATGGTACAAAGAGGCCTATGAGGTCTTGAAGCTTCTAGTTCAATATCATATCATCAAGCTGATTCGGTTCAACTATCATGCCAAAGTGATGCACAAACTTCCACAAATGAGAGACATGGCACACATTGTGCACATCCACCACCTTTTAAGGTAAGTCCACCCAGTAAGCTAGTTTCCAAATCCTCTCAAGTATCAGGAAAGGACCAACATATCTCAACTCCAACTTCCCCTTAGTACCGAATCCAACAGCATTCTTCAACAGAGAGATCTTAACAAATACCATATTTCAATAGAGAGATCTTAACAAATACCATATTGCCGATAGGGAAATCTAAATCATGTCTTCTCTTATACAGATCTTATGTCTATCTTGAGCATCTTTCAAAAATTGCCCAATGATCTCGATCTTCTCCAAAGCCTCCCTAATTATATATGGCCCTAGCATCACTTTCTCGCCCGCTTCCTGCCGATGTGAAGAAGTGTTGCACAGTCAGCCATGTAATACCTCAAATGGTGCCAAACTTAAGCTTGATCGATAAATATTGTTGTCTGTAAACTCTACCAACTGCAAATGACCATCCCACAAGCCTTTAAATTAGAGAATGCAAGCTCGCAGGAGATCCATTAGGATAAGGTTCACATCCCCAGTCTGCTAATTTGTTTATAGGTGATACGATGGAAACTGATGCAACTTTGTCTCAAATGCCTCATGTAAGCTTTTCCACAGCCCGCTAGTGTACAAAAAGCCTCGGTCACTCACGATGCTCTTCGGTACACTGTGGAATGCACAATCCTCTTCATATATAACTAGACTTTAGCAGTATAAATCTAGCACTTTTTATCAATCTATCGATTATGACAAAAATGCTATCATATTCTCCTTTGGTCCTCTACAATCCAATGATGAAATTCATCAATACCTGCTCCCACTTCCATTTGGGAATCTTGAGGGATTGCAGCAAATCACTTGGATTCTTCTGCTCTACCTTTACCAATTGATAGTTCATACACTTCGAGATGAATGTCCCAACATTCTTCTTCATCCGTACCCAATAAAATGTATATCTCATATCATGGTTGTAACGACCCAGAATTTCTGTCAATTAAAATTTGTATATTTAATTAATTTAAAATATTAATAAGTGAAATTTATAAGTCGAATAAATGGATTTAATTGGATAATTAAATCAACAATTTAATAGTTGAAATTACAGAAATAATTGAAAATTGGGTTAAATATGATTGAAAATGATTTGTAAAATTTTATTTAATCATATTGGAGTTAGAACGATATTTTAGAACTTTTAAAATCGAATTAAAAGTTAATTTGTGAAAATTGAATATTTTAATATTTAAATCGACTAGTGAAATTAGTCATTTTTCGAGTCTCAGAATTGGACGAAACTAGTTCCATTAGATCTGTAATAGTTTTTTATTATCGGATTTCAATTTTCGTAGCAATCGGAGTTTTCGTTTGACCGTGGCAGCTCGAAACGCATCGAAATAGTTTTAATATTAATTTGGCGAGTTAAAATAGCCATTTTTCAAACAGTCTTGGATTTCGACGAAACCATATTCATCGGATCCGTAATGTGATATTATTGTATGGTTTCAAATTTCATGTCAATCGGATTTACCGTTTGCCCGGGGCAAGCCAAAACGCCTAGAAATTTGATTTGCCGATTTAATTTAAAATCGAACGTTTATTGCCATAACTCGCACAGATGATCGAATTAGCTCCCGAAACATGTTCCGTTGTGTTCAAAACGTGGGGTAAACCTTAGAAAAGCAAACCGACACGCTTCGTTTGGAGTTCGGAAATTTCGAGATGAATAGTGTTTGAGAAATTTTCTATATAAGCCCCTATATATTTCATTTTGCAAAAGAAACAAAAGGGCTAGGGTTTCATCTTCAGGCCGCCGCTGTTTAAAAACCAATGGCCGAAATTTAGTTTTCTTCCTCCCTCAAAATCTTTCAATCTATCCACTTTTACAAGATCTCTCAACTACAAACTTGTAGACTACGACGAAATCTACGTTCTCAACGGTGGAGATCGAAAATCGTGATGTGGATTGATGGGAATCGTGCCACAAAGGGGCTGCGTTCGAGCTCATATTTCGAGGCTAAATGGCAGATGAGTTTCATATGGCTTCAGCCGAGGGTAGCATTCGTGAAGGGCTTCGAAGTGGAAGTGGTTGATCGAGCTAAAACGTGGTGTGGCGGTTGCAAGAATTGGTCAAAGGAAGGCGACATCGGTTGTGTTAGAATGTGATGGCCTGGGGAGTTTTCACATTTAGGAAGAAGCAAAAAAATGTGGCCCTGATGCAGTCAACGCAGAATCAATGGCCATATGTGAATTGGGTTGAAATTTGAAAAAGAAATGTAAATTTAATTGTATTATAAATAGTATAAACTTCTAAATGCCATAACCTTTTCTTACGAGGTCGAAAACGCGCGAAACAAGTTGAGTTGGAATCGTATGGATGAGCACTACGCTCTGGAATTGGATTGGAGTCATTTGAAGTTAGCGAAAATTTCGGGTAAAATTAAACGTCCGTTTAATTTTATTCTAAATAAAAGCTGAAAACGAAATTGAAATCAAGGTGAGAACTTCTCACTCAATCAAATCGGTTTCGATTTTAATTTTAAATAGGTAGATTTAAAATTCTTGAATGTATGTTTGAATGATGATTGTTATCTATTGATTGTTAAAATAGACATTATACGCCGTTAGTAAGCGGAGGTTATTTATTAAAAACATATACCGCGAATATTTCACAGCACAGTGAAATTGGTATTATTTATGTACTTGGAGTTGATTTCCCGCATTATATAGCGGATGAGACCCTATTGCGCCGTCTATTAAGCGGATAATATTTTAAATCCCATATACCGCGATAATTTCGTACTGGGACAGAATTGGTATTGGGCTAATGTTTGTGGATGCAGGAAAACAGGTTGGAGGGATCCAACTGGATTCCTCAACAATATTTATTAGATTTCAGATATTTTGATATTTGACTGATTATCATATCGATATATGATGTCGTTGTTGTCGTGATTGACTATTTGGTGTGTAGCATCATTGGGCGAATTTTGGAATTTTAAAAGGATTTTAAAATGATTTTTAAAAGTATACGTTTATAAAATATTTTTGGAATCGATTCATTTTAAACAAATAAACGTTATAATGTTAATGTTATAACAATTATGATTTTTGAGAAATATAGTTAAAAGTTGATTTTTGAAAATATGGGGTTAATGATTTTATAAAATAGTTTCAATTGGGGTTTTTTTGAATTTATTATAAAAAGTTCAAATATAGGATTTATGAAATTTGATTATTTTATAAATCAAAGAAAATGATGAACTTTATAGAGGAGTTCAAAGACATTTTAAAATAATAATATAAATTGACTTATATAAAGGATTTATAAATTGATATTTATAAATTAAAATATTTGAATTATAAAACGAGTTTTTTAAGTGTTAGAATGAATTGTAAATGAATTTCATAAATGAATGAAATTTAAAGAATTATAAACGGTGAAGTTATAAATGGAATTTTATAAGCAGTAGGTTTATAAAATTTGTAAAGTTATTAAAAGAATAGATTTGGGTAAATAAATGAATCTTATAAGTTATAAGATTTATAATTTAGGAAGTTTAAGAGAACGATTTGGTAAACAAATAAATTATAAGCATTTAACTTATAATATGAACTTTTGGTATATAATTGGGTTATAAATTGAAATAGGTTAATAAAGGAGATTTATAAAAGGAAGTTGTTATAAAATAAATAGAAATGGAATTTATAAATATTGTTTTATAAATCCGCAAACGGCTTATTTTGATAAGTAAATTGTTATAACTTATTAATGGAGTTATATTCACGTTTTAGAGAGTGAATAATCCTTTAAAATAAAATGTATAGAAACGATGAAATTGGTTAATGAGGTATATTCACGTTTTTGAATAGTGAATAATATGTTAAAGAAAATGTTTTGGATGTGATGTTTTAAATAGAATTAAAACGATCTAACGATGTTTTTAAAATGTGTTAAGATTCGAAACCATAGATTTCAACATTCATTGTTGAAATAGACGTTTTGGAGAAATAGAAGGAAATGGTGGACCATAACACTGTTGTTATAGTAAATGATTTCCTAAAGGAAATGTTTTATTTAGTATTGGGATTTATATATCTATCTTAATTTCGAATCCCTATACTAGTGATTTTGGGTTGTCGTAACGATGTTTTACGTAACATTCGTTTCGGCCCAAATAAATATGTTTAAGAGAATGATTTCCTTAAAGAATGAAAGATATACTTAATTTCGATTTAAGTATATTGAATATTTTCCAAGTGTTGAAAATAAATGAATTTGTGAATTACTTATTAATAAGTAAGCATGGAAATGTTTTTTCCAATAAGAAATGAAACGATTTTGAGAATTTATCTTTTTGAAGATAAATTGAAAATGAATAATTGAAATTGTGTATTCATAAATATTTTGGATTGTAAATTCACTATGGAATTTATAAATGAAAAGGGGAATCTGTTTAAAAATAAACGTTGATTTATTTTTGAAGTGTGGGAATTAATTTACGGATTTGGAACGTAAATATAAAGTAAATCGTTAAGGATTTATTTAATGGGTTTAAAAGAACCATGTTGAAATGAAAGTATTTCCGCGTAAGGAAAATGTATGAAATTTGTTTTCAAAAGTGGTAAAGGTGAAAAGTGATTTGAAAATTGTTTTCAAATGGTTGAAGTATGAAAATTGTATATCTTCTAAAGATATTTTTGGAAAATAAATAATTTGGAAAATTATTTGGAATCTGGTGATGTTGTGCATATCCATTGATAGTTCAATAACCGATTATCAATATTTACCTTTGAATGGGTATTTGTTGTGATTTGCTTGAATTTGAATACCACACTTATTTTTAAATAAGCGCTCACTATTCGGGTTAGCCGGGAAAGGACCTTGGGGTCGTATAACCCATTTCGAATATGTGATACGTCGTTATGAATTGCATTTGAAGACCGGTGTTGAAGACCGGTGTTGAAGACCGGATATTTTCAAAAGCGAAAGGACAACTCGTCGAATGTCTTTGCATCGACTGGTCCCCGGTATAGAGACTCCATATGTGATGGGAAGTCCGGTCGTGATTAGTGAATATTCGGATTGCAAGGTCTTCTTTGTAAGTGCCTTCGGTTCTGTTCGATCCCAGAACAGACTTGTATGGATAGTATGTCTAACATTACAAGTTGAGATATAAAGCTGATTTCTTTCAAATATATTTCTGTTGGTGCCGGAGAATTTATTCTCTTAGCTTAACACCCTTCTCTGAGACGTACGAGCTCAGAGGTTATGTAGTTGATGGTTATCTGCGATATATTCCCAATTTGGTAATGTGACATGCTGAGTGTTGCTGTGAAATGATCATTGTTTGATCATTTGTGATGTGGTCATTTGTTTGATCATTTATCTTTGTGATCATTACTTTGATCATTTGTTGACCCAAAGCATGGCTTTGTACCAAAGCGTGGCTTTGTGGACGAGACTTCGACGGACCTCACACCCCGAAAATGGTCAAAACAGGAAGGATGCAGCAAGGTTATTAGGGGTAGCTCCCTTTAGTGTATGTCATTCCTTCTGGATAGAGGTGGTATCATGGTATGGAGCCCAGATACTTAACCTATGTTGTTGCTGCAAACTTATTACTTTGTGGTTGTTGGAAATCGAGGATCCTCGGATGTAGATCGGTTACGATCGGGGGATGGCATATTCGTGTCAGTAGTTACCCAGTTAGGGGTAACCCGGCCTTGTGTTGGCAGAGATCCGGTTTGATTCTCGGGACGTCATTCCAGAGGCGTTTGCATGTGGCAATGGGAAGTTCCTTGGCCTGACCATTTGTTGGAAATCCAAAGAAACAATACGATCTTGTACGGTTTTAGTTGTATAACCTGCCATGGAATGTGGCGGTAACCTGCTATTGAACATGGTAGCTATAGTAGGCATAAGTGCGGAATGCCTATGCTGGCTAAGATTTATATCTTTATTTTCGAAATGAATTTTTTCCTACACTATGCACTAGTAATAATATCAAATGTTTCTTTTTAATGCGTATCAAGCATCTTTGACTATCATAAGGAGAAATCTCCTCCAATTCTGCGTTTGCATTGTGTGTGTGTGTGCGGGAGGCCTTCTGGTAGTCTCATTTTTAAAAGCATTGCGAAATCTATTTTAAAAATTATCCTGTACTTTGTTTTAAAAATAAACTGTTTTAGTTCTCACACCAGTCACATGACTGACTCGGAGTTTATTGTTTTCCTTCCTAAACTCTGGGTGCCTACCAATTTCCACACGGGCAGTCAAGAGTCAGGTTTATTAGTATATTCTGGAATTCAGGAGTTGCTGGAGGCAAGATGGATGGCATGGCGTATTCACTAGTACATAGTATTTCTTTTCCGCTGTTTATTGTTGTTTGATAGTTGTACACTCTGATGATGTAATGAAATGTAATAACTGATATAATTCTTTGTTTAAAGATTATTCATTTAATTATTATATGTTGTTCCGCTGCGATTGTGAGATTCTGATATTGTTCTACTGTTTTCTTGCTGTTCTGTTCTATCTTTTCTCTCTTCTTCCACCTCTTTCTTTTTTTTAAAACCCTAAGAATTCGTATTTCCGTTCATCTTGAGTTAGTCAATGGAGATTAGTGTCTATTCAAGGAGTACGGAATTTGCGGGTCCTTACAATGGTACATTTACTTCCCACTAGGAAGTGTAGTCAATCTTAAATGATGGCACTCCCATAACACCTCATCCCTTAACCCATCAATAAAAACATAAATAATCTTCAATCTTTACGGAGCTAACAATGACGGAGCCAACCATCATGATCGATCCCGTACTGCTTCATCTCCATATACTCTACTTCTTCTTCTATCTTTGCTATGACCTCCACTAATCTAGCATCTTACCTCTGACTAGTATGAACCTCTCAATCAAAGTAGGTATGACAATTAACTAGCTAACACATCTGGCTCTAGTTCATAGTGAGGTATAATGTCATACTAGCAATAAACTCAAGCTGGTTCCACTCTAGGAACATAGCTCCCAAATTGGCATGCCTTCTACTTAGGTAATTAATGGGTGAATTTCCCTTACCAGGCATATAGGAAATGTCAAAGTCATAAGAGGCCAAGAACTCTAACCATCGCCGCTGACGAAGATTAAGTCCTTTTGGGAGAAGAGGTACTTTAATGATTTACGATACGTATACAACTCGAACCTCTCTCTGCAACGACTCGCAATTTTCGAAAATTAAAAATATTAAATTAATTAAGATTTGGCAATTTAATATGGTGAGAAATTAAAAAATTATGAATTATTAATGAGAAAATAACTAGAATATGATTTAATAATGTTGTTTGTACACTATTGACAATTATTTTAATGCAATTTTAATCAAGTGAAATTATTGCAAAATTAATTTGGTTACAATTATAAATAAGGAATTAAAATTGGTAATTAATTGAATTAATGAAATAGGAATATTATAATTAATATGGTAAAAGATGATAACTGTAGAATAAGAATGTAATAAAATGTAAACTAATGTTAACTATATTTGTACAGTGATAGTTGATTTAATAATAAAAATGGAAATAAAAATAAAAGAATTTACTTAGATTTAAATTATAATTGACTAGGATTTTGTTACGGTGTAATTGAACGTTGAATTTAATGAAATATTTTAACAGTGAATTTAACATAGAAAACTTATTTTAATAGATTATTAATTTCTATGTAATCTAGAATGATGAAATTGTTAACGATTAAATTTGAATTTAAAGTGATTAAGCTAATTTAATAATAATTTATTTAATTAACGTGAAAATTAACCATTTTGGCCACTGTCTTGGATTTCGACAAAACCAGTTTCATCGGATCCATAACAATGAATTATTATGGATTTTAAGTTTCGTAGCGAACAGACTTATCGTTTGATCGTACGGGCTCAAAACGCGTAAAAATCAAAATCCAAGCTTTTAAAATGTTGAAATTGAAATTGGTACAAATGAATGGTTTAAAGACTTTAAATTGAAATCCTAAAGTTGAATTTTGAAACATGAATGAAATTTATCAAAATTGAGTTACTGTAAATGTTTGAATATTTAAACTTTGAAACCTATTGAATTTGAAGTGGTTTAAATTTGTAATTCAAACATGGATTTGAAATCGATAAATTGAAATGGTTTTTAATGAAAATTTGAATTGAAACCTTTAGCCTTTTGAATGGAAATCGTTGAAGGAGATTGATTTAATTGAATTTTTGGAACTAAAGTTAATTTGAATTGATTTGTGAAATTGGAATAAAAAATTCTAATTTGAAACTATTTTCGATATAAACTCTTTTAACATATAAATTATTTTATCACATAATATATTTTAATATTCATTAATAATTTTTAGTACATTAACTTTTTTTAATATATAACCTATTTTGATATATAAACAATTTCTAATATATAAACTATTTTAATCTATGACCTATTTTTAAATTATAAACTATTTTAATATAGATTATTTTAAATTTATAAACAACCTTTAATATATATTTAGTTATATAACCTATTTTTAAATTATAAACTATTTTAATGTATATTATTTTAAATTTATAAACAACCTTTAATACATATTTTAATATATAACCTATTTTTAAATTATAAACTATTTTAATATATATTATGTTAATTTATAAACAACTTCTAATATATATATTTTAATATATAACCTATTTTAATTATAAACTATTTATAATATATAAACAATTTTAATCCATAACCAGTTTTTTTAAAAATATAAACTATTTTTAATGTATGTCTATTCCAATATATGTGCAACTTTTAATATTCAAATTGTTTGAAGTTGAAACTGGTATGATTTAGATTTAATTGATTTAAACGCGAAGATATAAAGGTTCAACCTATTTGTAATTATGATTTTGGGAATGAATATGATTTAAAGTAAATAATGATTTAGAAAGTGAATATGATTTTGAAAGTGACATGATTTTTGAAGTGAATATGATATTTTGATATCAACTACGAATCGGTTTTGGAAATGTAAAAGAACCAACCGGTGTGGAATAATCGTTCGGTTATTAAAGAGACCGAGGTTGGATATTGGCATACTCTTTGCCAATTCCGAAACCAACGAAGTAGAATGGTTTGCAAACGCTGTATGAGGTAAGAACGCAGTCCTGACCCACTCAGGTCAATTTGATATGACTAAAATAGGAGCCACGCCGGGCCAAGTTGGGTTGCTCCTCCCATTGGGCACATTTCTTCGATACCATATTTATTACTTTGTGATTGATTTGGTGGCCACCCCTCGATTTGATTGTGGAAGTGTGTCTCGAGGTGGGCGGTAGTAGTTGTTATGCATAACCACCAGTCCGGATCCACAAAACGGTAGTATCCTACCCTAGGCATTGCCTCGCGTGCCTTGTCATATGTCTTATCGTGCCCACTACGAGTTTGGTTTATGTTGTACCTATGGAGTGCTCCCTGATAGATTTCTAGTTTACGGTGGAGTTTACAGTACTGTATAGAATAAGACATTTATATAAAATGCGTTAGGGGGGATATGGGCAACGCCTTAACACTATTTTAATACTTTACTTTACTATAGACATATTACAATTGTTTATCTATATTATAATATTATTATTAAGTTAGATTTCAAGAGCACACAGGCCTCCTTCATATTTTGGAAAATGAATAGTCACGTTTTTAATTTCTTTCTATTCCAAACTTTGAAATGTGATAACCTTTTCTACATTAATTGGATTTAAGAATTGATTTCACTATTAAATCTCAAATTTAATAAGCGTTCCAATGATATCCATTGTTGATAGCTAAAAATAAATTTTTTAAAATCGTAGTTTTTCGGATTATTCATATTATTAAAGTTCTTCTACTTTCACAAATTGCAGTCAAGTCTGGTGAAATCCAACATTACCAAAATACAGCAACAATGTTAGATGGAATACTATAATATTATTATTGAGTTAGATTTCAAGAGCACACAGGCCTCCTTCATATTTTTGGAAATGAACAGACACGTTTTTAATTTCTTCCTATTCCAAACTTTGAAATATGATAACTTTTTCTATATTAATTGGATTCTTAAATCGGTTTCACTATTAAATCTCAAATTTAATACGCTTTCCAATGATATCCATTGTTGATAGTTTAAAAATAAATTTTTTTAAATCGTAGTTTTTTGGATTATTCATGTTATTAAAGTTATTAAATCTGTTTGACTTTATTTCTGATTCTACTTTCACAAATTGCAGTCAAGTCTGGTGAAATCCAACATTACCAAAATACAGTAACAATGTTAGATGGAATTAGAAATGGAACCAGAAAGCTCAAAAGCATTAAATACAATTATATGCTTCTTATTATATTGAATTTGCTTTGACTGTAAAAGAAATACAATGATATTCTTCACATTGAAATAAATATTGTTGAATAATGGTTGTGAGTTCCAACACTTCAGACATAAAATATGTATGCTTTAGATTTAGCATATTTTCCACAAGAATCATTCAAAACAGAAATAAATCTTTATCCTCTAATATTGTCATTCTACAATAATATGATGCTGCATAATGTGTTCCTAGACATAGTTAGTTATGGGATCATCATCAACACTTGCGTTCTCATGAATCATGTCAACATTGCTTTTGGCCTTTTTGGATCAATGGTCAAGTGTAAACCAAATGTTGTTACCTGCACTGCTCTTATAGATAGTTATTACCGAAGCAGCAAATGGAATCAACGACATCAAATATTAAAGGAAATGATTGATAAAGGTATCTCACCAAATGAAGTTACATATAATACAGCTGATGCATGGAGCAACAGCTGATGCACACAATAAATTTATGTGTATAATTTATATGTGTATTGTGTGGAAATTTCATCTTGAAATCATTTTTGCTTGATATTTTGCAATTGTTTATCAAGCACTAGTACTATCTGCATTACTGTTTTCAAAGATTTATACACAAGTTTTAGACAAAATGCAAACTTATTTGAAAATTGATAAACAAGGTCATTATTTCTTAATCAATGAACCATATAAATTATTTAAACATGTTATGATGATAAGAGATTGAGTACGGTCCGTATGCGAAGCACGGGGTCGCACTAGTAGTATTATGTATGTAGATAGGTTAATTGGTCCTTAGGAGATGGAATCCCAAACATCTCCTAAATTATTACATGCACGTTAGACACTAGGTAGGAGATATAAAACACCGTAAATATCTTTGAAGCCGTTGCACTTATGTTTATTTATCGTTGATTTAACTTACATAAGATCTTTTAGTTCTAATTCGAGTGTTTTGTCGTTTCGTTATGCTCAAATCGGCTTGAGTATTTCAGCATCGAAGACTATCTTTCTGGAGGAAGAAGACGAAGATTTAGTATATATTACTATTTATTATATTTACTCCACTACATCATGTTGTTCCGCTGCATTGTTTATTTATTCCTGCTGTATGTATAACTCTGATCTGTATTGTAAAAGTGTAATAAAGTGTTATTTGTAAATAGCTTCATGAACTGTTTATTTGATTATTATATTTTGTCGTTCTGCTGTGAGATTCAGTGTTTTGTTTTCTTTCTTTTCTCTTATTTTCTTATTTACCTCATTAACAGTCCTCCCTTTTGAATGGTTTGAGTTGACATTTGTGGTTTATTGTTTATTTAAACCATCCAAAAAGGTGGGTCGTTACACTCTTTAAGCAAATAATGCCTCCATGTTTTCAAAGCAAATACTATCACCACCAACTCTAAATCAGGAGTCGGATACATCTTTTTGTGTGATTTCAACCATCGATTAGCATATTCGACAACCTTCCCCTTGTACATCCACAACGCACCTAGTCTGGCACAACATGCATTTGTGTATACTATCAACTCTTTATTCCTACTTGAAATCACTAACATCGGTATGCTTGTTAACTTCTCCTTCAGATTCACGAACACATGCTCGTACATGCATCCTAAACAAATGTCTGATTCTTCTTCATTAAATTGGTCAATGGTGCTACTACCTGAGAGAAGTCCTTGATAAAACGGTCTATAGTATCCCAACATTCCAAGGAGCCTTCTCACTATTGTAGCGGTCTTAGGTCGATTCTAATCCTGTACTTCCGCTACTTTCGTATGATCTAAAATAATGCCCTGTTTAGAAATAATGTGACCCAAGAATCAAAATTCTCTCCTCCAGAAGTGACATTTTGAAAACTTCACCTTCGATCAGTGCCTCCTCAATACCTGGACCACAATCCTTATATGCTCCTTATTTTCTTCCTCAATCCTTGAATAAGCAAGGATATCATCCTCGAACACAAGTACAAACTTATTTAATTAATCCCTGAAGACACGGTTCATCAGATCAACAAAGTATGCCAATGCGTTGATTAGCCCCAATGACAAAACCAACCACTCATAGAATCAAGATGGTGTATGAAATGTTATAATCAACATACTCCCCTTAACCACTCTCAATTGATAAAACCCGTCGCAAGGGCCAACTAAGAGAAGACCTTAGCACTATAGAGCAAATCAAACAAGTCATCAATACGTGCAAGTGGATACTTGTTCTTCTTCATCATCTGTTCAGCTCACAATAATCAACACATAACTTTAAAGAGTCATCCGCCTTCGTGGAAAATAGGTACCCCATACTCTGATATACTCTATCGAATAAACCCTCATCATAATAGACCATACACTTGCATCTCTAGTTCCTTTTTCTCTTTAAGCGTCATACGCCTTAATAGCATAACGATCGATCTGGCAACCTTCACCAAATCTATATGGAATTCTATCTCCTCATGTGACGGTAATCCAGTGACATCCTTGAATATGTCAGGATATGCCCTAGCTATAGGCATAGATGCTAACTCATTATGTGAGATCTTGAGCGAATACAGAAAGCTAACCATTACCATATCATCGGGTAAGCAATCTGTCTCCAACCTATGCCCATCATCCATCACTATCGTCACCAATAGCCTCTCATAATCCACCATTACTTAGTATTATTGCAGCCAGTTCTTCCTTAGAATAATATCGAACCCTATGAAACTAAAACAAAGTAATTACAAACAAGAAAACATCCATGATTCGAAAAGGCTAAGTCTTAACAGACCATGCAATGGCAAGTCGATCCTCCAACAGGGTTTGTAACAATCAACAGCCAGTCAACTATCTTGGGTTTTGATCCTAATCTATCTACCAAATCACTAGATATAAAGGAGTGTGAAGCCACGGTATCGAATAAAACACGTACATGTATATTAGAGATGGAAAGCACATCCTATCTCACAACCCTTTTCCCCTTCTCCTTCATCGATGGAGCCCTCGACAAGACCAGGGCAGTATTCAAAGCATAAAAGTACACAACCTGATTATTCCTTGGCGGTTCTACACAATCTTTCATAATATACCTAAGCTTGTCGTAGTCATAGCACTTCTTTCCTTCCGCCTGATAGTCTTTGACAGGAATACCCTTCTTCCCATAATTGTAGCAAACATGCTCCCCACCCTTTTTCTGGCCACCTCTCTTTCGAAGCTGCTTTCTCTTGTTGTTGGTGTGTTCCATTTTTTCTTGCCTCGTCCACCTAATCGCCGCTGTGGCCAATCCTTGGAAGCAACAACGAGCCTAGAATTAGGATATACACTCTCATGCTAAAGAGCCTTCTCCACAAGCTTCTTAAAGTGCCCATCAATATGTCCCACTAACTTCTCTGCTAAGTATTATTCCAATCCCACTATAAACTTTTCATTCTTCTTGAGTGGAGTTTCGATAAAAGATAGACCGTACTTCGAAATCATATCAACTCATCCACGTACTCTAACATAGACATATCCCATGTCTCATATCTGCAAACTTCCGAAAGAGCACTGACTTTTGGGAAGTCAGTATGTACTTCTATTCAAACCTCGTCTCAAACTACTCCCAAGTAATTTGATCCTCAGGAGTAGTCTTCTTGATGGCATTCCACCACCCCATAGCTCACCCCTGAAGCTATGTAGAGGCTAGCTTCCTCTTCATCACATCCAATAACTAGAGGTGTAAATTTTGTAAGATTGTCCAATGCCTGGTCGGTCCAAGGCTATAAAGTGTTCGGTCTATGTCCATATGATTCTCATTTAGGATACAAATTAGAACAAGGAAAAATAAACGAAAATATGTTCATTTGAAAATATTCAATGCTTTTTATTGTTAAACATTATTTATCCATTGTTTGGCTCCTACGAACAATGTCTGAACTTAAACCTTGTCCAGTCGGTGTTTGTCTGAATCCTTTACAACATAGGATGCAGAGATACTTTTATCTAGTCCAATCCAACACATTTACACCCTACCTCCAACACCATATCCTCAAAGATGCACTCGTAGGTGTCCAACCAGTTGTGCACTTCGAGGGCTGATTCCATTTTATGAAACAGATTGCCACCAAGAATAAAATAGTCTTTGTTCAGTTTGGCAAAATCATCCATCGACGCTTGCACCAGAGCACCACCGCCAACGGCTATAGTAGGAGCAACTCCTTTGGCATTCTGCGACATGTTGTTGAACATAGCCTCACTAGAATAAAAATATCCTTTTGCAACTGTCAAAAGCAAGTGTAATATGTCATTACAATGGGCACCCACCAGTCGTTATATCTGAAGTTGTAATAAAGCTAGAGATTTTTACAATGGTCGTAAACAGTTATTAAATTTTTTTTTACAACTGCTATTGGAAGCTATAATAGATTTGTTTACAACTATTTTCGACGGCTATAAAATGATATGCTACAACTGCTTAGGACGATTGCAATAAATTCTTTTAGAACTGCTACAAATAGTTGTAAAACCAGTCATTTATGCAAACTGACTTAATCATCTCAATATTTAATGGAACATTTTAGCTCTATTTCTAGATTTTACAAGAGATCATTAAAACTTGTTTCCAACAAAAAATTTCATTTAAATTGGAGTAACATCAACAAAATATCATCTTGTTTGCTTATAAGTGATTCTAGCACAAATCCATAACATAGCAAGGGGGTTCTCACTTGGCTTAAAAATAGTGTTAACTGTAAAAAAAATAAGCAATGACGAGCCTTTTGAGAATTCTTTTCCCATGTTCTTCTTTGACTGGTTCTTCGTTTTGGATCCAATTAAAATTGGCTTCTTATTCTTTAAATCTGATCTAAAAAAACTAATTCACTCATAAAAATATCCCATCTTCTCTTCATAATTAAAATTGTCGCAACCCAATGTTTCGCCATAACCAAGAAAGGACAAAGTCGATGATGCTTTTGAAGTTTTGTTCCTTGAATCTGAAACTATTATGTTGCGGTGATTCAAAGTAATGATGCCATAGACTTGACGGATGTGCAGTGTTTTTGTTGCCAGGAGTTGCGCTGTCGATGTTTGGGTCTTGTGTCGATCCAGAAGATGCTGATCTCATCATAAGCTTGATGTTGCATCCCTATTGTCAATTAGATGCTTGCATCGGAATCTGGGTTTGTTTGCTTAGGCTAATGTGAATTTCTTTGCTTTATCGAGATTAGGAGATGATGGAAATGCTCTTGCATCCAGATGCTGCTGAAGAATCAGTGGAATTTTGGTAAAGATTGCAATGCTTTGGATGCTTGTGGAAGTTTTTCGAGTTTTGAATACTGAAAACTGATATTGACTTTAATGAGAGTAAGGTGTGAGATAAATTATTATGAAATGGGAAATTCATGTGGGAAGACTACGGTGAAATGGTAGGAGAGAAGCATATACACTATGTGGGTAAGGAGGTTAAATGGTAAAAACGAAACCGAGGAAAGAGGAAAGTAAAACAATAGAATGTAGGAATTTGGATTGGAGTCAAAATTTTGAGGAATGGAGCCCAAATTTTGAGGAGTGGAGCAAAACTTTTGAGGAATGGAGTAAAAATATTAAGGAATGGAACCAAAATTTTTGAGGAATGGAGCCAAAATTTCGAGGAGTGGAGCCAAAAGTTTCATTTGTTAAACTAAGAAAAAAACCTGTATCTGTCAAAGAAAGTGATCATAAAATAAAATATCTAAATGCATATGAAAATACTAATTTTTATCACAAATTTTTATTCTTGAATTTTAACAAACATTATTACTAATTATAAATATTACTATTAATCATATTTGTTAGATATCAAATACAAAACAATAACATCATTTCTTAATTATTAAATATTAATTATTGATTAATGATTAGTTATAAATATTAGTCTTAATTATTAATTAGTAATTATTTAATAATAATTAGTACTGAATATTAATTATTAAATAATAATTATTAAACAATAATTCTTATTTGTTAAATATTAAATGTTAATTATCAATTGTGGCTTCCTACTTCTTAATTATAATTGAATATTAATTATTAAATACTATTATGTAATTATCATTAATGATAATTATTATTTATAAATTACTATTATTATTTATAAATTATTAATTATTAATTAAATGTTAACTATTTATTTATTGATTATTGATTTACAAATTATTAATTAATTATTAATTATTAATTACTAATTCTTAATAGGATTATTAATTATTTAATAGTAATTATTATTTATAAATTATAAATTATTAATTATTAATAGGAATTAATAATTAATAGCAATTAATAATTAATTATTAATAGCAATAAGTTACTATTATTTAGTAGTAATTATTATTTATAAATTACAAATTAAATATTTATTATTTATTTATCGATTATTAATCTATTACTTATTAATTATTAATTACTAATTATTAATAGGAATTATTTCATATTTCAAACCAATTATTAATTATTATCATTTAATAGTGGTTATTAATTATTATATATTAATATTTAATTATTATTATTTATTTCATTACTATTTATTATTAATTTTTTTAATTATTAATTATTAATATTTGATTGTAATTATTAATTATTACTTATTAATTATTACTTATTACTTATTAATTATTAATTATTTCAAGTAAACCAAAATGGTTGTAGTAGGTATCCATTACAAATAGTACAAAAAAGAGTTGCTGAAAATAAATATTTATTACAACTGGCAAATGAAAAGATTGTAATAGGCATATATTACAACTGCCAAGAAAAAAGTGTTGTTGAAAATTGATATTTATTACGACTGACAAAAGAAAAATGTTGTAATAGGCATCTATTACAATTGATAAAAGAAAATGGTTGTAATTGGTATCTGTTTGCGCCAAAATTGGTCACAAACCCCGAATACCGTGAAAGCACCAGTGTATGAATATAAATCGATAATATTCAAACACAAATCTCGGATCTCAGCAAATATTAAACAATAATCCAAAAGTAAAGAACAGAGACACAAGTTTTATAGTGGTTCGGCTATCTCCGGCCTACGTCCACTCTAAAGATTTTTATCCTTTTTTTTATTATATTTGATGATTACAGATGATTACAGCAGTTACAAAGTCCAAAACTTGAAATAAATTGCAGTAATGATGTTATGGAGTGACTCTGGCAGCATCCGGGCGTGCTTTCTCTCTCCAAATTCTCCGACCCCCTTTTCTGAATGACCAGGGGCTCTATTTATAGGCTTAGGAGGCTGATATTTCTCCTAAAAATCCGATAGATCGCTTCAAGCACGTGAGGGGGCCCACGCGCCCGAAATCTGGAGCTCCGGGCCCACATCAGGATCGATTCGACCCTTGGTTCGAATCGATCAAGGAAATGTCCAATCGAGGTGAAATTTGGTGAGAACATTCTACAACATGTATGTAAGCTCCTGTAAAAATTTCATAGCATTTGGATCAACGGTTTGGAAGATATGATCGATTCGAAATCAAAGCTTCGTGTGTTCTGCCTGGCTCGAACCCATACTTCGAATCCACCTCCTTCGAATCCATGAAGTCGGCTCCCTGCGTATCCTCTTCGAACGCTTTCTTCGTATCGATAGAACCCTTGAATGGATTCGAACTAACTTACATTCCCTTTGATCGATACAAGTTGTAATCGATTCGAACCACCATCGATACGTACTGACCTGTGTACACCTTATGGATACGAAGGGGATCCATGCTGTGATCGAGTTGAAGTCCACCTGTCCTTCTCATCTGATCGATACCAAGCAACTGAGTCGAAACAATAACTCGATCGATTCGAAGCCCATCGAGTCGAACCAATAACTCGATCGATTCGAACACTATCGAGTCGAACCAACACCTAATGCGAACTTCTCAGAGCCGAATCCATAATCGATACGAAGCGTATCAATTCGAACCGACCCTGCGCCTTGCCCTCGATCAATGCGAACCTGATGGGTTCGAATCCAATGGATTCGAACCAAGCACCACCTTGATGGATTCGAGCAACATGCCTTTCCTACCTTGAATCGATCATATTTCCTCCATACGAACCCTGATTAACCTGAAATTTGAAACATAGCCTTTCCTAGTCCTTATCATCGTTTCCAATCAATTTTGTCCCGATCGAAGTTCAACCAAATTTTGACGATATTGATCGTAGCCTTGATTCCAACCGATCTCCAATCCTGATATCCATCATTCCTCGTCCATTTGTTGATATTCCAGTTTTGACCAAAAATGGGATAACACTTTGCCCCCCGAAACATGCCTTGTGATAACAAGGCGTGTTTTGAATAGTTCCGAATCCAACATCCGAAGTCCATAGCCATATTCCCAGTGTATATCATCCTCGACTGCTCCGAGTCGATGTCCAATTCCAAATCCCATAACCGAAGCCTCAGCCAATTCCACATCCATTCGAACTCGACAGCCGAGTCCTAATCCATCCTTATCCAATAGCCAATAACCAAATCCAAGACCTCTCCAGGTTGATATCCAAATCCGTAACCTCTCCGGGCTCTTGTCAAGCGCAATCCATACTTGATGTCCTTGGTCCAGTGTCCCTGGACGTTGAGCTAACCTCTCCGGGTTCTTGCCAAGCGCAATCCACACCTGACGACCTTGGTCCAGTGTCCCTAGACGTTGTACAAAGCCATGGCTTAAGTCCTAAGCCGAATCTTGGTCTCTCCGGACCCTTGTTGAGCATAGTCCATATTCAACGACCTGAAATAATAATCGATAATATGGGGCCTAAGTCCTAGGACGAATCCTGGTCACTCCGGACCCTTGCCGAGCATAGTCCATACTCGATGACCTGAATGAGTCAATTTACCTTGTCCGGGAAAAGAGACACACCCCTTGCCAGGCATAATCCATACCCGACGACCGTTTATCGAAAACCAGATAAAAATCCAACCAAAATCCAATCCAACATCCAAATCCAAAAATCCAAATCCAAAACCAGAAAACCAGAAAACCAAACCAGCATCCAAAACCGAAAACAATCATCCAAAGAAAAATCTAAATCAAAAGAAAGAAAAACCAGGAACTCGATCCAAACTCCAAAACCAAAATCCGAAAAGAAAAGTAGTGTCCAATCCAAAATCAAAAGATAGATTTCACAAACCATAGCTTCGCAGTTTATCATCATTCAGAGCATGCCTAAGGGCTATCTCTGTCCCCATACATGTGTAAATGACTTGGTTGCTTGCCAGTAGTTCGTTACTTATTTCACATTATCCTGATCAGTGGATGACCAATCGACCATCATCCCTGGGCCTCACATCATCACGGCGTGAGGTGGTCGGTGGTTGCTCCTGCTCCACCGTTGCATTCCGAGTTCCGACATATTGCTGTAACTGTCCATTCCTTAGATGCTCCTCGATTATATCCTTTAAGTGCCTATAGCTGTTGGTATCATGTCCATCTAAATCATGGAAGAGGCAGTGCCTTCCTGATGTCCTTTCCCGTTCTGATGGTTCTCTCCTAGCCGGCCTTCGGTAAGGAAGGCGATTCCGAGTATCTAGGTATATCCGCTCCAGCGTCTCGCTCAATCCTGTATATGTGGAAAACTTTGGATCTTTCCATCGCTTCCTTGCGTTTCCAGAATCGTCGTCCAACTTCCTTGTCCCTTTGTCTTTATCCAAACCTTTGATGGATGGTCCTACATTCTGAGTTGCATTAACCCCTCTCACCTTTAAATCGGTACTCGCGTCTTCTTGCCGGAGGAACCTTTCTGCCTCATGAAAGAATTCGTCGAGATCCTGTGGGGGATCTCATATCAGAGACACCTTAAAATCCGAGTCCTCCTTGACTCCTGATACTGCTGCCATTAAAACCATCGATGGATCAGGCCGATCCACCGAAGCAACTGCCGCACTGAATCGAGTTAGAAAAGCTCTAAGCGATTCATCCATCCTTTGCTTCACCGATGTTAACGTCATCACATTCTTCGGCCTCTTGACGTGAACCCGAAATTGTCCCAAAATCTTTTCTACCAATTCCCTCCAAGTCCTTATAGATCCTTCTCTCAGCTGCCTAAACCACATTGCAGCTAAGTCGGTTAAATACAAAGGGAAACATCGGGCCATTACTTCCTCCGATGCCCCCAGCACCTCCCTGTGTCTGGTGTACCTCATCAAGTGATCAGTTGGGTCTGCCTTACCATCATATACCTCCACACTAGGTAGCTTGAACTTAGGTGGACTCTGAGCCATCCTTATTTCCCGAGCGAACGGACTCCTATTCACTCCTTCCAAGTCTCTGTTGGTCAAACCACCTCGCACAGTTCTTCTGATAATTTCTACCAATCCATTATTGTCTGTTAGGGGTTGCCCCCCATGCCCCTGAGGGAACTCTGGCACATATTCCTCGTGTGGTTCACTAGCAACAATGTTAGCTCTAGCCTGCTGAACTCCTTCCAAAGGTCCTCCTGTGTTAGATCCGGTGGGTCTGGCCCCAAGCCCTTGTTGGTTCCCTTCCGGCTCTGTATCATGTCCTCTGTCGGGTTCCACAACCCCAGCTCCTTGTCCTGCATCCTCAGCAGCTGTAGCTGTTCCTAGGTTCTGCATCCCTGCAGCTCTCATTTGCTCCAAGAAAGTTTGCACATTTCCTGTTGACTCTTCAACAACCTCTCCTGTAGTGAATTCGTCATGGCTTCCATTTCATCCCGGGTTATGTAGATTAAAGCCTCTCCTTCCCAATCTCCGGAGGATGCTTGTTGACTTCCTTCCTGTTGGCTTCGCTCAGCCCTTTGCCTTCTACTGTTTTGCCTAGTCATCGTCTTCAAATCGAAACCCCTCAAACTTCTTCAAATCCAAACTTCAAATCCGATGTAGCGGGTGCTAGTCCTTATCAGTGAAAGCACCAAAGTGTTTGCGCCAAAATTGGTCACAAACCCCGAATACCGTGAAAGCACTAGTGTATGAATATAAATCGATAATATTCAAACACAAATCTCGGATCTCAGCAAATATTAAACAGTAATCCAAAAGTAAAGAACAGAGACACAAGTTTTATAGTGGTTCGGCTATCTCCGGCCTACGTCCACTCCAAAGTTTTTTATCCTTTTTTTTATTATACTTGATGATTACAGATGATTACAGCAGTTTCAAAGTCTAAAATTGAAATAAATTGCAGTAATGATGTTATGGAGTGACTCTGGCAGCATCTGGGCGTGCTTTCTCTCTCCAAATTCTCTGACCCCCTTTTCTGAATGACCAAGGGCTCTATTTATAGGCGTAGGAGGCTGATATTTCTCCTAAATATCCGGTAGACCGCTTCAAGCACGTGAGGGGGCCCACGCGCCCGAAATCTGGAGGTCCGGGCCCACATCAGGATCGATTCAACCCTTGGTTCGAATCGATCAAGGAAATGTCCAATCGAGGTGAAATTTGGTGAGAACATTCTTCAACATGTATGTAAGCTCCTGTGAAAATTTCATAGCATTTGGATCAACGGTTTGGAAGATATGATCGATTCGAAATCAAAGCTTCGTGTGTTCTGCCTGGTTCGAACCCATACTTCGAATCCACCTCCTTCGAATCCATGAAGTCGGCTCCCTGCGTATCCACTTCGAACGCTTTCTTCGTATCAATAGAACCCTTGAATGGATTCGAAGTAACTTACATTCCCTTTGATCGATACAAGTTGTAATCGATTCGAACCACCATCGATACGAACTAACCTGTGTACACCTTATGGATACGAAGGGGATCCATGCTGTGATCGAGTTGAAGTCCACCTGTCCTTCTCATTTGATCGATACCAAGCAACTGAGTCGAAACAATAACTCGATCGATTCGAAGCCCATCGAGTCGAACCAATAACTCGATCGATTCGAACACTATCGAGTCGAACCAACACCTAATGCGAACTTCTCAGAGCCGAATCCATAATCGATATGAAGTGTATCGATTCGAACCGTCCCTATGCCTTGCCCTCGATCGATGCGAACCTGATGGGTTCAAATCCAATGGATTCGAACCGAGCACCACCTTGATGGATTTGAACAACATGCCTTTCCTATCTTGAATCGATCATATTTCCTCCATACGAACTCTGATTAACCTGAAATTTGAAACATAGCCTTTCCTAGTCCTTATCATCGTTTCCAATCAATTTCGTCCCGATCTAAGTTCAACCAAATTTTGACGATATTGATCGTAGCCTTGATTCCAACCGATCTCCAATCCTGATATCCATCATTCCTCGTCCATTTGTTGATATTCCAGTTTTGACCAAAAATGGGATAACACTTTGCCCCCCGAAACATGCCTTGTGATAACAAGGCGTGTTTTGAATAGTTCCGAATCCAACATCCGAAGTCCATAGCCATATTCCCAGTGTATATCATCCTCGACTGCTCCGAGTCGATGTCCAATTCCAAATCCCATAACCGAAGCCTCAGCCAATTCCACATCCATTCGAACTCGACAGCCGAGTCCTAATCCATCCTTATCCAATAGCCAATAACCAAATCCAAGACCTCTCCAGGTTGATATCCGAATCCATAACCTCTCCGGGCTCTCGTCAAGCGCAATCCATACTTGATGTCCTTGGTCCAGTGTCCCTGGACGTTGAGCTAACCTCTCCGGGTTCTTGCCAAGCGCAATCCACACCTGACGACCTTGGTCCAGTGTCCCTAGACGTTGTACAAAGCCATGGCTTAATTCCTAAGCCGAATCCTGGTCTCTCCGGACCCTTGTTGAGAATAGTTCATAGTCAACGAGCTGAAACAATAATCGATAATATGGGGACTAAGTCCTAGGCCGAATCCTGGTCACTCCGGACCCTTGCCGAGCATAGTCCATACTCGACGACCTGAATGAGTCAATTTACCTTGTCCGGGCAAAGCGACACACCCCTTGCCAGGCATTATCCATACCCGACGACCGTTTATCAAAAACCAGATAAAAATCCAACCAAAATCCAATCCAACATCCAAATACAAAAATCCAAATCCAAAACCAGAAAACAAGAAAACCAAACCAGCATCCAAAACCGAAAACAATCATCCAAAGAAAACTCTAAATCAAAAGAAAGCAAAACCAGGAGCTCGATCCAAACTCCAAAACCAAAATCCGAAAAGAAAAGCAGTGTCCAATCCAAAAGCAAAAGATAGATTTCACAAACCATAGCTTCGCAGTTTATCATCATTCAGAGGATGCCTAGGGGCTATCTCCGTCCCCATACATGAGTAAATGACTTGGTTGCCTGCCAGTAGTTCGTTACTTATTTCACATTATCCTGATCAGTGGATGACCAATCGACCATCATCCCATGGCCTCACATCATCACGGCGTGAGGTGGTCGGTGGTTGCTCCTGCTCCACCGTTGCATTCCGAGTTCCGACATATTGCTGTAACTGTCCATTCCTTACATGCTCCTCGATTATATCCTTTAAGTGCCTACAGCTGTTGGTACCATGTCCATCTAAATCATGGAAGAGGCAGTGCCTTCCTGATGTCCTTTCCCGTTCTGATGGTTCTCTCCTAGCCGGCCTTCGGTAAGGAAGGCGATTCCGAGTATGTAGGTATATCCGCTCCAGCGTCTCGCTCAATCCTGTATATGTGGAAAACTTTGGATTTTTCCATCGCTTCCTTGCGTTTCCAGAATCGTCATCCAACTTCCTTTTCCCTTTGTCTTTATCCAAACCTTTGATGGATGGTCCTACATCCTGAGTTGCATTAACCCCTCTCACCTTTAAATATGTACTCGTGTCTTCTTGCCGGAGGAACCTTTCTGCCTCATGAAAGGATTCGTCGAGATCCTGTGGGGGATCTTGTATCACAGACACCTTAAAATCCGAGTGACTCCTGATACTGCTGCCATTAAAACCATCGATGGATCAGGCCGATCCACCGAAGCGACTGCCGCACTGAATCGAGTTAGAAAAGCTCTAAGCGATTCATCCATCCTTTGCTTCACCGATGTTAACGTCATCACATTCTTCGGCCTCTTGACGTGAACCCGAAATTGTCCCAAAAACTTTTCTACCAATTCCCTCCAAGACCTTATAGATCCTTCTCTCAGCTTCCTAAACCACATTGCAGCTAAGTCAATTAAATACAAAGGGAAACATCGGGCCATTACTTCCTCCGATGCCCCCAGCACCTCCATGTGTCTGGTGTACCTCATCAAGTGATCAGTTGGGTCCGCCTTACCATCATATACCTCCACGCTAGGTAGCTTGAACTTAGGTGGACTCTGAGCCATTCTTATTTCCCGAGCGAACGGACTCCTATTCACTCCTTCCAAGACTCTGTTGGTCAAACCACCTCGCACAGTTCTTCTGATGATTTCTACTAATCCAGTATTGTCTGTTAGGGGTTTCCCCCCATGCCCCTGAGGGAACTCTGGCACATATTCCTCGTGTGGTTCACTAGCAACAACGTTAGCTCTAGCCTGCTGAACTCCTTCCAAAGGTCCTCCTGTGTTAGATCCGGTGGGTCTGCCCCCAAGCCCTTGTTGGTTGCCTTCCGGCTCTGTATCATGTCCTCTATCGGGTTCCACAACCCCAGCTCCTTGTCCTGCATCCTCAGCAGCTGTAGCTGTTCCTAGGTTCTGCATCCCTGCAGCTCTCATTTGCTCCAAGAAAGTTTGCATCATTTCCTATTGACTCTTCAACAACCTCTCCTGTAGTGAATTCGTCATGGCTTCCATTTCATCCCGGGTTGTGTAGATTAAAGCCTGTCCTTCCCCATGTCCGAAGGATGCTTGTTGACTTCCTTCCTGTTGGCTTCGCTCAGCCCTTTGCCTTCTACTGTTTTGCCTAGTCATTGTCTTCAAATCGAAACCCCTCAAACTTCTTCAAATCCAAACTTCAAATCCGATGTAGCGGGTGCTAGTCCTTCTCAGTGAAAGCACCAAAGTGTTTGCGCCAAAATTGGTCACAAACCCCGAATACCGTGAAAGCACTAGTGTATGAATATAAATCGATAATATTCAAACACAAATCTCGGATCTCAGCAAATATTAAACAGCAATCCAAAAGTAAAGAACAGAGACACAAGTTTTATAGTGGTTCGGCTATCTCCGGCCTACGTCCACTCCAAAAATTTTTATCCTTTTTTTTTGATTATACTTGATGATTACAGATGATTACAGCAGTTACAAAGTCCAAAACTTGAAATAAATTGCAGTAATGATGTTATGGAGTGACTCTGCAGCGTCCGGGCGTGCTTTCTCTCTCCAAATTCTCCGACCCCCTTTTCTGAATGACCAGGGGCTCTATTTATAGGCGTAGAAGGATGATATTTCTCCTAAAAATCCGGTAGACCGCTTCAAGCACGTGAGGGGCCCACGCTCCCGAAATCTGGAGGTCCGGGCCCACATCAGGATCGATTCGACCCTTGGTTCGAATCGATCAAGGAAATGTCCAATCGACGTGAAATTTGGTGAGAACATTCTTCAATATGTATGTAAGCTCCTGTAAAAATTTCATAGCATTTGGATCAACGGTTTGGAAGATATGATCGATTCGAAATCAAAGCTTCGTGTGTTCTGCCTGGTTCGAACCCATACTTCGAATCCACCTCCTTCGAATCCATGAAGTCGGCTCCCTACGTATCCTCTTCGAACGCTTTCTTCGTATCGATAGAACCCTTGAATGGATTCGAAGTAACTTACATTCCCTTTGATCGATACAAGTTGTAATCGATTCGAACCACCATCGATACGAACTAACCTGTGTACACCTTATGGATACGAAGCGGATCCATGCTGTGATCGAGTTGAAGTCCACCTGTCCTTCTCATCTGATCGATACAAAGCAACCGAGTCGAAACAATAACTCGATCGATTCGAAGCCCATTGAGTCGAACCAATAACTCGATCGATTCGAACACTATCGAGTCGAACCAACACCTAATGCGAACTTCTCAGAGCCGAATCCATAATCGATACGAAGCGTATCGATTCGAACCGTCCCTGTGCCTTGCCCTCGATTGATGCGAACCTGATGGGTTCGAATCCAATGGATTCGAACCGAGCACCACCTTGATGGATTCGAACAACATGCCTTTCCTACCTTGAATCGATCATATTTCCTCCATACGAACTCCAATTAACCTGAAATTTGAAACATAGCCTTTCCTAGTCCTTATCATCGTTTCCAATCAATTTCGTCCCGATCGAAGTTCAACCAAATTTTGACGATATTGATCGTAGCCTTGATTCCAACCGATCTCCAATCCTGATATCCATCATTCCTCGTCCATTTGTTGATATTCCAGTTTTGACCAAAAATGGGATAATAGTATCTATTACACCTTGCACAAAAGAGTTGTTGAAAATTAGCATCTATTACAACTGACAAAGGAAAAATGTTGTAATAATTTACTATTACAACAGGCGTTTTGTGATAGTTGTAAAAACACAGTTTTAATAGGGTCCTTTTGTTGTAGTGCTTGCATATCAGGGTTCACAGCCGCCTCATCATCTTCTCCATGCTCTATGCCAAAAGTAGAAGTTCTAGCTACATTCCTCATTTATCGGCTAATTCTTGTAAGCTGTAATAAGAACGATCAGTCTCTCAAAAAGGAATAAGTGGTGTCCTTGAATGCAATGCAACTTATATATGTACTACTATATAGTTTTAAAAACCAAAACATAACAAGTACGCTTTCTCATATATCGCTTGATCCATTCTAAGGCGAAAACTCCTACCTATCTCTAATGGATCTGAGTATCCACCTAGGTTTTAACAAATTAACCTAAGTTGGAACCGCTTAACCTAAGCTCAAATACCAAATGAGACGACTGCCCCACACCTCCAGTAATTAATATACCACCTCTGAAGATACCCAACTAATATGAGGTGATAGTCAAGGTGTAAAGTAAAGAAAATCGAAACATAGCCCCTAGAGAACATCCTATAATGCATAGAAAAAAATATAATAATCAAACAAAAGTAAAACGGAAAAGACAGTAATATAATCGAATGAACCATAAATAAGAACATCAGAGTGCATTGGATTCAAAGATTAAAAAAATTGAAAATAAAAGGGTTTATACATCCCAAATCTTCAAAATAAACTCTATACCTGTCTATCAATAATATAGGTACAAATATAGCTCTATAGCACTGCACAGCAGAACATAGGCGATGATAAGCTCTAAAGTATAAATATACGAAAGCATAGCCTCTCGCTCGCACTTTATACAGCTCCAAGCGCTATCAAGACCTATAATTTACTCATTTAAGAGTACCCGAGATAATAAATGCAATACATAAAACCTCGGGTTAGATAATGGTCTGGTGTGAGCGATACATCATCTCAAAATACTAGAAAAATCATATATAGCGATCAAAATACTATAAAAATCATATATAGTAATAAGAACATAGGGTATATTGAATCATACTTGACCAGTCACTACATCCAAAGAGTTAGCACATAATAACCGACATATGCTAATCTACTATTATTATCATATGAGTTTACTACAATCAAAGTACAATATCTTATGCCTAGCTATATGGTTGAAAATATCTATGTTGTGTTACACACTAAAGTGATAAACAACCATGGAAAACATAGAATCAATCAAACAATCCTCACCATCACTCGTGTGCGATGGATATACGATTACTCACATACACAATCACAAGCCAGAGACTCAATCAAATCCTAATTTCTTATTTTCTAAATCCATGCCACTGTGTAAGGCTAGGAACCAGACTCGTTATTGTAAGAGTTCAGGGTAATCCATAGTCATAAGATCTAGATATGGCCACAAATGTAGGTGGGTGTCCCTATGTACCCCTTCTATACGAGCATATTAGAAACCTCTAAGTTATCGACGATCCCTTTACATACATCTTCATAGTGGATCTTAATTATTATTCCATTTCAGCTATTAGAACATAATTGCAAATTCTACTCACAACTCCTCATTGTTGAACTTGTCTTTATGGATCACCACAATAACTCCCACCATTAAGTAATTGTCATCGACACACCTCTAGATACCCATCGTAACTTATAGAGCCGTCATACTAAAGTTCCAAAGTCATCATATCGAAGATTCAAACAATCGCTTCATTGTTTGGTACACAACCCCAAAGTCGCCTTGAATCATCTTAGAATCGTACGTGCTTGCCTGAAGAACAACCTTGAAGTGATCGTATAAGTGACCCGAAGCACACCTAGAAAAACACAGAGCTTCCCCTAAGCTGACTGGACGTCACCCCCAAAACTCCTTGATCATTCCTTGTTTGGTGCTTCTTTTATTTGGCCCAAAGTTGAAGACCTACTGAAACAAAGTAGCATCTCTAAGGACCTGAAGTAGCCACGAAGAACCTTCAAATGGTATTTATTATTCGGGTCTTACTATAACCAAACCCGAGACCAATCCCAAGCAAACTACTCCCCGACCTGAAGCCATCTTCAAACAAATCCCTAGCCAAACCAAGACCATCGATTAAAAATGTTATAGACCTCCGAACTTCATTTTCACGTTGATTCCATCGCCTTGCTCCATACTTCAACCTGCATGCATCCTCTATACATCAATACGACTCCACATACCCAAGGGTACATCCGTTGAAGCCTGATTCTACGTTTATGGATCTCCATTCATTTATGTACCAAATCAGAGAGTGCATCGTTTTTCCTTCTACACGAAGACCCTTCGCCATAAAATCATCCATCTATTTCGCTCTGATGAGTGGTTATGACCATTCAAGCATACGAACAAACACCATACATGCATAAATCAACAAAAAAACATACAACAAATCGTAGCAAATCATCCTATCATGCATCTATAACATAGCCTAACACTTATGGAAGCAATCATACGTCAAGTGAACATGATTAAAACACTTCAAATCATTTAATTCTCATTTTTACTTTAGTTTGGGTTTTAAAACAGCATAAATAGTTTTGACTTTAAAATTTGATCCAAAACATGTTAAAACATATAGATTCACATATAATAAGACGTGAGATGATAAATCCCTCACCAAACACTCAAAAATTAGTGAGTTACACGCAAAACAAAGAAAATCCACAAATAAGCAGCAAAGCCCTAAAAAAATTCTTTAAAAATGTAGATTTGGAAGTCTCTTGCTAATCTACCCTTAATCTATTATTTTGACTCGATTTGGAAGAGAAAGAAGTTTTTGCTAAAAACAGATTAACAGAGGTTTAAACCTATTTTGAGATGAAGTAAAATGAAGTGGGGATGTTTATTTCAGCCACTATAACCTCTAAACAATGAAATAGGCTTGCCTCCCAAACATCTCTAATTACCCATTAAGTTGTTCCAAAATAGGTCTAACTTCAAATGGCCATATCTCTCAAATAGTAAGTCCAAATCTGTATTATGATCACTCTACAGAAACAGAAACTAGCATATATTTCCTATGGAATGTGCTTGAGAACCTAATTTAGCTCCTAACAAAAGTTATAGCCGGTACAAGCTTTTAAGGGTAAAATCATTCGATGAAATTTCTTGAGGTCAAAAGTGTCACTACCCAGCATTCTCTAAAGTTATAGTGTCATACGGCCCAATAAGAATTTAAAAATAATATTTTATGATTCTTCGATATGTAATATACGGGTAGTTACATATGACTTCAGACCAAAGCGTGGTCTCTTTATTCTGCAATGCTTGGTGGAATGAGAGTAGAGTGTCATCTTCTAACACACTATCATCTTTCTCACCATCAAGAGAAATATGTAATATTTCTTTGGTGCCTGGGGCTCCATACTAGATCTTCTAATAAGTTGCTTGTTTTCTTACATTGATTAATTTGATTCATCTATGATTTGGCATCAATATGAATTTTTCAGATCTCATCCAAGTCTACAATCTCGTTTTGAATTTCTTTCAGAAGAAATTCCTTTTCCAAATGACAGCATGCCAAGAAACAATAATTTTTTCGCTCGGAATTATAAAAGATAACCCCATTGAACTCTTGGGACATCCTTCAAATTTACCCAATGGCGACCTTGGCTCAAGTTTGTTGTGGCCAACATTCTTAACGTTGGCTAGACTACCCCACACCTTCAAATACTTGAGGTATATTTCTTCCCATGCTACTCTATTGGGGTCTTAGGCACGAACTTAATAGGAATCAAATTAAACATATGCATTGTAGTTTCCAGCACATATTCCCAATAGGAAAGAGGTAACTCAGCTTACTTATCATAGAACAAACTATATCTAATATGGTTCGATTCCATTTCTATTCCACTTTTTGAAACATCATTGTGTTATAGAGTATAAGATCGAGTAATCTAAGAGATAACCCTTTATATTTTATAATTTGGAGCTATCCAACATGTTCAACTCCTCGGTTAGATTGAAGTATTTTAATCTTATGCTTTGTCTGATTTTCAACCTCATTCTTATGCTTCTTGAATTTCTCGTGGATGTTGCATTTATTCTTCATAATACACACACACACACGCACACACAGATATATATATATATATATATATATATATATCTGTGTGTGTGTGTTAGTCTTGAGAAATCATTAGTAAAGGTTCAAAATAAGAAGAATTATCTTTGGTAACTATAAGCATCAGACCACATACATCAGTATGTACAAAACCCAAAAGTTCATCAACTCTGTCGTTGCTTCCACTGAATGAGTGCTTAGTCATTTTTCCTTTAGATATGACTCACAAGTATCAAATGATTAAAAATTAAATGATAGTAGAAAACCTTTGGCTTTCAATTATGCAATCATTTTCCGCTGATGTGACCTAGTCTACAATGCCATGGATAATTATTATTAATGTGAACATTTAAAGAATTATAAATATCAAAAATTTGATAGTGATTAATTACATAAATGTCGTTATCCAAAAAACCATCATAAATCTTTTTTCCACCAAGCATAATATTCACAATATTGTTATGACAATGAAACCATAACCAGTTTCAAGTAATCTCGAAATAGATATAATACTGCAAATAATGATTATGACATAATAGCAATCATTCAAAACGATTAGACAAAGGAAAATGGTAGCCTCCATTACATTTGCATCTACAATAGAGCAATCAACAACGTAAAGTCCCATTTCATATTTTGCCACATGACGTCTACTCCTAATTCCCTATAATGAATTACAGATATGAGTCCCAGATCCATTTTTTAAAACTCAAGATAATTTATTGGTTGCAAAACAATTTTGAATGATAAACGTACTAAAAGGATCCATGGGACTATTTTCTTTCCTCTCTTTGACAAGTTTCAAATAGTCCGGGCAATTCACCTTTGTCGTCCAGAGCATTCTTCTTATTCTTCTTATTAACACACTTTCTGTTCTTTGAACCATTCGAAGACATTACCTTTTCTTAAAGTGAGCATTGTGTCCCAATCTTCGAATGGGCACTTGGCTGACCTCAACATATTGAGCAACTCTATGAGGCTCACATTCATTTGATTCATATTATAGTTCAATATGAATAGCTCAAACTATGGACTAACTGAGCATATGATCAAGTCAACTTGTAACTTATTGCTTATAGTAATGTCAAGCTATAAAAGTCTATCAATATAGCTATAACGATTCACCTTTTCGACAATCGAAAGTCAACACCGAATACATCCACGGTATTCACATACCGAACCACTCACTGGAAAGGAAGATTGTTAGGGTAAAATAAAAGGAAAAAAAACAAAGAATAGGAGAAATAAATCTCATAACGGAAATGACAACATATAATAAAACAAAGACATCTAACTCTACTTGGACAGTTATAACTACCCGACGTTACAATTGCTAATGGGTGTATATATAATAATGAAGTGGAAAATAAAAATACTACGGCAGACGAACATCCAGCTCTACTTCACGAGCACCATGTCCCACCAACTACAACTTGAAAACATACTCTTCTAGACCCGACATTATAATAAAATAACATCCGGATCAGTCTGGAAAACCAACATAAGAAAACTCAAGTAATATGATTAACGTATAAAATTCTGCGAGACCACGTTGCTAAACGCGGAAATAGTTTTTATCTCACAAGAACAAAAACCATAGACAAAGAAATGGGAAACAAATCAAAACAACAATCCAATCAAAAAGAATTATCATGAACATGATCAAAATCCAATTTTATGATTGGACACAAATAATTAAACATCGAGAAGAGCACTAGTCATTTCTTGATAAGAAAACACTTCAAAGATTGGAATCAATGACAGGAAAGGAATTTTTCAACAATGAGTAGGAGGATGCACCCCTTTACCGAAATTATACCTCTAGAAATGTACTTGAGAATTATGATGGCTCTTGGAAACCGCCAAGCCAGACCCTTCCAACTGTTACCCAATATCCGAGTATTTCACATCTTAATGCAAAAATATCCGAACTAAATCTAGAGTAGATATGACAATACCATAATAGAAGCAACCCCACATACTTTTCCCCCACTCGCTCTTTGGTTTTAGACATTTCCAACAAAGGATAACAAAACTCAAATGAGGAACATATCATCTTAGTGTAATGAAATACAAAGAAGATGGCAGAATCGATATTGATGGTCGATAAATCAACAATTGGGAATAATAAAGTGATTTGTGTATGAGAATTAAATCACATACACTTACCACCAGTAAATGAATCAAACTTTCAAAACATTCAATTCACATTTGGGTTGGATTTTCACATTTCGAATATTGTAAAACACTTTAAAAATACTCTTTGAAATATTCTTTAAAGGGAAAATTATAATACTAAGTGTATTAAAAAAAGGTTCAAAACAAATGTCATTAAAACATTCTTTACTATAAACCATAACAATTTACATTTAGTTTTACTTTTAGACAATCCCTTTCTAAAGGAGTTCCTCATTTATAAACTATCATTTATAAATTCAAAACAACACTTATTATCCCAAAAAATAATAAATCAATTTTAATACCTTTATAAATTTAAAACAATATTAATTTATCCTAAAAGATAATTTATATACAAGTCTTTTATAATTATAAAACCACATTAAGTTTCCCAAAAGAAAATAAATCAAATTTTAATATCTTTTTATAAATTTTGAAACAAAAGCAATTATCACAAAAGATAATTAATCACATTTATAATCTATTTAATAAACCAGTCAATTGTCCTTAGAAGACCTTTGTTAAATCATTTCATTAACTTTGAAACACTAAATCAGTTAATAACTTTTAAGTACTTTATTAAATTGGTTAGTTTACTTTAAACACTTTTATTAAATCAGTTAATTAGCTTTTAAAACACCATTAGTTAAAATAATTAATTAAATTCAAATATAATTTTCTAAATGGATTAATTAAACTCAAATATCATTAATTAAAATTATTTAATTAAGTCCAAATATCTTTAATTAAAATGATTAACTAAATTCAAATATCATTAGTTAAAATGATTAATTAGAGCCAAACATCGTTAATTAAAATTATTAATTAAATCCAAAATCAATATCTAAATGGATTAAATAAAGTTAACATCATTAATTAAATTCAAATATCATAAATTAAAATGATTAACTAAATTCAAATATCATTGGTTAAAATGATTAATTGAATTTAACATCATTAATTAAAATGGTTAACTAAATTTAAAAAATGATTAATTAAACTCAAATATCATTAAATAAATTATTAATTAAATAAAATATCATTAATTGAAATGATTAACTAAATTCAAATATCATTAATTACTCTCAAATACCCTTAACTAAAATGATTTATTAAATCCAATATCATTAATTAAAATGATTAATTAAACTCAAATACCATTAATTAAAATGATTAATTAAATTCAAATATCATTAAATAAAAATAATTAATTAAATTCAAATATCATTATTAAAATGATTAGTTAAATCCAAATATCATTATTCAAATTAATTAATCAAATTTGAACATTATTAATTGAAACGATTAATTAATTTAAATATCATTATTTAAAATGATTAATTAAATTTAAACATTGTTAGTTAAAATGATTAATTAATTTATAAATCATAAGTCAGAATGATTAATTAAATTTAAACATCAGTAATCAAAATGATTGATGAATTTTAAACATCTATTTTGTGAAAATACAAGTTCAAGACAACTCACACAAAAATTTAGGGGATGGTGTTCAATAAGTGGCGGTATAGCAAAAATCGCTATAACGACACTTGAATAATTCAAATAGAATGTCACGATTATTTTCAACCAAGCAACAATATAAGCAACGTAAGGGTGTAAAAAAATTATTATTGGCAAGAAACCCCTTAGGGTCTCTCTACAAATATCCTCTGCAAAAATAATGGTTACGAACAACATAAATAGTTATATTGGTTCATTGCAAATTAGATAATATGACATCCATTTTCTGAAACCGGAATCTAATCAAACAATCAATCAAACAACAATATACTAAGATCCAAGCATATAACAATAATCTATAGCATCACAGATATTTATAGTTTATTAAAGATGAGTTTACCACCGAAATTTTCAGTTGGCACTTTCGCGTTCTGCTTTGATCAAAAATCGAATGGCGTTCGATTTTAGCCCAAAATTAAACTAGCTCCAAACTCAACCAATCTAATTCGGATGCGAAGATATCGATAATATAAGTACAACGCAACTCGATATGTTCAAATTCGACCTCGTATGAAATGGTTATGGATTAATGAACATTCAACACTTAATTAACTAAATAAATTACTAATTCAACATTAATTACATTTTTAATTACCAATATAAATCCAAATCATCTCATATCACCCAGCCTACCTTGTTAACACCCTTGACACCACGTTTCCATGTATGCCGCCACGGCCACGCCGCTTGAATTGCTGCCACACCACCACCAAGCGTCGCCCTGACCATGACGAACTCAGAGCTATTGGAGACGCCTCCTCCTATCACCTATAGCCGACCAAATTAACCTAGAAACTGCTACGGCTTCATCGTCAAATCCTTGCACCTCGAGCTACCGCACATCAATCCCATCGAGCATCTTTCTCGTCTCCCCTAGCCGCACAATTCTCTAGTTGACCACCTTGCTTGAATCGGCCTCTGGTCGGAGAAATAGGGGCAATTATATCGTGAAGGCTAGGGCTAGATTTTGGGACAAAGAATGAGGGTTGAGGTCCTTATATAGATAATCTAACCGACAATATTCACATCCAAAAATCGCAAACTCCAATCTAGGCGTGCTCACTGGCGTTCCTAGCTAAATACACTTATTCTGAACTCAATGGAACTATTTTTGGGACCTAGTTCCAAAGTATACAAATGTTATTTTTTAAAATCTAGTTATATTATTTTAATTCTCTAAAATTAATCATTACCGTTTTGTGCTCGTACGATCAAATGGTACATCGATCGCTAAGAAACTCGTTGGGGGTACACATTTCCTTATTATTCCGGTCCCAATAGCACTAGTTTCGACAAAATCTGAGATAGTGCTCCGGAATGATAATTTCACACATTTAAATATCGTTTTATATTTTTCAATCACGTTATCGATATTTATCCAAACTATTTATTATTGTAATTGAATTTACAAATTGAATTCGCCAATATTATTTATCAATTAAAGGAGTTAAATAAGACTATTTAATCCATGTAATTTATATTTAATTACAATTCAAATATTAAATGTCCACTATATTTGAATTCAAGTTATTAAATTAAAAATCCAATTATTTAAATATTTAAAGTTAGTTAAATATTCAAAATAAAACGATCAAATTTTTTGGATGTTACAATAACCTTTCATTATTATGACATAGCCATCAAGACTAATGCCTTCGTCATCCGCATATCGAATAATTTCTTAATAGTCTCATATCTTGAGGAATGAGATTGATCCTCAAAAAAAGCTTTGAGGCTATCGAAGATTTGATGGACAGATTTTCATGTTGCCTTTACAATAGTTTGTCTAAAGTGGATAGCACGTAAACCTTGGATTTTTCACAATCTGCTACGTATTTATTATAAGACTTGTTTCGGAGCCGCATCTACAATTGGTTTTGTTTTAGAGGTTAATGCATGGATGACCAAAAGTATTCATAAGTTAACGATATTTTGATCACTCTTAGTGGTCAATATAATTTGGTCTAGTGAGATTATTTTTTTATGAAAATAATTTTGGTATGGACATTTTCTGCAAATTTAACTTAAGTGGATTAGGGAAATTTATACATAGGAAATGTTCTTAGATTGTTAGTAAGGTTAAAAACATTAATTTCATTTTACTAATAAGCTCCCACCAGATTTTTATATTTCTTAAAACCCAAAGAGAAATATAGAAGGCTTTCGACTTCTTTAGTGAGTGTTGTGACTCGCTTTCCTTGGAATTTGAATCTTGAATTTGCTCAACAAATCATAGGTTCGCTAGCGATGGATAACACATATTGGTTGTATCATGTACAACTCTCAACTCATGGTCTTTCTCCTAATCTCATCTAGACCTTAAGTTTGCTCAATAAATCAAAAAAATATCATTCACTAGTACCTACCATTTCGTGTTGGCCTAAGGATAGTGTATGTACCTTGAGTTTGCTTAACATACATGTACAGTTTTTTTACCATGTCCATCGATACCTTATAATACTACTCATAACATCTCAAACTTGAGTTTGCTAACCAACCTAAGAGCATGCAATTAATTTAGTAATAAATAAATGGTAGAGGACAACATGTATATTAGAGATTCATAATCTTTAATATATTATTTGAGTGATATTGATTTTGGGCATAATGTATTCTTAATGAAATACCTTTGTGATTCAAATGTCGGACACATTTGAAATCACAATATACATATTATACGTGTAATTATTCCTAAAATCTAAGTTAGGTTTCTTATAGTTCCACTCTATTTAATTAAATCCTATTTAATTATATTAGTTGAATCATGTTTAATTAATTAAATTAATTATTTAGTTAACACTTTAGTTTATTTAATATAAATTCCAATCATTGATTTTTATTTATTTATCTTAAATAATTTAAAGATGAATATGGACTAAAATATTTATAGTAATTACATACTATATCATTGTACATGTATATTATTTATTAATTTACTTTTAATTAACTAAAATAATTTTTAATTAAAATAATATTTATCAAGTTTGAATATTTTATCATTATTTACCTTAAACATTTTAAGATAAGTACACATATATCATTTTACATGTTTATTTTAATTAATTAAATTATAATTGATTATTGATTTAATTAATCTAATTAATTACATGATTAAGATAAAATTTTGAAAATAATTTTTTAGTTTACAAAAAAAAATTAAAAATATTTTATGACATTTTCCTTTATATCTTGAACTTAACTTTTAATTCAAATTATAATTTAGTTTTCAAAACAGATATTGAAAAATTGGCCCAAGACACATAATCAATTCAGGCCTTTATTTGGGATACCTGTAGAATTTACATCGTCCTTTAGGTCGGGCCAGTAGTCAAGTAGAAAAGAGTACCTGATTACCCTATCTCAGTCTTAAACTAGTGCCTTCCCAGACACCCTACGAATGGATAGGCTTTAATTAGTTAGCCATAATATTGCTAATTTAAAACGTATAGGCTATTATGCTCTAATACCATTGAAGAAACCTGGTTGGGTCACGGCAGGTTAAATGGACAAATTTCAAAAAAAAATCATTTTGGATTGGGCCTATGAAGTCTAATTGGTTTTAGATCCAAGCTAATATTTTTAATTAATCTTTTTAATTTTATTGTTTTAAAAAAAATTAAAAGGAATTTTGTTTAATTTAAATTATGCATATTATTTTGAGCGTATCAAATACACTCATATGTGTATAGTGCACATGTAACATGTAAATTAGGGGTGGGCACGGGTCGGTTTGGAGCCCAAACCGCTCCTGCACCGCATCAAACAGTTAATCAAAAACGCAAACCATTATACTAATACTTTAAATGGTTCGGTTTCGGTCCGGTTTGAATGTAATACGGTTCGGTTTCGGTCCGGTCCGGTCCGGTTTGAACCCATATTAAATGTGAAATAAAAGAATTACTTCCATCAACAATCAATTTACAGAGACCAACGTGTGAAACTTTTACATTTAAAAGTTAAAACACTCAATGTTATACTGAATTGAAAGATTAGTTCTTAATTGTATGAATATTTCAATTTGACATTTACCTACAAGTGAGATTTTTTTGGGTAGATTAACCAAACATTAACATTAATCAATGCATAACCATTAAGGAAAATGACTAGAATAAGATTATAATTAACATTTATTCACAAAAAAATGAGATGAAAAATATTATACCAAAACTATAACTTCTTCCTTTATACCAGTGATTATTATTAATATAACAACATACGCTAAAAATAGAATGTAAAACATTAGAATCTAAAATAAGATAGCAGTTGCTTATATTTTTATCATAAGATTACTAATATAAATTTTCGGTTCGGTTCGGTTTAATATGGTTGGTTCAATTATCCAAACCGCAACCGTACTGTATCGATGCGGATCGGTCCGGTTTGGGGTACCAGCTTTGGTGAGAAGATTCGGTGCGGGTTTCCACACCGCTTTTGCGGTCCGGTACGAATGGTTTCGGTATAGCGGTGCGGTTTATGCCCACCCCTAATGTAAATGTTGTACGTGGTTAATATGTACGTTTGTAGGTCAAGGATTTACATCACGACGTATACAATCACCCTTTATATATGTCTTTTGTTGTCCATAAATTTTATTTAAATTATATATGTGATTATAAATAATTTCCAAAATAATTATATTAATAATGATTTTAAAATCAATTTAGACTAATTCTATGTGTTTTGAAATTAAAAGAAATATCTTCAAATCTAGTTTTGATTTACTAAGATTCAAAATCAAAACTACAATTTTAAGCAAAATATTCATTAATAAATTTTAAATAAAATAAACAATATATATATATAATTTTGTAAAACTAGATTTATCTATCAATATCAGTAGTAATATTAAAATAAATAAATATATTAAATATTTTATTTTTGACCATAAAATTATAAAAAAAAGTAATCTAAAAAAATACGTATCAAATATTTTATATATTTTATAAAACATATATGCATTTATATATTTAAAAATGATCTTAAAATTACTTCTTAATAATTGATTTACAGAAATAAGTTCTACATTTTATTTGAAAAAGGGGCCAAAATTATAAATGTAAATAAATTTTTTATTCAAATTAATGTTTGTAATTTTTTTTGAAAATCTAATGTATGTGTGTATATCATGTTATAAAACTATTTTAGCTGTTAAAAAGTAGTGTTAAAATTTGAAAATTATTGCTTATTTGTTACAGTGCCATGGTCGAAAAGGTTTATTGTAACGATATCTTTTTAATTATTAATTTCCAAGTCAATTTATATACATGTATTTAATCGAACAACACATGCACATATAAATTCATAATAAAATATAAGGGATCTAATCTGCATAATAGTGATGATGCATATAATTAAATTGAGTTAAAATGACTACATAAAGAAGTTGCATGTGATTCACAACTAGAATGAATGCAAATCTCCTAGATTAAGTTGAACTACCTCCTGAAAATGCAATGATATGAAGTACCACCATTGTGCTTATTTTGTTTGAATTTATTTAGTTCTTAAAAATTATGGACTATAACACCATGAGGCTCATGACCAAGATAAGGAAAACAGATTAGTAAAAAGCGTTATGTAATGGGTGGTATAAGTGGCATTAAGAAGAGGTAAAGGAGAAGAAAATATCTCCTCCCTTTATCATTCTTTGCTTAGCATTTCACAATTATTTTTGAACTCTTAAACTCCCTCTCCCATACACCCTAGGTCGCCATCCTTGGGCCTAATTGGGCCTTCGAAAGTCCAACGCGATTTTGGAAACAATTTTTTAAATCAAATTTGAATTTTCATCGATATTGTACACAAAGATGTGCATATATAACTTTTATATACACATCCAATTAATAACCAATGACTTCCAAAAATCAAATGAAATTTAATAATTACTATTTTATAAATATTAATTAATTTAATTAATTTTCAATAATGATAAAATAATGAATTGTGTATTATTTTAGAGTATTCATCATTACGGTTGTGAAGACTCCTAGGTATAAGTTTCATTAACAACTAATATCAAACAATTCGGATATTAATATTCATACGTCACTTTGCTAGTGATGTGATAGTTTGGTCGAATTTATTGCTTACATATCTTTTTGGTAAAAGCTAATTTTATAATTTTAAGTAATACCTTATAATAATGATTATTTACACAAATTCCCTTCATCAAAACCACTTTAGGGCTTGCGAAATTTGGTTTTTGGTTAAAATTCTAGTATCTTCAACCTTTAACTTGGTTAGTCCAAACACAAAGTCTTTAGTTCGATAATAAAAATTATTATTAACTATACTTCTTTGGTCAGATACTTTGCCTTTAAGTTGACTATAATTGGCATGATACTAACCTCATATAACTAAGGGGAAAAATTCTTTTCTGATTAGTGATTCGCTTCTAATTTTTCAACTCAGACCCAACTATAGTCACTTGATGGTTGCTATGCCATGATTTAACTATAATCAAAGTGGAATTTCCTCATTGCACTTTAATAATATTTTCAAATCAAGAGAACTATGTAATATCGCCACTTCAAGATTCTCTATTTGACCTTAGTTATATCAATCAACCGAAAACTCTCGACATAGTATCCAATAATTATCAATATGTAGCCCCATGGTTCCCTAATAGTCATGAGTAATACACTATCAAAAATTTGAAGAGCGTCACGTGCTAGTTAATAATGTACAATAAATTACAGAATTACCCCTAGGGCATACCTCTAACTATATAAACATTCATATACAATTTTATACACAAATTCTCTCTTACATACGTATATGTATGTATGTATACGTAGTTATGTATGTATTCATATTTATATGTATATGTGTGTGTATGTGTCGATATCTTGTCTCAAAATATATTGATTATGAATATTTAAAATAATATTTTATTTTTTAATGTGATAAATTTATCATGATTACAACATATTGTAATTACTCTATATATCACACAATAAATCATTTAAAGATTTTATATTTAATATATACTTAAATTGAATAATTAACTACCATACCTGTCACGAGTATATAATAGAATGAAAAACATTTTTTTTATTAAAATGATATTTTATTATAGAGTTAATAATTTACAGCAGATTATAGTAGTACATATAGGGCATACCCCTAACTCTGTCAATATGTATGTATATGTGTATGTATATGTATATGTGTCGTACGCATTTGAATTGTTAAGTTAGTTGTATATAAACATGAAATGTAATATTTATTTTTAATATCTAATTAAAGTTAGAATTTAAGGTGTGCATATATAAAATGATGTTGAAATACAGTACAGTAACATGAGCATAACTTTCTATACATAAATTTATACACACACACACATACACATACATGTGCTCGCGCATGTATGTTTATCCGCGTGTATGCATTTATTTTTTTATCTATTAAAAGTTGGAGTTTAATATGTACACATATAAAATAAAGTAGAATTATACTTCACTGACATAAGCATAACTTTCTATACGTATGACTGATTTTGCAGATTTTTAGCTCTCCTTCATTCTCTATCTCTTATATAATGTGTTTCTCTTTGTTCATTACTTAAAATATTTTTTCTTCTATTTTGTCTCCTTTGGCCATTCATCTTTGACATATAGCTGATTGAAAAATAACTGTGGTTAGTGAGATTTTTAATTTTTTAATCTTGAATTCTTTGATTTACACGAAAGTTGATGGTACTTGTTAAGGTAATGATAATTATAATAGTATGATTATTAGGATGAAACTGAATTCCAAAACCACGTCAAAGATAAGATTAGTATACTATCAGCAAACATTAATATATGTTAAACTTTATTTCAAAATTGGAATAGATAAAAGTCGAGAACGTAAAGTGATTTCTTTATTGATAGTAAGGCCTGTAACATCTAAAAAGTACAATTAATAAATGTTAGATTTCTTTTATTATTACAAATAATAAATGATCATAGTTTATTCCTACATGGTAATTTTTGTTCAGTTCATTTTCGTAATTATCACCATCCATTTTTCTCTAAAAAGTTTACCAGCAAAAACTTTAAGAGAAAACTGATAAGATAATAAAAATTTAACTATGTTATTTTTCTAAATTTTTTGATTGATATATCACTTACGAATTCAAAAATAAATTAATCATCCCAACCATGATCATCTTTTGAGAGAGATTTTTTATTTCTGTACATGTATATTGCCCTTCATTGAAGATTCTTTTACAGATATATCATTCTTTTAAGTCGACATTTGCTTATCATAGTGTTTAGTATCCATTATTTGGTTGATAAATTATGTTGTAGGCTCTACTTAATGGAAGGATGATAATGACTCTTATTATGGGTAAGCATAAATAGAATATCTAATTTGAATGATATTACCAAGTAAATATAAACATTTTTAAAAATACTTCAAAAATAAATTACCTTATTGCTGAGAAAAATCTTAAAATATGATGCAGTTGCCCAGAACAAAAAATAAGTTACCTAGTTGAATAGAATATTTTGTCATGTTAATTTAGTACTACAAAATGTGATAGCAAAGAAGAACTTTTTGATTGATGATCATGCAAAGGCAACAAGTAAGATGCAAATTAATGATAAAAAAGAAGTGTATGTAGTTCATCGAAAAGGAGAAATTCTTGGTGATATTGAATTAGCAAAAATTATACATTATGAATTTAATTTCAAGTTCTCTGGTGTAAGCTTCCCTAAATATGAATTGGAAGAATATTCTGAAACAAAGAGTGAGAATTCTAAAATAAAGTCTATGAGGGGAATAAAGCCTCTGATCAAGTTGAGTGAAGCTACCCAGAACTACATAGAATGTGAAGTACAAAGGTTGAAACGAGAAATTGCTAATCATAAGGTCGAGTTAGAGCAAAAAGATGACGAAAAGAGAGATGTCATTAAACAAAATTTTGCATCTATAGATATGTCGAAAGGAGAAAATGACAAGATGAATTTTTTTATTAGGAAGTGGAAGAAGCAAGGAAGAGTTTTGAATTAGGAAAACTGAAATATGTATTCTTATAATCCATTTGGAAAGCATTTCAGATTTCCTACTCCTCTGGTTGTAGTTGGATAACTCTAAAGAATTAGCATTAATTTATAAAAACTAACTACAACGTAAAACCATGTCCTTAATTTATATAAAAAAGTTAAAATATATGTTTAATATCTAAAGGTTTTACATAATAGCTACAATTCATGTAATTAATTAAGGGAGATGTGGTGACACGAACTTTTTAATACATATGGTACACTAATTCCTATCCCCTTTCCACATCTCAATTCCCGACTCATTTCATTTATTTAACGAATCTGAAACATATATCATATAATTTAATTGATGAGCATGTCTTGTTAAAATAACCAGATAATACAAAAATTGATGGCTGAGATGAGTTTGGCACAAAGGACAGGGAAAACGAGGATAAATGAATTGAACCAATGCCATAATCGGGCTAATAAAATATTATAAAATACGTTTATAATCCCTGAAACAGGAGTACCCTGGATTATCACGTATTGTTTGGAAAAATAGTTTTGACGTTGAACTATTGAAATTACACAGAAAACTAATTTCTATTATAGTTATGTATATAAATAAATAAGTTTCTTGTAATAACAAGCCGATGTGCATGGATGTCAACAAAACAACTAAAAAATTTCCACATTTGAAATAATGAATGGTATTCTCGCAATAATAATTATTTTTGTATTTTTGCACCATGTGTGTATTATATGTTTCTCGAATTTTTAACAAGTCAAATTTGATGGATTTGATTTTTTAGTGAAATTAATTTAAGGTACCTAAGTGTTACAACATAAATATGAGGCTTCATGTAGTATGCTACTTCTTATGGATAAGTATATTCTAAATCTCAAGGGAACTTTTTTGTTATTTAGTTATAGTTCATAAATATTCTTAATCTAGTTTTTAAATGAGAAAAAAAATCTAATCTACACTGAATTAGAATTATACTCCCTAAAGTCAATATAATTTGCAAAGCAATCATTATCTCAAATTGCAAATTCGGTACAGAACCACTTGTTTGCAGCACCTAAGACATACATACATTTACATCTAGTATTGCCATACATAAATTACTATGATTAAATAGAGTATTACTATATGTAATAGCATTAAATTTCATAAATTAAGCATATAGGATGACCTAAAGCTTTAGAAGAACTATGATCTTAGTGGTCAATGGTGTGCAAGCAATAGTGAATAACTATGAGCAACGGAGAACTATGGAAGTGATGGAGGGGTGGAGAAAGTTGGACTGATCGTGAATGTGTAGAGTGAAGAGAAAAAGAAAATTTATACGATATTTATAGTGGTCGTAGCATTTTCTAGAATGTTATATTATAGAGATAAAAGTTTGAATCTCTCTTGGCTTAAGGAATCGGTCTAAGCTAAAAAGGTAATTGTACTGAATTGAATATGTTAGAATGTTGTAAAGCCATATGTCAAATTTAGATTGCTTGGAGATGTCTCCATTTAATGGATTAGGAATTTCCAAGCAGCGTCATTCCTTTTTATTGTGTTTTAAGGTGTGCATTTGGTGCGGCACCTTTATTTGCTTCCTTTCTTTGTTATCATTTTATTTTGTTTTGTTTTTTTAACGAGCTTGCATATAAAAGGCATTTTAGGAAGTTCGCGGTGGGACTAAAAACTTATGTCCTATTCCAACTATTAATAAACATATATATACAAATCCACGGATGAGGTGCAATGGAAAAGAAGTGCCCAGGTTTGTAAAAGACCCAAGTATGAGCACTGCCTTGCACACACTTCTTGCAAAAATAGTACCCGGGGTTATATGTGCTATGAGTTGAAGCGAACAAACACAACTTGATTTCCTCAGGAGTTTATTGGTACGTCGGGTTCTCCTAGATGTGATTAAATTAAAAAAGATATATGTATACACACATTTATAGAATTTAAGTTATTTTACACTCAAATCTATTTGGTTTCATTTTAAAATATTCAAATTGATTATGTGTGTAATCAGATATTGCAGATGATGTTGGAAGTGTGGCCTGGCCCGATATATTTTATTTATTAAATACAATTACTTCAGCAACCCATTTAGCCTGCTAAGCCCTAGTAGCCCAAGTTACCTCGTGTAACAGATTTGTTAAGTTTGTTACCTGAATTAAAAAATTCATGAATGTATAAGATGTGTAAGCTTGAGATATAACAATAAGATGAATAATAATGGCGACTGATTTCTTTCCCTTCTGCTTTGTTTCTTAGTACAAATATCACGGTATCAGAGCTTTTAAAAATCTTCGATCTAGGGACTAAATCTAAGAAGCGGTCAATTTAGGGATTCTGTTATCAATCCAAATACGTGTTTTTCTGTCAAATCCAGGAATCATGACGGAGAAAGTTGTAGATGTTGTATCGATGATGCCTAAAATCACAGATCGCAAATTGAATGGATCTAACTATCTAGATTGGAGTAAAACAATTCATCTCTATCTTCGAAGCGTGGACAAAAATAATCATCTGAGTGATCAACCACCTAAATTTGATTCTAAAGACAAAGAAGATCAAAATTGGATTAGAGATGACGCTCGCCTGTTTTTACAAATACGAAACTCGGTGGATGATGAAGTGATTGGCTTGATTAATCATTGTGAAACGGTGAAGGAGTTAATGGAATATTTGGAATTTTTATATTCAGGAAAAGGAAATTTGACAAAGATGTATATGTTTGTAAATCGTTCTATCGAGCTGAAAAAAGGATCAAAATCTTACAAACTACTTCATGTCATTTAAATGAACTTATGAAGGATTTAATCTGCTGTTGCCAATGAGTACTGATATAAAGATACAACAGCAACAACATGAGCAAATGGCGGTGATGAGTTTTCTAGATGGATTTTCACCTGAATTTGAAACTGCAAATGCTCAGATATTAGCTAATCCAGATGTAACATCACCTCAAGAAGTGTTTAGTCGTATTCTTCGCACTGAAACCGAATCTGTTGCACCTACATAACATGATAGTGCACTAATAAGTAATAAAAATAACTCTGCACCATATAATACTGATCAGAGAACTGAAACGTGGAGACCAAATGCACAAGCACATGCAAAAACTCATGCACAACCATGGAGACCACCCTCACCAGCCTGGAGACCACAAAGACCTGCTTGGTGACCACCATCAAATCCAAATAAGGTTTGCAAGTATTGCAAAAGGACAGGACATGTGTTATCTGAATGCAGGAAGCTACAATATAAAAGTCAACAAAATATATAAACACAGGAGCTAAAACTGTTCTCATGACTTCAGAAGAATATGACAAGTACACAAGCTTCCAAAATTCTCTTCACAACACTGCATCTGAACCTTCATCATCCTCTGTCACTATAGTTGCGAACTCTGGCAAACCAACACACAAGTGGATAATTGATTCTGGGGCAACTGATCACATGGCGGGTAACAGTGAGTTATTTACAACTCTAACAAGTAATAAGGCACCCCATACTGTCACATTAGCAGATGGATCCCAGTCATCAATTCATGGAATAGGAGAAGTTATGACTAACTCATCTCTACCATTAAATTTTGTTTTATATCTTCCTTCATTATCATTCAATTTATTATCCATAAGTAAGATTACTCATAACCTTAACTGTAGTGTTACTTTCTATCCAAGTCATTGTGTATTCCAGGATCTTACGACGAATCAGACTATTGGTAGAGGGAGTGAGTGTGGTGGCCTATATACACTTGATATCTCTCCAACAAACAATATTATATGCTCAGCTATAAATTCTGCCTTCAAAGCTCACTGTCAATAAGGCCATCCACCTCTCTCACTCTTCAAGAAACTCTTCCCTCAATTTAGCTCTGTGTCTACAATAAATTGTGAATCATGCCAGTATGCCAAACATCATCGTATCAGCTCTTACCCTAGAATAAATAAACGTGCAAGTAAGCCATTTGAATTAATACACTCAAATATTTGGGGACCATCATCAAGTCCATCTAAACCTGGTTTTAGATATTTTGTAACTTTTGTTGATGATTACTCACGTGTAACATGGCTGTTTCTAATGAAAACTCGTTCTGAATTGTTTTCTATATTTTGTAAATTTCATGCTGAAATCAAAAAACAGTTCAACACATCTCTGCAAACCTTACGAAGTGATAATGTCAAGGAATATGTGTCCACTGAATTTAATACCTATCTTGCTCAAAATGGTATCCTCCATGAAACCTCATGTGTAGATACTCCATCTCAAAATGGAGTTGCTGAAAGAAAAAATCGACACTTGTTAGAAACTTCTAGAGCACTATTGTTTCAAATGAATGTCCCAAAAATGTTTTGGGGAGACGCTGTATCCACAACATGCTTCCTCATCAATAGGATGCCATCAACGGTGCTCAACAATAAGATTCCTTGCCAGGTATTACATCCTAACAAACAATTATATCCTATCAAGCCTAAGATCTTTGGTTGTACTTGCTTTGTTAGGAATGTCAACCCACAGTTGAGTAAACTTGACCATAAATCCTTAAAATGTATATTTTTTGGATGCCCTCGACTTAAAATAGGATACAGATGCTTCTGTCCAAGCTTACAGAAGTATGTTGTTTCAATTGATGTTAATTTTATGGAAGAAGAACCATTTTATCAATCCACTAATCATTCTACATACCCAACTATACAAGAAGACAATAAAGAATTTCTTGTTTACTCTACCATACCCAGTGATACAAACACTGTCCACCAAGCAGATGACACAAACACTGTCCACCGAACTACTGAAACTGATCCAAATCTTGAGTTACCCATTGCACTTTGAAAAGGAAAAAGGCAATGTACCTACCCTATCTCATCTTTTGTATCCTATAGTAGACTGTCCCCTTCTTCACAGACTTTAGTTTCTTCTTTAGACTCAATTACACTCCCTAAAATTGTTAATGAAGCTCTTGCTTCACCAAAGTGGTGTGAAGCAATGAAAGAAGAAATGAATGCCCTAGAACAAAGTGGTACATGGGATCTAGTTCAATTGCCACCAGGAATAAAAGCAATAGGATGCAAATGGGTCTTCTCTATTAAGATGAATGCAGATGGAACTGTTTCAAGATTGAAAGCTCGACTAGTTGCTAAAGGCTATGCTCAGACCTATGGCATAGATTATTCTGAGACCTTTTCACCTGTTTCCAAAATGACTTCCATTAGGCTTTTTATCTCCCTAGCATCAATATTTAATTGGAAACTTCATCAACTCGACATCAAAAATGCATTTTTACATGATGATCTCTCTGAAGAGGTATGCATGGAGCAACCACCTGGTTTTGTTGCTCAGGGGGAGATCAGACATGTGCGTCTCCTCAAGAAAACTTTATATGGCTTGAAGCAAAGTCCAAGAGCCTGGTTTGGTAAGTTTAGCATGGCAATTGAGAAATTTGGTATAATCAGGGGTAAATCTGATCGCTCAGTTTTCTACAGAAACAATGATAAAGGGATAATAATGTTAGTAGTATATGTTGATGATATAGTGATCACTAGAAGTGATGAGACTGGGATTCTTGCCCTAAAACAATTTATTCAATCAGAATTTCATACCAAGGACTTGGGGGAACTCAAATACTTCCTAGGTATTGAAATTATAACAAATGGCAAGAAGATATCTCCGATCAAAGGAAATACACACTTGATCTTTTAAGGGAAACAGGAAAGCTTGCAGCAAAACCTTGTGACACTCCTATGGTACCTAACTACAACTTGAGCGGATATGGAGAATTATTTAACAATCCAGAAAGGTATAGAAGATTGGTAGGGAAGCTCAATTATCTAACTACGACAAGATCTGACATTGCATACTCGGTTAGTGTCATCAGCCAGTTCATGGCTTCACCTACAACTCATCACTGGGCAGCACTTGAACATATCCTATGTTATTTTAAAGGTACAGTTGGACAAGGACTAGTTTATGCAAACCATGGTCATATGAATATATAGAGTTTCTCTGATGCTGACTGGGCATGCTCTAAAGTGGATAGGAGATTAACTTCTGGATATTGTGTGTTTGTTGGAGGAAATCTGGTAGCATGGAAAAGCAAGAAGCAAACATTTGTCTCTCGATCAAGTGCAGAATCTGAATATAGGGCAATGGCAAATAGTGTGTGTGAAATCATGTGGATAAAACACTTAATGACTGAGTTTGGGTTAAAACTGAGTTTGCCAGCAAGGTTGTGGTGTGATAACCAAGCAGCAATCCACATAGCATCCAACCCTATATTCCAGGAGAGAACTAAACACATATAAGTGGATTGTCATTTTATTAGAGAAAAAAATTCAACTAGGAGTGATTGAAACAAAGTTTGTAAGGACTGGAGAGCAGCTAGCACATATATTCACTAAAGCTTTGAATGGGAATCGAGTTGAATACTTATGTAGTAAGTTGGGAATGAAGAACATATACTCTCCAACTTGAGGGGGAGTGTAATCAGATATTGCAGATGATGTTGGGAGTGTGGCCTGGCCCGATATAGTTTACTTATTAAATACAATTACTTCAGCAGCCCATTTAGCCTGCTAAGCCCAAGTAGTCCAAGTTACCTCGTGTAACAGATTTGTTAAGTTTGTTACCTGAATTAAAAAATTCACGAATATATAAGATGTGTAAGCTTGAGATATAACAATAAGATGAATAATAATGGCGACTAATTTCATTCTCTTCTACTTTGTTTCTTAATACAAATATCAATGTGAATAAAAATTAAGTCTATTATAGTTTCATTTAAAGTATAAACGAATTTTTGAGTATAAGAATAAATTGTTCGGTTGGACAAATAATGGATGAAATTTAAAGGTGATCATATTTATGAATTGTGAGTGAATGTTGGATAGTGGTGAAGTGTTATGAGACACTCGATTATTACTACATCTTTTATTATTTTCACATATTTTTTAAATAATAATGTTTGATATACAATAAGTATAAATTTTACGCATAACACCTAAAACAAAATATATGAATAGTTTTTCCAAAAAACCCATTTATCACACAAAGAGTTGATATAGTGCAAATATATGCATCCATCAACCCAACACCAACTTCGAATGGACTTTGTCCTTGCGAAAGCCACAGCTATCATCTTTGATTAGTGCCAGTCAACTCCAAATCAAAATTTGCATAAACGGTATGAATCTGCCTCCTCTTGTTGCCTCTACGAAAACTAGATATTTGTAACATAACCATTGCATCGAAATGCTATAATTATTTGCACTTGAAAAAATCGTCAAAACATATCATATATGGATCAAATTGCAATGATCGCGTATTTAAGATCTAACGATGAAAAAAAATTGAGTCCACTACTTCTACCAAATAATAGTATAATCTTTTATATTCATATTGGTTGGAATAATTTCATAAATTTTGATTTATATGATTTTTGATGCATGGTTAAGATATTTTCTAAAGTGGATCCAACCCCAAATACCTGAAAAACAATAGTATCATTATCTACTCTTAAATTATAAAGAGGTGGGACCGTATAACCAATCAACACTAGAAATATGATTCGATGCTTTTTTATTTTATTATTAACAACATAGATTGTCAAAGGCACTTCAAAAATAAGTAATAAATGGTTTTTTTATTTTTAGAAGAGGGTAAGTACAAAAAAATTTGTCATCCTAAAAGAATAAAAATACTAACTATCCTCAATTTATCGATGATCAATTATCCTTTTTTAAGCTAAAATTTGTGTCCGAATTCAATTGTCACCTAATTTTCATTTTATTTAAACAGGAAAGTAGACAAGAAGACAAACTTAGAAAAAAGTTTAGGCTGAAGAACAATAAGTTTTTTTTATGTTAAAGGACGATGCTAGTTATAACTAGCATTTTGTATAGTGTAAAACTGAATGTAATGCTGGATATAACTAGCATTTTGTGCAGTGTAAAAATTATAACTAGCATTTGTCTTTCAACCTAAAAATAAAACTTGTTGTCCTTCAGCCTAATTTTTTTAGAGTTTGTCATTTTTTTCTAATTTCTTCTTATTTAAAAATGGATTTTGTTTGTTTGTCATTTGCCCCTTGAAAAATTAGGTCATAAAACCTTCCAATTTATTCTGGTTCCACTTCTTTTCTTCATAGAGAAGCATTCTAGGTTGCAAGTTAAGGGCAAATAAAGTATTGTTTTCCAATTATTGAAAGGCAATAACATCAAATTTGAAAAGTAATGGTCGTTGTCATGCCTAGGGCCGTTGTCATGCCTAGGGCCATTGAGCGTGCAAAACAGCATCAAACTTTCACTGATTCGCTTCTTTCCAATTTCGGCAGCAAAAGTCATTGTCCTATATTGTTCCTACGTGTGAAAATATTAGCTCAGTCTACTAAACTTTCTGTATCAGTAGGACAGATTTCTATAATTATAAAATGATGATGTAATTAATTAAATATTATTTGCATTATTATAAGTAAAAATATATTTAAAAAAACGTAAAGTATAGAACAATTATCAATAAGAACTGAAAATGATACTATATGTAAAATTATGTGGTACAATAATAAAACTCTACTAACAATGCATATATAATGGTTACCTTAACCACATACGTTATTAATTCATATGCTAGAATTGAATCAAATCGTATAACTCTAAAATTTATACTATTTTATGTCGAAATGATTATAACACAACCGAACACACTAAAAACGGTTGAAAATATAAATGTTATCACATAAATGAATTCCAATACAGAGTGTTGTCAACATGATAATATAACATGCTCAGAGTGCAATAAAAAGTTAAGTTGTTTTTGGTTTGAAAATAAGTATTATATTTTGGTAGGTGAGAAAAAGAGGAGTTGCAAAATCATATTAATTCCAACAAGGTGAACAAAAATGTAGTTTTTGATATTTCACAAAAGACGAAAATAAAATATCATTTCCAATTTTATATGTTAAAACCATTTTTCAAATCGATAAATTTTCAAATTTTATATTGAATAGTGGTTTAGTTTCAATATTTTAATCGGATCCAATTATAGTCACTTAATTGTCGTTATGTCATGATTTAAGTATAATCAAAATGGAGTTTTCTCATTGAAATTTTAACGGTATTCTTAAATCGAAAGAATTGTGGAATATCGTCACTTTGAGATTCTCTCTTTGACTTTAGTTATATTAACCAACATAAAACTGTCGAGTGAGTCATTCCATGATTATCTAATAACTTTTGGTTCTCCAACGGTCATGAGTAATCACTAGTATTTGAAAAGCATTGTGTACACCAGTCTCAACGAATGCGTCGATATGTTATCTCCAAACATCTTGACTAAGAATATTTAAAATAATATGTTATTTTTAATATGATAAACTTCTCATGATTACAACACATTATAATAATTACAATAATATAACATATCATTTATAGATTTTCTATTTAATATACTTAAATTAAATAATTAATCAACACGTCTACGACGAGTATATGATAGAATGAAAAACAACTTTTATTTGAACGAGATTTTATTCCAAACTTAATAATTTACAATAAATTACTAAATTGCCTCTAGAGCATACCCCTAATTCTATCAACACATACACATCGTACTCATTTGCAATGTTAAGTAATTTGTAAATAAATATAAAATAGAATATTTATTTTCGATTTCTGTTTATCGAATTTTTATTATTACTGAGTAGAGGAAACCTTAGCCAAGTCGCTGGACACCTCTCCTACGATTTTCCCCTTGTTTGGCGTCGTTCACCAGCCATCTCGATCTCTCACTATCCCATCCTCCTCGTTTTCACTGCTCTTTATCTCAGGATGTCCTCCTCTAAACATAGTAGCCGTCGGGCCTCCCTACCCTTGATCCCCCTCCTCCCACTCCAGGCCACCCCCAGGCTTCCATCCGATCCAATTTTCCGACCCAGTAGCCACCTCTGATGATGGCTTCACCCAAGTAGTCTCCTGCAAATGGAAACGCCAGTCTAAAGTCGCACCTCGATCTCGATCTTCCAATCCCAATCCACATGCCTTTCCTCAATAAAACTTAAGAACGTCCCCCCATCAAAACACTCATCAGAACATTAATAGCCCCAGTGGTAATGTTGATTGCCACAATGTTTCAGTTAATAGACCTGCTGCTAACATATGGAAATTTTCCACCTCGTCAAGCAGAGCATGGAATGAAGTTGTTAAGAGAAATTATATTCCAGCTTCTATCCCATTAAAATTTTACCATCCCTACGAATTCAATTCTATACAATGTGATAAAATGTCTGCTGACGTGGTTTAGGATACTAGAAAACAGTGGGACAATGTCACTATGGTATATATAGTTGGTCCTAAACCTTATTACTCATATTTCAAAGACTATATCATTAGAGTTTGAAAACCAGCTGATGAATTCTCGATTTACTCAATGGAAAATGGTTTTTATGCAATTAAATTTAACAAAGAACAAGACCACGATAAAGTTTTGGAAGGGGGTCCCTACTACTACAACAAAAAATTGATGATGATGAAAAGATGGTTTTTCAAATGCAACTTAACAAAGAACTTCTTCACTTCATTCCGATTTGGATTCGGTTCCCAAATCTTCCTCTTGACCCTTGGACGGAGGACGGATTAGTCGTTTTGCTTCCGTGCTTGGATCCCCCCATCAAACTGGATAAATTCACTAAAGGTATTATTAAAATTGCATATGCTAGAGTGTTAATTGAAATCAACAACTCATTTAAATACCCGAATAGAATCCCTATCTAATTGAGAAAGTTGAAACAACGCAACAAGATGTTTCAAATGAATGGAAACCATCTACTTGCTTAAATTGTTTAAGTTTTGGACATGCTGATAATAATTGCCAATTCAGCAAAGTTTTGATGCCTAAAGCGACGAGTCAAAACCCAACGATAAAAAACTCAGACATGAATGTTGATAAAAATATAGACAATATTGATATTAATATGTGTTATCCTGCCTTTTGGCAAGGCCGAGATACCAAGGAACTAACTAGAAAGAGACAGGATTATACATCCTTAGCTTTGAATGATTGTTGGGCAACTACAAATATCGACGAGTTTTGCCCGAGCCCGGATCGGGCTACAAGTGATAAGACACGTCAAGCAAAGCTGTGGAAACCAACATTCCACGTTTCGGGGCAATCCGAGTTCGTATGCTCAAGTTATCGCCAACGGGAAATGGATTAGGTAGTATAAGGTTCGAATCCCTCAGAAATAACATAGGCTCGAATCCATCAAGAGGAGGCCTTGGTTCGAATCCACCAGACACGTGTTGCCTCGAATCCATGAGGAGTGCGTTTGCTTCGACTCCATCAGGCAAGCCTTCACTTCGAATCCATCCAAAGCACTCCCTGCATCGAATCCATCAGGGACGTACCTTCGTTCGAATCCATCAAAGGTAACCACGCTTCGAATCCATCCAAAGCCTTCCCTAGTTCAAATCCATCGAGTCACCTCTTCCTTCGAATCCATCAGATGGCGTCGCCTCGAATCCATCGAGCAAGTCTCGGTTTAAATGCACGACACATAATCTCGTTTCGAATCCATCAAGGAGGAAACATTCGAATCCATGTAGATGATTAACTTCGAATCCATCGTTGAAGCACATGATCGAACCCATCATTTTCCCCCCGTCTCGACTCCATGCATGCTACCTCGAACCCACTAAGTCAAGGCGGCTAAGATGGTGGATTCGACCCTATGGATTCGACCCTAAGGGATCGATTCGAACCAAGCGTGTTGGCCGAAGACGCAATCTTGAATCGATCATAACTTGAGATCTGCAAGTCCAAATGCTACGAAATTTTCACAGGAGCTTGCATATACATAGAAGGATGTCCACGCCAAGTTTCATCACGTTTGGACACTTTTTTGATCGATTCGAACCAAGGGTCGAATCGATCCCAAAGTGGGCCCGGATCTCCAGAATTCGGCCATGTGGGCCCCCATACGTGCCAGAAGTGGTCTCCCCGGATTTTAGGCGAAATATCAGCCTCCAGCACTTATAAATAGAGCCCCTGGTCATTCAGAAAAGGGACCAGAGAATTTTAGAGGTAAAACACGTCTAAACGCTGCCAGAATTGCTTCAGAGCACCACAGCTGCCTTTGATTTTGAATTTTGGTTAATTACTTGCTGTACTTTGGCATTGAAAAGTTGTATTCTCCGAATATCAAGCAATAAAGTAACAAAACTTCATAGTGGACGTAGGCAAATCGCCGAACCACTCTAAATCGTTGTCTCTTGTGCAATTTACTTCCTGCTATTTGTAGTTTTTGTTAGATAATCCACGTTTTAATTTACTTTCTTCATTTATTATCTCTTCAAAAACTTCTGATGAGTGTTGTGCCCAGTTTTGATACAAACACTTTGGTGCTTTCACTGAGAAAAACCCATCTTTTTCTCCTGCTCCTTGGATCTATCTTCGATACCGGATTGCATAAATCTAAGAGGGAGATCCAGACCTCATATTCAGATTCCTTCTTTTCTATTCAGATTTGTTAAAAAGTCTAGGAAAGGATTCAACGCTTCAACATGGTGAGTACAAGAACCACTTCAAACATTGGTGATCAAGAAGGTCGGGATAGGCAAAATCCCGCACAGCTACAATCTTCCAGTTAAGATACTGCTGGGCATACGGATCAGTCAGGGCCGGTCACAAGACAAGAGTTCCAGGCGTTACTCCAGGAACTAACCCAAAGCCGACAACATCTAACTGAGCAGTTGCGCGCTAACGCTGAGTTAACCAATCAACTAAATCGCCAAAAGCGAAGAAGATCCAGAAGGGATCAGGCTCCTCATTCCTCCACCGAAAGCTCTGCTTCATCTGACTACAATAACAGATCCACCCGTCCCAGGTTAGACGGAAACCATGTGCAAGCTGCTGACTATCAACAGGCGTTAACCGTTGGGCAAATAAGGGTTGGCCCTTCTACCAGCTTCCATACTGGACCCTCCTCCCGAGGAGGCACTATTCCACAATACACTGCAGAAGATCGAGCTGCCACAGCCGCTGCAGTCGACATAAGAATTGATACTCGAGATCACTCCAATCAAAATTATCATCAGCAGGGACAGGCTCCAGAGCCATATATCCCAGAAGACGTCGAGCCAAGGAGGTGAGATGCGGATCGTCGACAGCGCCCGATCCCACCTCGCACTGTGGAAGCCGACCACACTTTGGCTCATCACCCACAGAATTTTCCAATGCCAGACTTCTCAGCCATGGTACGACGAATGATTCGCGAGAGTCAAGGCCTAACAAATGACGATTGGGGAATCTCCCGGAGTCATACCCCGTTTACTGACGACATATTGTATGCTGAACCTCCTCGGCGATTCAGAATGCCAACCCTGCCCATGTATGAAGGAAATTCCGACCCAAACCAACATATTTTGAAATATGAATGGTCGATGACTGCTGCGAGAGCTGATGACGCAGTAAAGTGCCGCAGTTTTCCCATTTCCTTAGGGGGAAGTGCGACGATGCGGTTTACACGATTACCGCCACGGTCTATTTCTTCATTTGATCAGTTAGCTACCAAATTTGTTGAGCAGTTTCGCATGCATATTGCCCGACCTAAAGATGTTAATACCTTATCAAGTGTCACTCAAGCTCCCGGAGAAACACTTAGACGATATTTGGAGAGATTCAATGCTGCATGCGCAGAGATCACCAACCCCAATGATAATTCAATTTTAATGGCTTTGACTGAAGGAATCGATCCTGATTCCGAGTTTGGAAATTGGTTAGCAGGAAAGCCTCCCGCATCGTTGGACTGTTTCTATTCCAAAGCCGCTCAATTCTTGAGGCGAGAGGATGCGAAACAGTCTAGGAAGCAGGACGATGCAAGGCCCAACAGTGAAGGGATTCAGAGTAATGTTGCAATTAAACAATCCGGAGAAAGTTCAGGAAAAGTCGAGTTGAATATTCAAAATAAACAAACTCAACGATCGAGAAACGGTGATAACCGAAGCAAGAAGCAAGACCAGAATCGTGGTCCGAGACGTAGGGCCGCAATATTTGACAGTTATACACCGCTTAACACATCGCTGGAAAACATATACCTACAGACTTGTAATACTATGCAATACAAGAAGCCTGCTCCGAAGCCTTCGTCGGAGAGGCAGATTCAAACAGGAAAATTCTGTAGGTTTCATGAAAGTTACGGGCATAATACCAATGAATGTAGACATTTGCAAGACCTCATTGAAAAGTTGATCAGAGAAAGAAAGTTGGACCAGTTTGTTCGGGCGCCGCAGTCTGGTGGGGCGGGCCCATCTAATCAAAATCGAACGCAGAATCAGGAAAGACAAGGTGAACCCGCTCGTACGGGCGGAAGGTTGGTTATCAATACAATAAGTGGTGGTCCCTATCCAACGGACAGAAGCCGGAGAGAAATGGAGTCATATGCTAGCTCGATCAGGCATGTGGACTTTGAATACTATAGTAACTCAGAAGACGGAACACCGGCTAAACAACAAAAGACGATGGCTGATGAAATCGTGTTTAGAAATCGAGACGCTGATAAATTCGAAGCTCCCACAGTTGACCCGTTGGTCATATCCGCTCAAGTTGGTCCTGCTTGGATGAAGAGGATCTTGGTAGACAGCGGGAGTTCTGTGAACGTATTATTTAAAAGGGCATATGATTTAATGAAAATGGAAGCTAAGGACTTAAAACCTTGTCAATCACGAGTCCACGGCTTCAACGGGAGTGCGACGATACCAACCGGAATGGTTGAATTGCCGGTGGAGTTGGGAGTGGGAGAATGCCGAAGAGTTCGGATGTTGCAATTTGTTGTCCTGGATATTCCTTCCCCGTACAATGCTTTTTTGGGCCGACCGGCCCTTGCTGAATTTAGGGCTGCTATTGCCCCATGGTGTTTAACTCTGAAGTTCCCTACTGACCATGGGATAGGAGTTGTACAAGGAGATCAGGCTGCTGGGAGAGCCTGTTATGTTGCTGAGCTGCGGGAGACGCAGCGAAAAGAAAAAGGAAAGAGCGTAGAGGAATCTCTCTGCGTTCGTTTTACTGACGATTGACAATTAGCGCCTGGGCTTCGGCCTGGGCACCACAACCAATTCCAAAACGATCTTGATCCAAGGGACAATGATAATAAAGAAGAATCTAAGGAAACTCAAGCTTCTCCAGCCGAGCTAACCATTGATGTCCCGATTGACTATGACCACAATGACTCGAGAATGTTGAAAATTGGGTCTCAGCTTAACCAAGAGACACGACAGGAATTGGTTGATTTTCTCCGGGCGAATCTCGATGTATTCGCTTGGATGCACTCCGATATGTGTGGAATCTCGCCGGACATCGTGAGTCACACTTTGAACATTGACCCACGGTATATCCCGGTCAAGCATAAAAGACGTGGTATGGGTCCAGAGAGATCTGCCGCCCTGAAAGAAGAGGTCGATAAGTTGAAATCAAATGGGTTCATTAGAGACGCTTTATACCTAGAATGGGTGTCAAATCCTGTACTTGTCCGAAAACCAAACGAGAAATGGAGAACGTGTATAGATTACTCTGATCTGAATAAAGCCTGCCCGAAAGACAGCTTTCCGCTTCCCCGAATCGACCAACTAGTAGATTCAACCGCCGGACATGAATTGTTATCCTTCATGGATGCTTACTCAGGTTACAATCAGATACCCATGCATGTACCAGACCAAGAGCACACAAGCTTCGTAACCGACTTGGGATTGTACTGCTACAAGGTCATGCCTTTTGGGTTAAAGAATGCTGGTGCAACTTATCAACGCTTAGTCAACCGGATGTTTGCCGATCAAATTGGGAAGACTATGGAGGTTTATGCAGATGACATGTTGGTGAAATCACGATACTCCGATAATCATGTCAAAGACTTGGAGTCAATGTTCAATATCGTCCAAAAATATGGGATGAAGCTTAATCCACTAAAATGTCATTTCGGAGTCGCATCCGGAAAATTCCTTGGATTCATTGTCAATGCTCGAGGAATAGAGGCCAACCACGAGAAGATCTGGGCCATCAGAAATCTTCAAACTCCGAGAACCATAAAGCAAGTTCAAAGTCTTAATGGGAAAGTTGCAGCACTGAGCAGGTTTATCTCGAGGTCGACCGACAAATGCATTCCCTTCTTCGATTCGATTCGAAAAGGGAAACGAAACTTCGAATGGACCGCAGAATGTGAGGGCGCATTTCAATCGCTAATCCAACATCTTTCCGTACCACCAATCCTTTCAAAGCCTGTAGATCATGAAAAGTTATATCTTTACCTAGCAGTATCAGAAAATGCAATCAGTGCTGCATTAATTCAGGAGGAAGACCGAGTGCAAAAACCGGTCTACTACGTGAGTAAACGATTGACCGGAGCCGAGAGAAATTATCCCAAGCTTGAAAAATTAGCATATTGCCTAATCATTGCCTCGAGGAAGCTCCGTCCATATTTCCAGGCTCATCCTATTACTGTGTACACCGATCAGCCGTTACGACAGGTCCTCACGCGACCTGAGACGTCTGGTAGGTTACTAAAATGGAACATCAAACTGAGTCAATTTGACATCACTTATACTCCAAGAAGAGCCATCCACGGCCAAGTCCTAGTAGATTTTATAGCCGAATTCACTGTTCCTGAAGACTTGCCCGAGACCGGCAAATCTCCCGAATACATATGGAAGCTGTACACCGACGGTGCGTCCAACGATCGGTGCTCAGGAGCTGGGGTAGTGCTTGAAACCCCCGAGGGACGATCCATATGTTATGCTTTAAAGTTAGAGTTCCGTGCAACCAACAACGAAACCGAGTACGAAGCTCTACTTACCGGACTAAAACTTGCCCGTGATTTGAAAATCATCGCTGTAGAGATCTACTGCAATTCCCAGTTGATAGTATGTCAAGTTCGAGGAGAATATCAAGCCAAAGACCGAAGATTAGCCGCTTATCTAACTAGAGTTCTGGAGATGCTTAATCAATTCGATTACTATGCCATTTTCTACATACCCCGAGAGCACAATCAAAAAGCTGATTCATTGGCAAAGTTGGCAAGTACAGGTGAGGCTCAGCAGTTGGGGGTTGTTCCGGTCGAAACCCTATCCTCTCCGAGCATTGATCGAAGGGAGACCGATTTTACATTTGAAGCTACCTCCACTAGGGAGTCATGGATGACCCCTTATCGAGATTATATCGAACGTGGTGTATTGCCCGAGCGACGAAGCGAGAAAAGACAAGTTCTACGAAAGGCCTCACGATTTGTTATTCAAAATGGAGTCATGTACCGGAGAGGATACTCTGTTCCTCTCCTCCGGTGTATCGCGCACGATGAAGTCAAACGAGTGTTACACGATGTACACTAAGGAGAATGTGGCGATCACACTGGGGGGCAAGCACTTGCAAAGAAAATACTTCGATATGGATATTAGTGGCCTACTGTTAATCGCGATGCTGCAGACTACGCTAGAAAATGTGATAAATGCCAGAAACACGCTCGAATTCCTAGAGCCCCGCCTACTGAGATAACCCAAATGGTCAGTCCTTGGCCATTTGCGGTATGGGGAATAGATATCATCGGCACATTGCCTCTGGCCAAAGGTGGCGCGAAGTACGCCATCGTCGCAGTTGATTATTTCACCAAATGGGCTGAAGCTGAACCCCTTGCGACAATTACAGCAAAGAAAGTAATCAACTTTGTAGTACATAATATCATCTGCCGTTTTGGCCTCCCACATACCATCGTCACCGATAACGGGACCCAATTCGACAGTGCTGAATTCAAGAATTTCTGTCAACGATTCCACATCCATAAGAAATTCTCTGCAGTAGCGCACCCTCAAGCAAATGGTCAAGTTGAAGCTGTTAATAAAGTCATCAAGTCCATTCTAAAGAAACGACTGGAAAAAGCTGGGGGCAAATGGGTCGACGAACTTCCTATGGCATTATGGGCCTATCGAACGACTCATAAAACTGCAACCGGTCATACCCCATTTTCTCTATCTTATGGTTCTGAAGCCGTTATTCCAGTCGAAATGGAAGTGCACTCTCATCGTGTAACGTATTATGATCCGAAAACAAATGCCATATTACTTGCTGAATCTTTGGATTTACTCAATGAGAAGCGCGAAGAGGATGATTTGAGGGCAGCCGCATATCGAAGTCAAGTCGCCCGACTGTACAATGCCAAGGTCCGTCCGCGAACCTTCGAACTCGGCGATCTCGTACTCAAAAGGGTTTATCCGGTTCCTTTGCACATGAAGCCAAATTGGGAAGGGCCGTATGTGATTTCACAAAAGCTCGGAGATGGCATGTTCAAATTATCGACCGTTGACGGTCTTACCTTGCCCAGAGCTTGGAATAGCGAAAGTCTTCGCCGCTACTACATGTAAAAGACTTTACTTATTTACTTTCTGTTAATTTATTCCTTTGCATTTTATTCTAGCATTTCGAGATTTAAATTTGTAATAAGGCAACCGACTTTGCCATATTTTCTCTTTCAGCAATAAAATGCCATCTCTTCGAGCCAGAGCTATGATTTACTGAATATGACGTACAATATCACAATGCACGAAGAGCTAAGTTCCATCACGCGGTGGGATTTATTCAAATAGGGAGTGACTGTGATGCGACCAGTCACTCGCTAAGTGAAACCCGAGCTCGGGGGCAGAACACTACATCAACATTCATAGGGATTGATACACGACAATCCCTCCTCCAACTCCAAATTCCCAGAGTGCGAATTGGAGCATAAACTTCAACTCTCGGTTCCCGGAGCGCGAACCGGAGTATAAATCCGTCGCTCCCAAAGTGTGAGCCAACTCCAAATTTCCAGAGTGCGAATTGGAGCATAAACCCCAACTCTCGGTTCCCGGAGCGCGAACCAGTGTATAAATCCATCGCTCCCAGAGTGTGAGCCAACTCCAAATTCCCAGAGTGCGAATTGGAGTATAAACTTCAACTCTCGATTCCCGGAGCGCGAACCAGAGTATAAGTCCAAATTCCCGGAGTGCGAATTGGAGTGTAAACGTCAATTACAAGTTCCAGGAAGCGAACTAAGTCATAAACACTGATAATTAATAAGTTTCCATAATATGGGCTGAACTGTTAATTGCAAATTATGTTAAGTCCCAGAAGTGTGGACATGTATTCAAGGCTTATGACATATGTGAGCACGAGCTAATCAATGCAATACTTGAGCAAAAAAGAAAAGAGTTGTTTTCCATTTTATCAACCAACAAAAAAGGAGTTTGATTACATGATAAAACTAAAAACAATTCATAAAGTGGGTGCCGAATCCACACTTATACACGGCCTAGAAAAGGAGAAGTAAAAAGAATTGCCTTTTCACAACTACATGGTAAACCGAGAAGTTCACTCCTTCTTCTTCCGGGGTTTCTTCTTCGGAGTTGAGCCGCTAGACCCACTACCTGGCTTCTTGCGAGATTTTGTGTCCTTCTTTGGAGCATCCTCAGGATCTGGCATAATATCCACGTCTTCCTCAGAGCTAGAAGGGATAGAGATCCTTTTGTGAGGACGAACCGGAGGTAGAGAAGCCGTAACAGGTGGCGAAGCTTCGACACTAGAAGTTATAGCTGTGCCAGTGAGAGAAGTAACCATTGAAGGAGTTAAGCTTGGTTGAGCAACATCACCTTCGGAACTACCGACCGTCGTCACTGCAGCCATTTCAGCGCTTATCTCGGCAAGGATTTCTTCTTCTCGGGAAGATCGAGCAGCGCTAGACACACTGACGGTCGGCATAAACAAGCTAAAAGTTGGGACAACTCCACCCATTGCAAAGGAAGGATCAGTAAAGGGTTCACAGGGTTGCTTGAGAAGCTCCTCAATCATCTGAACGTCAAACGACATTGAACTCCCCTCTCCCATCTCGCCGGATACGACAGTAGTTGTAATAGCCTCAGTAACGATGGATCCTTGCATTGGCTGCGAAGTTTGTGGTACTGGAGGTGCTGGTGCATCACTTTCAGTCACTAGTCGAAAAGAAATGAGAATAATTAGTCAAATGATCTGTTCCAAGTTCAACATTCTAAAAACACTTGAGCAACATTTAGAATACCTTCTTTGCCTCGGCTCGGTGATGGGACGAGTTCAGAAACGGTAGTTGTACCGAGAGACAGTTCCGGTCGATCTGGGTTATAAGCAGGGACAACATGTGGACCAACGGTAGCGGTGACTCCAGACGAGGTCGGGGCATCAACTGAAACATCCTCACTATAATGTGCAGCTCCAGAACCCTCACCAGTCTCCACATGGTGAAAACCAAGTCTCTCTCTCTCAGCGGAAATCATCGCTTCATGGAGAAGTTTCCTTTCCTCCTCGCTCAACAAGCGAGACTCGAGTTCAAATTCATCCACGGCGCCTCCAGGAAGAGATGCTTTCTTGTTCGCCATCAATTTTTTCCAAGCGCTAAGTAGAAGCGTAGAATAGTCTCCGAGCCACGAGAGATTCCTGTGCTCAAGCACATTAGCATTGTAAGTGTCAAGAAGATCATCAAACTCGGCTTCTACTCTGAATATCTCTGCTTGAACTCTCCCTTCCACTTCTGCCTCCACCGCTTCAACTTTAGCAACCGCCGCGTCTCGCTCAGCTTAGAGAGACACGGCTTGCTCGCACGCTTCTTGTGCGGCCATGTTAGCGTCATCCTTTTCCTTGCTCAAGTCGGCAAACTTGGCCTTCAATTCCTCAAGCTCTTTGACCGCCGCATCCCGCTCGGCCTCAACATTTTTATACCGATGGCCCAAATCTTCAATTAAAGTACAATGCGCTTGTTGCATCTTCGCCATCTCAGCTAGTGTCTCATCGACCTTTTTTAGCAACTCCATTTCGGCCTTACGAGAAGATTCTGTTTCAGATTGAAGTATGTCAACAATACGATTCTTCTGAGCCAAGTCTGCTTCCAATTTCTCAATAACTTTGGCTCGTTCAAAGGCTATTTTCGAAGCTTTAACAGCCGCCCTGTACCATTCTTTATACTGAGCATAAAAATCACGGGTATAGCTGAGGCCGGTGTTCACAGCCTCTTCGGAGATTCTTTTGAGATTGGGTGGAAAGATATAGGCGTCGAAGCATATTTCTGGAAAATCTTTCTTCAGTTGAGCAATTCTTATAGCCCCTTCACCAGACGGTGCAAGAGGGGCCTCCTCCACAGTTATGGTCGTAGCCGTATCAGTCCTTGAACGATGTGGACCAGGTTTGGAGATTTGTTGAGATGGCTGTTGCCGCGAAGGTTCGACTGCAGGTGCTTGGCCTCTGGGTGGCGGAGGTGAACGAGAGGGTGAACGGCACCTTCGGTCCCTATCAGAACGCTCCTGGCTAGAATAATATCGGGAATGGTCCCTATCACGATGCTCCTGCTCATAATACCTCCGTTCACGATCTCGGTCAGAATCCCTACGACGAGACTCGTAATAAGATGAAGAATGATGCACTCGCCGAAGCCTATTAAGTGTAGAAGGACGATCCGACATGGAACCTGTAAAGAAGAAACAATTCGGGTAAGTACCAAGAAAAAGCACTGCAATGCATGTGGAAGTCGTGAAGTGTTGTGAAAAAGTGTATAAATGCGCAAGCCCCCCGGCCAACCAGAAGCGTCAATTACACTAACGGGTAAAGATTCGCTTATATCAAGCGCTCCCCAGAGCTCTTCCAACCCGGACCCATGATGGAGAGATACGTAGTCCGGAATGGGAATATCGTCCAGCCTTGTGAAAAGGTCTCCGGACTGGTGAGGAGAGGCGCTGGGAACAGTAACCCCAGGTTTGGAACGGGTTACGACTACAGACTTCCATCTCGTAAACTTAGGTACAGCAGCTTTGCCTTTCTGACCCTCTTCTATTCGGGGAAGGTCGGCTGCTATCTCAGTGTCCGTGGGCGTTCTTTCATCGTCGCTCACTTCTCTTATCACAATGCCAGGTTTTCTTTTTGCCACTTTCTTTTTCTTCCTCAAGGCCGATTTCGCCAATCCTTCAATTACAATACTCTGGCCCATCTCAATCAAACCCAATGTCCTTAAGTTATCATCGGTCAACAGCAAGTCTATGTGCCTTGAGTCGCGTGGGACCCTTTGCAAGCTTTGAACGACGCCTCTATAATGCCCACCGGTAGGTCTCGAAATGATGGCTGCAAGAATAGCAGAGTATTAGTGTAAAGTATTAAAAGTGGCCATTCAAAAACGAATTATGATACTTACGTCTGGATAACCATCTCCTGGCAAATCCTGGGGGGCATTGAAAAAAAAACCACTCGTTCTTGAAATAACTAAGCCTGGTCCAGGCCCCAGTCACAACCTGACAGTTCCTGACCACCTCTAGAAAAGTGAAAGACGGGCTATCACCCCTACTCTTAAAATTGAATATGTGCCTGATCTCGTTAGGTCTTGGCGGGCGAAAAAGGCAATCCATAAATATGAAAAAGACGCTGTTCAGTAGTGCATGCCCGTTTGGATGGAGTTGTGAAGGAGCAATTCCTAAATACGACAACATCTCTCTGATATATTGGTTAAAAGGAGGAAGAGATCCAGCCGCGCAGGCATGACGGTAAAAGGCAGTATATCCTTCAGGTGGGTTGTGTGGTCTGTCATTGGCACTAGGTAATAAAACATCGTCCAGGGATATGTTATGTTTCGAACATATACGGCCCAACAGAGACTCCGAGATATTGGACTGGACAGAATCGACAGGATCTTTGATAAATATGGCTTCCAGCAGTTCATCCGGAGTCGGATCTACGACTTCAGGAGGGATTTCTGGAATCTCAAGCGCTGGAAGAGGTGAGCTTTGTGCTTCTTGTTGTTGAGAACTCGAAGATTCCATAATTAACTAACTCACCAGAAAGCGGGGTTAAATACATAAAAAGCCCATGCATTCCCCCAGTGCAAAGTGTATGAGTATGTCGTGCGGTGCAAGTGCTATGCAAAAATTTAAGCAGATTGTACAAGTTGAAACGAGATGTCCGAACGACGAAACTTTGAAATTTGAGAATGAAAACGACCGTCATCGCTGACCGTCACTTTCACACCACTCAGATGCTACTGACCAATTCAAGTATAAATTCGTTATATTTTGTTTAAGTCATAGTGCCATCGACGAGCTCCAAAGGGAAGGTCAAGTAAAATTTGATTATGCAAGCCCGAAGCTCGCCGGAGTCAAGTATGCTAAAAATTCAGTGAGTTCGTCAAAGTTCAACTTGAAATTGGTCGTAGTTCAGATATTGGAGCAAATCAGAAGAGTGGAAGTCCCAGAAGCAAGAACGTTCGAATCGATCGACTCGAATCGACACGAGTCGAATCGATGAACTTCGAATCGGTACGCCCCAACTCCATGTAGTTCGACTCGATGAGACCTTGGAACAAAGGAGCAGTTCGAATCCATGAAGCCCTACATGACTTCGAATCGATCAACGTTGAACTCTTTCGAATCGATCACCATATCATTACTTCGAATCGATCCATATTAAGCTCCTTCGAATCGATCAGAATATCGCTATTTCGAATCTGTCGCCGCGAGGCTTTTTTCCTTTGCAACCATCGATTCGAAGCTATGCATTCAAAATCGACTCGAATTGCTCATTCTCGGATCGATGCGAAGCAATGAGAGACGACACTCTGATCGATACGACTCGAATGACCTCACTCCTCAGCTCCATGGAGTCGAACCACTTCGTCCAGATCCCACCACTCCTCGAAATTTTCAAGAAGAAAAGGTTGAATCGATGTCAAAGACTTCCAGTTCCATCATTCCTTACTCGGCTTGATCCAACAGTTACCTGATTTAGTGAAATCACAAGGGAAAGCTTAAAGAAATTCGATCGATTCGTGGAAGACGCGCTCGTTCTAAGCTCTGGAAGATCGATTCGAAGAAGAAGCTACAGCAACAGTGAAAAGTGAAAAGTGAAAAAAGCGCCCAGCCTCACGTATTTATATGGATTCCAGGAAAGAAACGGGACGATTCGTCTCCCGGTCAAAATGACCGGCCCCAATCGGTCACGTGCTGATCAATTCGAACAAGCCACGTTCGAGTCCATCACGTTCGAATCCATCGCATACGAATCCGCTGCATTTGAATCCATCACAACGTAGAGCCGTTACTTCAAATCCATCGCACGGCTAAACCCATTACCTTCCTGTCTTTTACACAATCGAATCCATCCCAACTCAATCGATGCGAGGCATCATCGATTCGAGGAAGAACTAAGCAGATGCAAGACAATCGATTCGAACATACGAATCCATCAAGACAGCATCGATGCGGAGCGTCATCGATACGAAGCACTTAAATGAGGACTGAATTGAAAAATCCTATTGATTCGAAGTACCTATTCCATAACCATCAATTCCACCGATTCGAAACTCTATCGATTCGAACAAACATGCTTCGAATCCACTAGACACCATCGACGAGAACGAACGTGGTGCTTCGATATGAAAAATTACTAGTCTACCTTTTACACCGATTCAGGAGAGGATCGATACAAGAGGATGTTCATAAACGATCATAACAACAATGTTTTAACCCGAATCTCAAATCGGTTTAGGAGAGGATCGATGCAGAATTCGGGATCGGATATCCATCTTGTCATGATTTCACGACGAACAACCGATCACAATCATACGACAGTTGGTAACAGCAATAAAGAATACAGCTTTCAGCAGAGCATGTCCTAATTGTCCAGCGTTAGATTGTAGCTTTTCAAAGCACGTCATGTTTACACAAGACGTACTTTGGGGGGCAAATGTTATCCCGCCTTTTGGCAAGGCCGAGATACCAAGGAACTGACTAGAAAGAGACAGGATTATACATCCTTAGCTTTGAATGATTGTTGGGCAACTACAAATATCGACGAGTTTTGCCCCAGCCCGGGTCGGGCTACAAGTGATAAGACACGTCAAGCAAAGCTGTGGAAACCAACATTCCAAGTTTCGGGGCAATCCGAGTTCGTATGCTCAAGTTATCGCCAACGGGAAATGGATTAGGTAGTATAAGGTTCGAATCCCTCAGAAATAACATAGGCTCGAATCCATCAAGAGGAGGCCTTGGTTCGAATCCACCAGACACGTGTTGCCTCGAATCCATGAGGAGTGCGTTTGCTTCGACTCCATCAGGCAAGCCTTCACTTCGAATCCATCCAAAGCACTCCCTGCTTCGAATCCATCAGGGACGTACCTTCATTCGAATCCATCAAAGGTAACCACGCTTCGAATCCATCCAAAGCCTTCCCTAGTTCGAATCCATCGAGTCACCTCTTCCTTCGAATCCATCAGATGGCCTCGCCTCGAATCCATCGAGCAAGTCTCGGTTCAAATGCACGACACATAATCTCGTTTCAAATCCATCAAGGAGGAAACATTCGAATCCATGTAGATGATTAACTTCGAATCCATCGTTGAAGCACATGATCGAACCCATCATTTTCCCCCCGTCTCGACTCCACGCATGCTACCTCGAACCCACTAAGTCAAGGCGGCTAAGATGGTGGACTCGACCCTATGGATTCGACCCTAAGGGATCGATTCGAACCAAGCTTGTTGGCCGAAGACGCAATCTTGAATCGATCATAACTTGAGATCTACAAGTCCAAATGCTACGAAATTTTCACAGGAGCTTGCATATACATAGAAGAATGACCATGCCAAGTTTCATCACGTTTGGACACTTTTTTGATCGATTCGAACCAAGGGTCGAATCGATCCCAAAGTGGGCCCGGATCTCCAGAATTCGGCCATGTGGGCCCCCACACGTGCCAGAAGTGGTCCCCCCGGATTTTAGGTGAAATATCAGCCTCCAGCACTTATAAATAGAGCCCCTGGTCATTCAGAAAAGGGACCGGAGAATTTTAGAGATAAAACACGTCTAAACGCTGCCAGAATTGCTTCAGAGCACCACAGCTGCCTTTGATTTCGAATTTTGGTTAATTACTTGCTGTACTTTGGCATTGAAAAGTTGTATTCTCCGAATATCAAGCAATAAAGTAACAAAACTTCATAGTGGACGTAGGCAAATCGCTGAACCACTCTAAATCGTTGTCTCTTGTGCAATTTACTTCCTGCTATTTGTAGTTTTTGTTAGATAATCCACGTTTTAATTTACTTTCTTCATTTATTATCTCTTCAAAAACTTCCCGACGAGTGTTGTGCCTAGTTTTGACACAAACAATATGGAAAATGATAAACAACTCAGGTAATCCAATGACAACTCCTCTTATACTACAGATGAACAACTGAATCCAAATAGCCCAGTATAGGAAAACAATTGCAATCATAATTCAAATGACGATAGTAATAATGGTTCTAAAGAAAACTCCCTTATAAGTTCCATTTAGTCCAGTCGAACATCTCAAACTCGACTATTAAGACAACAATGACTTAAAATTATAATGTTAATACAATTGTGAAACAGACCTTTATTTCTACTGAAGCTAAAAAGGAAATACAAGCTACGAACAACGGCTGTAAAGCATCTAATAGTGATCTAGCTGGAATGTCTAAAGATAATCTAGATTGCCTCTCGAACCAGATAGCTAATGCACAGAACACAGACTGCCTCCTTGCCCTCTAAAACAAGAGCTACTCATAAGACTAGATCAGAGGAAATTCCCTTCGAGTTTAAAGCGTCCATTAACTCTGATGTGATTGAAAATCATGCATGGACAAGTTTAGTCAATCAACTGAAGGGTAAAAGTAAAAAACCAAAAAAAGCAAAGATAATGGGGATAGCTACTCCCCTGAAGGTAGTAGCACTTCTAAAACTAACATATAGATGGAGTTCCTCTTCTGGAACATTAGGGGCATGAATGCCTCTGCCAAGCAGCTGGAGATTTTACAAATTTTTAATAGTAACAGGTTTTCATTCATTGGAATGCTCAAAAATAAATTATCTCTAGCTAACACTGGTAGATTTATGTCCAAACTTTCTAATAATTGGAAATTTTCTCATTACATAACTTATGATCAGAAAAGTTGTATCCTACTCATTCGGGACTCTACTCAATGTTCGAACATTATATTGCACACAAATGATCAATACATTTCTTGTATTTCACATAATGTTAATGGCATTAGTGTCTTGTGTACCATAGTGTATGCATTCAATGAGAATGTGAAGCGTAAAGAGTTGTGGCAATATATCACAGACCAATCTAAGTGTATTAATCTTCCATGGATCGTGGCGGGTGATTTTAATGCAATTCTATCTCCTAATGACAGAATGAGTAATGGAATTTTCAACTCAGTGGGGAAACAAGACTTTATTGACTGTGTTGTCTTTTCCAAATTGGTGAAACCTAAATTCATTGGAAACTATTTTACGTGGAGAGAAGGTAATATGTTTTCTATCCATAGTAAGATAGACCGTGTTTTTGTTAATAATTTATGGTTGGAAAAATTTGATCACTTTAATATTAATTTTGGTAACCACTCTTTGAGTGATTATAACCCTATCATGATCAATCTTATGCTTCACAACAAAATGAGAATTAGAGTACCTTTTAAATATAAAAATGCCTGCCACTTGCAAATGGATTATCATTCTCCCTCCATGAAGCTCTGAATCAAGTCTTCTCTGGCAGTTCTCTCTATATTTTGTTATACAAATTGAATTCTGTGAAAGCTGCATTGAAGACATAGACAAAAGGTAAAAGCAATATATATACTGTGGTTGCAATATATATATCTGTTCATATTTATTTCCATAAGGTTTTACCTTTTTCCCATGCGCACACACCTATACAATATTTTTTTTCTTTTTCCATCAAGTGTCACAACATCGTGCATGGCTTGGTCCAACAAGACTCGGCGGGGTATTGTCAACACGCTGGGGAAAGAACTACACCTACGTGATGGTGCTCGGCTGTACAAATCTTCCTCTTATATATAATTTTTTCTATGAAGGCACGGCAACAGCAAGGCTCGGTTGTGCAAGCTTAGTGACGTGCTAAGGATAGGCCGAGGCAGTGATTTGTGTTTATGGGAGGAGGAGTGGACGTAAGCCGGACGTGGAGCATGTGTGAGGCGGCCGAGCATAGTAATGGAATCAAGGACTACAAAAGAAAGAGGAAGAGAAGAAGGATTTGTGGCCATACCTGAAGCAAGCCTGCTCACGAAGATGCAGATGAAGCTGAAACCAAATTGTGGTGCAAATGTTTGATATGGGTTTGAATTTATAGAAAGAGTTTCGAGAATCAAGGAGAGAATAAACGGCAAGCCCTCAATTTGCTTTAAAAACGGAAACAGAAAATTTGGAAAAAAGAAAAAAACGAACGTGTTAAATAATTAAGCAGAAATTTATGCGCTTGATATCGGTGGAAGAGGAAAACGACAAGTAAAGTCGAAATTTAGAATGTTAAGGAAATAAATGATTTCATTGCATTATTAAAGGTTGCGTGGGTTATAAAATTAAATAGGTTGTGTGAATTTAGCAAAGTAACGACAAGAGATGATCTTGCTATGAACGATAATGGAAATGGAAAAAAATGCAATCAAAAATTTATTGCGTGGATTGATAAAAGAAACGTCAAGCATTTGTTTGGAAAAGATTTTGAAACCAAATATTTCATACGCGACTGAATATTTTCATTGATTTAGAGAGGCAACGGCTAGCAGAAATTAAATTTGAATGATTAAAATTTTTATAAGCAATAACTGATTTTGGAACGGTTCTGAAATAAAGATTTTTACCAAATTTAAAACAAATGAAGACTATGGAAAGTGTAACGTTTACACGTGAATTCAGGGTACTAAAAATTGAATGGCTATAATTAATTTATTTATTATTTAAGAACGCGCACTCTAGACACAATAATTTATCCCGCATTTAAATTTACACGTTTTTATTTATATTAGTACAGTATATGTTTAAAGAGTATTTTATTAAATACATATTATTTATACCACCAAATTGATCAAACGGGTATAAATGTGCAACTTTAAAACATGGCTTTTTATAAAGCATATTTATACACTATATACATTTTTTTTTTCAAATTTTATTTCTTAATTAAAACATGATTTTGTTTAAAATTAAGTTATTTACCATTTCAACAAAATAAACCAATTTTCCAATTAAAGTTAATTCTTTAACCAACGTCAAAATTTCAGAGATCATAATTTTTTTATTTTAAAAAAAATTTGGGCAATGTTTTAATCAATTTAAAATTTTATATTTTTATATAATAAACCCCAAAGTTTTAAAAATACAAGTGAAAAATACTTGTTAAAAATTTGGGCTGTTACACTCTCCCCCACTCAGAACTTTTTATCCTCGAAAAGGAATGAAGGAAAACAAGGGAAGATAACATAAAAGAGCAAAGTACCTTAAACGAATAATTCCGGATTCGAAGCACGAATGCTTTCCTCCGTCTCCCAGGTGCAATCCCGTTCATCAGTTCTCCATTGCACTTTGACCGGGCGAACAGATTTTCTTCTTAGCTGTTTTGTACCTCGATCGACGATACCAAGCGGCTTCCTTTCAATAGTTAGGCCAGGCTCGATGTCCAAACTATCAAGAGAAGAAGGCTGGATAATAAGAGATGGATCATGCAAACAGCGACGAAGGTGGGATACATGGAATACATTGTGTATTCCATTGAATTTCTCGGTCAACTCCAGTCGATAAGCAAGAGACCCAATCCTTTCCAAGATGCGGAATGGACCGATGAACCTAGAAGCAAGCTTCCCTCTACGCCCAAATCGAACCATGTTTCTTAAAGGAGAAACCTTAAGAAAAACCAGATCACCGACAGCAAATTCCAAGCTCCTTCTACGACGATCAGCGTACTTCTTCTGCCTATCCTAAGCAATTCTTAACCTTCTCTTAATCTCTTCAACCTTCTCCGAAGCTTCAAAAATCATATCGGGACCAAGAACTTAGCGATTTCCGGATTTGATCCAGCAGGATGGAGATCTACAAGGTCTCCCGTACAGAGCAGCAAATGGGGACATCTTAAGACTAGCCTAAAAAGATAGAATGAAATAGATAGCGGATTAAGATAAGATACGAACAAAGGATTGAAATTCATACCTGATAACTATTGTTATAGGTGAATTCCACAAGATGGAGATGATGATCCTCCATAATCCAAAATACAAGCATGAAGAAGATCCTCTAGAATCTAATTCACCCTTTCCGTTTGACCGTCAGTCTGTGGGTGGTAAGCGGTGCTCAGATTCAGACGAGTACCCAAGGATTCTTGGAAAGCTTTCCAAAATTGGCTAGTGAAGATAGGGTCTCGATCACACATAATGCAAAAGGAACGCTATGGAGGCGAACTATCTCCTTCATATAGATCTCAAATAAGCTCGAAGCCGTACGGGTAGACCTGACTGGAATAAAATGAGCGGACTTAGTCAATCTATCCACTATGACCCAGATGCTCTCATTCCCCTTCCTAGATCTCGGTAAACCATCGATGAAATCCATAGAAACTTTCTCCCACTTCCAATTTGGAATCTCCAGAGGCTGCAACAAACCCGGGGTCTTCTGATGATCCGCCTTGACTTGCTGACAAGTCGCACACCTACTAACAAAGATAGAGACGCCGCGCTTCATACCCCTCCACCAATAAAGCTTCTTCAAATCCTGATACATCTTTGCTACACCAGGATGAATGGAAAGTCTGGATTGACGATGTTCCCGAAGTAACTCCTGTCTTAAACCATCAACATTCGGGACACAAATCTGATTGTTAATCCTCAAAATCCCTCTATCATCAATCTGGGCTCTACTACCATCAAGACTACTACCGCCTGCCTTACTACTAACACTCTCCTTAATCAATCTGATGATCCTATCCTCATCTTGCTTAGCCATGATACGATCCAAAAGAGGAGAAGAAACAATAAGTTGACACAACAAGGACTTCTTTCTACTCAACGCGTCCACTACCACATTGGCTTTCCCAGGAGTATAGTTCATGTCGAGATCGTAAGAAGCAAGAAACTCGAGCCACCGAACTTGTCTCTGATTCAAATCTTTCTGGGTGAAGATATATTTCAAAGACTGATGATCGGTGAAGAGGTCAAACTTAGCCCCCAAGTGATGATGTCTCCAAAGCTTTAATGCAACAACAGCCAGTAATTCTAAATCATGAGCAACATAATTAGCCTCATGAGTCTTCAACTAACGGCTAGCATAGGCAATCACCTTTCCATCTTGCATTGATACTGCTACTAAACCCTCGCGACAAGCATCGGTGAATACCGTTAATCTCTCATTTCCATTCGGAATGGTAAGCACTGGTGCGGAAGTAAGCTTATTCTTTAACTCTTGGAATGCCGCTTTACACTTATCGCTCCAAATAAACTTAGCATTCTTCCTAGTTAGAGCAATGAGAGGTGCAGAAATCCGAGCGAAATTCTCAATGAACCACCGATAGTAATCGGCAAGGCCCAAAAAACTACGAATATCAGTTGGAGTCTTAGGTTCTTCCCAATCCTATAACAGAATAAGGGGAGATAAGGACTCTAGAAAAGATAGAGAGAGATTAAATTTAGTAAGAGAAGTGAGGAAAAGACTTACTTTGATTGCAGCAATCTTGATTGGATCAATAGAAACTCCTTCACTAGAGATAATATGTCCGAGGAATCGGACTTCTTCTTCCTAAAAATGACATTTAGAGAACTTAGCCTTTAATTGGTGATTTCGGAGAGTCTCTAAAACATACTTCAAGTGCGAATCATGCTCATCCCTTGTTTTGGAGAAGACAAGGATGTCATCAATAAAGACAAGAACAAATTTATTGAGCACATCGCGAAAGACACGATTCATCAAGTCGACGAAGAAGGCAGGAGCATTAATCAACCCAAAAGGCATAATTAGCCATTTGAAGAAATCATTCTCGGTACGGAAAGCAGTTTTGGGTATGCTCTCCTCAGTAATTCGAAGCAGGTGGAAACCCGTGGCTAGATCAAGCTGAGAGAAAATAGACGCTCCATAAAGCTGATCGAACATATCATTGATGAAGGGCATAGGATATCTGTTTTTCATAGTGAGCTTGTTCAGCTCCTTATAATCAACACACATCTGGAGAGAACCATCAGATTTTGTGACGAAAACTACGGCTGCTCCCCATTTCGAGAAGCTAGGTCTGATCAGACCTTTAGAGGACAAGTCTTGAATTTGATTCCTTAATTCGATCTTCTCCCGTGGTGCCATTCTTCTGGGTCGAAGAACTACAGGTCGAGCTCCCGGAATAAGGTCGATATGGAAATCAATTTCCCACTTCGGAGGTAGAGATATGACTTCACCAAATACGTCGGGAAATAGTTTGACTACCGGAGTCGAATGGATATCATTCGAAAAAGTACCGAGAGAATAAATGAAAGTACTAGCGAACTCCTGGCAATTTACATTGGATCTCTAATGGATTTCCAAAATCATCTTTAAGGGCAACAGTTCAAGAATTACAAAAGATATGGGCATCATGCCTATCTAACCAATCACCCCCAAGCAAAAGATCGAAAGCGTCAAACCCCAAAACATAGAAGTCACCAGTGAAATGGTGGTCAAGATATATAAGCTTCACTTGCTTACAAATTCTACTAAGATTTGCAGGGCCACCGATGGGATTCGAAACACATAAAGGCACAGAAGTAAATTCGAGAAAAAGGCGATGCTCGAATTTATTACAAAGGTCCAAAGAAATGAAGCTGTGTGAAGCTCCGGTATCGAATAAAACACGAACAGGTGATTTAAACAAAGTAAAAGAACCCTGAAGTGTACCTTGAGAATCGTTAGGAGCGGAAGCAAGCGCATGTGCAGGCTGTGGAGCTGGGGAGGATGCAGACGTCACAGCAAAAATCCCTGATGTTGTGCCCTTCTTCTGAGTTGGGCAGTCCTTCTGAAGTGTCCCGGCTGAAGGCAGATGTGGAAGAGGTCTCGTCTAGCCAACTAAGAAAGAGGTGGAATAGCAGCACCCAAAGTAGGACATCTATTTGCGTAGTGTCCCTTCTGGTGGCATCTATGGCAAGTGATGGTAGAAAGGTCTACCGGCTGCCTCTGGGATGCAGAAGACGATGATCCTAGCCCCTGAGTCCTATTCTTCTTGTGACGGTAGAAGTTTGACTTCCTTTTCTTAGAATTTCCAAAAAACTGAGATGGTGCAGACTGGGCAGCTGGAGTGGCCCTAGAGGTAGGGTTCTCATACCGAATGGCCATGTCCATCAGAGCGGTGAACGTCCCATGCACGTGGGTAATAAGGCGATCGTAATACTCGGGGAATGCACCAGCAATAAACTTCTCGTTTTTCTTCAACGGGGTGTCTATTAGATTTAGGCCATACTGCGAGAGCTCATTAAATTTCCTCTCGTATTCGATAAAGGACATATCGCCCTGCTTCAAATCCATAAAGTCTAGGTACACCTGAGACTTTCCGCTTCGGGCATCCATTTCACGAGGAAAGCGTCCCTAAAGCACGATAAGAGATATAAGATAGATTTCAAAAGGGAGGAAACTGAACCATACTTGGTCAACCGAAAAAGATACCTAAATTGTTCCCAAGTGATGTCAGTCTCAGTAGTGTGAGCTGTAATGGACAGCCACCAATCCAAAGCTACTCCCTTTAATTTCCAAACTGCCAATTGTCGCTGCTGGGCATTAGTGATTTCGAGACCAGAGAAGATTCTCTCCAAGTCTCTCAACTACTGTTGAGCTTCTATGATACTTTCAGACCATATGAACTTGGTACCACCAAGCTCGGTATATTCTTTGCAAAGCTTAGAGAACTTAACTGGGGCATCAGGTGGAGGAGCTGGGTCAGCACCTCGTCCCATTCCTTTGGTATTTCCTCAATTCATCCTGAGAATCAGGAATGAATTTAAGGACACAGAGGATAAAAAGAGGAAAATATATATTAGATAGGATAAAGTATAACTAATACAGGCATTTCACAAAGGACCCAACTATAAGATGGAGAAAGGAAAAGAAGTAGTTGGAAAAGTTTATTTTAAAACAAGAAAGTTTTTATATCAAAAATAATTCTTCGAAAATCCTTTTTGAAAATCATTTTATACTTTAAAATACGTTCTCTCACAAGGAAAGAATTCTAGGATTTGACTTCACTCATTCTAGGGTATTTCTACCCTATCTCTAATGAATTTTTTTTTTGCTCCTCAGGCTATGGTTAAACCTAAGCTTTGATACCAACTGTAACTACCCACTATTTTGTACCATTCAAATTCGATAATAAATTAAAAACTTGTCAAACTTGAATAGTCCAAAACAATAGATTGTAAATAAATTTGGAGCAAATGAAATCAAATCACAGAATCACAGACACAGAAATCAGAATACTCGCAGCGGAATAACTTAGTGGTTCATGAAGGCACTATAAATAATCTCAAAATAAGCATAAAGTTCATAGTCTTAAACCAAATATAGTTTGAAATCTCCACAGAAACTCTCATTTTTAAATTGTCTTGATTACATAAATTTATGATAAAGAACTGAAAGGAAATTTGACAGCAGCTTGAAAGGTGATCCGCAGAAGTCCTAGCTCCGGGGATGAAGACTGAACTGAAACTCAGGCTAACCCGAGCGTAAAATAAAACAAAAACACTCGAGCCAGGACATACGTACTTATACAGTGTAAGCTAATTCAAGTGAACTGTAATAAATGCAAGTAACTTAAAGGATGCTTGGGACCGCCCATCCTCTAAGGATCCGTTAAACTATTTACTATGTAGTAATAATTTCGCTATTGTAGTAGTGCCTATATTTAAAATAAATTTACTTTTGAATAGCGTTAAGGCTTTACATTTTCCACCTTAACACGAAATAGTCCCAGTAGTCCATCCAATATCATAGTCCCTCCTGATCGGGAAGCCACCAGAGGATACCACACGGGCTACGACAGAAAACCAAACTCATACACGGCTCGCTATGGTAGGTGACACGGCACAGCTAGGCAATGCCAGGGTAGATATACCAATTACGCATTCGGACCGGTGGAAACGCATAGCTGCTACTACCGCCCATCTCAAACAACACTCCCAAATCAAAGGTGCGCACTAGACAATCACAAAGTAATAGAATGGCAAACAAAGAAGTGCGTTCAATCAGAGGTGCCACCTCATTAATCCGAGAATCGCCCCTGTTTTAGCCACCTTATGCCAACTCACGGGAGTCGGGTCCACGTAATTACCTCAAAGGAAACGCCGCCACCTTCCTACCTCATTCTGGAATCTCCACCGCATATACGGTTGTCAAAGTGGTTTTCGGTATCGACAGAGAGTATGTCCATATCCGATCCCGGTCTCTTTAACAACCAACGTTATTATTACCCGTGGTTATAAAGAATCCAAAATAGTTTTATATTTCAATCAAAAACTACTTTTAAAACTTTTTAAAAGTGGAGTTATTATTCTTACAAAAATCTAATATAAAAATCCAAAGGTTTAGCCCTAGTCCCTTTGTATCAACTACAACACTTGCAAAGGGCGGTAATATCCTTTACAACAGATTTGAGTAAATTAAATTTTTTGGCTTCAATATAATTTCAGAAAAATTTGAGCCTTTATTTAAACCAATTTAACTTATAAAATCATAATTTCCCCCTTTAAAAATAGTCATTTAAATTACTCAAAATTTATGATTTACATAAGGTAAATTTCACAAATACACATCAACTTCTTAAGGTTTCTCCCATTAAAGTCAAATCAAACTTTTCTATTCTTCGCATTCAAAATTTACATAATAATTTAGTTTAATTATCATTCCAAAATATAACTACTTCCAATTTTTTCTTAACTTACCCATTTCTTAAACTAGACTTTCCTTTTCCTAAGTTTAGATATATCCCAAAATTTTATTTTTGGTATTTACTTAATAACCATTTAATTTATAGGAAAATTAAATACCACCTTATTTATCATTTAAATTCAATTTTTATCAAATATACTTTATTTATTTACTTAAATTAAATTTCATTTCTTTACAAAATTGAATTCAAAATAAATCTATATTCAAGTTCCAACTTAATCATTTATTTATATTTATTTAATTGTATAAAATCACTAAAAATCATTTTAATTCAATTCAAACCAAAATGGTATAATATACAAATTTAAAAATACTTAAATTTTTCCAGAAAACTATATATATATCCACGGGTCTGTATAATATTTTCTACATAGGTCAAGTGGTACGGATAATATATCATTTCAAATCCGTAATTTACAAAAATATCCAGGTTTTATCATTTCAAACCCACAATCTCAAGTTGAATAAATAACTAAATAAATAAATAAATAATTATCGTTCAGGCCTATCATTTCAGCCCGTAACGATTCCATACTACAGGGGAACTTGCAGTGTGATAACAGTAAATAAATAGATAGTATAACCGCAATAATATAACAGTAGATAATACAATTGATGATGGGTCGAGTAATAATGGGGTTTTAACATCATAAGTTTATATCACAAGCAAATAAATTTTAAAAATAATTATTTCACAATTACACTTGTTATTAATTTACAGATATATAAGTACGTTTGTCAGGTGAGAATACTCACCTTTCCGCTGCTGAATATACAAATCAAACAACGATATTTACCACCAAAGAAAAGAACAGAAGGCACGATCAATTTACAGCGGAAGCAACGACTCGGTCCAAATCTTGAACAAGATGAATAAAAAAAAATAGTACTCGAGTTGAATTACGAACAAAACAAAATTTTATAAAAATCAAAACGGGATCGAGATTTTAAATAGAGGGATAATTGATAAAATTTTATTCGACCATTTCACCACACAACTCGTCCACATCTCACGTCTCGGCTTACTTTCTTCAGAATTCCATGTACGCACGCGAGTTGGGTCAGTGGATACCTAGCATAAATTGAGCTATCATGTATAAAGTAGTGTACGCACTTTACATCTTCCTTCAAACACATGTGACCAAAACCCAAAACATGAACAAAATCAAACAGAGAAAGACTTGAACAAAATGTGGTGCAAAACTCCAAGGAGGTGAACTTTTTTCCAGAGTTTTGGACCCGCATCAAAAAAAATTCTTTTTTTTTTCTCCAGCCCATTTATGTGCACACAGCTATATAATATTTTTTTTCTTTTTCCATCAAGTGTCACGACATCATGCATGGCTTGGTCCAACAAGGCTCGACAGGGTATTCTCAACACGTTGGGGAAAGAACTACACCTAGGTGATGGTGCTCGGCTGTACAAATCTTCCTCTTATATATATTTTTTTTTGTGAAGGCACGGCAACTGCAAGGCTAGGCTGTGAAAGCTTGGTGACTGCTAAGGACAGAGTGAGGCAGTGATTGGTGTTTATGGGTGGAGGAGTGGACGTAAGCTGGACGTAAGCCAGATGTGGAGCATGTGTGAGGCGGCTGAGCATAGTAATGGAATCAAGGAATACAAAAGAAAGAGGAAGAGAAGAAGGATATGTGGCCATACCCGAAGCAAGCCTGCTCACAAAGATGCAGATGAAGCTGAAACCAAATTGTGGTGCAAATGTTTGATATGGGTTTGAATTTATAGAAAGAGTTTCGAGAATCAAGGAGAGAATAAAAGGCAAGCCCTCAATTTTCTTTAAAAATGGAAACAGAAAATTTGGAAAAAGGAAAAAACGAACGTGTTAAATAATTAAGCAGAAATTAAAGCGCTTGATATCGGTGGGAGAGAGAAACGGAAAGTAAAGTCGAAATTTAGAATGTTAAGGAAATAAATGATTTCATTGCAATATTAAAGGTTGCGTGGGTTATAAAATTAAACAAGTTGTGTGAATTTAGCAAAGTAACGGCAAGAGATGATCTTGCTATGAACGGTAATGGAAGAAAATGCAATCAAAAATTTATTGCGTGGATTGATTAAAGAAACGTCAAGCATTTATTCGGAAAAGATTTTGAAACCAAATATTTCGTAAGCGACTGAGTATTTGCATTAATTTAGAGAGGCAACGACCAGCAGAAATTAAATTTGAATGATTGAAATTTTTATAAGCAATAACTGATTTTGGAACAGTTCTGAAGTAAAGATTTTTACCAAATTTAAAACAAATGAAGACTATGGAAAGTGTAACGTTTACACGTGAATTCAGGGTACTAAAAATTGAACGACTATAATTAATTAATTAATTTATTATTTAAGAACGTGCACTCTAGACGCAATAATTTAATCAAACGTACTCCCGCATTTAAATTTACACGTTTTTATTTATTTACTACTTATTAGTACAGTATACGTTTAAAGAGTATTTTATTAAATACATATTATTTATACCACCAAATTGATCAAACGGGTATAAATGTGCAACTTTAAAACATGGCTTTTTATAAAGCATATTTATACACTATATACATTTTTTTTCAAATTTTATTTCTTAATTAAAACATGATTTTGTTTAAAATTAAGTTATTTACCATTTTCAACAAAATAAACCAATTTTCCAATTAAAGTTAATTCTTTAACCAACGTCAAAATTTCAGAGATCATATTTTTTATTTAATTTTTTTTTGGGCAATGTTTTAATCAATTTAAAATTTTAGATTTTTATTTAATAAACCCCAAAGTTTTAAAAATACAAGTGAAAAATACTTGTTAAATATTTGGGCTGTTACATACTTCATTCTATGCTTACCCCTATCACTGTAACATCCCACCGTTTTGTACGCTTTAAATCGACGATAAACCACACACGTCTGGCTCAAACCTTACAGAAGGGCGGATTGTTATGGGGAAAATAAGAAAAAGCTGGGAAAGAAGAAAAACAAAATAGAATCTTGCAGCGGAACGACAAAATATAATAATCAAATAACAGTTCATTAAGCTGTTTTATAAAACATTTGATTATACTTATACAACACAGATCAGAGTTACACATACCAGAAATAATAAATAATGCAGCGGAACAGTATGAATGTAGTGGGATAATATAATAAATAATAGTAATACAATCTTCGTCTTCGTCCTCCAGAAGTAAGGTCTTCAAACCCTGAAATGCTCAGGCCGACACGAGCAAATTGAAAGGACAAAACACTCGAGTCGGAACTAAAAGATCTTATGTAAGTTAAATCAATGTAAGTCATATGAGTGGAACGGCGTCAGAGATGTTTATGGGATTTAACATCTCATACCCAATGTCAAACGTCAGTGCAGTAACTTAAGGGATGCTCGGGATTCACATCTCCTAAGGATCCGCTAAACTATTTACTATGTAGTAATATTTCGCTATTATAATAATGTCTATAGTAAAATAAAATTACTTTTAAGTAGAATTAAGGCTTTATATTTTCCACCTTAACATGTAATAGTCCCAGTAATCCATCCAGCATCATGGTCCCTCTTGATCGAGAAGCCACTAGAGGATACTACACGGGCTATAGGAGAAAACCAAACTCGTACTAGGCGCAATAAGGTAGGTGACACGGCACACAAGGTAATGCCAGGGTAGATATACTATTACGCATCCAGGCTAGTGGTAACGCGTAGCAGCTACTACCGCCCACCTCGAGCCAAAACCCCGAAAATAAAAAATCAAAAGTGGCCACCAAAACAATCCAAAGTCAGAATATAATATTGAAGTATTGTGTCCGATAAGAGGAGCTACCTCCTTGGCCCGAGAATCGCTTCTGTTTTAGCCACCTTATGCCAACTCACGGGAATCGGGTCCACGTATATACCTTAATAGAACGTCGCCACCTTCCGACTACATTCTGGAATCTCCACCGCGTACACAGTTGTCAAAGTGGTTTTCGAAGTTGGCAGAGAGTATGACAACTTTCAATCCCGGTCTCTTTAACAACCAAACGTTATTATAACACCGCGGTCATTTCAAAATAATTTATATTTCAAAGCCAGAATATACTATCCATTACAAAAACCAAATCAATATAATATCATTTTTTTTCAATTATATCCTTTTCCAAAAATCATAGCACTTACAAAGTTATACACTCCGGAACAAACATTTGAAATTATACACTTTCAAATCATAATACTTTGAAACTCACAATTTTGAAACATAACTTCCATCACTTAAATGGATTTAAATATTAAATACTTTATATAATAAAATAGCTTCCTCTATTTCACAAATCAATTCCAAAACAACTCAAATTTTTAAATTTTATATTTAACCAAATCCTAAATCATAATTTCAATTCAGTTCAGTTTCCAAATAAACTATTCCAATTTATCAATTTCAAAGTAGATTAGATCCACAGAATAACCCATTTCAAATTCAGTATATTTCAAACTCTAGGTATTCAACAATTTCAAAACTAAATTTGACAATTCTCACACACACACACATATGTATATATATCAAATTCAATTTTCTATTATTTAGTTTCGAAATATTTACTTAATTAATCCGTTATTTCCAAATAAAACCCAGATTTCAAATTACCAAATGTTTCCTTCAATTTATTTATACTTAAAATATTTGTTTAATTCACCTTAAACAAATTCAAGTTATAAATCATATCTGTTACAGATCTCAAATTCCATAAGTTCCAAATCGGTTTCATTTAATAAATTTCTACATTTGGTACAATTTCAAATCAATTTTAAATCTATCTTCCCAGCCTTAATTTTATTTAAAATCATTATAAACTCTATATAAACATAATTTGTATAAATACTTAACCATATTACATTTTTAAATAAATCAATCTTTATTTTTAAACTTGTTTTATACCAAACAAATTTATACATAGCTAAATATCAAGAATTTAACTATAAATACAAAGTAACATTATATGATACCTGAAATCAATATTTCTATAAAACCATATATTTCTTTACAAAACAAGAGAAATAATTTCAAAATATTTTTATATAAAGGCCACGGTGTCTGTATATAATTTTCTATCTCATGGTCAAGTGATACAGATATTTATCATTTCATGTAACGACCCACTATTTTGGACCATTCAAATCGACAATAATCGACACATGTCAGACTTGAATAATTCAAAATAATATATTGTAATAAAATTTGGAGCAAATAAAATCATTCACAGAATCACAGACATAGAAATATCAGAATACTCGCAGCGGAAATAAAATACCATAGTAGTTCATGAAGCTACTATACACGAACTTTCAAAACATATACAAAATATTATAGTTTAAAAATGGATACAATAGAAGTCTGGATACATAAATCAATAATACAAAGACAGATACCGAATAAGAACTAACAGGAAGAAGTAGACGAATAGATAGACAGATAAGCTCCACCTAAACTCTAGCTCCAGAAAGTGAATCCAAAGCTGCCATTCTCAGGCTGACCGGAGCGTAAAGTATAACACAAACACTCAAGTCAGGACATACATACTTATACAATGTAAACCAACTCAAGTGAACTATCATAGCAATGCACAATAACTTAATGGATGCTTGGGGTCGCCCATCCTTTAAGGATCAGTCAAACCATCAATTAAGTAGTAATAACCACTATCCGAGAAATATCCAAATTAAAGTAAACAATACATATAATAGCGTTATTGTGATTAGGGTAATGTAGAGCTGCAGTAACCGCTCACCTCTAGCCACACTCTTAAAATCAAAGGTGTGCATCAAATAATCACAAGGAAATCACATGACACACAAAACATCGTACCCGTGGTCATAAATTTTAAAATGATTTATAATTCCGAATTAAAATCATTCATTTAAACCATTAAAAAGTGAAGTCATTATTCCTTCAAATCAAGTATTCAATTCCCAAAAATTTAGCCTTTTCTGAGTTCATTTATTCAGTTAAACACTTCAAATATTGAAATTTCAACCATAAATAAACTTTGATTTTAACCCTTTAAACATTATAAAAAACATATTTTAACACTCAAAATGTTCATTAAAATACCTTTAACTTATGATTTTTATAAAGTAAATTTCCTATAAATAAAATCAAATTTTCAATAATTCACTTAATAAATTCAAGTGTATAATTTCTTATTCTTCACATTTTAACAAATTTCTTAACACTTAAATTTTTATCACCTTTTTCCAAATATAACTTAATTTCCATTTTATTTGTATAACTTAAATTCCATTTTTAATTTCTTAACTTTAACTTTAATTTCAAACCAAATTTCACATTTCCAAGTTAAGTTAAATTCCAAAATTTCCATTTAACTATCCGTTGATTTAACATTTTAAACTAATTACCTAAATTCAGAATACACTATAAGTTGCTTAACCTTATTTTACAAATAACTTGATATTATTTTTACTTTATATTTATCCAATTCATACATCAATTATATTAATTACCAAGTTCATCTTATAATTCCATTTTACTTAAATTCCCATTATTAAGTTAAATCAAACTTTCACACTACGACTCAAACCATCTATTAACTTATACCATTCATCCTGTTGGAAAATCACTGCTTAACCATTTTAAATCCAATATAAGTCAAATTTAATATTTTTATTTTTTATCTTTCATTTATAATACATGAAATTTATAAGAAATCATATTTTGAAATCAACCACGGGTCCGGATAATATTTTACACCTAAATCAAGTGGTACGGAAATTATCATTTATATCCGAAATCAGTAAAATTTTCGAGTTTTGATTATTTCAAACCCACAATCCCAAGATAATACAAATAAATAAAAATCACTCAGGCCTATCATTTCAGCCCATAATGATTTTTCCGTATTCTAAAGTCCGTTCGGGTATGTATTATTTCAACCCATGGTGATTTCTATACTAATAGTGAACTTGCAGTGATGATCAAAATAAACTGAATAGTAACAATATATAGTAGTATCAGATGATATGATAGATAAGTAAATAGGATTAACATTATATAATTTATAACACATGTAGGTATAATATGATAATAAAATCTATAGATTCACATGGTGTCAATTTACTAATTATATAAGTATAAATGTCATGCATGAATTACTCACCTTTTATGCAGGATTTCGTAAAACAAACAACACGAATGAATTCCAGAAGGCATGATGACATGACAAAAGGTTCAAGTGGAAGAGAACCAAGCTAATGATCTTGTCACGACCAATAAACAAAACCAAATATAGATATAAATTCAATACACATTGAATTTGAAATAACTTTGAAATTAAAGCAAATTGAACACCATAGTTTTTTCCATGATTTCAACCTAGGGGTGAATATGGTCGGGTTTGGTGTGGTTTTGGATTAGGTTTGAGTCTATGGAGGCACGGCTACATGTGCTAGAAGTGGCGAAGGAGTCACAACACATGAATGTGAGGAGACAAGGCAACATAGCGGTGTTTTTCTCAACTTTTGGGCCCGACTACATGGTCCTAGGGCTCGGCCATGACACATTTCAGATCTGGACAGAGGTAAGGCTGGAGGTAAATGGTCATATCATGGTAGTGGTGGAGAATGGGGAGGTGGCCAAGGCAATCCAAGGTGATGGTGATGAAGACTAGGCTCGGTTAGGCATGTTTTTAGGAGTTTGCAACATTTTTGTGGAGTCTTTGGTCATGGGGAAGGTATGGCTAGATCTGGTCAGAGGAAAAGGATGTGATAGGTGGTTGATGATGATGAGGAGGAGGTGGTGGAGGTGTTGGCCAAGGCACTAGAGTGGAGAGCATGCAAATATGTGAAGAAATCATGGCCAAAACGAGGCAAAGGAAAGAAGAAAAAAAGAAAGTGAAAAAATATATACAGCCATTACCTACAGAGGAGCAAGCTTCACACGAGAAGATGATCAAATGAGATGCGGCAAAGAAATTTGTATGGGAGTTTGTATTTAACAGAGAAGTTTCACGTTGATTTAGAGGGAAGAACGGTAGGAAATAAATAATTGAAACGTTAGAGAAATTTAAGGATTTTATTCCTATCACATCAAGAGAAGAAAATGGAAAATGGAATGAAATGAAATGTTATATGTGAATTGCAAGGCAAATAGGCGGCTGTTGATTTGAATGGCTAAAGTATGGAATCAAAGGGGTGTGCATTATAAAGGCAATAAATAAATTGAAACGTATGCCCAAAATAAATAACAAAGTAACGTATCTTATATTTATTTGTTTCCTATTTATTCAATAAAATATTTCTAAAGAATAATTCAGTAAATAACGTACCGTATAAATAAACATCAGAGAAATAAACAAGAAACAGATATAAAATGTATCAAATAAAACCTATAATTTAATTGCTATTTACAACTTTGTTTATTACTCAACTTAAAAAAATTTGATTTGTTACATATCCATTTGATTTGTTTATTACTTAACTAAGAAAAAGGATGTAGAACATATACAATAAAACGTATAGGTTAGTTGCTTTTTACAACATTGTTTATTACTTAATTCACAAAGTATATATCCAAATTAATTGGAAAAACGGAACAAATGTTGTAAATATATACAATTTAAATAAAGATTGGAAGTTAGAATTTAAATTTTAAAGTTTCAATTAGAGTCAACATTTAACCCAAAATCTAAAATTCCAGAAATTGTTTATATTAAATAAAATTGGGCAAATGATTTATAACCAATTCAGGAAAGTTCTAAATTCAGACTTCTAAAGAATTTAACACTAAAGTTTTTTAAATAAAATGAAAAAAAATATTTATTAAAATTTTAGGCTGTTACATAAAATATATGCATAACATATCATGTTACACAAATTAGAACATGATTTTACAAACAAAGATATTATTTATATAAATTTAAAATAAACAAATTTGTTAAATAAAACAATTCACACACAATATTGTAAAAAACATAACTTTCACAATATTGATCCGATTCCAACGAATTCAAAAGCAATATTTATGAAATCAAATCTATTTTCATAATAAAAGATAAAATTCAAAAATTCAAATATTAAATTTTAAATTTTAAAGTCAAAGTTTGACCATTTTGACCAAAAACCTCTTTTTTGGAAAATATTATATTTATTCATGTTTTGAACTATAATTCACATAGAAAACAAAATTTATATTTAAAATATTTTTTTTATCCATTTTAGTAAATAAAATAAAATTTTAAATCAAGAATTTTAGTTAAAATAATTAAAATAAAATTTTTAAATAATCACAAAATACAGGGTTGTTACACTCTCCTCCACTCAAATCTTTTCGTCCTCGAAAAGGAACGAGGTACGGGAAAACACAGAAAAAGACAGAATGAAATAGGATTAAGACAAGATGACAAGAAGATTAAAATTATACCTGATAACTGTTGTTATAGGTAAGTTTAACAAGGTGGAAAGTAGGAACGGCTAGAAGGGAAAATAGGTTGAAAGACAAGGATGAACCATTATTTTTAAGCTATATAGATTTCAATTATTTAGAAAGGTAAAATAAATGATCAAAATATCCTTTATATAATACTTTATCAAAATACTTTTATAACTCGTTGTCTTAACAAGTCTATCCTTGTTCCTGCAGGCTTTGGCTGTGCGTTGATCAGGCCCAAAACTAGAATTCTCCAGGTAGTTAGTAGACTTGTTTCAACACCCAGTGAAAATACTTGAAAAACTTTTAAAAACAGATATGGAAAGTACAATCCAAACAAAACAACCCAACCAAAACCTTTGTCTAACCATGGTTCGCAGATACACAATGGTTACGCCTGGATCCCTCAGGAAACAATCCATATCCGTAAGCTTTCTCATCCCTGCGAGTTACACCATGATGACTAGTGGACCGCAGGATACACAATGAGTACGCCTAGATCCCCCAGGAAATAATCCGCACCCCTAGGCCTTCTCAGCCAGGCGGATTTTTCTACTAATGCGACCTACATAGTTCAAACGATACACAATGATTACGCCTGGATTCCCCAGGAAACAATCCGTATCCCTAGACCATCTCAGCCACGCGAATTGCGCTATGCAGACGCGCTCGAAAAAAATCATGGGTTACGCCACAGTAGGACACTCGAGTATCGCATCTAGAAAACCAAAAATTAAAGAGAATAATATCGATAGAATGAATCCACAATGTGGCCACAGAGCGGATATCAAGCAGAAGGCACTTCCCATATCTTTACTTCGAAAATATATTTCATACAGTACCTTTTTGAAATCACTTTCAAATATCATACTTATATAAAGTCTATTATATATAAGATTCTATTTTCAAATCGAATACTTCCCAAAATCGATAGTATATCAAATCACACTTAAATAGACTTCGATTATATAAGATTTCACTTTCCAAATTGAGTACCTTTCAAATCAATAGTTTTCAAATCAACATCATACTTATACAAATCCATTTTATATAAGTTCGACAACTCCCAAATCAAGTACTTAATCATGTAAGGTTCTCAATTTCAAATCATTTCAATATCAATTCAGTTTCAAAATCATATACGATTTCACCAAATTATTTCTTCCAAATTAAATATCTTCAGTTTCAAAGTTTTCAAAATAATGGGTATAGAAAATAATTTAAGTCTCCAAGTCAACAGAATTCAAGTCAAACAAATTCATTTCCAAAATCATCATATAAATACTGGGTTTTAAATTCCAATCTATTTTCGAAACCAAATATTTTCTCAAAATCAATTATACCTAAATGGTTACTAAGTTTAAAACCATTCCTTTTAAAACCTTCAAACTATTTATTTCTATATGAAAAATCCAATTTACCATTGGAAAGATTATTATTCTATATATATATATACTTTATTCAAACATTTCAAATCTATATTTCATACTAGTATAATTCAAAATAGTCTTATTTATTTTACTCAGCAAACTGTTTCAAACTTATATAAATCATATTACGTTATACTTTATTAATACAGAACTAAATTTATATTCTTTATCAAATACCTTATACCTTTCAAAATTACTTAGCTTTGAAAAGTAACCTTGATTTGGAAGTGTTCGAACATTCAAATAGTCGAAGAAATCGTATTTCAAATCCAAAAGTTGGAAATCAGTAACAAATCAATAATCAATTTTTATAAATAGAGTTATACAAAATCAAATTCGAAACTCGAGGACTGAACACCATCTCACTTCAAATCATTTCAAATATATATACATATATCTTTCGAAAATCAAATCATCCTTCAGAATTTTGAAATCAAAATGGTTTCACAAAATCACTCGCATAGAAAAGCTACCAGAGTGGCCTCTCCCCCACTCTGAAACTCGAAAATCAATGTCGATGATGCGTGCACTCATCACCGAAATTATCTTCCAGCGACAAAAGTGAGTTCTGGACTTTTATTTTCTTGAAAACTTCATTGATATTTCTTCTAAATCGTTGGAATTCATTTGAACTCTTTTGATACATTTCTTACCCAAAAAATACTTTTAAATCGTATTATTATTAGATATTTTTGAAATCTCAAAACCAAATTTAAAAATACTGGAGTTCAATTCCTCGAAATTCAAATTCAAAACCCTTCAGTTATAAATCCTTTTATAAAATCGAATTCCTTATAAATTTTCAAAATTTCAAATCCTTTCAAAATTTCAGACTCTCATTTTCAAAAGGTATATAATCCTTATCGAAAGCATTTCACCTTTATATAAAAATGCGGTCATCCTTATCAAAATAATAATTTCGATGTATACACAATTTCAAAATACAATCAACAAAATTTTTTCAAGGGAGATTCAAGGATGGATTTCAAAACAAACAGAGATTCAAATTTAGAGGAACCCTACTCAAATAGAATTCTAATTCTAAGTTAAGCTCGAACGAAGATGAGATAATTAAATTACCAAATAGAAGATGGATAAGCCTATATAAATCGCTGGCGACCTTAACCGGGTCAACCGTGACTTTAGGAACATAATCAATGCGGAAATCTAAGGCAAATCGACATTCCATCGCCAGAGATAGAATCCAGGTATAGCAGAAGGTAGATAGCATCATAAACCGAGGATACAGAAATCTTCAGTGAATCAATGCCAATTGTAAAGGAGTTTCACCCCTTTACAAATCATTCAAAGATTTGCAGAATCACCGATCTTTATAGAGGTCATTCAAAAATGGAGTTATGGAATGCTCCAAAATCAAAGGATAAAATAGGGAAGACAAGACTGGATTTCAGAAAAAGTGTGAGCGTTCCCAAGTTCAACGAATCCTAACCGATAAGAATCCTAACCAAGAGATTACTAACACGGTGGATATAGAAGGGATGAAGTTTATAAAATCTTGATTTCAAAATAAGAAAATTTTATACCAATATAATCTTTAAAATCCTTTAAAATCATTTGAAAATCATTTTATATTTTGAAAATATGTTCTCTCACAAAGAAATGATTCTGAGATTGATTTCACTCATTCTAGGGTATTTCTACCCTATCTCTAATGAGTTTTTTCTCTGTAGGCTAAGATTTGCCAAAACCAAAGCTCTTATACCAAATGTAACGACCCAATATTTTGGACCATTTAAATCGACAATAGTCCACATATGACAGACTTAAATAATTCAAAATAACGGATTGTAATAAAATTGGGAGCAAATAAAATCATTCACAGAATCACAGACAACAGAAATATCAGAATACTCGCAGCGGAAATAAAATACCATAGCAGTTCATGAAGCTATTATATACAAACTCTCAAAACATATACAAAATATCATAGTTTAAAATGGATACAATAGAAGTTTGGATACATAAATCAATAATACAGAGACAGATACCGAATAAGAACTAACTGGAAGAAGTAGACGAATAGATAGACAGATAAGCTCTAGCTAAACTCTAACTCCAAAAAGTGAATCCAAAGCTTTCATTCTCAAGCTGACCCGAGCCTAAGTAAAACACAAACACTCGAGTCAGGACATACATACTTATACAATGTAAACCAACTCAAGTGAACTATAATAGCAATGCACAATAACTTAAAGGATGCTTGGTATCGCTCATCCTTTAAGGATCAGTCAAACCATCAATTAAGTAGTAATAACCACTATCCTAGAAATATCCATATTAAAGTAAACAATGCAAATAACAGTGTTATTGTGACTAGGGTAATGTAGAGCTGCAGTAACCGCTCACCTCTAGCCACACTCTTAAAATCAAAGGTGTGCATCAAATAATCACAAGGAAATCACATGAGACACAAAACATTGTACCCGTGGTTATAAATTTCAAAATGATTTATAATTTCGAATTAAAATCATTCATTTAAACCATTAAAAAGTGAAGCCATTATTCCTTCAAATCAAATATGAAATTCCAAAAAATTTAGCCTTTTCTGAGTTCATTTATTCAGTTAAACACTTCAAATATTGAAATTTCAGCCACAAATAAACTTTAATTTTAACCCTTTAAACATTATAAAAATCATATTTTGACACACAAAATGTTCATTAAAATACCTTTAACTTATGATTTTTATAAAGTAAATTTCCCATAAATAAAATCAAATTTTCAATAATTCACTTAATAATTCAAATGTACAATTTCCTATTCTTCACATTTTAACAAATTTCGTAACACTTAAATTTTTATTACCATTTTCCAAATATAACTTAATTTCCATTTTATTTATCTAACTTAAATTCCATTTTTAATTCTTAACTTAACCTTTAATTTCGAACCAAATTTCACATTTCCAAGTTAAATTAAATTCCAAATTTCCATTTAACTATCCATTGGTTTAACATTTTAAACTAATTACCTAAATTCAGAATACACTGTAAGTTGCTTAACTTTATTTTACAAATAACTTGATATTTTCTTTTACTTTATATTTATCCAATTCATACATCAATTATATTAATTATCAAGTTCATCTTATAATTCCATTTTTACTTAAATTCCCATTGTTAAGTTAAATCAAACTTTCACACTACAACTCAAACCATCTATTAACTTATACCATTTATCCTGTTGGAAAATCGCTGCTTAACCATTTTAAATCCAATATAAGTCAAATTTCATATTTTTATTTATTTTTCTTTCATTTATAATACATGAAATTTATAAGAAATCATATTTTGAAATCAACCACGGGTCCGGATAATATTTTACACCTAAATCAAGTGATACGGAAATTATGATTTATATCCGAAATCAGTAAAATTTCTGGGTTTTGATGATTTCAAACCCGCAATCCTAAGACAAATACAAATAAATAAAAATCACTCAGGCCTATCATTTAAGTCCATAATGATTTTTCCCTATTCTAAAGTACGTTCGGCTATGTATCATTTGAAGCCATAGTGATTTCTATACTAATAGGGAATTTGCAGTGATGATCAAATAAACTGAATAGTAACAACATATAGCAATATCGGATGACATGACAGATAAATAAATAGGATTAACATTATATAATTTATAACACAGGTAGGTATAATATGATAATAAAATCTACAGATTCACATGGTCTCAATTTACTAATTATATAAGTACATATATCATGTGTGAATTACTCACCTTTTATGATGGAGTTCGGAAAACAAACAACACGAATGAATTCCAGAAGGCATGATGTAACAACCCGGGATTTTGGAGATTACCATTAATATTAAATTATAATGCAAATTATAATTTAATATTGTGTTTAAAAAAAGAATTGGATAATAAAATAAGGGATTATAGTGTTTATTTCATATAAATAATATTTTGATGAATATAATTTGGGATTTGAAATTTAAATAAGTCATATTATTTTATTTGAAGCCTATTTCAACATTTGATGGTTGAATAAAGTGTAAATGAATGAAATAAAGTTTTAAAAACTTTATTTATGGATTTGGATTGAAAATAAATAATTGTGATGGTTTAATTTTAGTTAATTAGTAACATTGGAAATTTATTCAAATGTTAGCCTTTTATTGTAAAATAAAAGAAATAATATGAAGAAAATAAAATTTAGAAGTTTAATTAGGGTTGGAATGATGTATTAATGTTATAAAAATGTTAATACATTTTAATACATCCATTAGACTCAAAAATAAATTTTATTTGGTTGAAATGGATGAAAATAGTGATTTTTCACTAAAAATGGGAATATTGGTAAATACTATTAAAAAATTTGTGTTATACGGGGAAAAAAATATATTTTAATTAGAAAAATATATTTTGATGATTAAAAAGTGTTAGAATGAATTATTGCAATTTATTTGACCCGAAAGAAATTTTTGTTTAAGTTATTGCATTAAAAATAGTGTTTTTACACTAAAATGGTGTAATTTGTAAAATATTGTCAAAGATAGAGTTTTTTTTTTATAAAAATAACTTTTTATTGTCGAAATAAATTTTATTTTTTTATATAATTACAATTTTATTGCAAACAATTTGTTGTAAATAATTTATTTGGTTAAAAATGAGAAAACTAGTGTATAAATTGATTAAACAGGTTAAATATGTATATAACATAGGAATATCTCTAAGTATATTAGTCTTGGGCTTATTTGGGTAAGGTTTAATCTACTAATCTTCTCTACAACCATCTAGAGAAGATGAAATATGTGTAAAGTAGTTTTTTTCTCATCTTCCTCCCCAAAACAAAAGATACGATAAATAAAAAGAAAGAAAAGCAATGGCTTTCCCTTATTGAATCTCAATTCCACTCAATTTTACTGTTAATTCAAGAAGAACTTCACCAAAATAAGAATAGAGAAAGGATTTCACCTTCAAGCTCCAGTCTTTCTTCACAGATTTGGGTATTTTCTACTTACAATCAAAGGTGAGTCTAAAACTCACATTTTCAACTTTGATTGAGATTTCAAGGTAAGAAATCTCAATTTTGTTTGTTGCATGTTTAATTGTGAAATTGCCGTTAGTAAATTGGACATATCTCTTTCGTTTTTAGTCGAAACTCGAAAAATTTAGATGATATGGAAAGCATAGACATAGATCTACAAGTTTAATGTTTTAGGTTTTGAGTATTTTTGATGTTTATATGGTGAAAAATCCATATCTTTGTTACTGTCCTGTCATTGACAGAGAGTGTTTATATATTCACCTAGAAAGTAATTTGATCATAACTTTCTTGTCACTTATCCGAATTTAGAAATGTTTGTAGTTCTGAAAACCTTATGATTTAGGCTATAATTTTTTTATTTTGAGTTTTTAGCATTTTTTATGTTTATATGGTGAAAAATGCATATCTTTGTGATTGTCCTGTCATTGACAGAGAGTGTTTATATATTCATTTGGGAAGTAATTTGATCATAACTTTCTTGTTACCTATAGGAATTCAGAAATTTTTGATGTTCTGGAAACCTTATGATTTAGGTTATAACTTTTATGTTTTGTGTTTTGAGTATTTTGAGGTTTATATGGTGAAAAATCCATATCTTTGTGACTGTCCTATCATTGACAGAGAGTGTTTATATATTCACCTGGAAAGTAATTTAATCATAACTTTCTTGTTACTTAATGGAATTTAGAAATTTTTGAAGTTCTGGAAATCGGAGGATTTAGGCTAAAACTTTTATATTATAATTATTCTCATATTTTGTAGATTGCTATGTGAAAATATATATTCTTTACAGCAGGACCGAAATATACGTAGTGTTTAATTTCCGTGTGTGATGATATTCTAATGATTCCTACTATTTCAGTCGCATTCTTTTTTTTTTATAGAACTTGATGTTATTAGATGGAAATGATGTACATGAATATATTATCTTAGATTTGAAGAAGTTTGAGATTAAAGTTTTATTTAAATTCCATTTAAATTTAAATAACGGCCAATACCGATATGTGAGTATTTTGAGGGTTTTAAATGATTTTAATTTCAAATAAATTCTTGAAAATTTATTAAATAAAAATAAATCATTGTTTATGAAATAAGTATTTTGTATCATTTTTAAGAGATTTTTTTAATCAATTATTAATTATTTTAAAGTGTTTTTATAATAGAAGTTCTCTTTAAAATTGTGGATTTTTCTGTACAAAGCTTTTAAAACGGTTTCTAGATTGTTTAAGAATTATATTTTCTCTAAAATATTATTTTAAATATATTTTAGCCTATGTTTATGAGTTTCGACATATAAGAATGAGAATTAAACAATTTAGTAAAAAAAATACGTGCTATGGGACATGTATTTTTGCTTTATCGCTTAATATTGGACTTGTACGATCAAAACCAATTTGAAGTATTATTTTGAGTTGATTTAGAAGTTGCCAAATTTTGGTGAATATTATTGGTTTGAGAATTACTCTTTGAGTACATTTGACGATGAATCAATCTAGATGCATTTTGTGATGACCAATGAAATGAGGCAATATTGACGTTAAGTTTTAATTTGCAACTATGGTTAGAAATAACCATCACGATGTTCTTTTACTTGCATAGGAGATGAGGCAAGTTGTTATGATGGATTGACGATGATTTCGATATTTATGATGAATTTTTACTTGTCGATGAAATGAGCAAAGTCTCGATGTCACTTAAAACTCGTCCAAGTGAGAGATAAGGCGAGTTAGGTATCTTGCACTCGCCGATGAGATGAGGCAGTGTTTATTTGATGATGTTTTATGTTGGTTTTCTAATGTGACATCGACTAACGATTAATAAACCAATGGGTGCGAACGTATGGTATGGGACGTACGTTGACGCCTATTGGGTTCCTATTCGAGAAGTTGAGACACATTCACGATGTTACTAGTGCTACCGACCAAGTACTCAATTGGAATCGTCACGATGTTCAAGAAGTTATTACTCGACTCCAATCATCACGATGTTATTACTCGAGTTTTTGTGACTGGGTGTCATCAAGATGTTTCCGACTATAGTCAATCAAGAGGATCATGATGTTATGTGACCCCAAGTCACCACGATGAATGGCACCAAATAATGGTAGTACTAGTCAAGATGTAAATGCACGTGTTGTTTTCCATGAAGTTTTAGGTGTTTCGATTTCACTATTTTGATGATGATGCTTTAGTATAGCCTTATGTAAGAAAAAGGCTTATTGACAAACATGGTTTTATTTGTGATTTCGAATATGATATTTTGGATTCATTCCAGGTTCTATCAATATGGATTGGAGACATTATATATATTTATACCAATGAGATGAGGTATAAATTATGGTAATGCTTTTACGATGAGTGTTGATAATAGATTTAAGATATATTTATATTTATACCAATGCGATGAGGTATAAATGATTACGGAGATTCCTTTATAATGAGTTTAATGATGGATTTGAGATATATTTATATTTATACCGCTGAGATGAGGTATAATAATTAAGAAGTTTCTATTAGATGAGTTTATTTATGATGGATTCTTGAAGTTTTAATTATCTTATGAAGATTTACTTTATGTTCCATATGCTCACCCATTTCATTCGGTTATATATATAATTTGATGAACCATGTCTATCTAATATACATATTGTATTCCTCTATGCAATCATGATGAACCATTGATGTATCACTCTAGAGATAACTTGATGACTTATATCATTCCATTGGTAACGATGGAATGGTTTTCCCCTTATCTCTTATCATCACCTTTACTAATGATAAGTTCTAGCTAGCCTAACCTGTGTGTTTTCACTTGGGTCAGACCGAGTTTTTTCAGGTATCATCCATTTGACTTAGCTTGAAGTTGACGTTGGATATCAGCTCTTCTTTCGCTTGAGTAGTTTATTTCTTCCGCACCCTCTGATGTTTTTACATTTGATTTGATGTATATGGTGTGGTCGTGTACCACCTTTATTGTATTCATATTATATTGTACTGAACGTGTATCAGTGTATATGTATATATATGATGTTGGTTACTGTTCTATGATGTGATTTACATTCAGTTATTGTATTTTGTTCTAATAGATCCATTAGCCACCTATAGTTTTGTATTAAGCATTTACTGGGTATGTTGATCCACTTTAGTTGAAAATAAAAATTATATTGCATTTATCGACATATTCGGTAGATGTTCAAGACAAAATTATAGATGGTCGCCCTTAACCAGCCCTATTCTCCGCTTTAGTAGACAGAATCACTTGTTAATTCTCTTTGCTAAGGTGTGTCTCAGGGTGGAGCGTTACAGCTTGGTATTAGAGATGTGGTCAGAACAAAATAGAATAAACACTGAACAGTACATATATAGTGATACGTCGAATTACAATACGGGTGAATCATTGTCCTTTATTCGAGCTTGCTTTCGAATCGAGCCTTGATTCTTTTTCGAGTTTTGGGATTGTTGAGAAGTAATATTTCTAGGAATATAGATATATTATATTCCGTAGTATTCCGTAATAGAGTTTGACATCATCTTATCTTATATAAAATCTTATTTGGGATTATTCTATTCTTATTTTTGCCGATACGAGTGAGTTTGTATCGATGGAGCTGATTGTTTTCTTTGAGCATTCTTGTTGCATTCCTTTGAGAGTTGTGAGTTCTATTGAAGGGATCCACAATGATTGGCTCATCGTAAGCACTCTGAGATTTTTATTTGATGTTGCTTTTGTGAGTATTTGTTTGTTACTCACAATTTTGAGATGCATTTGATTTGAAATGGATTGACTTATTCGATATTAAGTCCAATCCTTTGTTTTATAGATCCTATTGTATACTTAGGTTTCCTATTTTGATTAGTTTATTATTTCTGTCACTTTGGAATGTTAATGATGATTTCAAATTTTCTGTTTTCACTCTTGAGTATCGATATGTTGATGATATTTCTCGAATTCCAGTCAAGGTGACTTTGCTGAGTTTTGTGAGTCTGTTTGGATTTGACATCCAGTCGGGCAATCGGGTATTGAGGTAACCTTATTCCTGGCTCTTAGCTCTCGGTTATCCTTCCACGAGGATATCCACTAAGGAATGAGGTGAGTTTCTAGATTGTTCGAGTTTGATTGAGTTTATCATTCAGCTTCACTGAGTGTTCTTTTCAAATACTCAATCAATGTTATCTTTGTAGCATTACTTTGTTTGAAGTAATGATTTGTTGTTATGTGCTTCTTCTCCTTCGAGAAGAATATCTTGCTTATCCTATATCTTGATGACTTTTGGGAGTGGCTCATGACATCGTAAGATTGACTAACACTCTATCTCCTTCTGTTGATTTTGAGAATCGGGTTTTCTAGGATTATCTCGATGCATTCTCTTAATGTTCTTTGGTTTGAGTTTTTGAAGCTATATATATATATATATGAGTTTTAAAAAGAGAAATTGGAGTTTTGAGATATTTTAAAAATCAAAGTTTTGAGAATATATTTATACGAGTAGTACTCTTTCATAGAAATAATTTAAGAGTGTTGGGTTACCCATCGAGTAGTTAAGAGTTCTGGTCGATACACCTGATCAACGTTATCGATAGGAATCTCCTAAATTCTATGATGAGGCAATCAGACACGATGGATTGTGCTTTAAAATTGAGATTAAATATTAAATTTATTTTTGAATGGTAATTGCAGCCATTGATTTTAGAGACGAGTAATGGAGTGGCGAGGCAGTTTTGATCATTCGATCAACTCGGCAGCCAACATATATATTTATTTATTAGAGACTCAATGGCGAGGCAATGCCATTTATTTTTTTTAAATTATAAAGATGAGAATATAAATGAGATTGTTTTTTAGCTGTGCTTTATTGGAAGTATATTTTGAGATTTTAGAATCTATATGGATGTTTGAAGAGAAGAGTTATAAGAGAATTTGTAGTTTGTTTTTGAACTATTTAAGTGGTTTAATAAAAAGGTAAAGAGAATTTAAACCATTAACTTATTTTGTGGAATATCATTATGGATTTACAAGTTTCTTTGGAAATTAATTTTGAAGTGAGAGAAGAAATTTGGACTTTTAATTTGAGTTTTAAATTACTTACTAAGTAATATAGTAAAAAGTTTGAAAATTTTCAAATGTTGAAAATTGAGATTTAAAATTTAAAAGATGTTGAGATTTAAAAATTCTAAATATCTTGGATTAAAAGATAATTCGAGCTTATATACTTATTCTTGAGTATATTCTATTTTTGAGCTATTATTAATGACATGCATTTTTCACGGTCGTTCTATTTGGTAGCCTTGTGAGAAGCCATCTTGTGATTTATCAATCTTGTCTATTGTATCTACCCTGCCGTGAGGATGTTCTTTCCATATATTTATGCGAAAAATCTTATCGATGATCTTCCTTATTGCTTAGAGTTTGGATTTAAGTGAGTTTGATCCCAACTCTATTCGTAGAGTTTTGTGAATTCAATCATTTTCGATTGATTAATTGTTGAGCATTTTAATGATTTTTGATTCAAAGACGGGATATCTTTAAAATTCTTTCGAGTTACTTGGAAAATTCGATGTTTTGCTAATCATCTATTACTTATATAGGAAAAGAGAAACCACACTTTTGCAAGTAACAACATTTTGACAACCGGCGCTCAATTTCCATTTCCAAGTGTCACTCAACTGATTACTCCTTAACATCGCAACGCTTTGACAACCAGTTCTCTTCCTTCTTTTTCAGTTACTATAATCCCATCGGTTAAAAAACCATCCACCTTCCTCCTTGGGTAATAATTTTGTATGATAGTTTAATTAGAGATTTAGCCTTCATCTCTCCAACTCTTCTTATCGATTTGATTCTACTCTTCAACTTCAACTTTACTACGCTTCAATTTTGCTTCCTCTCTATTAAAGTCCAAAACCGTTTCTGATGAAACCAAATCAGAAGCCGATACAACCCAAACCGTACCCAGATTCAGAAAGGAGATGCGTCATTGTCGAGTTTCTCTCCATCTTCGCACTCGATTTGGCTTTGGAGGTCTGGCAAGATCTAGAATTCGTGTGTGCTAATGGCAATCTCGAGGTTACGATCTACAAAATCATATGCCGATAACCTACACACGATTTGGGTAAGATCTACTTTCGACTTTTGGATTTGGTTCGGTATATATTGAAATTTTACTATCTCAAATTTGTGGCAGTAAATTTGTGCATTCAGTGGAAGTGGAAGTCCAGATAAATTAATTTAAATACAGATCACACAGAATCCTGAAGCCGTAACAAGCTTTAACAGAGTTGATTACTATTTTTACCTCCACCATAGGGATAACTGTGATAATAAACAACAATCAATTGTCTTTGTTTTATCAAATGTTTGAGTTGCGCATTGGAAAATTCATGCAAGTGATCTTAAATTTTGTAACATTAATGATATTTTATACTAGGACGACGATGTCTAACTAGCTATAGGTCATGTATTGTACTATCTGTAAAAAGGTGATAAAAACCAAAACCACTTAATGTTTTTTGTTCATCGACACTCAAGATATATATAAATAACTTTAAAACTATCTTTTTAATGGTTAGGCAATAAAACTGAATCAAACAAGTTAACAAAAATAAATTATAGATCACTGATGCTAATAAGAAATCATGCAAACTGATTGTTTTTTATCATTAAAACGATTATTTACTTCAACATTCCATTTTTTTAAAGCAAGGCTGTACTATAATAACATATATAAAAATCTCATGTAAGCAATAAGTTCCCAAATAACCAGCCTTTTATCTTTGATAAAAATCCACCTTTTATAAGTGCTATTTCCTCACTTGATGTAATTGATTTGAGAGGCCAACCAAACAAAAAAATAATGAGTTGGTTTTATTAGAAATAAAATTTTGTTAATACTTTTTAAACCGAGTACTGAGTTAAATTACATGATATCATCTGGACCTATCCAAGGAAACATATGTTATGCATCTTGAAGTTCTTATAGTAAATAAGACAAGTTGAACACCCTCAATATCCAATATCTTTAAATAAAACATTGCATTTGTATACATGTCGAATATATGTGCACGTAGTATATCTAATACAAAATGACCTTACAACATGTATTGGAGTAATTTCTTATTTGCAATTTTGTGAGTATTTGAAGTTGTTTTGTAATTTGTTTTAGCAAGTTGTGCTATATTAAAATACGTACGTAAAATGAATTTTTTTGCTTACTAACTTTGCTTGCTATCCTTTTTGTTCGGTTTAGGATAAAAATATGTGAAATCAAACGAATTTCTTATGTACTCCACTGGAATTTTGTTATAGGCATGGATAATCAAGCTTTGTTACACAATGCTTACACTGTCCTTGGCAATGAAAATGTAGGTTAGTGTTGGATATATTAAACCATCGTTTGTTATTTCATTGTTATCATATGCATATTGAGCATTTGTCTTTTGAACGAACTATCATTTTAGTTTCTGCTGATCAGAATTTCGTCACGTCAAAAACTACCCCCTTCTAAAGACAGATCAAAGTCAGTTCCCAGTTTTGCTTAACAATACTCATGTCAAATTACTACCTATCTTGATTTAAATGGATGATACGTAGTAATATATTCTTATTAAATTTTAGTATAGTCTACTTGCATATGAGTTTCACTCTTTCTACCAGCTTATATTTGTGCAATGTGTTTTGTAACTTTTTTTTCCTTTTTGTTTAAATTTTATCATTTATTGCTACGTTTTCATGGTACAGTTGAACTGATTTAGTTTCAATTTTGTAAGGCTATGTAATAAAGAAGTGGATTATAAACTTCACTAATGTATCCATGCACAAAAATAATACATTTAATATCTATTGCTTCATGATGTATGCGCTAAGTACTTTTTTCTATTAGAACTAATGTACACCCACTCCTTGCGAAATTAGGGATCAATTTATGGAAAACGATGGAAATGTAATGATGCAAGAAGTATTTGCTGTCATATTTTGAGTTGAATTCTAATATAAAAGTACCTCACATTTATCATTTCTGATGTTTTCATTTAAACGTATGTAAGAATTGCATATTTTCAGTAATGTTGACCAAAATCTCAGTATTTTTGTTATGCAGGTTTTGATTTTTTGCATTGGAAAGTTTCAACCATGTCAACAATCAAATAATTGGAACAAGTTGCTTTAAATAATACGTGGTGCTATGTAGGTACCAGTTAGACTACGTTCTTATATATATATATATATATATGTATATATATATATGTATACATATATATGTGTGTGTGTGTACATATGTATATGTGTGTGTGTGTGTATAATGCATTACTCATTAGGAATGTATTACATATAGAAATGTTAATACTATGCCACTCACTCATCCATTGCATAAGGTGGTTTCAACTTCCACCACTTTTTTTTAACTTAACTCACCCAACACATCATGCACACTGAGGAGTAAAAGAGTTTGTTCACATTTATAGATCCACCACATATATTGCTTTCAATACAACATGCATCAGGTGAATTTACATGATAGATTAATGGATTTTATGGGGATACCACTTACACTATCATTAGGAAGTAGGAAATACAAAAATAAGATATGTGTACATATTATATACAATAAGTTGATTGGTACGTATTTATTTTCGTTGAAACAGTTATTCATTTTTTTGGGAATTTTGATGCTCATGTATGGATTATATCCATATATATACTGGATATTTTTAGCAGGTATCCAATAATCCTATCGGCCTACAACTAACTAATCAAACTTAGAATTATGTTAAGAAACTCTGAGCTATTATATTTTTCTTTATAATGCTTATTACAACAAAAAAATAAATCCTATCGGCCTGCAACTAACAAATCAAACTTAGAATTATGTTAAGAAACTTTGAGCTATTATATTTTTCTTTATAATGCTTATTACAACAAAAAGTACTAAAAATATGTATTAAATTAAACCCGATATTATTTTTGATAATTTATTTTCTTTTTCATAAATCAAATCAGAACAATCGCATGTTTCCATGAACAAACTGTCTTTTTTTCTTTCAAAGATGCTCTTTTGTTATTACACTATATTCATCCAATGATGTAGTTCATAGAACTAAATATTTTGAAGTAACATTGTACACACTCAAATATAGTTTTGCAATGTTTTTATTATGTGTTCTTTCCGAAGTACATGAGTATGTACTGTCCACCGTTTGTTGAAATAAATATGATTTCAAATATTTAATGACCATGCGTACTTTTTTGATTTTCGGTAACTTGATAACATCATTTCTCCAGGGTTAACAGTATATGATGGGAAAATAACCCACTTTCAGACTTATTTATCAAACTAAAAATGCAGATTTACGGAAAATAAACCTTAACTCAAACTCGAACAGAGATGCTCTCTACCCTTCTTTCTACAAACTACTAGGTAAATGATGCAAATACGATAAGCCATGTTGTCACTTCTTCTATTTTGGATTATAAAAGGGTGTTGGATATTGATGTCAGTTGGAATGTATGACGAATATATTATAAATATGGATGGAAATATACTAGCTCATTATGTGTACAAATGAAACAACGTACACAATCATGGTTTTTATATTAAAGGTTAATTTTTTGTTTAATTAGTATTCACATAACAGTTGGACATAATTCCATAGTCCCTTATTTCTGGATATACATATAATGCATAAAGAGTGATTAATATGTTAATTTCCCTGTATTTTTCTTTCAAATCTTAACTTAGTTTCAACGGTGGAAGTTTTTTTGTATATTATGATACATTAGTTTTATAACTCGAATGGGATATTGGTGTTCAATGGTGAATTAAAGCACAGATTGCGACATTAATTTTCTACCGTTAACTGTTTCATACTACATCTAATTAGGAAATTCAACATGCCCATATGCATATATTATATAATTTAGGAGTAGTTATATAGTTTATATTACTTTATTGTCACATATTTTAGAAATTATCGTATAATTATTTGTAGTACCGGTTTTATTTTCATTGCTTTAACAATTTTGAAGGTAATCTTTAGTCAGAAAAATTAATCATGGTAATGAACTTTCTATTACATATAAAATTCTTTACACGTGGCAGCTAATCCATACACGACTAAAAATGCATGACATATATAATGTTGAAGACAAGCCGCGATAGTCATAGAAGTTAATAAGTTGAAACATTGATTCATTTTTTTTTTTTTTTTGAACTGGTACTTTATATACAACAAATCATTGGGACAACATATCCCATGTCAAATAAACGTTCGAAAGCAAGTTTCGAACTTGTGACATCCTGCACCAAAGCCGAATCAATTAACCACTTGGTCAAAGATGCTTGTCGAAACATTGATTCATATCAATAAACACTATGATATAGTGTTCCCCAAATTACTACTACATAGTATTTCATCATTTTTTCTGTGCACAATGAATGCCAAATTAAGCAACACCTTAGACAAGATCATTTTATCCGAAGTTGGCTAAATGGTACATGACCGCCTGCTCTTCAAGAGAAACATATCGAAACTGTATGCTTCACGTACAGTTTCACGCACCACTATTTTTCTACAAAATTTTTATAAAAGAAAAAAAATGATACAATGTTCATGCCATATCAAATGTAGTTTCGAAATAGGAAAAGAGAAAACAAATCATTCTTGCAACAACACGTGTTCTTTTCCAAATGTAGTTTTTTTCCTTCTCAAAATATACTTTTAGTCGGTACTACACACTGCCTTCTTTCCAATTCCTTCTCCTCTTCCCCATTTCTTCCTTGATGTAAACTACCTATCGTTCATTCCCGGCATCTCCTTACATACCCGCTAACCTTACCACAACATTGTTTGCGTATACGTTTTCCAATTTCAAACGATGATTAAACTGTCCTTTTGATTAATTCCTTCTCATCTTCCTTGTTTCCTTCTCGCTGTAACTAACCTGTTGTTGCCTACATCTCCTTACATGCCTGTTATTCTTACCCAAGGTTGTTTGCATCAACGTTCTCCACACATTTATTTAATTGTAAATTTGAAAATAATGGTTTTCCAGGTTAGTACTTTTTTAATGTTTTTACTCGAGTAGGGGATTATGTATCCAAACTACGGAGTAACATGACATGATGATCTATTGTTCCTATATATTGTCTGAGACGATATATTATTTCAATTGTTGGACCGTGTATAAATATGAATACATAGTTATTAGCGTTTGGATGGTTAGGTAGGGCGATGATCTGTTGTGCTAACATATTTCATTTTCCAACTAAGTCATTTCGCATATCTTCTATTTCATTACTTAGATTATCCAAACATGTACTTGATTACCTTTCTAAAAGCGGTTGCTTTAAGTTGTCAACCATGGTTATTTTAACTCTTGACTTTCGACAAATATTTTGGTTCTTTTTAAAGGTTAAAGGGGCGGCAATTTTTTTCTCCGCTTAAATATCTGTTAGTTGTACAAATAATCAGTCACAGAGCTACTAATAATATACATTTACAACTCCCCTTATAGTGCACAAAAAAAATTGATAATAATAATTGATGACAGTTAAATTACACCGTACACTTGGTGTCATATGTTGATTAAATTTGTTAACCTATTTTTGACCTTTTTTTTGGGTATGAGCATGATTTACTAGAACACTGTTAAAAATAAGATGAATTTATCATTGTCTATATATGCAGATTATATTTGATAGCTTGAATGACATAATCCATTTATCTATGCTCTTTTGCTAAACCATAAGGCTTAACTAAACTTGATGTTGATGTAAGTTTGTTAAAAAACTGTATAATATTTTTACCCTATGTAATTCATTTTTTCTCTAAATATTAACAATATACTATTGAGAACTCAAATTCTAATGATTAACTTGAAAATAATAATGATAATATTGGAAAAAAATTAGTTTCACTTGTGTTTTTTTATAAACAAGATAACTTTACTTTTGAATTACAATGGAAGAGATGAGAAAGGGAAATTGTGATACTAACATAGCGGTAATGAATTTTTGTGACCAGGGATATTATTTAACAAAACAATTATGTCAACAAAAACTTATACATCAAAAGATAAATTTATAGTAGCATACAATAGATGAATTTAATATAGAGAATATTTGGTTGAAATTATTTCGATAATTTGTGTATGGGCATTTGAGTAAAATTAAATGCTACGTTTTGCCAGAAACCATGATGGAAAATTGTCATTGCTTTTCATAGTTGAATTAAGCTCTAATTTACAATCAATATACACAGTAGATAAAAAAAATCTTATTTTATATGTAAATATACTAAGAAACCATTTTAGTACCGAGGTATCTTAATATTTCAAATCTGTACCAGTGTTATTCAGGTTAAAATAATAAGCCATAGTAAAACCTTCTCTGCTCATCTACCTCACTACCCAACATACTCATAGATTAATTGGAATCATGATGTTAGTATTACATATGGTATCTCATTATTTATGATTAATTTGAGGGTAACTAACTGCTTCAAGTTAATATGATTGTTTAATTTTCTTAGGATAGTGAGAAGGCTTTCCCCAACAAGTAAAGCAGATACTTATCGTTGGCAATTAAACTGTAATTCATATGATAAACTTAAATACTAAAATTTTCAAGGCCTGCTTAAACATATAGATTTAAAGTATTTAGTTTGTATGCCTTATATTTGATATAAATGCTCAACGGATCTTCTCTATAATTAAACATTGCACAATTAATGGCATTCATAAATAAATTTGTAATAGCTATCTACTGAATTGTGTTTAATTTCTCATCATAGTCACGGATAGTACCGAATGGCTAAGTTACACAACACTTATGTTGTTATTGATGAGGCAATTGCATGTGCTCCATCTTGCAGCTAAGGAAGTATTGAGTAGCTTAGTGTTGGTATACTCATTATTAACAAACTATATTTATGATTGTTTAATTTTCTTAGGTTAATGAGGAGGCTTTCCCTAACAAGTAAAGGAGATACTTATCGTCAGCAATTAAACTGTAATTTATAGGATAAACTTGAATACTGAAATTTTCAAGGCTTGCTCCAACATATAGATTTAAAGTATTTAGTTTGTATGCCTTATATTTGATATATATGTTCAACAGATCTTCTCTATAATTAAACATTGCATAATTAATGGCGTTCATAAATATAATTTGTAATGGCTATCTACTGAATTGTGTTTAATTTCTCATCATAGTCACAGATAGTATCGAATGGCTAAGTTACACAACACTTATGTTGTTATTGCTGAGGCAATTGCATATGCTCCATCTTGTAGCTAAGGAAATATTGAGTAGCTTAGTGTTGGTATACTCATTATATACTTTACTGGTATTTTTTTCCATTATCTTCTTGCATGATGACAGCTTATATTATATGCTTTGGTGCTAAAGCATATAACTGTCCGATAAGTTAGTGTACCAATTATGTTAAACTTTGATTAATTTATTTTTTGTTCAGTTAATGATTAAAAATTTAGCCATCAAATTTAACATTATAATTTTTTTGAAATTCAATATTTATTCATCTGAAACATGAATAATGTGTTCCATGATATTTTGAATCTAAATAAGGGGAAAATGTAGTTGAGTTTTACACTATCTTATGAAATATAGCTCATCTAAAACATGAATACTGCTATCATTATTACAATACACAATAAAGAAAATTGTCTAGAACTATGTAGTTCTATGCCATGATAATATGTACACATGTATCTTTTCTACCTGTTAATTTACGGTTAGGATAACACAAATATTCTACTGATTTCCATATGGATGAACGTTGTTTAGCAATTCAAACAAATTTAGTAATATGTGGCTTTTTTAAAGGATTACATTTGTATTAATTTTAAAGTAACCTTGCTAATATTCTGTTTGTAGAGCATAGCAACTAGAGCAGGTGGACAAATAATATTTTTTACCAAAAGGTCTGCAAGTTTGAAGGTAAAGTTAACATTAGTGCTCTTATTTTTTATATGGTATATTGCATTATTTCATGGTGGATGAACTTCTAAGACAATATTTGTTATGTGTTGTACGCTAATTATGTATATGGCGTGAACATTTTCATATTTAAAATACATATTTACTAAAATTATTTGTAAATGTCAGGCTAGAAAAATACTTAAAATATATTTATTACTAAAATTATTTGTAAATGTCAGGCTAAAAAAAATACTTAAAATGCATACATTACTAAAATTATTTGTAAATGTCAAGTTCAAAAAATGCTTTACTTCCCAGCTAGTTTCGACAGAGGAGTGCTCACATCATGATGAGTATGCAACTTGATAAAGACAAACAAATAGAAGACACGGTAACAGACTTAGCAAAGAAAGACTGAGCCATGCAGTATACAGTAATATGAGAAGCTCATCCAAATATGGCACAGGGAAGAGCAAATGATAAGTAAAGAGAGACAAAGTTATGAAGACAAAGTGCTATAATGAAAGTACTATAATGATGTACTGCTTATTTCGACCCCCTTCCCAACCGTTGCTGTCTGTTTTGTATTTTTATTATAGCATTTTTAATTTTATCTTAGTAAGTACGGTTTTTTATTCTTTTTACTGTCTCTACTTTGTCAATGGTTTGTAAATTTATTTTAGTTTGTTTGTCATTGTTGTAAAAAATAGGTGCTCAGGTATACTTTCCTATTTTCTTTTTTGACTTTCAGTTTGGTCAACGTACATCTGTACCATGGTTTGTTAGTGCTAATGCATTTCCGTAATATGCTACTATGATCGAATTACATATTTTTCTGTCTGTATAACACACGGAACTGACGTTACTATCATACTTAGTTAGGTTGTTTCCTAACCAATATCTACTACCTTGCAAGTATGTGGTAACCAACAACTTTGATTGAATAATTCAATTGGGTAGGCTGATTCATATATGCAAATGTGTGAACTGCTTACTCCTTTCTTTCTGAAATCCAATTTTACCCACCTTCGTGCTTTTATAAAAATTAGATCCATTCATGATCAACTATTTGAACTAATTACTATACAACCTTAACCACTGCTTTCAAATTGTTTACTTTCCTATTATTCTCCAATACATACCCAGTCCAAATAAAACTTTAACTAAGCAAAATTTACAAGATTGCTTTGATTACGCAAAATGAAATATCCTACAATAATTTGACCAAATATAACATTACAGAAATAACAAGAACAACATTTACCTATAAATTTTACTAATGGAAGAACGAGGTAAATTAATCATACAATGGACACAAACTTCGAATTTTCGCATTTACCCGTGTGCGTAACACGGGGCACGCACTAGTTATATTAGTATTTGATGGTCCATTGGATTAACCAAGTGAGTTTTTCCTTGTTTCTCCCTACCATTCTTTGTTGAGAGTATGAATGTTTGAGTTTTGAGCTTGTCTTTTATCCTTTTTCGATTGAATTTTTGAGTTGTTTACAACCTTTTTCCACTAGAAATTGCGAGGACGCAATTTTGTTAAGGGAGAGTCTGTAACAACCCGGGATTTTGGAGATTACCATTAATATTAAATTATAATGCAAATTATAATTTAATATTGTGTTTAAAAAAAGAATTGGATAATAAAATGATGGATTATATTGTTTATTTTATATAAACAATATCTTGATGAATATAATTTGAAATTTGAAATTTAAATAAGTCATATTATTTTATTTGAAGCCTATTTCAACATTTGATGGTTGAATAAAGTGTAAATGAATGAAATAAAGTTTTAAAAACTTTATTTATGGATTTGGATTGAAAATAAATAATTGTGATGGTTTAATTTTAATTAATTAGTAATATTGGAAATTTATTCCAATGTTAGCCTTTTATTGTAAAATAAAAGGAACAATATGAAGAAAATAAAACTTAGAAGTGTAATTAGGTTTGGAATAATGTATTAATGCTATGAAAATATTAAAACATTTTAATACATTCATTAGACTTAAAAATAAATTTTATTTGGTTGAAATGGATGAAAATAGTGATTTTTCACTAAAAATGGGAATATTGGTAAATATTGTTAAAAATTGTGTTATATGGGGAAAAAATATTTTAAATGGAAAAAATAAATTTGATGATTAAAAAGTGTTAGAATGACTTATTGCAATTTATTGACCCGAAAGAAATTTTTGTTTAAGTTATTGCATTAAAAATAGTGTTTTTACACTAAAATGGTGTAATTTGTAAAATATTGTCAAAGATAGAGTTTTATTTATAAAAATAACTTTTTATTGTCGAACTAAATTTTATTTTTTTATATAATAACAATTTTATTGCAAAAAATTTGTTGTAGATATTTTGTTTGGTTAAAAATAAGAAAACTAGTCTATAATTGATTAAATAGGTTAAATATGTATATAACATAGGAATATCTATAAGTATATTAGTCTTGGGCTTATTTGGGTAAGGTTTAATCCATTAACTTTCTCTAGAACCATCTAGAAAATATGAAATATGTGTAAAGTACTTTTTTCTCATCTTCCTCCCTAAAACAAAAGATACAGCAAATAGAAAGAATGAAAAACAATGGCTTTCTCTAATTGAATCTCAATTCAACTCAATTTTGCTGTTAATTCAGGAAGAACTTCACGAAAATATGAATAGAGAAAGGATTTCACCTTCAAGCTCCAGTATTTCTTCACAAATTTGGGTGTTTTCTATCTACAATCAAAGGTGAGTTTAAAACTCACATTTTCTAGCTTTGATTGAGATTTCAAGGTAAGAAATCTCAATTTTGTTTGTTGCATGTTTAATTATGAATTTCCGTCAGTAATTTTGACATATCTCTTTCGCATTAAGTCGGACTTCAAAAATTTTAGACGATTCGGAAAGTAGAGACATAGATCTACAAGTTTAATGTTTTGAGTTTTGAGTATTTTTTATGTTTATATGGTGAAAAATCCATATCTTTGTGACTGTCCTGTCATTGACAAAGAGTGTTTATATATTCAGCTGAAAAGTAATTTGATCATAACTACCTTGTTACCCATCGGAATTCAGAAATTTTTGATGTTCTGAAAACCTTATGATTTAATGTTTATAGATTTGAGTATTTTTTTATGTTTATATGGTAAAAAAATCCATATATTTGTGACGTCCTGTCATTGGCAGAGAGTGTTTACATATTCACCTAGGAAGTAATTTGATCATAACTTTCTTGTTGCCTATCGAAATTCTGAAATTTTTGACGTTCTGGAAGCCATATGATTTAGGCTATAATGTTTATGTTTTGAGTTTTGAGTATTTTTTATGTTTATATGGTGAAAAATCCATATCCTTTTTGACGGTCCTATCATTGACAGAGAGTGTTTATATATTCACCTGGAAAGTAATTTGATCATAACTTTCTTGTTACCCAATGGAATTTAGAAATTTATGAAGTTCTGGAAACCTGAGGATTTAGGCTACAACTTTTATTTTATAATTATTCTCATATTTTGTATATTGTTATGTGAAAATATATATTCTTTACAACAGGACCGAAATATACGTAGTGTTTAATTTCCGTGTTTGATGATATTCTGACGATTCCTATGATCTCAGTAGCATTCTTTTTTTTATAAAACTTGATGATATTAGATAGAAATGATGTCCATGAATATATTATCTTATATTTGAAGAAGTTTGAGATTAAAGTTTTATTTAAATTCCATTTAAATTTAAATAACGGTTAATACCGATATGTGAGTATTTTGAGGGTTTTAAATGATTTTAATTTCAAATAAGTTCTTGAAAATTTCTTAAATAAAAATAAAAATAAATCAATCTTTATGAAATAAGTATTTTGTAGCATTTTTAAGAGATTTTTTTAATCAATTATTAATTATTTTAAAGTGTTTTTACAATAGAAGTTCTCTTTAAAATAGTGGATTTTTCCGTACAAAGCTTTTAAAATGGTTTCTAGATTGTTTAAGAATTCTATTTTCTCTAAAAAATTATTTTAAATATATTTTAGCCTATGTTTATGAGTTTGGACGTATAAGAATGAGAATTAAACAATTTAGTAAAAAATACATGGTATGGGACATGTATTTTTGCTTTATCGCTTAATATCAGACTTGTACGATCGAAACCAATTTGAAGTGTTATTTTGAGTTGATTTAGAAGTTACCAAATTTTGGTGAAGAATATTGGTTTGAGAATTACTCTTTGAGTACATTCGATGACGAACCAATCTAGATGCATTTTGAGATGGCCGATGAAATGAGGCAATATTGATGTTAAGTTTTAATTTGCAACTATGGTTAGAAATAACCATCACGATGTTCTTTTACTTGTCCAGGTGATGGGCAAGTTGTTATGATGGATTGATGATGATTTAGATATTTATGATGAATTTTTACATGTCGATGAAATGAGACAAGTTTTGATGTCACTTAAAACTCGTCCAAGTAAGAGATAAGACGAGTTAGGTATCATACACTCACCGATGAGATGAGGCAGTTTTATTTGATGATGTTTTATGATGGTTTTTGTAACATTCCGCCTTTCTGCACGCTTTAAATCGACACACATGCCAATTCAAACCATAGGGAAAGGAAGATTGTTATGGGGTAAATAAGAAAACAAGAAAGAAATAAATATATATACAAAACAGAATCTCACAATGGAAGGATAAAATATAATAATCAAATATACATTTCATGAAATTGCTTTACAAAAATATTCGATTTTCTTTACTTATACAATATCAGAGTACATATACCAGATAATAATAATTAATGCAGCGGAATTAAATGGTGTGGTGGAATAATATAGTAGATAATAGTATTACAAATCTTCGTCTTCGTCCTCCAATTAAAGTCTTCAAATCCTGAAATGCTCGGACTGACCCGAGCGAATTGAAAAGACAAAACACTCGAGTCAGAACTAAAAGATCTATGTAAGTTAAATCAACAATAAATATGAGTGTAGTAACTTAAGAGATGCTAGGGATTCACATCCTGTAACAACCCGCAATTTTCACCAATTTATAATCATCGTTAAACGGTTTATGGCGATAGCAAATTGCTGTTTGGAGTTTATAAAACCCGGATTGAATTCCTTTCAAAAATTTGATGAACATGGTTGCGGGCTTCAATCTTATTTTGGCCCACATCTTTCATTTGTTTGTTTTGTGCCGATGGTTATCAAAAGAAAATAACTGGCCCCCTTTTTCCATTTTCATTCTTCGCAACCCTAATCATAATAAATCGAACGAAAGAATAATGGCGGCTCGCTGCAAATTAGGGTTTCGTTCGTTCTTAGCTTCGCTCGTCTTCGTGATGCCTTCTCTTCAATCATGGTGAGTAATTCATATTACTCACATCTAATTCAAGCGTGTTTCATTGTTGATGATTTCATGGGTTTTGTCGATCTCGTATAACCTGGTACCTTGATTTATTTACGACTTGACTTTGTTATGCTCTGTACTTTGATTCATTTGGTATGTCGTACTTCCATTTACACCTTTGCTGTTCCATAGCCTCGGCTTTAACTTGATTTTGTTCGATTTTACTTACTGTTTTGTGACGCCCCACCTCTATACCCACGCTAACCAAGGACACTAAGGAGTAATGCCGTCAACTAGCACGGAGAATAAGGCTGTTGAGGAGCGACCATCCGTGTAATTGCTTTGTGCGAGCACCGATATGTCAGATAGTAAAGCATATTTCATTTAAGGTGGAAATCCGACATACCGACACAAACTCAAAACTATCACACAGTGGCTATAATGTCTTCGGAAATAAATATAGAAATAAACAAAACATAAATCAGTCATAGATAATTCATATCACAAAGGCGGAAAAATATATGAATATATATAACACATAAAAGTGTTCATCAGAGTAGTAGTCAAGCAAGACCCACACTATCACAAAAGAATAGTTACAAGAACTACACAAAAGAATAAGTATACATCATAGAGTCTATATCTCAAATGTGTAGACCAAAATAAACTACTAATCTAAGTAGTTAGCCAAAAGTCAGAGAAAGCAATCCCAAGTGAGAAGTCAAGCTGAAGCACCTGTAACATCTCGGTCTGACCCGAGTATTATTTAATAAGAAAATAATAAACGGATCAGTCTAACCATAAATATCAGATGAAGCGATATAGAATAAGAGGTACGACTAAACACATAATAATCACAATGCCAAGCTGTGATATATATAAATAATTGAAAATCAACAAGAGATTAATCAATATCACAAAAATCTACTCAAGGATCAAAAGGAATGTCATACTCTTTATTTCGTTCACCAAACCATAAATATTGATGATTATATCAATATCAATCACAAAAGTCAATGACACACAAATTCACTAATGCACAAATATTGATAAAACTTATCAATGAAAATCACGAAAATTGGCGAAACACAAATTCTAGAAATCATCTCAAGAAATCCAGAAATCACAAAAAGGGGAAAGGCCTATCACAAACGGGAGCATAAAGCTCACCAACACGTGTATCACAAACGGAACGCTAATTCCATGGTTGCTAACCATCACAAATTGAGTCAAAGCTCCACAAACGGCCCGAAGACCATGGGTTGCTATCCCACCAATTTGAGTCGAAACTCCACAAAACAGGGTTTAGTCTCCCTCGCAGACAAAGAGACATCGCACATTGCTAGTCTAAATCACAAAAATGATCGTCATGATCATCAAGAAGTGTCAATTACACTAAGCTAGTAAATATATAAATTTAGCTTCACGTCCCATAACCACTAGCTTAACTTAAATATTTACGAACAAATTGTAGATCTCCACTAGAAAATTGTCACAAGAGATTCAATCGAACAAGTCCAAGAATTAACCGACGAAGTAAACGCAAGCGTTTCATACCACTCGTTTTACTAGGTCGTTTAATTAGATTTCTCATACGTGTGAGGTAAAGGCTTGTATATACTAATAGATTGGAAAACGGTTTAAGAAGCGAGCTTTGTAGTAAAATAGTGTTGAAATCGTTTTGATGAAAGAATTTTGATATTTACTACTAGTATAGAAAACCTTTATATTTTTAAAGTGACAAATCACAAAGAAGATTGTAGGAACAATCAATCACTAAAATTCACATTCGAAGACATGAATAAAATCCAAAGAAATCGATACCGAATCCATTAAAATGGATACTCCCAAAATCACGAAGAAAATGTCATCAAAGTCGATAATAAGTGATAATAACAAAAGGGAATCAACACGAATCGATTAAAGTTGGAAATTCAAGCTAAATAGGCAAATAGGCAAAAATTGGCATTTTCAGACGTTTGAAAGGTATGATTCAGACGTCTGAATCAGGAAAATAAATACTTTCCAGGACAGAATTCAAACGTCTGAATCAATAAATTCAGACGTTTGAAAATGCTAAATTTTAGCCTATTTCCTTTCTGGTTCAATTCGAACCAATTCAGACGTCTGAAATATAGATTCAGACGTCTGAATACCGGGGAATAAAAATTCCCAGTATAATATTCAGATGTCTGAATTGTACGTTTCAGACGTCTGAATCAAGGGTTCAGGGCATTCCCTGAACCTAGGCCAAAAATGGCCAAACGAATATCGGAAGCGATCGATCGAGCGGCAACGACTAAGAATTTACGCCAAGCGAAAACCCAACCTTAACAGCTCTTTGATACACCTCAAATATCAATGTCCAAATATCCATAAAAGGATTTTCATAGATTTTGATTTCAAAACACCAAAAATTGGAATATACACCAAACCAATCCAAACCAAAATCAATTGCACAAGAATAAGTGTTAGGAATTCATACCTAACAATTGAAGATAATTATAGACTAAGATGTGAGATAAAATCTCACCTTTGAATCCAAACAAATGAAGATGAAGCTTGAAAGCAAAGGAGAATCGACCACTCTTCAAATCCAACTCAAGAAGCTTGATTCTAAGCTTTAAAAGAAGAACATTCCCAAAGTTAGGTTTAGGAATTTCTGAAATTGATAAGAGAATGAGTTGGAGAAGAAGAAGAGAAGCTTACCAATGGGTTCTTCTATTAGTTTGGAGCTAGAGTTTGATTTGCAAAAGAAAACTAGGGCTTAGAGTTTTAATTTCCTCTTCCACTCTCCATTAATATAAAAGCTTGAGTATAAGGAAATGAGGAATGAAGTAATGAAGAGGAGAAGGGGTTGGGACTGAATACATAAGTGGGGTTATTGGGCTCAGCCCAAACCAAAGCCCTAAGTAAAAAGTGGCTAAATTCTACTATCTCCAAACATATCAAAGTTTACACTTAAAAAGATCGCAAACGTCATTTTGAACTCAATGGAAGGGGTCTCGAGTCCCAATTCGACTGTTTGCAAAAAGTGACTTTTTGGACTAAATTCCGAGTATCGATAAAATATTTAAATATAAAATCGACAAATATGCGGGTTGTTACAGACTCCCCTCCTTAAAGAAATTGCGTCCTCGCAATATTTAAGAAGAAAATATAAAGTAACAACCATAAAAGCATATTCAACACAAAAGAAATTTGAAATAAAAAGTTTAGCTCAAAGAGCACGAGAAAGTAAGTCAGGATGTGTTCGCTCGATGAATTCTCTAGATTCCCAAGAACAATCCTTAGGATTTGAAGACCATTGAACTTTCACAAGCGGGACATCTTTATTTCGAAGGCGTTTGACCTCCGAAGCAATAATTCGAATAGGATGCTGCTCATAAGTTAAATTAGGAGAAACTTCAATCTCTTCCACAACACCGGACTCAAGAATAGAATCGGAATCTCGAAGACATTTCCGTAATTGAGAAACGTGAAACACGTCATGCATGGCAGAAAACTGAGCCGGTAATAAAAGGCGATAAGCCACAGAACCAATACGTTCGGTGATAGGAAATGGCCCAGTATATCGAGGCGCTAATTTTCCTAATCGACTGAAACGTACAACACCTTTCACAGGTGAAACACGAATGAACATAAGATCTCCCACAGAAAATTCTAATTTCCTTCGTCGGTTATCGACATAGGATCTTTGTCTACTTTGGGCTTCTTTCATCCTATGACGAATAAGGTCAATCTTTTCTGTGGAGTCACGAATAAAATCTGGACCTAAAACCAACTTCTCACCGGCCTCAAGCCAACGAGAAGGAGATTGGCATGGCCTTCCATATAGTGCCTCGAAAGGTGCCATACCAATACTAGATTGGAAGCTATTATTATACGAAAATTCAACAAGTGAAATATGATCTTCCCAACTTCCACCAAAATCAAGAACACATGCACAAAGAAGATCTTCAAGAGTTTGATTCATATGCTCGGTTTGTCCATCGGACTGGGGGTGATAAGCAGTGCTAAAATTAAGCTTCGTTCCTAAAGCTTTTTGAAGACTCTTTCAAAATCCACTAGTAAACAATGGATCACGATCACTAACTATAGAAGTAGGAACTCCATGTAATTTAACAATCTCTTTAACAAAGAGTTTGGCCAAAAGAGGAACGGTTCGGTTAGACCGAACGGGAATAAAATGGGAAGATTTAGTAAGTCTATCAACGATCACCCATAAGCTATCATGACCCGAACGAGAACGGGAAGGCCGTCTACAAAATCCATGGAAATTTGGTCCCACTTCCAAATTGGAATTTCTAAAGGTTGCAATAACCCACCGGGCCTTTGATGCTCGGCCTTAACGAGTTGGCAAGTCATGCAACGCTTAACGAAGTTAGCGATGTCAAGTTTCATTCCCTCCCAATAATAAAGTCGCTTCATATCCACGTTATTTTACTGCTACCGGGATGAATGGTAAATTTAGAACGATGGGAATCTTCTAAAATATCTTTACGAAGATCACTAATATTTGGCACGATAAGTCTACCAAATTTCCGAATGCCACCACGAGAATCGATATTAAAGTTTTTCAAACCTTCAATATCTATTTTATCCTTAACATTTTGGCCAAGAAGAGCCAATTCAGGATCTAGCCCTTGAGCTTCAAGAATGCGGTCTAAAAGAGAAGGATGAGCCTCAAGGCTACATAAAACAAGAGATGAACATAAATCGGAAACACGGTCTCGAATTTTGCAAGTGGATAAAATCTCGAGATCGTTCCATTCGGATATAATCATAGAAACAACAGCTTGTTGCTTTCAACTAAGTGCATCCGCAATGCGATTCCCCTTTCTGGGAGTATAAAGGATATCAAGATCATATGGTGCAAGAAATTCGAGCCAACGCTGTTGACGCAAATTAAGTTCCTTTTGAGAGAATAAATACTTCAATGACTTATGATCGGTATAAAGAACAAATTTCTCTCCTAAAAGATAATGACGCCAAATCCGAAGAGCAAAAACAATAGCCGCGAGTTCTAAATCATGTGTGGCATATCTAGTCTCGGCCGGCTTTAATTGCCTTGAAGCATAAGCAATAACACGTTCTCTTTGCATAAGAACGACACCCAAACCAACACGACTAGCATCGGTATAAACAACGAAATCTTGATTCCCCTCGGGTATAACAAGAATAGGAGCAACAGAAAGAAGTTCCTTTAGTTTCTGAAAAGAAGTTTCACATTTGTCCAACCAAATGTATTTAACACCTTTCTTCGTTAAGCTAGTGAGAGGCACGACAATCTTAGAAAAGTCTTTGATAAAACAGCGGTAATAACCTCCCAATCCAAGAAAACTACGAATCTCCGTCACACTCTCCGGTCTCTTCCAATCTTGAATCGCTTCAATCTTTGAAGGATTCATGGAAATTCCGGATTCGGAAATAATATGACCGAGAAACTTCACACGAGATTGCCAAAAGTGGCATTTAGAAAACTTTGCTTTTAATTGATTACTCCTAAGAGTTTCCAATATAATTCGAAGATGCTTTTCATGCTCCTCCTCGGTTTTTGAATACACAAGAATATCATCAATAAAGATGAGAACAAATCGATCGAGAAAATCTTTGAAAACTCGATTCATAAGGTCAACGAAATAAGCCGGAGCATTCGTTAGACCAAATGGCATAACAGGCCATTCATAAGATCCATAACGAGTACAGAACGATGTCAAAGGAATGCTATCCTCTGCAATACGAAGCTGATGAAATCCAGTAGCTAAGTCTAATTGTGAAAAGACTCTAGCACCACTAAGTTGATCGAATAGATCATCAATCCGAGGTAAAGGATATTTATTTTTGATAGTAAGATCATTAAGCTTGCGGTAGTCAACGAAAAGCCTAAGTGTACCATCGGATTTCTTCACAAAAATAGTCGAAGCTCCCCAAGGCGAGGAACTTGAGCGAATAAATTGTTTTGTTTCCAAATCGGATAATTGTTTACGCATCTCCTCATTTTCTTTATTGGACATACGATAAGGAGGACGAGTAATAGGTTGAGCTCCAGGGATAAGATTAATTCTGAACTCAAATTCTCGCTTAGGCGGTAATCCTAAAACGGGCTCAAATATGTCAGAAAATTCACGAACAATGTGAATAAGAGAAATTATATCTTCCTCGTTATCATTATCATCATCACGAGGATTTAAAGAATATAAAGATGCAACCAAGCTGGAATCCGAATCTTTAAGATTAATAGAAATCTGCTTAACAGATTGAGGATGTCGAAGATGAATAGTTCGCTCAGGACATAGGATATGAGCTTCATAACGGTTAAGCTAATCCATTCCCAAAATCACTCCAAAGCCTAAATAACGCATGACATGCAAATCGGCTAGGAAAGAAAAGTCACACAAAATAATCTCGACATCTTTACAAAGCAAACTAAGAGTTGCAGATCCGCCAACTGGATTCGAAATTCTCAAAGAAGTCATTAAAGCAACAACACTTAAAGAAAAAATATCAACAAGTTCTTTTGATATAAAAGAATGGGATGCACCCATATCAAAACGAACTCGAATGGGTTGATCACGAAATATAATGGTGCCATCAAGGATAGAATGAGACATACCTTGACCACGAGATGTGTTGCCAGGGGCTTGAGCAACATTTAACTTTCCCTCCTTCTTGCACTGAAGCTTGGGGCATGAAGATATAACATGACCGGGACCTTTGCAGTAGCGACAAGAGAGAGACTTTGGACACTTGTTCGCGTAATAGTCCTTCGAACTACAATTATAGCATTCCCCACGACCAAAGGAAGAAGTCTTTGCCACATAGGTTGCTTGCTTCCCCTTTTTGTTGGGATAAGGGCCTTTGAATTTACTGGTCCTTTTCTTGTTGTTGTTGAAGCTTGGTTTGGAACCCACCACTTTAACATCGTTTTCCCTATCCGCCACTTCAAGATGAAGAGCGATATCAATGAGTTGGTCGAAAGAAACTTACAATTTTAGAAGTAATGGCTTCTTGAGATTTTTGTTTAAGACATAGATAAATCTTTGGTTCTTCTTTAATGGGGTGTTGATGTATTCAACCCCATATTTGGAAAGTGACTCGAAGGATGCAACATAATCAGTCACGGAGGCTTCACCTTGAACAAGGTCAATAAAACAGCGAGCCAAAGTCACCTTCTCAGCTTCTCGTACGAATTTTAACTCGAAGCGCTCTCGGAATTTCTCCCAAGTGAGATCCGCTTCATTTATTTCAGAAATCAGAAGCTCGTACCGGTCTAATGCTCTTTCTTGGACCATACTAGAAGCCACCTGAACTCGGTGAAGATCAATGAGGTTCATGCGAGAAAAGATTCGATCGCATGTCCTTAACCAAGCCTGGACTTCAATAATCGTTTCATAACCTTTAAATGGCTTCCCACCCAGGTTGGTGTAATCATTGCACAAACGTGCAAACCAAGATTTAGGGTGAGTAGGTTTCGGATTAGAACCAGCTGCTTGAGCATTCGTGACAAGGTCAAGAAGTTGCTGGGTAGTCATAAAAACTCTATCTTGGGGAGTAGCACTAGATTGACCGACGCTGGGACGGCCAGGTCTAACCATTTCTCTTCCTTTGGAAAGAAATAAAGAAGAAGAAAAAGGTTATTCGCAAAATGAATATCAAGCAATCTTGATATATAAAACAAGGAATCATAAAGAAAATAGGATGAATCGGTACGAAGACTCGAATTAAATCCCAAGGCATGACTCCTAAGAAGGACTTAGGACTATGATCCTTGTTACATTATTCTACATTGTTCCGAAGTTTGGCTCTGATACCAAGCTGTGACGCCCCACCTCTATACCCACGCTCACCAAGGGCACTACGGAGTAATGCCGTCAACTAGCATGAAGAATAAGGCTGTTGAGGAGCGACCATCCGTGTAATTGCTTTTTGCGAGCACCGATATGTCAGATAGTAAAGCATATTTCATTTAAGAAGGAAATCCGACATACCGATACAAACTCAAAACTATCACACGGTGGCTATAATGTCTTCGGAAACAAATATAGAAATAAACATAACATAAATCAGTCACAGATAATTCATATCACAAAGGCGGAAAAAGATATGAATATATATATAACACATAAAAGTGTTCATCAGAGTAGTAGTCAAGCAAGACCCACACTATCACATAAGAATAGTTACAAGAACTACACAAAAGAATAAGTATACATCATAGAGTCTATATCTCAAATGTGTACACCAAAATAAACTACTAATCTAAGTAGTTAGCCAAAAGTCAGAGAAAGCAATCCCAAGTGAGAAGTCAAGCTGAAGCACCTGTAACATCTTGGTCTGACCCGAGTATTATTTAATAAGAAAATAATAAACGGATCAGTCTAACTATAAATATCAGATGAAGCGATATAGAATAAGAGGTACGACTAAACAAATAATAATCACAATGCCAAGCTGTGATATATATAAGTAATTGAAAATCAACAAGAGATTAATCAATATCACAAAAATCTACTCAAGGATCAAAAGGAATGTCATACTCTTTATTTCGTTCACCAAACCATAAATATTGACGATTATATCAATATCAATCACAAAAGTCAATGACACACAAATTCACCAATTTTCGTGATTTTCACTGATAAGTTTTATCAATTTTCGTGATATTCTATTAATTTCTTTACATACTCTATGTATTAATTAATTAACATAATTAGAACTTTATTTCAAATAAATTCATTGACCAATTAATTAGGTAATTTATAATAGTTGTACCCTTAACTTTATTTTCAAATAACGTGCTACTAAATTTCCTTTAATTGCAATTTGATTTCCAAATCTTATGCAACATACTAAAGAAATATATATATATATACATATATATTGATTCGCGCCAACAGGGTTGGCGCAGTTGGTTGATGGTCTAGACTGCGTGATCGAAGGTCACGAGTTCAAGCCCCGAAACTGACAACCCTGTAACAAGTACCCGAAGTATGTGTTTGGTAGGCACATACTTCCCTAGAGTTTACAAGCGAAGCTTGGTTCTCTAGGTAATTCAAAAAAAATAATATTGATTCGGTTTTCTCATTCATTACTTTAATATACCCCTTTTAACAACTCCTAACCATTGTCTTTACATTTCACACAAATGTAACATTTGATTACATTTATTACAATTCAATGTTGGCATTTATTTCCATACTACTGACTGCATTCACTATCCTTTTACTTTACATTTTACTTCTTACAACCCTTTTCTTTTATTCATTGGTTTAATGTTTATTTCAATTATTCCTTTATTACTTACAAATCTCATTTCATTCATGAATGCCATTATTTATCAATTATTACATAATTTCATTTATTAATATTCATTTTATTCATGCTTAATTCAATTCCTTTGCACCTTAATTCATTTACTAAAGTTTATAATCATTTATTTATATTACTTACCTTCTTATTATATTAAATTAGTAGCATTTCAATTATACTTCTGATTATAACATTTCATTAGTTAATTCAATATTCCCTTTTGTTTCTTTTATTAACCTTATGATCAAGTATGAAAATTTTCATAATTTCAACTGATTGCACTTACATTTTGAATTTGTAAATCTTAATTTCAATTGTTATATTTAAATTTCTAACATTTGCTTCATTATAACTTCTAAGATTTTTATTTCTTCCTAAATTTAATTGCAAAATTTAAATTAAACTAACAAATTTATTAATCAAAATTTACGGGGAGCTACAGTTTTCTAATGTGGCATCGACTAATGATTAGTAAACCAATAGGTGCGAACGTATGGTATGGGACGTACATTGACGCCTATTGGGTTCCTATTCGAGAAGTTGAGACAAATTCACGATGTTACTAGTGCTACAGACCGAGTACTCGATTGGAATCATCACAATGTTCATGAAGTTATTACTCGACTCCAATCATCACGATGTTATTACTCGGGTTTTTTGTGACTGGGTGTCATCAAGATGTTTTCGACTATAATCAATCAAGATGATCATGATGTTATGTGACCCCAAGTCATCACGATGAATGGTACCAAATAATGGTAGGACTAGTCAAGATGTAAATGCACGTGCTATTTTCCACGTGGTTTTAGGTGTTTCGATTTCACTATTTCGATGATGATGCTTTAGTATAGCCTTATGTAAGAAAAAGACTTATTGACATACATGGTTTTATTTGTGATTTCGAATTTGATGTTTTGGATTCTTTCTGGGCTCTATCAAGATGGATTTGAGACTTTATATATATTTATACCAATGAGTCGATGAGGTATAAATTATGGTAATGCTTTTATGATGAGTGTTGATAATGGATCTAAGATATATTTATATCTATACCAATGAGATGAGGTATAAATGATTATGGAGATTCCTTTATAATGAGTTTAATGATGGATTTGAGATGTATTTATATTTATACCGATGAGATGAGGTATAATAATTAAGAAGTTTCTATTAAATGAGTTTATTTATGATGGATTCTTGAAGTTTTAATTATCTTATGAAGATTTACTTTATGGTCCATATCCTCACCCATTTCATTCGGTTATATATATAATTAGATGAACCATGTCTATCTAATATACATATTGTATTCCTCTATGCAATGATGAACCACTGATGTATCACTCTAGAGATAACTTGATTACTTATATCATTCCATTGGTAACGATGGAATGATTTTCCCCTTATCTCTTATCATCACCTTTGGTAATGATAAGTTCTAGCTAGCCTGACCTGTGTGTTTTCACTTGGGTCAGACCGAGTTTTTTCATGTATCATCCATTTGATTTAGCTTGAAGTTGATGTTGGATATCAGCTCTTCTTTCGCTTGAGTAGTTTATTTCTTCCGCACCCTCTGATGTTTTTACATTTGACTCGATGTATATGGTGTGGTCGTGTACCACCTTTATTGTATTCATATTATATTGTACTGAACGTGTATCAGTGTGTATGTATATCTATGATGTTGGTTACTGTTCTGTGATGTGATTTACATCCATTTATTGTATTTTGTTCTGATAGATCCATTAGCCACCTATAGTTTTGGATTAAGCATTTACTGGGTATGTCGATCCACTTTAGTTGAAAAGAAAAATTATATTGCATTTATCGACATATTCGGTAGATGTTTAAGATAAAATTATAGATGGTCGCCCTTAACAAGCCCTATTCTCCGCTTTAGTAGACATAATCACTTGTTAATTCTCTTTTCTAAGGTGGGTCTCAGGGTGGGGCGTTACACATGATGACATGACAAAAGATTCAAGTGGAAGAGAACCAAGCTAATGATCTTGTCACAACCCATAAAGAATACCAAATATAAATATAAATTCAATACACATTGAATTTGAAACAACTTTGAAATTAAAGAAAATGGAACACCATAGTTTTTGCCATGCTTTCAACATCTACTTGCTCGGCCTAGGGGGTGAATATGGTCTGGTTTGGTATGGTTTTGGATCAGGTTTGAGTCTATGAAGGCACCGCTACATGTGCTAGAATTGGCAAAAGAGTCACAACACATGAATGTGAGGAGACAAGGCAATATAGTGGAGTTTTTGTCAACTTTTGGGCTCGGCTACATGGTCCTAGGGCTCGGCCATGACATGTTTCAGATCTGGACAGGGGTAAGGCTAAGGGTAAATTGTCATATCATGGTGGTGGTGGAGCATGGGGAGGTGGCCAAGGCAATCCAAGGTGATGGTGATGAAGACTAGGCTCGGTTAGGCATGTTTTAAGGAGTTTGCTACATTTTTGTGGATTTTTTGTCATGGGGAAGGTATGGCCAGATCTGGTCAGAGGAAGGGGATGTGATAGGTGGTTGATGATGATGATGAGGAGGTGGTGGAGGTGATGGCCAAGGCACTAGAGTGGAGAGCATGCAAATATGTGAAGAAATCATGGCCAAAACGAGGCAAAAGGAAGAAGAAAAAAGAAAACGAAAAAAAATATGTACAGCCATTACTTACAGAGGAGCAAGCTTCACATAAGAAGATGATCAAATGAGATGCGGCAAAGAAATTTGTACGTGAGTTTGTATTTAATTGAGAAGTTTCACGTTGATTTAGAGGGAAGAACGGCAGGAAATAAATAATTGAAACGTTAGAGAAATTTAAGGATTTTATTCCTATTAAATCAATAGGAGCAAATGGAAAAGTGGAATGAGATGAAATGTTATACGTGAATTGCAAGGCAAATAGGCGGCTATTAATTTGAATGGCTAAAGTATGGAATCAAAGTGGTGTGCATAGTAAAGGTAATAAATAAATTGAAACGTATGCCTAAAATAAATAACAAATTAACGTATCTTATATTTATCTATTTCCTATTTATTCAATAAAATATATGCTAAAGAATAATTTAGTAAATAACGTACCGTATAAATAAACATCAGAGAAATAAACAGGAAATGGATATAAAAAGTATCAAATAAAACGTATAATTTAATTGCTATTTACAACTTTGTTTATTACTACTCTTAAAAAGTTTGATTTGTTACATATCCATTTGATTTGTTTATTACTTAACTAAGAAAATGAATGTAGAACATATACAATAAAACGTATAGATTAATTGCTTTTTACAACATTGTTTATTACTTAATTCACAAAATATATATCCAAATTAAATGGAAAATCGGAACAAATGTTGTAAATATATACAATTTAAATAAAGATTGGAAGTTAAAATTTAAGTTTTAAAGTTTCAATTAGAGTCAACATTTAACCCAAAATCTAAAATTCCATAAATTGTTTATATTAAATAAACTTAGGCAAATGATTTATAACCAATTCAGGAAAATTCTAAAATTCAAACTTTAAAGAATTAAACACCAAAGTTTTTTAAAATAAAATGAATAAAAATATTTATTAAAATTTTGGGCCGTTACATAAAATATATGCATAATATATCATGTTACACAAATTAGAACATGATTTTACAAACAAAGATATTATTTATATAAATTTAAAATAAACAAATTTGTTAAATAAAACAATTTACACACAATATTGTAAAAAGCATAACTTTCACAATATTAATCCGATTCCAATGAAACGAAAAGCAGTATTCTTGAAATTAAATCTATTTTCATAATAAAATATAAAATTCAAAAATTAAAATATTTAAATTTTAAATTTAAAAGTCAAATTTTGACCATTTTGACCAAAATCCACTTTTTTGGAAAATATTATATTTATTCATGTTTGGAATTATAATTCACATAGAAAACAAAATTTATGTTTAAAATAACAAAATTTATCCATTTTAATAAATAAAATAAAGTTTTTAAATCATAAAGTTCAGTTAAAATAATTATAAAAATTTAAAATAATTACAAAATACAGGGTTGTTATATTTCAATCCGTAAATTAAAATATAAATCGGTTATATATTATTTCAAACCGCAATCCAAAATGAGATAAAAATCCATAACAAATTGCAGTTTATAACGATATAAATACAACATCCATTCATCCAATATCAATCATCAAACATTTATCACAATCATCATCCAATTCTAACATCAATATAGAACAGATAATAAGTAATAGGTATTTACGGGCAGTTTATATTCAATAATAAATTAATAACTATTTTATGCAAAAAAATTAAAATAACTAAGATGGTTTAGAAGCTATGAAATTTGAAGTATTATGTTTTGAAAGGTTATATTTCAAATGTTTGGTTTCGAAGGGTATAAATTTGAAAGTGCTATGATTTTGAAAAAAAAGGATATATTTGAAATAAAAATGATATAATATTGATTTGGGATTTCTTTAAAATGATATCATCTTGATTAAGTTTTTGAAACGGAAATGATATCATAATTATATGGTTTCGAAATGGATATTATATTCTGGTTTTGAAGTATAATTATTTTGAAAGGACTGCGGTGTTATAATAACGTTTGTGTAACGACCCGTAAATTTTTGATGATTAAAATTATTTGAATTAATAAGATTTTTGTAATTAAATTTAGAAAGAAACAAATTTTTTATAATTTACATTGAAGTAAATGTTAAGATAATGTGTAGCAATTGTTATTAAAACTAACTATAGACAATTGGAGTAAAATCGCAATAATGAAAGAGTGGAAATTGCGCACTTGGTTATAAAATGGAAGATAGGTAAATAAAAGTAAGTATTGAATGAATTAATGAAATAATACAGTGTTAATGGTAAGTAATAAACTTTTGAATGTAAGAAAAGTAAATAGGTGACAACTAGTATATGTTATTTATTTATTTAGTGTGTTAAATAAAATTAGTAATCAAATCGCAATTTAAAGTAATTTTATCTACTTGGTAATAATGGATTAATAATGGGAATGAAATGTAAGAATGTTGATGTAAGCTAATAAATAATTAATTCAATGCAATCCCAATTGATTGGAACAATTGCAGAGTTATAATTGATTATCAATAGGAATATTTGGTAATAAATTAATATAGGAAAAACAAATGCAAATATTGAATTAATCAATGAAGTAATAATAATAAATAGTTATTAAATAAAATCAACGTTCTGTATGTAACTATTTGGAAATGATAACTTATATAAATATGTTTAAGAGTTGGTGGCAACAATTATTATAAAGTAATCATTTCTTTAGTCCATTTAAATCAAAATTTGTAATCAATTGCAATAAATCTGAATTAAATGTTACGTTAATGTAAATTAGGGTAATAATTGGGAATAATGCAAATTTTATTCAGTGTTATGATTATTAGTTGAATATAACATAAACTTAAGTGTAAATTTAAGGTTATGCTAACAATTATTATAAATTACCTAATTAATTAGTCAATGAATTTATTGGAAATCAAGTTCATTTAAATGTTAAGTAAATGAAGGGTAAACAATAAGAACTAGGTATAAATAATAATGGACTTAGTATAAAGATTGAAACTAATCAAATCAAAGTTATTTGGAATTTATTATAATTAATTGGAACTCAAATTTTAATAAATGAATTTATTATAAATGGAATTTAATTTATTACGCTAATTGAAATGAAGATGGAATGTGAGAATATTAATGTAATAGATTTTGAATCCAATATTTATTTCATCTGTTGACAATAATGAATTGAATAGTAGAATAAAAAATAAATTTAACAGAATTTTTGGAAATTAAATTTATAATTTCTGAATTTAATGAAATTGTGGTTAATACTGAAATTTATAAATTAATCAAACTCTAAATTGACATTTAAATTTGGACAAATTAGTGTAAATGATTTAGAAACTTAAAAATGATGAAATTGGTTAATTATAGAGTTGAAATTGAAAATTTGATTTAATTTGTTAATTTATTAATTTAATTAATTAATGTAAAAATAGCTATTTTGGCCACTGACTCGGATTTCAACGAAACCAGTTTCGTCGGATCCGTAACAGTGAATTATTGTAGGATTCCAAGTTTCGTAACGATCGGACTTGTCATTTGAACGTACGAACGTGAAACGCCTAGAAATCAAAAATTTGAAATCAGTCGAAATCAATTTGAAATAAATTGATTTTAGCATAACTTCTTCGTATGATGGAATTTGGACCTGAAACCTGGTCCATTGCATTTAAAATATTCTAAAACATCTATTTTTTATATGGGTTGACCCAATTTCGTTTCGGAGTCAGAATGGGCTTTTCGGGCCATTTTATCGTTCAACGCGTATATCCAATCGATCCGATCCATTCTATTTCAGCTTTGTCTATAAATACCCTGTTATAAACCCTAGCCTACCTCTATTCCTCATTTTTGTACGTTCAATCAACTCCTCTTTCCAATGGCTGCAAACCCTAATTCCCAAACACAATTCTAAATCAAATCCAAAGCAAAAATTCAAACTCCACAAACAATATCAAATTATATATCTTCTAGAAAGCTCTCGAAAAGCCCAAATCAAAAATAGGATTCGTTTTCTGATCTGGGTTACGATGTGGCCGGAATTTGTCGATCTATTCTCGGCCATTCATTCGAGCGCGATCATCCACGACGGATCGTCAAATCAATGTTACTTCTAGGTAGAGGGGAACGAGTGGAGGCCATCGGTGTAGGTAGTGTGGCGATTCAATAGTTAGATAGAGGCCAAAAATTCGATTAGGGTTTAAATACATAGACGGCGGCCGGTGTGTTTACTCGATCGATGATGGTTGTGGGACTCGGTGGAGGCTAATGCGAGGTTCAGGAAGGTGGCGCGGCTCCTAGGGATGACGGCAGCGGTCACGGTGGCTGGTCGTGGGCGTGCGTCGATCTATTTGGTGGCGGTGATTGATACAGTTCGAATGCGACATTTACGCTAGGCCCTGAGTAATGGAAGGTGATGACGTGTGTTATTTGGTATTATTTTATTTATTTTATTTATTTAAATCGTACAATGTTCTAATGTTAATAACATTTGCATACGAGGTCCAATTTGTGCGCGGTTTTCTCGGCTAGGTTCGTATCAGAATTCCAGACATTTTGGTGCTGGTTTGGACGAATTCTGAGAGTGTTCAAATTCTAGGTTTAAATTTAATTTAAATTTAATTTAAATTCAAAAGGTGAGTGTTTTAACCCACTCATAAGTTCTAAAATTTCTTATGTGTGTTAGATTAATGATTAGAAATTTATTTGTTGCTATTTGGTATATTTTCATCATCATTCCAGTTATTCGATTTATTTTTGCATATAAACTGCCAGTTAAATTAATTTATTATTGAATATAAACTGCCAGTAATTACTTGTTATTTATTATCTGTTTTATATTGATGTTATTGTTTGAATTAGATGATGATTGTTACAAATGGTTAATGATTGATATTGGATGAATAGATGCTGTATTTTATATTGTTATACTGCAAGTTGTTATGCATTTTTATTCCATTCGGGATTGCGGTTTGAAATGATATATAACCGTATTTTATTTTAAATTACAGATTGAAATGATAAATATGCGTATCTCTTGACCATAGGGTAGAAAATTATATACAGACACCGGAGTCTATTTATAAAAATATTTTGAAATGACTTTCTGTGGTTTGGTAAAGTAATATATGGTTTATGAGATATTGATTTGGATATTTTATAAATGTTATTTTTATATATAGTTAATTTTTTTGTTTTAAGCTATGTATAAAATTGGTTTAAAGTATAAAATAATTTAAATAATTAAGTTGATTTTATTAAGATAATATGGTTAAGTAGCAGTCTAAATTATATTGTGTATACAGTTATAATGGATTAAATAAAACCGAGGTTGGAAGATAAATATGAATTGATGCGAATTAAATTTTTCAAGAATTTTACTCGAATAAATTTGACTTGAAATTGAGATAAATTTGAGATTATATGAAATTGAATTCATTTAAAAATTAAACCGAAAGGGTTGATGGGAAATTTATTAAATTGGATTTTGGGGTCTAGGTGAATTAAATGATTATTTCAAGTATAGTGAATTGAAGGCAATATCCAGTTATTTGTAATTTAAGTCTTATTTAAATGATAAGGGGTTTATTATGTAAAATATTTCAAACTAAATAATAGAAAATTTAATTGTTGAATCGAAATTATCAAATTTAGTTTTGAAATTTTGGAATATTTAAAGCCTTGATATATATCGAAACTGAAATGTTTATAGAAATTGAAATGTTTCGAAGTTATGAATTTCAAAGCATTATTGTAACGACCCATAAATTTTCAATAATTAAAATCGTTAATTTAATCATATTTTTGAAATTTAATATTTATGAGAATAAATTTTTTTGTGAATTATTAATAAAAGCTGTGATATAATAATGAAAATAACTAAGAGGAAACATAACATGGTTAATTAAAGTTAATAATGAATTTGAATGAAATGCCAATTAAATAAAATAATTTAAATTTTATGACATAGTTAAAATGGGGATATGAGTAAAACAAGTGTAGTTATTGAATTAATGAAATAATACAGTGTTAATGGTAGGTAATAAACTTTTAAATGTAAGAAAAGTAAATAGGTGACAACTAATATATGTTATTTATTTATTTAGAGTGTTAAATGAAATTGGTAATCAAAATTTCAATTTAAGGCAATAATGTTAATTTTATCTATTTGGTAATAATGGATTGATAACGGGAATGAAATGTAAGAACGATAATGCAAGTTAATAAATAAATGATTAATTCAATGCAAACCCAATTGATTGAAACAACTATTTGGGTTATAATTGATTGTAAACAGGAATATTTGGTAATAAATTAATATAAGGAAAATAAATGTAAATGAAAGGTAAACAGTGGTATCTAGCTCATAGAGTAAAAACAGGAAAGTGTAAAGATGGGAATTTAATTCAAATTAACGGAATTAATGTAAATGTTATAACCTGGTCACAAAATTAATATACGAAAGTGGATGCAAATATGAATTAATTAATGAGATAATAGATAGTAATGGTAATTGAATAAAATCAATATTATATAAGAATTGTAACATTTGTTTGTGAATAGTAAATTCATACGTGTAATTAAAAGTTATGATAACGATCGTTATAAGTTACCTGTTTAATTGGTCTATTAAATTAAATTGGGGAAACAATTAGAATTAAATGAACTTTAATTTTACATTAGCAAGTTTAAGACAATAACGGAGACTGTGAATGTAACAAAATGAATAAGAAATGCTAATTTTATTCATAAAGTAATAGTTGATGTAATAAAAGAGTGGAACCAAGATGAAATGATTAATTTGATTAAAATCTTAATTTATGTGTGCATTAATTTATAATAGGATATAAATGGTAAATTAATAATTTAAAATGCGGACTTACTAATAAAAAAAGCATAATAAATTGAAATGGAATGAATTAGTGTTATGAAACAAAGGGTAGCATTTGTTGTAAGCAATAAACTTATAAAAGAAATAAAAAGTTAACGGTATCAATTATTACGTGTTACATATTTAGTTAGTCTGTTAAATAGAATTGGAAATCAAATTTTGCAAATTAATGAGATTAATTACTACGTTAGTTTAAATTAGATGAAATAGGAAATGTTTAACGCATTAATATATAAATCATGATAATTATACCATAAAATGAAATTGATAGAATAATAAATGGAAAGAAAATTTAATTGAATTATTGGAAATTAAATTTATAATTGTTGAATTTAATGAAATTGAGGAATTAATCAATTCTAATTCGACAGTTAAATTTGTTTAAAATAGTGCAAATGATTAAGAAATATAAAAGTGATAAAAATTGTCAATTATAGAATGGAAATTAAAAATTGATTTTATTAGTTAATTATTAAATTATTTAATTAATGTAAAAATAGCCATTTTGACCACTGATTTGGATCTCGACGAAACTAGTTTCATCGGATCCATATCGGTGAATTATTGTAGAATTTCAAGTTTCGTAGCGATCGGGCTTGTCGTTTGATCGTGCAGACTCGAAACGCCTTGAAATCAATGAAATTAAAATCAATTTGAAAATATTTGATTTTAGCATAACTTCTTCACACGATGGAATTTGGACATGAAACTCGTTCCATCGCATTTAAAATATTTAAAAACATCTATTTGGATATATGGGTTGACCCAATTTCGTTCCGGAGTCAGAACGGGCTTTTTCGGGCCATTTTATCGTTCAACGCGTATATCCAAATCGTGTCCATCTATTCTATTTCAACCCTACCTACAAATACCCTATTACAAACCCTAGCCTTTCTATTTTTCATTTGTCTGTAAGTACAATTCAAATGTTCCTTCTCCTCAATGGCAGACATAACAAAAATTCCCAATTCCAATTCCAAATCAAATCCAAAGACAAAATTTCAAACTCTTCAAACCACATCATATTATATATCGTCGGAAAGCTCTCGACGAGCGCAACGTAAATCTACAATTCATTTTTCAATTTGAGTTTCGATGTGGCCGGAAATCAATGAAACATTCTCGGTAGTTCATCGCGCGTCGATGAACGTTGTCTGATCGTCAAATCATTTCTGGGTATCGTAGAGTGGACGATGGGGAGTGCATCGGTGGTGTTCGTTCTACGATTCGATGGTTGGATCGGCCAGAAAAATTCGGTTGGGTTTCAAACCCTAGTGGCGGCTGCGACAATTATGGGGATCGATCGGCTTCGTGGTGGGTCCTGGGGGGTCGGCTGGACGAAGCAAGGCTGGTGGTGGCCACGCCGTGGCCAACGGCGGCCCGTAGCGGCGAGTAAGAGTGGTCAAAGGTCGGTCAAAGGGGGGGGGGTGCGATGTGGTTCGCATGCGTTACCGGGTCTCAAGAGAATTGCGTGCATACATGAAAGAGAAGAAAGGTGATGATGTGGCGAATTTGGTTAGCCTGTATATTCATTTTAATTCAGTTTTGATTTTCAACTCGTTTAATCGATATAGCATTTGCATACGAGGTCCAATTCACGCGCGGTTTTCTCCGCTAGGTTCGTAATAAAATTCCAGACATTTTGGCGTAGGTTTGGATAGATTCTGTGACTGTGGGAATTTTGGGTTTAAATTGGATTTAAATTCAATTTAAATTCAAAAGATGAATGTTTTAACCCACTCACAACTTATAAAATTTCTTGTGTGTGTTAAATTGATATATGATGTGATTTAAAATTTATTTATGATTGTTTGGCATATTTTTAATCATCATCTCGGTTAAATTTAATTTACTAAATTAAATTGTTATTTAATTTATTATTGCATATAAACTGCCAGTTAGATAGATTGTTTAATTTATTATTGAATATAAACTGTCAGAAATTACCTGTTATTTATTATATGCTCTATATTGATGTTATTGTTTAAATTGGATGATGATTGTAATAAGTGGTTGATGATTGATATTGGATGAATGGATGGTGTGTCTTATATGGTTTTAAACTGTAAATTGTTATGCACTTTATTTCATTCGAGATTGCGGTTTGAAATGATATATAACCGCATTTTTATTTTAAATTACGAATTAAAATGATAAATATCCGTATCGTTTGACCATAGGATAGAAAATTATATACAGACACCGCGGTCTGTATATAAAAATATTTTGAAATGATTCTATGGTTCTGTAAAGAAATATATGATTTTGTGAGATATTGATTTGGGATATTTTAAGAACGTTATTTTATATATATATATATATATAATTAAATTCTTGGTTTTAAGCTATGAATAAAATTGTTTATGTATAAAATAAGTTTAATAATAAAGTTTGTTTTTTAATATAATATGGTTAAGTATTTACTTAAATTATATTTTAATATAGGGTTTATATTGATTTTTATAAATCAAGGTGAGAAGATAGTTTGAAATTAATTTGAGATTTTATTTAATTAAGAGTTATATTTAATAAGAATCCATTTGGAATTATTGAAATTGAGATTAAAAAAAATATGGTTTTATAACTTAATTCGGGTTTAAGGTAGTCTAAGTCAATATATCAAGTCTAAATAAATTAAGGAATGTTCATTTATTGAAATTTGAAGTTTTATTTGAAAGGATATTGGATTTTTAAGTAAATATTTCATAACTAAATAATAGTAAAGTGAATTTGGTGTATATATGAATTATAAAAATTAGTTTTGAAATATTGAATATTTAAGCTTTGAAACATATCGAATTTGAAATGGTTTATTTGGGGATTTAAATATGTATTTGGATATGATTTGTGAAATTGAAGTGTCTATTTTATTATATAAAGAAATTTAATATTTAAGCCATTTAAGCGGTGTAGTTATGTTTCAAAGTTACAAAAATCAGAGTTTTATGTTTTGGAAGGTTATATTTCAAGCGTTTGGATACAAAATATTATAACTTTGAAAGTGTTATGGTTTTAGAAAAGGATATATTTGAAAAATGATATTATATTGATTTGGGTTTATAAAAAATAATAATATCATATTGATTTCGGGTTTAAAATGGAAATGGTATCGTATATATATGGTTTTGAAAGGGATAATATATTCTGTTTTGAAGTATAATTATTTTAAAATGACTGCGGTGTTACAATAATGTTTGGTTGTTGAAGAGACCGGGATCGGAAGTTGTCGTACTCTCTGCCAACTTCGAAAACCACTTTAACAACCGTGTATGCGGTGGAGATTCCAGAATGAAGTAGGATGGCGGCGGCGTTTCCTTTGAGGTAAATATGTAGACCCGACTCCCTTGAGTTGGCATAAGGTGGCTAAAACAGGAGCGATTGACGGGTTAAGAAGGTAGCCCCTTTTATCGGACACATCCCTTTGATATTATACTCTGACTTTGGATTGATTCGGTGGCCACTTTTGATTTTTGATTTGGGCGTGTGGCTCGAGGTGGGCGGTAGCTGCGCGCTATGCGTTACCATCGACCTGGAAGCGTAATTGGTACATGTGGCATTGCCTAGTTGTGCCGTGTCACCTATCCTAGCATGCTTTGTATGAGTTTGATTTGTTTCGTACCTATGGAGTATCCTCTGGTAGCCTCCCGATCAGGAGGCATTACGGTACTGTATAGATTATTGGCACTATTACGTGTTAAGGGGAACGTTGGGTCACTCTTTAATGCTATTTAAAAGTAAGTTTATTTTACTATTAGACACTGTTATAATAGCGAAATATTACTACATAGTAAATAGTTTAACGGATCCTTAGAAGATGTGAACCCCGAGCATCTCTTGAGTTACTACACTCACGTTACACACTTGATAAGAGATGTCAAATTCCATAAACATCTCTGACGCCGTTCCACTCATATTATTTATCATTGATTTAACTTACATAAGATCCTTTAGTTATAACTCTAGTGTTTTGTCTTTTCAATTCGCTCAGGTCATCCTGAGCATTTCAGGATTTGGAAGACCGTATTCTGGAGGACGAAGAAGAAGATTTATTATTATCTATTATATTATTCCACTATGCCATTTATTCCGCTGCATTAATAATATCCTCTGGTATGTGTAACTCTGATATCTATTGTATAAGTAAAATCAAATATTTTGTAAAACAGCTTCATGAACTGTTTATTTAATTATTATATTTTATCATTCTGCTGCAAGATTCTGTTTTGTTTTATTTCTCTCTTCCTTTTTCTTATTTACCCCAATAACAATCCACCCTTCTGTATGTTTAAGTCTGACGTGTGCGGTTTATCGTCGATTTAAAGCGTGCGAAAAGGCGGGATGTTACATCTGGTATCAGAGCTTTGGTTTAGCGATAAACCTTAGCTTTGTAGGGTCTGACTCCTTATTAATAGGGTAGTAATACCCTATGGGAGTCGCTGAGCGTATATATATGAGAGAGCGTATTTTTTAGTGTTATGAAAGGTTTTAATATTGTATTACTTTATTCTGTTTTGTATTTATAAATTCATGTTGATGCATCAGACGCTATGACATCAATAGGGATTTCTAAACACTTAATAGGACAAACCGACACAATATTTGTTTTGAATATAGGTGAATGAAATAATTTTGCCTATTATATTTTTTGTATATAAAATATTTTTTTAGGTTATATTTGGTTGTAATATATTGGTTTTAAGGTAGTGAAATAAAATAAAACGAATTTTGGAAATTTAGAATCTAAGTCCTAGGGTTTTGGAAAATTTCTTTTGAATGATTTTGGAATATAATAATAATAATATTTATAATTATTTTCTAATATAAATATTTCAATATAATTTGAAAGAATGGTTTTAAAGAAGCTTTGAAAATAAATAAGTTCCGTACTCCTCTCTCTGTCGTTGGAAAATAATTTCGGTGATGAGTGCACGTATCATCGACATTCATTTTCGAGTTTCGAAGTGGGAAGGCCACTGTAGTAGTTTTACTACGGATTTATTTTGATAACCAAATATAAATTTCTAATTGTTTTAAGTATAATTGGACATATAAGTTTTAAGTATAAACATTTATCTATTATTTTAAAATGATTTGAAATTAAACCCATAATTTAATTTCTTAAGTTTCCATTAATTAATGGTTCCAATTGCTTTAGTGAAATGGAATTTAACTAATAATTGAAACCTAAAAATGAAATGATAAATTTAATGCTAAGTTATAAAGGAAATTAAAAGAAGGTTGAAATTGTAACATATAGAAAAAAGATATAATTATTGAACGTTTAATTAATTAAAAGAGATCAGATAAACTTGTATAATTGTCAGTGGCATTCTTTAACATATATATAACTTACCAACTATAAAAAATTAAAATGTTAAAAGAAAATTTAATAGGAAATTTTACAAGTAAAATTTGAAATAATGAAAGTATTTAATGAAATTATTTAATAAATAAGAAATGGATGTTGTAGTTGTTATAAAGGTAAGTATTATAAATAAATGAATGAATGAATAAAAGTAAATAAAACTGTAAGAAATAAATTATATAAAAAGATAAATTATTATATGAATGAAAAGGAAATCAAACAACAAATGTATGAAAATGAGTTTAAAATAAATTAACTTGATCCATTGTTTGAAATTGTTGTTTGTTTGGTTTATGGTTGTTTGGGCACGGATACTTTGAATTTGTTTGGATGCATGAATAACCTATTTAGTTTTATCGAAGACTGTTGAGTAAATGGTATACTTAATAGTTTATTTGTCGTTCTATACAATTTAAAAGGTGTCTAAGCCTGAACTAACATTTGTTTTGTCAATATGAATGGATAATTCATGTGTGTTGATTTTATGTGATGGTTGTTTGCTTATTGCAAGTGATTAATGTTGTATTGATTTGTTTGTTTATGGTTGAAACCACTTTAAATATTTCATTTCATATAATTATTAACTTTTTTGGATTATGAAAGTGAAATACAGGTTATGGAAGCAATTGCTACTGCATTTGGTTTCATAATATAAGCGTAAATTGCCCGACAAATAGGTACGTTTTTCGGATTACGGTTTATAGCGTTATTATATTATTTTTCCCGTGTTGGGATATATTATTTTGGAAAATATATGTTGTATATTGTTATATTTGATATTATATTTTCTCCTGAGCCTCTTCGTACAAAGGAGACTCTACCGAAATTTTTCGTATATTTTAGACTTAGAAAATATTTTGAAAATGTTTTTTCAAACTTTATTAATTTGAGTATAGAAAGATTTTATGGTTATAAATTGGTATATTTTATCTAAATTAATTAATTTTGTAAATTTATTTGTTTATAAATTTAATATTTTAAGCAGGATATATTGATTTCTAATTCTCCTTTTCCCTTCTTTTTCCTTTTCGGGGACGAAAAGTTTTGAGTGGGGGAGAGTGTAACGACACTTAAATTTTCAATAATTAAAATTGTTAATTTAATAAGATTTTTGAAACTTAATATTTATGAAAATAAAATATTTATGAATTATTATTAAAAGTTGAATGAAAATAATTAAGAGGAAACATAACAGGGTTAATTAAAGTTAATAATTAATGAATTTAAATGAAATGCCAATTAAATAAAGTAATTTAAATGTTATGACTTAGTTATAATAGGGATATGAGTAAAACAAGTGTAATTATTGAATTAATGAAATAATACAGTGTTAATGGTAAGTAATAAACTTTTTAATGTAAGAAAAGTAAATAGGTGACAACTAATATATGTTATTTACTTATTTAGAGTGTTAAATGAAATTGGTAATAAAAATTTCAATTTAAGGCAATAATGTTAATTTTATCTATTTGGTAGTAATGGATTAGTAACGGGAATGAAATGTAAGAATGATAATGCAAGTTAATAAGTAAATGATTAATTCAATGCAAACCCAATTGATTGAAACAACTATTTGGGTTATAATTGATTGTAAACAGGAATATTTGGTAATAAATTAATATAAGGAAAATAAATGTAAATGAAGGTAAACAATGGTATCTAGCTTATAGAGTAATAATAGGCATAGTGTAAAGATGGGAATTTAATTCAAATTAATAAAGTTAATGTAAATGTTATAACCTGGTTACAAAATTAATATAGGGAAGTGGATGTAAATATGAATTAATTAATGAGATAATAGAAATTAAGCATGAAAAAAATGGCGGCAGTTTGAATCAAGAAAATGGCGGTGTCTCCTCCCTCTTCTCTGATTCCTCCTCTTCCCTCTTCTCCGATTCCCCCTCCTCCTCCCACATCTCTGACTCCTCCTCCACCATCATTGTTCCCTCCTCCTCTATCTTCCTCTTCACCCTCATCTTCCCTAATTCCTTCTCACTCTTCTCTGTCTCCTCCATCTTCATCATCTCTAAATCCTCTTTCTTCCTCATTTACGATTCCTTCTCTTACTCCATCTATTCCTCATTCATGTCTGAATTCCGTGAATCAATCCTCTTTATTATCAGATATGAATTTTCCTTCTTTATATGATAATATGAATCAAAAGCTGACTAGTAATTCTTTTCAATCCTCAAAGACCTCTGGAATTGACAATAATTGGTCGTCGCTTTTCAAGAAAAAGCCAAGAAATTCTGGAGTGTTTGTGCCTAAATAGTTTGATATTAAAAAGGATGGTAAACCGAAACCTTTACCTGATGAGGTAAAAAGAGAAGGAATTAAATGTTGGAGTGATCATTTGGTTGGTTTTTTCTTGGATGGATCTCTTTCTTATCCGACGGTAGCAAAGCATCTGAGAAGTGTTTGGAGATTGAAAGGAGAAGTTGATATAAAATCAGATAATGAAAATTTCTTTTTTAATTCTCGAATGAACAAGACAGAATGAAGATACTACAATCTGATCCTATCTTCATTAAAGGTAAAATGTTCATTATAACAACATGGAATCCATCCTATGGTTATGTTCAAGAACAAATTAAGAAAGTTCTAATTTGGGTACATTTTTATGGAATTCCTCTAATTGCTTGGACTTTAATTGGGATTAATTGGTTGTCTTGTCATGTTGGAAAGTTGATTTGCCTTGATGAAAGTACAGAAAAAATGAAAAGATTCAAGTATGCTAAGGCTTTGATTGAGGTATCTCCTGAACAAGAACTTCCTGAGTATATGGCAATTGATGATTTAGGTGATAGTTGCCCTCATGTTAAGGTTGTGTATGATTGGAAGCCAAAAATTTGTTGTAAGTGCAAAGTGTTTGGACATGAAACTAAGGATTGTTCAGGAAATTGTAAGTATGTGAGACTTGGAACGAGCTTTGAGAATGATATTGAAGATGCAGATTGCAGTGAATTTATTGCTCAGGAAAAACCACAGGATAAGGTTGTGAGGATTCATAATTCAGGAAAATTCAATATTAATTCTAAGAAAATTTAGAGAAAGAAGGAAATAGAGCAAGAAATTTTTAATAATGATGGTACTACTCTTGATAATGGGAAGAAGAAGCTAAATCAACAAAATAAAATTAACAATTTAGAAGATTCCTGTGCAGATATTGTTACTGCAGATTTAAGTTCTGATCAAAGAAGTAAGAATGGTAAAGGCTATGAAGAAAGCATTACTACTTCAAATACTTTTATGGCACTATCAGACTTATGTGAAGATTCTGTCAATAATATTTTACTTCAAGAAAATAACGCCTCTTCCATCAATGTTGGAAATGCTCAGAAAGACTTGATGTCTATTAATATTCAAGGCTCTGTTGAAGTTAATATGGCTAATAACTCAGATACTCAAGAAATTATAGATACTCAAGAGAAGCATTCTCTAAATAGAATTATAGGAGAGAAATCTATTGATAAGGAGAAATTTGGATCTTATAGGTGCAAGAAAAATCACAAAATAGTGAAAATTTAGAATACATGGGAGATACGAAAAAGCAGTTGGATCAGGATTTTTGTACAATAATAGAAGTCAATAATGGAAATGATAAGGACTTAAAATCAATATCCCAGATAAGACTAAATCCTGACTTATCTGAGGAAATGCATATTAATGATTCCTCAATGCAGAATTCTCCATATATCAATATAACTCCTCCTGCACATCTGATATTACCTCCCCCTCCTTGTATATCAAATGAAGTAAATTTTGAACAAAGCACATTTATTAATAAAAAAAGAAAAAGAGGAAAAAAGAAAGTTTCTTTCATTGATCCTGCCGATGATCTCAATAACGGTACTAGCTATAATATTGATGAAATACAGCCAATAAATCATAAAGAGTCCCCATCATCTAACAAAAGTTCTTCTATTCTGACAAGTGGAAACAGGCATACAAGGAAGCATCCTACCCAATTATTAACTCCTAATATGTTATGATTATTAGCAACAATATTGCATACTAGAATATTAGTGGATTGCATCTATCCTCAAAGCAAACTGCAGTGAAAAAATTGATAAAGGATGAACAAATTCAACTTATTGCTTTAAGTGAAACAAAATTAGACAAGACAATGTCTGAAAGGGCTTGCAAGTATATTGCATCAAATTGGTCATATGATGATAATTTACAAAGTGCTCCTTATGGAAGATTATTAGTACTCTGGAATCCTGCTATCTTCAGCCTGACCAAAATAATGGAGAATGATCAAATTATTCACTTTAATGCTTTATCCTTGCTTTCAAACATTTCTTTCCTGATTTCATTTGTTTATGCTCAAAATTGTTTAGATAGAAGACTCTCATTTCTCTCCTGTATCTCTTCTCTTACTCAACCAAATTTACCTTGGCTTATTCTAGGAGACTTTAATTGCATGTTTTCTTCTGAGCAAAAAGTTAGAGGAATTCCTCTATCATTGAAAGACATTTCCCCTTTGAAACAGACTCTTATTAATTCTTCTCTTAGCCATATTTCTTTTGTAGGAGCTGAATACACATGGAATAATAAATGTAAAAATGGTCCAAAAACATTCTGTAAACTTGATCATGCTTTTAAAAATATCCATTCTATAACTTATGGCCAAATCTTCTTTGTAAATTCTTAAATCCCTCTATCTCTGATCACTCTCCTATTATTTTATCATGGGGACAGAATGCTACTAGGAGAAATACATCTTTTAAATTTTATAAATCATGGACTAATCACAAAAATTTCCATAGCATTGTTATACAGGTTTGGCAAGAATCTATTTTTGGAAATTCATTGTATATTTTAAAGACAAAGCTTCAAAAGTTGAAGGTAAAACTTAAATTCCGGGCAAAGGATATTTTTAGAGAAGGAACAAAAGTATCTGATGGAATTAGAGAAAAGCTATATCATATACAACAGCTACTTCAGAATGATCCAATGAATTCTATTTTAGCTTGCCAAGAATTAGATTTATCTAGAGATTTACATGAAGCATTAGAATTTGAAGCTTTGATGAAGAAAGAAATTCTGCATGATATTATTGATAAGCAAGGTGATAGGAAAACAAGATATTATCACAACTTAATCAGATTAAAACAGGTCAGAGAAAGGATATTGAGTATTACTGATATGAATGGAGTTATGCATGATAATGATGATTCCATAACAAAGGCTTTCATTGATTATTTTTCTTCTATACTTGCCAATCCAACTCCAATGATTCCAAATCTGTTACCTCTCTTTAATATGCAAGTTCCCTACCTGGAAATGAAGCAGGCTAATATTTTGATAGAAGAAGTTTCACCTGAGGAGATTAAAGAAGCAGTTTTCTCTTTAAAATCTGATAGTAGTGGTGGACCTGATGGTTATAATGCTTAATTCTATCAAAACACATGGAGAATTAAACTTGATGTTATCAAAGCAATTTAATATTTCTTCCATCATAACAAAATGCCAACTGGTGTAAATGCAACAAATATAGCTCTAGTGCCAAAATGTTCAAATGCAGTAAATGTTTTAGAGTTTAGACCAATTTCATGTTGCAATGTTCTTTACAAAATCATATCCAAGATTTTAGCTAATAGAATACAAAAAGTTTTGCCTTCAATCATATCAAACAATCAAGTTGCTTTCATGCCTCATAGAAACATCAGTGATAATATTTTACTTACTCGAGAGCTTTTAAGAGGATATGGTACTGGGAATATTTCACCTAGATGTATGTTGAAACTTGATATACAGAAAGCTTTTGATTCTATTGCATGGAGTTCTATTATCGCAATTCTTTCAAGGATGAATTTTCCTAAACTAATGCTAGCATGGATATATACTTGTATTTCAACTTCTCACTTCTCCATACTAAGGAATGGATGTTCTAAAGGATTCTTCAGAGGAACTCAAGGAGTTCATCAAGGTGATCCAATATCTGCATACCTATTCATTATAGTAATGGAAGTTCTGAATTCTTTGATTATTGAACAAGTGAAATCTAAGAAGTTAGAGCTGCATCCGAAATGTAAGGATCCACTCATTACTCATCTGCTATTTGCTGATGATCTAGTCATTTTTACTGAACCAACTATTTCAAATATTTCCACTATTCTTGAGGTATTGGATCAATTTTTTGCAATTACTGGGTTGAAGATAAATTTTAATAAATCTCACATCTTATAGTTGGTCTTAGTGATGGTATGAAAGATGATATTATTACACATTCTAGTCTTAAATAGATGCAACACAACGCTAGATACCTTGGTTTACCTCTTATTACTGCTAGAATCATCAAATCTGACTGTTTGCCTCTATATGAAAAAATTAATGACAAATTATCCATCTGGCCTAACACAAAATTATCTCAAGCAGGAAGATTGGTCATTATACAGAGTATTGCAACTGCTATGACTAATTGTTGGATGAGGCATCATATTCTTCTAAGCAAACTTATATCAATGATAAATAGTGCATTGAATAGATTTCTATGGCATGGTGATCCATTTTCTAAAAAGCTAATTCCAATATCATTTAAGAAGATTCAATTTCCAAAGGAAAGTGGGGGTCTGGGAATAATAAATATAAAGGTATGGAATATTGCAGCTATCTCAGTTTATTATGACAAGATTTTATCAAGAAAAGAAGACCTATGGACTCAGTGGATTTTTAAAAAACCTTATTAAAGGAAAATATTTTTGGTCGATGAATATTCCAAATTTATGCAGCTGGAGTTGGCGTAATATCCTAAAATTAAGAGCTACCTTTCTGCCAACAATTCATTGCAATCCATCTGAGAATAATGAACTTCATTTCTGGTCATCTCCATGGGCTAGACCTGGTTTGATTATTCAGGAAATTCATCCATACTTTTTAATAGTGCAGTCTGGCATTCCTATAAATGCTAAAGTATCATCCGATATAACTGATGGATCAATTGTTTTACCTTATTGTAGTTCTAATCAAGTCAGGAATTTATGGCAATATATATCATCACTGCCTCTTCCCTCATCAAATCTTAAAGTCCTCTCGACAAATAATGGAAAGAAGCATGCAATATCTCTAGTGTATAAAGCTTTGTTAAATAATGCTAAATCAGAGAAGTTTCCATGGGCTACGAGAATTTGGATGGAAAAATCCCTTGCAAAAGAAAATTTATTGTTATGGAAAGTCATGGCAAATGCACTTAATACTAAACATAAATTAACATGTATGGGTATTATAAGCAATGAAGATTGTGTCTTCTGTCAAAAGCATCCTGAATCTACTACTCATTTATTTTTTGAGTGCTATTACACTTTTGGAATCTGGTGCAGGTTACTTACAAATGGAAATTTTCACAAACCTATTAAAAGCTCGAGAATTGAATGGTTTAATATATTCAAGGCAACAAGGTGGAAGTCGCCGAAGATAGATATTCTTATGATTATGTTGAAGTCCTTTGCATATGAGATATGGAATGAAAGAAATAGGAGAATTTTTGACATGAAAATGGAAGCTGCAGCTACTTTATATAGTATAATTGACAAGAGAATTAGAAAAGGATTAGGAAGGCTGAAGTGAAATATGAGATGATTTGTTATATTTTAGTTTTATGTCTTTGATATGAACATGTTATATTGTGATATGTATTTTCTGGATTGAGGCTGTAATTTGTATGTATACATTTCTAAGTGAAGAATATATTGGGCAGGGCTCCCTTAGCCCATTGCTTTTCAAATGAATGAGATAATAGATAGTAATGGTAATTGAAAAAAAATCAATATTATATAAGAATTGTAACATTTGTTTGTGAATAGTGAATTCATATGTGTAATTAAAAGTTATGATAACGATTGTTATAAGTTACCTGTTTAATTGGTCTATTAAATTAAATTGGGGAATCAATTAGAATTAAATGAACTTTAATGTTACATTAGCAAGTTTGAGACAATAACAGAGACTGTGAATGTAACAAAATGAATAAGAAATGCTAATTTTATTCATAAAGTAATAGTTGATGTGGTATAAGAATGGAACCAAGATGAAATGATTAATTTGATTAAAATCTTAATTTACGTGTGCATTAATTTATAATGGGATATAAATGGTAAACTAATAATTTAAAATATGGACTTACTAATAAAAAAAGTACAATGAATGGAAGTGGAATGAATTAGTGTTATGAAACTAAGGGTAGCATTTGTTGTAAGCAATAAACTTATAAATGAAATAAAAAGTTAATGGTATTAATTATTACGTGTTACATATTTAGTTAGTCTATTAAATAGAATTGGAAATCAAATTTTGCAAATTAATAAAATTAATTACTACGTTAGTTGAAATTAGATGAAATTGGAAATGTTTAATGCACTAAGATATAAATCATGATAATTATACCATAAGATGAAATTGATAGAATAATAAATGGAAAGCAAATTTAATTGAATTGAGGAATTAATCAATTTTAAATGGATAGTTAAATTTGTTTAAATTAGTGTAAATGATCAAGAAATATAAAAGTGATAAAAATTGTCAATTATAGAATGGAAATTAAAAATTGGATTTTATTAATTAATTATTAAATTATTTAATTAATGTAAAAATAGCTATTTTGGCCACTGAATCGGATTTCGACATAACTAGTTTCATCGGATCCGTATCGGTGAATTATTGTAGAATTTCAAGTTTCGTAGCGATCGGGCTTGCCGTTTGATCGTACGGACTTGAAACGCCTTGAAATCAATGAAATCGAAATCAATTGAAATCAATTTGAAAATATTTGATTTTAGCATAACTTCTTCATACGGTGGAATTTGGACTTGAAACTCGTTCCATCACGTTTAAAATATTTAAAAACATCTATTTTGATATATGGGTTGACCAAATTTCGTTCTGGAGTCAGAACGGGCTTTTTGGGCCATTTTATCGTTCAACGCGTATATACAATCGTGTCCATCTATTCTATTTAAACCATACCTATAAATACCCTATTATAAACCCTAGCCTTTCTATTTCTCACTTGTCTGTACGTACAATTCAGATGTTCCTCCTCCTCAATGGAAGTCAAAACAAAAATTCCCAATTCCAATTCCAAATCAAATCCAAAGCCAAAATTTCAAACTCTTCAAACCATAACATATTATATATCGTTGGAAAGCTCTCGACGAGCGCAACCCAAATCTACAATTTGTTTCTCAATTTGAGTTTCGATGTGGTCGGAAATCAATGAAACATTCTTGGTCGTTCATCGCGCGTCGATGAACGTTGTCTGATCATAAAATCATTTCTGGGTATCGTAGAGTGGACGATGGGGAGTGCATCGGTGGTGTTCATTCAGCGATTCGACGGTTGGATCGGCCAGAAAAATTTGGTAGGGTTTCAAACCCTAGTGGCGGCTGCGGCAATTATGGGGGTCGATCGGCTTCGTGGTGGGTCCAGGGGGGTCGGCTGGATGAGGAAGGCTGATGGCGGCCATGTCGTGGCTAACGGCGGCCTGTAGCTGAGAGGAAGAGCGGTCAAAGGTCGGTCAAAGGGGGGTGCGATGTGGTTAGTGTGCGTTACTGGGTCTCAAGAGAATTGCATGCGTACGTGAAAGAGAAGAAAGGTGATGACGGGCGAATTTGGTTAGCTTGTATATTTATTTTAATTCAATTTTGATTTTCAACTCGTTTAATCAATATAACTTTTGCATACGAGGTCCAATTCACATATGGATCTCACCGCTAGGTTCACAATAAAATTCCACACATTTTGGCGCTGGTTTGGACGGATTCTGAGACTAGAAATTTTGGGTTTAAATTGGATTTAAATTCAATTTAAATTCAAAAGGTGAGTGTTTTAACCCCACTCACAACTTATAAAATTTCTTATGTGTGTTAAATTGATATATGATGTGATTTGAAATTTATTTATGATTGTTTGGCATATTTTTAATCATCATCTCGGTTAAATTTAATTTACTAAATTAAATTGTTATTTAATTTATTATTGCATATAAACTGCCAGTTAGATAGATTGTTTAATTTATTATTGAATATAAACTGTCAGAAATTACATGTTATTTATTATATGCTCTATATTGATGTTATTGTTTAAGTTGGATGATGATTATAATAAATGGTTGATGATTGATATTGGATGAATAGATGGTGTATTTTATATGGTTTTAAACTGTTATGCACTTTATTTCATTCGGGATTGCTGTTTGAAATGATATATAACCGCATTTTTATTTTAAATTATGGATTGAAATGATAAATATCCGTATCACTTGACCACAGGATAGAAAATTATATATAGACACCACGGTCTATATATAAAAATATTTTGAAACAATTTCTATGGTTCTGTAAAGAAATATATGATTTTGTGAGATATTGATTTGGGATATTTTATAAACGTTATTTTATATATATAATTAAATTCTTGGTTTTAATCTATGAATAAAATTGTTTATGTATAAAATAAGTTTAATAATAAAGTTTGTTTTTTAATATAATATGGTTAAGTATTTACTTAAATTATATTTTAATATAGAGTTTATATTGATTTTTATAAATCAAGGTGAGAAGATAATTTTGAAATTGATTTGAGATTTTATTTAATTAAGAGTTATATTTAATAAGAATCCATTTTGAATTATTGAAATCGAGATTAAAAAAAATATGGTTTTATAACTTAATTCGGGTTTAAGGTGATTTAAGTGAATATATCAAGTCTAAATAAATTAAGGAATATTCAGTTATTGAAATTTGAAGTTTTATTTAAAAGGATATTGGATTTATTAAATAAATATTTCATAACTAAATAATAGTAAAGTGAATTTGGTATACATATGAATTATAAAATTTAGTTTTGAAATATTGAATATTTAAGCTTTGAAACATATTGAATTTGAAATGGTTTATTTGGGTATTTAAATCTGTGTTTGGAATTGATTTGTGAAATTGAAGTAGCTATTATATTAGATAAATTTTTTAATATTTAAACCATTTAAGCGGTGTAGTTATGTTTCAAAGTTATGAAATTTAGAGTTTTATGTTTTGGAAGGTTATATTTCAAGTGTTTGGATACAAAATATTATCACTTTGAAAGTGTTATGGTTTTAGAAAAGGATATATTTAAAAAATGATATTATATTGGTTTGGGTTTTATAAAAAAATATCATATTTATTTGGGTTTTAAAACGGAAATGATATCGTATTTATATGGTTTTGAAAGGGATATTATGTTCTATTTTGAAGTATAACTATTTTAAAATGATCGCGGTGTTACAATAACATTTGGTTGTTGAAGAGGTCGGGATCGGAAGTTGTCATACTCTCTGCCAACTCCGAAAACAACTTTAACAACCGTGTAGTGGTGGAGATTCCAGAATGAAGTAGGATGGCGGCGGCGTTTCCTTTGAGGTAAATATGTGGACCCGACTCCCGTGAGTTGGCATAAGGTGGTAAAAACCGGAGCGATTGACGAGTTAAGAAGGTAGCCCCTTTTATCGGACACATCCCTTCGATATTATACTCCGACTTTGGATTGATTCGGTGACCACTTTTGATTTTTGATTTGGGGGTGTGGCTAGAGGTGGGCGGTAGCTGCGCGCTACGCGTTACCACCGACCCGGAAGCGTAATTGGTATATCTACCCTAGCATTGCCTAGTTGTGCCGTGTCACCTACCCTAGCGCGACTTGTACGAGTTTGATTTGTGTCGTACCTATGGAGTATCCTCCAGTAGCCTCCCGATCAGGAGGTATTACGGTATCGTATAGACTATTGGCACTATTACATGTTAAGAGGAATATTGGGTAACTCCTTAACGCTATTTAAAAGTAATTTTACTTTACTATTAGACACTATTATAGTAGCGAAATATTACTACATAGTAAATAGTTTAACGGATCCTTAGGAGATGTGAATCCCGAGCATCTCTTGAGTTACTGCACTCACGCTAGACACTGGATAGGAGATGTCAAATCTCATAAACATCTTTGACGCCATTCCACTCGTATTATTTATCATGGATTTAACTTGCATAAGATCTTTTAGTTCTGGCTCGAGTGTTTTGTCTTTTCAATTCGCTCAGGTCAGCCTGAGAATTTGAGGATTTGGAAGAGCGTATTCTGGAGGATGAAGACGAAGATTTATTATTATCTACTATTTTATTCCACTACACCATTTATTCCGCCGCATTAATAATATCCTCTGGTATGTGTAACTCTGATAACTATTGTATAAGTAAAATCAAATATTTTGTAAAACAGCTCCATGAACTGTTTATTTAATTATTATATTTTATCGTTCCGCCGCAAAATTCTGTTTTGTTTTATTTGTTTCTTCTCTTTCTTATTTACCCCAATAACAATCCGCCCTTCTGTATGTTTAAGTCTGACGTATGTGGTTTATCGTTGATTTAAAGCGTGCGAAAAGGCGAGATGTTACAATTATGTTTTAAAGGTGTTAAAATTTCAAATGTTTGGTTTTGAAGTATATAATTTGAAAGTGCTATGCTTTTGGAAAAGGGAAATATTTGAAATAATATGATATTATATTGATTTCAAATAAAAAGGATATTATATTGATTTGGTTTTAAATTGGAAATGATATCGTATTTATATGGTTTTGAAATGAGTATTATATTCTGGTTTTAAAAGTATAAACTATTTTGAAAAGACCGCGATGTTAAAATAACGTTTGGTTGTTAAAGAGACCGGATCAGAAGTTGTCATACTCTCTGCCAACTCCGAAAACCACTTTAATAATCGTGTACGTGGTGGATATTCCAAAATGAAGTAGGATGATGGCGGCGTTCCTTTGAGGTATGTACGTATACCCGACTCCCGTGAGTTGGCATAAGGTGGCTAAAACAGGAGCAATCTCGGGCCAACCCTCTTATCGGACACACTCCTTCGATATTATATTCTGACCTTGAAATTTATTTCGTGGCCACTTTTGATTTTTAATTTGGGGGTGTGGCTCACAGTGGGTGGTAGTAGCTGCTACGCGTTACCACCAGCCCGTGTGCGTAATTGGTATATCTACCCTAGCATTGCCTTGTGTGCCATGTCACCTACCCTAGCACGCCTTGTACGAGTTTGATTTGTGTCGCACCTATAAAGTATCCTCTGGTAGCCTCCCGATCAGGGGGTATTACGATACTGTATAGACCAATGGCACTATTACGTGTTAAGGGCTATATGGGTAACCCCTTAACGCTATTTGTGATGACCCGGAATTTTCAAGCATTTAAAATCAGAATATTTAATTGATTTTAAATATTCAATAGAGTAATTTTAACTTGAATTACGGATATCACAATTTATTTGATAATTAAATTATTAAATTAAATAATTTGAAATTGGGTAAAATATGAAATCTGAGATTTTATGCGTATTAAAAATAATTTGAAGGCTTGAAAAATTTATATTGATAACACTGAAGATAATAGAAGTGTTAAAATTGAATCTAACAGTGATTTGTTCAGTTTTGAAATTTTATCGTTTAAATTGAATTTAAAAATAGCCTTCCGAGGCATATTCTCGGAGTTCGATGAACCTAGTTCTATTGGGTCCATAATAGTGTTTTATTATCGGATTTTAAATTTCATATTGATCGGAGTTGTTGTGTGAGCGTACGGTATATAAACGCATTGAAATTTATATCGAAAATTCAATATAATAACTGGTACAAGAGCTATCTTCTCCATACGATCGAGTTAGGACTCGAAACCTTTTCCATTACATTTGGAATAGGCGTATAACATTATAAACGCCTAGCGGCACGCCTCAATTAGGGGTCGAGATTTTGGGTTATGATTTCGAGATAATTTGAATTTAAATTCAAATTAATATATATTCACTTTTGTTGAAAGTTAAAAATGATATCACGTCAAAACCTTTTCCATTCACATCAGCATCACTATAGTCAGATATTGTTGGCATGTTGTCTCCTTTTTTAGAAACATCGTTGTCTTCCTCGAGAAGTTTTATGGCCAGTTTAAATCACAAATGGATCTCCTCTCTTCCGATCGAAATTCGAAGCCATCTAATCTCATTTTTTCGGAGTCGGGTACTTTTCCCCCAAATCGAAATAATCTCATATAACAAACCTTTTTCCTTCTTCAATTAATTGAAACCTCCCTGAGTAAAAAAAAAAAAGAAATTGAAGGGCTTCAGGGAATCATAATAACGGCCGAAGCCCTCATATTTCCTCTCTCATCTTCTTTATTTCACCTCTTTTCAAATCGAGTCACTCGCAAATTCAGGCCCTAGGAACTTTATCAACGGCGAGCTTGAGCGCTACGGCGGCATCGCGAGTAGAGGGGTCGTCGACTGCGCATGTTTGAAGGAATCAACGGCCGCGAGTTCGTAGATACTGGAAGGCTAGGGTTTTCGCGTTTTGGATTTTGGGAAGTCCTGAGCTCGAGCTCGAAATCGTGCTAAAATGTTGAGGCCTAGAACAAGGACTGTAGCAGGTTGGGTTGTGAGCTCGTGGACTTTGAGACCATGTATGCATAGGTTGGTGGTGGAGTTGATTGAGTTGGTGATCTGCCAGTGTGGTATAATTCTTTTTTTTCAATTTATACACATATACAGAATGAGAAAAGGAAATATTGACAGAAGGTATAAAATAATTCTATTTTGATTTAATAAATATAACATAATATTTGAATTTACAGTTAAGTATAGAGCAACTCTGGTTTTAATTTTATGTACACGTACACATATACAGGTTAGAGAAGAAGAGGAAAAAAAGGGGTTTTAATTTACAGTGAAGTAAATTTCTGTTGCTATTTGCAGAGAAAGGAAATGACTTGTTTAAAATAAATAAATAAATACACACACACACGCCTATATATATATAAACTCACACATATTTCAATAGATATAAGAAATCAGTTCAATTAAATCATTTGTTAAAAATTAAAACTATTAAACAATAATTAATTTGTTCGATCTATTCGGATATTAATAAAACCTCATAATATTTATGCAAGGTTAAAGATCATAAGGAAACAAGACGGTTTGGATCGGATTGCAAAATTAAAGGCAAAGGTGAGTTAATCTCACTCTTCTGGATTTCTACTTAAATTTAAATGGTTAAATTTAAATAATCGGTTGATTGATTGATTTGACTAATGTGATATGTTATATATAGTAGTATATATAGTATATCTTGGAATGATTGATTTTCCGCATTATATAGCGGATGAGACCCTATGCGCCGCGTAATAGTGGATGATATTATATTAAAACCCATATACCGCGATATTCCACCTCGAAGTGGAATTGGTATTTTATATTGTGCTAACGTCTGTGGATGTAGGGAAACAGGTTGGAGGAATCCAATAGGATTCCTTAAAATCATTTAGAATTGTTTGATTCTGTGATTATGGATATTTGATATTCTGTGATGAACATTATTGTTAATTGGAAATATTGATTGCTATGATTTGCTTGAATATATTTCGGTACACTGAGTTATCGAAATATATAGATATGGATTTTTGAAAAGAAAATAAAAGAATGATTTTTTATGTAAAATAATTATAGCAAATTTGAATAAATTAAGAATGAATTAAAAAGGAATGGAAGTGATTAAAATACTAATAAATAAATTTCGAGTATGGAAAAAAGGATTTTGAATAAACAGAAATTATTGAATTTTAAAATTAAGTGATATTATTTTAAAAGAATAAAGAATTTATTTTAAAATTCAAAGTTTAAATTATTTCAAAGGATTAAGAAGTAATTTGAGAAATCTGAAATTGGTATTTTTCAGTTAAAAGTATTTTAAATCATAATTAAGGAATAAATATATGAAATTAATGGATTTTGGAATTATAGGGAGTAAATTGGAAATCAATTTGGAAATTGATTCAAGTGTTTGAAATTGGAAATTTAAAGAAGAATGTGAAGATAAGTAAATTTCTCTAGATAGCCAAGTACGTTCAAAGTAAATTTTAAATATAAGATAAAAATTTTATTATTGTTTTAAAAAGCATGTTTTAGGAATTCATTATTTCTAAATATCTAAATTCTAAAGTAAATATTTTTCAAATCTATTATCGTAACAATTATTTAAAAGGTGACTTAGTATTTTGTTTTAGATAGTGAAAACCTAGTTTTATATTTTATAAAGTAACCTTGTTTTCAAATATTCATATAGTATGTATTTTTAACAAATTATTGAAGTAGTTTTAACTTAAATGTTTTAAAGCATATTTCAAAGTAAAGCGTTTTAAATTATTTTTAAAATCTAAAGTTTTGTGCTTGGTGATTTCAGTGGAAATAGAAATATTTGGGAAAATTTATTCCGAGAAAGGAAGATAGTTTGAAACTGTTTTCAAAAAGGGATTTGAAAGTGAAAACATATCTTGTGAAGATATTTTTGGGATTAATAAATAATTTAGGAAAATTATTTATTGTTTGATGGATGTTTGTGAATATTAATTGATAGTTAAATAACCGACTATCCATATTGGCCAAATACGTCGATCGTTTCGAAGAGACCGGGATCGGGATTAATTTCTCGAAAACCACTTCGATCCGGTTTGTACGTTTTCGTGGAAAATGAGTTTGGATTCGAAGATGGAGCAGTGAAGTGCAAGGGCTAGTCGCTACTAATCCTGAGGATATTTCCAAAATGGATGTAGTAGGAATAGTGCCTTCGGTTCCATTCAAACCCGGGACGGACTTGTATGGATGAATTCTTTCGAAACATCGTCAGGTGGACGATGGGCATTCTAAGGGATATTTTTCTAAAAGGTAACGCTTATCCTCAAGCCTCATCAACCGAGAATGACTGAAAATCAGGGATTATGCAGCAAGGCTAGGTGGGTAGCACCCATTCAGGGTGGGTTCATCCCTGTCTAGATGTCCATTTTTATTTCGGCTTAGTGGTGCGGTTGCCGATCCAACCGTGGGGTGATCTCACTCGGGATTATCCAGTAAGTGGTAGCCCCGGTCTTGAGTTGCAGGGGGTCGGGAGTTGTGACGTCCCACCTCTATACCCACGCTAGCCAAGAACACTACGGTGTAGTGCTGTCAACTAGCGCGGAGAATAAGGCTGTTGAGGAGCAACCATCCATGTAATTTCTTATCACACGGTGGCTATAAAATAATCTTCGGAAACAAATATAGAAGTAAGCATAACATGCGAATCAATCACAGATATCCATATCACAAAGGCGGAAAGAGATACGAATATATATCACATAAAAGTGTACATCAGAGAAGTGGTCTAAAAAGATCCACGATAATACAAAAGAATAGCAACGCGTGCTATACAAAAGAATACAACTATGAGTCTATATCTCAAGTGTAAACAACAAATGCTGCTAATCTAAACAAGTAGCCAAAAGTCTGAGTAGTGAATCACTGGGGGAGGAGTCAAGCAGTAACACCTGTAACATCTCGGTCTGACCCGAGTATTATTTATAAGAAAATAATAAACGGATCGGTCTAGCTATAAATATCAGATGACATGATATAAAATAAAAGATATGGCATAAACATAAAATATCCATACTGACATACTACTATAAGTATGCAAATAATGATCAACAGGAGATCAACCGATAAGAGATAAATCAATATCACAAGAATCTTCTCAAAGATCCAAAGAGGGCATCATACCCTAAATTTGTACTCATGACAAGTCAAAGAGATAAATTCCAGAAATCAACACAAGAAATCCAGAAATCATAAAAAGGGAAAGAGGCCTATCACATGACGGTCCGAAGACCAAGGGGAGCTACCCCGCATGTGTGAATGGAATCACACAGATTGAGGTCAAGACTAACCAAAAAGCAGAAAGGTATGTGTGAATGGAATCACACAAGTGGTGTCTAGTCTAACCTTGCAATGAAAGAGACATCGCGCAATTGCTAGTCTAATTCATAAAGCGATCATCAAGATCAACGAGAAGTGTCAATTACACTAAGCTAGTAAATATAGAAGTTTAGCCTCATGTCCCATAACCACTTGCTTAACTTAAATATTTACGAACAAACTGTAAATCTTCACTAATAAAATTGTCACAAGAGGTTCAATCGAACATGTCCAAGAATTAACCGACGAAGTGAACGCAAGCGTTTCATACCACTTGTTTTACTAAGTCGTTTAATTAGATTTCTCATCCGAGTGAGGTAAAGGCTTGTATATACTAATAGATTGGAAAACGGTTTAAGAAAAGAGCTTTGTTATTAAAAATAGAGTTGAAATCATTTTGTTGAAAGAGTTTTGATATTTACTACTAGTATTGAAACCTTTATATTATAAAGTGACAAAACACAGAAGCAATTGTAGAAACAATCATTCACAAAAATCGCATACGGAGATGTGAATAAAATCCAAGGAAATCAGCTCAATGTTTTTCAGATAAGATCACCTACGGAGGGGGGTCCGGGGGGGTGGCAACCCCCCAAGGTGGGGGTGCGGGGGCAACGCCACCGCTTACGGGGTTCGACCTGCCCGGTCAGGTCGCGGGGGTCCAGGGGGCAGCGCCCCCGGCGGGGTGCGGGGCAGCGCCCCGTCCAAAACGGTACGACTTAGTGAAGACAAAATGAGGTCTAACGACCTAAGAGGGATAGAGTCGAGCGACCTAATGGTTGCGACCTAGGGGTCTAAGGGGCACGACCTAGTGGTCCAGCGACCTAAAGGGTAAAGGTCATGCGACCTAAAATGGGTTCGCGACCTAACGGAGACGAGGTCTCGCGACCTAAAGGTGTTCGCGACCTAACAAGGTTCACGACCTAACGGAGACGAGGTCATGCGACCTAAAGTGGTTCGCGACCTAAAGGTGTTCGCGACCTAATAGGGTTCGCGACCTAAAGGTGCACGACCTAAGGTCTTTCGACCTAGGGATATATAGGTAACACGACCTAAAGATGTCGCGACCTAAGGGGCCAAGCGACCTAGTGGGTCATACGACCTAAAGGAAATAGGGTCCAACGACCTAAGGAAAACAAGGTCCAACGACCTAAAGGGATGGGAGTCATGCGACTTAAAGGAGTATGCGACCTAAAGAAGTGCGCGAGCTATATGAAGGCGGAACAACTCAGGGTCTAACGACCTGGGGGGGGGGGGGGGGGGGCGACCTAAGGTCTAACGACCTAAGACCGAGGAGACGTTTCCAACAGAGGGAACGACTTAACGACCTAAGCCTAACGACCTACGACCTAAGGTCCCACGACCTAATGAGGCAGGCAAGGCCGAACGACCTATACGCGAACGACCTAAAGTCCAACGACCTACGACCTAAATCCGAGGCGACCTAAATCCGAGGCGAACGAAATATGCAGGTCTTGACTTTTCCACACGCGCGAGCTAATGATTCCGAGCGACCTATACCTGGGCAGAGCGACCTAAGCTCAGGAAGTTCACCAAACAACTAAAAATTGGAGTTTTTCGCCAATCCAATCCAAACCAAATGCAAATATACATACTAAAGTGATGGGGAATCATTCCCAACAGTCCAATATAGTTATAGACTAGAATTGTGAGATAAAAATCTCACCTTTGCTCCAAAACCCAATGAAAATGAAGAACAAAGCTTGAAGGCAAATGGAGAAGCAACCACAAGCTTGAATCCGATGTCTTCTTCTTGAATTTGGAGTTGAATGTTGGAGTTGCAATAAAACAAAGACTTTGGAGTTTTAATTTCTCATTCCATTCACCATTTTTTGTTGAAGCTTTAGTGTTAGGAAATGAAATGAAGCAATGAAGAAGAAGGGGGGTGGAACTTGGGCCTAATGGGCTAAAAGTCCAAACCAAAGGCTCGAGTGAAAAAGTGGTGAAATTCCACTAACCCCAAACATATCAATGTTTATACTTAGAAGATTGCAAACGACGTTTCGAACTCAATGGAAGTAGTCTCGAGTCCTAATTTGACCGTTTGCAAAAAGTAGCTTCGGACCAAAATCCGATTAACGATAAAATATTTAAATAAAATATTTAAATATAAAAATCGATAAATATGCGGGTTGTTACAGGAGTGATCCTCGGTACAGTGATCTTGGCCACGTATCGTGACAGGTGGTACCCCAGTGCCTAGTCATTAGTTGGAAATCCATTTTCCCTACGTGCCTTGTACGAGTTTTGTTGTATTACCCACTTTGTGGCTAGTACCTGAAATTTAACCATGTAACAATTTTGACTATTTTAATAAGTATTTGTATATAGATCCTATTATAATATCAGAGGATTTTAATAAAAAAATGTTTTAGCTATCGTAAGGTAAAAACCCGACATGTTTATTTGTGGCGTGGTCTTACGAGATGCTTTTGTTTTCAAAAGGATTTTGAAACTTTAATAATCAATTTGAGTGTGATTTCTCACGCTGGTTTTGCAGACTGACTCGGGTGTTATTTAACTATAATGCTCGCGTCAGACCGAGTGTTATAGAATAGAGGATAAGGATGCCGAGGAGCTCAGAAGACGAGCTGGATGACGATACATACTTCCGTAATTGTTTTATATATTCTGCTGTGATGTTTAGCTGTGTACTCAGTTGTATGAGGGCATGTTATGATTACTGCCCAATTGTGTGTTATGTGATTGATGTACTCTGATGATGTAATGTATAAACATATATATATTTGTTTTTGTGTAAAGATCATTTATTATCTATTATATTTTATTCCGCTGCGATGGTTAGATTCTGATATTGTTTTCTATTTTCTTCTTCTACCTCTTCTTCTTTAACCCAAATGGTTCGTGTTTCCGTAAATCTTGAGTTGATTGATGTAGAATAGTGTTGACTCTAGGGGTACGGATTTGTGGGCCGTTAAACTTAGTATCAGAACGAGGTTGGTGATAACCTTGGCTCTGGTGGAGATTACTCATTAAATAGAGTCTGAAGTACTCTAGAATGAGTTTGAGAGTACTAATAGATATGAGCGCATAATTGTTAGTGAATATAAAATTGTTTTTATATTGTATTGATTTATCGGTTGAGTGTTTATGGATTCTAGTCAATGTGTGGGATGCCATATTATCTATTGAAATTTCTAAGCTCTTAAACAAGATAAACCGACACGGTATTGTTTTAAATATGGTAAATGAAATATTTTTACCCAAAATTATTTTTATTTATAAAGGAAATAGTTTTTCGTAAATTATTATAGTTATATATAGATGTTTGGTTGTTAGTGATGATAATATTAAATTATTATCATTAACGTGTAAAATTGAATAAGAAATTGAAATAATAACCAAAGATTAAGGAATAAATTAATAAAATATAAATGGAATTTGTAAATGTGATTCATAATTGAATAAGATATTGAAACCATAATTAAAAACTAATAAACAAATTCGTATACAAATGAAATTTGTAAATATAAAGTAAATGTGAATTATAGTGTGATTAATTATTAAAATAAGACAAAATTTCAAAGTAATGTTTAAATACAAATTTAAAGGATTTGGAATTTGAAAATTTTGGAAATTTAGATTCCTTCGAATTTGATAATGATTCTCAAAAGTTGGGAAAAGTAAAATATATTTGAGAAATATTTTTGAATCGGATTTGAAATCTAGAGAGATTTGGAATTTAAAAATATTTAAAGGGTTTTAAAAGAGATAAAAGCATTGAACTCTTTTTGGTCGAAATAATTCCGATGATGAACGCGACATCATCGGTGTTCATTTTTGAGTTTCCAAGAGGGAAATTGCTACCAAATTATTCTAAATTGGAATTGTTTGCAAAGGATAAATTTGATTTTTGAAATGCAAGGAAATTTAGATGTAGGTGATTTCAAAGGGAATTTTGAAATGTTGAAAGACTGTTTAAACTCTGGAATCTTAACTAAGAATGTTGATGGCATATAATAAGTTGATAACTTGTAAATTTGAAATTTGTTGAAATAAAATTCAACTTTGTAAGTAAGTAAAATGGAAATTGAATACTAGAATTTAAAATTGAATAGTGTTAAATTATGTGGAATGGAAAGATTAGTCGGGTTGGACTAAATTAAACAAGTATTGAAATTAAGATTTGTAAGTATTAATTGATTCAGGTGGGTAGGCACATGAGTTGAAAATTTGTATATATTGGAATGATATTAAATGGAATCAAGTCCTTGCTTAACAAAATTCAAATGAATGGTATGTAACAAGGTTTAACTGAGGTTAAGTTAAATAAAATTGAATTAGAGTAAAATTCAATTGAATTATGGGTGTTATTGAATGGAAATAGATTCTTACCTTAATAAATGGAAGTAAGTTGGATAAAAAAAATAAGTTGTAATAAATAATAAATTAGAATAACTTATAAAAGAATTAAAAATCCATAGAATAATATATTTTGGCTATAAATAAGCGTAAATCTTGAGTTAAAAATAAAAGATGAATATATTCAAGCCTAGAATGAATGGAAATGTGTAAAATAATAAGTTGTGACTTATAAAATTTAAAAGTGGGATAGAAAACCAAAAATAAATATTTTTGATGAATTGGAAAATAAAAATGAAAAATCCAAACTTGAATTATAAAATAAATTGCACTTAAGAAATTTAATGAAGAGATTCTGAGATTAAAAATCAAGTATTGAATTTAAACCAGGGGAGAACTAATTAGATAATAAATTAGTTGATGAAATATGGAAATGGAACTCGAAATTATTAACTGAGAATTGAATTGTGAATAGATAATTGAGTTTGGAAATGAAGCTTAAGTTATAAATAGAAATTCAACTTAGAATTGTAAGTGAATTAAATATGAATTGAAGTTGTATGGAATTGGATTAAAATAAAAATGATTTGAGATGAAAATAAATTCAATTCGAGTATGAATAAATTAAAACGGGAATGAACTTAAGTTATGAAATGGTAGTGAATTGAAGTAAATTAACTTAAGTTTAAAATTAATAGAAGCATGGGATGATGTCGAGTATAACAAAATGGCTTTGAACAAAACCAATGTGAAAAGGTATGGAATGCAACTATACGGATTGTAAATAAGTTAAATTGGAACGGAATCTATATACATTGAGTTGGAATCAATTTAAATTGGTTATAAACCTTAAGTAATTATTTATTCACATGGATATCGTAAAATTGCATAGAATAAATTGTCGTTTGACGTAAATTAAAATAATTAAAATTCTCTGAGTTGATAGAAGTTAAATAAATTGATGTTGAGATAAATTGAATTAAATATAAGTTTGATTTGTTTAAAAATAAATTGAATGTAAGCATGTGAGTTGTTAACCTTTCGGATTAAGTAAAATGATGTGTGATTTGGTCGTAAGCAATTAAAATTGGTAGCAAAATCTTGCATGTGGTTATGAAAATTGTATAGCATGCATTGTTCATGGAATTCATGTTTTAGCTACGTAAGTAAAAGTGAAATGTTAATAAATTGCATACGTTTGGCACTTACATATTTTAATTGAGTAAGTACAGGTAGCGGGAAGCCGTTGGGCTGGATTTGATCGCCCAAAATGCTAAAATAATAAGCCGCTTGCTTAAAAATGCTAAATAAAGATACGCCTACGCAATAAAAACTGAAATATGAACTGTTTTTGTTTTTCCGACCATGTGGGACGATGTATATATATTTATATCTTTTGTCAAATTGCAAAAGCTCCTCTGTACAAAGGTGACTCTGCCAAAAATTTTCGAAAATTTTGGGAGTTAGAATTCTTTTTGAATTTTTTGGGAAAATTTTAGTTAGCGACAAAACGATTCCAAATTGAAAATCGAAATAAATTAGGGAATGAAACTACTTTAAATTAATAATATGAATCAGTATAAATGGAAGATAAAATTAAATACTCAGAGTTGAAAATAAATTAAATTCATATGGCAATGGGAGAACAAAATTTGAATAAAAATAGATATAAACTAAATAGAGAAGTGAAAATAAACATAAGAGGCGTATAAAATACTTATATTAAACTTAAGAAAGGAATGGTGAATTCTTAATTGGAAATTGATATTACAAATATATTCTAAGTTAATATTTGAATGGATAAATATTGACAATTTGTAAGGAAGTCGATAAAATGTTTTGAAAGTTGTGATTGGACATTATTGCTAAATAGGATATGTAGGTTTATAAAGGAAAAGAATTTTTTTTTTTTATAAATTTGAATTGCTCGACAAAAAGTTATGTGTTTAAATTTCAGTATGAAATTTGATTGGGTTTTGATCTAGCCACTTGGCCTTTTGTTTTCTTTTGAAATCTTGGGGCCTGAAGAGGCATTTTATAGTTGTACCGAGCTAGCCGCGCAAAGGAGACGCTGGCGAAATTTTTCGGAAATTTAAGGAGTTAGAAAAATTTTGAGAAAATTTTGGTAATTCAAAATTTGGTTTTAAATTGAAACTTGAATGATTGAGCATATAGTATTGTTTGCAAATTATGGGGGAGTTTGGGAAGTTAGTAAGAATGGTAATGGGTCTTCTATAAAAGATAGTTGGTTAGATGTTGAGTTGTTGGTTTTGGAAAAAGTAAACGGGTATTGGACCATTCTTCGTAATAAGTAATTTCGGGGGCAAAATTCTTTTAAAGGGGGAGGAATGTGACGACCTGGAATTTTCGAGCATTTAAAATCGAAATATTTAATTGATTTTAAATATTCAATAGAGTAATTTTAACTTGAATTATGAATATCACAATTTATTTGATAACTAAATTATTAAGTTAAATAATTTAAAATTGGGTAAAATATGAAGTATGAGATTTAAGCCTATTAAAAATAATTTGAAGGCTTGTAAAATTTATATTGATAACACTGAAGATAATAGAAGTGTTAAAATTGAATCTAACAGTGATTTGTTCAGTTTTGAAATTTTATCGTTTAAATTGACTTTAAAAATAGTCTTTCGAGGCACATTCTTGAAATTCGACGAAACCAGTTCCATTGGGTCCGTAATAGTGTTTTATTATCAGATTTCAAATTTCGTATTGATCGGAGTTGTTGTGTGAGCGTACGGTATATAAACGCGTTGAAATTCATATCGAAAATTCAATATAATAACTGGTTCAAGAGCTATCTTCTCCATACGATCGAGTTAGGACCCGAAACATTTTCCATTGAATTCGGAATAGGCGTATAACATTATAAACGCCTAGCGGCACGCCTCAATTGGGGGTCGAGATTTTGGGTTTTGATTTCGAGATAATTCGAATTTAAATTCAAATTAATATATATTCACTTTTGTTGACAGTTAAAAATGATATCACATCAAAACTTTTTCCATTCACATCAGCATCACTGTAGCCTGATATTGTTGGCACGCTGTCTCCTTTTTTAGAAACATCGTTGTCTTCCTCGAGAAGTTTTATGGCCAGTTTAAATCACGTATGGATATCCTCTCTTCCGATCGAAATTCGAAGCCATCTAATCTCATTTTTTCGGAGCCGAGTTCTTTTCCCCCAAATCGAAATCATCTCGTCTAACAACCTTTTTCCTTCTTCAATTAATCGAAACCTCCCTGAGTAAAAAAGATAGAAATTGAATAGCTTCAGGGAATCATAATAAGGGCCGAAGCCCTCATTTTTCCTCTCTCGTCTTCTTTGTTTCACCTCTTTCCAAATCGAGTCACTCGCGATTTCAGGCACCAGAAACTCTATCAACGGCGAGCTCGAGCGCTGCGGCGGCATCACGAGTCGAGGGGTCATCGACTGCGCACGTTTGAAGGAATCGATGGCCGTGTGTTCGTGGATACTGGGAGGATAGGGTTTTCGCGTTTTGGATTTTGGGAAGTCCTGAGCTCGAGCTCAAATTCGTGCTAAAATGTCAAGGCCGAGAACAAGGACTGTAGCAGGTTGGGTTGTGAGCTCATGGACTTCGAGGCTATGTACGCAAAGGTTGGTGGTGGAGTTGATCGAGTTGGTGATCTGCCAGTGAGGTATAATTCTTTTTTTTCAATTTATACACATATACAGAATGAGAAAAGGAAATATTGACAGAAGGTATAAAATAGTTCTGTTTTGATTTAATAAATATAACATAATATTTGAATTTACAGTTAAGTATAGTGAAACTCTGGTTTTAATTTGATGTACACGTACACATATACAGGTTAGAGAAGAAGAGGAAAAAAAAGGATTTTAATTTACAGTGAAGTAAATTTCTGTTGCTGTTTGCAGAAAAAGGAAACGACTTGTTTAAAATAAATAAATAAATAAATAAATACATACATACGTACATACATACATACATACATATATATATATATAGACACACACATGATTCAATAGATATAAGAAATCAGTTTAATTAAATCATTTGTTAAAAATTAAAACTATTAAACAATAATTAATTTGTTCGATCTATTCGGATATCAATAAAACCTCATAATATTTGTACAAGGTTAAAGATCATAAGGAAACAAGCCGGTTTGGATCGGATTGCAAAACTAAAGGCAAAGGTGAGTTAATCTCACTCTTTTGGATTTCTTTTTAAATTTAAATGGTTAAATTTAAATAATTGGTTGATTGATTGATTTGATTGGATGTGCTATATTATATATAGTAGTATATATAATATATCTTGGAATGATTGATTTTCCGCATTATATAGCGGATGAGACCCTATGCGCCGCATAATAGTGGATGATATTATATTAAAACCCATATACCGTGATATTCTACCTCGAAGTGGAGTTGGTATTTTATATTGTGCTAACGTCTGTGGATGCAGGGAAACTGGTTGGAGGAATCCAACAGGATTCCTCATAATTATCTAGAATTGTTTGATATTCTATGATTATGGATATTTGATATTCTATGATGAATATTATTGTTAATTGGAAATATTGATTGCTATGATTTGCTTGAATATATTTCGGTACGCTGAGTTATTGAAATATATAGAATTGGATTTTTGAAAAGAAAATAAAAGAGTGAATTTTTAAGTAAAATAATTATAGCAAATTTGAATAAATTAAGAATGGATTAAAAAGGAATGGAAGTTAATAAAATACTAATAAATAAATTTCGAGTATGGAAAAAAGGATTTTGAATAAACAGAAATTAATGAATTTTAAAATTAAGTGATATCATTTTAAAAGAATAAAGCATTTATTTTAAAACTCAAAGTTTAAATTATTTTAAAGGATTAAGAAGTAATTTGAGAAATCTAAAATTGGTATTTTCAGTTAAAAGTATTTTAAATCATAATTAAGGAATAAAAATCTGAAATTAATGGATTTTGGAATAAAAGGGAGTAAATTGAAAATCAATTTGGAAATTGATTCAAGTGTTTGAAATTGGAAATTTAAAGAAGAATGTGAAGAGAAGTATATTTCTCTGGATAACCAAGTACGTTCAAAGTTAATTTTTAAATATAAGATAAAAGTTTTAATCTTGTTTTAAAAAGCATGTTTTAGGAATTTATTATTTCTAAATATCTAAATTCTAAAGTAAATATTTTTCAAATCTATTATCGTAATAATTATTTAAAAGGTGACTTAGTATTTGTTTTAGAAAGTGAAAACCTAGTTTTATATTTTATAAAGTAACCTTGTTTTCAAATATTCATGTAGTATGAATTTTTAACAAATTATTGAAGTAGTTTTAACTTAAATGTTTAAGTATATTTCAAAGTAAAGCGTTTTAAATTATTTTTAAAATCTAAAGTTTTGTGCTTGGTGATTTCAGTGGAAATAGAAATATTTGGGAAAATTTATTCTGAGAAAGGAAGATAGTTCGAAACTGTTTTCAAAAAGGAATTTGAAAGTGAAAATATATCTTGTGAAGATATTTTTTGGATTAATAAATAATTTGGGAAAATTATTTATTGTTTGATGGATGTTTGTGAATATTAATTGATAGTTAAATAACCGACTATCCATATTGGCCAAATATGTCGATCGTTTCGAAGAGACCGAGATTAATTTCTCGAAAACCACTTCGATCCGGTTTGTACATTTTCGTGGAAAATGAGATTGGATTCGAAGATGGAGCAGTGAAGTGCAAGGGCTAGTCGCTACTAATCCTGAGGATATTTCCAAAATGGATGTAGTAGGAATAGTGCATTCGGTTTCGTTCGAACCCGGGACGGACTTGTATGGATGAATGCTTTCGGAACATCGTGAGGTGGACGATGGGCATTCTAAGGGATATTATTCTAAAAGGTAACGCTTAGCCTCAAGCCTCATCAACCGAGAATGACTGAAAATCAGGGATTATGCAGCAAGGCTAGGTGGGTAGCATCCATTCAGGGTGGGGTCATCCCTGTCTAGATGTCCCCTTTTATTTCGGCTTAGTGGTGCGGTTGCTGATCCCAACCGTAGGGTGATCTCACTCGGGATTATCCAGTAAGGGGTAGTCCCGGTCTTGTGTTGCAGATGGTCGGGAGTGATCCTCGGTACAGTGATCTAGGCCTCGTACCGTGACAGGCGGTACCCCAGTGCCTAGTCATTAGTTGGAAATCCATTTTCCCTGCGCGCCTTGTACGAGTTTTGTTTGTATTACCCACTCTGTGGCTAGTAGCCGGAATTTAATCATGTAAAAATTTCGGCTATTTTAATAAGTATTTGTATATAGACCCTATTATAATATCAGAGGATTTTAATAAAAAATGTTTTAGCTATCGTAAGGTAAAAAACCGACATGTTTATTTGTGGCGTGGTCTTACGAGATGCTTTTTTTTTCCAAAGGATTTTGAAATTTTAATAATCAATTTGAGTGTGATTTCTCACGCTGATTTTCCAGACTGACTCGGGTGTTATTTAACTATAATGCTCGGGTCAGACCGAGTGTTATAGAATACAGGATGAGGATGCTATGGAGCTCAGGAGACGAGCTGGATGACGATACGTACTTCCATACTTGTTTTATATATTCCGCTGTGATGTTTAGCTGTGTACTCAGTTGTATGAGGGCATGTTATGATTACTGCCCAATTATGTGTTATGTGATTGATGTATTCTGATGATGTAATGTATAAATAGATATATATTTGTTTTTGTGTAAAGATCATTTATTATCTATTATATTTTATCCCGCTGCGATGGTTAGATTCTGATATTGTTTTCTATTTTCTTCTTATACCTTTTCTACTTTAAGCCAAATGGTTCGTATTTCCGTAAATCTTGAGTAGATTGATGTAGAATAGTGTTGACTCAAGGGGTACGGATTTGCGGGTCGTTACACTATTTAAAAAAAGTTTATTTTGCTAATAGGCATTATTATAATAATGAAATATTACTACATAGTAAATAGTTTAACGGATCCTTAAGAGATGTGAATCTCGAGCATCTCTTAAGTTACCGCCCTCACGTTAGACACTGGATAGGAGATATCAAATCCCGTAAACATCTCTGACGCCATTTCCACTCATATTATTTACTGTTGATTTAACTTACATAAGATCTTTTAGTTCTGACTCGAGTGTTTTGTCTTTTCAATTCGCTCGGGTCGGCCTGAGCATTTCAGGATTTGGGAGACCGTATTCTGAAGGACAAAGACAAAGATTTATTATTATTTATTATTATATTCCACTACACACCGTATTCTGCTGCATTAATTATTATTCGCTGGTATATGCAACTCTGATATGTATTGTGTAAATATAATCAACTATTTTGTAAAACAGCTTCATGAACTGTATATTTGACTATTATATTTTATCGTTCCGTTGTAAGATTCTGTTTTGTTCTTTTTCTTTCTTTGCTTTTTCTTATTTACCCCATAAACAATCCGCCCTTCTGTATGATTTAAGTCTGCAAGTATGGTTTATCATCAATTTAAAGCGCACAAAAAGGCGGGACGTTACATCTGGTATCTGAGCTTTGATTTAGCGATAAACCTTAGCTTTGTGGAGTCTGACTCTTATCAATAGGATAGTAATACCCTATGATGAGTCGCTGAGTGTATATATATGAGAGAGCATATTTGTTAGTGTTATAAAAGGTTTTAATAATGTGTTAAGTTGTTCCGTTTCGTATTTATAAATTCTGGTTGGTGCATAGGATGCTATGACATCAATAAGGATTTCTAAACACTTAATAGGATAGACCGACACAATATTCATTTTGAATATAGGTACATGAAATAATTTTGCCTATTATATTTTCTATATATAAATTTTTGTTTTATAAAGGTTATATTTGGTTGCAAATATAGGTTGTTAGGTAATGAAATTATAAATAATAGTTGAAATAAGATTGAAATAAAACTAATGAAAATTGGGAATTTAGAACTTAAGTCCCGGGGCTTTGAAAATTCTTTCAATGATTTTGGAATATGATAACAATATTTTTAGAAGTATTTTCTGATACAAATATTTCAAAATGATTTGAAAGAATTTTTTTAAAGTAGCTTTGAGAAAGAAATAAGTTATGTAGTCCCCTCTATGTCGCTGGAAAATAATTTCGGTAATGAGTGCATGCATCGTCGACATTCATTTTTGGGTTTCGAAATGGGAATGCCACTGTAGTACTTTTACTGCAGTTTTATTTTGATGAAAAAAAATTCAAAATGTTTTATATATAATTGGATATATAAATTGTAAGGGTATACATTTATCTATTATTTTAAAATAATTTGAAATTTAACCCGGTATTTAGTTCTTAGGTTTCTGATAATCAATAGTTTCAATTATTGTAGTGAAATGGGTTGTGACTAATTAATAATTGGAACATTTAACTAAAATAAGAAATTAAATGCTAGGTTATTAATGAAACAACAACAAAGTTGAAATTTATGTTTATTGAACATTAAATTAATTAAAAGAAATGAGAAAACTTGTATAACTTTCAACTACATTCTTAAAGCATATATATAACTTACCAAATATTAAAAGTTGAATGTTTAATAAGAAAATGTAATGGATATTGTACAAGTAAAAACTTGGGGTAATGAAAGAATTCAATGTAACATCATATTCTTATTTATTAACGAATTTCATTGAATTCTTTCATTACCCCAAGTTTTTACTTGTACAATATCCATTACATTTTCTTATTAAACATTCAACTTTTAATTTCTTATTTTAGTTAAATGTTCCAATTATTAATTAGTCACAACCCATTTCACTACAATAATTGAAACTATTGAAATTAGTTGAATGTTTAATAAGAAAATGTAATGGATATTGTACAAGTAAAAACTTGGGGTAATGAAAGAATTCAATGAAATTCGTTAATAAATAAGAATATGATGTTACATTGTTATGAATTTAATTTTAATTGAAAATGCTTCTAAAATAATATAATAGAAGGGTAAGTGTTTTAAATAAATGATTATAAACTTATGTAGATGAATTGATACGCTAAGAAATTGAATTAAAACATCAATACCATAAATAAATGAATGGAAATAAAAATTTGTAAGAAGTGAAGGTAAATTAAAAAGATAAATCATTATTGAAAGAAAGGAAATCAAACAACAAATATTATAAAGTGAAATTTATAAGAATGAACTTGATCTATTGTTTGAAATTATTGTTACTTGTTTGTTGATGGTTGTTTGGGCAAGGATAATCTAAAACTGTTTGGATGAATAAATAATCTATTTAGTTTCATCTAAGACTGTTGAGTAAATGGTGCACTAAGTAGTTTATTTTCCATTCTGTGCAATTTAAAGTTTGAACCCGAACAACTATTTGTTTTGTTTGATATGAATGAATGATTTATCTGTGTTGATTCTATGTGATGATTGTATGTCTTGTTGCAAGTGATTGTTGTTGTATTGATTTGTTGTCGGTGTTTGAAACAACTTTAAATATTTCATTTTATATAATTATTAACTCTTTAGATTATATAAGTGAAATACAGGTTATGAAAGCAATTGCTACTACTTTTGGTTTCAAAATTAAGCGTAAATTGCCCGACTAATAGGTAGGTTTTTGGATTTCGGTTTATGGCGTTATTATATTGTTTTCCCGTGTTGGGATATATTATTTTGGAAAATATATGTTGTATATTGTTATATTTGATATTATATTTTCTCCCGAGCCTCTCCGTACAAAGGGGACTCTGCCAAAATTTTCCGTAATTTTGGACCTAGAAAAAATTTGAAAAATGTTTTCCAAACTTTATTAATTTGAGGATAAAAAGTTTTAATGCTTATAAATTGGTATACTTTGTTTAAATTAATTAATTTTGTAAATTTATTTGTTTATAAAGTTAATATTTTTGAATAAGATATATTGATTACTTAATTTCTTCTTTTCACCTTCCTTTTCCTTTTCGGGGATGAAAAGTTTTGAGTGGTGGAGAGTGTAACGACCTGTAAATTTTTGTTGATTAAAATTAGTTGAATTAGTAAGATTTTTGTAATTAAATTTAGAAAGAAATAAAAAATTTATAATTTATATTGAAGTAAATGTTATGATGAGGTGTAGCAATTGTTGTTAAAACTAATTATAGACAATTAGAGTAAAATTCCAATAATGAAAGAGAGGAAATTGTGCACTTGGTTATAAAATTGAAGATCGATAAATAAAAGTAAGTATTGAATGAATTAATGAAATAATAAAGTGTTAATGGTAAGTAATAAATTTTTAAATGTGAGGAAAGTAATGTGACGACCCAAACTCGATGTCCAATAAACGACATCAAATTCGCATCGTCGGAGCTTATAACAACAATTAGATGAATATAAAACAGCGGAACAGAATCAATATCATAAATAACATCACTGTTACAACATCAACATAATATCCATACTGCAACAGAGCACATAATACATACACTACACTCCAAATACAACATCATGATAATACAATAGTTAACATATATCCAAAAATTCTCAAATGAGAGAGATGATAACGAACTCCCAAAAGCTAACACCTGAAATCTCCGAAAGCTCCTAAGATAGCTCCAAGATAAGAGCTCCAAAATATTGCTACTCCAAAATATAGGAACCTGCTACTAGGCTGCCCGTGTGGAAATAATGGGCACCCAGAGTTTAGGAAAGAAAACAATAAACTCCGGATCAGTCATGGGACTGGTATGAGTAAACAAAACAGTTGCATTTAAATAAAACAAGATTTATAAAAGAATTTTCGGAATGCTTTTAAAAATGGAACTACCATAAGACCTCCCGCCACACACACAATGCAAACGCAGAATTGGAGGAGATTTCTTCTTATGATAGTTAAATATGCTTGATACGAGAAAAGAAATTCTTTGATATTGTACTAGTGCATAGTGAAGTAAATCATTTCGAAAATAGAATATTAATCTTAGCCAGCATAGGTACCATTATATTATGCCTACTATAGCTACCATATTAAATGGAAGGTTCTACAACTAAAACCGTACAGGGCTCGTATTGTTTCTTTGTATTTCCAACAAATGGTTAGGCCAAGGAACTTCCCATTGCCACATGAGAACGCCTCTGGAAGGACGTCCCCGAGAACCAAACCGGATCTCTACCAACACAAGGCCGGGTTACCCCTAACTGGGTAACTACTGACACGAGTATGCCATCTCCCGGTCGTAACCAACCTTTAACCGGGGCCCCAGCAACAAATCACAAAATCATATATATATATCTGCGATATCAACATAAGTTAAGTATCTGGGCTCCATACCATGATACCACTTCTATCCAGAAGGAAATGCACATACCCTAAGGGGTGCTACCCCCAATAACCTTGCCGCATCTTTCCTGTTTTGACCATTTCGGGGTGTGAGGTCCGACGAAGTCACGTCCACAAAAACACACTTTATACAAAAGCCGTGCTTTGGGTCAACAAACGATCATAGAAATGATCACAAAGATAGACGATCAAACAAATGATCCTATCACAAATAATCAACACAATGATCATTTCACAGCAACACTCAGCATGTCACATTACCAAATTGGGAATATATTGCTGATAACCTTCAACTACATAACCTCTGATCTCGTACGTCTCAGAGAAGGGTGTTAAGCTAAAAGAATAAATTCTCCGCCACCAACAGAAATATATTTGAAAGAAATCGGATTTATATCTCAATTTGTAATGTCAGACATACTATCCATACAAGTCTGTTCCGGGCTCGAACAGAACCGAAGGCACTTCCAAAGAAGTCCTTGCAATCCGGATATCCACAATCCTGATCGGATTCCCCATCACATATGGAGAACTCTACACCGGAGCAACTCGGTGCAGAGTCAATCGACAGATCATCCTATCGCTCTCGCAAATACCCGGTCTTCAACACCGGTCTTCAATTGCTATCCATAACGTTGAATCACATATTCGAAATGGGTTATATGACACAAAGGTCCTTTCCCAGCTAATCCGAATAGTGAGTGTCAAGTTTTAAAACATGTGGATGTCATTCACAAATATTCACAGAGTCGATGTGGGTTTCGGATAACAAAACTGAAATCTGATTCCCTGTCGCATCGAAGTTTAAATGTCGTTTTACGGACAACAGGGTTTTCACATCAATACAGAACAAATCATAATCACAGGGCAATAACATGGCAATTACATCATACAGAATTTACATTCAATAGTTAACAACAATAGTTAATTACTTCCCAATGTGATTTAAATAAATTACCACTAAATTAATTTAATTTAAATGATGAGAATCTGGATAAATAAACTAAATTTTGATTACTCAATTTATTGTTTCAAAATCTACAAATTCTTACTTACTAATTTATTTAAACACTTAATTGTTTATAAATCAATTTAATTACAACTTTGTAATTAATTCTTAATTTCTTTTCAAAATCATTGATTAGAAATTATTTACCTTAATTATCATTTTAAACTACATTATTTATTTATTATTATTAATTACAAAGTAATTTTAAATCATAAATTATTTAATCGTTAATTAATTAACTTCACATTCCATTTACAAACGATCTTCATTTTATAAACAATGCTTTAAAAAATTTTTTGTTTAAACTCAAGTTTTCTACAGCTTCAAACAGTTATGCTGTTTCAGGTGGCCAGCCCGAGTCTCCCCCGAGTCACGCTCGAGTTCGAACGCTGCCTGCTTCGAGTTTCATCCCAAAGCTACCCGAGTAATTAAAATTTTGCAAATTTTGTTAAGTCCCAATTTTGTCACGACAAAACCCTGAAGCAACTCGATTCCCCCTTCGAGTCTAACCCCAGTTCCCCCGAGAATTACTTCGAGTCTTCCTCCATGCCACTTCTTCTTCCACAACCCACAATTGTTCAGATACGCAATGATACGCGTATACGTGTACGCCTGAACGGTGACGCTCCGACCTTCCTCGCGACCATCAGCAAGTCAATGATGACTAACTCAACCTAGCCGACCACCCAGAAATTCAGATACTACCGTGGTTCAACTTTAGGTGGTTCAATCGAACAAACCCAACGGCACATCACCACTAAATCATCTCGTCTTCCCACGTATGGCCATTAGAAGCCACAAAATTTTTACTGAAGCTTCATCAAGATGTGACGCCTCGACTGGCACCGGAGACGTGAATTCCGATCACCCATAGGTGGAGCGGCGATTGTAACGATCCCGAATTTTTAACAATTTAAAAATGAAAATATTTAATTTATTTTAAATATTTTGAATGATGATTTAGATTGAATTTTCAATTTAACTTTGAAATTGACGATTAAATTTTTGAATTTAATCTATTTAAGTTGAATAATAATTTGAATCTTCAATTCTAAGCCAATTAAAAATATTCCAAAGGCTTGTAAAATTCATATTGATAACACTGAAGATTTTAGAAGCTTCAGAAATTTATTTGGAAGTGAATTGTTCAGTTTTGAAATCAAATCGTTTGAATCGATGTTTAAAATAGCCGTCCGAGGCACAGTTTCGGAATTCGACGAAACCAGTTCCATCGGGTCCGTAATATTGAATTATTGCCGGATTTCAAATTTCGTAATTTTCGGAGTTAATATGTGATCACACGACGCGTAAACACGTTGAAAATTGTATTGAAACAAATTGAATTTAAATTGAAAAAAAAATAATAATAATAATAATATATATATAATATAAAGAGTATACTACCTTACTTCGTTCAGCTGTTAACACGCCTTCATTTACGCCATAACTCACGCAATTGCACGATCTCCTTCCCTCCTTAAAACACGAAGCCTTCACTCTCGTTCAAAATCAATTGAACGAAGAAATCGAAAGAAAAAAAATGGCCTCTCGTTCTTTCCCCTTCTTCTGTTTCCTTTCAAATTGAAATCGAAATTCCCCCTCCCCCCCCAAATCAACAAATCGTGGCCGCAGCCGTATAAAAAAAAAAAAAAAATGGGGGATCGCGCGTGGAGATGGCGCGCGCGTAGGGGATGCGTCGCGATTTAGAGCCGATGCTAGGGCACGAGGCGAAGAGACTCGTCAATTCTCGAGCGCGTGGAGTTTGGGGGGATTGATGCCGGCGACTCGCGAGATGATGGAGGCAGGCTAGCGACGATGGCGATTAGGGGCTCGACATCGATTGTTAGCACAGGGGTTTCGAAGCAAAGTCGAGGCTAGGGCGCAGGCGCACGCGCGAGGCGCGCGCGATGGAGGCGGGGTCGCGAGTGATTTAGGGCTCGCGGCAGTGATGTCGTAGCAACCGAAGGCGACGGCGATGTCGTGGAGCTCGAGGCGCAGGAGGCGATTGCGATTTCGAGGCCGTGAGGTAATGTGATTTTCGATATTTATTTTTGATTTAATAAACATTAATGTATACATATATTTTTGAAGAATATATACACTGTAAGTTTAAAACAATTTAAATTTTTGAATTTATTTAGGAATCTGTAGATATATACATATATATATATAAATAGAAAAAAAAAATATATGTATGTAAAACATATTACAGTAAAGAAAATATGTTCAAAATTTGATTATTTGTTTAAAACTAAATTATTGGTTAAATATAAATTTAGTTTCAAATGAAAAATATTTTTATAAAAGAAAATGTTGTTTAAATTAAATAGTTAGTTAATAAAATTTATTTAAATTTAAGTTAAGTGGTTAAAAATAATTTATTCAAAGGGAAATTTAATTTGTAGTTAGATAAATTTGTTTAAAGACTAATTAGTTGATTTAATTTATAATAAGAAAATTTAATTCAATTGGGAATTTCTAGTTAGAATTATTTTAAAAGAAAAATTTGTTAAAATAAATTTATTTAACAAGAGATTGATTTAAATAAAACTATCAGTAATTTAACTATAAAAAATGAAATCACCGATGAATTAAAATTATCTAATGAAAATTTATTATTCGATCTGTTCGAATATTAATAAATTGTGTAAATATTTATACAAGGTATAAATGAAGAAAACAAGTTGAATTGGAAGTGGATTGCAAACGGGAATAAAGGTGAGAACTTCTCACTCAAAAGGAATTTCTATTGTTTATTTAAATTTTAAATAGTTAAATTTAAAATTGATTGACTATGTTGATTGAATGCTTGAATGATGATTGTTATATATATATATATAAATATTGGATGTGAATAGACCCTATACGCCGTTAGTAAGCGGAGGTTATTTATTACACACATATACCGCGATATTCCACCTCGAAGTGGAATTGGTATTATATTATATATATAGCAATATATATATATTGGCATATGTATATATTGCAGTTGATTGATTTCCCGCATTTTCTTTTAGCGGATGAGACCCTATGCGCCGTTAGTAAGCGGATATATATTTTATAAAATCCCATATACCGCGATATTCCGTCTTGAAACGGAATGGTATTGTGCTAATGTCTGTGGATGCAGGGAAACAGGTTGGAGGGATCCAACTGGATTCCTCACAAATATTTATTGATTTTAAATATTGTGATGCTTGATTGTTTATCAAATCGATATATGATATTGAAAAATCGTGATTGACTATTGATGTGTTGCATCATCGGATCCAAATTTTTGAAATTTAAAAACAACGATTTTAACTTCTAAAGGGATTTTTTTTGGAAATATACGTTATTAAATATTTTTGGAATTGATCCATTAAAATAAATAAACGTTATAATTTTTAATGTTATTAAAATTTTATTTTTGAGAAATATAGCTAAAAAAAAAAAAATTGATTTTTGAAAATATGGGATTAGTGATTTTATAAAATAGTTTAAACTGGGATTTCTAAAATTATTATAAGAAGTTCAAAAATAGGATTTATAAAATTTTTATTTTATAAATCAGAAATGATGAAACTATGAAAGAGTTTAAAGATGTTTAAAGTAATAATATAAATTGATTTATATTAAAAGATTTATAAATTGATATTTATAAATTTAGAATATCTTGAATTATGAAACGAGCTTTTATCAGTGATAGAAAAATTTGTAAATGAATTCCAAAAAAGAAATGAAATCTATAGGATTATAACGGTAAAGTTATAAATGGAAATTTGAATATTTTATAAATCAAAATGGTGAATTTATAAAAGAGTTTAAGGGTGTTTAAAGTGATAATATAAATTGTTCTATATTAAAAAGATTTATAAATTAATATTTATAAATTAAAAGTATTGGAAGTGTAAAATGAACTTTTCTAAGTGTTAGAAAGAATTGTAAATGAATGTCATAAATTGGAATTATAGAATTATAACAGTGAAGTTATAAATAAAAATTTTATAAGCAGTAGGCTTATAAAATTTATAAATTTATTAAAGGAATGAGTTGGATAAATGAATGAATCTTATAAGTTATAAGATTTATAAAATTTATGAAGTTTAAAAGGAATGATTTTGTAAATGAATAAATTATAAGTATTTGACTTATAATATGAATTTCTAGTATATCATTGTAATATGAATTGAGATAGGTTAATAAAGAAAATTTATAAAAGAAAGTTGTTGTAAATTAAATAGAAATAGAAGTTATAAACGTTGTTTTATAAATTCGAAATGACTTATTTTAATAAGTAAAATGGTTGTAATTTATTAATGGAGTTATATTCATGTTTTAAACAGTGAATAATTCCTTAAACTAAAATGAATAGAAGTGATGAAATTTATTAACATAGTATATTCACGTTTTTGAATAGTGAATAATATGTTAAAGGAATTATTTTGAACATGATGTTTTAAATAGAATTAAAACGATCTAATGATGTCTTAAAATATGTTGAGATTCGAAATCATAGATTTCAACATTTATTGTTGAAATAGATGTTTTCGAGAAATAGAAGGAAATAATAGATTATAACACTGTTGTTATAATAGATAATTTCCGAAAGGAAATGTTTTGTATAGTATTGGGATTTATATATCTATTTTAAATTTCGAATCCCTATACTAGTGATTTTGGGTTGTTGTAACGATGTTTTACGCAACATTCGTTTTGGCCCAAATAAATATGGTTAAGTGAATGATTTCCTTAAAGAATGAATTATATACTTAATTCGATTTAAGTATATTGAATATTTTCCAAGGTTGGAAATAAATAAAATTTGTGGATTACTTATAAAATAAATAAGTATGGAAATTGTTTTTTTTCCAATGAGAAATGGAAAGTTTAGAGAATTTATCTTTTTGAAGATAAATTGAAAATGAATATTTGAAATCGTATATTCATAAATATTTTGGAAATATAAATTCAATATGGAATTTATAAATGGAATTGGGAAAATAGGTTTAAAAATAAATATTGATTTATTTTTGAAATATGGAAAGTTATATCTTCTAAAGATATTTTTGGAATTTAATAATTTGGAAAATTATTTGGAATCAGATGATGTGGCGCATCTTTATTGATAGTTAAATAACCGACTGTCAATATTTACCCTTGAATGAGTAATTGCTGTGATTGCTTGAATTGGATGCCACACTTATTTTTAAAACAAGCGCTCACTATTCGGGTTAACCGGGAAAGGACCATGGGGTCGTATAACCCATTCCGAATATGTGATACGTCGTTATGAATTGCATTCGAAGACCGGTGTTGAAGACCGGATATTTTCGAAAACGAGAGGGCTTCTTGTTGATTGTCTCTGCACTGGCTGATCCCCGGTATAGAGATCTCCATAAGTGATGGGAAATCCGAACGTGATTAGAGATTATTCGGATTGCAAGGACTTCTTTGTAAGTGCCTTCGGTTCTGTTCGAGCCCGGAACAGACTTGTATGGATTGTATGTCTGACATTACAAGTTGAGATATAAAGCCGATTTCTTTCAAATATATTTCTGGGTGGCGGAGAATTTATTCTTTTAGCTTAACACCCTTCTCTGAGACGTACGAGTTCAGAGGTTATATAGTTGAAGTTATCAGCGATATATTCCCAGTTTGGTAATGTGACATGCTGAGTGATGCTGAAATGATCATTATGGTGATTATTTGTGATAGGATCATTTATTTGATCGTCTATCTTAGTGATCATTGTGTTGATCATTTGTTGACCCAAAGCACGGCTTTTTGTACAAAGTGTGTTTTTGTGGACGTGACTTCGTCGAGCCTCACATCCCGGAAATGGTCAAAACAGGAAAAGATGCGGCAAGGTTATTAGGGGTTGCTGTAGCTCCCCTTAGGGTATGTGCATTTCCTTCTGGAAAGGGGTGGTATCATGGTATGGAGCCCAGATACTTACTCATGTTGAAAACACTCTATTTATTATGGTGTGATGTTGGATATCGAGCGCTCGGTTGAAAAGGTCCTAAAGGACCGGGGAATGGCGTGCTCGTGTCAGTAGTTACCCAGTTAAGGGGTAACCCGGCCTTGTGTTGGCAGAGTTCCGGTTTGGTTCTCGGGGGTGTCTTTCCAGAGGCATTCTCAGTGGCAATGGGAAGTTCCTTGGCCTGACCATTTGTTGGAAATCCAATTCCCAATACGAAACTTTTACGGTATTAGTTGTAGAACCTGCTATTCACTTATGGTGGTCACCACTGTTTGGATAGTAGCTATAGTAGGCATAGTTCGAAATGTCTATGTTGGCTAAGATTTATATTCTACTTTCGAAATATTTCTCTACACTATGCACTAATAATAATATGAAATGTTCTTTAAATGCGTATCAAGCATCTTTGACTATCATAAGGAGAAATCTCCTCCGATTCTGCGTTTGCATTGTGTGTGTGCGGGAGGCCTTATGGTAGTCTCATTTTTAAAAAGCATTGCGAATTGAATTTAAAAATATTCCTCTATTTGATTTTAAAGTTAAATAAACTGTTTTGAGTTCTCACACCAGTCACATGACTGACTCGGAGTTTATTGTTTTCCTTTCTAAACTCTGGGTGCCCACCAATTTCCACACGGGCAGTCAAGAGTTAGGTTTATCAGGATATTCTGGATATTCTGGAGTTGCTGGAGGCAAGCTGGATGTCATAGCATATTAATAATATATAGTATTTCTTTTTCCGCTGCACTGTTGGTTGATGTTGTATGTTGTTGTACACTCTGATGACATGATGAAATGAAATGTATAAAATGTAATAACTGATATAGTTCTTTGTTTAAAGATTATTCATTTATTATTATATGTTGTTCCGCTGCGAATTGTGAGATTCTGATGTTGTTCTGTTGTTTTCTTCTGTCCCGTTCTATTTTAAAATTCTTCTATCTTCTATTTTTAAAAATTCTCTGTTTTCTAAAAAAATCGTCTATCTTCTTTCCTCTCTATTTTCTATCTCTTCTCTCTTCTACCTCTTTCTTTTTTCAAAAAAAAACCCATAATGGTTCGGTTTTTCGGCAACGAAAAATCGCTATCGTTACATTTGGTATCAGAGCTGATGGTTAAGCGACAACCATGGTTCTGTAGGGTCTTACTCGTTAGAGATAGAGTCAGCAGTACTCTAGAATGAGTTTGAGTGTAATAATAGATATGAGTGCGTATTTGTTAGTGAATATAAAATTTGTTTTTGAATCGGGTAAATAAAATAATTTTGCCCAAAACTATTTTTGAATAAAAAAGAAATGATTTTCTATGAATTATTATAGTATATGGTTGCATGATTGTTAGAAGTAATAATATAGAATTATTATCACTAGTATATGGAATTAAATAAAATGGATTGAACTCAAGTAAACTAACTTGATAAATTATAAATTCTAGGACTAATGAATTGAATATAGATATTGAAATTGTGAATTGAATTCAAATGGAATTTAAATTGTGAATGAAATTGAATTGAAATGTGAAATCAAATGAAATTGATATGTAACTTCAATAGTGAAGTAAAAACATATAAGAAACTTATGTTGAAAAATTTGTAATAGAAATTTGCAAATTAGTTTGAATGTTGGATTTGGATGCTACTACTAGCAGATTATACAGGTTATACAGGTGTATAAAGGAATTGAAATTTTGATTTCAAAGTTAAATTGAATTGCTCGACAAAAAGGTACGTATTTCAATTTCAGTATGAGATTTGGTGACTTTCTTCTCTAGCCACTTGGCTTTTCTCTTTTCTTTTTGATTCTGAGGGGCCGTGGTGCCATTTTGTAGTCGTACCGAGCTAGCCGCGCAAAGGAGACGCTGACGAAATTTTTCGAAAATTTAGGGTGTTAGAAAATTTTTGAGAAAATTTTGAAAGTTTGAAATTTGAATTTGAATTTAAATTTGAATGGTTAGTACAACAATATAGTTTGAAACTTATAATTGAAGTTAGAAAGCTAGTTGGAATGATAGTAAATCTCTAGTAAAAAGATTTAGGCTAGTAAGTTGATAAAACTCTTTGGATTGTGAAAAATAATAGACGGGATAAGGGCATTCTTCTTAACTTGTAATTTCGGGACGAAATTCTTTTAAGGGGGAAAGATTGTAACGATCCCGAATTTTTAACAATTTAAAAATGAAAATATTTAATTTATTTTAAATATTTTGAATGATGATTTAGATTGAATTTTCAATTTAACTTTGAAATTGACGATTAAATTTTTGAATTTAATCTATTTAAGTTGAATAATAATTTGAATCTTCAATTCTAAGCCAATTAAAAATATTCCAAAGGCTTGTAAAATTCATATTGATAACACTGAAGATTTTAGAAGCTTCAGAAATTTATTTGGAAGTGAATTGTTCAGTTTTGAAATCAAATCGTTTGAATCGATGTTTAAAATAGCCGTCCGAGGCACAGTCTCGGAATTCGACGAAACCAGTTCCATCGGGTCCGTAATATTGAATTATTGCCGGATTTCAAATTTCGTAATTTTCGGAGTTAATATGTGATCACACGACGCGTAAACACGTTGAAAATTGTATTGAAACAAATTGAATTTAAATTGAAATAATAATAATAATAATAATAATATATATAATATAAAGAGTATACTACCTTACTTCGTTCAGCTGTTAACACGCCTTCATTTACGCCATAACTCACGCAATTGCACGATCTCCTTCCCTCCTTAAAACACGAAGCCTTCACTCTCGTTCAAAATCAATTGAACGAAGAAATCGAAAGAAAAAAAATGGCCTCTCGTTCTTTCCCCTTCTTCTGTTTCCTTTCAAATTGAAATCGAAATTCCCCCTCCCCCCCCAAATCAACAAATCGTGGCCGCAGCCGTATAAAAAAAAAAAAAAAAAATGGGGGATCGCGCGTGGAGATGGCGCGCGCGTAGGGGATGCGTCGCGATTTAGAGCCGATGCTAGGGCACGAGGCGAAGAGACTCGTCAATTCTCGAGCGCGTGGAGTTTGGGGGGATTGATGCCGGCGACTCGCGAGATGATGGAGGCAGGCTAGCGACGATGGCGATTAGGGGCTCGACATCGATTGTTAGCACAGGGGTTTCGAAGCAAAGTCGAGGCTAGGGCGCAGGCGCACGCGCGAGGCGCGCGCGATGGAGGCGGGGTCGCGAGTGATTTAGGGCTCGCGGCAGTGATGTCGTAGCAACCGAAGGCGACGGCGATGTCGTGGAGCTCGAGGCGCAGGAGGCGATTGCGATTTCGAGGCCGTGAGGTAATGTGATTTTCGATATTTATTTTTGATTTAATAAACATTAATGTATACATATATTTTTGAAGAATATATACACTGTAAGTTTAAAACAATTTAAATTTTTGAATTTATTTAGGAATCTGTAGATATATACATATATATATATAAATAGAAAAAAAAAATATATGTATGTAAAACATATTACAGTAAAGAAAATATGTTCAAAATTTGATTATTTGTTTAAAACTAAATTATTGGTTAAATATAAATTTAGTTTCAAATGAAAAATATTTTTATAAAAGAAAATGTTGTTTAAATTAAATAGTTAGTTAATAAAATTTATTTAAATTTAAGTTAAGTGGTTAAAAATAATTTATTCAAAGGGAAATTTAATTTGTAGTTAGATAAATTTGTTTAAAGACTAATTAGTTGATTTAATTTATAATAAGAAAATTTAATTCAATTGGGAATTTCTAGTTAGAATTATTTTAAAAGAAAAATTTGTTAAAATAAATTTATTTAACAAGAGATTGATTTAAATAAAACTATCAGTAATTTAACTATAAAAAATGAAATCACCGATGAATTAAAATTATCTAATGAAAATTTATTATTCGATCTGTTCGAATATTAATAAATTGTGTAAATATTTATACAAGGTATAAATGAAGAAAACAAGTTGAATTGGAAGTGGATTGCAAACGGGAATAAAGGTGAGAACTTCTCACTCAAAAGGAATTTCTATTGTTTATTTAAATTTTAAATAGTTAAATTTAAAATTGATTGACTATGTTGATTGAATGCTTGAATGATGATTGTTATATATATATATATAAATATTGGATGTGAATAGACCCTATACGCCGTTAGTAAGCGGAGGTTATTTATTACACACATATACCGCGATATTCCACCTCGAAGTGGAATTGGTATTATATTATATATATAGCAATATATATATATTGGCATATGTATATATTGCAGTTGATTGATTTCCCGCATTTTCTTTTAGCGGATGAGACCCTATGCGCCGTTAGTAAGCGGATATATATTTTATAAAATCCCATATACCGCGATATTCCGTCTTGAAACGGAATGGTATTGTGCTAATGTCTGTGGATGCAGGGAAACAGGTTGGAGGGATCCAACTGGATTCCTCACAAATATTTATTGATTTTAAATATTGTGATGCTTGATTGTTTATCAAATCGATATATGATATTGAAAAATCGTGATTGACTATTGATGTGTTGCATCATCGGATCCAAATTTTTGAAATTTAAAAACAACGATTTTAACTTCTAAAGGGATTTTTTTTGGAAATATACGTTATTAAATATTTTTGGAATTGATCCATTAAAATAAATAAACGTTATAATTTTTAATGTTATTAAAATTTTATTTTTGAGAAATATAGCTAAAAAAAAAAAAATTGATTTTTGAAAATATGGGATTAGTGATTTTATAAAATAGTTTAAACTGGGATTTCTAAAATTATTATAAGAAGTTCAAAAATAGGATTTATAAAATTTTTATTTTATAAATCAGAAATGATGAAACTATGAAAGAGTTTAAAGATGTTTAAAGTAATAATATAAATTGATTTATATTAAAAGATTTATAAATTGATATTTATAAATTTAGAATATCTTGAATTATGAAACGAGCTTTTATCAGTGATAGAAAAATTTGTAAATGAATTCCAAAAAAGAAATGAAATCTATAGGATTATAACGGTAAAGTTATAAATGGAAATTTGAATATTTTATAAATCAAAATGGTGAATTTATAAAAGAGTTTAAGGGTGTTTAAAGTGATAATATAAATTGTTCTATATTAAAAAGATTTATAAATTAATATTTATAAATTAAAAGTATTGGAAGTGTAAAATGAACTTTTCTAAGTGTTAGAAAGAATTGTAAATGAATGTCATAAATTGGAATTATAGAATTATAACAGTGAAGTTATAAATAAAAATTTTATAAGCAGTAGGCTTATAAAATTTATAAATTTATTAAAGGAATGAGTTGGATAAATGAATGAATCTTATAAGTTATAAGATTTATAAAATTTATGAAGTTTAAAAGGAATGATTTTGTAAATGAATAAATTATAAGTATTTGACTTATAATATGAATTTCTAGTATATCATTGTAATATGAATTGAGATAGGTTAATAAAGAAAATTTATAAAAGAAAGTTGTTGTAAATTAAATAGAAATAGAAGTTATAAACGTTGTTTTATAAATTCGAAATGACTTATTTTAATAAGTAAAATGGTTGTAATTTATTAATGGAGTTATATTCATGTTTTAAACAGTGAATAATTCCTTAAACTAAAATGAATAGAAGTGATGAAATTTATTAACATAGTATATTCACGTTTTTGAATAGTGAATAATATGTTAAAGGAATTATTTTGAACATGATGTTTTAAATAGAATTAAAACGATCTAATGATGTCTTAAAATATGTTGAGATTCGAAATCATAGATTTCAACATTTATTGTTGAAATAGATGTTTTCGAGAAATAGAAGGAAATAATAGATTATAACACTGTTGTTATAATAGATAATTTCCGAAAGGAAATGTTTTGTATAGTATTGGGATTTATATATCTATTTTAAATTTCGAATCCCTATACTAGTGATTTTGGGTTGTTGTAACGATGTTTTACGCAACATTCGTTTTGGCCCAAATAAATATGGTTAAGTGAATGATTTCCTTAAAGAATGAATTATATACTTAATTCGATTTAAGTATATTGAATATTTTCCAAGGTTGGAAATAAATAAAATTTGTGGATTACTTATAAAATAAATAAGTATGGAAATTGTTTTTTTTCCAATGAGAAATGGAAAGTTTAGAGAATTTATCTTTTTGAAGATAAATTGAAAATGAATATTTGAAATCGTATATTCATAAATATTTTGGAAATATAAATTCAATATGGAATTTATAAATGGAATTGGGAAAATAGGTTTAAAAATAAATATTGATTTATTTTTGAAATATGGAAAGTTATATCTTCTAAAGATATTTTTGGAATTTAATAATTTGGAAAATTATTTGGAATCAGATGATGTGGCGCATCTTTATTGATAGTTAAATAACCGACTGTCAATATTTACCCTTGAATGAGTAATTGCTGTGATTGCTTGAATTGGATGCCACACTTATTTTTAAAACAAGCGCTCACTATTCGGGTTAACCGGGAAAGGACCATGGGGTCGTATAACCCATTCCGAATATGTGATACGTCGTTATGAATTGCATTCGAAGACCGGTGTTGAAGACCGGATATTTTCGAAAACGAGAGGGTTTCTTGTTGATTGTCTCTGCACTGGCTGATCCCCGGTATAGAGATCTCCATAAGTGATGGGAAATCCGAACGTGATTAGAGATTATTCGGATTGCAAGGACTTCTTTGTAAGTGCCTTCGGTTCTGTTCGAGCCCGGAACAGACTTGTATGGATTGTATGTCTGACATTACAAGTTGAGATATAAAGCCGATTTCTTTCAAATATATTTCTGGGTGGCGGAGAATTTATTCTTTTAGCTTAACACCCTTCTCTGAGACGTACGAGTTCAGAGGTTATATAGTTGAAGTTATCAGCGATATATTCCCAGTTTGGTAATGTGACATGCTGAGTGATGCTGAAATGATCATTGTGGTGATTATTTGTGATAGGATCATTTATTTGATCGTCTATCTTAGTGATCATTGTGTTGATCATTTGTTGACCCAAAGCACGGCTTTTTGTACAAAGTGTGTTTTTGTGGACGTGACTTCGTCGAGCCTCACATCCCGGAAATGGTCAAAACAGGAAAAGATGCGGCAAGGTTATTAGGGGTTGCTGTAGCTCCCCTTAGGGTATGTGCATTTCCTTCTGGAAAGGGGTGGTATCATGGTATGGAGCCCAGATACTTACTCATGTTGAAAACACTCTATTTATTATGGTGTGATGTTGGATATCGAGCGCTCGGTTGAAAAGGTCCTAAAGGACCGGGGAATGGCGTGCTCGTGTCAGTAGTTACCCAGTTAAGGGGTAACCCGGCCTTGTGTTGGCAGAGTTCCGGTTTGGTTCTCGGGGGTGTCTTTCCAGAGGCATTCTCAGTGGCAATGGGAAGTTCCTTGGCCTGACCATTTGTTGGAAATCCAATTCCCAATACGAAACTTTTACGGTATTAGTTGTAGAACCTGCTATTCACTTATGGTGGTCACCACTGTTTGGATAGTAGCTATAGTAGGCATAGTTCGAAATGTCTATGTTGGCTAAGATTTATATTCTACTTTCGAAATATTTCTCTACACTATGCACTAATAATAATATGAAATGTTCTTTAAATGCGTATCAAGCATCTTTGACTATCATAAGGAGAAATCTCCTCCGATTCTGCGTTTGCATTGTGTGTGTGTGCGGGAGGCCTTATGGTAGTCTCATTTTTAAAAAGCATTGCGAATTGAATTTAAAAATATTCCTCTATTTGATTTTAAAGTTAAATAAACTGTTTTGAGTTCTCACACCAGTCACATGACTGACTCGGAGTTTATTGTTTTCCTTTCTAAACTCTGGGTGCCCACCAATTTCCACACGGGCAGTCAAGAGTTAGGTTTATCAGGATATTCTGGATATTCTGGAGTTGCTGGAGGCAAGCTGGATGTCATAGCATATTAATAATATATAGTATTTCTTTTTCCGCTGCACTGTTGGTTGATGTTGTATGTTGTTGTACACTCTGATGACATGATGAAATGAAATGTATAAAATGTAATAACTGATATAGTTCTTTGTTTAAAGATTATTCATTTATTATTATATGTTGTTCCGCTGCGAATTGTGAGATTCTGATGTTGTTCTGTTGTTTTCTTCTGTCCCGTTCTATTTTAAAATTCTTCTATCTTCTATTTTTAAAAATTCTCTGTTTTCTAAAAAAATCGTCTATCTTCTTTCCTCTCTATTTTCTATCTCTTCTCTCTTCTACCTCTTTCTTTTTTCAAAAAAAAACCCATAATGGTTCGGTTTTTCGGCAACGAAAAATCGCTATCGTTACAGCGATCCCATTTACAACGCGAACTGGAAACAGTCCTTAAACCCTAGTTTAGATTCGAATTCAAAATTTATGCAATAGAAAAAAATTTCAACATTTTTTTCGAACTCAACGATGATCAATCTTGCTTTAACCAAAATCTTAGCATACGATTTCGATTCTATCACCAGATAATGATTAAATTGCCGTTTTTGTTCATATTCAAACTGTCCCTTAAATACAAATCTAAAAATCTTCATTTTCGTTTTGAAAATCATTTCTTGCAGTGTGGATTCAAGTTATATAAGCGAATCAAGGTTTCGTGACATTTGAATTTGGCACTTTATATCATTTTGCTCTGTAAACAATGTTTCTTACTGTAATATTTCACCAACCCCTTTAAAACCAAGCTTTAGCTCTTGTTCTATGTTTTAACAACCGGGTTTTTTAAGAATTTAAGCCTAATGGTAATTGGATGCAGAGGTATTGAATTTTATACAGTTTATTTCACTCTGAAACCAGGAAACAACAAAAAAAAAACAAAACAAAACAGGGTCTGTAATCCTATGGATATTCACAGAGAGTTGTTTTTTTTTATCTCAAAATTATTCAGCAAGCATATATCATTGTAAAGCAATACACAAGTTTTAGACTAAAAGAAAAATGTGTACACACCTGGAAATATTTGAAAACAGGGGATACTTTTGTTTTGAAATCTGCAGGTTTTTCTTTTTCTTTTTGATTCTTCTCTTCTTTTTAATTTCTATTTTTCTTTGCTAAATTTTTTTGTTTCAATAAGAAGTTTTTAAACGAGATGATGCATAGGTTGATATATATATAGAAGTATACAAAGTAAGGGAGGTAGGCAAGTTTTTAACCAAAGTACTGAAACATTTATTTTGCATAGTGGCTTTATACAGGCTTTTGTACTTTGCATGTTTTCCTCCTTTCTTCAAGGGAGGCTGAAGAGTAAACATTTAATACAAGCATGTATTTACAGTCAATGTCTTACTTGATTGTTACTAGAGTAATGGCATTAAATGAAGCATTAAATGGAAGCATGTATACAATGCTCCTTTGCCTCTTTCTATACTTACAGCATAGTGTTATTTTAGATTTTCTTTTATATGTATAGTTTATATGTTTTATATTTTTTATTAGCTAATGTTTTGTTTTTATTTTATATATATATAGGTGTGTTGTTTTGTTTATTTTGCTAAATATAGGAAAAGTTGTTTTAGCTATTACATTTAGTAACTTATGTGATTTAATTACAATATTTGTTTTATTCTTATTAAAAGTTTTAACTAAAACACCAAATTTTGTTCATATTTTATTTCTTTATAACTTTTCAATTTTTATTTCAAAAAGTTCAAATATATTGCTAAAATTTAAATTCATAATTTTCGGGATGTTACAATATCCCCTCCTTAAGAATATTTCGTCCTCGAAATTGAAAGAGAGAGAAACTTAAACAAAGAATAGATGAATTTATAAATAAGGAATTGACTTACAGTTTTAAGTCGAGATGTCAATTCTGCATTTGGGATATGACTTCTTCATATTCTCTTCAGTCTCCCAAGTACAGTCCTTTTGATCCCCACTCCAATTAACTTTGACCAATTTCACAATTTTGTTCCTCAATCGCTTCTCATCACGATCAACAATTTTCATCGGTTCCCTTCTAACTGCCAAATTGGGAGTGATTTCAAGATCCTGCTGAGCAGCTTCTTCAATTATATCATCTGGATCGTGCACATATTTCCGAAGGTTAGAAATATGGAACACATTATGTACGCCAGACAACCAGCTGGGTAACTGCACTCTATATGCTAGAGAACCAATCCTTTCCAGAATAGGAAAAGGACCAATATAACGCGGTGCCAACTTTCCAGTTTTCCCGAATCTCAATACACCCCGCATCGGAGATACTTTCAGAAATACAGAATCTCCAACTTGAAATTCCAAATTTCTCCTTCGACGGTCATAGTAGCTCTTCTGACGGCTTTGGGCAGTTAATAACTTCTTTCGAATAAAATTTACCTTCTCAGTGGCTTCTTTTATCATATCCGGTCCAAGAACAAGTCTGTCACCTGATTCGATCCAGCATGTAGGTGATCGACACGGACGATTATATAAAGCTTCGAAAGGAGCCATTTCTAAACTGGCCTGATAACTGTTATTATAAGAGAATTCAACCAGATGCAAATGGTCCTCCCAAGAACCACCAAAATCATGAACATAAGCACGCAGTAGGTCTTCTAAAATTCGGTTAACTCTCTCAGTCTGTCCATCAGATTGCGGATGATAAGCAGTACTGAAATTTAATTTCGTTCCCAATGCGTCCTGAAATGCTTCCCAAAATCTACTAGTGAAGATCGGGTCACGATCACTCACTATACTACTGGGAATACCATGGAGGCGAACAATTTCCTTTATATATATACCTGCCAAGCTTGCTGCAGTCCGAGTAGATTTAATTGGAATGAAATGAGCATTTTTGGTTAGGCGATCCACAATAACCCAAATCGCTTCATTGCCTTTCTTGGTTCGTGGCAATCCGTCGATGAAATCCATCGATACCTGATCCCACTTCCATTTTGGTACTTCCAAAGGTTGAAGTAAACCGGCCACTTTCTTTTGGTCGCTCTTGATCTGCTGACAAGTAGCACAACGACTCACATAAATAGATATGTCTCTCTTCATCGTTTTCCACCAGAATGTTCTTTTAACATCTCGATACATTTTGTTGACTCCTGGATGGATGCTGAATTTGGACTTGTGGCATTCATCCAATACTTCACGTTTCAGTTCTGGAATGTCAGGGACACAAATCCTGCCTTTTAAACTTATAACCCCCTTATCATCAATTGCAAAACTGGAATCTTCACCCCGACGAATCCTCCCATATATTTCTTGAAGAAACTGGTCCTCTTTTTGTTTACTGGCGACTTTCTCAAGAAGAGTAGGAGTGATAACAAGATAAGCAAGAACAGCATAACTTCTGCTCAAAGCGTCTGCAACTACATTGGCCTTTCCGGGCGTATACAGAATATCTAAGTCATATGATGCTAGAAATTCCAACCAACGTTGTTGTCGCAGATTCAGATCCTTCTGGGTGAAAAGATATTTCAAGTTTTTATGATCGGTGAATAATTCGAATTTTTCACCTAAAACAAAGAGAATTTATTAGGTATATTTCTTTAGTCAAAATAGTTTCATAAATCGTTAGGAAAGCTGAAAATATTCTTACCCAGAAGATAATATCGCCATATTTTCAAAGCGAAAACAACAGCCAAAAGTTCCAAATCGTGCGTTGGGTAGTTCTTCTCATGCGGACGTAATTGTCTACTCGCGTAGGCAACTACCTTTCCATTTTGCATTAATACTGCACCTACCCCTTTACCACATGCATCAGTATAGACAAATAAGCCTTGGTTCCCGTTAACAATAGTGAGAACAGGAGCAGTGGTCAATCTCTTTTTCAACTCTTGAAAAACTTCCTCACATCTTGAAGTCCAAATGAACTTTGCATTCTTCATTGTTAGCTTAGTCAGCGGACTAGCCAACTTAGAAAAATCTTGAACGAATTTTCGGTAATAGCCTGCTAAACCCAAAAAGCTTCGAACTTCTCTTGGAGTTGTGGGTTGTTTCCAATCAATAATAGCGGAAATTTTGCTAGGATCTACTGAAATTCCTTCTTCATTAACAATATGGCCAAGGAATTTTACTTCATTGACCCAGAAGTGGCATTTGGAAAATTTTGCATATAGAACATTTCTCCTTAAAATTTCTAAGACAATCTAAGATGCTCGGCATGCTCTTCTTTAGTCTTAGAATAGATCAAAATATCATCAATGAATACTAGTACAAATTTATTCAGAACTTCCCGAAACACGCGAGTCATAAGATCTACGAAGTATGCTGGAGCATTGGTTAGCCCGAAAGGCATAACTAACCATTCATAGAACATATTAGGACCTCTGAAAGCAGTCAGATGTACACAATCTTCGGTGATTCGTAGTTGATGGAATCCTTGGGCTAGATCCATCTTTGAAAAGAAACGAGCGCCATGCAACTGATCAAATAAATCATCAATTCTAGGTAGTGGAAATTTATTCTTGAGAGTTTGTTTATTTAGATCGCGGTAATCTACACACAATCTCAAAGATCCGTCTGATTTGGCAACAAATACGACGGCTGAACCCCATTCAGAAACACTGGGTCGAATTAATCCTTTTGCTAGTAGCTCATTAGTTTGATGAACCAATTCAATCTTTTCCCTGGGTGCCATCCTGCGACTTGCGTGAACAACAGGACGAGTATTAGGTACAAGATCGATTCGGAATTCTATTTCTCGATGAGGAGGTAAAGATTTCACTTCTTCAAATACGTCGGAAAAATCTCGAACAACAGGTATAGACTGCAAAGTGGGTTCAAGATTTCCCAAAGTATATATCAATCTGTCGCTCCTTGGACTTGGATTCTCACAAGAGATTTCAATAAAATTTCCAAGGCTTGTTTTGATTAAAACTGTCCGATTACTACACTCCAATCTAGCATCGTATCTCGATAACCAGTTCATACCGAGTAAGATTTCAAATTCGTCAAATTCGAGGACATAAAGGTTGATAGGAAATTTATAGCTAGCATATGAAATAGGAACTCTCTTACAATATGAATTAAGATTTGCGGGACCTCCAACCGGATTTTTCACGCAAATAAGATCGTCAGCAAATTTAGTTTCAAGTCCTAATTCATTTACGGTTTGTTGGGAGATAAAGCTATGTGAAGCTCCTGTATCAAATAAAACTCTAACAGTTCTATTATTAATAGTAAGGTTACCTTCCAAAACACTTTTCCCTTTGTCAGCTTTTGAAGATGAGGGGTCCTCCTTTATCGTGTAAATTTTTGCCACCTGCGCTGGCTTCATCACTGGGCAATCTTTAACTAAATGTCCCGGTTTATGACAATTGTAACATTCTCTAGCTGGTTTCTTCGGTTTTGGGCAGTCATTTGAATAGTGGCCTTTCTCTTTGCAGTTGTAACAAGTGACATTTTCTGTTGCTCTTCCTTGAATGTTCCTCTTCTTCTCATTGCCTTGCCAAGGTTTCTTGCCTCCGAATTTTCGCTTTTTATAATTCTGACTACCTGAATTACCTTTCTCCATAGTTGCTTCTTGTATATCAAGAGTAGCGTACCTGTACCCCATATCTACCAAATCTGAAAAAGATTCTTTAACATGACCTGTCATTCTTCCATGATATTTCTGGTTCATTCCCCGGATAAACCTTTCGTTTTTCTTCAGAGGCGTATTTAGCAATTCCGGGCCAAACCGAGATAGTTCACTGAATTTATTCAAGTATTCTTCAAACGACAAACTTCCTTGTTTCAAATCCAGAAATTCCTGATACATTCTGGAAACTCCCGCCGATGGCATGTAACGTTTCTCAAACACTTCTTTAAAACGATCCCAAGTAAATTCTTCCTCGGGTTCATCTATAATGATGGTTTCCCACCAAGCTGAAGCTTCTCCTTGGAGTTGCCAAGAAGCTATAAGTCTTTTCTGCTCATCCTGCAATTTTAGCCCTTTAAAAATCTTTTCACACGATCTTACCCAAGCTTGAGCGTTAATAATTGACTCTTTGCCAATAAATGGTTTGCCACCAAGCTTTTCAAATTTCTTATATAATTCAGCCAAGTCCGGCTGCTGCTGAATTTCTATTACTGCTTCTGCGGCTGCGGGAATTTGATTGGGTGCTGCAGCATTGCCTTGACCCCTAACTCTTCCTCTGCGTCCACTCATTTTCACTATCTGAGATTAGTAAGAAAATTGATTTAGATATGCAGACGAAATATCTTAAGGAATATCAGCAGTAAAAAAAATAGACTAAGAAATTTCAAAGTTTCAATTTTGATTATACTCATTCTAGGGTATACTTCACCCTATCTCTAATGAGCCATCTAATGTGTTATACTCCGTAGCTAAAGTTCTTACTCAACCAACAGCTCTGATACCACTTTGTGACGACCCAAACTCGATGTCCAATAAACGACATCAAATTCGCATCGCCGGAGCTTATAACAACAATTAGATGAATATAAAACAGCGGAACATAATCAATATCATAAATAACATCACTGTTACAACATCAACATAATATCCATACTGCAACAGAGCACATAATACATACACTACACTCCAAATACAACATCATGATAATACAACAGTGAACATATATCCAAAAATTCTCAAATGAGAGAGATGATAACAAACTCCCAAAAGCTAACACCTGAAATCTCCAAAAGCTCCTAAGATAGCTCCAAGATAAGAGCTCCAAAATATTGCTACTCCAAAATATAGGAACCTGCTACTAGGCTGCCCGTGTGGAAATAATGGGCACCCAGAGTTTAGGAAAGAAAACAATAAACTCCGGATCAGTCATGGGACTGGTATGAGTAAACAAAACAGTTGCATTTAAATAAAACAAGATTTATAAAAGAATTTTCGGAATGCTTTTAAAAATGGAACTACCATAAGACCTCCCGCCACACACACAGTGCAAACGCAGAATTGGAGGAGATTTCTTCTTATGATAGTTAAATATGCTTGATACGAGAAAAGAAATTCTTTGATATTGTACTAGTGCATAGTGAAGTAAATCATTTCGAAAATAGAATATTAATCTTAGCCAGCATAGGTACCATTATATTATGCCTACTATAGCTACCATATTAAATGGAAGGTTCTACAACTAAAACCGTACAGGGCTCGTATTGTTTCTTTGGATTTCCAACAAATGGTCAGGCCAAGGAACTTCCCATTGCCACATGAGAACGCCTCTGGAAGGACGTCCCCGAGAACCAAACCGGATCTCTACCAACACAAGGCCGGGTTACCCCTAACTGGGTAACTACTGACACGAGTATGCCATCTCCCGGTCGTAACCAACCTTTAACCGGGGCCCCAGCAACAAATCACAAAATCATATATATATATCTGCGATATCAACATAAGTTAAATATCTGGGCTCCATACCATGATACCACTTCTATCCAGAAGGAAATGCACATACCCTAAGGGGTGCTACCCCCAATAACCTTGCCGCATCTTTCCTGTTTTGACCATTTCGGGATGTGAGGTCCGACGAAGTCACGTCCACAAAAACACACTTTATACAAAAGCCCTGCTTTGGATCAACAAATGATCATAGAAATGATCATAAAGATAGACGATCAAACAAATGATCCTATCACAAATAATCAACACAATGATCATTTCACAGCAACACTCAGCATGTCACATTACCAAATTGGGAATATATTGCTGACAACCTTCAACTACATAACCTCTGAGCTCGTACGTCTCAGAGAAGGGTGTTAAGCTAAAAGAATAAATTCTCCGCCACCAACAGAAATATATTTGAAAGAAATCGGCTTTATATCTCAATTTGTAATGTCAGACATACTATCCATACAAGTCTGTTCCGGGCTCGAACAGAACCGAAGGCACTTCCAAAGAAGTCCTTGCAATCCGGATATCCACAATCCTGATCGGATTCCCCATCACATATGGAGAACTCTATACCGGAGCAACTCGGTGCAGAGTCAATCGACAGATCATCCTATCGCTCTCGCAAATACCCGGTCTTCAACACCGGTCTTCAATTGCTATCCATAACGTCGAATCACATATTCGAAATGGGTTATATGACACAAAGGTCCTTTCCCGGCTAATTCGAATAGTGAGTGTCAAGTTTTAAAACATGTGGATGTCATTCACAAATATTCACAGAGTCGATGTGGGTTTCGGATAACAAAACTGAAATCCGATTCCCCGTCGCATCGAAGTTTAAATGCCGTTTTACGGACAACAAGGTTTTCACATCAATACAGAACAAATCATAATCACAGGGCAATAACATGGCAATTACATCATACAGAATTTACATTCAATAGTTAACAACAATAGTTAATTACTTCCCAATGTGATTTAAATAAATTTACCACTAAATTAATTTAATTTAATGATGAGAATCTGGATAAATAAACTAAATTTTGATTACTCAATTTATTGTTTCAAAATCTACAAATTCTTACTTACTAATTTATTTAAACACTTAATTGTTTATAAATCAATTTAATTACAACTTTGTAATTAATTCTTAATTTCTTTTCAAAATCATTGATTAGAAATTATTTACCTTAATTATCATTTTAAACTACATTATTTATTTATTATTATTAATTACAAAGTAATTTTAAATCATAAATTATTTAATCGTTAATTAATTAACTTCACATTCCATTTACAAACGATCTTCATTTTATAAACAATGCTTTAAAAAAAATTTGTTTAAACTCAAGTTTTCTACAGCTTCAAACAATTATGCTGTTTCAGGTGGCCAGCCCGAGTCTCCCCCGAGTCACGCTCGAGTTCGAACGCTGCCTGCTTCGAGTTTCATCCCAAAGCTACCCGAGTAATTAAAATTTTGCAAATTTTGTTAAGTCCCAATTTTGTCACGACAAAACCCTGAAGCAACTCGATTCCCCCTTCGAGTCTAACCCCAGTTCCCCCGAGAATTACTTCGAGTCTTCCTCCATGCCACTTCTTCTTCCACAACCCACAATTGTTCAGATACGCAATGATACGCGTATACGTGTACGCATGAACGGTGACGCTCCGACCTTCCTCGCGACCATCAGCAAGTCAATGATGACTAACTCAACCTAGCCGACCACCCAGAAATTCAGATACTACCGTGGTTCAACTTCAAGTGGTTCAATCGAACAAACCCAATGGCACATCACCACTAAATCATCTCGTCTTCCCACGTATGGCCATTAGAAGCCACAAAATTTTTACTGAAGCTTCATCAAGATGTGACGCCTCAACTGGCACCGGAGACGTGAATTCCGATCACCCATAGGTGGAGCGGCGATCCCATTTACAACGCGAACTGGAAACAGTCCTTGAACCCTAGTTTAGATTCGAATTCAAAATTTATGCAATAGAAAAAATTTTCAACATTTTTTTCGAACTCAACGATGATCAATCTTGCTTTAACCAAAATCTTAGCATACGATTTCGATTCTATCACCAGATAATGATCAAATTGCCGTTTTTGTTCATATTCAAACTGTCCCTTAAATACAAATCTAAAAATCTTCATTTTCGTTTTGAAAATCATTTCTTGCAGTGTGGATTCAAGTTATATAAGCGAATCAAGGTTTCGTGACATTTGAATTTGGCACTTTATATCATTTTGCTCTGTAAACATTGTTTCTTACTGTAATATTTCACCAACCCCTTTAAAACCAAGCTTTAGCTCTTGTTCTATGTTTTAACAACCAGGTTTGTTTAAGAATTTAAGCCTAATGGTAATTGGATGCAGAGGTATTGAATTTTATATAGTTTATTTCACTCTGAAACCAGGAAACAACAAAAAAAAACAAAACAAAACAGGGTCTGTAATCCTATGGATATTCACAGAGAGTTGTTTTTTTTTTATCTCAAAATTATTCAGCAAGCATATATCATTGTAAAGCAATACACAAGTTTTAGACTAAAAGAAAAATGTGTACTCACCTGGAAATATTTGAAAACAAGGGATACTTTTGTTTTGAAATCTGCAGGTTTTTCTTTTTCTTTTTGATTCTTCTCTTCTTTTTAATTTCTATTTTTCTTTGCTAAATTTTTTTCTTTCAATAAGAAGTTTTTAAACGAGATGATGCATAGGTTGATATATATATATAGAAGTATACAAAGTAAGGGAGGTAGGCAAGTTTTTAACCAAAGTTCTGAAACATTTATTTTGCATAGTGTCTTTATACAGGCTTTTGTACTTTGCATGTTTTCCTCCTTTCTTCAAGGGAGGCTGAAGAGTAAACATTTAATACAAGCATGTATTTACAGTCAATGTCTTACTTGATTGTTACTAGAGTAATGGCATTAAATGAAGCATTAAATGGAAGCATGTATACAATGCTCCTTTGCCTCTTTCTATACTTACAGCATAGTGTTATTTTAGATTTTCTTTTATATGTATAGTTTATATGTTTTATATTTTTTATTAGCTAATGTTTTGTTTTTATTTTATATATATATAGGTGTGTTGTTTTGTTTATTTTGCTAAATATAGGAAAAGTTGTTTTAGCTATTACATTTAGTAACTTATGTGATTTAATTACAATATTTGTTTTATTCTTATTAAAAGTTTTAACTAAAACACCAAATTTTGTTCATATTTTATTTCTTTATAACTTTTCAATTTTTATTTCAAAAAGTTCAAATGTATTGCTAAAATTTAAATTCATAATTTTCGGGATGTTACAAATAAATAGGTGACAACTAATATATGTTATTTATTTATTAGTGTGTTAAATAAAATTGGTAATCAAATTGCAATTTAAGTTAATTTTATCTATTTGGTAATAATGGATTAATAACGGGAATGAAATGCAAGAATGTTGATGTAAGCTAATAAATAATTAATTCAATGCAGTCCCAATTGATTGGAACAATTGCAGGGTAATAATTGATTGTAAATAGGAATATTTAGTAATAAATTAATATAAGAAAAACAAATGCAAATATTGAATTAATCAATGAAGTAATAATAATAATAAATTGTAATTAAATAAAATCAACGTTCTGTATGTAATTATTTGGAAATGATAACTTATATAAATATGTTTAAGAGTCGATGGCAACAATTATTATAAAGTAATCATTTATTTAGTCCATTTATGTCAAAATTTGTAATCAGTTGCAATAAATCTGAATTAAATGTTACATTAATGTAAATTAGGGTAATACTTAGGAATAACATAAATTTTATTCAGTGTTATGATTATTAGTTGAATATAACATAAACTTAAGTGTAAATTTAAGGTTATGATAAAAATTATGATAAATTACCTAATTAATTGGTCAATGAATTTATTGGAAAACAAGTTCATTTAAATGTTAAGCAAATGAAGGGTAAACAATAGGAACTAGGCATAGAGTAATAATGGACTTAGTATAAAGATTGAAATTAAACAAATCAAAGTTATTTGGGATTTATTATAATTAATTGGAACTCAAATTTTAATAAATGGATTTATTATAAATGGAATTTAATTTATTACGCTAATTGAAATGAAAATGGAATGTGAGAATATTAACGTAATAGACTTTGAATCCAATATTTATTTCATCCGTTGACAATAATGAATTGAATAGTCGAGTAAAAAATATATTTAATAGAATTTTTGGAAATTAAATTTATAATTTCTGAATTTAATGAAATTGTGGTTAGTACTGAAATTGGTAAATTAATCAACTCTAAATTGACATTTAAATTTGGGTAAATTAGTGTAAATGATTTAGAAATTTAAAAATGATGAAATTTGTTAATTATAGAGTTGAAATTGAAAATTTGATTTATTTGTTAATTTATTAATTTAATTAATTAATGTAAAAATAGTTATTTTGGCCACTGCCTCGGATTTCGACGAAACCAGTTTCATCGGATCCATTACAGTGAATTATTATAGGATTTCAAGTTTCATAACGATCGGACTTGTCGTTTGATCGTATGAACGCGAAACGCCTAGAAATCAAAAATTTGAAATAAATTGAAATCAATTTGAAATAAATTGATTTTAGCATAACTTATTCATACGATGGAATTTGGATCTGAAACATGTTCCATTGCGCTTAAAATATTCTAAAACATCTATTTTGATATACGGGTCAACACAATTTAGTTCCGAAGTAAGAATGGGCTTTTCGGGCTATTTTATCGTTCAACGTGTATATTCAATCGATCTGATCGATTCTATTTCAGCTTTGTCTATAAATACCCTATTATAAACACTAGCCTACCTCTATTCCTCATTTCTGTACGTTCTATTAGCTCATCTTTCCAATGGCTGCAAACCCTAATTCCGAAATACAATTCCTAATTAAATCCAAAGCAAAAATTCAAACTCCACAAACAATATCAAATTATATATTGTCAGATAGCTCTCGAATAGCGCAAGTCAAAAATGGGATTCATTTTCTATTCTGTCTTACGATGTGGCCGTAATTTGATGATCTATTCTCGGCCATTCATTCGAGCGCGATCACCCACGACGGATCGTCAAATCAATGTTACTTTCGGGTAGAGGGGAACGAGTGGAGGCCATCGGTGTAGGTAGTGTGGTGATTCAATGGTTAGATAGAGGCCAAATATTTGATTAGGGTTTAAATATATAGACGGCGGCCAGTGTGTTTACTCGATCGATGATGGTCGCGAGACTCGGTTAGGGCTAACGCGAGGTTGAAGAAGGTGGCGCGGCTCCGAGGGATGACGTCGACGGTCACGTTGGCTGGTCATGGGCATGCGTCGATCTATTTGGTGGCGGTGATTGATACAGTTCGAACGCGACATTTACGAAGGCCCTGAGTAATGGAAGGTGATGACGTGTGTTATTTGGTATTATTTTATTAATTTTATTTATTTAAATCGCATAGTGTTCTAATGTTAATAACATTTGCATACGAGGTCCAATTTGCGTGGGGTTTTCTCCGCTAGGTTCGTATCAGAATTCCGGACCTTTTGAAGCTGGTTTGGACGAACTCTATGACAGTTCAAATTTTGGGTTTAAATTGGATTTAAATTCAATTTAAATTCAAAAGGTGAGTGTTTTAACCCACTCATAACTTCTAAAATTTCTTATCTGTGTTAAATTAATTTCTGATGTGATTAAAAATTTATTGATTGTTATTTGATATATTTTCATCACCATTTTAGTTAAATCGAATTTATTGAATTAAATTGGTATTCAATTTATTTTTTCATATAAACTTCCAGTTAAATTAATTTATTATTGATTATAAACTGCCAGTAATTACTTGTTATTTATTATCTGTTTTATATTGATCTTATTGTTTGAATTGGATGATGATTGTTATAAATGGTTGATGATTGATATTGGATGAATGGATGCTGTATTTTATATTGTTATAACTGCAAATTGTTATGCATTTTATTCCATTCGGGATTGCGGTTTAAAATGATATATAACCGTATTTTATTTTAAATTATGGATTGAAATGATAAATATCCATATCGCTTGACCATAGGGTAGAAAATTATATACAGACACCGGGGTCTATATATAAAAATATTTTGAAATGACTTTCTGTGGTTTGGTAAAGTAACATATGGTTTATGAGATATTGATTTGCATACTTTATAAATTTTATTTTTATATATAGTTAAATTTTTGGTTTTAAGCTATGTATAAAATTGGTTTGAAGTATAAAATAAGTTAAATAATTAAGTTGATTTTATTAAGATATTATGGTTAAGTAGTAGTGTAAATTATATTGTGTATATAATTATAATGGATTAAATAAAACTAAGGTTGGAAGATAAATATGAAATTGATGCGAATTAAATTATTTAAGAATTTTACTCGAATAAATTTGATTTGAAATTGAGATAAATTTGAGATTATATGAAATTGAATTTATTTAAGAATTAAACAAAAAGGGTTAATGGGAAATTTATTAAATTGGAAATTTTAAAAGGCATAATTATTATAACTTGATTTTGGGGTCTGGGTGAATTAAATGATTATTTCAAGTATAGTGAATGAAGGCAAAACCTAGTTATTTGTAATCCAAGTCTTATTTAAATGATAAGGGTTCATTCTGTAAACTATTTCAAACTAAATAATAGAAAAATTAATTATTGAATCGAAATTATCAGATTTAGTTTTGAAATTTTGGAATATTTAAAGCCTTGAAATATATCAAAATTGAAATGTTTGAAGAAATTGAAATGTTTCGAAGTTATGAATTTCAAAGCATTATGTTTTAAAGGTGTTAAAATTTCAAATGTTTGGTTTTGAAGTATATAATTTGGAAGTGCTATGATTTTGGAAAAGGGATGCATTTGAAATAAAATGATATTATATTGATTTGAAATAAAAAGGTTATCATATTGATTTGGTTTTAAATTGGAAATGATATCGTATTTATATGGTTTTGAAATGAATATTATATTCTAGTCTTAAAAGTATAAAACTATTTTGAAAAGACCGCGGTGTTAAAATAACGTTTGGCTGTTAAAGAGACCAGGGTCGGAAGTTGTCATACTATCTGCCAACTCCGAAAACCACTTTAATAACCGTGTATGCGGTGGAGATTCCAGAATGAAGTAGGATGGCGGCGGCGTTCGTTTGAGGTATGTACGTGCACCCGACTCCCGTGAGTTGGCATAAGGTGGCTAAAACAGGAGCGATCTCGGGCCAAGGAGGTATCCCCTCTTACCGAACACACTCCTTCGGTATTATATTCTGACCTTGAGGTTTATTTGGTGGCCACCTTTGATTTTTGATTTGGGGGTGTGGCTCGAGGTGGGTGGTAGTAGCTGCTACGCGTTACCACTAGCCCATGTGCATAATTGGTATATCAACTCTGGCATTGCCTTGTGTGCCGTTTCACCTACCCTAGCGTTCCTTGTACGAGTTTGATTTATGTCGTACCTATGGAGTATCCTCTAGTAGCCTCCCGATCAGGAGGTATTACGGTACTGTATAGACTATTGGCACTATTACGTGTTAAAGGATATATGGCTAACCCCTTAACGCTATTTAAAAGTAAGTTTATTTACTAATTGACATTATTATAATAGCTAAATATTACTACATAGTAAATAGTTTAACGGATCCTTAGGAGATGTGAATCTCGAGCATCTCTTAAGTTACTGCCATCACGTTAGATACTGGATAGGAGATGTCAAATACCGTAAACACCTCTGTGTCGTTCCACTCATATTATTTACTGTTGATTTAACTTACATAAGATCTTTTAGTTCTGACTCGAGTGTTTTGCCTTTTCAATTCGCTCGAGTCAGCCTGAGCATTTCAGGATTTGGAAGACCGTTTTCTGGAGGACGAAAACGAAGATTTATTATTATTTATTATTATATTCCACTACGCACTGTATTCCGCTACATTAATTATTATTCGCTGGTATGTGCAACTCTGATATGTATTGTATAAATATAATCGAATATTTTGTAAAACAGCTTCATGAACTGTATATTTGATTATTACATTTTATCGTTCCGCAGCAAGAGTCTGTTTTGTTCTTTTTCTTTCTCTGCTTTTTCTTATTTACCCCATAATAATCCGCCCTTCTGTATGGTTTAAGTCTGACGTGTGTGGTTTATCGTCGATTTAAAGCGCACAAAAAGGTGGGACGTTACAGTTTGGCTGTTAAAGAGACTGGGATCCGAAGTTGTCATACTCTCTGCCAATTGCGAAAACCACTTTAACAACCGTATGCGCGGTGGAGATTCCAGAATGATGTAGGATGGTGGCGACGTTCTATTAAGGTATATACGTGGACCTGACTCCCATGAGTTGGATAAGGTGGCTAAAATAGGAGTGATTCTTGGGCCAAGGAGGTAGCCCCTCTTATCGGACACATCCCTTCGATATTATACTCTGACTTTTGGATTGATTTGGTGGCCACTTTTGAATTTTGATTTGGGGATGTGGCTTGAGTGGGGCGGTAGCTGCGGCTATGCTTACCACCACTCTGGATGCATAATTGGTATATCTACCCTGGCATTGTCTAGTTGTGCCATGTCACCTAACCAGCGCGCCTTATACGATTTTTTTTTATACCATACCTATGGAGTGCCCTCTGACGACGCCCAGTATGGGGAGATTACGGTACTGTATAGACTATGAGAAAATAAAAGTGTGTTAAGGTGGAAAATGTAAAGCCTTAACGCTATTTTTAGTATATTATACTTTACTTTAGACATTATTATAATAGTGTATATTACTATATAGTAAATAGTTTAATGGATCCTTAGGAGATGTGAATCCCGAGCACCTCTTAAGTTACTGCACTCACGTTAGACACTGGATAGGAGATGTCAAACCCCGTAAACATCTCTGACGCTGTTACACTCATATATATTTCCGTTGATTTAACTTACATAAGATCATTTAGTTCTGAATCGAGTGTTTTTACTTCTCAATTCCCTCGGGTCAGTCTGAGCATTTCAGGATTCGAAGACTTTATTTCTGGAGGACGAAGACAAAGATTGTATTACTACTATTTATTATATTATTCTGCTGCATTAATATTGTTCCACTACATCACATTGTTTCGCTGCATTGTTATTGATTTTCCTCTGATATGTGTAACTCTGATATGTATTGTATAAGTATAATCAAATGTTTTTGTAAAACAACTCTATGAACTGTATATTTGATTGTTATATTTTATCGTTCCGCTGCAAGATTTTGTTTTGTTCGTTTTCTTACTCTGCTTTTTCTTATTTACCCCATTCAATCCACCCTTATGTATGGTTTAAGTTTGACATGTGTGGTTTATCGTCGATTTAAAGCATGCAAAAAGGCGGGACGTTACATCTGGTATCAAAGCTTTGGTTTAGCGATAAACCTTAGCTTTGTGAGGTCTGACACTTTACTAATGGGGTAGTAATACCCTATGATGAGTCGCTGAGTGTGTGTATATATATATATATATGAGGGAGAGCGTATTTTTCAGTGTTATAAAAGGTTTTAATATTGTGTTAATTTGTTCCGTTTTGTATTTATAAATTCTGGTTTGTGCATAGGACACTATGACATCAATAGGGATTTCTAAACACTTAATAGGACAGACCGACACAATATGTGATGACCTGGATTTTGACGTGTGTTAATTGGGAAATTAACTGATTTTAATTATTGAAATGTTGATTTTATAAGTCGAACAAGTAAAATTTCTGATAATTAAAAATATCGGGATATATGTAAATTGATTTAAAAGATATTAAATATTGGATTATAAAATCTCTGGATATGATAAATCTTATAGGAAATAAATAATATATTTTGGCTATTGACTATTTATTTATATATATGTATATTTGGGAAAGAAACTATGGTTTGGAAATTCAAAAAAATAAGTCTCTTAAAAAAAATATTTAAGATAAAAACTCTACCTTTATAACACTAAATATAACATATATGTAGGGATATAATTAGATACTTAAGCTTTGGCTAAAAATTTAAAATGAAAATATATGTTAAAAATAGGAATAAATGTATATAAGAGGTTTATATTTTTGTATGTAACATAAAAAAAAGAGAAAAAAACTTATATATATATATATTTGTATAAGACAAAATAGTTTGCATGCATATGTATGATTATATATGTACACAAGAGTGGAGATATGTATGTAAACAAAAGAGGAGACAAGCATTTAAAGCCTAGCATACAATACATCATGTCAACATAAAACATCAAAGCTTTTATAAAATATCAAGGTCAAAACAAATCAAAGCCTGTGACCAAATTTGCAGAGCCTGTACACCCAAGAATCAACCTTGGCTTACCCCATAATCTTCCTTTTCTCTATATATCCCCTACCCTGTTCTTTTTTTTCTTCTCATTCGATCAACTAAAAAAATAAAACATCCATTACAAAATAAAGAAAATCAGAGCTACTCAAATAAGTAGCAGATTCAACTCCAACCATAAAACCAGATCGATTCAAGATTAAACATCAAGCAAATCAAATAAGCTTCAGCTTGGGATAAAGACAGTTCAGATCAAAGTTCTCTGTTTTCTCTTCAAGCTGTATAATGGTGAGTAAACTGCTGCTATTGTTAATGCTTCAACATGTTAACAATGTTGCTTGTGATTTATCATTGATATAACTTGTGGAAATTTGTTTGCATGATGAAGATATGTTTGTATATGGATAGGTATGCAGTTCTTGAACAAGTATGCATGTATATGTTTATAAACCTCTGTTACTTGATACATGCTTATAAATTTAGTTTTTAAATCTTAATTTCTCTTCATACAGACAATATTAAGCAAGAATTTTAAAAAGAAAATTGATCAAAGTAATGCACTTTCATTTTTTTAAAAAAATTCAGGAGGAAATATTAAATAAAAAAATGTGAAAATAAGAAATAATAGTAATGTTCTTCAAAAACAGAAAATTTAAATGTCTAAATTTCTTATATTGAATATGTAATCTGAGTTGTGTTGAAAATTCGTGAATTATGATAACTATTTCATAATTTTTAAGTTAGTGGTTAGTAATGAAATTAGTGATGATCAGAATTGGGTTAACTTCATTCTGCGGCGATCTTGTGGCTCAGAAAAGTCGAATTTGAGGCAGGTGATAGGTGGATGGTCCATGATGGTAGGACAAATAGTTAGGGGATTTACTGATGGTCGTGGGGGCCATTACGAGACGAACTAGGGTTTTGTATTGGGTTCAGGAAGTGGCTATTCACGAAGCTTCTGTGACGTCGTCAGAGCGCCGGACCTGGTGAGTCGGGGGAAATATGAAGTGTAGGCTTCAACGAGGCTATGGACATGGTGCTAGCATTTCAAGTGGTCTGTGGTAGCGCTACGAAGTTTCTTTTGATGATCGATCTTGTTTCTGGTGTCACTCACGGTGCTCGATTTCGAGTTGTTAAGTTTTGGTGCTTTCTGGGTGATTGGGTGGCTCGTCGATGTCATCGTCGACGGGTCAGGTGTTGCGGCGCCGGTCGGAGGTGACAGGAATGACTGTGCACGTGCACGTGCGGTATCATGCACAGGTGGTTCCAGGTGATCGAATTTTACGTGGTGATGGTTAGCGTTTGCGTGGGATTGGGTTAGCTTTGATATTGAGATTCTTTCGAGTTGAACCGAGTTCTTGTATGTTGCTGCAAAAGTTCGAATTTGCGCTTGTATTTCTGATGGAAGATCGGTGTCAGAATTGGGTGTTTGGGGAAGAAGAGGCGGGTCTGTATTCTTGTATTGGGCTTCGGCCCGTTGCGTTGAGTGTGAATTATTTAGGGCTGGTGTGTTTAGTTTGGGTTTGTGGAGTTATGGGCCGAAGGGCTTTTGTATAATTTAAGCAAGTTTTGTTTAAATGAATCTAGTTTGAGAGTTATTTTAAACTAAATTTTCAAATGTATTTAAGTGTTAAAAATAAAAATAAAGATTCATCTTTAAGTTAAATTAAGGTTTGATAATTAAGGATTAATTAAATAATTAAGGATTAATTAAATAATTAAGGATTAATTAAATAATTAAGAGGAATTCATTAGTTTAATTAATTGATGATTAAAGTCTAATTAATTAATAACTGAGGGTTATAGTTAATTAATTAGAGATTAATTAATTAAGAAAATGAGTTGATTAATTGGAAATTAATCGATTCATAATTAAGTATAAGTCAATTAAGTGGTAATTTTCCGATAACTTAAGTCAATTAAGTATAAGTCAATTAAGTGGTAATTAAGTATGAGTTAATAAAATGAGTTAATTTTCCGATTTCTTAAAGTAAGTAATTAAAGGATTGACTAATTAAGGAGAGTAATTTCAGAATGGTTAATTATCGTTTGTGATTTATTAAGGCTGATTAATGGAAGTAATTAATTAAGGATCATAAATGTAATTAATGAAAGTAATTAAAGATTAATTACTGTAAAGGGTTAAGAGTAATTAATTTGTGGATCATTACTTTATGTAATTGAAGATAATTAATCAAGGATGATTAATCAAAATGGAAAATTAGAGGATGATTGATTAATTTGTTTGTAATTAATAAATGTTAAGTTAGAAGGATTAAGGGTGATCGAAGTAATTAATTTAATTTGTTTAAATTAATTAGAAATGGTATGACTAATTTATCTTGCTTGTGAATGATTGAATATTATTGCATGCCTTAGATTGGTTGATATCTCGGATATGTGATTTGTGATGCTTTGTGATATGATATGATTAGATGGACAGTGATAATGTAGTTATTTACTGATGATAAATTGTGTGTATAAGTGACATTCTATTTAAAATTGAACCTTATTTCACTTGAATAACTTGGGTTAAGATGGCATTGGATTCGAAGAGACCGGGGTTGGGAATTAGTAAATATTCGAAATCACTTCGATTCATTATAAATTTGATATGTGAAATCAATGGACTGGAATGGGAATAATTTAAATGACTGGACCATTTAAACTAAGTATAGGTGCTTAGGCATCGATTTGTGAAGAAGTGTTGAGCATAACAAGTAATGAACTCGTAGTGAAGTACGAGTTACCCGGTTTTTTCATTTATAGTTTGACCTTAGTATTTCAAATTTTATGGGTTTACTCACGCTGGTTTCGAGTCTGACCCGTGTGTTACTTTGATGTAATGCTCGGGTCAGACCGAGTACTACAGATTTTCAGGTTTGGATGTTCAAGAGCTCAGGAGGCGAGTTCGATGGCAAGAATGTATGGAGTGTTTCTGCTGTATTATATTGTTGTATATCTAAGACATGATGATTGTGTATATCTAGTGTCTGTATATATATGTGTAACTCTGATGTATTATAAATGTATTTGACAGATAAAGAATTCTTTTGTAAACTGTTATTATTTGATATTATATTTTCATCCGCCGTGAATGTGAGAATTTTTGTTGTGTTTCTTCTTCTTCTTCTAACTCTTTCTTCTTTCTCTAACTATTCGGAGTTTTCGGGATCGAAAATTTCGGGTCGTTACAGTTGGTATCAGAGCAGAAGGTTAAGCGACAACCTTGGCTCTGGTGGGATTACTCATTAAGGATAGGGTCAATGGTACCCTAAAATGAGTTGAGAGTATACATATACATATACATATACATATACATATACATATACATATACATATACATATACATATACATATACATATATATATATGTATATGTATATGTATATATGAGAGCGTACTTGTTATTTTCTTATATAAAGGTTTAAAATCATTTTATATAAGAATATATTTTGATATATAAAGAAATATTTCTTTCTAATAAATAGTAAGGTAATTGGTTGTTAAATTATTTGAATGAAATTTAAGTGGTAATAGTAATACAACCAAATTTAAATTAATATAAGTTTGAAATGGATTCAAACTGAGATTAAAATCTTGAATTCGAAGAAGAATTTTCAAAATAAGATAATAGGAATTGGTTTCCAGTTGTAATAATATTGGTTATTTTCCGAAAATGATGAAATGACTGTTAATGATTTAGCAAAAATAAAATGTTTAAGGAAGTAACATTTTGGTAAGTATGACTTATGAATTGAAATTGAAAAAGGGTTTAAATGGTGAAGTATTAAATCCAAGTCCTGAAAATTTAGGAATTTGTTCCAAGTGTTTGAAAAAAAAATATAAATTGTATTATTTGAATAGAAGAGCTTGATTCAAACAAGAGTTGTTTGAAAATTTATAGGAATTTGTTTTGAATTTAAAACCAAAGGTGGTTTAAAATTTAAAGTAACTTGGTGTGTAAAGGAAATAAATATGTATATTCGAAATAAACTCTAAGGTTGAGTTTTGAATTTTCCTTGGAATGTGATGTGAAAACACAAAGTGATATAAGTTTTGAACTTATAAGTAAGAAAGAATATTATTAGAAATTTGAAAATTTGAAGTGGGAAATCAAATTTGAGTAAGGTTGACTGAATGAATGATTTGAATTTAACTTTGGGAAAGTTAAGTAATTTAACAAGCAACCTGAATTCGAAATTTCAAATGAAATTGGGATTTTGCTTTGGAAGATAAATGGTTGATTTGAATTGGGAGTTTGTGTAATCTCAAATTGGGTTTGAGATCTGGAAATTGAAGATGGATACTGTAAATTTGGGTTTTGATAAATTTGGATGTTTATTTATCCGGATATTATAAATAATCTATGAAACTGAGAATGAGTTTTGAAGTTTAAATTTAGTAGTAAAATTTGATTCTGACGATAAAATTGTTTATGGATTCTTAATTGAACTTTGAAATAAGTTAAGTAGAGATAATTTAAAATGGAATTTTGAAATTCTGACTCAGAATTAAATTGTTTAAAGATTTAGATTGTTGACTTAAAAATAAAAGTTAATTTGATTTAAGGGAATAGATTAAATAAACATTTAAAATTTAACTCGAATTTATAATTCGAAATGGTTTGAAGTTGAAATTTGAACTGAATTAGTTCAAATTCAAATGGGAATTGGGATTAATTCAAAATTTAAATTGACATGAATTGAAATTGGTTCAATTTGAAATTTACTTGAATTAATTGAAATTGTGATTAAAGTTGAATAGTTTCAAATTCAAATGGAATTTGATTTGATTATGGACAGAAATTGAGGTTAATTCAACTTGAACTGGGGTTAAATCAATTTCAATGGAAATTGAAGTTATTTAAATTGGAGTTGAGTCAATTTAAATGAGAGTGGACATTTAAATTGAATTGATTGGAAATGGAGAATGGGAATTGAACAGTTTGGCTCTGAAATATTTTTTCCAAATAAAATATTTTAATATAAACTGTTTTAAACCTATTTTCCCATCTATTACTATACAATTTTTTTTAAAACCCAAACTATCTTATACTTGTTTTGCAACTACTTTTGGAACTATTTAACTATTTTACGACAGTTTTATAAACCAATTACTGTTTTCCAACTATTTTACAAATTAATTACTATTTTACAACCATTTTGCAATTATTTATAATTATTATAACTATTTAACTATTTTCCAACTATTTTACAATTTCTTAACTATTTTATAGATATTTTGCAAACTAATAATTATTTTTCAACTACTTATTTATTTTTAAAAAATTTCAAGCTATTTTCTAAATATAAACCGGTTGGAGTTCAAACTGTTATTGATTAAATACCTAACTGAGATAAGAATTGAAGTGATAATCCAAATGGGGATTAAGGCAAATGTGAATAAGTGAGTAAATTCAAAGTGAGGATGAATAGAAAGGAAATTGATTTGGCTAATAATCAATGAAGTAAAATACGTAGGATGTACGTATATTATTCTCTTCACATAGTGGTTTGATCCAGATTCGAGCACAGAATTTCGAGATAATTGTATCGATCCGATTTGGGATTTTTCACTAGATTTTCGACGGCAAACCTAGATATGGATTGTTGATTGGTTCTGGATATTCTCTATCATAGTTAGGCTATGCAAGGAGAGTGACGGTTTTTGATTAAGAAACCAGATCTGAGTCCGCACTAGGAAGTCGGGTGGACGATACTAGTTCGAAAGTGAAATTGTGTGATCGAGTAAGTGATCAGATTGATATAGCGTACGAATGATATGTGTATATCGTACGAATTTGAATTGATACTGTGAATTTTTTGGATAATAAATGTGAATTGTTTTTGAAATGAAAGGTATATTTTGTGAAATATATAATGAAGTAAAATGGAAATTAGATATTTCTATGATTAAAGGTTCACTTTATAGAAAGGAAATGAGAAATCAAATTTGAATATTTGATTTGGAATAAACAAAGTTATATATCTTTGTTATATAAGGTAAAACTCCTCTTGTTGAATCTATTGCTGGGAGAAAAGGATTTTTGGAAAATATTTGAAGTATAAAAAGGGGTTTTATACAAGTTGGAAATGATTCAAAGATTTTTCAAGGTTATACACACACACATACGTACGTATATATACATAAAGGATCTTATGAGCATTTTGGAAAAGGTTTTTGGAACCTTTGGATTTGGAAAGGCTTTTGATTTTTGGGTAAAATCAATATTGGATTTGGAAACCCTAATTTGAGAATTATCGATTTTGGGATAATCGATTTTGTGTAAAGGAGCTTTATATATGATTCATACTAGGTGTATGATTTGGAAGATACTATATGTATATAGTATAAAGTGTTTTGAAAATGGCTCTAGGGAAAAAGGCGCTCCCTTGAAATGAACTTCTCAGGAGTGCCATAGGTTGGTACTGCCTTGAACCCTAATGGGGGTTCTAAAGTGATCCTGTGAGGAGTTCGGACAAAACTAGTTCCTGAGGATTTTGTGTAGTGTGTAGAGAAAGTCGAGGATGCTGAGGCCTACAGAGGCATTTGGGTTATGTTGTGACGACAGTATAACTCGATGTCACTGCTGTAACGGCCTGCAAATCCGTACCCCTTTAGTCGACACTATTCTCCATCGATCAACGCAAGATGTACGGAAATACGAACCATGTGGGTTAAAGAAAAAGAGGTAGAAGAAGAAAATAGAAAACAACCTCATAATCCAACCATCGCAGCGGAATAAAATATAATAGATAATCAATGATCTTTACACAAGAACAAATACATTTGTTTATACATTACATCATTAGAGTATACATATCACACATCTGGACAGTAATCATAACCTGTCCTCACAATCTGAATACACAGCGGAATATTTAACACAAATACGGAAGTATTTATCGCCATTCAGCTCGTCTCCTGAGCTCTACAGCATCCTTTCATGTACCCTATAATACTCGGTCTGACCCGAGCAATATAGTTAAATAACACCCGAGTCAGTCTGGAATACGAGCATGAGAAAACCACACCCAAATTGATAATTAAAGTTTCAAAAATTCTTTGAAAATCAAAAGCATCTCGTAAGACCACGCCACAAATAAACATGTCAGGTTTTTACCTTATGATAGCCAAAAAACTTTTTATTAAAATCCTCTGATATTATAATAGTATCTATATACAAATACTTATTCAAATAGCCAAAATTGTTACATTTATTAAATTCTAGGCAATCGTGGGTAATACAAACAAAAACCGTAAAAGGCGCGTAGGGAGAATGGTTTTCCAACTAATGACTAGGCACTGGGGTACCACATGTCACGGTACCTGATCTAGATTAGCATACCGAGGATCACTCCTGACCCCCTGCAACACAAGACCGGGACTACCCCTTACTGGATAATCCCGAGTAAGATCACTCCACGATTGGGATCAACAACCGCACCACTAAGACGAATAAAAGGGGACATCTAGACAGGGATGACCTCACCCTAATGGGCGCTACCCACCTAGCCTTGTTGCGTAACCCCTGATTTTCAGTCATTCCTGGTTGATGAGGCTTGAAGCTAAGCGTTACATTTTTAGAATGTTTCACTTAGAATGCCCATCGTCTACCTGACGATGTTCTTAAAGCATTCAATCCATACATGTCTGTCCCGGGTTCAAACGAAACCGAAGGCACTACTTCTACTACATCCATTTTGGAATTATCCTCAAGATTAGTAGTGACTAGCACTTGCACTTCAGTGTTCTATCTTCAACTCCGAACTCTTGTTTTCCACGAAAACGTACAAACCAGATCGAAGTGGTTTTCGGGAAATTAATCCCGATCCCGGTCTCTTCGAAACGATCAGCGCGTTGGCCAATATTGATAGTCGGTTATTTAACTATCAATTAACATTCACAAACAGCCATCAACATAAATAATTTCACTAAATTATTTATTAAACTCAAAATATCTTCACAAGATATATTTCTATCTTCAATCCTTTGAAAACGGTTTTCAAACCATTTTCCTCTCATGGAATACCTTCCCCAAATATTTTCTACTTCTAGTGGAACCACCAAGTACAAATCTTTAGATTTTTAAAATAATTTTTAAGCACACTTTGTTCTAAATTATCCTTTAAAACATTATATTAAAAACTATTTCAATACTCTATTAAAAATATATATTATAGGAATATTTGAAAATGAGGTGACTTTATAAAATATAAAACAAGATTTTGTTGATTCATAAGTTTTGATTCATGACACAAGCTTCAGAGATCATACGACGAGAATACTATACGAAAGCGACAAAAAGAAAATAAGTGTATATTATGCACTACAAAGGATACAAGACTACAATCCAGAGATTAGTATGAATATTTTAATGTATTGAGTCTTAGAATATTGTTAAAATCATTCCTTAAGTAGTCACACACATAGTAGTCACACACATACACAAATTGATTTACATTAAGTTATACATAAATTAGTGTGTACTGTGCAATTGACAACAGGTCGGCTGTGACGCCCCACCCCGAGACCTACATTAGTAAAGAGAATTACTAAGTAATCCTGTCTAGTAATGCAGAGAATAGGGCTGGTTAAGGGCGACCATCATAGTAATACTTTAGTTAAGAGCTAAGCATGTCAATTATGTCTTGATGATTTTTTTTTTCATTACCTCATAAGTGGTAGACACGCTTATTCCCTAACAAATGCACACTATGGTGGATTCGAACCATTTCAGAAATAATGTAATATACATGCAGATAGAAAACATCAGTCACAGAACAGCAAACCCAGATCAGAGTGTATATATAGATAAATACATACATCACCATACATCTCCATAATAATACATCATATATAAGTAGCATGGACAACCGAATCACATATACCATTTTATCCCACAAAATAATATACAACAAGACACATAAAAGCAGACGACTCAAAACGACATCCAAGCCAAAATGATAAGTCCAACAAAAGCTTTGATGAGTTTAAAGTGACATCAAAACTTGTCTCATTTCATCGACAAGTAAAATTCCATCTTAAACATAATAACCATCATCAATTCATCGTAAAAATCCAGATTTCAGCCAAATTTTGTGGCATTATACCATGACATGAGGACTATAACATATCCAAAATTTGGAGCAATTCGCTGCAAAGCGAAAGAGTTATGATTCTTCGAACATTGCACTTTTGAGCAAGCACAAAACAAAAAAACAAGATTTTTGGCTATTTTCAACTAATAATTTTATAAATCAAAACATCATATAATTCAATGAAAATTTCCAGATATGTAGAACTATCTGACTACAACATCATATAAAAATCTGAGATCAATTTGCAAAAAACTGAAAAGATATGATTTTTTGATTATGGTGCATTTTCGGCCTATAAACAGAGAGGGATTTTTGGCCATTTTCAACTAATAATTTTATAAATCAAAGCATCGTATAATTCAATGAAAATTTCCATATATGTAGAACTATCTGACTATAACATCATACAAAAATCTGAGATCAATTTGCATAAAATTGAAGAAGATATGATTTTTTGATTATGGTGCATTTTCGGCCTATAAACAGAGAGAGATTTTTGGCCATTTTCAACTAATAATTTTATAAATCAAAACATCATATAATTCAATGAAAATTTCAAGATATGTAAAACTATCTCGCTACAACATCATACAAAAATCTGAGATAAATTTGAAAAAATTTGAAGAAGATATTCTAATATGACCTATTTTCGGCCAAAACACAGAGGTCAGTTTTTGACTAATTTCAAACAATAGTTTCCTATAGCAAATTAACTCAAAATTGAACGAAATTTTCCAAAAATGTAGAGTATCCCGACTACAACAACATATCAAAAACTGAGATTAATTTACTAAGAATTGAAAAAGATATGATTTTTACAATATGACCTATTTTCGGCCAAAACACAGAGATCAGTTTTTGACCAATTTCAAGCAATTGTTTCCTATAGCAAATTGACTCAAAATTGAATGAAATTTTCCAGAAATATTGCTCAATACAAGTAGTAAAACATGTGAAAAATTCAGACTTAAATAATGTAAATTGGAGAAGAAACGAATTTTTGAACATAGGGCTTTTTCAGCCAGCAAAACAGAAACAAAGTAGACAAATAGAGCAATTCAATCAAAGATTGATAGCAAAATTCGATTTTTCTTTCTTTAGCTTGCTGTAAGGAACCCTTACCTTGCTTACCAAATTGTTTCAGGGAGATCTAGCAGAGAATTGATAGAAATTTGTGATCTTTTGAGGCGATTTGAGGCTCTAAACACCTGTAGAAACTTGAAAGTAGACATGCAAAACAAACATAAGCAATTAAAAGGAAATCACATCTCAAGCTCTCAAATTTTGATGAAAATTATCTGGTATTGGAAGGGGATTACCTTTCTATTCTTAATTTATATGATTTCTCTCTTTAATTCGCATAAAATTTGGGTAGAAATTTGATTTAGATGAAAGCAGCCATTGCTTTCTCTTGTTTTTCTTTTCTGAGTGTTTGGAGAAGATGAGACAATAGAAAGTTACGTACAGGGATTTTTCTCAAGCCAGAAAGTTCTAGTAAAGGCTATTGGGTCAAGCTACTACCCAAATAAGCCCAAGAGAAAAATATGCTTAGTGAAAATGCAATGTTATGTTTACATATTACCCTATTTTAACACTATACACACATATTTTCAACATTTAAAGTCATATAAAATGCATACATCTTATTGTATTGAAATAAAATGGTTATTGTGACAAAATAAAATTTATTTTAACAATAAAAAGTTATTTTAACAATAAAACACTATTTTTAATAATATTTTATGATTTGCACAATTTTAGTGTAAAAACACTATTTTTAAAGTATAACTTGATTCTCTTAGTCAAATAAATTTTAATAAATCATTCTAAAACTTTCAAAACCTCAAAATAATATTTTTGCACAATATTTCATCTTTTATATTCAATAAGAGGGTAATATTGGCAATAATTGTCAATATTATCTCATTGACTTAATTAAAATACAGTAATTGACTAATTTCACTCCAATACCTCAAAATAAAGTTTTTAAAACTTTATTTCCATCAATTTGCATTTACTTGAAGTACACAATTTAAACCAAATTTATTTCTCCATTACATTTTATTCGCCATATTAAATTATAACTATCATTATAATTTAGTATCATTAGTAATCTCCAATACCAGGGTTGTTACAGACTCCCCCTCTTATTAAAATTGCGCCCTCGCAATTTCTAGAGGAAATCTGTATGCAACACAATTTATTTCATCAAACAAAGGAATCTAGATAGATTAAATGAAAAATTCTTACCTTCAAAGTGAGAAGATAAGAAATCAGGATACGATCGCTAGATGAATTCTCTGGTTTCCCAAGTGCAGTCATTGGGATTATCAGACCATTGAATCTTCACGAGCGGGACACTCTTGTTTCGAAGACGTCTAGTCTCCGAAGCAAGAACTCTCAGAGGATGCTGCACAAAAGATAGATCAGGAGAGACTACCAACTTCTCTAAAGCACGAGAATCGAGCATAGAATCTGAATCTCGTAGACACTTCCTTAACTGAGAGACGTGGAATACGTCGTGAACTCCAGAAAACTGATCGGGAAGTGCTACACGATATGCAACAGGACCGATACGCTATGTAATAGGAAATGGCCCAATATAGCGTGGTGCCAATTTCCCGGTCTGACTAAAGCGTACTACTCCTTTCAGAGGAGAAGCCCGAATAAAAATAAGGTCACCCACTGAGAATTCAAGAGGCCTCCTACGGTTGTCCGCATAGGATTTCTGGCGACTCTGTGCCTCTTTCATTTTCTCACGAATAAGATGCATCTTCTCAGATGATTCTCGAATAGATTCGGGCCCTAAAATAAGCTTTTCCCCCGACTCAAGCCAACAAGATGGAGAACGACATGGCCTTCCATATAAGGCTTCAAAAGGAGCCATGCCGATAGAAGATTGGTAGCTATTATTATAAGCAAACTCAACTAGAGGAAGATAATCCTCCTAGCTACCACCAAAATCCAAGATACAAGCACGAAATAAGTCTTCCAAAATACGGTTCACTCGTTCGGTCTGTCCATCAGACTGTGGGTGGTAAGCTGTGCTGAGATTAAGCTTCGTGCCTAAAGCTTGCTGGAGACTCTGCCAAAAGTGACTTGTGAAAAGAGGATCACGATCACACACAATAGATGAAGGGATACCGTGCAATCGCACGATCTCCTTAATATATAGCTTCGATAAAAGAGATGCCGTCCTATTCGACTTAATAGGAATAAAATGTGCGGACTTGGTGAGACGGTCCACAACAACCCAAATACTGCTATGGCCTGACCTCGAACGAGGTAAGCCATCAATGAAATCCATCGATATCTGATCCCATTTCCACAACGGAACCTCTAAAGGCTGAAGAAGACCGGATGGCCACTGATGCTCGGCCTTAATAAGCTGACAAGTTATGCAACTACCCACATAACTTGCGACATCACACTTCATGCCTTCCCAATAATAAAGGCGACGCATATCGGCATACATTTTACTGCTGCCAGGATGAATAGTATACTTAGAGCGATGACAATCATCGAGAATGTCACACCTAAGTGATGAATCAGAAGGTACAACAATACGGTCCTTCAAACGAAGACAACCATGAGAATCAATACTGAAATCCCTCATCTCATCATCATGGGATTCAGATTCACAAAGACGAATAAGGCGCAACCTCTCGGAATCACGCCGCTGGGCCTCGGAAATACGGTCTAAAAGAGAAGGTCGAGCTTCCATACTGAATAATAAGACAGGTGAATCGAAAGAAGAAGCTCGATCACGAATATCACAATAAGATAAAGATTCAAGGACATCCCATTCGGCTAACATCATTGATACAACAGCCGAATGCTTGCGACTAAGCGCATCTGCCACACGATTCCCCTTCCCCGGGGTATACTGAATATCAAAATCATATGAGGCCAGAAACTCAAGCCAACTGTGACGACCCGGAATTTTGAGCAATATCAATTTAATAATCTTTGATAATAATTAAATTGATTTGATCATTTTACATTATAAAATTGACAAGTTAAATTTATATTAAAAATAAATGATAATAATTTGTTAATATCTATTAATATTTTTCTTTGCAATATGAATTGGCAAATTTAATTCTTTTGAAAGCTAATAATAATTTGATTTAGAAATATTTATTTTGGTAAATAAGATGTTTTAATGTAATAAAACTTTGTATTCAAATTATGATATATATGAATGTATATATTGTGATTTGATATTTGTTTTTAAAATTTAATTTGGAAATTAATAAATTTAAGGTTTGAATGTTCTATTTGAAATGTGTATATATTTGTATATATATGTTTTAAATAGGAATTGTATTAATTTGAATTCAACAAGAGTTTTCAAGCTTGAATATATTTAGTTTTGAATTTAAAATGATAATTTGATTTAATGACTTTGAATTGATAATTGAGATTTAAATTTAAAATAACAAAGTTAATTCCTTATTTATGATAAATATGTACTTTAAGCTTTTAAATAAGATTTAATTTTAAAAATAGAAATTTCAAACATATAAACATTTAATTTAATTTAAAATGTAAGTTACTTGAATGAATACTTATTAAAATATATGTATGTACATTTTATATTATATAAATATATATAAGGCTTAAATAAGTTATTAAAAATAAAGTAATATTTTAAAAGAAAAACATTAACTAAACATAACAACACTTGTAAACAATTTAGTATGGGTTGAGACAAATGTATATTAAGTTGCTTAGGTGTAGATTAATCAAAGCATAAGAGGTGACAAATGTCATTTTTTCTTTAATAATTAAATTTAAGATTTAATTGTAGATAAAGATAGTTTTATTTGCAGCTGAAAAACATTTTTTTTATTCAATCTCAAAACTGAATACAAAAGGCAAAATACAAATTGAAATCAAAAAGAAGAAATCACTTTCTTCTTTCAAACAAAAGCAAAATACAGATCTGGAAAATGCAAGAGCTAGAATCAATCAATTCAGCAAATTAATCAACATGCAAATGCAAGGATGTCAAATGAAGTTAGAGGCAAGTCAAACAAAGATGCAAAGGGAAATTCAATATGCAAATAATTAAACAAACAATTCAGAAGAAAACATCAACATGCAGTTCATTCTCAAGTGATAAGATCAGCATACAGTGAATATCAAAGCCTGGAAACCCTTTTTCTGATTTCTGCATATTGTCAGGTGAGTGGATGGAACTTTTTAAAAACAGTTTAACCTTGGATTTAACTTATTATTGTGATCATATCATGTTGTTTATCTGATGAATTTAATTCAAATTAGATTTAAGTTTATAAAAAATTTTGAAGCCTGGAAATAATGCAGTTCTGTCTTCTGCAAGATTCAAGTGAGAAAATAATCTAAAAAAAAAAAACAGTATTAACATTTGATAAAACTTGTTTCTATGATTGAATAACATGGTGTGGATTGAATATTTGATTAATTCTGAATGCATGTTTGAATTAGGTGTATCTGTTTTGCCTGTGAAGTAATATCTGTCTTCAGTGAAATATAACAGGTTCAACTTCATAAATAAAATCAATATGCTAGCATGGAATTCATATTGATCTTTGATGTGTAAATAAAAGTTGTTTGTAATCAACTAACATATCATCTAAAAATATTTGCAAGTTTTAAATTTGAATATTTAGTTGTAAATTTGCAAGTTTACAGTAAAAACATAAATTGGGTCAAAATGTATTGAATTCAATTTAAAGTTTTGATTGCATGATTGGATTTTAAATGGTAAATGATGATTTTAGAAGCTGGAACCATAATTTTTAATGAGTTAATTAGTGAGTATTTTGGGATTTAATGATTTGGGTATTTTTGCCAAATCACGGCAAACCACGGGAAGGTGGACGTCGCCGTTGAACGTGAAGAAGGAGGGGGCTTCTGTGAGCATGCGAAAAATGCTCCTTGAATTTTTAATGGGTCGGGATGGCCGTAGTTCGATGAAGTAGGGTTTTATTGCCTAATTTTGGCCGATGGGTTCATCGCGACTTCGAGGCATCTTGAAGCTGTTGGAGTTGATCGCACTTGGTGCTAGAGGGATTGGGGGGTGAGGCGAAGCTATGGGGAGGAAGGCGCGGCGTCTCGAGTGAGGGTTCGACGGCGTTGACCATTTTCTGGTGGAGTGTGGTTTCTGCCGTTTGGGGTTGAAGTACGAAATTTTGATGCTCGTTCTTTTTCTCGTTTCTGGGTTGTGTATTTGAACGAGGTGGTCAGGAGGGACTTAACGGCACCACGGTGAAGGTCGTCGGTGGTCAGGGTGATGGTGCACGATGCACGGGGGAAGCTGTATCAGTGGCAGTTGGGTGGGAGATGAGGGGCAGGGGAAGAACTCGAAGTATGCTCCGTATATTTGATGTTCTAACTCGAAGCAGTGGGTAGGCAGGGTGAACTCGGGGAGTTTTGTTGGTTTACTCGTGTTTTAGTAAGGGTTACTCGAGTTTTAGGCATTCAGGCTGTTTTATGTTAATAACGCAAAGAATATTTGTTTCAGAAATTTAGTTTTTAAATCAAAGGTTGAACAAGTTTCAAATTTGTTTCAAATTATGTTTTAAACAAGTTTATATAATTTAAAATATGGAAGTTTTAAATAGAATAAGTGGATTTTAAATAAAATTTGTATTAAACTTTATTAAACAAATTTGGAAAGATTTTAAAGATTTAAAAAGTTCAATTTAAAATATGTTTAAATTTAATTGATTTCTAAATCATTATATTTATTTAAATTAAGTTTAATGATTTAGAATTTGATAATCAATTGTAATAAAGATTATCTTTAGTAAGTTTGAATTTGATTCAAATAAAGATAATTAAACCTGTAAAATTAATTGAGACAATTAAATCCTTTTTAATTATCAAGTTTTAATTGTTAATAAATGATTTAATTAAGATAATGGTTTCTTAATTTAGTATCTTTTAATATAATAAGTTAAGAATCATTTAATTAATTTTAAATGATTTAGTTAAATAGTTAATTAAGTAATTAACTTGTGATTAATTAAAATAATCACTTATGGATTAATATAATATAATTACTTGGGAAGTAATTAAAGTAATTAAGTGGTAATTACAGAAGGTAATTAAGTAAAAGTTAATTACTTTATGAAAAGTAATTAGGTAATGTGATTAAGAGTTAATCACTTTAGTTATTAATTAAAGATTTAATTAATAATTGATGAAAGGTTTAAATTATTTGGTTAGTGATTTATTAATTAAAGAATTAAGAGTAATTAATTAAGTAATTAATTACTTGTGAAAGTAATTAATTGAGAAGAAATTTAATTAATGATGTAATCATTAATTAATGAAAATAATTAATTAATTGTTAATTAATAATTTAAAAATAATTAATTTGTAATTAAGTTTTAAATTACTAAATGTAATTAAAGTAATTAATCAAAGGTGATTAATTAAAAGTAATTAATTAAGTATGATTAATTAAAAGTAATTAATCAAATGTGATTAATTAAAATGATTAATCAAGTGTAATTAATTAAAGGTAATTAAGGAATAATTACCAAAATAATTAGAGAATAATTAATCAAGGTTGATAAATTTAGAAGTAATTAAGAGGTAATTACTTAGAATAATTTGGGAGTAATTAATCAGGATGATTAATTAATATGGTAATTAAGTAATAATTACTTAAAGTAATTATGTGATAATTAATCAGGAAAGATTAATTAAGTTGGATAATTAAGTGATGTTAATTAATTTGTAATTAATTAATAAATAGTATTGGATTGGAGATAATCCAAGTGTTAATTAAGGATTAATTTAATTTAAGGATTAATTAAATTAATCGAGTTCGAATCAAACTTATTTATGAATGGTTAATGATTGGATGATATATCATTGGATGAGTGATGATATTGGTTGTTGTTGGATGATATTGATTGATATGTGATGATGTGAATATGCTATATCTGATTGTGATATATATGCTGCTTTGTGATATGTATAGATGCATGTGATAGTAGATGCTTATCTATCTTTGTTGTGAATCCACCCATTTATGTTAAGTGATATTTTCTGAAAGTATCTATTGTTTAAATCCCTTAAGTACAACTTGGACATTAAAATGGCGTTTGGTTTCGATGAGACCGGGATCGGGTTTCCATATTTGGAATCCGAAAACCACATCGATTCCAATTAAACGTTAGGTCGTTAATCCAAGTGGAGCAAGTGAAGACTCGAGGTGTAAGGGCTATACGTCAGTATAACTCTGTGGGTGATTCCGTAATGAGTTTGACGGAATAGTGCTTATAGATTCGAGATGGTGAATCAGAGTGCAAGGGCTATGGTCGTTGACTCTGAGGGTGATTCCAAAATGAGTGCAACGAGATAGTGCCTTCGGTTTCGTTCGAACCCGGAACGAACTTGTATGGATTGAATGCTTTCAGAACATCGTCAGGCGGACGATGAGCATTCTAAGATAATTGGTCCTATAAAGGTAATCGCAGCCTCAAGCCTCATCAACCGGGAATGGCTAAAACAGGGGAGGTGCAGCAAGGCTTCGTGGGTCGCGCCCACTGGAGGGCAAGATACATCCCTGTCTAGAGGTCCCTTTATATTTCGGCTGTGTGGGCAGTTGGTCTGCAGCCAACTGCGGGGTGGTCTTGTTCGGGACTGTTCAGTAAGGAACGGTGCCGGCCTTGTGTTGCAGGGGAGTTAGGGTGGCTCCTCGGTACGGTGATCTAGGCCACGTACTGTGACGGGCGGTACCCCAGTAGCCCTGCCATTGATGGAATCCAAAATCCAATAAGTGCCCGTACGGTTTTGATTGTGCCCAACTATGTTGGAACGTGAGATGCAAGCATTCCAGCTATTTCTGTATTTTATTTTGAAAACCCTAGACACTATTATAATATCACTGGATTTCCTATCAAATGTTTTGGTTAGCGTAAGGTAAAAACTTTTCCATGTTTATGTGTGGGAAGTCTTACGTGATACTTTTTCTTTTCAAAGGTTTTTCTAAAGTTAAGCAATCTTAAACCGTTTACTCACACCAGACCCCTGTCTGACCCGAGTGTTTATTTTCTGTTTTATTAAACTCTTGGGTACTCATATTATGTATGAGTAGTCAAGTGATTCAGGTTATCTCTTGACGAATTCTGGAGGAGCTTTGGAGCAGGAGGCTTCAGCGTGTAGATATATGGTTAGAGTTTCCGCTGTGTATTATGCTGTGTAATGTCTTGTATTGTATTAGACAGAAATGTTATAACTGTCTAAATTGAGATGTTTAGTTGTGTACTCTGATGTATATAATACTATGTATATGTTCTATGTTATATTTAAATCGTTCCGCTGTGAGATTCTGATGTGTTGTTTTCTCTTTCTTCTCTTTCTTTTCTTCTTCTATCCCTTTCTTTCTTAATTAGCTTCGCGATTTTCCGGTAGTGGAATTTCGGGTCGCTACACCAACGCTGCTGCCTCATGTTAAGCTCCGTCTGAGAGAACAGATACTTTAAAGACTTATGGTCAGTAAAAAGAACGAAGTGCTCTCCCAAAAGGTAATGACACCACATCTTCAAAGCGAAGACAATGGCTGCAAGCTCTAAATCATGAGTAGCGTACCGAACCTCATTCGGACGCAACTGCCTAGAAGCATAGGCCACAACACGATCTCTCTGCATCAAAACAGCACCGAGGCCGCTATGACTGGCATCGGTATAAACGATAAGATCTTGGTTCCCTTCAGGAACCACAAGGATGGGGGCATTAGTGAGATGCTCCTTCAATTTCTGAAAAGAAGCCTCACACTTATCGGACCAAATGTATCGAACACCTTTCCTCGTAAGGCTAGTTAGTGGAAGCACGATACGGGAAAAGTCTTTGATGAAACGGCGGTAATAACCTGCCAAACCCAGAAAACTACGAATCTCGTGAACATTCTCGGGCCTCTTCCAACTCTGAATAGCCTCGATCTTAGAAGGATCAACGGAAATGCCTTCTGAAGATACTACATGGCCTAAGAACTTCACTTGCTTTTCGCAGAAGTGACACTTAGAAAGTTTTGCTTTGAGTTGATGCTTTCGGAGAGTACTCAAAACAATTCTAAGATGTCGAGCATGGTCCTCTTCGGACTTCGAATATACTAGAATGTCATCAATGAAAACAAGCACGAACTTATCGAGATATTCCCGGAATACTCGATTCATAAGATCGACAAAGTAGGCAGGTGCGTTCGTTAACCCGAACGGCATGACGAGCCACTCATAATAACCGTAGCGAGTGCGGAATGCGGTGAGAGGAATACTATCTTCCGCGACTCGGAGCTGATGAAAACCAGTGGCAAGGTCTAACTGTGAAAAGACCTTAGCACCACTTAATTGATCGAACATGTCGTCGATCCTCGGTAAAGGGTAACGATTCTTGATGGTTAACTCATTAAGCTTGCGATAGTCGACGCAAAGCCTAAGAGTCCCATCGGACTTCTTCACAAATACTACCGCAGCTCCCCATGGTGAAGAACTAGAATGAATGAAATGCTTGGCTTCAAGCTTGAGAAGTTGCTTTTTGAGTTCCTCATTCTCTCGTGTAGACATCCTCGTGGGAGGACGACTAACTGGCTGCGCGCCGGGAATAAGATCGATACGGAACTTAATAGCTCTCTTAGGAGGTAAACCAGAAACAGGCTCGAATAAATCTGAAAAGTCGCAAACGATAGGAATACGGGATACATCGTCATCATCATCTTGAGAATCAAGAGCAAATAAAGAAGCCATGGAATCACAATCGGAATCACGAAGCAAAAGAGATAACTGATCAGAAGAATTAGGATGTCAAATATATAAGACTCGCTCCAAACATAAAATCCTGGCCTCGTATCGAACTAGCCAGTCCATTCCCAATATCATATCAAATCCAAGAAAAGGAATAACGTGCAGATTCGCACGGAAAGAAAAGCCACAAATCAAAATCTCAACATCATCACAAAGCAAAGTAAGAGTTGCATATCCTCCGATAGGATTCGCAATCCGTAAAGAAGTAAGCATGCAAGAAACATCTAACTGCAAAGCATCAACGAGTTCTTTCGATACGAATGAGTGAGATGCACCCGTATCGAAAAGCACTCGAATATAACGATCATGGAATAAAATAGAGCCCTCTAAAACAGAAGAGGAAGTACCTCTAGACTGAGCAGCACCTCCAGAGGTAGTAGCCACACCAAGATGACCCTGACTAGAACCCTTCTCCTTTTTGGGACAAGCTGACACTAAATGTCCCTCCTTCTTACAATAAAGACAACGCTTAGGCTTGGGACACTCCCTCACTGGATGGTCAGGTGCACCAAAATTGTAGCATGCAAAAGGCATAGTTGTAGGAGTAGAATGAGACTGAGAAGAAGGTCCCCTCTGTTTCTTCTTCTTATTGGGATGGAACGGCTTCGGCTTGCGGAAAAACTTCTTCTTATTCGGGTTCCCCCAAACATTACCCTCATCATCACTATCTTTCTCCTTCTCGACCGCTTCAAGCTGAAGGGCCGCATCCACAAGCTTTTCAAAGGTAAGCTCAAGGCGAAGCATGAGGGACTTCTTCAGATATTTCTTAAGCCCGGAGACGAACTTAAGATTCTTCTTATAAGGAGTAGAGATGTGCTCGAGACCATATTTAGAAAAGGCTTCAAAGGATGCAACATATTCAGAAACGGTCGACTTTCCTTGTTTGAAATCAAGGAAACGTCGAGCAAGAATAGCCTTCTCGGATTCTGGAACAAACTTGAGTTCGAATCTCTCACGGAACTGATCCCACTCTAGAGTGGACTCATCAATCTCAGCAATAAGAAGATCATACCAATGTAAAGCTCGTTCCTGTAACATACTAGATGCTACAAGGACTCGGTGATGACTAGAGATCTCCATACGACTAAAGATACGCTCACAAGAACTGAGCCATGCCTCAACCTCTAAAACAGTCTCGGTGCCTTTAAAGATCTTGCCACCAAGATGTGTGAAGTCACTACACATGCGCGCAAACGCGGATTTGTGCGGAGGAGAAGAGTGAGCTGGAGCGGGAGGCTGAGTGCTCCGAATAAGCTCAAGGATCTGATCGGTAGACATATATACGCCTTCAGGACGAGAACCACTGGACGGTCCCGCCGTCGAAGAGCGTCCTCTACCTCTACTTGACATAGCTGAAAGATAAGATAAGATAGGATTATTCACAGGGTAAGTAGATATATTAGCAATTCAAGTGCATAAGTTAAGGAATACTACGGAATATAATTAACATTCCTGGACATATTCCTTTCTATCTACCCCAAAGGAATTAAAAAGGGACACAAATCAAAACAAGGATAGGGGCAAGGCAAGGTTAAGGTGAAACCGATCATGATTAAGGGGTGATGTATGTGGATGTATTATATCTGATGTATGGTATCTCGTATGTTGTTCTGTATATATTACATTATATTCTGAAACAATGCTCTGATACCAAGCCGTGACGCCCCACCCCGAGACCTACATTAGTAAAGAGAATTACTAAGTAATCTTGTCTACTAATGCAGAGAATAGGGCTGGTTAAGGGCGACCATCATAGTAATACGTTAGTTAAGAGCTAAGCATGTCAATTATGTCTTGATGATTTTTTTTTCATTACCTCATAAGTGGTAGACACGCTTATTCCCTAACTAATGCACACTATGGTGGATTCGAACCATTTCAAAATAATGTAATATACATGCAGATAGAAAACATCAGTCACAGAACAACAAACCCAGATCAGAGTGTATATATAGATAAATACATACATCACCATACATCTCCATAATAATACATCATATAAAAGTAGCATGGACTACCGAATCACATATACCATTCTATCCCACAAAATAATATACAACAAGACACATAAAAGCAGACGACTCAAAAAGACATCCAAGCCAAAATGATAAGTCCAACAAAAGCGATCTAGCTGATCCAAGAAGTGAAGCAATCCAAACTAACCTGCAACTCGGTCTGACCCGAGTGAAAAACACACGGGTCAGGCAAGCTAAACTTATCAGTAGTAAGGATCTCAATAATAAGCGGAATGGGGAGAATCACTCCGTTGTTGCCAACGGAACGATAATATATTCATCATATCATTTATAAGAAAAGGGGACATCGGGGGTTCATCAATTTGTTTCAAAGGAATTTAATAAGTAACATGCATATGGTTTCTCTTAAGGACATCTCTAAGTAGAGTGGATAAGTGATGAGAACCATATAATAAATTCATAAAGAAACATCAAATCATCATAATCTATCATAAGAACTCATTAAGAGTTAAAGGAAATCATAATCGAAATCACCATATAGAATAATATGAATGTAGCCTATATCATACTCAAGGCCATACTCAAATAACACATCACAAAAAGGTGAAATCGAACATAGAAAACTTCATAGAAAATTGCACGTGCTTTTCATCTTGACTAGTACTACTATTATTTGGTACCATACATCGTGATGACTTGGGGTCATTAACATCTTAGCATCGTGATCGTCTTGATTGACTATAGTCGAATATCGCGATGACACCCAAATCATAAAATCCGAGCAAACATCATGATGATTGGAATCTACTAATGACATCAAGAACATCGTAATGATTCCAATCTTATACTCGGTTTGTAGTACTAATAACATCTTGAATGTGTCACAACATCTCGAATAGGAACCCAATGGGTGTTAATGTACGTCCCATACCATACATTCGCACCTATTGGTTTACTAATCGTCAGTCAACGCCACATTAGAAAATAGTCATAAAAATCCAAATCAAACATACACCGCCTCGTCTCATTGGCGAGTGTAAAGCACCCAACTCATCGTATCTCAAACTTTGATGAGTTTAAAGTGACATCAAAACTTGTCTCATTTCATCGACAAGTAAAATTCCATCTTAAACATAATAACCATCATCAATTCATCATAAAAATCCAGATTTCAGCCAAATTTTGTGGCATTATACCATGACATGAGGACTATCACATATCCAAAATTTGGAGCAATTCGCTGCAAAGCGAAAGAGTTATGATTCTTCGAACATTGCACTTTTGAGCAAGCACAAAACAAAAAAACAAGATTTTTGGATATTTTCAACTAATAATTTTATAAATCAAAACATCATATAATTCAATGAAAATTTCCAGATATGTAGAACTATCTGACTACAACATCGTACAAAAATCTGAGATCAATTTGCAAAAAACTGAAGAAGATATGATTTTTTGATTATGGTGCATTTTCGGCCTATAAACAGAGAGGGATTTTTGGCCATTTTCAACTAATAATTTTATAAATCAAAACATCATATAATTCAATGAAAATTTACAAATATGTAGAACTATCTGACTACAACATCATACAAAAATCTGAGATCAATTTGCAAAAAATTGAAGAAGATATGATTTTTTGATTATGGTGCATTTTCGGCCTATAAACAGAGAGGGATTTTTGGCCATTTTCAACTATTAATTTTATAAATCAAAACATCATATAATTCAATGTAAATTTCCAGATATGTAGAACTCTCTGACAACAACATCAAACAAAAAGATGAGATCAATTTGCAAAAAATTGAAGAAGATATGATTTTTTTGATTATGGTGCATTTTCGGCCTATAAACAGAGAGGGATTTTTGGCCATTTTCAACTAATAATTTTATAAATCAAAACATCATATAATTCAATGAAAATTTCGAGATATGTAGAACTATCTGACTACAACATCATACAAAAATCTGAGATCAATTTGCAAAAAATGAAGAAGATATGATTTTTTGATTATGGTGCATTTTCGGCCTATAAACAGAGAGGGATTTTTGGCCATTTTCAACTAATAATTTTATAAATCAAAACATCATATAATTCAATGAAAATTTCCTGATATGTAGAACTGTCTGGCTACAACATCATACAAAAATCTGAGATAAATTTGAAAATATTTGAAGAAGATATGAATTTTCTAATATGACCTATTTTCGGCCAAAACACAGAGGTCAGTTTTTGACCAATTTCAAACAATAGTTTCCTATAGCAAATTAACTCAAAATTGAACGAAATTTTTCAGAAATGTAGAGTAGCCCGACTACAACAACATATCAAAAACTGAGATTAATTTACTAAGAACTGAAAAAGATATGATTTTTACAATATGACCTATTTTCGGCCAAAACACAGAGATTAGTTTTTGACCAATTTCAAGCAACTGTTCCTATAGCAAATTGACTCAAAATTGAACGAAATTTTCCAGAAATATTGCTCAATCCAAGTACTAAAACATGTGAAAAATTCAGACTTAAATAATGTAAATTCGGCCTATAAACAAATAGGGCTTTTTCAGCCAGCAAAACAGAAACAAAGTAGACAAATAGAGCAATTCCATCAAAGATTGATAGCAAAATTCGATTTTTCTTTCTTTAGCTTGCTGTAAGGAACTCTTACCTTGCTTACCAAATTGTTTCAGGGAGATCTAGCAGAGAATTGATAGAAATTTGTGATCTTTTGAGGCGATCTGAGGCTCTAAACACATGTAGAAACTTGAAAGTAGACATGCAAAACAAACATAAGCAATTAAAAGGAAATCACATCTCAAGCTCTCAAATTTTGATGAAAATTATCTGGTATTGGAAGGGGATTACCTTTCTATTCTTAATTTATATGATTTCTCTCTTTAATTCGCATAAAATTTGGGTAGAAATTTGATTTAGATGAAAGCAACCATTGCTTTCTCTTGTTTTTCTTTTCTGAGTGTTTGGAGAAGATGAGACAATAGAAAGTTACGTACAGGGATTTTTCTCAAGCCAGAAAGTTCTAGTAAAGGCTATTGGGTCAAGCTACTACCCAAATAAGCCTAAGAGAAAAATATGCTTAGTGAAAATGCAATGTTATGTTTACATATTACCCTATTTTAACACTATACACACATATTTTCAACATTTAAAGTCATATAAAATGCATACATCTTATTGTATTGAAATAAAATGCTTATTGTGACAAAATAAAATTTATTTTAACAATAAAAAGTTATTTTAACAATAAAACACTATTTTTAATAATATTTTATGATTTGCACAATTTTAGTGTAAAAACACTATTTTTAAAGTATAACTTGACCAAAATTTATTCTCTTAGTCAAATAAATTTTAATAAATCATTCTAAAACTTTCAAAACCTCAAAATAATATTTTTGCACAATATTTCATCTTTTATATTCAATAAGAGGCTAATATTGGCAATAATTGTCAATATTATCTCATTGACTTAATTAAAATACGGTAATTGACTAATTTCACTCCAATACCTCAAAATAAAGTTTTTAAAACTTTATTTCCATCAATTTGCATTTATTTGAAATACACAATTTAAACCAAATTTATTTCTCCATTACATTTTATTCACCATATTAAATTATAACTATCATTATAATTTAATATCATTAGTAATCTCCAATACCAGGGTTGTTACATCGGCTGACCGACCAGAAACCTCGGTCGACGGACTTTGTGTCAAGTGCACATATATATTGTTTTGTATACGGTTTTAAACCTCAGCTGACCGGCCAGTTTTCTCGGTCGACCGACCTGAACATAACGGCTAGTTTTCTGAAGAGTTGTGATTGTTCATGAAGAGGAATGTCCCTCAATCCAAGAGATACGGACACAACTTTTGATTGAAACTCTTCATGAAAGATTATAACTATTCTACAACTATATAAACATGTTCAAATCACTTCTACAATCACCAATTCTTATTTATAATTCTGAAATCTATTCTCTATTTATCTCTACAAATAAAAGCATTCATTCTCATTCAATATCGCTAGAATCTTGTAATTAATTTATATACTTCGATTCTACGAGATTTTCTTCCTTCTAAATCTTCACACAAACTACATATTCTTGAGGATTTGATTATAGGAAACTGTACTATCAAAAGACAATCCGTGTTGTTCAGAACACACTCGTCAACAAATTATTTGTATTAATTTGAAGTCCTCTTCAGCTGTTGGGGCGGAAAAATTCCCGTTCGACTGCTCAGTTGTGGTATACCTATTCCTTCGGGTTAAGTGAGGGGTTTAGTCTAAATCCAGAGGATATTCTGGGACTGGACGTAGAACGGGAAGTTCGAACCAGTATAAAAATTCCTGGTGTGCTTACTTTAATTTTTATTTTACTGCTATTATCATTTTCCGCATTTATATATTATATTACACGATCCTTAGTACTGCACGTACACTTTCATTTAGTATCAGAGCTTGGTATTCTAGAGATCGTAACAACATCCTAGAATAAATGGCTACAAAGAGATCAAGTCAAGGAAATAAGAAGAGGAAGAGCAATAAAGAAAAATCAAAGGAGCAAACAAACAAATGCTTCATGGCAGAAGATAATGAGGTTAGTGATCTAACTTTTGATGATATGATAGAAATAAATTCAGAACTTTTAGACACTTTAAGAAGTCTCAAAAGAAAATACAAGGAAGCTCTATAAAATCAGAAGAAAGTAGAATTCGAAAGAGATATGCTTAAAGACGAGAAGAAAATATTAGAAGAAGAACTTGAGAAAATTCAAGATTCACTCTTTGACAATTCTCAACTCGCTCTATTAAGTCAAGAAATAGAAGCTCAAAAAGAAAAGAATAATGCTCTAGCTTCTGAGAATCTTGAGTTAAAAACAAAAATTAAAATTGTTGAGTTAGATAACACTAGTCTCAAAACTAAGCTTGATGACATTACAAAAAATATTTCCAATTTTTATAAAGGGAGAGAAAATTTATCCAGGATTATTGAAAATTCTCAACCTGCTTCAAATAAGAAGGGATTAGGTTATGTTAAGAATTCAAAAGCTCACAATGATAAAAGTGGTTTAGGATATAATAAAACCGATCGTAGAAATAGCACTAGATATGCTTTCATGTATAGTAAAAATGATAGTGCTAGTACTAAATTTCGAGTAAAGCCTAAATCCAATTTTTATAGAAATTCAAATACTACTATGACCTATAATGTTGATAATTTCTTTAGAAGTACAAAATCATTAACAGGAAATATGAGTAAAAATTATCTAAGTATATGGGTTCCTGTTAATTGGAAAAATAAAGAAAAATACATTGATGATTATTTTGATATGGTAGTTAATAATGAAAATTATATTTATAAAGGTTCAACCACACCCAAATGGGTATGGTTTCCTAAAAGTTAGGAAATTATAAGAAGCCTGGGTATCGCATGCTATAAATGTTAATTTTTCTGATACCTTACATTATAAGTAGTAGTTATTTTGTTTTTTATTGTTCTATGTTAACACTTATGTGAAATATAATTTATATCATCAGTTAAACTCTCCTTTTTGTCGATGACAAAGGGGGAGAAATATATAAAAAGTCAGAAAAGTCGCCATATATTCAGGGGGAGAATTACAATATATACTACTTCGTCACATAAGTATTGTCATCAATCAAAAAGGGGAGAATGTTGATTCATAAGTTTTGATTCATGACACAAGCTTCAGAGATCATATGACAAGAATACCATACGAAAGCGACAAAAAGAGAATAAGTGTATATTATGCACTACAAAGGAGACAAGACTACAATCCAGAGATTAGTATGAATATTTTAATGTATTGAGCCTTAGAATATTGTTAAAATCATTCCTCAAGTAGTCACACACATAGTAGTCACACACATACACAAATTGATTTATATTAAGTTATACATAAATTAGTGTGTACTGTGCAATTGACAATAGGTCGGCTGACCGACCAGAAACCTCGGTCGACCGACTCTGTGTCAAGTGCACAGATATACATTGTTTTGTATATGGTTTTAAACCTCAGCTGACCGTCCAGTTTTCTCGGTCGACCGACCTGAACATAACGGCTAGTTTTCTGAAGAGTTGCGATTGTTCATGAAGAGGAATGTCCCTAAATCCAAGAGATACGGACACGACTTTTGATTGAAACTCTTCATGAAAGATTATAACTATTCTACAACTATATAAACATGTTCAAATCACTTCTACAATCACCAATTCTTTTTAATAATTCTGAAATCTATTCTCTATTTATTTCTACAAATAAAAGCATTCATTCTCATTCAATATCGCTAGAATCTTGTAATTAATTTATATACTTCGATTCTACGAGATTTTCTTCCTTCTAAATCTTCACACAAACTACATATTCTTGAGGATTTGATTATAGAAAAATTGTACTATCAAAAGACAATCCGTGTTATTCAGAACACACTCGTCAACAAATTATTTGTATTAAGTTGAAGTCCTCTTCGGCTGTTGAGGCGGAAAAATTCCTGTTCGACTGCTCAGATGTGGTATACCTATTCCTCCGGGTTAAGTGAGGGGTTTAGTCTAAATCCAGAGGATATTCTGGGACTGGACGTAGAACGGGAAGTTCGAACCAGTATAAAAATTCCTGGTGTGCTTACTTCAATTTTTATTTTACTGCTATTATCAGTTTCCGCATTTATATATTATATTACACGATCCTTAGTATTGCACGTACACTTTCAATTTTCTCTTTTAAAAATAAAATATCAAGTCACCTTTAAATAATTACTACTATAATAGATTTGAAAAATACTAACTTTGGAATTCAAAAACAATTAGAAATAATAAGTTTTATATAACATACTTTCAAACAACTTAAAACTTTTAACTTATACCTTCAAATTTGTTTTGAAAAAGTACTTGCTATCCAGCGAAATACGCTTTTCTTTCACATCTTTAAAAATAAATCACTATTTATTTTTAAACAAATTTTCCATTCCTTTAATAAATTCCCATCGTGAAATTATTCTTCCGAATATCCACTGGTATACTACTTCACTTTTATAAACGCAGTTTACAATTTTCTTAGCCTCAACTCCCCTTTTTAAAATTCCGATTCCAAACACTTAGATCAATTTCCAAATTGATTCCTAATTTACCCCATTAGAATTAAATTTCTTTACTTACTCAATTCATTTCAAAATCCATTAATTTCAGACTTTATTCCTTAATTATGATTTAAAATCTTTTAACTGAAAACGCCAATTTCAAGTTTTTTCCCAAATTCCTTCTTTATTTTTTTCAATAACTTAAATTTAAAATTTAAAATAAATGCTTTTTTCCTTTTAAATAATTAACACTTAAATTTAAAATTCATTATCTTCCTGTTTATTCAAAATCACCTTTTCATACACGAAATTTATTTATTAAAATTTTAAAATCACTTTTACTTTTCAAGTTCATTCTTAAATTTATTTAAATTCTCTATAATTATTTCACTTACAAATTCTCTTCTTTTATTTTCTTTTCAAAATTCCAATTCTATATATTTTGATAACTCAGTGTACCGAAATATATTCAAATAAACCATAGCATTAAATATTTCAATTATCAATAATATTCATCACAGAATATCAAATATTCATAACACAGAATATTAAACAATCTAAATAATTTTGTGGAACTTAGTTGGATCCCTTTAACCTGTTTCCCTGCATCCACATATGTTAGCACAATACCAATTCCACTTCGAGGTGGAATATCATGGTATATGAGATTAATATAGTATCATATGCTATTATGCGGCGCATAGGGTCTATTTATTATTAACTAATGACAATCATCATTTAAGCAAAACAACCAATAGTTTTAAATTTAACAAAAATAATCCAAGTGGGTGAGACTAACTCACCTTTGACTTTTTTTGCAATCCACTTCCATTCCAGTTCGTTTCATTGCGATTTTGACCTTGTATATAAACAATTCACACTTTACTAATATTTGAATTTATCGAACACCTTAATTTCTCTTTAGTAATTTAATTTAAACTAATAACTTGGTTTTGAACTAATAAGTTGATTTTAAACCAATTTCACCTTAATAAATTATTTTTAATGTCTGAAATAATTAAATAAGCTAATTAAATACGTTAACCACTATTATTTTTTTAAACTAAACAGCAAGTGGATATATATATATATATATTCTTCTTTTCTACCGAAATCACATATATGCTTATAAAATAGCTTATTTAAACTCAAAAATCTAAATATATTCTTCAACCTATATATAATTATTTATTTAAATTAAACTAAACACTACGAATAAGAGGAATAAAAATCAACAAATCATTTATAAGTTTTAAGCTTAATTAAATTTTAAAATTAAACTACCTTAAGTAAACAGGAAACCAACATCAACATCACCTGCTCGACCGCTCGAGATCATCGCGCTGACCATCGACAAACGTGATAATGACAGCAACAGGATCCACCAGCCTCAGCATCATTCGCGACACTGGCCTCTCCCACGTTTCCAAAAATCGAAACCCTAGCCAGAAACCCAAATCCCCTCGATTCCCATCGCATCAACGAGCTCAGTCCACCGATGATGCCACCGTAAAATAGAGCCTCCTCCCCACCCATGCACTTGCGCGACGATAACCAAAACCGCGCATGACCTCCCTTCCAGAAATCACGATTGCCCTGAACCGGCCCTCCTCCACACGAATCGCCCCAGCCTCGCGACTAAGCCCTATTGTCGTCGCTGCCATTCACGACTCGATGGATTTCTGAATCTCGCGAAAATTAATTTTTTTTTAAACAAACTGAAAGATGAAGGACATAAGAGGAGTTTGACCTTCGTTCGTTTGGCCATGGATTCGAACGAAAAGGAAACAAAACTATTGTTTTTTTTCGTTATATGGGTTCGATTTTGGGAAGAAAGGAAGTAAATTTGAAGAGGAACGAAAATCAATTTCGTATATCTTAGAATAAAGAGAAAGAGCGAGTGTTGTCTTTACAGGAAGGTTGCATTAAAAAAAGGCCTTGCGTGAGAATCTTGCCTTGCTACAGTGATCACGAGAAGGAAAAAAAAGTTACGATGTGAAAGAATTACGGCTGCAGAGTAGGTTTATTAATAAATATTTTTATTTAAATTCCCAACGTCTTGATAAATGCAACTTAAAATTTTGGCATCTTATCGAGGCGTGCCGCTAGGCGTTTATATCGTTATACCCCTATTCCGAACTCAATGGAAAAGGTCTCGAGTCCAAATTTAATCGTATGGAGAAGATAGCTTTTTGAATCCAGTTATTATGTTAAATTTTTGATATAACTTTCAGCGCGTTTATATATCGTACGCTCACATAGCAACTACAAACATTACGAAAATTGAAATCGATAATAATTCGATACTACGGATCCAATGGAACTGGTTTCGTCGAATTCCGAGACTGTGCCTCAGAAGGTTTATTTTTAAATTCAATTTAAACGATAAAATTTCAAAACTGAACAAATCAGTGTTAAATTCTATTTTAAAACCTTTATTATCCTCAACACTATCAATATAAATTTTACAAGCCTTAAAATTATTTTTAACAGGCTTAAAACTGAAGATTCAATCATTTTCCCAATTTCAGTTTATTAAATCCAATAACTTAATTGCTAAATAATAATAATATTTGAATTCAAGTTAAAAATTAACTTTTAAACATTTAAAATCAATTAAATATTCCGATTTCAAATGTCCAAAAATTCCGGTTCGTCATATTCCTCCCCCCTTAAAAGAATTTCGTCCCCGAAATTGCTAGTTAAGAAGAATGATCCAATGCCCATTACTATTTTCCAAAACCAAACAGTTTTTGACAATAACCAACCAAACAATCTTTATTAAAGACACACTATCCATCTTACTAACTTTCCAAGCTTTTCCATAGTTCCCAAACAACTTTATTTATCCAACCATTCAAATTATAATTCAAAACCAAGTTTTAAATTTTCAAAATTTCTCAAAATTTTTCTAACTCTCTAAATGAAAATTTTCGCCAGCGTCTCCTTTGCGGGGCTTGCTCGATACAACTACAAAATGCCTCTGCTCCTAAATTTCAAAAGAAAACAAAAAGCCAAGTGGCTAGATCAAAAACATAGTCAAATTTCATACAGAAATTTAAACACATACCTTTTTGTCGAGCAATTCTAATTTATCTTCTGAAATCAAAACCAATTTTCCTTTCCCTTTATAATACCTGCATATCCTATTTAGCAATAGTAACAATCATAGCTTTTAAAATTATTTTATACGTTTCCTTACAGAAGTTTTGCATATTTACTTCTATTCAAATTAGTTTTTCCATTTCCATATGAATTCAATTTATTTTCAACTATGAATATTGAGTTTTATCTTCCATTCATAACTGATTCATATCATTATTTCAAATTACTTTCTATTTCCATTTTCAAAATTCCTTATTTCAATTCCCATTTTGAAATTGTTTTGTCGCTAACAAAAATTTTCAAAAATTTTCAAAATTTTTTCTAACTCCCAAAATTTTCAAAATTTTTTGGCAGAGTCTCCTATGTACAGAGGAGTTTTTGCAATTTGACAAGAGATATAAATATATATACATCGACCTACACGGTTGGAAAAGCAAAAACAGTTCATATTTCCTATTTTTATTGTGTAGGCGTATCTTTATTTAGCATTTTTAAGCAAGAGGCTTATTATTTTAGCAATTTGCGCGATAAAATCCAGCTCAACGGCTTCCCTAAACCTGTACCTACTCAATTCAAATCTGTAAGTCCAAAATCATGTAACTCAACAACATTTTACATATTTAACTAGTAAACATACGAGTTTCTATAAGTAATGCAGGTTAAACAATATTTATAAGCAACTTATAGGGTTCCAACATTAATTTAAATTGTTTACAACCAATTCGAATACAATTTATTCAATTTAAATGGTTTGCAACTCAATTGCTGACATTCAATTCATTTTAACCCAAACAACTCACATTTATTTCAATTGATTCGAGAAATCAATTTTTTATATTAAAGTCTCTTCACATATTAACTTATTTACAACCCATACACCTGCATTTCATCCTATCTCCGCAATTGTTTCATTCAAGCCATTTTATTAAGCTAGGCACATTCAACACTTATAAGTTAATAGCCATTTCCCAAATTAATTTAATCCAAACTTTTATTTAATGGTCTTCCATTCTTACTCGAAGCCAAGCTTCCACTAGTTTTAAACTTAAATTAATTTCTTCAAATTATTCAAATTTCATACATAAGCTCATTTTCATTTTGCCAATAAATTTTCCTTTTCAATTTTGCATCATTCTATTTCAATCAAATCTCATTTCAAACTACAAATTCATTTGATTAGCTCATCTGTTTCGTAAAAATTTTAAATTTCCAGATTCAATTCATTTAATTAATTACAAGGCCATTTTCAATTTATTCCCACTCATCTGGGTTTTATTGCAACTGAAACCATCTCTATTTTTATCCAATTTCATTTTATTCGGCAAATTTTCAATTATATTTACTTCACTAACAATTCAAGTCGAATTTTATTTATAACTTGAGTTTTATTTCCAAACTTCAATATTAACTCACAAATTCAGCTTCGATTTAACTACATTAGGTTCCATTTACATATTTCATTAACTAATTTATTATCTAATTAGTTCTCCCCCTATTTATAATTCAAGTTTGGATTTTTGTTTTATTTTCCAAATCATCAAACAATATTTATTTTATGTTTTCTATCACTTTTAAATTTTATAAGTCACAACTTATTATTTTACGCACTTCCATTAATTCTAGGCTTGAATATTTTCATCTTTATTTTTAACTCAAGATTTTCACTTATTTATAACCCAAGCATATTTTATTCCATGGAATTTTAATTCTTTTATAAGTTATTCTAATTCATTTATCCCAATCCTATTCTTATCCAACTTATTTCTTATCCAACTTACTTCCATTTATTTAAATGAGGATCTAATTCCATTCAATATCACCTATAACTCAACTGAATTTTATTCCAATTCAATTCTATTTTACCTTAGATTTATTTAATTTAATTCGATTCAATTTTCTTTCTCAATCCAAGTTAATTTCATTTTTAACTTTTCACTTTAAATTTAAATTCCAATATTCAAAGCTCATATTTCCTTCCTGATTTAAAAATCATCTCAATTTATAAGCTTATAAACTATCTCATCAGGATCTTTCTCAAAATCACACTTCTCAAAATTTTAAACCAATCTTGGATTTTATTCCTAACAAATTTCCTTTGAAATTTAAAAAAAAAACAAACTGTTTCTTCTGAACAAGTCAATTTGGCAGCAATCCGTCACTTATAAACTCGAAAATGAACATTGATGATGCTGCAGTCATCACCAAAATTATTTTCCAGCGACTGTAGTGAGTTCAATGCTATATCCCTTCCTAAAATTTATTTGAAGCAATTTCCTTTCAGAAATACTTCTAAAACAATAATACTATTATTTATCTTCAAAACACTTAGAAAAGCACTTCCAAAATCTGCGGAGTTTTCAAATTTTCAAATTTTAACTTGAACCAAATTTTAACTATAATTTATTTGTATTATTTATGCTCATACAAATTCCCATTTGATTATCCAAGTCATTCCAATTTTTTTATAATCTTATTTGTTTAAAATATTATCATCCAAACATCCAAGTTATATATCAATTTAAGAAAATATTTCTTTTATATCGAAATATATTTTAGGTAAAATTATTTCATTTACCCATATTTAAAACAATACTGTGTCAGTTTATCGTGTCAGGTGTTTATAAACTCTTCTCGAATAGTGGCCAACTTACTCGATCAGAATTCATATTCCACTCAACCAATAAGTCAACACAATATTAAAACAATTTATATTCACTAACAAATACGCTCTCATATCTATTAATACGTTCAAACTCATTCTAGAGTACTACGACTCTATTTTCAATGAGTAATCCCCACCAGAGCCAAGGTTATCACAAACCTAAGCTCTGATACCAACTGTAACTGCCCGCAAATCCGTACCCCTTTAGTCGACACTATTCTCCATCAATCAACTCAAGATGTATGGAAATACGAACCATGTGGGTTAAAGAAGAAGAGGTAGAAGAAGAGAATAGAAAACAACCTTAGATTCTAACCATCGTAGCGGAATAAAATACAATAGGTAATCAATGATCTTTACACAAGAAAAAATACATTTGTTTGTACATTACATCATCAGGGTATACATATCACACATCTGGACAGTAATCATAACCTGTTCTCACAATCTAAATACACAACGGAATATTTAACACAAATACGGAAGTACGTACGCCATTTAGCTCGTCTCCTGAGCTCCACAGCATCCTTTCCTGTATCCTATAATACTCGGTCTAACCCGAGCATTATAGTTAAATAACACCTGAGTCAGTCAAGAATACTAGCGTGAGAAAACCACACCCAAATTGATTATTAAAGTTTCAAAAATTCTTTGAAAATAAAAAGCATCTTGTAAGACCACGCCACAAATAAACATGTCGGGTTTTTACCTTACGATAGCAAAAACACTTTTTATAAAAATCCTCTGATATTATAATAGTGTCTATATACAAATACTTATTCAAATAGCCGAAATTTTTACATTTATTAAATTCCAGCTGCTAGCCACAATCGTGGGTAATACAAACAAAAAGAGTAAAAGAGCGTAGGGAGAATGTTTTCCATCTAATGACTAGGCACTGGGGTACCACTTGTCACAGTACCTGGTCTAGATTAGTATACCAAGGATCACTCCCGACCCCCTGCAACACAACACCGGGACTACCCCTTACTGGATAATCCCGAGTAAGATCGCCCCGCGGTTGGGATCAGCAACCGCACCACTAAGCCGAATAAAAAGGGACATCCAAACAGGGATGACCTCACCCTAATGGGCGCTACCCACCTAGTCTTGCTGCATAACCCCTGATTTTCAGTCATTCCTGGCTGATGAGGCTTGAGGCTAAGCGTTACCATTTTAGAATGTTTCACTTAGAATGCCCATCGTCCACCTGACGATGTCTGAAAGCATTCAATCTATACAAATCCATCTCGGGTTCGAACGGAGCCGAAGGCACTACTCCTACTACATCCATTTTGGAATTATCCTCTGGATTAGTAGCGACTAGCCCTTGCACTTCATTGCTCTATCATCGACTTCGGACTCTTGTTTTGCACGAATACGTACAAACCGTATCGAAGTGGTTTTCGAGAAATTAATCCTGATCACGGTCTCCTCGAAACGATCAACGCATTGGCTAACATTGATAGTCGGTTATTTAACTATCAATTAACATTCACAATCAGCCATCGACATAAATAATTTCACCAAATTATTTATTAATCTCAAAATATCTTCACAAGATATATTTCTATCTTCAACCCTTTAAAACAGTTTTCAAACCATTTTCCTCTCGCGCAATACCTTCCCCAAATATTTTCTACTTCCACTGTAACCACCAAGTACAAATCTTGAGATTTTTAAAATAATTTTTAAGCACACTTTATTCTAAAATATCCTTAAAAACATTTAAATTAAAAACTACTTCAATACTCTATTAAAAATATATATTATAGGAATATTTGAAAATGAGGTTACTTTATAAAATATAAAACTAGATTTTCTCTTTAAAAAAAATACCAAGTCACCTTTAAATAATTACTACTATAATAGATTTGAAAAATACTTACTTTGGAATTTAAACAATTAGAAATAATAAGTTTTATATATCATACTTTCAAAGAACTTAATTTTTTTAACTTATACCTTCAAATTTATTTTGAAAACGTACTTGGCTATCCAGGGAAATACGCTTTTCTTTCACATATTTAAAAATAAATCACTATTTATTTTTAAACAAATTCTCCCATTCCTTTAATAAATTCCCATCGTGAATTTATTGTTCCAAATATCCACCGATATATTACTTCACTTTTATAAACCCAGTTTATAAATTTCTTAGTCTCAACTCCCCTTTTTAAAATTCCGATTCCAAACACTTAGATCAATTTCCAAATTGATTCCCAATTTACTCCATTTGAATTAAATTTCTTTACTTACTCAATTCATTTCAAAGTCCATTAATTTCAGACTTTATTCCTTAATTATGATTTACAATCTTTTAACTAAAAACACCAATTTCAGATTTTTTTTCCCAAATTCCTTCTTTATTTTGTTTCAAAAACTTAAACTTAAATTTAAAATAAATGCTTTGATCTTTTAAATAATTAACACTTAAATTTAAAATTCATTATCTTTCTGTTCACCCAAAATCCCCTTTTCATACACGGAATTTATTTATTAAAATTTTAAAATCACTTTTACTTTTCAAGTTCATTCTTAAATTTATTTAAATTCTCTATAATTATTTCACCTACAAATTCTCTTCTTTTATTTTCTTTTCAAAAATCCAATTCTATATATTTTGATAACTCAGTGTACCGAAATATATTCAAGTATACCATAGCATTAGATATTCCAATTATCAATAATATTCATCACAGAATATCAAATATTCATAACACAGAATATTTAAACAATCTAAATAATTTTGAGGAATCCAGTTGGATCCCTCCAACCTGTTTCCCTGCATCCACAGATGTTAGCACAATACTAATTCCACTTCGAGGTGGAACATCGAGGTATATGGGATTCATATAATATCATCCGCTATTATGTGACGCATAGGGTCTATTTATTATTAATTAATGACAATCATCATTCAAGCAAAACAACCAATAGTTTTAAATTTAACTAAAATAATCCGGGTGAGTGAGATTAACTCACCTTTGATTTTTTTTGCAATCAACTTCCATTCTAGTTCGTTTCTTTGCGATTTTGACCTTGTATATAAACAATTCACGCTTTATTAATATTTTAGTTTACCGAACACCTTAATTTCTCTTTATTAATTTAATTTAAACTAATAACTTGGTTTTAAACTAATAAGTTGATTTTAAACCAATTTCCCCTTAATAAATTAATTTTAATATCTGAAATAATTAAATTAGCTAATTAAATACGTTGACCACTTTATTTTTTTAAAACTAAATAGCAAGTGAATATATATATATATATATATATATATATATATATATTCTTGTTTTCTCCCGAAATCATATGTATACTTATAAAATAGCTTATTTAAACTCAAAAATCCAAATATTTTCTTCAACCTATATATAATTATTTATTTAAACTAAACTAAACAGTATTGATAAGAGGAATAAAAATCAGCAAATCATTTATAAGTTTTAAACCTAATTAAAGTTTAAAATTAAATTACCTTAAGTAAATAGGAAACCAACATCAACATCACCTGCTCGACCGCTCGAGATCATCGCACCGACTATCAACAAACGTGACAACGGCAACAACAGGAACCACCAGCCTCACCATCACTCGCGACAGTGGCTTCGCCCACGTTTCCAAAAATCAAAACCCTAGCCAGAAACCCAAACCCCCTCGATTCCCATCGCACCAACGAGCTCAGTCCACCGATGATGCCACCGCGAAATAGAGCCTCCTCCCCACCCATGCACTTGCGCGATGATAACCAAAACCGCGCATGACCAGCCTTCCAGAAATCACGCTTGCCCTGAACTGCCCCTCCTCCATGCGAATCGCCCCAGCCTCATGACTAAGCCCTATTGTCGTCGTCGCCATTCGCGACTCGACGGATTTCTGAACCTCGTGAAAATTTTTTTTTTTACACAAACTGAAAGGTGAAGGAGATAAGAGGAGTTTGACCTTCGTTCGTTCGGCCATGGATTCGTACGAAAAAGAAAATAAAACTATTGATTTTTTTTGTTATCTGGGTTTCGATTTTGAGAAGAAAGGAAGTAAATTTGAAGAGGAACGAAAATCAATTTCGTATATCTTAAAACAAAGGGAAAGAACGAGTGTTGTCTTTACAGGAAGGTTGCGTGAAAAAAAATGCCTTGCATGAGAATCTTGTCTTTCTAAAGTGATCACGAGATGAATGAAGAAAAAAAATTACGATGTGAAAGAATTACGGCTGTAGAGTAGGTTTATTAAGAAATATTTTTATTTAAATTCCAAACGTCTCAATAAACGCAACTTAAAATTTTGACATCCTATCGAGACGCGCCGCTAGGCCTTTATATTGTTATGCCATTCTGAACTCAATGGAGAGTCCTGATTTAATCATATGGAGAAGATAGCTATTTTTATCCTGTTATTATATTAAATTTTTGATATAAATTTTAGCGCGTTTATATATCGTACGCTCACACAACAACTCCAAACATTACGAAAATTGAAATCCGATAATAATTCAATATTACAGATCCAATGGAACAGGTTTCGTCGTATTCCGAGACTGTGCCTCGGAAGGTTTATTTTTAAATTCAATTTGAGCGATAAAATTTCAACGCTGAACAAATCAGTGTTAAATTCAATTTTAAAACCTTTATTATCCTCAACACTATTAATATAAATTTTACAAGCCTTCAGATTATTTTTAACAGGCTTAAAATTGAAGATTCAATAATTTACCCAATTTCAGTTTATTAAATCCAATAACTTAATTGCTAAATGATAATAATATTTGAATTCAAGTTAAAATTTAACTTTTAAACATTTAAAATCAATTAAATATTCTGATTTCAAATGTCCAAAAATTCTGGGTCGTCACAACTGCGATCTACTGCAGACCATAGAGAAAGTCGTGTGTGCTGCTGAGAGCCAACAGTCTACGTTTGATTTTATATTGGTGGACTGCGACTATGGTAATATAGTGAAGGTCGTGTGTGCCGCTGAGAGCAAACGATCTACGTTTTATTTTACATCGGTAGACTGCGACCTATGTGGGAGTGAAGAAGTTTCATTTTGGCAGCGAAAATCGAGGACGTTGATGCCTACAGTTACATGGACTTTTGCTGTGATGACAACGTAACCCTGGAATGTAACTGCGACCTGTTGTGGGTTCCATGGCGTAATCGAGGGGCGCGGAGTGCCTACAGTTACATGGACTTTTGCTGCGATAGCAACGTAACCCAGGATGTAACTGCGACCACGGATGGGGGTGATGATTTCCAGAGCATTCTCACCAAAGATATTTCCTCTATTTTCAAAAAAAACTGTTTTCTATATTTTTAATAAAATTATTTTCCCAAGCATTTTCACTGGTTGTTGAAACGGGCTTACCAAGTACTTATAGATTTTCAGTCCTGCGCCAGATCAACGTTTGACTGAATTTCTATGAGAACAAGGTTGGACTTGTTGAGTATCAACCTGTAAAAGTATTTTTATAAAGACCATTTTAGTAATATTATATAGATTTTTAAAGTATTTTAGAAATGAACAAAGAAAATTTATCCGATTTTAAGCATTTTAATATTTCTGGCTTCGTTCCTTTTCGAGGACGAAAAGATTCAAAGGGAGAGGAATGTGACGACCCGGATTTTGACGTGTGTTAATCGGGAAATTAACTGATTTTAATTATTGAAATGTTGATTTTATAAGTCGAACAAATAAAATTTCTGATAATTAAAAATATCGGGATATATGTAAATTGATTTAAAAGATATTAAATATTGGATTATAAAATCTCCAGATATGATAAATCTTATAGGAAACAAATAATATATTTTGGCTATTGACTATTTATTTATATATATGTATATTTGGGAAAGAAACTATGGTTTGGAAATTCAAAAAAATAAATCTCTCAAAAAAAATATTTAAGATAAAAACTCTACCTTTATAATACTAAATATAATATATATGTAGGGATATAATTTAGATATTTAAGCTTTGGCTAAAAATTTAAAATGAAAATATATGTTTAAAAATAGGAATAAATGTATATAAGAGGTTCATATTGTTGTATGTAACATAAAAAAATAGAAAAAAACTTATATATATATTTATATAAGACAAAATAGTTTGCATACATATATGTATGATATATATATGTACACAAGAGTGGAGATATGTATGTAAACAAAAGAGGAGACAAGCATTTAAAGCCTAGCATACAATACATCGTATCAACATAAAACATCAAAGCTTTTATAAAATATCAAGGTCAAAACAAATCAAAGCCTGTGACCAAATTTCTAAAGCCTGTACACACAAGATTCAGCCTTGGACTACCCCATAATCTTCCTTTTCTCTATATATCCCCTACCCTGTTCTTTTTTTTCTTCTCATTCGATCAACTAAAAAACAACCATTACAAAATAAAGAAAATTAGAGCAACTCAAATAAGTAGCAGATTCAAATCCAACCATAAAACCAGATCAATTCAAGATTAAACATCAAGCAAATCAAATAAGCTTCGGTTTGGAACAAAGACAGTTCAGATCAAAGTTCTCTGTTTTCTGTTCAAAATGTATAATGGTGAGTAAACTGCTGCTATTGTTATTGCTTCAACCTGTTAATAATGATGCTTGTGATTTATCATTGATATAACTCGTGGAAATTTGTTTGCATGATGAAGATATGTCTGTATATGGATAGATATGCAGTTGTTGAACAAGTACGCCTGTATGTGTTTATAAACCTCTCTTACTTGATACAGGCTTATAAATTTAGTTTTTAAATCTTAATTTCTCTTCATACAGACAATATTAAGCAAGAATTTTAAAAAGAAAATTGATCAAGGTAATGCAATTTCATTTTTAAAAAGAATTTTAGAAGGAAATATTAAATAAAAAAATGTGGAAATAAGAAACAACAGTAAAGTTCTTTAAAAACAGAAAATTTAAATGTCTAAATTTCTTATATTGAATACGTAATCCGAGTTGTGTTGAAAATTCATGAATTATGATAACTATTTTATAATTTTTAAGTTAGTGGTTAGTGAGGAATTTAGTGATGATCAGAATTGGGTTCAACTTCGGTCTCCGGCGATCTCGTAGCTCGAAAAAGTCAAATTTGAGGCAAGTGATAGGTGGATGGTCCACGATGGTAGGAAAAATAGTTAGGGGATTTACTGATGGTCGTGGGGGCCATTACAAGACGAACTAGGGTTTTGTATTGGGTTCAAGAAGTGGCTGCTCACGAAGCCTTTGTGACGTCGTCAGAGCACCAGACCTGGTGAGTCATGGGAAATATAAAGTGTAGGCTTAACCGAGGCTATGGACGTGGTGCTAGCATTTCAGGTGGTCTATGGTGGCGCTAAAGTTTCTTTCGATGATCGATCTTGTTTCTGGTGCCACTCAGGGTGCTCGATTTCGAGTTGTTAAGTTTTGGTGCTTTCTGGATGATTTGCTGGCTCGTCGATGTCATCGCCGATGTGTTAGGAGTTGTCGGAGGTGACATGAACGACTATGCACGTGCATGTGTGGTATCGTGCACAGGTGGTTCCAGGTGATCGAATTTGGAGTGGTGATGGTTAGCGTTTGCGTGCGATTGGGTTAGCTTTGATATTGAGTTTCTTTCTAGTTGAATCGAGTTATTGTATGTTACCATACAAGTTCGAATTTGCGCTTGTATTTCTGATGGAAGATCGTTGTCGGAATTGGGTGTTTGCGGAAGAAGAGGCGGGTCTGTATTCTTGTATTGGGCTTCGGCCCGTTATGTTGAGTGTGAATTATTTAGGGCCGGTGTGTTTAGTTTGGGTTTGTGGAGTTATAGGCCGAAGGGCTTTTGTATAACTTAAGCAAGTTTTTTTAAACGAATCTAGTTTGAGAGTTATTTTAAACTAAATTTTCAAATGTATTTAAGTGTTTAAAATAATAATAATAAAGATTCATCTTTAAGTTAAATTATGGTTTGGTAATTCAGGATTAATTAAATAATTAAGAGGAATTCATTAGTTTAATTAATTAATGATTAAAGTAATTAATTAATAATTGAGGGTTATAGTTAATTAAATAGAGATTAATTAATTAAGAAAATGAGTTGATTAATTGGAAATTAATCGATTCATAATTAAGTATAAGTCAATTAAGTGGTAATTTTTCGATTACTTAAGTCAATTAAGTATAAGTTAATTAAGTGGTAATTAAGTATGAGTTAATAAAATGAGTTAATTTTCCGATTTCTTAAAGTAAGCAATTAAAGCATTGACTAATTAATGAGAGTAATTTCAGAATGGTTAATTACCTTTTATGATTGATTAAGGCTGGTTAATGGAAGTAATTAACTAAGGATCATAAATGTAATTAATTAATGTAATTAATGAAAGTAATTAAAGATTAATTACTGTAAATGGTTAAGGGTAATTAATTTGTGGATAATTACTTTATGTAATTGAACATAATTAATCAAAGATGATTAATTAAAATAGAAACTTAAAGGATGATTGATTAATTTGTTTGTAATCAATTAATGTTAAGTAAACAGGACTAAGGGTGATCGAAGTAACTAATTTAATTTTTTTAAATTAATTAGAAATGGTATGACTAATTTATTGCTTGTGAATGATTGAATATTATTGCATGCCTTAGATTGGTTGATATCTCGGATATGTGATTTGTGATGCTTTGTGATATGATATGATTAGACGGACAGTGATAATGTAGTTATTTATCGATGATAAATTGTCTGTATAAGTGACATTCTATTTAAAATTGAATCTTATTTCACTTGAATAACTTGGGTTAAGATGAAAATGGATTCGAAGAGACCGGGGTCGGGAATTAGTAAATATCCGAAACCACTTCGATTCTTTATAAATTTGATATGTGAAATCAATGGACTGGAAAGGGACTGATTTAAATGACTGGACCATTTAAACTAAGTATAGGTACTTTGGCATCGATTTGTGAAGAAGTGTTGAGCATAACAAGTAATGAACTCATAGTGAAGTACGAGTTGCCCGGGTTTTTCTTTTATAGTTTGAACTTAGTATTTCAAATTTTATGGGTTTATTCACGCTGGTTTCGAGTCTGACCCGAGTGTTACTTTGATGTAATGTTCGGCTAAGACCGGGTATTACAGATTTTCAGGTAAGGACGTTTTGGAGCTCAAGAGGCGAGCAGGATGGCAAGAATGTATGGAGTGTTTTCGTTGTATTATATTGTTGTATATCCGAGACATGATGATTGTGTATATCCAGTATATATATATATATATACATATATATATATATGTGTGTGTGTGTGTGTGTGTGTGTAACTCTGATGTATTATAAATGTATTTGACAGATACAGAATTCTTTTGTAAAGTGTTATTATTTGATATTATATTTTCATCCACCGCGAATGTGAGAATCTTTGTTCTGTTTCTTCTTCTTCTTCTAACTCTTTCTTCTTTCCCTAACTATATGGAGTTTTCGGGATCGAAAATTTCGGGTCGTTACACAATATTTGTTTTAAAATATAGGTAAATGAAATAATTTTGCCTGTTGTATATTTTTATATATAAAATAATATATTTTATAAATGGTATATTTGGTTGTAATATATTTGTTTGTTAGGTAGTGAAATTTTTAGATATTAGCTGAAAATAAGATTTGAAATAAAATAAACGAAAGATTGGAAACTTAGAACTTGAGTTTCGGGATTTTGGAAAATTTCTTTTAAATGATTTGGAATATAGTAATATTATTTAGAAGTATTTTCTGATATAAATATTCCAATAAGATTTGAAAGAATTATTTTTAAAGTAGTTTTTGGAAAGAAATAAGTTTTGTACTCCCCTCTCTGTTGTTGGAAATTAATTTCGATGATGAGTGCACGCATCATCGACATTCATTTTCGAGTTTCGAAGTGGGAAGGCCATTGTAGTAGTTTTACTGCAGATTTGTTTTGATAAAAAAAATGTAAATTTTAAATTGTTTTAAATATAATTTGATATATAAATTGTAAGTATATATTTATCGGTTATTTTAAAATAATTTGAAATTTAACCCAGTATTTTGTTCTTAAGTTTATGTTAATTGATAGTTTCATTTGGTGTAGTGAAATGGAATTTAACTAATAATTGAAAGCCTAAATGAAATAAAAGATTAAATGTTGAGTTATAAATGAAACCGTGAGAAAGTTGAATTTGTAACTTATAAACCAAAAGTTATAATTATTGAATATTAGATTAAACTAAAAGAAATGAGATAAAACTTGTGTAAGTTTCATTTGCATTCTTTAACATATATATAACTTACCAACTATAAAAAGGTTAAAATGTTAAAAGAAATGTAAAGGGAAATTTTACAAGTAAAACTTGAAGTAATGAAAGTATTCAATGAATTTGCTTTTATAAATAAGAATTTAAGGTTGTAATTGCTATAAACTTAAGCCTGGCTGAAGGGCCACTAATTAAATATAACAGAAAGGTTATAAAGAAATGATAATAAACTGGAGTAAATGTTGAAGTTATTTATAATTAAAATAAATAGAAAGATGAATACTGTAAATAAATGAAATTAAGTAAAATGAATGAATAGAAAATTAAAATTTGCAAGAAATAAATGTAAATTAAAAGATAAATCATTATATGAATAGAAATGGAATCAAACAACAAATAGTATGAAATAAAATTAATAAGAATGAACTTAATTTATTGTTTGGATTTGTTGTTTGTTTTGGTTTATGGTTGTTTGGGTAAGGATACTTTAAATTTGTTTGGATGTATGAATAACCTATTTAGTTTCATCTAAGATAGTTGAGTAAATGGTGCACTTAATAGTTTACTCTCCATTCTGTATGATTTAAAGTTTTTAAACCCGAACAACTATTTGTTTGTTTGCCATGGATGGTTGATTTTATTGGCTTCATATGGTGGTTGTATGTTGTGATTGCAAGTGATTGTTGATTATAATGATTTGGTTGCTAGTGGATGAAACAAAATTAATATTTCATTCTATATAATTATTAACTCTTTTAGATTATATAAGTGAAATGCAGGTTATGGAAGCAATTGCTACTGCTTTTGGTATCATAATTAAGCGTAAATTGCCCGACAAATAGGTATGTTCTCGGATTACGGTTTTCTAACGTTGTTTTATTGTTTTTTCCTTGTTGGGGTATATTATTTGGAAAATATATGTCATATGTTGTTATATTTGATATTATACTTTCTCCCGTGTCTCTCCGTACAAAGGAGACTCTACCGAAATTTTCCGTAAATTTTGGACCTAGAAAAAAAACTTTTGAAAAAATGTTTTCCAAAATTTATTAATTTGAGTATAAAAGATTTAATGATTATAAATTGGTATATATTATTTAAATTAATTAATTTTGTAAATTTATTTGTTTATAAATTTAATATTTTAAGTAAGATGTATTGATTTCGTAATTCTTCTTTTCCCCTTCTTTTTCCTTTTCGAGGACGAAAATTTTTGAGTGGGGGAGAGTGTAACGACCCATAAATTTCGATAATTAAATTGGTTGATTCAATAAGATTTTGTAATTTAATATTGAAAAGAATAAAATTTTATGAATTGTTAGTGGAAATGATGACTAGAATGAATTGCAACAATATTAATGTAAGTTAACTATTAACAATTCATATGAAACCCCAATAAATGGAAATGATGTAAAGGTTATAACTTGGTTATAAATTGAATGTAAGTAAATAAATGTAAATGTGTATAATCTTTTGAACTAGTACATAATTAGTGGTAATATAACAAAATTTGTGTTATAGAGGTAAGTTGTAACATTTGTTTACGATAATAAACTTAAAGGTGTTACAAATGTGGTTTAAGGTAAATGGTGACTAACATTATTATAAGTTACACATTATTTAATATATTAAAAATTAATTGGGAATCAATCACAATCAATTCACTTAATTATTACAGTTATTGTATATTAGATTTGTAAGTGAAATATAAGAAAAACAAATGTAAGTATTGAATTAATTAATGAAATAATACGGTGTTAATGGTAAGTAATAAATTTGTAAATGCAAGTAAAAGTAAATAGGTGACAACTAATATATGTTATTTATTTATTTAATGTGTTAAATAAGATTGGTAATCAAATTGCAGTTACCGGTAATAATGTCAATGCAAGTGGATAAATAACTAATTTAGTGCAATTCCAATTAATTGAAACCAATTGCAATAAATGAAATCAAATATTACATTAGTGCGAATTCAGGTAATATTTGGTAATAATGTTTTGTTAATGGTTTATGAATGAAGCAATAATTAAAATAATACGTAATAAACTATAATTTGATAAAATCAATGTTAGATAAGTAATTATAATATTTGTTGGTTGATAATAAAGTATGAATGTGATTGTTGATGTTGATTGAATGAAATTGACAATTGTTAATGTGATTTTAATCAATTGTAATGGTAAAGCAAATCAGGAATGTAATCGTAGAGCTTAAATTGGAAATAATTGTAAAGTTTAATAAGGAATAAAACAAATGACCATGTGATTAATAAATGTAAATATATATGTGTGTGAGTGTGTGTGTGTTTCTTTACTGTAACGTCCCGAAAATTTCGACCTTCAAAAATTCAACATCGATACTCACTTTATCGACTGCCGAGAAATCGAAGGCCAAAAACCCGAAATGTTATGGTTTAAGAAAAAGAATTTAAGAAAAGAGGAGAGAAAAAGATAGAAGATAGAGAGAAAAGAGAATAGAAAAAGATAGGGAAAAGAAAACAGAAAATAGAGAAGAGATAGAAAATAGAACAGAGAACAGAACAGAAAGAAAATAGAGAAAACAGAATAGAAAAAAAAACAAGTAACAGAGGAAAAAAAAGATAGAAAATTTTTAAATAGAAGAAAAAGAGAATAGAGAACATAGAACGGAACAGAAAACAACAGAACAACATCAGAATCTCACAATTCGCAGCGGAACAACATATAATAATAAATGAATAATCTTTAAACAAAGAACTATATCAGTTATTACATTTTATACATTTCATTTCATTACATCATTTCATCAGAGTATACAACATCAAAAAAACAGCGGAAAAAGAAATACTATATAACTAGTAATACGTCATGCCATCCAGCTTGCCTCCAGCAACTCCAGAATATCCAGAATATCCTGATAAACCTAACTCTTGACTGCCCGTGTGAAAATTGGTGGGCACCCAGAGTTTAGGAAGGAAAACAATAAACTCCGAGTCAGTCATGTGACTGGTGTGAGAACTCAAAACAGTCTATTTATCTTTAAAATCAAAAATAGAGGAATATTTTTAAGTCAATTCGCAATGCTTTTAAAAATGAGACTACCATAAGGCCTCCCGCACACACACACAATGCAAACGCAGAATCGGAGGAGATTTCTCCTTATGATAGTCAAAGATGCTTGATACGCATTTAAAAGAACATTTCATATTATTACTAGTGCATAGTGTAGGAAAAATTTATTTCGAAAGTAGAATATAAATCTTAGCCAGCATAGACATTCCGAACTATGCCTACTATAGCTAACTATGTTCAATAGCAGGTTACCGCCACATTCCATAGCAGGTTATACAACTAAAACCGTACAAGTCACGTATTGTTTTCTTTGGATTTCCAACGAATGATCAGGCCAAGGAACTTCCCATTGCCACATGAGAATGCCTCTGGATGGACATCCCTGAGAACCAAACCGGATCTCTACCAACACAAGGCCGGGTTACCCCTAACTGAGTAACAACTGACCGAATATGCCATCCCCCGGTCCTTTGGGACCTTTTCACCGAGCGCTCGTAATCAATTCACACAATCATAACAAAGTGTTTTCAACATGAGTAAGTATCTGGGCTCCATACCATGATACCATCCTTTTCCAGAAGGAAATGCACATATCCTAAAGGGCGCTGCCCCTCATAACCTTGCTGCTTCTTTCCTGTTTTGACCATTCACGGGGTGTGAGGCTCGACGAAGTCACGTCCACAAAAACATATTTTATACAAAAGCCATGCTTTGGGTCAACAAATGATCATAGAAATGATCACCAGGATAGACGATCAAATAAATGATCCTATCACAAATAATCAACACAATGATCATTCACAGCAACACTCAGCATGTCACATTACCAAATTGGGAATATATCGCTGATAACATTCAACTACATAACCTCTGAGCTCATACGTCTCAGAGAAGGGTGTTAAGCTAAAAGAATAAATTCTCCGCCACCAACAGAAATATATTTGAATGAAATCGGCTTTATATCTCAACTTGTAATGTCAGACATACAATCCATACAAGTCTGTTCCGGGCTCGAACAAAACCGAAGGCGCTTACAAAGAAGTCCTTGCAATCCGGATATTCACAATCCTGATCGGATTTCCCATCACTTAGGGAGTCTCTATACTGTTGCAACTCAGTGCAGAGACAATCGACAGGTCATCCTATCGCTTTCGCAAATACCGGGTCTTCAACACCGATCTTCAATGCGATTCATAACGACGTATCACATATTCGGAATGGGTTATACGACCCCATGGTCCTTTCCCGGTTAACCCGAATAGTGAGCGCTTATTCAAAAATAAGTGTGGCATTCAAATTCAAACAAATCACATCAAATACCCAATCAAAGGGAAATATCGATAGTCGGTTATTGAACTATCAATGGATATGCACACATCACCAGATTCCAAATAATTTTCCAAATTATTTATCTTCCAAAATATCTTTACTAGATATATAGTTTTCACACTTCAAAAATAAATCAATATTTATTTTTGAACAACTTCCCTTTTCATTCATAAATTCCATAGTGAATTTATATTTCAAAATATCCATGCATATACTATTTCAATTATTCATTTCAATTTTCCTTTTCAATTTATCTTCAAAAAGATAAATTCTCAAAATATTCACTTTATATTGGAAAACATTTCCATACTTATTTAATAAGTAATTCACAAATTTTATTTATTTTCAACACTTGGAAAATATTCAATATACTTAAATCGAGATTAAGTACATATTTCATTCTTTTAAGGAAATCATTCTCTTAAACATATTTATTTGGGCCAAAACGAATGTTGCGTAAAACATCGTTACGACAACCCAAAATCACTAGTATAGGGATTTGAAATTAAAATAGATATATAAATCCCAATACTATACAAAACATTTCCTTTCGGAAATCATTTACTATAACAACAGTGTTATAGTCCACTATTTCCTTTTATTTCTCGAAAACGTCTATTTCAACAATAAATGTTGAAATCTATGGATTCGAATCTCAATGCATTTAAAACATCGTTAACTTGTTTTAATTCTGTTTAAACATCACATTCAAAACAGTTTCTTTAACATATTATTCACTATTCAAAAATGTGAATATACTACGTTAACAAATTTCATCATTTCTATTCATTTTATTTCAAAGGATTATTCACGGTTCAAAAACGTGAATATAACTCCATTTATAAGTTATAACAATTTACTTATCAAAATAAGTCATTTTCGAATTTATAAAACAACGTTTATAAACTCCATTTCTATTTATTTATAACAACTTCCTTTTATAAATTTCCGTCATTAACCTATTCCAGTTTATATCTCAATTATGAACCAAAAGTCCATATTATAAGTTAAATGCTTATAAAACGATTATTTTACAAAATCGTTCTTTTAAACTTCCCCAAATTATAAACTAAAGGTTCATATTATAATTTTACTTATAATTTATTTGTTTGAAAAATCGTTCCTTTGAACTTCATAATTATAAACCTTATAACTTATAAGATTCGATTATTTATCCAAAACCATTCTTTTAATGACTTTATAAATTTTATAAAAATACTGCTTATAAAATTCCATTTATAACTTCACCGTTTATAATTCTATAAATTCCATTCACTTATGCAATCTATTTTCACTTCATTCAAACACATATAAAAACTTGTTTTACAATGTCAATATTTCAATTTATAAATATCCATTTATAAATCTCTTAATATAAATCAATTTATATTATTCTTTAAAACGTCTTTAATCTCCTTTATTATTTCACCATTTTGATTCATAAAATAATTAAATTTTATAAATCCTATATTCAAACTTTTCATAATAAATTCTAAAATCCCGATTAAACTATTTTATAAAATCATTAGCATTATATTCCCAAAAATCAGTTTTTTTTAACTATATTTCCCAAAAATCATAATTTTTATAACTTTAAAAATTATAACGTTTATTTATATAAAATGGATCAATTCCAAAAATATTTTATATTTTCAAAAATCACTTTAAAAATCATTTTAAAATCCCAAAATCTGGGTCCAATGATGCTACACACCAAATAGTCAATCACGACTACAACGATATCATATATCGATATGATAATCCATCAAATATCAAAATATCTGAAATCAAATAAATACTGTTGAGGAATCCAGTTGGATCCCTCCAACCTGTTTTCCTGCATCCACAAACATTAACACAATACCAATTTCGCTCTAGTACGAAATTATCGCGGTATATGGGATTTAAAATATTATCCGCTTAATAGACGGCGCAATAGGGTCTCATCCGCTAAACAAATGCAGGAAATCAATAACTCCAATACATACATATGCCAATATATATATATTTTTATTATATATAATACCAATTTCACTGTTTATGAAATATTCGCGGTATATGTTTTTAATAAATAACATCCGCTTACTAACGGCGCATAATGTCTATTTTAACAATCAATAAATATTAATCATCATTCAAACATGCATTCAAATATTTTAAATCTAACTATTTAAAATAAAATCGAAACTGATTCGATTGAGTGAGAAGTTCTCACCTTGATTTTATTCCCGTTTTAGCGATTTATTTTGAATAAAATTAAACGGACGTTTAATTTTACCCAAAATTCTCACTAGCTCCAAACGACTCCAATCCAATTTCATCGCGTAGTGCTCGTCCATACGATTCCAACGCAATTGGTTTCGCGCGTTTTCGACCTCGTATGAAAAAGTTATGCATTTAACAAGTTTACACGATTTTAACTTAATAAATTTACAATTTTTTTTTCTACTACCATCAGGCCCGCACGTGCACGCTCCCCCCCTCCTCTTCTCCTTCGCGTTCTTCTTCCAGATACAAGAACCCATTGCCGTTAAATTAGGGTTATGCGCCGTCGCCACCACGCTACACGAAATTCCATCACACCACCGCCATTCGAAAGCCCCTGCTCTCCCCCATACTCGGCTGAAATATCATGGAGCTCGGCTCCCAATCCACTTCGAAAAACGCGCACGAAACCCCCCTTCAAGCTTGATTTGCCGACAATCGGCTTCGCCTACAACGATCTCAGCCGTTGAATATGTAGAGCTCCCAGGCCTCTACGTTTTCCTAGTTGACAACTTTTGACGATATCGCGTGGATGTGGAGATAAAGGAGGAGAAATGGTGGAAGTTTCTGGCCGTTCTTTCTAGGGGTGGCGGCTGCGTTATTGAGTTAGGGTTTAATTTTTTTTTTTTTTTGTTTGTGAATGGTGTATTTATAGGAAAAAAATTGAACACTATTCATCCGGAAATTCCGAACTCCGATTTACGCGCCGTAACCAGCGTTTCTAGGGTTTACCCCGCGTTCCGGACACAATGGAATAGGTTTCGGAAGCTAATTCGGACATCTGTGCGAGTTATGGCTATAAACGTTCAATTTGAATTAAACCGATTTAAATCGATTTCTAGGCGTTTTAATTTGTACCGGACAAACGGTAAATCCAATTGACTTGAAATTTGAAACCTTACAATAATATCACATTACGGATCCGATGAAACTGGTTTCGTCGAAATGCGAGACTTTTTTAAAAATGGCTATTTTAACTCGCCAAATTAAAATTAAAAATAATTCGATGCGTTTCGAGCTGCCACGATCAAACGATAACTCCGATTGACACGAAAATTGAAATCCGGTAATAACTAACTATTACGGATCCAATGGAACTGGTTTCGTTCAATTCTGAGACTGTTCAAAAATTGACTATTTTCACTAGTCGATTTAAATATTAAAATATTCAATTTTCACAAATTGACTTCTAATTCCATTTTAAAAGTTCTAAAATATCATTCTAACTCCAATATGATAAAATAAAATTTTACAAATCATTTTCAATCATATTTAACTCAATTTTCAATTATTTCCATAATTTAACGTATTAAATTATCGATTTAATTATTCAATTAAATCCAATAATTCAAATAAAAATTTATTTGACTTATAAATTCACTTACTAATATTTAAAATTAATTAAATATTCAAATTTTAATAAATTAAAATTCTGGGTCGTTACATTTACTAAATAAAAAAAATCGTATGTTCATTTATTTGAATGTTGGTAGCTGGAAAATTTTTATTATAGAAATAAGAATTAATAACTTTTGGTTTGTGTACATAATTCCGTAAATACATTAAATTACTATAAAAAGGAATTGAATTGTTCATTTATTTTTACCGTAGAAATCAATGACAATTAACGTGATTGTAATCTTTTAATTAAAAAGTAGGAAGACGTTAATTGTAAACATATATTGAAATAAATTTAGATTGGGTGATTTATTTCCAAATAAATCAGTTCGCGCTTCAAAATTTAATGATAGTTTATTGCATATATGTTTATACGTAAATTTAAACTTATGTTTTAGATCTAACTAGATCATTAAAATGAAAGGATTATTTCGGTTTGAAATCTCATATGTTATTAAATTAAATGTTAATAGGAGATGATAAAAGGGGTAAATAGATTTACAATTGACTATTTCCTTTTCAATTAGATTTTAATTGCAACATAACTTACCTTTCCATCTTCACTTTTCTAATTTACTCTTACATTCATTGCCTCCTTATGTGGATTATTTTCATACCTTTTATTTATGAATTTAAACTATAAGTGGCGATAAAGATGTGCATATATATATATATATATATATATATATATATATATTATATACCTGTTTTATTACCTTGTTATGCTATCGTATTTTTAAATGTATGTTAATGCATTCCTAGTAAAACATTCAATCGAAATGTTAACATATTTTTTTAATTCCCAATCTAATCATAAAGAGGGAGAAATGAAAAGTTCTTAATGTTGTATATTATTTTAATTTATGACACAAATTTATGTAGAGAATTTATTTTCCTTTATAGTGTGTTAATTAAATCTTTAAAGGATGTTAATTTTGGTATGTTTAGGGTTAACAAAATTAATTAAGTGAACGATTGTTTTGAAATTTGAATTCTAAAAGTTTGTTTACAGTATAGAGTTTGTCCATTCATTCCCTTTCTAATTAATAATTACCGCTTTTTAATACCTGCTACTTTTAAAAAGACTGTTCATAGTACTATATTTCAATACCAAGTTTGTTCATATTTACTTTATTTTTTTCATTCATTTCCAACTTCATTTTCTGAAACGTCATTTCATTTATTTCTAATTGATAGCGGCCTCTCTTTTCAAATATCTTTGGCCCAAAACCTAACTCTAACCTTATAAATAAGATATGACACAAATGAAACCCCGGCCTCCATTCTAATCTTCTTCTTTACTTTCTTTTTCTTTTTTTTCTCTTTCTTCAAATCTCCTTATTGTCTCTCATTTTCATTTTTCCTTCCTTTTCAAATATTCTTCTTCTTCAAATTTTCTTCTATTTCAAACTTTCTTCTTTCTTTTCAAATCTAGATCTTCTCTTCCATTTTCAGTTCTTATTTTAACCCTTTTCTTTTTCAATTCTTTTTTTTGAATCTTCTTTTTTTCAAAGCTTTTAAAATACGTACATACATACATATGTTAATATAATAAGGAGGAAAATTAAAGTAAATCAAAATAAAAGAATTTTTTCGGAACAAAGCTAGTAATCAAGAAGGAGACTAAAGAAACATAGAGCGGAGCTATTAATTAGAAGTCTATTATTTTCAGAATCATATAGAGGTGAGTGTTTTAACCCACTCACAACTTCTGAAATTTTTTATGTTTGTTAAATTGATTTATGATGTGATTAGAAATTTGTTTATGACTGTTTGGCATGTTTTTAATCATCATCTTGGTTAATTGAATTTGTTGAATTAAATTGTTATTAAATTTATTGTTTCATAAAAACTGCCAGTTAAATTGTTATTTAATTTATTATTGTATATAAACTGTCAGTGAATACCTGTCATTTATTATATGTTCCATATTGATGTTATTGTTTAAATTGGATGATGATTGTGACGAATGGTTGATGATTGATATTGGGTGAATGGATGTTGTATTTCATATTGTTATAAACTACAAGTTGTTATGCATTTTTATTTCATTCGAGATTGCGGTTTGAAATGATATATAACCGTATTTTTTTATTTTAAACTACGGATTGAAATGATAATTATCTGTATCACTTGACCATAGGGTAGAAAATTTTATACAGACACCGTGGTCTATATATAAAAATAATTTGAAATGATTTCTATGGTTTTGTAAAGAAATATATGGTTTTATGAGATATTGATTTGGATATTTCATAAATGTTATTTTATATATAGTTAAATTCTTGGATTTAAGCTATGTATAAAATTGGTTTAAAGTATAAAATAAGAATGATAATAAAGTTGATTTTATTAAGATATAATATGGTTAAGTATTTATTTAAATTATGTTTCTGGAGTTTATAATGACTTAAATGAGAATAAGGTGTGAAGATAAATATGAAATTAATTTGAAATTTGATAAAATTGAGATTTTAAAGGTATGATTTGTATAATTGGATTTTGGTTTAAGATGAATTAAACAAATATTTCAAGTATAAATAAATTGAAGGAAATATTTGGTTATTTGAAATCTGATTTTTATTTAAATGAAAATGGATTTATTATGCAAGTATTTGAAAACTATAAATAGAACATTGAATCGTCGAATCGTAATTACCAACCTTAGTTTTGAAATTGTTTAATACTTAAAGTTTGAAATGTATTGAAATTGAAATGGTTTATTGAAACTGAAAGTGAGTTGAAAGCTATGAATTGAGATTTAATTTAAAGTGAATAAAATTGTGAAGTCGAGGAAATTATTTTACTTTATAAAGAAATTTTAAATTCAAACTATTCTATTATATATACTGTTTAAATATCCAAACCATTTAAGTTTTGGAAGTTATGGTTTAGAAGCTATGAAATTTGAAGATTTATGTTTTGAAAGGTTATATTTCAAATGTTTGGTTTCGAAGTGTATAAATTTGAAAGTGCTATGACTTTGGAAAAAGGATATATTTGAAATAAAAACGATATTATATTGATTTGGGATTTCTTTATAATGATATCATATTGATTTAGTTTTTGAAACGGAAATGATATCGTAATTAAATGGTTTCGAAATAGATATTATATTCTGGTTTTGAAGTATAATTATTTTGAAATGATGGCGGTGTTATAATAACATTTGGTTGTTAAAGAGACCGAGATCTAAAGTTGTCATACTCTCTGCCAACTCCGAAAACCGCTTTAACAACCGTGTACACGGTGGGGATTCCAGAATGAAGTAGGATGGTGGCGACGTTCTATTAAGGTATATACGTGGACCCGACTCCCATGAGTTGGCATAAGGTGGCTAAAACAGGAGTGATTCTCGGGCCAAGGAGGCAGCCCCTCTTATCGAACACATCCCTTCGATATTATACTCTGACTTTTGGATTGATTCGGTGGCTACTTTTGATTTTTGATTTGGGGATGTGGCTCGAGGTGGGCGGTAGCTACGGCTATGCGTTACTACCAGCCCGGATGCGTAATTGGTATATCTACTATAGCATTGCCTAGTTGTGTCGTGTCACCTACCCTAGCGTGCCTTATACGATTTTGTTTTGTACCATACCTATGGAGTGCCCTTTGACGACGCCTAGTACGGGGGAGATTACGGTACGATATAGACTATGGGAATATAAAAGTGTGTTAAGGTGGAAAATGTAAAGCCTTAACGCTATTTTCATTGTATTATACTTTACTTAGACATTATTATAATAACGTATATTACTACATAGTAAATAGCTTAACGGATCCTTAGGAGATGTGAATCCTGAGCACCTCTTAAGTTACTGCACTCATGTTAGACACTTGATAGGAGATGTCAAGCCCCGTAAACATCTCCGACGCTGTTACACTCATATATATTTCCGTTGATTTAACTTACATAAGATCTTTAGTTCTGACTCGAGTGTTTTGTCTTTTCAATTCGCTCTGGTCAGTCTGAGCATTTCAAGATTTGAAGGCTTTATTTCTGGAGGACGAAGACAAAGATTGTATTACTACTATTTATTATATTATTCCGCTGAATTAATACTGTTCCACTGCATTACATTGTTTCGCTGCATTGTTTTTGATTTTCCTCTGGTATGTATAACTCTGATATGTATTTTATAAGTATAATCAAATGTTTTTGTAAAACAGCTCCATGAACTGTATATTTAATTATTATATTTTATCATTCCGTTGCAAGATTATGTTTTTTTCTTTTTCTTTCTCTGCTTTTTTTATTTACCCAATAACAATCCGCCCTTCTCTCTTCTAATTGCGGCATCATCGAAGAACCATTGTTTGATTTGCTCAATGGAAGGAGATTGGAAGGATGAAGATGCTTGTCCTTTTCTCTTTGGAGCCATTTAATTTGACTGTTTGAAGGTAAAAGTTGAGTTTTTGAAGATCTATGGTTTTAGAAAAGTTGAAAATCTGAAATGAGAGTGGAGAGCAAAGGGGAAAGTGAAGGTTAAAAGGTAAAAATTGAGTGGGTAGGAGCAGTAATTATTCTCAGATCCATGAATCAGTCGACTGAATCAATGGTTCAGTCGACTGAACCTGAAATTCGAAATTTTCGAACTTCTGGTTTGGTCAATTAAATCCTAATTCAGTTGATCGAATCTGGGGTATGTATATTTTGTCTTCTGGTCCAATCGACTGGGCCACTGTGGCAGTCGACCGAGGCTGGGTTAAAAAAAATTTCAGTGTTAGTTGACTGATTCACTGATTCAATCGACTGACCTGGGTAAATTTTCCCTATCAACTTTTTTTTGAGTAATATTTTATATATTTTGATACTTATGAACCTTGTAAACTTTTTTTTGAATATTAGAACTAGTATATGTTTTGATAATATGAAGGGGAAGAAATGAATTATTCCATTAAAATTGTACATACTTTAGTTAAATTATACGAAAAATAACAAATAATAACAACCACTATTATTTTGAAGGGCTAGGAGTTTTGTACCCCTGTAGCCGTTTGCGACGAACATTTGATGCTTTATTTCGATCCCATGAATTTGATGAGACCGGGGGTCGTGGCAGGGATGAAGTAGAAGGTCGTCGAATAGGCGAAATAGCATGTTCCTCTATTGGATGAGATGAAGCACCCTAAAATTTCATAGCAATGTGTTCTATAATTCCTAGACGTCTCAAGTTGATCTTTTGCTTGTAATATATTTCACGCTGAAGCATTAGGGACTCTTGTTGATAGTGATGCAAATCACTTATTTTTTGTTTAGTGTTTGAAGAGACATCAAACATCATCTTCTTCCCTTTCTTTTTCTCCGAAGTACATCTGGTATGATCATGATAGGTAGAAGGTGGTGTAGTATGATGGACGGGAGTGTTTGGTGATTCAGTAGAGGCTAGAATTTCAATGGAGTCAGTTGATGAAGAAGTTGACATTTTCATAGTTAGTTTATATTTCTGTTAGTTTTATGAATAACATTGAATAAACATACGTATTTATAAACTAATATGAGAATAAGAAGGATGAAATGAATGGTTTGTCTTGAATTTAGCTATAAAAAGGTTGTTAGTTAGGAATGTTAGTTGCTATTTCGTTGGTTTTCTGTTATTGTGATTTATCTCTATAAATGTAGTATGCATGAAATATATTTATAAAGATAAATGTTATACATAATTTAGTGTATAGTGGTCACCATATAATAGAGTCCCCGACCTGCGCTGCAATGAAAATAATCAATACTTCAGGTGGTTAAGACATTTGGGCTATTCGCAACAGGTCATAAGTTCGAGTCTCAGCATGGTCAGAAAAATGAATTTTTGTCAAAATTTTTATTTTTGAACTTTTAGTCAAATTTTTTTATTTTATCATTTATATATATTTAATTGACATTATACCGAGTTCTCGACGCAGTTTTATAAAAGTGTTCTCTAACAATGGTTTAGTAAAATTATCAGCTGATTAATTTTCAGATGGAACATAGTCTAAATTTATCACATATTTTCTATACTATCATGAAGAAAGTGATGTCTAATATAAATGTGTTTAGTTGTAGAGTGGTTTACTGGATTTCGAATAGATTTATTGCACTGGAATTGCCACAGTAAATTGTTGATTTTGATAAATTGACTCCGAAATCTTTATGTGTTAGTTGCATATAGATTACTTGCGTGCAAGCTAGTGCCCCAGAAATATATTCTGCTTCACAAGTTAATAGTGAGACATAATTTTGTTTCTTGCTAAACTATGATATTAACGATTTACCAATGAAGTGACATGTACCGCTTGTACTTTTTCTATCCATTCGTGATCCTTCGAAATTAGCATCACTATATAGCACTAACTCGAACGAGCAATCCTTTGGATAGAAAAGTCCGAAATCAATTGTATTACTAAGATAACGTAATATTCGTTTTACGGCTTGTAAATGTGATTCTTTTGGGCCAGCTTGAAATCATGCACATAGACAAACACTCGGCATTATATCTGGTCGACTCGCTGTTAGGTATAGTAATGATCCTCTCATACTACGATATAGTTTTTGGTCTACACTCTTTTATTTTCATCTTTATCAAGATGTGCTATTGTGCTCATAGGTGTTGGTGTGGCAGAAGTGTTTTCCATTTCGAATCGCTTGATAAGATTATTACAGTATTTTTCTTGATTTATAACTATTCCATTTGAAACTTGTTTTATTTGAAGACCTAGAAAATACGATAATTCTCCCATATGGGACATTTCAAATTCTTTAGTCATTATTTCAAAAAGTTCTTTACACAATTTATTATAAGCTGAACCAAATATAATGTCGTCAACATTTATTTGAACTATCAAAATATCATTTTTAGAATGTTTTTTAAATAAAGTTTGATATACTTTTCCTATTTCGAACCCTGATTCAATTAAATAGATTTTAAGACGTTCATACCAAGCACGTGGTGCTTGTTTTAAACCACATAAAGCTTTCTTAAGTTTATAGACATGATATGGATATTTTTCTTGAACAAATAAAGAAGATTTTTCAACAAAAATATTTTCTTTAATATAACCATTTAAAAATGCACTTTATCATCCATTTGATATTGTTTAAAGTTATTAAAACATGCGTATGCCAATAAGATTTATATTGCTTCTAGTCTAGCGATTGGAGCAAACATTTCTTCGTTGTCTGTTCCTTCTTCTTGGTTATACCCTTGTGCTACTAGTTTCGCTTTGTTTCTAGTTATATTTCCCAATTCGTCTGCTTTATTTTTATAAACCCATTTAGTTCTTATAACAGTCTGATCGTTTGATCCAGGTACTAGTTCCTAAACTTCATTTCGTTCAAACTGATTTAGTTCTACTTGCATGGAAATAATCCAATTTTCATCGGATGATGCTTCCTTAGTATTCTTATATTCTATAGTAGAAAGAAAAGCTACATGACCCATTAAATTTAGTTAATTTCGAGTTTGAAATTTGAATTTATTTCTCCAATTATTTTCTATAGGATGATTACATAAAATTCTTCAAGGAGATCTTATTGTATTAGTAATATGTCTATTTTCTAAATTATTAGCAATATTTTCATCTTCTCTACAATTATAAACAATATCTTCATCTTCTTTTGAATCGTTTATTATATTCGTTTTATTATCAAGTAGATCATCGTCATCATTTGTTTCTGAAATTAATTTAGAGTTCCCATCAAAAGATATATGGAGTATCTCTTCAACAGTATTAGTTCGTTTATTTAAAATTCGATAAGCTTTGCTTCGATTCGAATATCCAAGAAATATACCTTCATCACATTTTGAATCAAATTTGCCAAGCTGATCTTTGGTATTTAATATAAAACATTTTGATCAAATATTTTAAAATAAGATATGTTCGGTTTCCAACCGTTAAAAAGTTCGTAAGGTGTATTCTTAGTGAGGGGTCTAATAGGAATACGATTCAATACATAACAGGCAGTGCAATGGCTTTTGACCAGAAATGTTTTGGTAATGTGCTTTCATTTAGTAAGGTTCTTGCACATTCTTGTAGAGTCCGATTCTTTCGTTCTACAACTCCGTTTGTTGTGGAATTCTAGGAAACTAAAAGTTATGAAATATTCCTTTCTTTTTCACAATAGTTATCAAACAGTTCGTTTTCAAATTCTCCTCCGTAATCACTTCTGATATTTTTAATTTTAGTACCTTTTAAATTTTGAATTCGTTTAACAAATGTTTTAAAATTTTCAAAAGTATCGCTTTTATTTTTCATAAAGATAGTCCATGTATATCTAGAAAAATCATCAACTATTACAAATACGTATTTATTATGATTTATAGATCGAACTTGGGTTCGTCCAAATAAATCCATATGAAGTAATCCAAGTGGTTGTAATGTCGAAATGACTTTCTTAGATTTAAACTAGGATTTAGTTAATTTACCTAATTGACACGAGTCACATATACTATTAAATTCAAAATTCATCTTTGGTAATCCTTTTACGAGATTTTTTTTAGAAATTTTATTTATTGTTTTGAAATTGATATGACAAAATCATTTGTGCCATATCCAAGGATCATTTTCTTTGGCTATTAAACACATATCTGGGTTACGATTAACTTTCATATTCAAAACGTAAATGGTTTTATCACTATTTCCTTCGAAAATAAGATTTTGATTTTGATCAAAGATACTACATTTATTTTCAGAGAAGGATACGTTAAAACCTTTATCGCATAATTGACTTATACTTAATAGATTTTTTTTTAGATTCTTAACTAATAAAATATTTGTAATAAGAAGTAAATTAGATGTACCGTAATTGCTCACATCGCCTTTGCCGATGATATAGCCCTTGGAATTATCTCCAAAAGTCTCAGAATCTCCATCTGACTATGTAATGTTTGTCAGCATATCTTTATCTCCTGTCATATGTTTTGAGCAACCACTATCGAATATCAATTTTCCTCTCTTCTTGAGTGGGACTTGCAAAAAATACGGGATAACGTTGGTACCCACCTTTTTAATAGGGTCCTAAGAGTAAGATCTTAGTAAACCAAACCCAAGTGGGTTTAGTATCCCGTTTATAGATATAATTTTTATTATTATGAATGTTTTCTATGAATGAACTAATATACTTATTCCTTATTAACTTGTTATTAGTTTTAGGAACCCATATATTTATAGTTTTAGAAACTAGTCTTTTTAAAGATATGGGTGTTTTATTAACATTTTTTAATTATTTGGTTGTGAATTCTTGACTATCATCTTATAACCTAAACCATTTTTATTATTAACATGCTGTGAATTTTGGCTAATTCTGGATAAATTTTCTCTTCCTTTATTAAAATTTAAAACATTTTTAGTGATTCCTTCTAGTTTGGTCTTTGGACTTGAAGTTTCTAGTTCTATCATTTTGATATTAGTTTTTAAATCTTGATTTTCAGAAACAAGAACATCATTCTTTTTTTTAGTCTCTATTTCTTGACTCAATAAAATCAGTTGAGAATTAACATTTGAAAGCGATTCTTGAATTTTCCCAAGTTCTTCTTCCAATATTTTCTTCTTGTCTTTAAGCATATCTCTTTCGAATTTTACCTTGATGTGATTTTCAGCAACTTCTTTATATTTTCTTTTGTGACTTTTTACAGTATCTAACAATTTTGAGTTTATCTCTATCATATCATCCAAAGTTAAATCACTAACCTCATTATTTTTGGCCATAAAGCATATGTTGGCTTGTTCAATATCGCTATCACTCTCACTTTCAGAAGAAGAAGAGTATAAATCATCCCATGTAACTGAGAAAGCTTTTCTTTTGAATTTGTCTTTCCTTTTATTACAATATTCTTTCTTTTGATCCGGACGGTCCTTCTTCATATGCCCCATTTTGTGACAGTTAAAGCACTCCAGAACTGATGAAGACGGTGGTTTATTACTATTTGAACTTCTCTTGCCATTATCTCTGTTTCCTTTTCTATCCTTCAAGAATTTCTTAAAGTTTTTGGCAATAAAGGCTAGATCGTCTTTGTCTGAATCTAATTCTTCTTGTTCTATATGGAAGTTATATTCTTTTTATCTTGAGCTTGAACTCGTTTAGCCTGCAAATTCACTTCATAGGACATTAGATTTCCTATTAACTCTTCCAGAGTTATTTTGATAATATTTTTCACTTCTTCTATAGTGAGAAATTTTCTTTCCCATTCTTCCGTTAAAGAGTTAAGTATCTTGGATACAATATCAAAATCTGAATATTTTTCTCCTGGTCCTACTAATGAATGGTAGATATCCTAAAATCTTGAATACATATCAATTATAGATTCATTTTCTTTCATCCTAAAGTTTTGAAATTGACTTTTGAGTATGGATATTTTGCTTTGTTTGACCTTGTTAGTTCCTTCGTGTGTAACTTTGTGTGTATGCCATATTTTATATGCAGTATTGCACATGCTAACACGGTTAAACTCATTTTCATCTAAGGCACAAAACAACATATTAATGGCTTTGCATTTGCTGCGGCATCTAGTTTCTATGTATTTGACCAAGTTGAATACTCATCAATAGAAATAATATATTCTGTCTGAGTTATATTCCACGAATCAAAACCATGTACTTGCATATATATTCTCATTCGTGTGGCCAATAGTTATAATTCATGCTACTAAATAGTGGTGGACATGCAGTGGATTGTCCTTCAATGAAGCTAGTGTTAATGCTAGTGCTAGTATTAGTTTCTATATTATTAGTTTATCAGATAACTTTGTTACGACCATATGATGTCCTTTCTCTGATACCAAATGAAAATATGCTGTGGATCGTGTAATATAGATATGTGATAATACAGAGTATAGTTGTAACGAATCCGTTTTTTAGCCTAATTTAATTTAGTAATTAATATAATTTTTTGGATTAATATGTCAATTAATTTGAAATTTTCCAAAATAAATAATATATGTGTTTGTTTATATATATAAAGATTGTAAATAGAGTTTTGATTTTAAATTCAAAAATAAATATCTTAAAAATAAATTGGATTTAAAAAACTCTATATTTTGAAACAAATAATTTTTTTTCTAATTTTAATATATATATATATATATGTATATATGTATATATTGTGATTTGGAAGTTATATTCTGAATTTAATATAATAATTTTCAAAACCTATTGAAAGTTAAATTCTATATTTTAAAACCTAATATATATATATATATGTATATGAATATAGATATATATATATGTATGTATATATGATTATTTATTAATGTATAATTAGTTTTAAGTCATTTTCTTTAAAAGTTATATAAAAATATATAAAAGGAAAAGTTTAAATATAAAGAATATAATATATATATATATATGTATACATAAAAATAAGTGAAAATATAATATAAAAATTATATAAACATATTAAAAACATTTAATAACATGCAAATTACATGTGTAAGTATTATAACATGAAAATTAACATGTGTAACATAAATACATGCATTAATACAAGTGTAAGGTAATTAGATCATGCATTAAACATTTGTAAAATTTGTAACATACATAATAACAAATGTTAGCTTGACTTTAACGTGCATTTACAAGTGTCATGTTTAATTAATTTTCTTTCCATTTTTAAAAGTAATTAAACATTCCTATATATACATATCTTGTAACGACCTAGAATTTTATTTAATTAAAATTTGAATATTTAATTTATTTTAAATATTAATAAGTGAATTTATAAGTCAAATAAATTTTTATTTGAATTTTTGGATTTAATTGAATAATTAAATCGATAATTTAATACGTTAAATTATGGAAATAATTGAAAATTGAGTTAAATATGATTGAAAATGATTTGTAAAATTTTATTTTATCATGTTGAAGTTAGAATGATATTTTAGAACTTTTAAAATCGAATTAAAAGTTAATTTGTGAAAATTGAATATTTTAATATTTAATTATCGACTGTAAAATAGCCAATTTTTGAACAGTCTCAGAATTGAGCGAAACCAGTTTCATTGGATCCGTAATAGTTAGCTATTACCGGATTTCAATTTTCGTGTCAATCGAAGCTATCGTTTGATCGTGGCAGCTCGAAACGCATCGAATTATTTTTAATTTAAATTTGGCGAGTCAAAATAGCCATTTTTCAAAAAGTCTCAGATTTCGACGAAACTAGTTTCATCGGATCCGTAATGTGATATTATTGTAAGGTTTCAAATTTCAAGTCAATTGGATTTACCGTTTGTCCGGTACAAATTAAAACGCCTAGAAATCGATTTAAATCGGTTTAATTTAAATTGAGCGTTTACAGCCATAACTCGCACAGATGTCCGAATTAGCTTCCGAAACCTGTTCCATTGTGTCCGGAACGCGGGGTAAACCTTAGAAACGCTGGTTACGGCGCGTAAATCGGAGTTCGGAATTCCCGGGATGAATAGTGTTTACGCTTGCTTTTCCTATAAATACACCCTCACTCTAAAATAAAAAAAAACAACAAAACCCTAATCTATACAGGCCGCCTCTATGTATAATCAAGGGCTGAAACTTAATCTTCTTCATCCTTCAATTTCTCAAAATCCATGCATCGATTCATGAAAGTATCAACTACAAAGTTGTAGAGGGCTGTGAGTACTACGTTTTCAACGGCTATGATCTAAAATGGAGCATTGTAGTGGGAGATAGGGTGGCCGACAGGGGGGGACTTGCGCACGACTTCCAAGGCTAGAGTGCAGGCCGAGCTTGGCATGGAGGGGGGCGAGTGAAGCTCTTGCTGCGAGCTTTCCGTTGGTGTATCCTGATCGAAGTATAGTTGAGCGATGAGAGTGCAAGATGGAACCCTAGTTTTCTTGTAATGGGTTGTGATGTCGGCCTTGTTCCTGAAGATGGAACGCAAATGGGAAGATGAAGGGGGACGGTCCAGATGTGTGGGAGTGGGATCTGATGGCTGTAGATTGCTGTAGGTTTAAATATAAAAAGATTATGTTGAAATTAGTTTATAAAATCGTGTACAAACTTGTAAATTACATAACTTTTTCATACGAGGTCGAAAAAATGCAAACTCAGTTGCGTTGGAATCGTATGGACGAGCACTACGCGATGGAGTTGGTTTGGAGTCGTTTGGAGTTAGTGAGAATTTCGGGTAAAATTAAACGCACGTTTAATTTTATTCGAAATAAAAGCTAAAAACGGATTTAAATCAAGGTGAGAACTTCTCACTCAATCGAATAGGTTTCGATTTTATTTTAAATAGTTAGATTTAAAATATTTGAATGCATGTTTGAATGATGATTGATATCTATTGATTGTTAAAATAGACATTATACGCCGTTAGTAAGCGGATGTTATTTATTAAAAACATATACCGCGAATATTTCATAAACAGTGAAATTGGTATTATATATAATAGCAATATATATATATTGGCATATGTATATATTGGAGTTATTGATTTCCCGCATTTTTTTTAGCGGATGAGACCCTATTACGCCGTTATTAAGCGGATAATATTTATTAAAAACATATACCGCGATAATTCCGTACTGGAGCGGAATTGGTATTGTGCTAATGTTTTTGGATGCAGAAAAACAGGTTGGAGGGATCCAACTGGATTCCTCAACAGTTTTTATTTAATTTCAGATATTTTGATATTTGATGGATTTTCATATTGATATATGATATCGTTGTAGTCGTGATTGACTATTTGGTGTGTAGCATCATTGGACCAAATTTTGGAATTTTAAAATGATTTTAAAAGTGATTTTGAAAATATACTTTATTTTTGGAATTGATCCATATTAAGTAAATAAACGTTATAATTTTTAAAGTTATAAAAATTATGATTTTTGTGTAATGTTGTTAAAAGCTGATTTTTGAGAAATATGAACTAATGATTTTATAAAATAGTTTAGACTGGATTTTTAAGTTTATTATTAAAAGTTTGAATATAAGATTTATAAAATTTGATTATTTTATAAATCAAAATGGTGAAACTATAAAGGAGTTAAGACGTTTTAAAGAATAATATAGATTGATTTATATTAAAAGATTTACAAATGAATATTTGTAAATTAAAACGTTGAAATTATAAAATGAGATTTTATAAGTGTTTGAATGAAGTGAAAATGAATTTTGTAAATGAATGGAATTCATGGAATTATATAACGGTAAAGTTATAAATGGAATTTTATAAACAGTAGGTTTATAAAATTTGTAAAGTTATTAAAGTAATAAGATTTGGATAAATAATTGAATCTTATAAGTTATAAGATTTATAATTATGAAGTTCAATGGAATGGTTTTGCAAACAAATAGATTATAAGTGTTTAACTTATAATATGAACCTGTAGTTTATAACCGAGTTATAAATCGAATAAGTTAATAAAGGAGATTTATAAAAAGGGAAGTTTTTATAATTAAATAGAAATGGAATTTATAAACGTAGTTTTATAAATTCGCAAACGGCTTATTTTGATAAGAAAATTGTTGAAACCTATTAAAGGAGTTATATTCACATTTTTGAATAGTGAATAATCCTTTGAATTAAAATGAATAAAAGAATGAAATTTGTTAACGAAGTTTATTCACATTTTTGAATAGTGAATAACACGTTAAAGGAAATGTTTTGGATTGGTGTTGTAAATGGAATTAAAACGACCTAACGATGTTTTTAAACATGTTGAGATTCGAAACCATAGATTTCATCATTCATTGTTGAAATAGACGTTTTCGAGAAATAAAAGGAAATGGTGGACTATAACACTGTTGTTATAGTAAATGATTTCCGAAAGGAAATGTTTTGGTTTAGTATTGGGATTTATATATCTATTTTAATTTCGAATCCATATACTAGTGATTTTGGGTTGTCGTAACGATGTTTTACGCAACATTCGTTTTGGCCCAAGTAAATATGTTTAAGTGAATGATTTCCTTAAAGAATGAATTATATACTTAATTCGATTTAAGTATATTGAATATTTTCAAAGGTTGAAAATAAGAAGATTTGTGGATTACTTATGAATAAATAAGTATGGAAATGTTTTCCAATATGAAGTGAATATTTAGAATTTATCTTTTTGAAGATAAATTGAGAATGAATAATTGAAATCGGTTATTCATGGATATTTTTGAAATATAAATTCATTATGGAATTTATATGTGAAAGTGGAATTTGTATGAAAATAAATGTTGATTTATTTTTGAAGTGTTGAAATAATATATCTTGTAAAGATATTTTGGAAAATAAATAATTTGGAAAATTATTTGGAATCTGGTGATGTATGCATATCCATTGATAGTTCAATAATCGACTATCAATATTTCCCTTTGAATGGGTATTTGATGTGATTTGTTTGAATTTGAATGCACACTTATTTTTGAATAAGCGCTCACTATTCGGGTTAACCGGGAAAGGACCATGGGGTCGTATAACCCACTCCGAATATGTGATACGTCGTTGTGAATCGCATTTGAAGATCGGTGTTGAAGACCGGATATTTGCGAAAGCGATAGGATGACCTGTCGATTGTCTCTGCACTGAGTTGCAACGGTATAAAGACTCCCTAAGTGATGGGAAATCCGATCAGGATTGTGGATATCCGGATTGCAAGGACTTCTTTGTAAGTGCCTTCGGTTCTGTTCGATCCCGGAACAGACTTGTATGGATTGTATGTCTGACATTACAAGTTGAGATATAAAGCCGATTTCTTTCAAATATATTTCTGTTGGTGGCGGAGAATTTATTCTTTGCTTAACACCCTTCTTTGAGACGTACGAGCTCAAAGGTTATATAGTTGAAGTTATCAGCGATATATTCCCAAATTGGTAATGTGACATGCTGAGTGATGCTGAAATGATCATTGTGTTGATTATTTATGATAGGATCATTTATTTGATCGTCTATCTTAGTGATCATTGTGTTGATCATTTGTTGACCCAAAGCATGGCTTTTGTATAAAGTATGTTTTTGTGGACGTGAATTCGTCGAGCCTCACATCCCGAAAATGGTCAAAACAGGAAAGATGCAGCAAGGTTATGAGGGGTAGCGCCCTTTAGGATATGTGCATTTCCTTCTGGAAAAGGGTGGTGTCATGGTATGGAGCCCAGATACTTACTCATGTTGAAAACACTTTATGATTGTGTGAATTGATTACGAGCGCTCGGTGATAAAGGTCCCAAAGGACCGGGGGATGGCATATTCGGTCAGTTGTTACTCAGTTAGGGGTAACCCGGCCTTGTGTTGGTAGAGATCCGGTTTGGTTCTCGGGGATGTCCATCCAGAGGCATTCTCATGTGGCAATGGGAAGTTCCTTGGCCTGACCATTTGTTGGAAATCCAATTCCCAATACGAAACTTTTACGGTATTAGTTGTAGAACCTGCTATTCACTTATGGTGGTCACCACTGTTTGGATAGTAGCTATAGTAGGCATACGATAATGGTCGTATGTTGGCTAAGATTTATATCTTTATTTTTGAAATGATTTGTTATTACACTATGCACTAGTAATAATATCAAATGTTATTTTAAATGCGTATCAAGCATCTTTGACTATCATAAGGAGAAATCTCCTCCGATTCTGCGTTTGCATGTGTGTGTGTGCGGGAGGCCTTATGGTAGTCTCATTTTTAAAAGCATTGCGAATTAATTTAAAAATATTCCTCTATTTGATTTCAAAGTTAAATAAACTGTTTTGAGTTCTCACACCAGTCACATGACTGACTTGGAGTTTATTGTTTTCCTTCCTAAACTCTGGGTGCCCACCAATTTTCCACACGGGCAGTTAAGAGTTAGGTTTATCAGGATATTTTGGATATTCTGGAGTTGCTGGAGGCAAGCTGGATGGCATGGCGTATTACTAGTTTATATAGTATTTCTTTTCCGCTGCATTGTTTATTGTTGTATGTTGTTGTACACTCTGATGATATGATATGATGTAATGAAATATAATGTGATGTAATAACTGATATAGTTCTTTATTTAAAGATTATTCATTTATTATTATATGTTGTTCCGTTGCGAATTGTGAGATTCTGATGTGATTCTGTTGTTCTGTTTTCTTTCTGTTTTCTTCTATTTTAAAATGTTCTACCTTCTTTTCTCTCTTCTCTCTATTTTCTATCTTTCTATTTTCTTCTACCTTTTTCTTTTCTTTTCTTTCTTCTTTTTAAAACCCATAACATTCCGGTTTTTGACCTTCGAATTCTCGGCAGTCGATAAAGTGAGTATCGATGTTGAATTTTCGAAAGTCGAAAATTTTCGGGGCGTTACATTTGGTATCAGAGCTGATGGTTAAGCGACAACCATGGTTCTGTAGGGTATTACTCATTAGAGATAGAGTCAGTAGTACTCTAGAATGAGTTTAAGTGTAATAATAGCTATGAGAGCGTATTTGTTAGTGAATAAAATTGTTTTATATTGTGTTGACTTATCGGTTGATTGTTTATAGATTCCCGTCGATTTAGTCTAGCTAACTATCGTAGATAGGGGTTTCTAAACTCTTAAACAAGATAAATCGACATAGTATATTTTTAAATTGGGTAAATGCAATAATTTTACCTTGATTTTATTTTGAATATAAAGGAATAATTTTTCAGAATTATTAAAGTGTATATAAGTTGATTGTTAGGTTGTTTGAATAATCTAAGCAAAAGAATTATAAGTATGAATTATAATTAAGGTGATTTACAATTGTGAAATAAACTTATATATATAAAAAGTGAAACTATATGAATATAACTTAAGATATGTTGAATGAAGTTGATTTTGGTATCAAACTAAATTAATAAGGTTAGTGATAGATGTGAACTTAAGATTATATAAATGAAATTCAACTTTGTAATTGAATTGAATGAATGGCTTGAATGTTTAATCAATTGAATGTAATTTAAGTTGATAAGGAATAATTAATGAAAGTGTTAATTCATTGAAATCTAGTGCTATTGGAAGTTGTATAATTGAATGAAAATCAGTTTAATTAAACTAATTGAAAATGAATGTTAGTAAGAACATCCACTGTTAATGAATCAAATGTGATTTAAATTGAAAACCCAATTCATTGAATATTAATAAGAATATAAATGAATATTTATTAGTTATGGATGATAGTTGGTTGATGGTTGAATATATGTTGTTTTACTACATGTGCTATGTTGACATATAAGTTGTTATGTTGCTATATGTTGTATATTGAGATTATTGTCTATATGCATGATTCTCATGTTGTTTGTTGAGTGATTAGTAGGTGCGGATCGCGTTTGCTTCGCATTTGGAGCTCGCTTTCGCGCTATATTAGCCGTATATGCTTGCTAATAAAATATAAGGTACATATCTCGGATTAAATATCGTACTTTTACACTTTTTTCCCTTCGGGATGCCTCATTACTTGATGAGATGTATATTTGTGATATATATACTGTCAATTTTTTTTCGGATCGAGCCGCGCAAAGGAGACTATGGCGAATTTTTTCGAAAATTTAAGGCGTTAGAAAAAATTTGAGAAAAAATTGGAAAATTTTGAAAACTTTAAACTTTATTTTGGAATTGAAAGTTAAACAATAGTAATTGTTTTTGAAAAGGATAACTAAGTATGATTTGAAAACTTAGTAAAGTATTGTAAGAAGTTTAACTATGAATTTTGTGAAAATTAATGGATTCTGTACTTTTCTTACTTGTAATTTCGAGGACGAAATTCTTTTAAGGGGGAAAGATTGTAACGACCCAGAATTTTATTTAATTAAAATTTGAATATTTAATTTATTTTAAATATTAATAAGTGAATTTATAAGTCAAATAAATTTTTATTTGAATTTTTGGATTTAATTGAATAATTAAATCGATAATTTAATACGTTAAATTATGGAAATAATTGAAAATTGAGTTAAATATGATTGAAAATGATTTGTAAAATTTTATTTTATCATGTTGAAGTTAGAATGATATTTTAGAACTTTTAAAATCGAATTAAAAGTTAATTTGTGAAAATTGAATATTTTAATATTTAATTATCGACTGTAAAATAGCCAATTTTTGAACAGTCTCAGAATTGAGCGAAACCAGTTTCATTGGATCCGTAATAGTTAGTTATTACCGGATTTCAATTTTCGTGTCAATCGGAGCTATCGTTTGATCGTGGCAGCTCGAAACGCATCGAATTATTTTTAATTTAAATTTGGCGAGTCAAAATAGCCATTTTTCAAAAAGTCTCGGATTTCGACGAAACCAGTTTCATCGGATCCGTAATGTGATATTATTGTAAGGTTTCAAATTTCAAGTCAATTGGATTTACCGTTTGTCCGGTACAAATTAAAACGCCTAGAAATCGATTTAAATCGGTTTAATTTAAATTGAGCGTTTACAGCCATAACTCGCACAGATGTCCGAATTAGCTTCCGAAACCTGTTCCATTGTGTCCGGAACGCGGGGTAAACCTTAGAAACGCTGGTTACGGCGCGTAAATCGGAGTTCGGAATTCCCGGGATGAATAGTGTTTACGCTTGCTTTTCCTATAAATACACCCTCACTCTAAAATAAAAAAAAAACAACAAAACCCTAATCTATACAGGCCGCCTCCATGTATAATCAAGGGCTGAAACTTAATCTTCTTCATCCTTCAATTTCTCAAAATCCATGCATCGATTCATGAAAGTATCAACTACAAAGTTGTAGAGGGTTGTGAGTACTACGTTTTCAACGGCTATGATCTAAAATGGAGCATTGTAGTGGGAGATAGGGGGGCCGACAGGGGGGGACTTGCGCACGACTTCCAAGGCTAGAGTGCAGGCCGAGCTTGGCATGGAGGGGGGCGAGTGAAGCTCTTGCTGCGAGCTTTCCGTTGGTGTATCCTGATCGAAGTATAGTTGAGCGATGAGAGTGCAAGATGGAACCCTAGTTTTCTTGTAATGGGTTGTGATGTCGGCCTTGTTCCTGAAGATGGAATGCAAATGGGAAGATGAAGGGGGACGGTCCAGATGTGTGGGAGTGGGATCTGATGGCTGTAGATTGCTGTAGGTTTAAATATAAAAAGATTATGTTGAAATTAGTTTATAAAATCGTGTACAAACTTGTAAATTACATAACTTTTTCATACGAGGTCGAAAAAAATGCAAACTCAGTTGCGTTGGAATCGTATGGACGAGCACTACGCGATGGAGTTGGTTTGGAGTCGTTTGGAGTTAGTGAGAATTTCGGGTAAAATTAAACGCACGTTTAATTTTATTCGAAATAAAAGCTAAAAACGGATTTAAATCAAGGTGAGAACTTCTCACTCAATCGAATAGGTTTCGATTTTATTTTAAATAGTTAGATTTAAAATATTTGAATGTATGTTTGAATGATGATTGATATCTATTGATTGTTAAAATAGACATTATACGCCGTTAGTAAGCGGATGTTATTTATTAAAAACATATACCGCGAATATTTCATAAACAGTGAAATTGGTATTATATATAATAGCAATATATATATATTGGCATATGTATATATTGGAGTTATTGATTTCCCGCATTTTTTTAGCGGATGAGACCCTATTACGCCGTTATTAAGCGGATAATATTTATTAAAAACATATACCGCGATAATTCCGTACTGGAGCGGAATTGGTATTGTGCTAATGTTTTTGGATGTAGAAAAACAGGTTGGAGGGATCCAACTGGATTCCTCAACAGTTTTTATTTAATTTCAGATATTTTGATATTTGATGGATTTTCATATTGATATATGATATCGTTGTAGTCGTGATTGACTATTTGGTGTGTAGCATCATTGGACCAAATTTTGGAATTTTAAAATGATTTTAAAAGTGATTTTGAAAATATACTTTATTTTTGGAATTGATCCATATTAAGTAAATAAACGTTATAATTTTTAAAGTTATAAAAATTATGATTTTTGTGTAATGTTGTTAAAAGCTGATTTTTGAGAAATATGAACTAATGATTTTATAAAATAGTTTAGACTGGATTTTTAAGTTTATTATTAAAAGTTTGAATATAAGATTTATAAAATTTGATTATTTTATAAATCAAAATGGTGAAACTATAAAGGAGTTAAGACGTTTTAAAGAATAATATAGATTGATTTATATTAAAAGATTTACAAATGAATATTTGTAAATTAAAACGTTGAAATTATAAAATGAGATTTTATAAGTGTTTGAATGAAGTGAAAATGAATTTTGTAAATGAATGGAATTCATGGAATTATATAACGGTAAAGTTATAAATGGAATTTTATAAACAGTAGGTTTATAAAATTTGTAAAGTTATTAAAGTAATAAGATTTGGATAAATAATTGAATCTTATAAGTTATAAGATTTATAATTATGAAGTTCAATGGAATGGTTTTGCAAACAAATAGATTATAAGTGTTTAACTTATAATATGAACCTGTAGTTTATAACCGAGTTATAAATCGAATAAGTTAATAAAGGAGATTTATAAAAAGGGAAGTTTTTATAATTAAATAGAAATGGAATTTATAAACGTAGTTTTATAAATTCGCAAACGGCTTATTTTGATAAGAAAATTGTTGAAACCTATTAAAGGAGTTATATTCACATTTTTGAATAGTGAATAATCCTTTGAATTAAAATGAATAAAAGAATGAAATTTGTTAACGAAGTTTATTCACATTTTTGAATAGTGAATAACACGTTAAAGGAAATGTTTTGGATTGGTGTTGTAAATGGAATTAAAACGACCTAACGATGTTTTTAAACATGTTGAGATTCGAAACCATAGATTTCATCATTCATTGTTGAAATAGACGTTTTCGAGAAATAAAAGGAAATGGTGGACTATAACACTGTTGTTATAGTAAATGATTTCCGAAAGGAAATGTTTTGGTTTAGTATTGGGATTTATATATCTATTTTAATTTCGAATCCATATACTAGTGATTTTGGGTTGTCGTAACGATGTTTTACGCAACATTCGTTTTGGCCCAAGTAAATATGTTTAAGTGAATGATTTCCTTAAAGAATGAATTATATACTTAATTCGATTTAAGTATATTGAATATTTTCAAAGGTTGAAAATAAGAAGATTTGTGGATTACTTATGAATAAATAAGTATGGAAATGTTTTCCAATATGAAGTGAATATTTAGAATTTATCTTTTTGAAGATAAATTGAGAATGAATAATTGAAATCGGTTATTCATGGATATTTTTGAAATATAAATTCATTATGGAATTTATATGTGAAAGTGGAATTTGTATGAAAATAAATGTTGATTTATTTTTGAAGTGTTGAAATAATATATCTTGTAAAGATATTTTGGAAAATAAATAATTTGGAAAATTATTTGGAATCTGGTGATGTATGCATATCCATTGATAGTTCAATAATCGACTATCAATATTTCCCTTTGAATGGGTATTTGATGTGATTTGTTTGAATTTGAATGCACACTTATTTTTGAATAAGCGCTCACTATTCGGGTTAACCGGGAAAGGACCATGGGGTCGTATAACCCACTCCGAATATGTGATACGTCGTTGTGAATCGCATTTGAAGATCGGTGTTGAAGACCGGATATTTGCGAAAGCGATAGGATGACCTGTCGATTGTCTCTGCACTGAGTTGCAACGGTATAGAGACTCCCTAAGTGATGGGAAATCCGATCAGGATTGTGGATATCCGGATTGCAAGGACTTCTTTGTAAGTGCCTTCGGTTCTGTTCGATCCCGGAACAGACTTGTATGGATTGTATGTTTGACATTACAAGTTGAGATATAAAGCCGATTTCTTTCAAATATATTTCTGTTGGTGGCGGAGAATTTATTCTTTGCTTAACACCCTTCTTTGAGACGTACGAGCTCAAAGGTTATATAGTTGAAGTTATCAGCGATATATTCCCAAATTGGTAATGTGACATGCTGAGTGATGCTGAAATGATCATTGTGTTGATTATTTATGATAGGATCATTTATTTGATCGTCTATCTTAGTGATCATTGTGTTGATCATTTGTTGACCCAAAGCATGGCTTTTGTATAAAGTATGTTTTTGTGGACGTGAATTCGTCGAGCCTCACATCCCGGAAATGGTCAAAACAGGAAAGATGCAGCAAGGTTATGAGGGGTAGCGCCCTTTAGGATATGTGCATTTCCTTCTGGAAAAGGGTGGTGTCGTGGTATGGAGCCCAGATACTTACTCATGTTGAAAACACTTTATGATTGTGTGAATTGATTATGAGCGCTCGGTGATAAAGGTCCCAAAGGACCGGGGGATGGCATATTCGGTCAGTTGTTACTCAGTTAGGGGTAACCCGGCCTTGTGTTGGTAGAGATCCGGTTTGGTTCTCGGGGATGTCCATCCAGAGGCATTCTCATGTGGCAATGGGAAGTTCCTTGGCCTGACCATTTGTTGGAAATCCAATTCCCAATACGAAACTTTTACGGTATTAGTTGTAGAACCTGCTATTCACTTATGGTGGTCACCACTGTTTGGATAGTAGCTATAGTAGGCATACGATAATGGTCGTATGTTGGCTAAGATTTATATCTTTATTTTTGAAATGATTTGTTATTACACTATGCACTAGTAATAATATCAAATGTTATTTTAAATGCGTATCAAGCATCTTTGACTATCATAAGGAGAAATCTCCTCCGATTCTGCGTTTGCATGTGTGTGTGTGCGGGAGGCCTTATGGTAGTCTCATTTTTAAAAGCATTGCGAATTAATTTAAAAATATTCCTCTATTTGATTTTAAAGTTAAATAAACTGTTTTGAGTTCTCACACCAGTCACATGACTGACTTGGAGTTTATTGTTTTCCTTCCTAAACTCTGGGTGCCCACCAATTTTCCACACAGGCAGTTAAGAGTTAGGTTTATCAGGATATTTTGGATATTCTGGAGTTGCTGGAGGCAAGCTGGATGGCATGGCGTATTACTAGTTTATATAGTATTTCTTTTCCGCTGCACTGTTTATTGTTGTATGTTGTTGTACACTCTGATGATATGATATGATGTAATGAAATATAATGTGATGTAATAACTGATATAGTTCTTTATTTAAAGATTATTCATTTATTATTATATGTTGTTCCGCTGCGAATTGTGAGATTCTGATGTGATTCTGTTGTTCTGTTTTCTTTCTGTTTTCTTCTATTTTAAAATGTTCTACCTTCTTTTCTCTCTTCTCTCTATTTTCTATCTTTCTATTTTCTTCTACCTTTTTCTTTTCTTTCTTTCTTCTTTTTAAAACCCATAACATTCCGGTTTTTGACCTTCGAATTCTCGGCAGTCGATAAAGTGAGTATCGATGTTGAATTTTCGAAAGTCGAAAATTAATGGGGCGTTACATATCTACTTCTCCAATCTTACATTTTCAAAAAAATTATCAAAATAAAACCTATGCAAAACCCGAGAAAGAAAAAAAAACAAACAAAATCTTTCAAATTCAAATCTAAAGCAAACAACAACTCTTTTGCAAACAAGATTCAAACAATCTCAAACCTGAAAACAAATCAGGAATAAAATTCAAAACAAAAGCAAAAAATCTTTCAAAGTCTAAAAACCTAAAAGTAGTTCAATGATCAAGCTTGGAGCTTCAAGTTCCAAATTTTTAAAGTATAAAACAATTTTCAGATCAAAGTTCCCGGTTTTTCAAGTCAAAATCATTTCCAGGCTCAGGCTTCTCTGTTCATCACCCATATTTATGAGTAAACTACTTGAACCTATTGATATATATTGATGTTTTGAGGTTGATTCTTGAAGTATGTGGCGAAGAATGTTGTATGGATGTAGAATATATCTGCATGTGTGTGTGTGTGTGTGTGTATGCGCGTTGTGTGTGCATGTCTATACATTCCTCTGTTCAAGTTTTACAGGTTTTAATACTTACTGAAAAATCAAAATCTCATCCCTAAATTCTTTTAGGCTTTGATGTTTAAAACAAATGAGTTTAAATTTACCAGATCTAAATTTTTAAAATACTTTTAAGTATAAGTAACAAGTAGCATTAACTGGGAAGAGGAATTTAAAGTGAAACTTAAGCTATATCAAAAATTCAACCCTCATGATTGCAAGTTTCAATTATATAATTGGTTTCGTTTTTGAAATTGATGATTTTTTGCAATCGAATCATAATTATTAAACATGTAAATGGTGAGGAATCAATAAATGAACGGGATCTGGGTTTTTGTCAATTTACGGCGAACGGGAAGTAGTGGTGCATCATGATTGTCACTGGAGGTTGCTCGAAGAACGAGGATCTTAGGAAAAATGATCGATGAAATTCTAGATCGCCGTGGCGGCTGGACAATGGTGAACTAGGGTTTAAGCTTTGGTTTGGGTCGTGGTTGATTTCCTGGCTAATGCGTCATCGATGATGAATCCGTTTGGGTCGGAACAAGGGGATATGAGCATTTCTATGGCGAGGATATGGTCTGAGTTATAGACCTTCTGGTGACAGGAGGTGGCCACGCGAGGAGGAAATGTTGTTCAGGTTCGTTCATGTGCATCGTCTCTGTAGCTCGTTTTTTATTATTGAGTTCGTTCCAGGATCCGGTTGTTTGAATCGAGGGAGGTAGTCGAAGTCAACCTGAAGGCGATGGCAATGATGGTCTGAACACCAATGAACTCTTATGCATGTGCACGAGTTTCCTTTGTTATCGGGGAAGAAGGGTATTGTCTCGGGTGTTGACTCAGAGTAGAGAAGTTGTGGCTCGGGTTCGCTTTCGGGTCAGTTCGCGTGAGTGTTTTGGGGTACAACAGTTTTAAATTTAAAAAAAACAAAACAAAGTTTACAAAAAAGATTGCTCGAGTCTGGGCTCGGGTTTGTTTTAGGGTAGACTCAGGGCAGGTAAAAGTGTCAACCAAGTTTTTAAAAACTTAAATGAAAAAGTTTTTCAAATTCATAATAAACCAAGGTTTAAATTATTTCCATAAACATTTTTGTTTTAAATAATAAATGTTTATTCAAATGTTTGGATAGATAAAAATTGTATAATTTATTTTAACTTGAATAAATTAAGTCAATACTTAAGTTTACTTAGGTAAATTTAAATAGTGTATTTAAGGATTTAATTTAAAAGGTAAGATGTTTTTAATTATTAATTAATTTAAGAATCTTAAGTTAATTTATCGGTTAATGATCAATTAATTCCAAACATTATTTACATAAGATTTTTAAGATAAATGGTTTATCTTAAATAATGTTTTTTGATTATTAATTAGCTTAAAAGTTTTAAGAAAATTCATATGTTTAAAATGAATTTATTACAAAGGTTTATTTAATGAGATTTGAATGATGTAATTAATTAAGATAAGTGTATTATCTTTAATTAACTAGGGTCATGATTAACTAAAGGATCATTAATTAATGTAATTAATTAAAGGATGATTAACTAATGTGAGTAATTAAAGGATAATTACTTAAAGGATAATTACTTAATGTAATTAATTAAGGATAATTACTTAATATAAGTACTTAAAGGATAATTAAATAATTAAACGATGATTTATTAATTAAAGTATAATTAATTAATAATAAAAGGAAAATTAATTAATGATTAAGGGATAATAATTAATGAAAGTAATTATGTGATTAATTAGTTCAATCATTAATTAAAATGGTTTGTAATTACTTAATGTTAATTAAGCAGGGTTAGGTAATTAATTCATAAGTAATTAACTTATTTGGTTTAAGTTAATTATAAATTATGTGATTAACCAATCTTGCTTAGGATGATTAGATTTTATTTAATGCCTTGAATTGTTCGATATCTCTGATAGGTGATGTTCTATGATATGAATTGCTTTGGATTGAGCTGTGATTATTGTAAGTTATTTATCTGTGATATATCGCTATGTGAATGTGAACTTTTGAATTGAATTAAATTTTCTTACTTAAAAAACTTGGCCTATAAAATGGCATTTGAATTTCGATGAGACCGGGGATCGGATTCCAAATGGTTATCCGAAAACCACATTGAATCTTAGAGGTGGATCTTTTGTTTAAGAGACTAAAAAATGGAAATTTGTTGTGGCTGTATCCACATGTTTTTAAAATAAGCACTCGTTACTCGGTTAAGCCGGGGGAGGACATTAAGTCATAAAACCCATTTCGAATAATGATACGACGAAATGGGGTAGCATTTGAAGACGGTGGTTGAAGACCGGGTATTTTCGAAAACGAAAGGATTACATGTTGATTATCTCTGCACTGATTTGCTCAGGCATAGTGATTACCCTATGTGATGGGGAGTCTGGACGTGATTAGAGGACATTCGGATTTGCAAGGACTTGTTTCCTTAATTGGACGAAGTGCCTTCGGTTCCATTCATACCCAGGATGGACTTATATGGATGTATGTCTGACATTACACTTTGAGATACAAAGATGATTTGTATCAAATACATTTCTATTTGGTGGCGGAGAATTCATTCTCTTAGCTTAACACCCTTCTCTGAGACATACGAGCTCAGAGGTTATGTAGTTGATATTTACTTGTGATATATTCCCAATTTGGTAATGTGGCATGCTAATTACTGAGCATTGGTTGATTGAAGCATGGCTTTTGTGAAAAGCGTGGGACGAGACGTCATCGAACCTCACACCCTGGAAATGGTCGAAACATGAAGGATGCGGCACGGTTATGGGGGTTGTGCCCCTCAAGGTATGTGCATTTCCTTCGGGATAAAAAGTGGTATCATGGTATGGAGCCCAGATATTTCACTTATGTGGGTTTGTTGGAATTTTTGATGACACCTCGATAAAGGTAGGTTACGACCAGGGGATGACATACTTATGATAGTTAGTTACCTAGTTACAGAGGTAACCCGGCCTTGTGTTGGCAGAGATCCGGTTAGGTTCTCGGGGCGTCCCTCTAGAGGCTACCCTTCGGATAAAGGAAGTTCCTTAGCCTTGACTATTTGTTGGAAATCCAAACAATCAATACGAGCGTTGTACGGTTTTAGTTGTAGAACCTGCCATTTAACATGGTAGCTATAGTAGGCATACTATAATGGTACGTAATGCTGGCTAAGACTAATATTATACTTGCAAAAGTTTTCCACGCTATGCACTAATAATAATATCAAAAGGATTTTCGCTTATCAAGCATGTTTGATTGCTATAAGGAGAAACCTCCCCCAAGTGTGCGATTGCATTGTGTGTATGCTGGAAGACCTTATGGTAGTTTCATTTTCCAAAAAACATAACTGATTTTTTTATTTCTTTTTGTTCAAATAACTGTTTCACGTTTTCTCACACCAGTCCCACGACTGACTCGAAGTTTATTGTTCCCTTTTCTAAACTCTAAGTGCCTATAATTTTCCACATTGGCAGCCTATAGTCCGGTTATGTAATGACCCAGAATTTCTGTCATTTGAAATTCGTATATTTAATTGATTTTACATATTAACAAGTAAAATTGGTAAGTCGAATAAATTATATTTCGAATATCTAGATTTAATTGGATAATTAAATCGATAATTTAATATGTGAAATTACAGAAATAATTGGGAATTGGGTTTAATGTGATTTAAATTGATTTGTAAAGTTGTGTTAAATCATATTGAAGTTAGAATGATGTTATAGAACTTTTAAAATTTAAATAAAAGTTAATTTGTAGAAATCGAATATTTTAATATTTAATTGACGAGTAAAAATAGTCATTTTTCAAACAGTCTCGGATTTTGACGAAACAAGTTCCATCAGATCCGTAATGTTATATTATTGTAAGATTTCAAATTTCGTGTTAACCAGATTTACGGTTTGTCCGGTGCAAGCCAAAACGTATAGAAATTAGTTTAACCGATTTAATTTAAATTTGATCGTTTATTTTCGTAACTCGCACATATTATCGAATTGGCTCCCGATACATATTCCATTGTGTCCGGAAGGCAGGTTAAATCCTAGGAACGTCAGCCGGCATGCCTCCTTTGGAGTTTGGAAAATTCGGATGAGTAGTGTTTTGAGAATTTTCTATAAAAGGACCTAAATTTTCCACATTTGCACAAACTGAGCTAGGGTATCAAGCAGCCGCCACAAACAATTTCAATGGACGAAATCTTCTAACTTTCTTCCTTCGAAATCTATGAATCCATAAGCAATTACGAGAGGTGTTCAACTACAATGTTGAAGGGCTTCACGAGAACTTCACATCCATACGGGGATGATGGACTTTAATCGAGTAAATCGACGTCAAAAGCGCGATGTTCACCACCATTTCATGCGCGTATTCCCATGCCTGGGGATGACCGATTTCGTCCATATCTGGGCCGTAGGTGGAGCTTCTATTGGCGAATCTAGCAGTGGTCCCTGATTATCGTCGAATGTAGCATAGATCGAGCGAAAATTCGAAGAATAAGGGCGGCCTATGGGTTTCATTCGTGCGTGTAACTTGATGTTGGAGAAGGTGGATTTCGCGGCCGAGATTCTATCAAGCAAAAACGTATAGTCAGATCTATTTTAGGGTTTTGAAAATAAAGTAGAAGTGTGAAATTAATTATATTAAAAATTGTATAAACTTCTATATTTACGTATCTTTGTCATACGAGGTCCGTTTCGCACGAAACGAGTTGCATCGGGTTCGTATTAACGAGCACTACGAAATGGAAATGGATTGGACTCGATTGGAGCTAGTGTGAATTTTGGGTAAAATTAAACGCTCGTTTAATTTTATTCGAAATAGAACACTACAACTATATTGGAAGCAAGGTGAGAACTTCTCACTCAATCGAATTTGTTTCGATTTAAATTTTAAATAGTTAGATTTAAAATTGCGTGATTGTGTGATTGAATGATAAATTGCTATCTGTTGTATTGAAATAGACCCTATACGCCGCATATTAAGCGGAGGTTATTTTATTTAAACACATATACCGCGATATTCCACCTTGAAGTGGTTGATTTCCCGCATTATATAGCGGATGAGACCCTATTGCGCAGCATAATAGTAGATAATATTTTATATAAACCCATGTTCCGCGATATCCCGTCTTGAAACGGGATTGGTATTGTGGTAACATCTGTGGATGCAGGGAAACATGTTGAAGGGATCCAACTGGATTCCTCAAATAATTGAATTTGTTTCAATGTTGTATGTTGATTATTTATAATGTCTATGCGATTATCTTTGTGATTGAAATCGTTGAAGGCTAAAATTTAACCAAATATAATTTTGGTATCGTTAGATACCGAGAATTTTTTTAAAAAAAATTTGATTGTTGAAAATTCAGGTTGAAAGTTTATATTAAAAATTATGATGTTTTAAGAAATATAGTTAAAAGGTGATTTTTGGAAATATGAAGTTGATTATTTTATAAAATAATTTAAATGTTGATTTTTGAATTTATTATAAAAGTTTTATATATAAGATTTATAAAAAATTGGATTTTTATAAATCAAAGTGATGAAATTATAAAGGAGTTTTAAAGATGTTTTAGAATGTATTAAGTATCGAAACCATAGATTTCAACATTCATTATTGAAATAGACGTTTTCGAGAAATAAGGAAATGATGGACTATAACACTGTTGCTATAGTAAATGATTTTCGAAAGGAAATGTTTTATATAGTATTGGGATTTATATATCTATCTTAATTTCGAATCCCTATACTAGTGATTTTGGGTTGTCGTAAAGATGTTTTACGCAACATTCGTTTTGACTCAAACAAATGTGTTTAAGAGAATGTTTTCCTTAAAGAATAAAATATACACTTAATTGTGATTTAAGTATATTGAATATTTCCAAATGTTGAAAATAAATAGATTTGTGAATTACTTATTATTGAATAAGTATGGAAATGTTTTCCAATATGAAGTGAAATGTTTTGAGATTATATCTTTTAAAGATATAATTGAAAGTGAATATTTGAAGTCAATTTGAAAATCGTATATCAGTGGATATTTGGAAATTTAAATTCACCATGGAATTTATAAAGGAAAGGGAAATTTGTTTAAAATTAAACATTGATTTATTTTTGAAGCGTGGAAATAAATTTACGGATTTGGAACGTAAATTTAAAGTAAATCGGTAAGGATTTATTTAATTGGTTTAAATGAATCATTTTGAAATGAAAGTGTATTCTCCCTGAAAAGCCGAATAAAATTTCTGAATAGCTTTGAAATATATATATATGTATATAATTCTAGAATTGGCTTTGAAAAGGATACTTAGGAGAAATTAACTTCTTAAGTTGTTTTAAATTCTTTAAGTAAAGATTTATTAAGTTGATATAGAAATGATTATTTCTAAGACTTAATCAATAATTGTTTTATAAAATATTATTTAAATAGTTATACTCTATCTACTAATTTTTGTTTTGAAAATTAGTTTGGACTTAAGTTATATGTAATATTGGTATAATATTTTTATAACTAATATTTTAAGTAAAGTGTTTAAAGAAAAATATTTTTATTTCGAAGTGTTTTCTCGATATATTTTGGATAAGTGTTATAAATTATTTTAAAGTATTTGAACTCGGAAGATCTCCAGTAAAAATGAATAAATATTTGGAAGTGTTTTTGCGTAAGGAAAATGATTTGAAATTTGTTTTCAAAAGTTGTAAAGGTGAAAAGTGATTTGAAATTTGTCTTCAAATGGTTGAAGTGTGGAAATTTTTTTATCTTGTAAAGATATTTTTGGAAAGTAAATAACTTGGGAAATTATTTGGAATCTGGTGATGTTGTGCATATCTATTGATAGTTAAATAACCGACTATCAATATTTACCTTTCAATTGGTATTTGTTGTGATTTGCTTGAATTTGAATGCTACACTTATTTTAAAAATAAGCGCTCGTTGTTCGGTTTAGCCGAGAGAGGACCTTTGGCTCATGAATCCCATTTCGAATAGTGATACGTCGCAATGGATAGCATTTGAAGACTGGATATTTTCGAAAACGGAAGGATTACCGTCGAATGTCTCTGCATCGGCTGATCTCTGATATAGAGATTTTATCACCCTTTGTGATGGGAATTCCAGACGTGATTAGTGAATATCCATATTTCAAGGGCTTCTTTTGGAAGTGCATTCGGTTCCGTTCGATCCCGGAAGGGACTTGTATGGATGTGTGTCTGACGTTACAATTTGAGATGTAAAGCTGGTTTCTATCAAATACATTTATGTTGGTGGAGAAGAATTTATTCTCTTATCTTAACACCTTTCTCTGAGACGTACGAGCTCAGAGGTTATGTAGTTGATGGTTACTAGTGATATATTCCCAATTTGGTAACATGGCATGCTGAGCGTTGCTGATCATTTTTGATCAAAGCGTGGCTTTTGTGAAAAGCGTAACTTTATGGACGAGACTTCGTCGGACCTCACACCCCGGTAATGGTCATAACAAGAAGAATGCAGCAAGGTTATTTGGGGATAGCACCCCCATAGGGTATGTACATTTCCTTCTGGAAAGAGGTGGTATTATGGTATGGAGCCCAGGTACTTAACCTATGTGGTTGCTGCAAATTTATTTCTTTGTGGTTGTTAGTGAATCCTGGGATAAAGGTTGGTTACGACAGGGGGATGACATACTCGTGTCAGCAGTTACCTAGCTAGAGGTAACCCAGCCTTGTGTTGGCAGAGATCCGGTTAGGTTCTCGAGCCGTCATTTTAGAGGCGTTCCCATGTGGCAATAGGAAGTTCCTTAGCCTGACCATTTGTTGAAAAATCCAAAGAAACAATACGAGCCTTGTACGGTTTTAGTTATATAACCTGCCATGGAATGTGGCGGTAACTGTTATTGAACATGGTCTATAGTAGGCATAGTTCGGAATGTCTATGCTGGCTAAGATTTATATTATACTTTCGAAATGTTTTCCTGCACTTTGCACTTATAGTAATAATATCAAAGAAATTTACATATCAAGCATGTTTGACAATCATAAGGAGAAATCTCCTCCAATTCTGCGTTTGCATGGTGTGTGTGGCGGGAGGCCTTATGGTAGTTACATTTTCTAAAAACATTGCGGATCTATCTTAAAATATTTCTTTGTTTGTTTTAAAAGATAAACTGTTTTAAGTTCTCACACCAGTCCCATGGCTGACCTGGAGTTTATTGTTCCCTTCCTAAACTCTAGGTGCCCATCATTTTCCACAGGGGCAGCCTAGAGTCAGGTTATCAAGATGTTCTGAAATTCAGGATGTGCTGTGGAGCAGGAGGCGAGCTGGATGGCGAGACGTATCACTTGTATATGATATTATCTTTTCAACTGTGTATTCAGTTGTGAGGACAGGTTTATATAACTGTCCATTATTGTGTTGTGTTGTATATTGACTCCGATGATGTAATGTATAAAATGTACAGTTCTTTTGATTTAAAGATATTCATTTATCTATTATATGTTGTTCCGCTGCGATTGTGAGATTCTGATATTGTTCTGTTGCTTCTTCTTTCTTTCTTCTTTTATCGTTTTCTTCTTCTTAAACCCTAAGGGTTCGGTTTTCCGGCATTCGATTGTTCGACAATTGATACAGTGGACGTATTAATGTTGATTTTCGGAAGTCGAAAATCCTAATGCTTACTGGTTATCTGTAGATTCTGGAGCTAGTTCATATATAGATGTAGTTTTGGAAACTTTTGGTTTTGAGCTTTTTGGTTTGGAGCTTTGGAGCTTTGGCATTGAAGATGCAGTTTATGGATTCTCTCTCTCTCTCTCTCTTAGAAGATCTCTATTGATGTTATCCTATTGTTGTTGTATTCCGCTGTTGTATTATTGGCTCTGTTGTTGTTGGCCATTTGTTATCAGAATGTTGTATCCATTTGGTATATCAATAAAATTCTTCTTTGTTTCTGCTATGTTGTTTTCACCTAATGCGTTATTGTAACGACCCGGTATTTTTAATCATTCACATCTGCACATGTCGGACTTGAATTGCTCAAAATACTGCGTTGTAAATAAAATTTGGCAAAATCTCAGAATATACAGTAAATAAATAATCACAGATCACAAACATAGAGTAAATAGTAATTCTGTGGAATTAAAAGAGATAGTAGTTCATCAAGCTACTATATAAATATAAGATACATCAGAGTTAAATAAGATACAACGGAAGAGTAACAAGATACATCAGGTACAAAGCAAAATACATCACTGAAATCACTAGATACAAAAAGCAAAATAGATGGCTGGATCTTCAAGAAAAGCTCCAACACCGAAGGTGAGTCTTGAATGCTGAATCACTCAGTCTGACTCGAGCGTAAAGCAAAACACAAAACACTCGAGTCAGGACATATATACTTATGAACTGTAAATCAACTCAAGTGAACAGTAACAAAAGTGCATCGGTAACTTAAAGGATGCTTGGGATCACCCATCCTTTAAGGATCCATTAAACAATTTACTATGTAATAATATTGCACTATTATAATTGTTTGCACAAAAAATGGGCAAACACCTCCAAGTCGTATGATTTAGTCGATTTTAAGTTGTTCTTAGTGATTTGGGAGATTCATGCAAATATGTAAAAAGCAGGGACTAAACTGTAAAAGACACACAGATTTATAGTGGTTCGGCCAGAATGTGCCTACGTCCACTTTATATGTTACTCTCTTTCACTCTTCAGATTACAAGTACAAAGATTTGATTACAAGTATATGAAAGTTGTTTGAAAGTTCTGTCCGTGCTTGAGCTCTCAAACTTGTCTGTCATTGTTGTACCCCTGCCCCTCTATTTATAGAGTGAGGCTGGGGGAAGGGGTCTTGGATGTATATAGCTGCCGGTGGGCCTGGGACGATGCAATCTGGCATGGCAAAGTTGGTTCGTCATTCCTTGGTCCGGTGATGGTTTTGGTTTGATATGCCTTGGTCCGGTAGTACGTTGGTTCGGCAGTATGTTGGTCCGGTGGTATGTTGGTCCGGTGGTACCTGGGAGATGGGTTGGTTCGGTGGCATGTGGAGTGGCTTTGGTTCGGCAGGCATGGGAAGGAGTTGGTTCGGTGAGACTTTGGTTCGGTGGCAGGAGCATGGATGTGGGATCTGGTCCGGTAGTGCAATGGTGAGCGTGGATTGATTCGGTGGGTTGGCCCGGTCGAAACACACCCAACACTTGCCCCGCAAAGTAGGGCATGTGCGTGCATATGGCGTGCTTTGTTTTAGGTCATTCATCCTGGACACTCTCATCCGGTCTCGAATGCCGAACCAATTGGTCCGGTCGTTGATATTTGCTTATAAGTATGGGCCTTATGCTTTCGCTATTCCCTACCAAGTGAGATAGCCGAACAAGATTTTCCTGCCGAATCACTCATATTGCTGAATTACGTTTGACCACCGAATCAGGTGATTGCCGAATGACTTTTATGTCTTGAACTACCGAATGGGGTTGAGTGCCGAATGAATCTCACGTTGGAAATGCCGAATGAGTTTTCGGGCTGCATGTACTTGTTTGTTTATGTTTCCATACTCCTTGTTCTAACAGTATGTTTTCTCTTGTTGCAGATAATGTCTCATAAAGTGGAAACTCAATCAGATAAAAAGAAATCCCAGGACAGAGAAGAGTCCTCCGCAGTGCCCCTAGCTCGGTCAGGACCGGGACGTCATGGACCCATCCCGAGATCACTAGTAGATCGGTACGACCCTCAGGAGCTCCTAAACTCGCCACCTGACTGCTTTTCTAGCTCCCTAAAAGAGGAACGGCTCGATGTTATATCTCGTTCTTTCGGGACTGACAGAGCACGCATGGTACTGCCAGGGAATGGAGTTATGTCGTATGACCCTCCTGAATGATATTTTGCTTATAGCAGGTACCATTGTATGTGTGGGGCCATTTCCCCGATCAACGCTTGGATAGTCAGCTTCATCACCTATTTGAAGGTGGCCCCTTTCCAGCTTCAGCCCAACTCTTATGCTATCTTGGTGAGTCTATTCATCATTTTCCAGAGAAAATACGGGCGCCCCCTTCCAACCGGGAGATCCGGTATTTGTACAACTTGAGAGACTATAAGAAGGGGTCTCCATACATCAGCTTGGAATCGGCCGTGTCCTTCAAGCCGGTCCTGGACTTATATTCGAAGTTCAGCATGTTCAAGAAAGAATGGTTTTTCGTCAAGGATGACTCTGTTTCTATCCGTCACTTCACCTCTGGCTGTAAGTTGAATCTCACTTATAATTTCCGTTCTGACTGCAATGCTCCTTCTTATGTGTTTTTATTTCTTGCTAGCGACAGGTGGCTTTGCGGTCGTGGAGAACGATCGCCTGGTTCAGATTGCTGCGGAAATAGAAGCCATTTCAGGAAGGGAGAGGTCAGCTTCTTACCTGATCAGGAATGCTACTCTTCTGCATCACAACTTGATTCTACCACGTCAATCTGTGGTCAAGCAGAGAGACACAGCTGAGGAGAGAGCTGCCAAAGCTAAAGGAGGGGCCACGACGAAGAGCAGCAAGAGGAAACCCTTCTTGATACCTCCAGTCACCGGGGGGAAGAAGCTCAAGAAATCCGATGGACCCTCCCCTAGCACTTGTCTAGATGTTCCGGAGGAGGCAAATGTGGAGGAGGAAAAAGGCGAGGATGAAGGAGGTGATGGAGAAGGTGATGGTGATGATCGGCAAGCAGGGGAGATCCAAGAGTGGACAGATGATGCTTTTCGCCAGGCTTTTTAGGGGTTGGAGGAAGGATCGGCCTTGGTGGAGAAGCCAAAGAAAGCTGACAAGGCCGGGACTGGTGGCGATTCATCTTCTAAGAGCATTTCAGCTAAGGCAACCCCTGCGATTCAAGGTGAATTTTTGACTCCTGACGACTCCATTTATGATAAGGATTTAGGAATATTTTATGGCCAGCTTCCGTCCTGGAATGAGATCCAGGACTTATTGCAGTATCCTACTCCTCCCCAGGGCTTGTATAACAAAAGCGTCTTTTTACTCTTCTTAACTTGATACGTTTCTTGAATTATAGCTCAATGTATGCTTGTAACACTTGGTTTTTATTCCAGGAGCGGGCGAAGCGGCCAAGACATCAGATGTTCGGCACCGGCTTGAACAATACAAACTTCTCAAAGCTTCTACTAAGCCAAAGCCTTTGACTAACCGCCCCGGAGACGTAGTCGGCTACCGTCCTCTTCTTGGGGTCATCGAAGAGGACATCCAAAAGAGGAAGAGGAGTCGTTCCTTGTTCGAATCCTCACCTGGTCCTCAGCCCTCAACTCAACCTCTTCGGGATACCATGAAGAAGAATATTGAGTTTATACCTTCCCCGCACCCGTCTGAAAACCCTACTGTTACCCCCAATAGATCATCCCGGCTTGGCTCGTAATCCGTTTGCGGGTCATCCGGACATGGATCCAGGCTCTCATGATATTTTCTTTGACGAGGCTACTGGTGAGCACCTTCTTCCTGGCAATCCTATGTTATGGGTGCTTGTTGAGGCTAAGGCCCTAGACCTTGATTTGCTTACTACTCGGATTGTAACTATGGGGGACGAAGCTAAGGAAAACATCAACTGGGTTGCTGAGGAGACCAGGAAGCTGATGGGGCATCATGCCCGACTGGTCAAGGCTGGGGAAGAAATCGGGAGCGCCAATATTCGATTGCGGTTACTGGTTTCCGACCAGGCCAAGCAACTCGCCGATCAGGCCATCCAGATCTCTCAACATGAGGCCGCCTCCAGGCGACTAAAGAAAACCATGGAAGAGGCTAGCAGAGTAGAGTTATGGAGAATGGAGGTTGCCTGCAAGGAACGGATCGATATGGCTATTGCAATGGTGGATAAGGTACGGAAAGCGGATCTTGAGTGGGTAGAGGAGTTATCCGGGAAGCTTGAAGCCACAGAGCTTGCTCAAACCAAGCTAAAGGAGGAGATGGAGGCAATGAGGAAATCTCTTCAGGCTGACCGCTCGCGATACCGATCGGAGAGGGATGCTGCCGTTGCAAAGCTGTTGGCTTCTGAGGTCCGAATGAGGGAGTTCGAGGAGAATGAGGGGATGATGGATGAGATGCTCCAGGATATGTACTTCCGTACTTGGAAACAGGGCAACTTATCCTGGATGGATGATTATCCCCGAGTCATGGCCAGGATTTATCTCAGGGCTCTGGAGGTGGCCAAGGCTGATGCAGATAAGGAGGGTGGCATGGCCTTCAGAATGGATGTGGTTACGACCTAATTCACCAAGGAGGAGAAAGTGGCGGTGAAGGAGGGTATGCGTTTGCGCGCTGCTGAGGAGGTAGGTGTGCAGTTGGGGGATGATGATCAAGGAACAGATGCTGGTAAGTCTTCCCTTTTAGCCTTTTCATAACTTGGTTGCTTATTGTTTATTTGATGGATTCCTCTCCTGAATTGGACAGGCGGGACCTTTGAAGCGCCAACTACCTCTGGTCAACATGCTGGGAGTTCTGATCTTGCGGTTAAGTAGATCTCGGAGGGCCAGCAGGATAGAGGGGAAGCCCCGATGCAGCCGACTCCTTGGCTTGATCTGGACATTTTTTGGTTTACTTGACATTGCTGCCTATGTTAGTCTTAAAACATTAATGTAATTTTTAGGCTGTAATTATGTAACGAACAACTTGATTTTTGGCATGTAACTTTTAACTTAAACTGATTTCGCTATATTTGAATGCTTTTGTTATTTTGATGTGTTGCATAAGAAATACAGCTGTGCACATGTCTGTGATTCAATCGTGTTTGATGCTAAGTTCTTGCTTAAAATATAATTTCATATCTTGCAATGTTTGTGTGATGTGCGAATAAATTATAGCTACGCATTCATAGACAAAGGAAGAGAGTACTGCCCTTCGTGTTTTAGTTGTAGATGGTAGCTCTGAAGTTCTTGTGTGACTGAGTATGGAATGCAGCTAAGTGTCCTGTCGTCCAGTTGCGAGTTCCTATCCCCATTTGCGGGTGTCTCCTATTTTGTGCCCTGTACTTTAGGGATCGTTATATAGGATATGAGGAGAGTTTTTAAACAAAATAGGAATATAAGAAATAGTAAAAATTCCAATCACGGAAGGCCTTCGATGTGCCTAAGTTCGTGGAAAACGGATTTTGTAGTCACTTTCCCTAGCTGTGGGTCTTGGAGACATTTGTCACCCATCTTACGCCTCCGCGGGGAGTTTTCTTTTTTACCATAGCCGTACTTAAGACACATCGGAGCCGAGATCGCGCACGGTAACTACCTGGGCCATTATGGCCCGTAATCGTGAGTATTATTCGATTTACCGTGGCCGGCTAGCGTGGGTGCCGATCGTCAACCGTGAACTACCCCTGGCTGGCCACACCTTATGTTGGGGCTTAAAGTAGGTTCACAGTTGCCGGCGAGCCGAACGCCGTAATGAGCTGCCTAGGCTATTTTCGGCCTCCTCGGTGGCTTATAATCGGCTCATTACAGTTGGCTTTGAGGGCCGTCGCGAGCAATGAGTTAACCCGCAGCAGAGGGATGCTGGAGCAAAAGTGTCTCATTGGCGAGGGCATAGATTCGTATAGTACCTGTTAGGTTTTGTCCAGGTGAAGTAGTGCTGTGATGCCCTGAATGGAGATGCCGTCTACACAGGATTTTGTTCAATAGAAAAGGATAAAGTTAACAAGCAGCCAAAATATAAAGGAATAGGTTAAAAAAGAGACAAGATTTTTAAAGTGGTTCGGCACGAAAATGCCTACGTCCACCGATTCTCTTTGTTAATTCACTTCATATGGGCAGTACAAGTTAAGAAAAGTATCGACGAAGTTGTTGAATATTCCATGCCTTTTGGAACACCTCTCCGTCCATTTTTGACAAAATATAAGCTCCATTGTGGAGATCTTTATGAATTACATATGGTCCGTCCCAGATTGGATCTAGCGCTCTGGGGCACGGGAAGATTCGCTTGAGGACAAGATCTCCTTCTTGCAAGCTGCGATGCTTGACTTTGGAGTTGTATTGTGCTACCACCTTTTGCTTGTGAGCTACCGCTTTGAGTGCTACATCATTTCTTCTTTCTTCGATTAGGTCCAAAGACATATGTAGGAGTTCTTCGTTTTCTTTCGGGTTGTAGTGGATCCTGCGGTGGGAAGGCACTACAGTTTCAACTGGGAGCATGGCCTTCGATCCGTATGCCAAAGAGAAAGGAGTATGCCCTGTTGATGTTCTGAAAGACATGTGGTAGGCCCAAAGTGCCGTAGGAAGTTCATCCACCCAAGCGCCTTTTGACTTTTCAAGCTTCTTCTTGATTAGAGTTTTGAGAATTTTGTTGACAGCTTCGAATTATCCATTTGCCTGGGTATAAGCCACGGATAAGAAGCTTTTGTAAATTCCGTGCTCTTGGCACTAGTCGGCGAGCTCCTTGCTGTCAAACTGAAGTCCATTGTCCGATATGATTTTAAGTGGAACCCCGTACCTGCATAGAACATTTTTGATCAAGAAGTTAATAACTTTTGCTGAAGATACTTTATTTAGAGGTTCCGTTTCTACCCATTTGGTGAAATAGTCGACTGCCGCTATGGCATATTTGGCTCCACCTCGGCCCATTGGCAGTTCGCCAATCAATTCAATTCCTCATACTGCAGAGGGCCAAGGGTTGGTCATTTGAGTAATCTCATTTGTTGGTAGTCGAGGGATCTTAGCAAATTTCTGACATCTACCGCATTTTTGACGAAGTCCAAGGCGTCTTTGTTTAAGGTGGGCCAGAAATATCCATATCGGAGTATCTTCTTTGCCATAGTCTGCCCTCCAGTGTGATCTCCGCAACTTCCTTGATGGATGTTGGATAAGATTTCCTTGGCTTCCCTTCCAGCGACACACCTTAATAAGGGGATAGAGAAGCCGCGCCGATAGAGGATGTCTTCTTGTATTATGTAGCGGGAAGCTTTCCTCAAGATTTTCTTAACTTCATTACGCCCGTCGGGCAGTGTGCCACTTTGTAAGTATTTTCGGATGGGAGTCATCCAAGTTTCCTCTTCGATTGCAGCTATCAGATTCACTTGCTCGAAACTCGGGGCTAGTTGCTTTGAGATGGTTACTGTTCCAGAAGTGGTGTCGTCCTTCATGCTAGCTTTCTTTGCCAGTTCGTCGGCCTCCTGATTCTCTTCTCGAGGAATGTGTTTGATTAAATAGTGATCCAATTGATCGAGCAGCAGCTTGGTCTTCTTTAGATATGCTGTGAGTCGTTCTCCTCGAGTCTGGAATTCTTCCAGTATTTGATTTACAATAAGTTGAGAATCACTATGGAGACATAAAGAACCGACTCCAATCTCTAGAGCAAGTTCTAATCCGGCTATCACTTCTTCGTATTCTGCATCGTTGTTGGTGGCAGTGAATTCCAACCTTAGAGCATAGTGTAGCTTCCTTCCCCTGTGAGTGATTATTACAATACCTGCCCCCGAGCCTTGTTCGTTTGATGCTCCATCCACAAAGAGATTCCACTTGATGTTTTCCACTACTTCAGATTGCTCCTTTCCTTCGTTGGTAGTGAATTCGGCAACGAAATCGACCATGGCATGTCCCTTGATGGCGGTGCGAGGATGGTAGGTGATATCATATTGACTCAGCCCGATGCACCATTTAAGTAGTCGCCCAGAAGTGTCAGGACGATGGAGTACCTACCTTAGCGGTTGATCGGTTAGAACTCTGATGGAATGAGATTGGAAGTAGTGTCGCAGTTTCCGTGATGTGATTATCAAACAGTATGCTAGCTTCTCAAGTTTAGGATATCTAGCTTATGCCCCGTAAACCTCTTGCTTACAAAGTATAATGGCCGCTGCGTGCGGTTGTCTTCTCTTACCAAAGCGGCGCTTAGAGCATGAGATGACACAGCAAGGTATAGGTATAGCTCTTCGCCTTCATTTGGAGTTGAGAGTACTGGTGGTCTTTGGAGGTGTTCGATTAGGTTAAGGAAGGCTTTTAAGCATTCGTCAGTCCACTCGAACTTTCCTTTGTCCTTCTTTAGAGCTTCGAAGAATGGGACGCACTTGTCAGTTGCTTTAAAGATGAATCTGCTTAGGGCGGCCACTTTCCCATTTAGGCATTGCATTTCTCTTCGAGTGGAAGGTATCCTGATTTCTTTCAGAGCCCGAACTTGTTCAGGGTTCGCTTCAATTCCTCTGGCATGGACGATGAATCTTAAGAACTTTCCCGATGATACTCCGAAGGAGCACTTTAGAGGATTCAGCTTCATTCCATATTGGCGAAGTACTTGAAACATCTTGCTTAGGTGGCTTACGTGGTCGTTGGCTTTTCCTGGTTTTATTAGCATGTCATCCACATAAACTTCCATAGTTCGTCCTATTAGTTCTGCGAACATCTTGTTGACGAGGCGCTGATAAGTAGCTCCGGCGTTTTTAAGTCCAAAAGGCATTACTCTGTAGCAGTACAATCACCGATCAGTGATAAAACTAGTGTGGTCTTGATCGGGAGCGTGCATAGGAATTTGGTTACATCCTAAGTATGCGTCCATAAAAGATAAGAGTTCGTGCCCGGCTGTGCTGTCCACCAGCTGATCGATTCGGGGGAGTGGGAAGCAATCCTTTGGGCAAGCATCATTTAAGTTGGAGAAGTCAATGCACGTTCGCCACTTCCCATTAGCCTTCTTTACTAGTACGGGGTTAGCGATCCACTCTGGGTAGATGGCTTCTCGTATGAAGTTATTGGCAAGCAGGTTCTTTACTTCTTCATCGATGGCTGCTGATCGTTCTGCCCCCGTGCTCCTCTTTTTCTGCTTTACTGGCACTTTAGTAGGATCAATGTTCAGTACGTGGCACGCTACGTCTGGGGAGATTCCAGTCATATCAGCGTGCGTCCATGCAAATACATCCAAGTTGTGGCGGAGAAAATCAATGAGTTGATCCTTCAATTCTGCTTTTAGTTGAGATCCGATTTTCAATAGTCTACTTGAGTCATGTTTGTCTACAGATACAAACTCCATAGCATCTACAGGCTCGGCGGTGGCCTCCTCCTCTTTGTCCCTATGGTCTAACTCATTGAAAGGATCACTGGTATATCGAAGAGGAGGGGCTCTCTTTAGTTGCTATGCTTCCAAGCTTTTCAGGCGGAGAGTAGTCTCTGCATTCTTCCCTTTATCCCTTCTGCGGTTATTGCGAAGTTCAGTTATGTAGCAGTCTCGAGCAGCGTCTTGATCTCCCTCTACTTCTCCTATTCCATTGTCTGTTGGGAATTTCATCTTCAGGCACCACGGGGCCAGGACAATTTGGAAGTCGGACAAGGCTGGTCTTCCCAAAAAGGTGTTGTAGGCCGAGTGGTTTTCTATTAGCACAAATATTTTTTTCCGCACAACGGAGCGGGGATGACTTCCTATTTCAACAAAGAGGTCCAGTTGCCCGAGGGGCATCTTCGCATCTCCAGTGAAACTATGTAGCGTTTTGTTGCAGGGAGACACATCCTTCATCGACAGCTTCATTTTGTCGAAAGCATGCTTAAATAGGATATTTACTGAGCTTCCAGTTCCTACTAGAATTCGGAAAACTTTGGCTGGACCGAACCAGGCAGAGATGACCATAGGATCCATGTGAGGGTACTGCCTTCCTTCTAGGTCACGCCTACCGAATGTGATGTCATTGTTCTCTTTCCTCTTTGGGTGGCGTTCTTCTATAACGGAATTAACGCAGTCTTCATTGTTTCTAAGCGACTTTCCATATTTTTCCATATCTGCCCAGCTTCTGTTGGTGATGTGTGGTCCTCTCGATATGGTATGGACCACTATCTTCTCTTGACTAGAGCCGCTGGTGTTGCGATTTCCTCCGCCTACTTCCGGGGGTGATAGCCTCGGGCTTTTATTGGCAGGAGCTGAAGTCCTGTTCTGGCTTTTTACATAGCGTTCCAGTCTCTTCCTTCTGATGTGTTCTTCAATTAAGTCCCGGAGATGATGGCATTCATTGGTATCATGCCCATGAGATTCGTGGAAACGACATAACTTTCCAGATTTAATTGCGTTATCTGATTCCTTCTTGTGTGGGGGGCGTCTGTATTTAACTTCGTCTTGGGTGGCCAGGAAGATGTTTTCGATTGTTTCATTCAAAGGAGTGTAAGTGTCAAATCTCGGTCCTGGCCGATATAGACGCTTTTCTCCCTTCTTGCCCCCAGCACTATCTTTGGAGTCATTTCTTCGAACGTCCTTTGCTACTGCGGGTGTGTTGCCATGAGCTGCCTTAGCTTGTTGCCTTGTCTGCCTTTCAATGGCAGCGTCTTCAAGTCTCATATATTTTCCGGCTTCATGGAAGAAATCGAGTAAGGTAGCGGCTTTTCTTTCGTTAATCTCCTAGCAAATTTAGTATCCGGATGCACACCACTACAGAGGGCCATTAGGATAAGTTTTTTATCGGCATCTTGGACTACGGCCGCTGCGGCATTGAATCGGGTTAGATATTGTTGCACTGTCTCTCCGGGCTTTTGTTTGATATTGGATAAGGAATAAGCGTCCTTGGGTTGTTCCACATGAATGCGGAATTGGCTGATGAATTTTTCTTTCAACATTTCCCATGAGCTGATGGACCCTTGGGGTAGATGGCAGAATCAGGAGGTAGCTAGATCTGCCAAGAATAGTGGAAAGCATTTACACAATACCCCTTCTATCGCTCCGCTCATGAGCATGTGTTGTATGTATCTCTGTAAGTGTATGACGGGGTCAGAGGTTCCCTTGTAAGGCTCCATTGTTGGCATTTTCCATTCTCGGGGGGTGATGGCAATTTCAATATTGTGGGTGAAGGGGCTGGTTACCCTAGCGCCTATCCCTCGATCTCTTTGATCCCATCGGACGCACTCTCTGAACAATCGTGCCATCCTTTCATCGGAATTTGGGGTGGATAGGAAGGAATTTGGTTCTTCTCTGCGGGATTGATTCCGTCCAGATGACCTGTAGGGATGGTATCGTCTATCACTCCTAACATTCTCAAATGGCTGCCTCTGGTCTTCCGGGGGCATGCTGGGGTCAGCCACAGTTGGCCCTTTCTTTGATCTTCCCCTGCTAGGTTCTGTTCTAAGCACTTCCTCGAGTCCAACTTCGGGCTGGACTCCAGCTCGGCCTCGTCCATTGGTGTTTCCATGGTTAGGTAGCATGATAGGCTCACTTACATCCGACCTCTGCCTGGTACCTCCCCTGTTGGGTTCGGTTCCAAGTGTTTCCTCGGGTCGGAATTTGAGCTGAGTCCAGGCTCGGCTCCTACCATTGTTGTTTCTGTTGTTAGCCTCTTCGAAGAAGAAAGATCTTTGTTGTCTCCCAGATCCTCCAGACTGGGATTCACCCCATGATTCAGTGTTGTGGTTGGATTCTTCAACATCCCTTAAGCATGACATGAGTTGGTTCACCAAGGCTTCTTGTTGGGATGTGAATCGATCAGTCACTTCAGCCACAATCCTATCTAGATCTGCCCTAGTAATTGCTGCCGGTTGTTCCGTGGAAGGGGCTGTCGGATTTACCTGACTTCCATTTTATACCGCTGTTGGAACGGGACGATTCTCTTGATCAGTGATCACTGGATCTGGAATACTGCTAGTTGCGATGTTCTTCCCTTTGTTAGCATCTTTCTTCTGCCTGGGAGGCATGTTTTCCATGCAATGAGCGATGCTGATAGGAAAAAGGTTAAGTGGGGGAAGCTGAAGCCTCGAGCTCCGCTCCCAATGAAAGCACCAAAAATGTTTGCACAAAAAATGGGCAAACACCTCCAAGTCGTATGATTTAGTCGATTTTAAGTTGTTCTTAGTGATTTGGGTAATTCATGCAAATATGTAAAAAGCAGGGACTAAACTGTAAAAGACACACGGATTTATAGTGGTTCGGCCAGAATGTGCCTACATCCACTTTATATGTTATTCTCTTTCACTCTTCAGATTACAAGTACAAAGCTTTGACTACAAGTATATGAAAGTTGTTTGAAAGTTCTGTCCGTGCTTGAGCTCTCAAACTTGTCTGTCATTGTTTTACCCCTGCCCCTCTATTTGTAGAGTGAGGCTGGGGGCAGGGGTCTTGGATGTATATGGCTGCCGGTGGGCCTGGGCCGATGCAATCTGGCCTGGCAAAGTTGGTTCGGCATTCCTTGGTCTGGTGATGGTTTTGGTTTGATATGCCTTGGTCCGGTGGTATGTTGGTCCGGTGGTATGTTGGTCCGGTGGTACCTGGGAGATGGGTAGGTTCGGTGGCACGTGGAGTGGCTTTGGTTCGGCAGGCATGGGAAGGAGTTGGTTCGGTGAGACTTTGGTTCGGTGGTGGGAGCATGGATGTAGGATCTGGTCCGGTAGTGCAATGGTGAGCGTGGATTGATTCGGTGGGTTGGCCCGGTCGAAACACACCCAACAATAATAGTGTCTACAGTAAAATAAACTTGCTTTAAAATAGCGTTAAGAGATTACCCATATAGCCCTTAACAAATAATAATGCTAGTAGTCTATACAGTACCTGCATATCTCCTGATCGGGAGACTATGAGAAGTACTCCATAGATACAACACAAATAAAAACTCATAATAAGGCTCGCTATGGTAGGTGACATGGCACACGAGGCAATGCCAGGGTAGATATACCAATGACGCACACGGCCTGGTGGTAATGTAGCATCCACATACGCCCACCTCGGCGCACTTCCATATCAAAATTGGAGGATGGCCATCAAATCAACCACAAGTGAGAGTATAGTATTGAAGAAGTGCGTCCGACCAGAGGAGCTACTCCTTTTGGCCCGAGATTCCTCCTGTTTTTGTAAAAACCCATAAAAATTCGATAATTAAAATTGTTAATTTAATAAGATTTTTGAAATTAATATTGAAGAAAATAAAAATTTGTGAATTTTTGATAAAAGTTATGTTGTAGTAATGGAAATAACTAAGAGAAAACGTAACAAGGTTAATTTAAGTTAATAATTAATGAACTTGAATGAAATTCTAATTAAATAAAATAATATAAATGTATGACTTGATTATAAGTGGAATATGAGGAAGCAAATGTAACTAGTGAATTAATGTGTGGAATAATATAATAGGTGGTAATTAGTTGGGAAGAATGAACATACAAGATAATTAAATGTGCTTAAAATGATAATTATATAATAACAGAAAGGGTGAATGTAAATTAAAATAGTAACGTACATTTACTTATAAGGTAGTAATTGGTGTAATAAAAAGCATGAGACCAAGTAAATAAATTTATTGAGAATATTAATTGTAATTGAATGTAGATTTAAAGTAATAATGTTAATGCAAGGTAAGAAATGCTAATTAAAGTCAATAATAAATGAACGGTAAGGATGTAATCTAAGCTAAATTTTTGATAGATTGAATGTGATTACGATAAATTGAAATTATGTAAATGTGTAACTTGGGTCTGTAAATAATAAACTTATAAATGTAGTTAAAAGTAAACGACGGCAATAATAATGTGTTGCCCATTTATTTAGTCTATTAATTGAAATGAGAAATCAAATTTTAATAAAATTGGAAATAAGTCAGTGTTAAATGAACCTTAATGTTATATAAATGAGAATTAGTGCAAAAAGTAATTTAGTGCAAATAAATTTACGGAACCAATGGTAAGATCTTAACTGATTGTCATTTATAATTGGAGATAATGTCAATTCCATTTATAATACGTGGTTAATGTAAAGATTGTAAATCAAGATTTATTAATTTATTTGAATGTAAATTTTAGTGCTTGGGTTTATTTCAAATAAATTAAATTAAATATCTAGATATTACATTATTTGAAATTAAGATAAAATTTTTGAATAATAATGTAATAAACCATGACCAGTGTTAATTTCATCCATTGGATAATAATGAAATGAATAGTAGAATAAAAATTATTTAATAGAAATTTTGGAAATTTATTTATAATTTCTGAATTTAATGAAATTGTGGTTAATACTGAAATTGATAAATTTATCAACTCTACTTTGTCATTTAAATTTGGGTAAATTAGTGTAAATGATTTAGAAATTTAAAAATGATGAAATTTGTTAATTATAGAGTTGAAATTGAAAATTTGATTTAATTTGTTAATTAATTAATTTATTTAGTTAATGTAAAAATAGCCATTTCGGCCACTAACTCAGATTTCGACGAAACCAGTTTCATCGGAGCGGTAACGGTGAATTATTGTAGGATTTCAAGTTTCGTAGCGATCGGACTTGTCGTTTGGTCGTACGGACTCGAAATTCCTTGAATATAAATGAAATTGAAATCAATTGAAATCAATTTGAAATAAATTGATTTTAACATAACTTCTTCATACGATGGAATTTGCACTTGAAACTTGTTCCATCGCGTTTAAAATATTTAAAAACATCTATTTTGATATATGGATTGACCCAACTTCGTTTCGGAGTCCGAACGGGCTTTTCGAGCCATTCATCATTCAGCGCATTTATAAATCGGGTCCATCTATTCTATTTCAATCTTGCCTATATATACCCTGCTATAATCCTTAATCCAATTCTTATGTCATTATTCTATACGTACAATTCCATCAGCTCCTCCTCTTTCCAATGGCGGCAAACCCTAATTTCAATTGCAATTCAAAAATCAAATGAAAATTCAGTCTCCTCAAATACTATCAAAATTTATATGGATTCGAAGCTCTCGAAGAGCGTAACTCTGATCTGCAACTCGTTTTTCGATTCGACACATTGTTTTTCCAGAAATTGAAGGTTTATTTTCGACCGTTCTTTTGCGTTGAAATCAACTGCAGCTGATCGACAAATTGTTGATACCATCGCGTAGCGATCGACGAGTGCTTCTCATCACTGGTATTCGTTTGATGAATTAACGGTTGGATCGAGCAAATAAATTCGATTAGGGTTTTGGTATCAAGCGGCGGCCAGTGGAGATAGGGCATATTCGACGACGCGAGGGGGGCTTAGGCGTCGGCGCTTCGCCTAGCACGCGCGCGCAGGTCATGACGATCAATCGGCTTCGATTAAGTGGGGGTGGCGCAAGGGTTTGAGCAAGGGCGCGATTGGGTTCGGCAATTCTGGAAGAAGGACGTACGCGTGAAATAGATGATGACGTGTGTACGATTTATTTATTTCTTATTTTATTTTAATTTATATTGTTGATGTTCTAATACGCATAACTTTCACATACGGACTCAGATTCACGCACGGTTTTTTCCTCTAAGTTCGTATTGGAATTTCGGACATTTTGACGTAAGTTTGGATGAATTTGGAGACTGTTCAATTTTTGGGTTTAATTGGATTTAAATTCAAAAGGTGAGTGTTTTAACCCACTCACAACTTATAAAATTTCATATGTTTGTTAAATTAATTTTTGGTGTGATTTGAAATTTATTTATTGCTATTTGGTATATTTTTATCATCATTCTAGTTAAATTTTAATTTATCGAATTAAATTTTTATTTAATTTATTATTGCATATAAACTGCCAGTCGGATAGATTGTTTAATTTATTATTGAATATAGACTGTCAGTAATAACCTGTTATTTATTACATGCTATATATTGATGTTATTGTTTAAATTGGATGATGATTGTAGTAAATGATTGATGATTGATATTGGGTGAATGGATGTTGTAGTTTATATTATTTTAAACTGCAAATTTGTTATGCACTTTATTTCATTCGGGATTGCGGTTTGAAATGATATATAACCGTAATTTTTGTTTTAAATTGTGGGTTGAAATGATAAATATCTGTATCACTTGACCATAGGGTAGAAAATTATATACATACACCGTGGTCTATATATAAAAATATTTTGAAATGATTTTCTATGGTTTGTAAAGAAATATATGATTTTTGGAGATATTGATTTGGATATTTTATCAAGGTTCTTTTATATATAGTTAAATCCTTGGTTTAAGCTATGAATAAAATTTGTTTAAAGTACAAAATAAGTTTAATAATAAAGTTTGATTTTATTAAATATAATATGGAAAAGGATTTACTTAAATTATATTTTAATATAGAGTTTATATTGATTTTTATAAATCAAGGTTAAGAAGATAGTTTGAAATTGATTGAGATTTTTTCTAAATAAGAACTATATTTAATAAGAATCCATTTGGAGCTTAATTTAAAAGAATATGGTTTTATAACTTAATTCGGGTTTAAGACGATTAAGTGAATAAATTGAGGAATATTCAGTTTTGAAATTTGAAGTTTTATTTAAAGGATATTGGTTTTAGTAAGAAAATATTTCAAAACCAAATAATAGTAAAAGTGAAATTTGTGTATAAATGAATTATAAAATTTAGTTTTTAAATACTGAATATTTAAGCTTTGAAATATATTAAATTTAGAAATCTAGAAATTCGGGTTGTTTTGGAATTAATTTATGAAAATTAAAGAAGCTATTTTGGTTATATAAAGTATTTTAAATATTTAAACCACATCAGTGGTGGAAGCTATTGTTGATTCATAGGTTTTGATTCACGACACAAGCTTCAGAGATCATAAGATGAACTACAAACAGAATACCATACAAAGGCGACAAAAAGAGAATAAAAGTATATTGTGCATTACAAAGGAGACAAGACTACAATCCTGAGATTAGTATTAATATTTTATTATATTGAGTCTTAGAATATTGTTAAAATCATTCCTCAAATAGTCACACACACACACATATAAATAGTTGTATATTGTTTTATACTTGAAAAAATATGATATGTGCACATAACATAAGGACGGTTGACCGACCAGAAAACTCGGCTGACCGACCAGAAAACTCGGCTGACCGAACCTGTTATTAGTGCACAGATATGCTCTGTTTTGTGCACGGTTTTAAACTCAGCTGACCGGCCAGAATTTTCAGTCAACCGACCTGGAAATAACGGCTATTTTTCTGAAGAGTTGCGATCGTTCGTGAAAAGGAATCACCTTCAATCAAGAGATATGGTCACAACCTTTAATTGAAACTCTTCATGAAAGATTGTAACTATTCTACAACTATATAAACATGTTTAATTCATTCCTACAATGACCAATTCTAGTTTATGATTCTGAAATCTATTCTCTATTTATTTCTACAAATAAAAGCATTCATTCTCATTAAATATCGCTAGAATCTTGTAATTAATTTATATACTTAGATTCTACGAGATTATCCTCCTTCTAAATCTTCACACACACTACATATTCTTGAGGATTTGATTATAGGAAAATTGTACTATCAAAAGACAATCCGTGTTATTCAAAGCACACTCGTCAACAAATTATTTGTATTAAGTTGAAGTCCTCTTCGGCTGTTGAGTCGAAAAAATTCCTGTTCGGCTGCTCAGATGTGGTATACCTATTCCTCCGGGTTAAGTGAGGGGTTTAGTCTAAGTCCAGAGGATTTTCTTGGGATTGGACGTAAAACGGGAAGTTCGAACCAGTATAAAAATTCCTGGTGTGCTTACTTTCATTTTTATTTTACTGCTATTATCAGTTTCTGCATTTATATATTATATTACACGATCCTTGTACTACTCGTACACTTTCATTTGGTATCAGAGCAAGGTTATCCTATAACTGTCACAAAGTTATTTGATATTTATTTCTAGTAATATGGCAATGACACAAACTAACAATGTTGGCACTAACACTAATACTAGTTTCACAGAAGGTCAATCAACTTCACGACCTCCACTTTTTAATGGTTTAAATTATAATTATTGGTCAACTAGAATGAGAATCTATATGCAATATAGTGGTTTTGATATCTGGAATGTTATACAAAGAGTGTACATAACTCCAACTGGAGAATACTCAACTTGGAGTAACACACAAAAACTAGATGCTACATCAAATGCAAAAGCTATGAATATTTTATTTTGTGCATTAGATAGAAATGAATTCAATAGAGTTAGCATGTGCACTTCTGGTTATGAAATATGGAGAACACTTAAAGTAACACATGAAGGAACGAACAAAGTTAAATTAAGCAAAATTTCTATGTTGAAAAATCAATATGAAAATTTCAAAATGAAGCCAAATGAATCTATAAATGATATGTATTCTAGATTCCAGGATATTTATCATGCTCTACTATCTTTAGAACAAACATTTACTGATTTTGATGTTGTCACAAAAATCTTAAATTCTTTAACTGACGAATGGGAAAGAAAAGTTCTTGCCATTGAAGAAGCAAGTGATTTGTCAACATTAAAACCAGAAGAATTGATAGGGAATTTAATGTCCTACGAAGTAAATTTGCAGGCAAAAAGCAATGTAGCATAAGAAAAGAAGAATGTGGCATTTCAAGCAGAAAAAGATAGTTCTGACTTAGAGAATGAAGATATGGCAATGATTGCTAAAAATTTCAAAAAGTTTCTGAAATTCAAAAGAAATAAATTCAGGGGAAACAAAAATAATTCCAACAACAATACCAACAGTAGCAACCCATCATCTTCAGCAATGGAATGTTATAAATGCCACAAGAAAGGTCACATGAAGAAGGATTGTACAGAACGTAAAAAGAGCAATTTTAAGAAGGACAACCAAACGAAGAGCTTTTTCAGTCACTTGGGATGACACAGACTCATCATCCTCATCAGAAAGTGAAAGTGACAATGAAAATGAGCAAGCAAATGTATGCTTCATGGCTTCGTCAGACGATGTAAGTGATTTTAGTTTTGAAGATTTAATTGAAATTAATTCTGAATTAGTAGACTTAGCAAAGCAACTTAAAAAGAAAAATAAAGATTTGCAAAGAAAATTAGATAGGACATTCTTAGAAGTAAATATGCTAAAAGATGAGAAGAAAATATTAGAAGAAGAACCTGAAATTTCTCAACAATCAAATTCTAACTTATCTTCTCAAATTTCTTCAATATCTGAAGAATTAGAAATTCAGAAAAATAAAAATGATGTTTTATTTTTTGAAAATAATAATTTAAATTCTAAAATTAAAGATTTAGATTTATAAAATTTTAGTCTAAAAATAAAATTTGATGACATCTCTAAAAATGTCTCGAATTTCAATAAAGGAAGAGAGAATCTTTCCAAAATACTAGAAAATTCTCAACCTGCTTCAAATAAAAAGGGATTAGGTTATGTTAAGAATTCAAAAGCTCACAATGATAGAAGTGGTTAAGGATATAATAAAACTGATCGTAGAAATAGCACTAGATATGCTTTCATGTATAGTAAAAATGATAGTGCTAGTACTAAATTTCGAGTAACGCCTAAATCTAATTTTTATAGAAATGCGAATACTACTATGATCTATAATGTTGATAATTTCTGTAGAAGTACAAAATCATTAACAGGAAACATGAATAAAAATTATCTAAGTATTTGGGTTCCTATTAATTGGAAAAATAGAGAAAAATACATTGATAATTATTTTAATATGATAGTTAATAATGAAAATTATATATATAAAGATTCAACCACACCCAAATGGGTATGGTTTCCTAAAAATTAGGAAATTATAAGAAGCCTGGGTATCGCATGCTTTAAATGTTAATTTTTCTGATACCTTACATTATAAGTAGTAGTTATTTTGTTTTGTATTGTTCTATGTTAACACTTATGTGAAATATAATTTATATCATCAGTTAAACTCTCACTTTTGTCGATGATAAAGGGAGAGAAATATATAAAAGCTAACAAGTTTTTGCAGAAAAGTCGTCATATATTCAGGGGGGGAATTACAATATATACTACTTCGTCGAATAAGTATTGTCATCAATCAAAAAGGGGGAGAACGTTGATTCATAGGTTTTGATTCATGACACAAGCTTCAGAGACCATAAGACGAACTACAAACAGAATACTATATAAAGGCGACAAAAAGAGAATAAAAGTATATTGTGCACTACAAAGGAGACAAGACTACAATCCAGATATTAGTATTAATATTTTATTATATTGAGTCTTAGAATATTGTTAAAATCATTCCTCAAATAGTCACACACATATACAAATAGTTGTATATTGTTTTATACTTGAAAAAAATTTGATCTGTGCGCATAACATCAGGACGGTCGACCAACCAGAAAACTCGGCTGACCGACCAGAAAACTCGGCTGACCAACCAGAAAACTCGGTTGACCGAACCTGTTATTAGTGCACAGATATGCTCTGTTTTGTGCACGAATTTAAACTCAGCTGACCGGCCAGAATTTTCATTCAACCGACTTGGAAATAACGGCTATTTTTCTGAAGAGTTGCGATAATTCGTGAAAAGGAATCACCTTCAACCCAAGAGATATGGTCATGGCCTTTGATTGAAACTCTTCATGAAAGATTGTAACTATTCTACAACTATATAAACATGTTTAATTCATTCCTACAATGACCAATTCTGGTTTATGATTCTGAAATCTATTCTCTATTTATTTTTACAAATAAAAGCATTCATTCTCATTCAATATCGCTAGAATCTTGTAATTAATTTATATACTTAGATTCTACGAGATTATCCTCCTTCTAAATCTTCACACACACACTACATATTCTTGAGGATTTTATTATAGGAAAATTGTACTATCAAAAGACAATCCGTGTTATTCAGAACACACTCGTCAACAAATTATTTGTATTAAGTTGAAGTCCTCTTCGGCTGTTGAGGCGGAAAAATTCCTGTTCGGCTTCTCAGTGTGGTAAACCTATTCCTCCGGGTTAAGTGAGGGGTTTAGTCTAAATCCAGAGGATATTCTGGGACTGGACGTTGAACGGGAAGTTCGAACCAGTATAAAAATTCCTGGCGTGCTTACTTTAATTTTTATTTTACTGCTATTATCAGTTTCCGCATTTATATATTTTATTACACGATCCTTAGTATTGCTCGTACACTTTCAATTATGAGTTTCGAGGTAGTATAAATTGAAAGGGTTAAATTTCTAGCATTTTGATTTCGAAGTGTTGTAGTGTTGAAAATGCTATGATTTTTGAAAAGGATATATTTGAAATAAAATGATATTATATTGATTTGGGTTTTTATAAAAATAATAACGTATGAATTTGGTTTTAAAATAGAAATGATATCATATTTAAATGGTTTTGAAATGGATAATATATTCTGGTTTTGAAGTATAAATTATTTTGAAATGGCCGTGGTGTTATAATAACGTTTGTTGTTGAAGAGACTGGGATCGGAAGTTGTCATACGCTATGCCAACTCCGAAAACCACTTTAACAACCCTGTACGCGGTGGTGATTCCAGAATGAAGTAGGATGGTGGCGGCGGCGTTTCCTTTGAGGTAAATACATGGACTCGACTCCCATGAGTTGGCATAAGGTGGCTAAAACAGGAGCGATTGAAGGGTTAAGAAGGTAGCACCTTTTATCGGACACATTCCTTCGATATTATACTCTGGCTTTGAATTGATTCGGTGGCCACTTTTGATTTTTGATTTGGGGGTGTGGCTCGAGGTGGGCGGTAGCTGCGTGCTACGCGTTACCACCGACCCGGAAGCATAATTGGTATATCTACCCTGGCATTGCCTAGTTGGGCTGTGTCACCTACCCTAGCGCGCCTTGTACGAGTTTGTTTTTCTTCCATAGCCCGTGAGGTACCCTCTATGTGGCTTTCCGATCAGGAGGGACTATGATATTAGATGGACTACTGGGACTATTACGTGTTAAGGGATATATGGGTAACCCCTTAATGCTATGAAAAAGGTAAGTTTATTTTACTATTAGACACTATTATAACAGCGAAATATTACTACATAATAAATAGTTTAACGGATCCTTAGGAGATGTGAATCCCGATCATCTCTTAAGTTACTACACTCACGTTATACACTGGATAGGAGTTGCCAGATCCCGTAAACATCTCTGATGCCATTTCACTCATATTATTTACTGTTGATTTAACATACGTAAGATCTTTTAGTTCTGACTCGAGTGTTTTGTCTTTTCAATTCACTCGGGTCAGCCTGAGCATTTCAGGATTTGGAAGACCGTATTTCGGAGGACGAAGACGAAGATTTATTATTATTAGTTATTGAAGTATTCCACTACATTCATATGGTTCCACTGCATTGTATTTGAATTTTCTCTGGTATGTGTTACTCTGATATGTATTGTATAAATAAAATTAAATATTTGTAAACAGCTTCATGAACTATTTATTTTATTATTATATTTTGTCGTTCCGCTACAAGATTCTATTTTATTTTTTCCTTTCTCTGCTTTTTCTTGTTTAACCCATAACAATCCGCCTTTATGCATGGTTTAATTCTGGCGTGTGTGGTCTATCGTCAATCTAAACCGTACGGAAAGGCGGGACGTTACATCTGGTATCAGAGCTTTGTTTTAGCGATAAACCTTAGCTTTGTGGGGCCTGACTCTTTATTAATAGGGTAGTAATACCCTATGATGAGTCACTGAGAGTGTGTGTGTATATATATATATATATGAGAGAGCGTATTTGTTAGTGTTATAAAAAGGGTTTTAATATTTTTTTAATTTGTTCTGTTTTGTATTTATAAATTCTGGTTGGTGCATGGGACGCTATGACATCAATAGGGATTTCTAAACACTTAATAGGATAGACCGACACAATATTTGTTTTGAATATAGGTGAATGAAATAATTTTGCATACTATATTTTCTATATATAAAATAAATTTTTTATAAAGGTTATATTTGGTTGCAATATATTGGTTGTTAGGTAGTGAAATTTTAGATATTAGTTGAAATAAGATTTCTAATTGAGATAAATGAAAAATGGAAATTTAGAACTTAAGTTCCGAGGGTTTTGAAAATCTCTTTCAAATGATTTGAGTATAATAATATTATTATTTAGAAGTATTTTATGATATAAATATTTCAATATAATTTGAAAGAATTGTTTAAATAAATTTTGAAAAAATAAGTCTGTACTCCCCTCTCTGTCGCTGGAAAATAATTTTGGTGATGAGTGCACGCATCATCGACATTCATTTTCGAGTTTCGAAGTGGGAAGGCCACTGTAGTAGTTTTACTACAGATTTATTTTGATAAGCAAATATAATTTTTAAATTGTTTTAAATATAATTGGATATATAAAGTGTAAGTATATACATTTATCTATCATTTTAAATGATTTGAAATTTAACCCGGTATTTAAATTCTTAAGTTTCCGTTAATTGATAGTTTCAATTAGTGTAGTGAAATGGAATTTAACTAATAATTGAAACCCTAAATGAAATAAGGGATTTAATGCTAGGTTATAATTGATATTAACGAAATTTGAAATTGTAACCTTATGAAACAAAGGATATAATTATTGAACATTAAATTAATTAAAAGAAATGGGATAAACTTGTATAAATTTCTATTGCATTCTTAAAAAGCATATATATAACTTACCAAAGATTTAAAGGTTGAAATGTCTAATAAGAAAATGTAATAGAAATTGTACGATTAAATTTATGTAATAAAAGTGTTTAATAAATTGCTTTTGTTAGTAGATCTTGATGTTATAGTTGTAATAAACTTGAGTTATAAACTGGAATGCTACTATAATAAAATATGAAAAAAAGTGAGTATTGTAAGTAAGCAACTAGAAACTTAAGTAAATATATGAAATTAAGCAGTAATGAATGAATGGATATGATGCAACAAAGAAGAAACTTACATGACATTGAAATGAAAATTGAATATTGTAACTAATAAATGAAAACAAATGAACTAATCACTGAATTAATGAAAGAAAAATGAATGAACAACAAATGTTGTGAAAGAGAATTTATAAGAATAAACTTGAATAATGTTAGAATTTGCTGTTGGTTGGAATTGTTGTTTTGATTATGGTTGTTTGGGTAAGGATACTTTAAAATTGTTTGGATGTATGAATAATCTATTTAGTTTCATCAGAGACTGTTGAGTAAATGGTGGGCTTAGTAGTTTATTTTTCATTCTGTATAATTTGTAGTTTTGAACCCGAACAACTGTTTGTTTTGATTGATCTGAATGAATGATTGATTTGTATTGATTCTATGGATGGTTTTATGCCTTGTCGCAAATGATTGTTTGTTGTATTGATTGTTGTTGGTGGTTGAAATCAACCTTAATATTTCATTTTATATAATTATTAACTCTTTTAGATTATATAAGTGAAATAAGGTTATGGAAGAAAAATGCTACTGCTTTTGGTTTCATAGTTAAGCGTAAATTGCCCGAAAAATAGGTACGTTTTCGGATTACGGTTTATAGCGTTATTACATTATTTTTCTCGGGTTGGGATATACATTATTTTGAAAAATATATGTTATATATTGTTATATTTGATATTATATTTTCTCCCGAGCCTCTCCGTACAAAGGAAACCCTGCAGAAATTTTTCGAAAATTTTGGACTTAGAATATTGTTGTAATGTTTCCAAACTTTATTAATTTGAGTATAAAAGATTTAATGATTATAAATTGGTATATTTTATTTAAATTGATTAATTTTGTAAATTTATTTGTTTATAAATTTAATATTTTAAATAAGATATTGTTTATTTAATTCTTCTTTTCCCTTCTTCCTTTTCGAGGACGAAAAGTTTTGAGTGGGGGAGAGTGTAACGACCCGTAAAAATTCGATAATTAAAATTGTTAATTTAATAAGATTTTTGAAATTAATATTGAAGAAAATAAAATTTTGTGAATTTTTGATAAACGTTATGTTGTAATAATGGAAATAACAAAGAGGAAACATAACAAGGTTGATTTAAGTTAATAATTAATGAACTTGAATGAAATTCTAATTAAATAAAATAATATAAATGTATGACTTGGTTATAAGTGGAATATGAGGAAGCAAATGTAACTAGTGAATTAATGTGTGGAATAATATAATAGGTGTTAATTAGTCGGAAGGAATGAACATACAAGATAATTAAATGTACTTAAAATGATAATTAATATAATAACGAAAAGGGTGAATGTAAATTAAAATAGTAACGTACATTTACTTATAAGGTAGTAATTGGTGTAATAAAAAGCATGAGACCAAGAAAATAAATTTATTGAGAATATTAATTGTAATTGAATGTAGATTTAAAGTAATAATGTTAATGCAAGGTAAGCAATGCTAATTAAAGTCAATAATAAATGAATGGTAAGGACGTAATCTAAGCTAAATTTTCCATAGATTGAATGTGATTACGATAAATTGAAATTATGTAAATGTGTAACTTGGGTCTGTAAACAATAAACTTAGAAATGCCGTTAAAAGTTGAAAGTAACTATGCTCCGATACCAAATGAAAATATTGTGCGGATCGTGCTATATGGAATTATACTATACTAGTGCGGAAACAAACTAAGATACTATAACAATGTGAATAAGTAAAATAAAACAAGCACACCAGAAATTTTTATACTGGTTCGAACTTCCCGTTCTACGTCCAGTCCCAGACTCCTTCTGGAATTTCAACTACAACAACCCTAACTTAACTCAGAGGAACAGGTCTATACAACCCTTGAACAGCCGAACAAGGGACCTGAGCAGCAGAACAGGATTTCGCCTCAACAGCCGAAGAGGACTTCAACTTATATAGAATGTAAGTGACACAATGTGTTCTTGATAACATGAATTTGTCTCTTGATAATACAAACTTCCTATAATCTTTCTCCTTTATGATATATGTGTGAATGCGTGAAGATTTAAGGAAGTAGGAAACTGAATTTGAATGATGTTGAAAGGTACAAAAATATTAGAATCAAGAATTTCAAGAATAGAATAATAATCAATAGAACTGGTGTATTTAAAGCTTAATTCTAATGTGTTTATATAGATAATAAATAGTTGCAATTGTTCATGAAGAGTTATCATCAAGAGTTATGATTATCTGTTGGATTAAAGATTGCAACTATTCATGAATGGAAATGTCTTTTCATAAAAGTAGCCGTTGTCATATTATTCAGACTTCTGAATTTAAAAATTCAGACTTTTGAACTTGCACGGGCTCAAAACAGAAAGAAAATAGGCTAAAAATGGCCTTATTCAGACGTTTGAAAATTTTCATTTAGACGTCTGAATGTTGTGAAACAATATACAGGTTTTAGCATTTAGACGTCCGAATGAAGTATTTCAGAAGTTTGAATTTAGCCTGTAACAAAAAATTACCATAGCTCAAATGGCTAGAGCACTTGCCTTCTGAACCAACGACCTAGGTTCGAGTCCCGCTTCATGCAATTTTTGAAAACTTGATTTTTCATTTAAAATATGAATGTATATGTGTGTATACCATTTGGGAAATTTTTTAACATTTTTAAACTCTAGACATGACACTATATGACTAATAATACTTTGTTTGTCACCACCGCCTTGTCTATATCGTGTATATCTCTTCTTGTATCTCCATATACATTCTTTCAACTTTTTGTACGGTATATCTTCATTTTTAACGTATTTGATTATCTCTTTTTGATGCTCATGTACCTGCAAATCAGCTTAGCGATTCTTTGACATAATTGTATAGTTGTTGTCATTAAAATCCAATAATTGAGGTCCTAACATTCTCCCCCTTTTTGATGATGACAACTATACAATTTTAAAAAAATATTCATTCTATATAAAAAAAATACAAATATGTTTAAAGCTCCCCCTAAGTATAACATCTCCCCCTAAGTATAATATCTCCCTCAATTAAAATGCATATGAATTTCTCCCCCTTTGTCATTATCAAAAATTATGAGGGAGTATAATAAATATAGTGAGATAAGCTCAATATTAATTATGGACAAAAATAAAATAGATTTTACCATATTTGCTGAAGTCCATATTTCATTGCAAGCACGTAATTCAATTAAACGTATGGATCATTCTTTAAAATTCCAAAATCTATCCTTTCCCTTTTGTTTCTCCGAGTACCTGCAATAGATAATAATCATTTTTGGTACCCACTTACTATGTTACGGTCCGCGGGGGTTAGGTCTTTGGAAACCATACCCATTTGGGTGTGGTTGAACCTTTAAAAATATAACTTTCATTACAAATCACATTCTTATAATAGGTGCTAATATAAAGTTGTTTATCATGATCAATCATATTAGTTGGAATCCATATCTTAATACTATTACTCATTAGCTTAGTACTTGAAGAATAATTTCTATCATTTCTAAACAAAGTACTATTATGACTATAACTGGTTTTAAAACTATCTTGGTTACTAGTGCTAGCACTACAATTAGTATACAATAATGCATATCTAGTCCTATTTTTATTTTTAGCTTTTTTATAGCCTAAACCGCTTTTATCAATGTGAGCTTTTGGATTCTTAACATAACCTAATCTCTTCTTATTTGAAGCAAGTTGAGAATTTTCAATAATCCTGGATAAATTTTATCTCCCTTTATTAAAATTGGAAATATTTTTAGTAATGTCATCAATCTTAGTTTTGAGACTAGTGTTCTCTAACTCAACAATTATAATTTTTGTTTTTAACTCGTGATTATCAGAAGATAGAGCATTATTCTTTTCTTTTTGAGCTTCTATTTCTTGACTTAATAAAGCGAGTTGAGAATTGTCTGAATCTTGAATTTTCTCAAGTTCTTCTTCTAATATTCTCTTCTCGTCTTTAAGCATTTGTCTTTCGGATTCCGCTTTCTTCTGATTTTCCAGAGCTTCCTTATATTTTCTTTTGAGACTTTTTAAAGTGTCTAGAAGTTTTGAATTTATTTCTATCATATCATCAAAAGTTTGATCACTAACCTCATCATCTTTTGCCATGAAGCATTTATTTGTTTGCTCCTTTGATTTTTCCTTATTGCTCTTCCACTTCTTATTGCCTTGACAAGATTTCTGTGTAGCCATTTATTCTAGGATGTTGTTACGATCTTTAGAATCCCAGGCTCTGATACCAATTGAAAGTAACTGTGCTCTTATACCAAATGAAAATTACCGTGGATCGTCCTATATGGAATTATACTATACTAGTGCGGAAACAAACTAAGATACTATAACAATGTGAATAAGTAGAATAAAACAAACACACCAGGAATTTTTATACTGGAATCGAACTTCCCGTTCTACGTCTAGTCCCAGACTCCTTCTTGAATTTCAGCTACAACAACTGATGCAGCTCAGGGGGTAAGTCGTATGCGACCTAAAGAGGAAGATCGTTCTCGAGTTAAGGAAGCTTCGTTTTTAGGTCTTAAGTCGTTCACGAGTCAAGCAACTATGAGTCGTGAACGACCTAACTAATCAAGTGAAGGGGAGGTACGACTTAACGAAGAAGAGGCACGAGATAACAAACACTTGAGTCGTATACGGGTTAATGGAACAGGGCTGCGACTCAACGGGAACTTGGGGTGTTCGAGGCTGATGAGTCGTACACGACTCAACGACCCATACATAAGTCGTTTACGACTTAACACGAAGAAGGGGAAGGTTTCAGCAAGTAAGGTCCTTGAGTCGGAGGCAGAACACGACCTAGCTAAGTCGTTCGAAGAGGCATGCCGCAAAGAACTTGGAAGCTTGAGTCGTGTGGGTCTTGAGTCGGTCCTTAGTTGAGTCGTGAGTCGTTCACGACCTATGTTGAGTCGTATATGTTGTATTACGAGCTGGTATGTAAACACTGGTGTTGAGTCGGTTGAGTCGTGGCATTTTTAAGTCGTTAGTGTTATACTGTTTGTATTTTTTCCTAAGTCATGTATTGAGTCGTATGTGGTTGGGTCGTCTACTGCTAATGAGTCGCTACCGACTCAAGATGAGTCGTGAGTCGTAGGGGAAGATGAGTCGTGAGTCGTAGGGGATGAGTCATATACGACTTAAGGCTCAGGTCGAGGAAACACTATAAATAGGGGGTGCGTTGTACATTGTTTTAAGTTGATTTGGAAATAAAATTTCTTGTTGATTGCTTTGTGCTTTCTTCTCCAATTGGTAGTTGAGTGTAATCTCCTATCTCCACTTACGTCATTCGAGTGCGCTCGAATCCACGTTTGTTGAAGCCGATTCACGGAATCTAGTGCGCTAGATCAACGTGCGAAGAATCGTAGATCTTTGAACACGGTATAGTGCGCTATCAACGTGTTTGAGATAGCTAGAATTCAGTATCTTCGGATCAACGAATTTGGGCATTTTCAGTATCTTCATTCCATCGATCGCTACTTTCACCGATTGAAGTTTGTTTCGAATTATCCGCTGCGTCAGTTTTTTGGTATCGGAGCCATACTTAGCCAATCATAGCTAAGTTGATTCTTGGAGCCAAGTATTTGAAGTTGTGTTCATTGTGTTCTTATTGAAGTTGCAACAATTTTGGAATATTTGATCCATAGCCTTGTGGATCAAAGGGTGCAAAGGAGTTTGAATTTGTGGGGAGATTTTTGCGCGCCAAGTGTTTGAAGTATTGAGGCCGAGCTAGTGATTGGAGCCGTGCCTTGTTGTTGTTTGCATTAAGGGGTTGTAGTAGGTGGCCGAGCCAAATAAGGTTGAGCCGTGAATTGTTGAGGTCGATCTAAGTTGTAGCCGAGTCAAGGAGTTAAGCTGTATAGAGCAAGCCGAGACAAGTGTTGAGGCCGTGATTTGTTTACTTGTGTTGAAGCTTGTGTTCGACTTGTTGAAGTCTTATTGGAACTTGAAGATTTTTGAAGTGACTTATTGTTGTTTTGTGAAGTGTTGTGTTGATTCAATCATGCCGCCAAGGAGAGCTAATCGCCATCAAAATGTTGAAGCATTATATAGACAAGAAGAGGCCGATCAAATGGAACAACGTATGCATGAGAAGATTGATGAAGGCATTGGTAGGTTGGAGAAGCTTATGATTGATATGAATCAAAGTAGAAGAAGAAATTCACCTGAATCCATTCGTGGAGGAAGTAGAGTTTCACATCATTCAGATCGGGAGAGGAGAGAGAGTCAGGATCAACGGAGTGTTGATAATCGAAGTAGGAGGAATGAAGATGGTCGTGATCGAAGAGATATGGGTAGTAGGAGTGGTGGTAGAGATGTTGGAGGGCGTGAAAGACAACGATATGCATCAGACTTTGATGAGGAGTTTGACGGTGAGAGGGGAAGTATTCATTTCAGAGACCGAGATCAGGGACAACGTCAGTATCGGGTTATTGATGATGATCGATGTTGGGAATCGGGAATGAAGATGGAGATTCCAGAATTTAAAGGAGGGTTGGTAGTAGAAGAATTCTTAGATTGGTTGTCAAATGTGGAGGAAATCTTTGATTTCAAGGAGGTTCCGGAGAATCGAAGGGTGAAGTTGGTTGCTACTAGGTTGAGGGGGAGAGCTTTGGCGTGGTGGCAGCAAACTAAACTTACCAGGGAGAGAATGGGGAAGTCAAAGATAGAATCTTGGGAGAAGATGAAGAAGTTGATGAGATCTACTTTCTTACCTTACAACTACCAATCACTTATGTACCAGAGATTGCAGAATCTGAGGCAAGGGACGAAGTCTGTTAGTCATTATGCTGATGAATTTTACCAACTCATTGCCAGGAATGATATTATGGAAACGGAAGAACAACTAACTGCTAGATTCATTGGGGGATTGAGAATGCAGATACAGGATATGGTTAATATGTTCGATCCTAGATCAGTGGCAGAGGCACATCAGAAAGCGTTGGCTTGGGAGAAGCAAGGAAGGCGTGGAGGTGGTGTGTTTACTAATTCCAATAATCAAGCGAGGGGTGTTAGTGGAAGTTCTAATGTTCCTAAACCTGTCAATAAGCCAGTGGTGAAGGAGGCTGATAAGGCGAAGGTTAACAGTGTTTTCAAATGTTATAATTGTCAGGAGTTGGGTCACAAAAGCAATGAATGTCCGAAGCCGAAGAAGAGAGCAATGGTTGCAGAAGTTGAGAAGGGTGATGGTGAAGAGGCTGAGTGTTCTAATTCCTTACCGGTTGAGGAGGAAGACTTGTTATCGGGAGACAAAGGATATTCACTGATGATGAGGAGGAGTTGTTTGACACCAAAGCAAGAGGAGCGAGACAGTTGGTTGAGGAATAACATATTTCAGTCTACTTGCACTATTCTTGGTAGAGTTTGTAAATTCGTTATTGATGCTGGGAGTTGCGATAAAATTATCTCTACAGAGGCAGTAAAGAAGTTGGAATTGAAAACCGAGAAGCATCCTAAACCGTACAAGTTAGCTTGGTTGAGGAAAGGAGGTGAGGTGAAAGTTGGAAGGAGAGCTTGTGTTAAATTTTCAATTGGGAAGAAGTACAAAGATGAAATTTGGTGTGACGTTGTAGACATGGATGTGTGTCATCTGTTGTTGGGTAGACCATGGCAGTTTGATAGAGCAGTGCAACATGATGGTCGTGCTAATAGCTATAGTTTCATGTTCGAGGGTACTAAAATCACTTTGCTTCCCAAGAAGCAACAACAGAAGGAGAGCAAGTTGGAGGAGATTGAGGAATTGAAAACTTTATTATCTTTGAAGGAGTTTGTTAAGGAGGTTGAAGAGGAGCCTGAAGTATACGTGTTGATTGGGCGTGAGAGCAGTGAAGAGGTTGAAATTCCAGAAGAAGCGAAGCCTGTTTTGAAAGAATTCGAGGATGTATTTCCAGAGGAGTTGCCTAAGGAATTACCACCATTGAGGGACATTCAACATCAAATTGATCTTGTTACAGGAGCAGTGTTACCACATAGACCACATTACCGAATGAGTCCGAAGGAACATGAAGAGTCACGAAGGCAGGTGGAAGAGTTACTTGAGCAGGGACATGTTTAGGAAAGCTTGAGTCCTTGTGCAGTACCAGCTTTGTTGGTGCCAAAGAAGGATGGAACATGGAGAATGTGTACAGATAGTAGAGCTTTGAACAAGATTACCGTTCGTTACAGATTTCCTATGCCGAGGTTGGATGACTTGCTGGATCAGTTGAGTGGGGCTACTATATTTTCGAAGATTGATTTGAAGAGTGGATATCATCAAATTCGAATTAGACCAGGTGACGAATGGAAGACAGCTTTCAAGACAAGAGAGGGGTTATACGAATGGTTGGTTATGCCATTTGGTTTGTCAAATGCACCTAGTACATTCATGCGAGTGGTGAATCAAATCTTTAGACCATTCATTGGGAAGTTCGTGGTGGTTTATTTCGATGATATTCTGATATATAGCAGGAGTATGGAGGAGCATGTTCTACATTTGAGGGAAGTGTTGATTATACTTCGTGAAGAACAATTTTATGCTGCTACGAAGAAATGTGTGTTTATGACAAGAAGTGTTTTATTTCTGGGGTATGTTGTTTCGGAGGAAGGAATTCAAGTAGACCAGAATAAAGTGGAAGCAGTCAGAAATTGGCCACAGCCGAGAACTATCACTGAAGTTAGAAGTTTTCATGGATTGGCAACATTCTACCGAAGGTTCATTCCACACTTCAGTAGCGTGATGGCACCAGTTACCGATTGCATGAAAGGAAAACAGTTTGTATGGTCAGAGGAAGCGGGAGTTGCTTTTGAGAAGATCAAGGAACTATTGACGACAGCACCAATTCTTGTTTTACCGAATTTTCAGTTGTTGTTTGAATTGCACACTGATGCGTCGAAGGTGGGAATTGGAGGAGTCTTGAGTCAGAATGGGAAACCCGTTGCATATTTCAGTGAGAAGTTGTCAGGGGCAAAGATGAGATACAATACATATGACGTTGAATTCTATGCTGTTGTGCAAACGATTAAACATTGGAGACATTATCTATTTCAGAAGGAGTTTGTTCTGTACACTGATCATGAGGCGTTGAAGCATTTGCAGGGGCAGGACAAGATTTCAGCGCGACATGCGTCATGGATCGCGTATTTACAGCAGTTTACCTTTGTTGTTAAGCACAAATCTGGGGTGACGAATCGGGTAGCTGATGCTTTGAGTAGAAGGAGTCATTTGTTAACAACATTGAAGGTTGGAGTGACGGGGTTTGAATTACTGCCAGAAATGATTGAAGAAGATCCTTACTTTGTGAAATATGTTGAGAAAGTGAAGGATGGGAGTACTGATGAATTTATGATGATTGATGGATTTTTGTTTAAAGAAAATCGGTTATGTATTCCTGAGAGCAGTTTGAGAATGAAAATTATCAAGGAGTTGCATGAAGAAGGCCATGTGGGTAGAGATCGTACATTGCAGTTGATTTCTCAATCTTACTTTTGGCCGTCGATGAGGAAAGAAGTCGAAAGATTTATGGAGAGATGCCATATTTGCCAGGTTTCAAAGGGAACAGCGACGAATGCGGGGTTGTATTTGCCATTACCTGTACCGTCTAAGCCATGGGTTGATATCAGCATGGATTTCGTTTTGGGCTTGCCTAGAACTCAAAAGGGAAATGATTCGATATTTGTTGTAGTGGACAGATTTTCTAAGATGGCACATTTTATTGCTTGCAAGAAAACGGCGGATGCTGTTCGGGTTACACAGTTGTTCTTTAAGGAAGTCTATCGCTTACATGGGTTGCCGGAGTCTATTGTTTCTGACAGGGATACCAGATTTTTGAGTCATTTTTGGCTTAGTTTGTGGAAGATGGTGGGAACGAAGTTGAAGTTCAGCAGTGCTTATCATCCACAAACGGATGTTCAGACCGAAGTTGTTAACCGATCGTTAGGGAATTTGTTGCGATGTCTTGTGAAGGACAATCTGAAGAGTTGGGACATGAAGTTATGCCAAGCCGAGTTTGCACACAATCATGCAATGAATCGTAGCACGGGATTCAGTCCATTTCAGATTGTATATTCAAATTTACCCAGGGGACCGTTGGATTTAGCGGTGGTACCACAACCGAAGGGGACGGTTAAACGGGCTGTTGATTTTGTTGAAGAATTAACCGAATGTCATAAGATCGTTCAAGAACGATTAGAAAAGTCAAATGAGAAGTATAAGCAGGCTGCTGATTTGAAATGACGGAGTGTTGAATTTAAGGAAGGTGATTTGGTTTATGCTGTATTGACGAAGGATCGTTTTCCGGTGGGTGCTTATAACAAGTTGAAGGCGCGGAAAATTGGTCCAATTGAAATTGTGAAGAAAATTAATGAAAATGCTTATAAGTTGAAGCTGCCAAAAGATGTTTACACGTCTGACGTGTTCAATGTTAAGCATCTCGTACCATATTATAGAGACGAACAATCTGAGGCAGAAGAATTTACAAATTCGAGGACGAATTTTTCTCAACCAGGGAAGGATGATGCAGCTCAGGGGATAAGTCGTATGCGACCTAAAGAGGAAGATCGTTCTCGAGTTAAGGAAGCTTCGTTTTTAGGTCTTAAGTCGTTCATGAGTCAAGCAACTATGAGTCGTGAACGACCTAACTGGTCGAGTGAAGGGGAGGTACGACTTAACGAAGAAGAGGCACGAGATAACAAACACTTGAGTCATATACGGGTTAATGGAACAGGGCTGCGACTCAACGGGAACTTGGGGTGTTCGAGGCTGATGAGTCGTACACGACTCAACGACCCATACATAAGTCGTTTACGACTTAACACGAAGAAGGGGAAGGTTTCAGCAAGTAAGGTCCTTGAGTCGGAGGCAGAACACGACCTAGCTAAGTCGTTCGAAGAGGCATGCCGCAAAGAACTTGGAAGCTTGAGTCGTGTGGGTCTTGAGTCGGTCCTTAGTTGAGTCGTGAGTCGTTCACGACCTATGTTGAGTCGTATATGTTGTATTACGAGCTGGTATGTAAACACTGGTGTTGAGTCGGTTGAGTCGTGGCATTTTTAAGTCGTTAGTGTTGTACTGTTTGTATTTTTTCCTAAGTCATGTATTGAGTCGTATGTGGTTGGGTCGTCTACTGCTAATGAGTCGCTACCGACTCAAGATGAGTCGTGAGTCGTAGGGGAAGATGAGTCGTGAGTCGTAGGGGATGAGTCATATACGACTTAAGGCTCAGGTCGAGGAAACAATATAAATAGGGGGTGCGTTGTACATTGTTTTAAGTTGATTTGGAAATAAAATTTCTTGTTGATTGCTTTGTGCTTTCTTCTCCAATTGGTAGTTGAGTGTAATCTCCTATCTCCACTTACGTCATTCGAGTGCGCTCGAATCCACGTTTGTTGAAGCCGATTCACGGAATCTAGTGCGCTAGATCAACGTGCGAAGAATCGTAGATCTTTGAACACGGTATAGTGCGCTATCAACGTGTTTGAGATAGCTAGAATTCGGTATCTTCGGACCAACGTATTTGGGCATTTTCAGTATCTTCATTCCATCGATCGCTACTTTCACCGATTGAAGTTTGTTTCGAATTATCCGCTGCGTCAACAACCCTCACGTAACTCGGAGGAATTGGTCTATACAACCCTTGAACAGCCGAACAAGGGACCTGAGCAGCTGAACATGATCTCCCCTCAACAGCCGAAGATGACTTCAACTTATACAGAATGTAAGTGGCACAATGTATTCTTGATAACACGAATTTGTCTCTTGATAATACAAACTTCCTATAATCTTTCTCGTTTATGATATATGTGCGAATGCGTGAAGATTTAAGGAAGTAGGAAACTGAATTTGAATGATGTTGAAAAGTACAAAAATATTAGAATCAAGAATTTCGAGAATATAATAATAATCAATAGAATTGGTGTTTTTAAAACTTGAATCTAATGTGTTTATATAGACAATAAATAGTTGCAATTGTTTATGAAGAGTTATCATCAAGAGTTATGATTATTTGTTGGATTAAAGATTGCAACTCTTCATGAACAGAAATGTCTTTTCATAAAAGTAGCCGTTGTCATATTATTCAGACATCTGTATTTGCACGGGCTCAAACCAGAAAGAAAATAGGCTAAAATGACCTTATTCAGACATTTGAAAATTTTCATTCAGAAGTCTGAATATTGTGAAACAATATTTAGGTTTCAACATTTAGACGTCTGAATGAAGTATTTCAAACGTCTAAATTTAGCCTGTAACAAAAAATTACCATAGCTTAAATGGCTAGAGCGCTTGCCTTCTAAACCAGCGACCTGAGTTCGAGTCTCGCTCTATGCAATTTTTGAAAACTTGATTTTTCATTTAAAATATGAATGTATATGTATGTATGCTATTTGGAGAAGATTTTAACATTTTTAAACTCTAGACACGACACTATACGACTAATAATACTTTGTTTGTCACCTTCGCCGTGTCTCTATCGTGTATATCTCTTCTTGTATCTCCATATACATTCTTTCATCTTTTTGTACTGTATATCTTCATTTTGAACGTATTTGATTATCTCTTTTTGATGCTCATGTACCTGCAAATCAGCTTAGCGATTCTTTGACATAATCGTATAGTTGTTGTCATTAAAATCCAATAATTGAGGTTCTAACATTCTCCCTCTTTTTGATGATGATAACTATACAATTTTTAAAAAAATATTCATTCTATATAACAAATATGTTTAACGCTCCCCCTAAGTATAACGTCTCCCCTTAAGTATAATATCTCCCTCAATTAATATGCATATGAATTTCTCCCCCTTTGTCATTATCAAAAATTATGAGGGAATATAATAAATATAGTGAGATAAACTCAATATTAATTATAGAGAAAAATAAAAAGATTTTACCATATTTGTTGAAGTCCATATTTCATTGCAAGCACGTAATTCGATTAAACGTATGGATCATTCTTTAAAATTCCAAAATCTATCCTTTTCCTTTTGTTTCTTCGAGTACCCGTAATAGATAATAATCATTTTTGGTACCCACTTACTATGTTAGGGTCCGGGGGGGTTAGCTCTTTGGAAACCATACCCATCTGGGTGTGGTTGAACCTTTACAAATATAATTTTCATTACAAATCACATTCTTATAATAGTTGCTAATATAAAGTTGTTTATCATGATCAATCATATTAGCTGGAATCCATATCTTAATACTATTAGTGATTAGCTTAGTACTTGAAGAATAATTTCTATCATTTCTAAACAAAGTACTATTATGACTATAACTGGTTTTAAAACTATCTTGGTTACGAGTACTAGCACTAAAATTAGTATACAAGAATGCATATCTGTCCTATTTTTACTTTTAGCTTTTTTATAGCCTAAACTGCTTTTATCATAGTGAGTTTTTGGATTCTTAACATAACCTAATCCCTTCCTATTTGAAGCAAGTTGAGAATTTTCAATAATCCTGGATAAATTTTCTCCCCCTTTATTAAAATTGGAAATATTTTTAGTGATGTCATCAAGCTTAGTTTTGAGACTAGTGTTATCTAACTCAACAATTTTAGTTTTTGTTTTTAACTCGTGATTCTCAGAAGCTAGAGCATTATTATTTTGTTTTTGAGCTTCTATTTCTTGACTTAATAGAGCGAGTTGAGAATTGTCTGAATCTTGAATTTTCTCAAGTTCTTCTTCTAATATTCTCTTCTCGTCTTTAAGCATTTCTCTTTCGTATTCCGCTTTCTTCTGATTTTCTAGAGCTTCCTTATATTTTCTTTTGAGACTTTTTAAAGTGTCTAGAAGTTCTGAATTTATTTTTATCATATCATCAAAAGTTTGATCACTAACCTCATTATCTTTTTCCATGAAGCATTTATTTGTTTGCTCCTTTGATTTTTCCTTATTGCTCTTCCACTTCTTATTGCCTTGACTAGATTTCTTTGTAGCCATTTATTCCAGGATGTTGTTACGATCTTTAAAATCCCAGGCTCTGATACCAATTGAAAGTAACTGTGCTCTGATACCAAATGAAAATTACCATGGATCGTGCAATATGGAATTATACAATACTAGTGTGGAAACAAACAAAGATACTATAACAATGTGAATAAGTAGAATAAAACTAACACACCAGGAATTTTTATAGTAGTTCGAACTTCCCGTTCTATGTCTAGTCCCAGACTCCTTCTGGAATTTCAACTACAACAACCCTCACTTAACTCGAAGAACAGGTCTATACAACCTTTGAACAGCCGAACAAGGGACCTGAGCAGCAGAACAGGATTTCGCCCGAACAGCCGAAGAGGACTTCAACTTATACAGAATGTAAGTGACACAATGTGTTCTTGATAACACGAATTTGTCTCTTGATAATACAAACTTCCTATAATCTTTCTTCTTTGTGATATATGTGTGAATGCATGAAGATTTAAGGAAGTAGGAAACTGAATTTGGATGATGTTGAAAGGTACAAAAATATTAGAATCAAGAATTTCGAGAATAGAATAATAATCAGTAGAATTGGTGTTTTTAAAACTTGATTCTATTGTGTTTATAGATAATAAATAGTTGCAATTGTTCATGAAGAGTTATCATCAAGAGTTATGATTATCTGTTGGATTAAAGATTGCAACTCTTCATGAATGGAAATGTCTTTTCATAGAAGTAGCCGTTGTCATATTATTCAGACTTCTGAATTTAAAAATTCAGACTTTTGAATTTGCACGGGCTCAAACCAGAAAGAAAATAGGCTAAAAATGGCCTTATTCAGACGTTTGAAAATTTTCATTCAGGCGTCTGAATATTGTGAAACAATATTCAGGTTTCAACATTTAGACGTTTGAATGAAGTACTTCAGACGTCTGAATTTAGACTGTAACAAAAAATTACCATAGCTCAAATGGCTAGAGCACTTGCCTTCTGAACCAGCGACCTGGGTTTGAGTCCCGCTCCATGCAATTTTTGAAAACTTAATTTTTCATTTAAAATATGAATGTATATGTGTGTATACCATTTGGAGAAAATTTTAACATTTTTAAACTCTAGACACGACACTATATGACTAATAATACTTTGTTTGTCACCTTCGCCTTGTCTCTATCGTGTATATCTCTTCTTGTATCTCCATAAACATTCTTTCATCTTTTTGCACTGTATATCTTCATTTTGAACGTATTTGATTATCTCTTTTTGATGCTCATGTACCTCAAATTAGCTTAGCGATTCTTTGACATAATTGTATAGTTGTTGTCATTAAAATCCAATATTAAGGTTCTAACATTCTCCCCCTTTTTGATGATGACAACTATACAATTTTAAAAAATTATTCATTCTATATAAAAAATACAAATATGTTTAAAGCTCCCCCTAAGTATAACATCTCCCCCTAAGTATAATATCTCCCTCAATTAATATGAATATGAATTTCTCCCCCTTTGTCATTATCAAAAATTATGAGCGAATATAATAAATATAGTGAGATAAACTCAATATTAATTATGGAGAAAAATAAAATAGATTTTACCATATTTGCTGAAGTCCATATTTCATTGCAAGCACGTAATTCTATTAAACGTATGGATCATTCTTTAAAATTCCAAAATCTATCCTTTTCCTTTTGTTTCTCCGAGTACCTGCAATAGATAATAATCATTTTCGGCACCCACTTACTATGTTAGGGTCGGCGGGAGGGGGGGGGGGGGGGTTAGGTGTTTGGAAACCATACCCATTTGGGTGTGGTTGAACCTTTAGAAATATAATTTTCATTACAAATCACATTCTTATAATAGTTGCTAATATAAAGTTGTTTATCACGATCAATCATATTAGCTGGAATCCATATCTTAATACTATTAGTCATTAGCTTAGTACTTGAGGAATAATTTCTACCATTTCTAAACAAAGTACTATTATGACTATAACTAGTTTTAAAACTATCTTGGTTACTAGTGCTAGCACTAAAATTAGTATACAAGAATGCATATCTAGTCCTATTTTTACTTTTAGCTTTTTTATAGCCTAAACCGCTTTTATCATTGTGAGCTTTTGGATTCTTAACATAACCTAATCCCTTCTTATTTGAAGCAAGTTGAGAATTTTCAATAATCCTGGATAAATTTTCTCTCCCTTTATTAAAATTGGAAATATTTTTAGTGATGTCATCAAGCTTAGTTTTGAGACTAATGTTCTCTAACTCAACAATTTTAATTTTTGTTTTTAACTCGTGATTCTCAGAAGCTAGAGCAATATTCTGTTCTTTTTGAGCTTCTATTTCTTGACTTAATAGAGCGAGTTGAGAATTGTCTGAATCTTGAATTTTCACAAGTTCTTCTTCTAATATTCTCTTTTCGTCTTTAAGCATTTCTCTTTCAAATTCCGCTTTCTTCTGATTTTCCAGAGCTTCCTTATATTTTCTTTTGAAACTTTTTAAATTGTCTAGAAGTTTTGAATTTATTTCTATCATATCATCAAAAGTTTGATCACTAACCTCATTATCTTTTGCCATGAAGCATTTATTTGTTTGCTCCTTTGATTTTTCCTTATTTCTCTTCCACTTCTTATTGCCTTGAGATTTCTTTATAGCCATTTATTCTAAGATGTTGTTACGATCTTTAGAATCTCAGGCTCTGATACCAATTGAAACTAACCGTTCTCTGATACCAAATGAAAATTACCATGGATCGTGCTATATGGAATTATACTATACTAGTGCGGAAACAAACTAAGATACTATAACAATATGAATAAGTAAAATAAAACAAGCACACCAGAAATTTTTATACTGGTTCGAACTTCCTGTTCTACGTCCAGTCCCAGACTCCTTCTGGAATTTCAACTACAACAACCCTAACTTAACTCAGAGGAACAGGTCTATACAACCCTTGAACAGCCGAACAAGGGACCTGAGCAGTAGAACAGGATTTCGCCTCAACAGCTGAAGAGGACTTCAACTTATATAGAATGTAAGTGACACAATGTGTTCTTGATAACATGAATTTGTCTCTTGATAATACAAATTTCCTATAATCTTTCTCCTTTATGATATATGTGTGAATGCGTGAAGATTTAAGGAAGTTGGAAACTGAATTTGAATGATGTTGAAAGGTACAAAAATATTAGAATCAAGAATTTCAAGAATAGAATAATAATCAATAGAACTGGTGTATTTAAAGCTTGATTCTAATGTGTTTATATAGATAATAAATAGTTGCAATTGTTCATGAAGAGTTATCATCAAGAGTTATGATTATCTGTTGGATTAAAGATTGCAACGCTTCATGAATGGAAATATCTTTTCATAAAAGTAGCCGTTGTCATATTATTCAGACTTCTGAATTTAAAAATTCAGACTTCTGAATTTGCACGGGCTCAAACCAGAAAGAAAATAGGCTAAAAGTGGCCTTATTCAGATGTTTGAAAATCTTCATTCAGGCGTCTGAATATTGTGAAACAATTTTCAGGTTTCAGCATTTAGACGTCTGAATGAAGTATTTCAGACGTCTGAATTTAGACTGTAACAAAAAATTACCATATCTCAAATGGCTAGTGCACTTGCCTTTTGAACCAGCGACCTGGGTTTGATGCCCACTCCATGAAATTTTTGAAAACTTGATTTTTCATTTAAAATATGAATGTATATGTGTGTATATCATTTGGAGAAGATTTTAACATTTTTGAACTCGAGACACGACACTATATGACTAATAATACTTTGTTTGTCACCTTCACCTTGTCTTTATCGTGTATATCTCTTCTTGTATTTCCATATACATTCTTTCATCTTTTTGTACTGTATATCTTCATTTTGAACGTATTTGATTATCTCTTTTTTATGCTCATGTACCTGCAAATTAGCTTAGCGATTCTTTGACATAATTGTATAGTTGTTGTCATTAGAATCCAATAATTGAGGTTCTAACATTCTCCTCCTTTTTGATGATGACAACTATACAATTTTAAAAAAATATTCATTCAATATAAAAAATACAAATATGTTTAAAGCTCCCCCTAAGTATAACATCTCCCCCTAAATATAATATCTCCCTCAATTAATATGCATATGAATTTCTCCCCCTTTGTCATTATCAAAAATTATGAGGGAATATAATAAATATAGTGAGATAAACTCAATATTAATTATGGAGAAAAATAAAATAGATTTTACCATATTTGCTGAAGTCCATATTTCATTGCAAGCACGTAATTCTATTAAACGTATGGATAATTCTTTAAAATTTGAAAATCTATCATTTTCCTTTTGTTTCTCCGAGTACCTGCAATAGATAATAATCATTTTCGGTACCCACTTACTATGTTAGGGTCTGGGGGGGTTAGGTCTTTGGAAACCATACCCATTTGGGTGTGGTTGAACCTTTACAAATATAATTTTCATTACAAATCACATTCTTATAGTAGTTGCTAATATAAAGTTGTTTATCATGATCAATCATATTAGCTGGAATCCATATCTTAATACTATTAGTCATTAGCTTAGTAATTGAAGAATAATTTCTATCATTTCTAAACAAAGTAGTATTATGACTATAACTGTTTTTAAAACTATCTTGGTTACTAGTGCTAGCACTAAAATTAGTATACAAGAATGCATATCTAGTCCTATTTTTACTTTTAGCTTTTTTATAGCCTAAACCGCTTTTATCATTGTGAGCTTTTGGATTCTTAACATAACCTAATCCCTTCTTATTTGAAGCAAGTTGAGAATTTTCAATAATCCTGGATAAATTTTCTCTCCATTTATTAAAATTGGAAATATTTATAGTAATGTCATCAAGCTTAGTTTTGAGACTAGTGTTCTCTAACTCAACAATTTTAATTTTTGTTTTTACTCGTGATTCTCAGAAGCTAGAGCATTATTCTTTTCTTTTTTGAGCTTCTATTTCTTGACTTAATAGAGCGAGTTGAGAATTGTCTGAATCTCGAATTTTCTCAAGTTTTTCTTCTAATATTCTCTTCTCGTCTTTAAGCATTTCTCTTTCGAATTCCGCTTTCTTCTGATTTTCCAGAGCTTCCTTATATTTGCTTTTGAGACTTTTTAAAGTGTCTAGAAGTTCTGAATTTATTTCTATCATATCATCAAAAGTTTGATCACTAACCTCATTATCTCTTGCCATGAAGCATTTATTTGTTTGCTCCTTTGATTTTTCCTTATTGCTCTTTCACTTCTTATTGCCTTGACTAGATTTCTTTATGGCCATTTATTCTAGGATGTTGTTACGATCTTTAGAATCCCAGGCTCTGATACCAATTGAAACTAACTGTTCTCTGATACCAGATGAAAATTACCGTGGATCGTGCTATATGGAATTATACTATACTAGTGCGGAAACAAACTAAGATACTATAACAATGTGAATAAGTAAAATAAAACAAGCACTCCAGGAATTTTTATACTGGTTCAAACTTCTCGTTCTACGTCTAGTCCCAGACTTCTTCTGGAATTTCAACTACAACATCCCTCACTTAACTTGGAGGAACAGGTCTATATAACCCTTGAACAGACGTACAATGGACCTGAGCAGCAGAACAGGATTTCGCCTCAACAGCCGAAGAGGACTTCAACTTATACAGAATGTAAGTGACACAATATGTTCTTGATAACACGAATTTGTCTCTTGATAATACAAACTTCCTATAATCTTTCTTCTTTGTGATATATGTGTGAATGCATGAAGATTTAAGGAAGTAGGAAACTGAATTTGGATGATGTTGAAAGGTACAAAAATATTAGAATCAAGAATTTTGAGAATAGAATAATAATCAGTAGAATTGGTGTTTTTAAAACTTGATTCTATTGTGTTTATAGATAATAAATAGTTGCAATTGTTCATGAAGAGTTATCATCAAGAGTTATGATTATCTGTTGGATTAAAGATTGCAACTCTTCATGAATGGAAATGTCTTTTCATAGAAGTAGCCGTTGTCATATTATTCAGACTTCTGAATTTAAAAATTCAGGCTTCTAAATTTACATGGTCTCAAACCAGAAAGAAAATAGGCTAAAAATGCCCTTATTCAAACGTTTGAAAATTTTCGTTCAGACATCTGAATATTGTGAAACAATATTCAAGTTTCAGCATTTAGACGTCTGAATGAAGTATTTCAGACGTCTGAATTTAGCCTCTAACAAAAAATTACCATAGTCCAAATGGCTAGAGCACTTGCCTTCTAAACCAACGACCTGGGTTCGAGTCCTGCTCCATGCAATTTTTGAAAACTTGATTTTTCATTTAAAATATGAATGTATATGTGTGTATACTATTTGGAGAAGATTTTAACATTTTTAAACTCTAGACACGACACTATATGACTAATAATACTTTGTTTGTCACCTTCGCCTTGTCTCTATCGTGTATATCTCTTCTTGTTTCTCCATATACATTCTTTGATCTTTTTGTACTGTATATCTTCATTTTGAACGTATTTGATTATTTCTTTTTGATGCTCATGTACCTGCAAATTAGCTTAGTGATTCTTTGACATAATTGTATAGTTGTTGTCATTAAAATCCAATAATTGAGGTTCAAACGAAAGTAAACGATGACAATAATAATGTGTTGCCCGTTTATTTAGTCTATTAATTGAAATGAGAAATTAAATTTTAATAAAATTAGAAATCCATCAGAGTTAAATGAACCTTAATGTTATATAAATGAGAATTAATGCAATAACTAATTTAGTACAAATAAATTTATGGAACCAACGGTAAGATCTTAACTGATTGTGATTAATAATTGGAGATAATGTCAAATCCATTTATAATACGACTATTGGTTGATGTAAAGATTTTAAATCAAGATTTATTAATTTATTTGAATGTAGATTTTAGTGATTGGGTTTATTTCAAATAAATGAAATTAAATATCTAGATATTACATTAATTGAAATTAAGATAACATTTGTGAATAATAATGTAATAAACCATGAACCAGTGTTAATTTCATCCGTTGGATAATAATGAATTGAATAGTAGAATGAAAAATAATTTAATGGAAATTTTTGGAAATTTAATTTATAATTTTTGAATTTAATGAAATTGTGGTTAATACTGTAATTGTTAAATTTATCAACTCTACTTTGACATTTAAATTTGGGTAAATTAGTATAAATGATTTAGAAATTTAAAAATGATGAAATTTGTTAATTATAGAGTTGAATTTGAAATTTTGATTTAATTTGTTAATTAATTAATTTATTTAATTAATGTAAAAATGGCCATTTTGGCCACTGACTCGGATTTCGACGAAACCATTTCATCGGATCTGTAACGGTAAATTATTGTAGGATTTCAAGTTCCATAGCGATCGGACTTGTCGTTTGATCGTACGGACTCGAAACGCCTTGAATATAATAAAATTGAAATCAATTTGAAATAAATTGATTTTAGCATAACTTCTTCATACGATGGAATTTGGACTTGAAACTTGTTCCATCGCGTTTAAAATATTTAAAAACATCTATTTTGGTATATGGATTAACCCAATTTCGTTTTGGAGTCAGAACGGACTTTTTGGGCCATTCATCGTTCAACGCGCTTATAAATCTTGTCCATCTATTCTGTTTCAACATTACCTATATATACCCTGCTATAAACCTTACTCCAATTCTTATGTCATTATTCTATACGTACAATTCCATCAGCTCCTCCTCTTTCCAATGGCTGCAAACCATAACTTCAATTGCAATTCAAAAATTAAATGAAAATTCAATCTCCTCAAATACTATCAAAATTTATATGGATTCGAAGCTCTCAAAGAGCGTAACTCTGATCTACAACTCGATTTTTGATTCGACACATTGTTTGTCCAAAAATTGAAGGTTTATTTTCGGCTGTTCTTTTGCGTCGAAATCAACTGCAGCTGATCGACAAATCATTGATACCATCGCGTAGAGATCGACGAGTGCTTCTCATTGCTGTTGTTCATTTGATGAATTAACGACTGGATCGAGCAAATAAATTCGATTATGGTTTTGGTACCAAGCGGCGTCCGGTGTAGTTAGGGCATCTTCGACGAGCGGGGGGGGGGGGGGTGCTTAGGCGTCGGCGCTTCGCCTAGCACGCACACGCAGGCCATGGCGATCGATCGGCTTCGATCAATTGGGGCGGCGCAAGGGTTCGAGCAAGGACGCAATTAGGTTCGATAATTCTGGAAGAAGGACGTACGCGTGAAATAGATGATGACGTGTGTACGATTTATTTATTTCTTATTTTATTTTAATTATATTGTTGATGTTCTAATACGCATAACTTTCACATACGGACTCAGATTCACGCGCAGTTTTCTCCGCTGGGTTCGTGTTGGAATTCTGGACATTCTGGCCCTGGTTTGGACGAATTTGGAGACTGTTCAATTTTTGGGTTTAAGTTGGATTTAAATTCAATTTAAATTCAAAAATTGAGTGTTTTAACCCACTCACAACTTCTAAAGTTTCTTATGTTTGTTAAATTAATTTTTAGTGTGATTTGAAATTTATTTATTGCTATTTAGTATATTTTTATCATCATTCTAGTTAAATTTTAATTTATTTGGTTAAATTGTTATTTAATTTATTATTGCATATAAACTGCCAGTTAGATGGATAGTTTAATTTATTATTGAATATAGACTATTAGTAATTACATGTTATTTATTATATGCTCTATATTGATGTTATTGTTTAAATTGGATGATGATTATGATAAATGGTTGATGCTTGATATTGGATGAATGGATGTTGTAGTTTATATTGTTTTAAACTGCAAAAATTTTATGCACTTTATTTCATTCAGGATTGCAGTTTGAAATGATATATAACCATAATTTTTGTTTTAAATTGCGGATTGAAATGATAAATATCTGTACCACTTGACCATAGGGTAGAAAATTATATACGAACACCGTGATCTATATATAAAAATATTTTGAAATGATTTTCTATGTTTTGGTAAAGAAATATATGATTTTGGAGATATTGATTTGGATATTTTATAAAGGTTCTTTATATATAGTTAAATCCTTGGTTTAAGCTATGAATAAAATTTGTTTAAAGTATAAAATAAGTTTAATAATAAAGTTTGATTTTAATAAAATATAATATGGATAAGGATTTACTTAAATTATATTTTAATATAGAGTTTATATTGATTTTTATAAATCAAGTTTGAGAAGATAGTTCGAAATTGATTGAGATTTTATCTAATTAAGAACTATATTTAATAAGAATCCATTTGGAACTTAATTTAAAAGAATATGGTTTTATAACTTAATTCGAGTTTAAGGTGATTAAGTGAATAAATTAAGGAATATTCAATTTTGAAATTGAAGTTTTATTTAAAGGATATTGGTTTTAGTAAGCAAATATTTAAATACCAAATAATAGTAAAAGTGAAATTAATATATAAATGAATTATAAAATTTAGTTTTGAAATATAGAATATTTATGCTTTGAAATATATTAAATTTAGAAATCTAGAAATTCGGGTTGTTTTGGAATTGATTTGTGAAAATTAAAGAAGCTATTTTGGTTATATAAAGTGTTTTAAATATTTAAACCACATCAGTGGTGGAAGTTATGAGTTTCGAGGTAGTATAAATTGAAAGGGTTATATTTCTAGCATTGATTTCGAAGTGTTGTAATGTTGAAAATGTTATGATTTTTGAAAAGGATATATTTTAAATAATGATACTATATTGATTTCGGTTTTTATAAAAACAATATCGTATGGATTTGGTTTTAAATTGGAAATGATATCGTATTCATATGGTTTTGAAATGGATATTATATTCTGGTTTTGAAGTATAAATTATTTTGAAATGACTGCGGTGTTATAATAACGTTGGTTGTTGAAGAGACCGGGATCGAAAGTTGTCATACTCTCTGCCAACTTCGAAAACCACTTTAACAACCGTGTACGCGGTGGAGATTCCAGAGTAAAGTAGGATGGTTGCGGCGTTTCCTTTGAGGTAAATTCATGGACCCGACTATCGTGAGTTGGCATAAGGTGGCCAAAACAGGTGCGATTGACGGGTTAAGAAGATAGCACCTTTTATCGGACACATCCCTTTGATATTATACTCTGACTTAGTATTGATTCGGTGGACACTTTTGATTTTTGATTTGGGGGTGTGGCTCGAGGTGGTCGGTAGGTGCGCGCCACGCGTTACCACCAACCCGTAGGTGTAATCGGTATATCTACCCTGGCATTGTCTAGTTGTGCCGTGTCACCTACCCTAGCGCGCCTTGTATGAGTTTGGTTTTCTCCCATAGCCCGTGTGGTATCTCTGCTGGCTTCTCGATCAGGAGGGACTATGATATTTGATGGACTACTGGGACTATTATGTGTTAAGGGCTATACGAGTAACGCCTTAATGCTATGAAAAACTTAAATTTATTTAACTATTAGACACTATTATAATAGCGAAATATTACTACATAGTAAATAGTTTAACGGATCCTTAGAAGATGTGAATCCTGAGCATCTCTTAAGTTACTGCACTAACATTACACACTGGATAGGAGAAGCCAAATCCCATAAACATCTCTGACGCTGTAACAACCCTGTATTTTGTAATTATTTTAATTGTATATTTTAATTATTTTAATTTAAATTTTGATAAAAAAAACTTATTTTACTTATTGAAATGATTAAATTTTATTATTTAAATATAAATCTTGATTTTTATATGAATTATAATTCCAAAACTTGTGTAAGTTGAATATTTCCAGGAAAAGTGAATTTTTGGTCAAATAGTCAAACTTTGACTTTTAACTTAAAATTTAAAAGTTTGAAATTTTAAATTTTATCTTTTATTATGAAAATTGACTTAATAACTTGAACACTGCTTTTTGTTTCATGGAAGCGGAGTTAAACTGCAAAAGATATGTACATTTCAATTTTGAGTATAAATTGTTTATTTTGCAATTTTGTTATTTTAAATTGTATAAATTTTATTTTTTTTCTCTGTCCTATTTTATTTTAATACATTTTAATATGTTATATTATGTATATTTTGACTTTTAAATATTTTTAAAATGATAATAGAATTTTTCTAAAATTTACTATGATGATTTCCTATTTTTAAAAGGCTGTTTTCCTTTTTCTGCTATTTTCTTCATCTAAACTATATTTAAGTTAAAATTTATTTATTTACTTTTGTGATTTCCATTTTATTTTGTGTTCTTATCTTTATAAATACTTTTAAGTACATAAAAATTTTCCCAAGTTCATTGCACTTATTTTTCATATTTTCAAGACTAGTTGCAAATTTTGCTGTTTTATTTAATTAAACTATACATAATTAATAATTAATTAATTTATTTTTGTTTATTTACTAAATTTTCATATTTTATCTGATTTTATATATATATTTTAGTTATATAAGGTTTAAAAAGAAAATAATGGAAATTTGAAGAGTTTGTGTCTCTTTTGTTGCTCAAGGCTCTTCGTTTTCCCGCCTCTTTGTTTTCCAACCTTTTCATTTTTAGCCTTAGCAGACCATATCTTTTTTCTATTGCCGTGACTCCCTCTCATATTCATGTGAAAAATGTTTCTCAACTCCTCCTAAAAACTCACGGCTTGATAAGAGAGGAGAAAAATTGCAAATGGCTTCCTTTATCTCTTCTCTTCTTCACAATTTCAATGATTTTGCTTCCTCCTTTGCAAAGCTTTGCTTGGCCCCACTCTCCACCATCATCACCGACCATCACCTCCTCCATCTCTAGCTGCAACATCAGCCTCTACTCTGTCCATGTCAGGCCATGGCATCCCAATGATGAAAACAACACAAAAACTCCTTGAAACTATGCTAGCCTAGCCACAAAACATCACCTACCTCTTCCTATACACTTTGGCCACCCCTAGAACCACCACCACCAGCCACTACCTGACCTTTGGCCACTGCTACACCATCTCCAGATCTGACCTGAAGCAAGGCCGTGAGCCCTAGGCCAAAACCCCACCATCCAAACTTGTAGAACCATGAACAAACCATCCATTCACCAAATCCCTTCATGTTGCTTGCCTTATCACCTCACAACCACCACATATGGCCTTGGCCGCCTCCTATATCTCCACCACCACCATGATACCACCTCTGACCTTCCACCTCTCCACTGTCCAGACCTGTACTTGCCTTTGGCCGAGCCCCACTTGCTTTTGGTCGAGCCAAAAATGCACCCAAACCCTACCTATTGTTGCCTTGACTTAGTATGCTTCATGTTGTAACTCATCCATCTTCATCCACTTGTTGCCATGTGTTTTGATGCTAAACCCAAGTCATGTTGAAACCTAGGTCGAGCCTACTGTGATGAGAACAAGCCCAATTGATCATGTGACAAGCCATGTTGTCGTGGTCAGGCACTTTCGTGTTAAAGCTGGGTAATGTTCTTTGCTGATTTAAAGTTTCCATTTCGTTTAAATTCATATTTGTATTGTACGCATATGTTTATATGGTCTTTTTTATTTGTTGTATACAAGATCATTATCAAGGCTTTCCATTTCATTCAATTTAAATCGGGTTTGTCGTGCTTTTGGAATCGCTCTTGTGTTTGTTGTTTTGGTCTCTAGCTTCGAAAAGGTGAGTCTTTCTCACTCTGACATTTATACTTATGAAATAGTGAATTGATGACAAGTGTTTAGTAATATAAAATGTTTATGCAAGTTAATGATGATTATATGATATTCTATGCCATGTTGTTACCATGTTAAAACTGTTAATTATAACCTGACATCTGATATATGACATTATATTGTGACATTGACATTGTTTATATTGTTTATGCATATATTCACACTGCAAGTTCCCTGTTAGAATAGAATCATTATGGGTTGAAACGATACATACCCGAACGGACTTTAGAATAGGAAAAAATCGTTATGGGCTGAAATGATAGGCCTGAGCGATTTTTATTGTATTTTATTTGGCTTGGGATTGCGGGTTTGAAATGATAAAACCCGGTTTTCTTTGTAAATTACGGATTGAAATGATATATATCCGTATCACTTGACCTAGGTTAGAAAATTATATACAGACCCCGTGGTATATTTTTAAATGATTTTTTTTAAATATGTATTTTCAAAAGTATGAAATTTTGATTTAAAATATATATATTATGGTTTTAAGAAAGTTAAATATTAAATCTTGAAATTGTGAATTTAAGTGAATTCAAGTATGTAAATTTGGAGTAAATGTGACGTTTGACTTTAAATTTTATTTTAAGATGTAAATAAATAATGGAAATTAAATTTAAAGTTTTGAAATGATATTTGAAGTAAAATTTTAAGTTTATTAAATTTATAAATTAATAAACAGTGAATTTTGACTTAATAAATGAATGGAGTTTGCAAAATTGAATATTTGATCTTAAAATTTTATTGTGTTAAATCATATGTTAAAATGATTTTAAATGTGAAAGTTTGAAGTCTAGAAATATGATTTTTAAGTTGTAATAATAAAAATTTGGAGTTTTATTATTATTTTTGAAAAGCTAAAATGAAACCTGGAATTTTATAGCATTTTCAAAATGCTTTAGTCTTTTGACAGCATTTTAATGCTATTGTTTTGAATCTAACAATGTTTGAAATAACTAAATATCTATTACGACATTTTATAAATGTCGCTATTCTTGAAATAAACCATTTTGGAAAATATAAGCTACGATAGCACTTTATAAATGCTGTCGTTGCTATAATTTGACAATGTTTTGAAATGTTATAGATTTTAACACTGTTTGGGCTATATTTTAAAGTGTTAAATAATTTAACTTATGAAATGGATTATCTGTGAAATTTTAGAAGTTTTGAATATTTAAATTTGAATTTTTAAGGAATTTAAATTGAATTTGAATTTAAATAAAGTTTACTTGGTTATGTGTTAAACGGAATGAAATGTAATATAATAAATGAATTTTTGAATGGAATTTTGGAATGTATTTTTGGTAATGATGTTTGAAATAATAAATGAATGACATATTTGATTGTTAAATGATATTTAACTTTGAATATTTGGATTTGAATTCAAATAATGATTTGATTATGAAGTTTTGAAAGGATGTAATATTTTAATGATTTTGAAATGGTTTGGAAATGATTTGATCTTTATTTTAATAAAGAATGTGAATGTTGAATGATATTTGATTTTTCTTTATTTGATAAAGGAATATTTGAAGTTTATATTTGTATGAAAAGATATTTGGTTTAATTGTATTTTAAGTTTATTTTAATAATATTGGATTTATGAAATGAATATTTCAAAACTACATAATAATGAAATTAGATTTGAGATATGAATATATCGAATTATAAAGTTTAGTTTTGAAATGTGGGATATTAAAGTTTGAAAACATATTAAAATTGGATAACTTATTTTGTAGATCAAATCTATATTTGAAATTTATAAGATTTGAAATGTTTTGTTAGAAAACTGAATTGAATTGAAATTGATGGTTTGATTTGAATTAAATTGGAAATTTGAAATTTTGAATTAAATTGGAAATAAATTTGTAAAATGTAAAGAATTAAATGAATGTTTCATGATTTCAAATGTATGATTTCAGAATGTTATGATTTTCAAAGTGTAATGATTTCAAGTATTTTGGTTTCGAAAGAGTTATAACTTTGAAAGTATTATGATTTTTGGGAGTGAATATAGGTTTGAGATGGAAATGATAAAGTATAAACTATTTTGATTTGAATATAGTTTTGAAATAAAAATGATTTTGGTTTCGAAGTATAAACTATTTTGATTGAATAAATAGTTTTGAAATAAAAATGGTTTTGGTTTCGAGGCGTAAACTATTTTGAAAGGAATATAGTTTTGAAATGAAATGATTTGATCCTTTTGAAATATAAACTATTTTGAAATGACCACGGCGTTATAATAACGTTTGGTTGTTTAAGAGACCGGGATCGAAAGTTGTCATACTCTCTGCCAACTCCGAAAACCCCTTTAACAACCGTGTACGCGGTGGAGATTCCAGAATGAAGTAGGATGGTGGCGACGTTCTTGAGGTATATTACGTGGACCCAACTCCCATGAGTTGGCATAAGGTGGCTAAAACAGGAGCGATCTCGGGCCAAAGGAGGTAGCATCTCTGGTCGGACACATTCCTTCGATACTATACTCTTACTGGTGATTGATTAGATGGCCATCCTTCGATTTTGATTGGGAGTGTGTTCCGAGGTGGGCGTATGTGGCTGCTACGTTACCACCAGCCCGTGTGCGTAATTGGTATATCTACCCTGGCATTGCCTTGTGTGCCGTGTCACCTATCATACCGAGCCTTTACTACGAGTTTGTTTTTCTCCCGTAGCCCGTGTGGTATCCTCTGACAATCACCCAAAGTGGAGATGGCATGATATTGGATGGACTACTGGGACTATTTTGTGTGAAGGGTGATATGGGTAGCCCGGAACGCTATTTAAAAGTATGTTTATTTTACTGTAGACATTATTATAGTAGCGCAATATTACTACATAGTAAATAGTTTAACGGATCCTTAAAGGATGGGCGATCCCAAGCATCCTTTAAGTTACTGATGCATTTTTGTTACTGTTCACTTGAGTTTATTTACAGTTCATAAGTATTTATATCCTGACTCGAGTGTTTTGTATTTTGCTTTACGCTCGAGTCAGATTGAGTGAGTTAGCATTCAAGATTCACCTTCGGAGTTGGAGCTTTCCTTGAAGATCCAGCCATCTATTTTGCTTTCTGTATCCAGTGATATCAGTGATGTATTCTGATTTGTACCTGATGTATATTGTTACTTTTTGTTGTATCATGTTTAACTCTGATGTATCTTATTTTTATATAGTAGCTTCATGAACTACTATTTCTTTTAAATTCCGCTGCATTATTAAATACTCTGTGTCTGTGATCTGTGATTATGTATTTACTGTATATTCTGAGATTTGCCAAATTTTATATACAACGCGGTATTTTGAGCAATTCAAGTCCGACATGTGCGGATGCGAATGGTTGAAAATATCGGGTCGTTACACTTGGTATCAGAGCTTTGGTAGCTCTAGGCAAAACTCAGCATATAGAGTAGATATATTTGCAGAATCACTTTCATTCGAGTTGAATCTCTTTCTTTTGACTCGATTCCTTGGAATTTTGGAACGTTCCCTGCGGTTCCAAAATCCATTCTTATTCCCCACTATTCATCTTCATTTGATTTCGGAGTATCCCATAACTCCACTTCGAATGATCTTTATAGTGAATTGGCGGTCACACCAGTATTCTAATTTTCTTGTAAAAGGGGTGAAACTCTTTTACAATTAGCATCGATTCACCAAAGATTTATATTTATCATCAGTTTAGATGCTAGTATCTCCTATTATCCCAAACTTTATCTCTTGAAGTCGAATGTAGATTTACCCAGAAAATCCACATCGATCTTATTCTTTAAGTCATGGTTGACCCGGTTAAGGTTGCCCGCGATTTATTTCAGCTTATCCACCTCCCTACTCTGTATTTTATCATCCTGTCTTTTGTTTCCAATCTATTCTTCCAAACATTTTGAATTGTACTTGTAAATCTATATTTTGTTTTATATATTGTGTTGTTTGAGTTGTTGATGTTGGATTGGGTTTCTGATCGATTCGTCTGATCAACGCTATCGATAAGATTTCCAAAACACTTTGACAGAACAAACTGACACAATATTATTTTTAAAAACTTGGGAAATGAAATAAATTTTGATATATAAGTAAATTTATGGAACTTAATAAATTGATTTAAATTGATAATTTGAAATGATAATACTTGATTTATCATTTATTGTTCTACAAATGAATTTATAAATAGTTGTTTATAAATTGATTTGGGAACTGGCATTAATTTAAATCAAGAATTTGAGAATTTAATTTCCGATGGATTTCAAACCTTATGTTTAAAATTTTAAAAGGATATATTATTTAAAGTATTTTCAAGTAGAAATTTGTTTCCAAAGAATTTTAAAGTTTAAAATTAGTGCTCTTCTCTTGGTCGCTGAAAAATAACTTCGATGATGACTGCAGCATCATCGACATTCATTTTCGAGTTTCAAAGTGAAGAGACAGTTCTGTAGTCTTACTACAGCTTTGTTTTGGGAATTTAATTGATTTGAATTTCTAAAATATGACTTGATTTTAATATATATAGATATATGATTGAAATTTGATTTGACATATTATGTATATATTATTAGTTATCTCTAAATGGTTTGAATGGAATCAGAAATTTAATTCTTAAATTCTATCTTAAAGAATAATTTCGATTATGAAAGAAAAAAATTATTTAAAAATTTGGATAAATGATTCAAACTTGAGATAATTGAATTTGAAAGTTTTATTTGTATAACACACAATTGCATTTCAATATAACTTACCTTAATTTTTTTAAAAAGTTAACAATGTAATTAGATAATATACAATATAAAAGGATTTTATAAATAAAATTTGAGTGGTTATAATAAATGTTATACACTTAAATTTCGGTTATAAAAGATTAACAGCGGTAAATAAAGAAAAAGAAAATTTAAAGAGATTTTATTTAAACAATCAAATTTGATTTAATACGGAACCTTAAGTCTAACCCAGAAATTTTAATAAAAGTTATTTCCTGAAATGAATATGTTTGTATACTAAACAATGTATCTTTGAATAGAAAATAAAATATATTTGAATGGGATATTTTGTAATAAGGTTTATTTAACATGAAATCATAGTTTAATTGATGTATAAATGAACAAAGGTGTAAAGAAATTTGATTGCTATATTTGCTATGATATCTATTTTATAAATAATTTATTTATAAAATAGATATGTCTTGTAAAATGAATAATTTTGATTTAAATAGTTAAGATGTATTTTTAATATCACTAAAATTTGATTATTGAGAATTTGGTTTTCAAATGGAAATTTAAAGTGTAACTTGTTGAAGGAATATCCTATTTATGAAATGAGTATTTTAAATAAAGTGTTAGGTTATTTGTTAAATTAAGAAATAGGTAAAATAATGAACTTTTGACTTAATAAATGAAGTATAGTTTAATTGGATATTCCATTCATAAAAGTTGTTTTAATAAATATAAGTAAATGATATCCAAATGAATATTTCTAAAATTGAACTGATTTGAAATACTAATATGTCTACTGTAACATATTATAAGTGCTGCTGTTTCTAAAATAAAATGTTTTGGAAATTTTATAATTGAATAAATGAACTTAGAAATGTTACAACTTTGAAATGAGTATTATTTGACATTGAATTTAAATGGTTTAAAGGAAGATTATTTTAAAGGTGTTCTGATTTCAGAGTATTATGATTTCAAAGCATGATGATTTCAAATTTATTATCTTATTTTGTTTTTAAAACTACCTTTTAGTTGTCCTTATTTTCCTTATCTTTCTATAGAATGAGGAGGCTATTGCTTACACCAGTCTGTTTAGAAATCTTTCTATAATCTTTGAAAATCTTTGGTACTTATCTGGATCAGCACACTGCTTACCATCCACAGACTATCAGTCAAACGGGAAGGGTGAATCAGATTTTAGAGGATCTTTTTGTGCTTGTATTTTTTATTTTGGAGGATCTTGGAAGACCATCTCCACCTTGTTAAACTTACCTATAACAATAGTTATCAGGTATGATTCGAATATGCTTGTCATCTTATCTAAATCTTGTCACATTCTATATTTTTTTTCTGTGCTTTCCCGTACCTCGTTCCTTTTCGGGGACGAAAAGTTTTGAGTGGGGGAGAGTGTAACAACCCTGTATTTTGTAATTATTTTAATTGTATATTTTAATTATTTTAATTTAAATTTTGATAAAAAAACTTATTTTACTTATTGAAATGATTAAATTTTATTATTTAAATATAAATCTTGATTTTTATATGAATTATAATTCCAAAACTTGTGTAAGTTGAATATTTCCAGAAAAAGTGAATATTTGGTCAAATAGTCAAACTTTGACTTTTAACTTAAAATTTAAAAGTTTGAAATTTTAAATTTTATCTTTTATTATGAAAATAGATTTAATAACTTGAACACTGCTTTTTGTTTCATGGAAAACGGAGTTAAACTGCAAAAGATATGTACATTTCAATTTTGAGTATAAATTGTTTATTTTGCAATTTTGTTATTTTAAATTGTATAAATTTTATTTTTTTCTCCGTCATATTTTATTTTAATATTTTTTAATATGTTATATTATGTATATTTTGAATTTTAAATATTTTTAAAATGATAATAGAATTTTTCTAAAATTTACTATGATGATTTCCTATTTTTAAAAGGCCGTTTTCCTTTTTCTGCTATTTTCTTCATCTAAACTATATTTAAATTAAAATTTATTTATTTACTTTTGTGATTTCCTTTTTATTTTGTGTTCTTATCTTTATTTATAAATACTTTTAAGTACATAAAAATTTTCCCAAGTTCATTGCACTTATTTTTCATATTTTCAAGACTAGTTGCAAATTTTGTTGTTTTATTTAATTAAACTATATATAATTAATAATTAATTTATTTATTTTTGTTTATTTACTAAATTTTCATATTTTATCTGATTATATATATATATTTCAGTTATTTAGGTTTAAAAAGAAAATAATGGAAATTTGAAGAGTTTGTGTCTCTTTAGTTGATCAAGGCTCTTCGTTTTCCCGCCTCTTTGTTTTCCAACCTTTTCATTTCTAGCCTTAGCCGACCATATCTTTTTGCTATTGCCGTGACTCCCTCTCATATTCACGTGAAAAATGTTTCTCAACTCCTCGTAAAAACTCAAGGCATGATAAGAGAGAAAAAAATTTGCAAATGGCTTCCTTTATCTCTTCTCTTCTTCACAGTTTCAATGATTTTGCTTCCTCCTTTGCAAAGCTTTGCTTGGCCCCACTCTCCACCATCATCACCGACCATCACCTCCTCCATCTCTAGCTACAACATCAGCGTCTCCTCTGTCAATGTCAGGCCGTGGCATCCCAAAGATGAAAACAACACAAAAACTCCTTGAAACTATGCTAGCCTAGCCACAAAACATCACTTACCTCTACCTATACACTTTGACCACGCCTAGAACCACCACCACCAGCCACTACCTGACCTTTGGCCGCTGCTACACCATCTCCAGATCTGACCTGAAGTAAGGCCGTGAGCCCTAGGCCCACCATCCAAACTTGTAGAACCATGAACAAACCATCCATTCACCAAATCCCTTCATGTTGCTTGCCTTATCACCTCACAACCATCACATATGGCCTTGGCCGCCTCCTATTTCTCCACCACCACCATGATACCACCTCTGACCTTCCACCTCTCCACTGTCCAGACCTGTACTTGCCTTTGGCCGAGCCCCACTTGCTTTTGGTCGAGCCAAAAATGCACCCAAACCCTACCTATTGTTGCCTTGACTTAGTATGCTTCATGTTGTAACTCCTCCATCTTCATCCACTTGTTGCCATGTGTTTTGATGCTAAACCCAAGTCATGTTGACACCTAGGCCGAGCCTAGTGTGATGAGAACAAGCCCAATTGATCATGTGACAAGCCATGTTGTCGTGGTCAGGCACTTTCGTGTTAAAGCTGGGTAATGTTCTTTGTTGATTTAAAGTTTCCATTTCGTTTAAATTCATATTTGTATTGTACGCATATGTTTATATGGTCTTTTTTATTTGTTGTATACAAGATCATTATCAAGGCTTTCCATTTCATTCAATTTAAATCGGGTTTGTCGTGCTTTTGGAATCGCTCTTGTGTTTGTTGTTTTGGTCTCTAGCTTCGAAAAGGTGAGTCTTTCTCACTCTGACATTTATACTTATGAAATAGTGAATTGATGACAAGTGTTTAGTAATATAAAATGTTTATGCAAGTTAATGATGATTATATGATATACTATGCCTTGTTGTTACCATGTTAAAACTGTTAATTATAACCTGACATCTGATATATGACAATATATTGTGACATTGACATTGTTTATATTGTTTATGCATATATTCACACTGCAAGTTCCCTGTTAGAATAGAATCATTATGGGTTGAAACGATACATACCCGAACGGACTTTAGAATAGGAAAAAATCGTTATGGGCTGAAATGATAGGCCTGAGCGATTTTTATTGTATTTTATTTGGCTTGGGATTGCGGGTTTGAAATGATAAAACCCGGTTTTCTTTGTAAATTACGGATTGAAATGATATATATCCGTATCACTTGACCTAGGTTAGAAAATTATATACATACCCCGTGGTATATTTTTAAATGATTTTTTTTAAATATGTATTTTCAAAAGTATGAAATTTTGATTTAAAATATATATATTATGGTTTTAAGAAAGTTAAATATTAAATCTTGAAATTGTGAATTTAAGTGAATTCAAGTATGTAAATTTGGAGTAAATGTGACGTTTGACTTTAAATTTTATTTTAAGATGTAAATAAATAATGGAAATTAAATTTAAAGTTTTGAAATGATATTTGAAGTAAAATTTTAAGTTTATTAAATTTATAAATTAATAAACAGTGAATTTTGACTTAATAAATGAATGGAGTTTGCAAAATTGAATATTTGATCTTAAAATTTTATTGTGTTAAATCATATGTTAAAATGATTTTAAATGTGAAATTTTGAAGTCTAGAAATATGATTTTTAAGTTGTAATAATAAAAATTTGGAGTTTTATTATTATTTTTGAAAAGCTAAAATGAAACCTGGAATTTTATAGCATTTTCAAAATGCTTCAGTCTTTTGACAGCATTTTAATGCTATTGCTTTGAATCTAACAATGTTCGAAATAACTAAATATCTATTACGGCATTTTATAAATGTCGCTATTCTTGAAATAAACCATTTTGATAAATATAAGCTATGATAGCACTTTATAAATGCTGTCGTTGCTATAATTTGACAATGTTTTGAAATGTTATAGATTTTAACACTGTTTGGGCTATATTTTAAAGTGTTAAATAATTTAACTTTTAAAATGGATTATCTGTGAAATTTTAGAAGTTTTGAATATTTAAATTTGAATCTTAAGGAATATAAATTGAATTTGAATTTAAATAAAGTTTACTCGGTTATGTGTTAAACGGAATGAAATGTAATATAATAAATGAATTTTTGAATGGAATTTTGGAATGTATTTTTGGTAATGATGTTTGAAATAATAAATGAATGACATATTTGATTTTTAAATGATATTTAACTTTGAATATTTGGATTTGAATTCAAATAATGATTTGATTATGAAGTTTTGAAAGGATGTAATATTTTAATGATTTTGAAATGGTTTGGAAATGATTTGATCTTTATTTTAATAAAGAATGTGAATGCTGAATGATATTTGATTTTTCTTTATTTGATAAAGGAATATTTGAAGTTTATATTTGTATGAAAAGATATTTGGTTTAATTGTAATTTAAGTTTATTTTAATAATATTGGATTTATGAAATGAATATTTCAAAACTACATAATAATGAAATTAGATTTGAGATATGAATATATGGAATTATAAAGTTTAGTTTTGAAATGTGGGATATTAAAGTTTGGAAACATATTAAAATTGGATAGCTTATTTTGTAGATCAAATCTATATTTGAAATTTATAAGATTTGAAATGTTTTGTTAGAAAACTGAATTGAATTGAAATTGATGGTTTGATTTGAATTAAATTGGAAATTTGAAATTTTGAATTAAATTGGAAATAAATTTGTAAAATGTAAAGAATTAAATGAATGTTTCATGATTTCAAATGTATGATTTCAGAATGTTATGATTTTCAAAGTGTAATGATTTCAAGTATTTTGGTTTCGAAAGAGTTATAACTTTGAAAGTATTATGATTTTTGGAAGTGAATAAAGGTTTGAGATGGAAATGATAAAGTATAAACTATTTTGATTTGAATATAGTTTTGAAATAAAAATGATTTTGGTTTCGAAGTATAAACTATTTTGATTGAATAAATAGTTTTGAAATAAAAATGGTTTTGGTTTCGAGGTGTAAACTATTTTGAAAGGAATATAGTTTTGAAATGAAATGATTTGATCCTTTTGAAATATAAACTATTTTGAAATGACCACGGCGTTATAATAATGTTTGGTTGTTTAAGAGACCGGGATCGAAAGTTCTCATACTCTCTGCCAACTCCGAAAACCCCTTTAACAACTGTGTACGCGGTGGAGATTCCGGAATGAAGTAGGATGGTGGCGACGTTCTTGAGGTATATTACGTGGACCCAACTCCCGTGAGTTGCATAAGGTGGCTAAAACAGGAGCGATCTCGGGCCAAAGGAGGTAGCATCTCTGGTCGGACACATTCCTTCGATACTATACTCTTACTGGTGATTGATTAGATGGCCATCCTCCGATTTTGATTGGGAGTGTGTTCCGAGGTGGGCGTATGTGGCTGCTGCGTTACCACCAGCCCGTGTGCGTAATTGGTATATCTACCCTGGCATTGCCTTGTGTGCCGTGTCACCTACCATACCGAGCCTTTACTACGAGTTTTTTTTTCTCCCGTAGCCCGTGTGGTATCCTCTGACAATCACCAAAAGTGGAGATGGCATGATATTGGATGGACTACTGGGACTATTATGTGTGAAGGGTGATATGGGTAGCCCGGAACGCTATTTAAAAGTATGTTTATTTTATTGTAGACATTATTATAGTAGCGCAATATTACTACATAGTAAATAGTTTAACGGATCCCTAAAGGATGGGCGATCCCAAGCATCCTTTAAGTTACTGATGCATTTTTGTTACTGTTCACTTGAGTTTATTTACAGTTCATAAGTATTTATGTCCTAACTCGAGTGTTTTGTATTTTGCTTTACGCTCGAGTCAGATTGAGTGAATTAGCATTCAAGATTCACCTTCGGAGTTGGAGCTTTCCTTGAAGATCCAGCCATCTATTTTGCTTTCTGTATCCAATGATTTCAGTGATGTATTCTGATTTGTACCTGATGTATCTTGTTACTTTTTGTTGTATCATGTTTAACTCTGATGTATCTTATTTTTATATAGTAGCTTCATGAACTACTATTTCTTTTAAATTCTGCTGCATTATTAAATACTCTGTGTCTGTGATCTGTGATTATGTATTTACTGTATATTCTGAGATTTGCCAAATTTTATTTACAACGCGGTATTTTGAGCAATTCAAGTCTGACATGTGCGGATGCGAATGGTTGAAAATATCGGGTCGTTACAGACGCCGTTCCACTCATGTTATTTGCTGTTGATTTAACTTACATAAGATCTTTTAGTTCTGACTCGAGTGTTTTGTCTTTTCAATTCGCTCGGGTCAGCCTGAGCATTTCAGGATTTGGAAGACCGCATTCTAGAGGACAAAGACGAAGATTTATTATTACTAGTCATTATAGTATTCCACTACATTCATATGGTTTCGCTGCATTGTATTTGATTTTTCTCTGGTATGTGTAACTCTGATATGTTTTGTATAAGTAAAATTAAATGTTTGTAAACAGCGTCACGAACTGTTTATTTTATTATTATATTTTATCGTTCCGCTACAAGATTCTATTTTGTTTTTTCCTTTCTCTACTTTTTCTTATTTACCCCATAACAATCCTCCTTTTTGCACGGTTTAAGTCTGACGTGTGTGGTTTATCGTCAATTTGAACCGTATGAAAAGGCGGGACGTTACAGTTTTAGCCACCTTATGCCAACTCGCGGGAGTTGGGTCCATGTAATATACCTCAAGAACGTCGCCACCATCCTACTTCATTCTGGAATCTCCACCGCGTGCACGGTTGTTAAAATGGTTTTCGAAGTTGGCAGAGAGTATGTCAACTTACGATCCCGGTCTCTTTAACAACCAAACGTTATTATAACGTTGTGGTTATTTCAAAATAGTTTATACTTCAAAAACCAAATCATTCATTTCCACACTATATTCCTTTCAAAATAGTTTATACTTCGAAACCAAAACCATTTTTATTTCAAAACTATATTCAAATCAATACGATATCATTTCCATTTCAAACATATATTCACCGTTCAAAAATCATATGACTTTCAAAGTTATAACTCTTTCTAAACCAAAATTCTTGAAATCATTACACTTTGAAAATCATACCATTTCAAAATCATACATTCATTTAAATTCCAAATTTATTCAGTTAAATCCAAATTCTCAAATTTCAATTTAATTCAATTCAAACCATTAGTTTCAGTTCAATTCAGTTTCCAGCAAACCATTTCAAATCTTATCAAATTTCAAATACATATTTAATCCATAAAATAAACTATTCAATTTTTTTAATATATTTCAAAGCTTTAATATCCCACATTTCAAAACTAAATTTTAGAATTTTATATATCTCAAATTTAACTTCATTATTACTTAGCTTTGAAATATTCAATTCATAAACCCAATATCTTTTAAATAAACTCAAATTACAAGTAAACCAAATATCCTTTGATACAAATATAAACTTCAAATATTCATTTATCAAAATCAAATATCATTCAAAATTCACATTCTTTATCAAATAAAGATTATATCATTCAAAACCATTTCAAAATCATTAAAATATCATATCCTTCAAAACTTCATTATCAAATCATTATTTGAATTCAATTTCAAATATTCAAATTTAATTATCATTTAAAAATCAAATATGTCATTCGTTTATTATTTCAAATATCACTACAAAATACATTTCAAAACTCCATTTAAAAATTCATTTATCTCATTACATTTCATTCCATTTAACTCCTAATCAAGTAAACCTTATTTAAATTCAATTTAAATTCCTTAAAATTCAGATTTAAATATAGAATTATATTCAAGACTCCTTATATTTCACAAATAATCAATTTTCAAAAGTTAAATCGTTTAGCACTTTAAAATACAACTCAAACAGTGTTAAAATCTATAACATTCCAAACATTGTCAAAATATAGCAACGACAGCATTTATAAAGTGTTATCGTAGCTTGTAGTTTCCAAAATAGTTTAGTTCAAGAATAATGGCATTTATAAAATGCCGTAATATATATTTAGTTATTTGAAACATAGTTAAATTCAAAACAACAACATTTTAAAGTGTTGTCATAAAAGCACAGCATTTTTGAGAAATGCTGTTAATAAAATTCCAGATTTTATTATAACTATTCAGAAAAAATAAAACTTCAATTTTGGCAAATTTTAAACTTATAAATCATATTTTTAGGTTTCCAAAATTTCACATTTAAATCAATTTAACATATGATTTATCGCAATAAAATCTTAAAATCAAATATTCAATTTTAAAAACTCAATTCATTTATTAAGTCAAATTTTCACTGTTTATTAACTTATAAATTTAATGAAAAATAACCTCTTATTTCAAATATCATTTCAAACTTTAAATTTAATTTACATTATTAATCTACATTTTAAAAATATAATTTAAAGTCAAAAATCACATTTATTTCAAATTTACATACTTAATTCATAAATTCAAAATTAAATATTTAGCCTTCTCAAAAACATAAAATATATAATTTTAAATCAAATTTCATACTTTTAAAAGTACATTTCTAAATAAAAATCATTTAAAAATATACCACTAGGTCTGTATATAATTTTCTAACCTAGGTCAAGTGATACAGATATATATCGTTTCAATCCGCGGTTTAAAAAGAAAATCCAGGTTCTATCATTTCAAACCCGAAATCCCAAGTAAATAAAAATAAATAAAAATCGCTCAGGCCTATCATTTCAGTCCATAATGATTTTCCCTATTCTGAAGTTCATTCGGTTATGCATCATTCAACCCATAGTGATTCTATACTAATAGGGAACTTGTAGCGTGAATATATGCATAAACAATATAAACAATGTCAATTTCACAATATAATGTCGTATACCAAATGTCAGGTGATAACTAACAAAGTAAACACGGTAATAACATGGCATAGCATATCATATGAACATCATAAACTTGCATAACATTTTTAATTACTAAACACTTGACATCAATTTACGATTTTCGTAAATATAAATGTCAAAGTGAGAAGGACTCGCCTTTTCGAAGCTAGACACTCCTACGACACACAAAACGATTCCAAAGGAACGATAAGCACGATACAGCATGACTTGATTCAAGTGAGTGGAGAGAGCCTAGATGATCTTGTAACAATCCAATAAACACAAACAATTTAACACATGAATATACAACCAAAACAATATTGAACAAATGGAAATACAAAGCAACAACGATAGGACAAATTGACCTTGCCTTTGTCATTCAGAAGCTTGGCCTAGGGGACTCTATGCTCAGCGATATGATGTGATATAGCTCAGGTTTGGGTCAGGTATGGCATCAAAAATCACTGCTAAATGAGTATGAAGGTGAAGGGTTGCAACATGGAGCATATTAAAAGAAACAAGGCAAAAAGTAAGAATTAGGTTCAACTTTTTGGCTCAGCCAATGGGCTAGTAGGCTCAGCCAACTTAGGTCAGGTCTTGACATGTCAGGTCAGATCTGAAACTGATAGTTAGAGGTGACGTGATGGCTTGAGGTGATGTGATGGCCAGAGGTGGTGGCTATGAGTGGCCAAAGTGATTGATGAAGGCTAGGTGCAAATATTGGCTCGGCTTGCATAATTTTGGAAGAGTTTTATGCAAATTTGTGGTGCTATCAACATAAGGAGGCACGGCTTGACTTTGGTCAGAGGAAAGGAGAGATGTGCTGCTGTAGATGTGGTGGTAAGTGGAGATGAAGTGTGCAGAGGCTAGTGGCCGAGTAAAGCAAGGTAGGAGAGGAAGGCTAAATTCATTGAAAATTGAAGAGAAGAAGAGTAAGAAGGAGATAACCATTAGCATATATTTCTTAGCCGTGAGTTTTGAGAAGGGTTAAGAAAGATTTTCACATGAATATGGAGAGGGGAAAGTCCCGGCAATACAAAAAAAGTGGTCTGCTAAACAAAAAATGAAAAGACAAATGAAGTGAAAAGGCAATGGTGAAATGAAAGGTCATAAGGCAAGTGAAAGGTCTTTTGTCTCTTTGATTTCCAATTTCTTTTAATCAAAAATAAACAAATAAATTTCAGTAAATACAAATAAAAATCTGAAAAAAATAAAATGAAAAAGAAAATAAATAAATATTTTAAGGAAAAATATAAAACAAATAAAGAAATAGCTTAATAATTGAAACTAGACTATAAAAATTGAAAACAAAATACAATAAGCATTAGAAAGTTATAACTACACTATAAAAATGTTTTAAAAATAAAATTATATGCATAAACTGACATATTACACAAATATACAAATTAGAACAAACAAACATATTATTTATATAAATTAAAATAAACAATTTTGTTAAATAAAACAATGTACACACAATATTGAAAAAAAATAACTTTCACAATATAAATCGGATTTCAACGAAACGAAAAGCAGTGTTCTTGAAATTTAATTTATTTTCATAATAAAAGATAAAATTAAAAAAAATTCAAATATCTAAATTTTAAATTTAAAAGTCAAAGTTTGACCATTTTGACCAAAGTTCACATTTCTGGAAAATATTATATTTGTTCATGTTTGGAATTCTAATTTACATCAAAATCAAAATTTATACTTAAAATAAAAAAATTATTCATTTTAATAAATAAAATAAAATTTTAGATAAAATAAAGTTTTTAAATCAGAAATCCCATTAAAATAATTAAAATATACAATTGAAATAATCACAAAATACAGGATTGTTACACTCTCCCCCACTCAAAACTTTTCATCCCCGAAAAGGAATGAGGTGCGGGAAAGCACAGAAAAAGATAGAATGAAATAGGATTGAGATAAGATGACAAGAAGATTAAAATTATACTTGATAACTGTTGTTATAGGTAAGTTTAACAAGGTGGAGATGATCTTTCCAAGATCCTCCAGAATCAAGAACACAAGCACGAAAAATGTCTTCTAAAATTTGATTCACCCTTCCCATTTGACCGACGGTCTGTAGATGGCAAGCAGTGCTCAGATTCAAAATGAGTACCAAAGATTACAGAAAGATTATAAAAAGATTTCTAAACAGACTGGTATAAGCAATAGCCTCCCCATTCTTTAGCAAGATAAGGGAAATAAGGACAAAAATTAAATTTTTACATAAGTTAAATAAATCTTAACTATCTCAAATTTCATTATCTTATCATCAAATTATCTTAAATTAACAATCTCTAAAATCATGGATTTGAATAGAAATCATTTATTATACTCATAATGTACTCAATAAAATTAATTCTTCTTTATTCCGTATTAAAATTAAATTTATTCCTCTCAATATATTTTATCACCTATGTTAAATATATTTACATTTATTATAACTGCTTTAAATTTTTCTTAGTTTCTTTAACATCATTTTATATTGTAAATTATTCCATTACCCTTTTTTATATTTACCTATGTTAATCATTTTATAACTAAAATTTAGTGCATAACATTTATTATACCACTCAAATTTTATCTATAAAATCCATTTTATATTGTATATTTCCAGTTACATATTCAACTTCTGAAATTTAAGGTAAGTTATATTGGAATGAAAGTGTGTATTATACAAATAAAACTTTCCAATTTAATCATTTCAAGCTTGAATATTTATCCAAATGCTGATATTATACTTAAAAATTCTTTTTCAAGGTAAAATTTAGGAATTAAATTTCTGATACCAAATTATTTAGAGATAAATAAATGCACATATACTATATATATATATATATCCATTCAAATTTAAATCATATATCAGCATATGTTATAAATCTAGTTTTATTTTAGAAATTCAAATCAATTAAATTTCCTAAAAAACTGTAGCAAGACTACAAAACGATCTCTTCACTTCGAAACTCGAAAATGAATGTCGATGATGCCATAGTCATCACCGAAGTTATTTTCCAACGACAAAGAGAAGAGCACTAATTTTAAACTTTTAAAAAAATTCTTTGGAAACAAATTTCTATTAGAAAATACTTTAAATAGTATATCCTTTAAAACTTTAAATACAAAGTTTGAAACCATCGGAAATTAAATTCCCAAATTCTTGATTTAAATTCATTTTAAATTTCCAAATAAATTAATAACCATGTTTATAGTTCAATTATTTATATATGAAATAAGAAATAATGATATATAAGATCAAATATTATTTGTTAACAACCAATTCAATAAAAATCCAGAAAAAAATTTATAACATAGTTACAAAATTTATTTCATTACTAAATTTTAAAAAAACATATTGTGTCACTTTGCTCTGTTCGAGTGTTTTGGAAATCCTATCGATAACGTTGGTCAAACGAATCAATCGGAAACCCAAATCAACATCAACAACTCAAACAACATAATATATAAAACAATTTAAATATTAGTTTAAAATACACTTCAAGAATGATTTGAAGATAAGTTGGAAACAAATATGAGATGATTTAATAACAGAATAGGAAGACGGATAAGTGTTTATAAATCACGGGCAACCTTAATTGGTCAACCATGACTTAAAGAATAAGATCGATGTGGATTTCTGGGGTAAACCAACATTCGATCTCAAGAGATAGAATTTGGGATGATAAGATATACTAGCATCTAACCGAGGATATAAAATATTTGGTGAAATCTTTGGTGAATCGATGCTGTTGTAAAGGAGTTTCACCTTTTACAAATCAATTTGAGATTGGCGGGACCGCCGATTCATTATAAAGATCATTCGAAATGGAGTTATGGGATACTCTAGAATCAAAAGAAGATGAATAGTAAGGGATACGAATGGATTTTGGAACCACATGGGACGTTCCAAAATAATCGAGTCAAAAAGGAAGAGATTCAAACTCGAATGAAAGCGATTCTGTAAATACATTTGCCATATATGCTGAGTTTTTCCTAGAGCTACCAAAGCTCTGATACCAAATGTAACGACCTGGTATATTCAACCATTCGCATCCGCACATGTCAGACTTGAATTTCCCAAAATACCGCATTGTAAATAAAAGTTGGCAAAATCTCAGAATATACAGCAAAAAAATAATCACATATCACAAACACAGAGTAAATAATAATGCAACGGAATTAAAGGAGATAATAGTTCATGAAGCTACTATATAAATATAAGATACATCAGAGTTAAACAAGATACAACAGAAGAGTAATAAGATATATCATATACAAATTAGAATACATCACTGAAATCACTAGATACCAAAAGCAAAATAGATGGATGGATCTTCAAGAAAAGTTCCAACTCCGAAGGTGAGTCTTTAATGTTGAATCACTCAGTGTGACTCGAGCGTAAAGCAAAACACTAAACACTCGAGTCAGGACATAAATACTTATGAACTGTAAATCAACTCAAGTGAACAGTAACAAGAATGCATTAGTAACTTAAAGGATGCTTGGGATCTCCCATCCTTTAAGGATCCGTTAAAATATTTACTATGTAGTAATATTGTGCTATTATAATAGTGTCTATAGTAAAATAAACTTACTTTAAAATAGCGTTAAGGGCTTACCCATATAGCCCTTAATACATAATAATGCCAATAGTCTATACAGTACATGCATATCTCCTAATCGGGAGACTATGAGAAGATACTCCATAGGTACGACACAAACAGAAACTTGTAGTAAGGCTCGCTATGGTAGGTGACACGGCACACGAGGCAAGCCAGGGTAGATATATTAATTACGCACACGGGCTGGTGGTAATGTAGCAGCCACATACGCCTACCTTGGAACACACTTCCATTCAAAATCGGAGGATGGCCATCAAATCAACCACAAGTGAGAGTATAGTATCGAAGAAGTGCGTCCGACCAGAGGAGCTACCCATTTTGGCCCGAGATCGCTCCTGTTTTAGCCACCTTATGCCAACTTATGGGAGTTGGGTCCACGTAACATACCTCAAGAACGTCGCCACCATCCTACTTCATTCTGGAATCTCCACCGCGTACACGGTTGTTAAAGTGGTTTTCTGAGTTGGTAGAGAGTATGACAACTTCCGATCCCGGTCTCTTTGACAACCAAAAGTTATTATAACGTAGTGGTAATTTCAAAATAGTTTATACTTCAAAAACCAAATCATTCATTTCCGAACTATATTTCTTTCAAAATAGTTTATACTTTGAAACCAATACCATTTTTATTTCAAAACTATATTCAAATCAATATGATATCATTTCCATTTCAAACACATATTCACCTTTCAAAAATCATAAGACTTTCAAAGTTATAACTCTTTCGAAACCAAAATACTTGAAATCATTACACTTTGAAAATCATAACATTTCGAAATCATACATTCATTTAAATTCCAAATTTATTCAATTAAATCCAAATTCTCAAATTTCAATTTAATTCAATTCAAACCATTAGTTTCAATTCAATTCAGTTTCCCAACAAACCATTTCAAATCTTATCAAATTTCAAATACAGATTTAATCCATAAAAATAAACTATTCAATTTTTTAAATATATTTCAAAGCATTAATATCCCACATTTCAAAACTTAATTTTATAATTTTATATATCTCAAATTTAACTTCATTATTACTTAGTTTTGAAATGTTCATTTCATAAACCCAATATCTTTTAAATACTCAAACTACAAGTAAACCAAATATCCTTTCATACAAATATAAACTTCAAATATTCATTTATCAAAATCAAATATCATTCCAAATTCATATTCTTTATCAAATAAAGATTATACCATTTAAAACCATTTCAAAATCATTAAAATATCATATCCTTCAAAACCTCATTATCAAATCATTATTTTAATTCAATTTCAAATATTCAAATTTAAATATCATTTAAAAATCAAACATGTCATTCATTTATTATTTCAAACATCATTACAAAATACATTTCAAAATTCCATTTAAAAATTCATTTATCTCACTACATCTCATTCCATTTAACACATAACCAAGTAAACCTTATTTAAATTCAAATTCAATTTAAATTCCTTAAAATTCAAATTTAAATATTGAATTATATTAAAAAGTCCTTGTATTTCACAAATAATCAATTTTCAAAAGTTAAATCAATTAATACTTTAAAATACAACTCACACAGTGTTAGAATCTATAACATTTCAAACATTGTCAAAATATAACAACGACAACATTTATAAAGTGCTGTCGTAGCTTATAGTTTCCAAAATAGTTTAGTTCAAGAACAACGGCATTTATAAAATGCCGTAATAGATATTTAGTTATTTCAAACATAGTTAAGTTCAAAACAACAACATTTTAAAGTGTTGTCATAAAACCACAGCATTTTTGAGAAATGCTGTTACTAAAATTCCAGATTTTATTATAACTTTTCAGAAACCATAAAACTTTAATTTTAGAAAATTTTAAACTTATAATTCATATTTTTAGGCTTCCAAACTTTCACATTTAAATCAATTTAACATATGATTTCTCACAATAAAATCCAAAAATCAAATATTCAATTTTAAAAACTCAATTCATTTGTTAAGTCAAAATTTCACTATTTATTAACTTATAAATTTAATAAAAATTAACCTCTTATTTCAAATACCATTTCAGACTTTAAATTTAATTTACATTTTAAAAATATAATTTAAAGTCAAAAATCACATTTACTTCAAATTTACATACTTAAATCACAAATTCAAAATTAAATATTTAGCCTTCTCAAAACCATATAATATATAATTTTAAATCAAATTTCATACTTTAAGAAATACGTTTCTAAATAAAAATCATTTAAAAATATACCACGGTGTCTGTATATAATTTTCTAACCTAGGTCAAGTGATACAGATATATATCATTTCAATCCGCAGTTTAAAAAGAAAACCCGAGTTCTATCATTCCAAACCTGCAATCCCAAGTAAATAAAATAAATAAAAATCATTCAGGCCTATCATTTCAGCCCATAACAATTTTTTCCTATTCTAAAGTCCGTTCAGGTATGCATCATTTCAACCCATAGTGATCCTATACTAACAGGGAACTTGCAGTGTGAATATATGCATAAACAATATAAACAATGTCAATTTCACAGTATAATGTCATATATCAGATGTCGGGTGAAAGTAAACAGGGTAATAACATGGCATAGCATATCATATGATCATCATAAACTTGCATAACATTTTATTAAACACTTGACATCAATTTACGATTTTTGTAAGTGTAAATGTCAGAGTGAGAAGGACTCACCTTTTCGAAGCTAGAGACCCCTGCGACACACAAAATGATTCCAAAGGCACGACAAGCACGATACGGCACGACTTGATTCAAGTGAGTGGAGAGAGCCTAGATGATCATCTTGTAACAATCCAATAAACACAAACAATTTAACATATGAATATACAACCAAAACAATATTGAACAAATGGAAATACAAAGCAACAAAGACAAGACAAATTGACCTTGCCTTTGTCATTCAAAAGCTTGGCCTAGGGGACTCTATGCTCAGCCATATGATGTGATATAGCTCAGCTTCGGGTCAGGTACGGCATCAAAACTCACGGCTACATGAGTATGAAGGTAAAGGGTTGCAACATGGAGCATATCAAAAGTAACAAGGCAAAAAGTAAGGATTAGGTTCAACTTTTTGGCTCGGCCTATGGGCTAGTGGGCTCAGCCAACTTAGATCAGGTCTGGACATGTCAGGTCAGATCTGAAACTGATGGTTAGAGGTGATGTGATGGCTAGAAGTGGTGGCTATGGGGTGGAAAAGTGATTGATGAAGGCTAGGTGCAAATATTGGCTCGGCTTGCAAAGTTTTGGAAGAGTTTTATGCAAATTTGTGGTGCTATCATCATAAGGAGGCACAACTTGACTTTGGTCAGAGGAAAGGAGAGATGTGTTGCTATAGATGTGGTGGTGAGTGGAGATGAAGGGTGGAGAGGCTAGTGGCCGAGCAAAGCAAGGTAGGAGAGGAAGGCTAAATTCATTGAAAATTGAAGAGAAGAAGAGTAAGAAGGAGATAGCCTTTAGCATATATTTCTAAGCCGTGACTTTTGAGAAGGGATAAGAAATATTTTTACGTGAATATGGAGAGGAGAAAGTCACGGCAATACAGAAAAAAAAGTGGTCAGCTAAACAAAAAATGAAAAGACAAATGAAGTGAAAAGGCAATGGTGAAATGAAAGGTCATAAGGCAAGTGAAAGGTCTTTTGCCTCTTTGATTTTCAATTTCTTTTAATCAAAAATAAACAAATAAAATTTCAGTAAATATAAATAAAAAGCTGAACAAAATAAAATGAAAAAGACAATAAATAAATATTTTAAGGAAAAATATAAAACAAATAAAGAAATAGCTTAATAATTGAAACTAGACTTTAAAAATTGAAAACAAAATACAATACGCATTAGAAAATTATAACTACACTTTAAAAATGTTTTAAAAATAAAATTACATACATAACATGACATATTACAAAAATATACAAATTAGAACAAAAAAAAAATTATTTATAAATTAAAATAAACAATTTTGTTAAATAAAACAATGTACACACAATATTGAAAAAACATAACTTTCACAATATAAATCGGATTTCAACGAAACAAAAGGCCATATATTTGAAATTTAATTTATTTTCATAATAAAAGATAAAATGCAAAAATTCAAAAATTTAAATTTTAAATTTAAAAGTCAAAGTTTGACCATTTTGACTAAAATTCACATATCCGGAAAATATTATATTTGTTCAGGTTTGGAATTCTAATTTACATCAAAATCAAAATTTATATTTAAAATAACAAAATTATTCATTTTAATAAATAAAATAAAGTTTTTAAATCATAAATCCAATTAAAATAATTAAAATACACAATTAAATAATCACAAAATACAAGGTTGTTACAGTTATAAGCTCCAGCGAACCGAACTCCAACGTTTGAGTCTACAGCATTTGAATATGGGTGATGTATTGGATTCTGATTTCAGAGCATCGGATCTCGGGTTGTCACATCCGGTATCAGAGCTGAAGGTTACACTTCAAAACATCAGGATATATATACACAGATTCACGTTTAATATATTAGTTTACTCACCTGTTGAAGAACAGAGAACAGAGCCTGGAAAATTTACTTTTGAACTTGAAAACTGATTGTTGTTTTTGAGATGATCTGACCTTAACTTTAATTAACCGATTTGAACTTGGATTGCAACTTGAATTTGAAACCACTGCTTGCTTTGGATCAGGTTGAAACAGTTTGTAGTTGTTTGATTTTGATCTAAAACCTGATTGATATTTTTGATTTGCTTGTTTATGGGTTTGAATCTTAGCTTGATTTTAATTCCTTTCTGGTTTTAGTTTTTCTTCTCAGGTTTTGGTTTTTATTTCTTTAGTTTGAATATGTTAAAGAAAAATGTGTGTATGAATGTAAAAATATGCATGTATACATACATACATACATACATACATACATACATACATACATACATACATATATATATATTTGTGTGTGTGCATGTATGTAGGTAGATTGATGTATGCATGTCTGTGAACCAGATATGCATGCTTCTGTTTTGAACTTTACAAGTTTTTAAAAGTTCAAATCTAACATTCTCTTCCCCTAATCTCTTTTAGGATATCATCTCTTAATGAAAAATGATTGTAAGAGTGTAATATTATTTTCAAAAAAATTTCAAGTGTATATGTTGAATATTCATTTCAAAAATAATAAATTACAGTGATGATCTAAAATAAGTCAGAAATCGATCATCTCAATTTCTAGTTTTGATCATAGAGACATATTTGTATTGGGAAATAATGAATTTTGATAATCATTTTATGATTTTTTAAGTTTATAATTGTGGAGAATTTCTGAGTTGAACGGAAATTGAACTCGGCTCGATTTCTCGGCGATTGGTGAGGGTTGAGTGTCGTGTCCGTTACTGGAGGTAGTTCACGAGTATGTACAGGGTTTAAAAATTTAAATCCAATTTAATTTTAAGATATTTGTTTTTGAATTTCAAATCAAAACTCTATTTACAATCTATTTATATATATATATATATATATAAACAAACACATATATTATTTATTTTGGAAAATTTCAAATTAATTCACAAATTAATCCAAAAATTTATATTAATTACTATATTAAATTTACCTTAAAAATGAGATCGTTACAATAGTGATGATAGCTATATAGTAAATAGTGCGGAATATAAAAGTAGTATAATAAAAATGACACCAGAGATTTTTATACTGACGCGGAGCTCCATCCTACATCCAGTCCCAGACTCCTTCTGGAATTTCACTAAAAATAATAACCCTCACTTAACCCAGAGGAACAGGTCTATACAACCCTTGAGCAACCGAACAAGAACCTGAGCAGCAGAATAGGATCTGCCTCAATAGCCAAAGAGGACTTCACATGCTTGAGCAGCAGAACAAGAATTCAACAAATATAACAAATGTAAAAGATTGTTTTGAACTTGTGTGTTCTAATAAGGTGGATTTGTCACTTGTAGTACACCCTTCCTATAATCTTCTCCTCGAGTGTGTGTGTGTGTGTGTGTATGAAGTTTATGAAGAATAGAAAGGTATAATATTGCTTTAATGCAGAATATTTGAAAGTATAGTTGCAAGTAGATTCAAGAGAGTTAGATTAGAAAGATAAGAAAATTCGATGATTTGGAATCAAGTTAGAGTATGAATTTATAGATATTAAAAAGCAACGACTGTTGACAAAGAGTTCCGGTTGAAGTGTTGCATCCAAATCTTTTCCTAGAGGTTCGTATTTTTTCACAAATTCAGAAAATAGCTGTTGTAGAAATTCAGTCAACTGGGCCTCTGAGTCAGCCGACTGGATATTCAAAACGTATTATTTATTTATTTGTGCACCTGTGCATGTTGCACAGAAATTTACAGGTCATTCAACTGACCTGGTTATTTCTGTGCAATTTGCATAGTTTTCACAGGTATTAAATATATATATATATATATATATTATATATGATATTAAAGGAATTTTTTTAACAGTATATATATATATGTATTATCTATGCTTAGATGTCATTAAGATTATATATAAACTAATATATACGTTAAACGAGGATAGATTTTAACAAAATTGACCTAAAAATCAAAAACCAGATAATATAATTGATGAACCGATTTTGGTGTCTTGTCTCCTTGTAGTATATATTCCCTTTTTGTCATAGCAGCCATCAAGTCTGTATATCGTAGTGATAGCTTTGTGTCATGAATCAAAAGCAAGTCTCAACCCACCATTTTCCGCCTCTTCCAATAGCAGCCACCGCCACCAAAAAACTCCATCGCAGATCTGTAGCTCGCCTCTGCCCTTTTTCCCAGCCGATAGCACACACCCATCACCGAATGGTTTCCTCATCTCAAACTCACCGACTGCTGTGCCGAGCTGCCACGTTAGCCTCATCTTGCACCGTGAGAAGCTTTCCACAACCGCTTGTCTTCCTTTCTCTGTCGATTTTTTTTATATGGAGTATATCTATATTTGCGGAAGATTCTATTTTACTATGTGTTCTTAAGTATATATTAGTGTTTATATATATAGTATATGGGTTTTGAGTGTTGCTTTTTTGTAGCATACGTATAGTATATATTTCGTATAGTGTGTGTGTGTGTGTGTGTGTGTGTGTGTATATACTGATTGCAGTATTAACTTAAGTATGATATACATAAGGATGTTTGATTTTATGGTGTTTCAAATTAAATATTGATTTTAAGTATTAATTTTAATATGTGTATATATATACATATATTAATTTTGAAAGAATATGTGATTTTAAGAAATAATAATTTTGAAGTAGAATATATATACTTTATATGTGTTTAAAATTAGATATTGACTTTTTTAGTATATATAAATAGATTTTATTTTAAATATGCGTTTTCAAATTTAATACTGATTTTTAAAAAATTTATAGATATTGTATTTTCATCAAATCCAAGTTGTCCACCATGCTTTGCCTGTTTCCGTTGTTGTCCGGAGCTTATTCTCGCAACTCTAGCTTGTTCGTACGTATCCGTGTTGTGCTTCCCCTTTCTCGTTGTTTTCTCTAGCTTCGAAAGGTGAGTAATCACTCACGATTAACATGCTTATATATAGTAAATTTAATTCACATGAAATGACTACTGAAATATGCTAAAAAAAATTAAATTGTTAGTTATTTAATTGTTAACTATGATATGCTATCATCTGTAATTGTTTACCTTTGACATATGACAACATAACCTGTTGTATATATATTTATTCAAATTCGTTACTGATGATATATGCCCGTTATTGATATGTAATGTTATCATCATATTTGTTTTCATTCTACAAGTTCCCCGCTAGTTTAGAATTAATTATGAGTTGAATGATATATACCTGAACGATCTTATAGATCGGGGGAAAATCGCTATGGGTTGAAATGATAAACCCAAGCGATTTTCATTGATTTTGAAATTTGGGATTGTGGGTTGAAATGATATATACCCATAAATATTAAATTTAAATTACGGATTGAAATGATAAATATCTGTATCACTCGACCAAAGGATAGAAAATTATATACGAACAACGTTAGTCTATTTTGAAAAATAATTCTTAGAGTTTGGAAGGAAATATATGGATTTTAATAAATATTTATTTTAATATAATGTAAAGATATTTTATTTCGTAAAATTTTGATTTTTTTTGTTATACGTTTGGAAATTTTAAATTTATAAGTTAGTTTGAAAATATAAATTATTAATTTTCACTTATAATTTTATTATTTTCAAATATGTATAAAATAAGATTTAAAATAGATTTGATTAAATTTAATTTACTTAAGATATACTAGTTATTACATAGATATTTTTTACCAAAATATATATGCTGTAGTGGCACATAATAATGTTACACATCACAATTGATAATATCAGTTTTTATTTGGAATTTACACTGCCTATCTAATATAGGATCCAATTACTAGATCAAATATTTCTCAGATGCAATAATAAGATATTATAGCCTTATCAGCTATATTTTTCTAAACATGTGTCATGATGTGATGGTTCTGAATTATGTCACTTTTATCTTCTTATGAACATGAGAAACAAAATAGAAGGTCAATGTTTCTTAAATCAAAATTATTTATTTTTGTAAAGTCTTCATTAATCTTCAACAATTATGCTTAAAACATCATACATATTTGTCTGCACTAAAATGACCTTTCCTGTCCGCTGGTTCTTGAAATGCTTGAAAATGGACAAAGAGTGTGAAGGGCTTTCTGATAAATTACTAGTTATGCATTTGAAAAGCTTTTCTCTTCATAAGATAAATGAATAGTGGGGTTCACATGTTGCCTTCTTGTGGTCATTCTACCGTAAAATCATAAGACCAATATTGTTCTCCTGTCAAAAATTAAGTGATAATGACACACTACAAAATAAAGTATAACTAAAAAATGAAAATTCAGTCTTTAATCTAATAATTCAATCTTTATATGATACTTAAAGACTAACTAAAGACAGAAATTTCAGTCACTAAATTTGTAACAGCCCAAAATTTTAACAAATATTTCATTCTTTTGATTATAATACTTTAGGGGTTTATTATATAAAAATCTAAATTTTGAATTTGATTAAAACATTGCCCAAATTTTAAATTAAAGGATAAGATTTCTGAAATTTTGACTTTGGTTAAGGATTTACTTTAATTGGAAATATGTTTTATTTTGTTGAAATGGTAAATAACTAAATTTTAAGCAAAATCATGTTTTATTTAAGCAATAAAACTTGGAAAAAAATATAGTGTATAAATAAGCTTTATAAAAAGGCGCGTTTTAATTTGCACATTTATACCCGTTTTGATTAATTTGGTGGTATAAATAGTATGTATTTAATGGATACTCTTTAAACGTATAAATGTAAAAAAAAAATGTTATTTTTGTTTTAAATTTAGGCATAAATGTTGCGTCTATAGTACGCATTTTTAATTTTTACCTTAGTTGTAAATGGATAAATTAAACAGTAGACGTAAAATTCTAAGTGGTAAATGAATATTATTTCTAGCCATATTTTCTTTGGCTTAAATCACGCAACTTCTCTAGAATTCAAAACTCACGTTCAAAATTATATTGCATCGCATTTTGTTTCAAATAAATTCTTGCCTCCTTTATGAACGCCTTCCCTCTTTATCTTATTTTTGCGTTTTCAAAAAGGAAAGAAAAGTTTATCAACGCATTTACTTTCAAATTTTTAAACAAGTACAAATGTTTGCCAAATAGTCCTAACCATTTCTTTGTATAAATCAACACAAATTTCTTTAATAAGAATTTTTTTATATAACACATTTCTTTTTCATAAATCATTTAAATGTGGTATGGAATCTTTGTTTTCGCAATATCCTTCCAAATTCAATCATTCAAAACTAATTACTGCTGGCTCTGCCTCAATCAATCTAGGCAAGTTTTCATGTAAACGAAATTTACTTCCTCCTTTATTTTCGCATTACACTTTATCAAATATTTCTTGCAATGCAAAATTTCTTCTTTGAATAAAACCACACACTCCTTTGATAATTAAAGAAATCATTTTTCCTTTAGCGTACAAAAATTTTAAATCCGTATTTGCCTTAATTACGCACGCAATAATTTGTACTTTCCCACTTTAGCAACCTGAAGTTCAGACATAAAATATTTGAAATTGCAAAGCCTACCGAAATAAAATTTATTACTTGCCGTTTTCCCTCTCCCACATATATCAAACGCATAATTTTCTGCTAAATTATTAAACGTGCAAATTTTTTCCAAATTTCCTTATCCGTTTCAAAGAAAATATAATTGCTTACTGTATTCTTTCGCTGATTAATTCATACCCACTGCAATTATTTGCTCCAATAAATTCTTGCCGTTTCCTTTTATTAATCAATGCATTCTCTCCTTAATAATTTCAAACGAGTACAAATGCTTGCCAAATAAATTCTTGCCGTTTCTTATTTTCAATCAACGCAAAATCCTTGCTTGCTTATTGTTTTACCTCAATCACCGCAAGTTTCCATCTTTTAAATTATACACATTCAAAATTTCATGTTTCCATTTCCGTTTTGAAGCAAATTGATTGCTTGCCGTTTTATGTTCTCCTTAATTCACGAAATCTACACTAGTAATAAAAATTTATTACTCACTATGATTAATTGTTCCATACTTTCCTTACCTCTCGTGTGAAATTGATAGGAAAAATATTCAATAGACTGATTCAAAATCAAAGCAACGTGGTATTGTTTTAAATAAATTCTTGCCTATAATCCCTCATCTTAATCAACGCATACTTTTTAGTAGAATTTAAAAAATCTCACGTACCTCTCTCTATAACCGTTCCAATATCCTTATTTCTTGCATTTATAAAAAAACCATTACTTCCTTACTAATATAAACGCGTACAAATTAATTGCTTCCAAATCTTTCTCCCCTCTAATTGCGCAATTTTACTGACTTAATTACAAAACCCACATCCCAAAATTTTTCAAAAGTCTACCAAAATCAATTTTATTCTTGCCGTTTCTTTTTATCAACCAACGGAATCAATTCCTGGTTGCCTCCTTTATTTTTCACCTACCCATTTTTCATTTATTTCCTACGTTTAAACTTACAAATCATCGCATTTCTTCTGGTCAGAATATCAATCACGCAATTCTTTTTTTCCCTTGATTTACGTTACATCACCGATTTAATACCAAATCCCTTTATCCTTGCCTAATGAAAAAAAACTGCATGCCATGATTCACGTTCCCATTTACGCAACCCTATATGTTAATACACTAGCACGTCCAAATTTTCTCATCACCTAAATTGGATCCATCTCATATTAGCTTCAACGTCTTCTTCTTTGCGTGAGCTTCACATATCAGGTATGGCTGAATATCTTTTCTCCTTCCTCCTTTTTGCTTTCTTCTTCTTCTTCTTTTATTTCCCTGTTTCATTTACTGCTCCACTATGAAACTCGACCCTCCGCACCACCTTGACCACGCCATGAATTGTGAGCTGGGAAGAAATATTGCGTGCAATCTTTAGGTTAGCCCAGACCATTTTTTTATTTTCAATCTCCTCTGTTGCGTTCATTTTTTTATAAGGTTAATAATATAATAAAGAAAAAAAGGAAAAAAATTGAGCGCATGCAGGCACGCAAATAGCATGCACGCAAATAGATAGCTCCAGGGCATCCATGATATCACAGCCTATTTCTAAATTTCCTCAGCCTTAGTTAAGTGTATTCACGCATAGGCATGAGCCTTATTTAGCACGTTATAATATTTCGTTTAAATTTTTGAAAAAAGTAACGTGCATATATGGACAAGCCAGTGAATGAGTTGCTGAGCCCAGTAATGAGTGTCCAAAACTGGAACCTAAGTTTGGAATTTCTTTTGCATTTCTAGAGAAAATAAATACCACTTGTTTGTTAAAAGTCTGAATATTTATGTTTGCACCACTTTGTTTCAGCCTTTTTGTGAGGTTGCGTGTTCCAAATCTTTTAATTAAATCATGGCCGAGCTAGGGAATTGGGGTTGAGTCGTATGGTGGAGTGGTTGAGCCATTTTGTGTCATATCCTCTTATTCGATTTAATTCCAGTGCATTATCAAATTTTGATATGTCCAATATGAATTTGATGATTGTATTTAAAACCCGCGTAATTAGTTTATTCATTTTGTTTCAAGAAATTGAGTCTGATCATCGTCTCCACTAAATTTTGTTCGTGCCTGTTGTACACTGTCTCCGGGGTGGTTATCTTAGTTTTGAATCATAATCTTCAGCTTCGAAAAGGTGAGTTTTCGTCACCCGACAAACATACTTATAGATTGGTAAATTAATAACAAGTGTAATTGTAAATTTGTTATATTTTATATTTTAAATTGCTTGTGATATGAATTTATGATGTTAAAAACCCTGTTATTAAATTTGACACATCATCGGTTATATTTTTATACTGTTATATTTATGCTATTATACTAATTATTAATTTACTATTTAATCACACTGGAAGTTCCCTGTAGAATAAAAACCATTACATGCTGAAATGATAGGCCTGAACGATTTTTATTTATTTATTTAGTTATTTATTTAACTTGGGATTGCGGGTTTGAAATGATAAAACTGGGTTTTCTTTGTAAATTATGGATTGAAATGATATATTATCCGTATCATTTGACTAGGTTAGAAAATATTATACAGACCCGTGGTTATATATATATATGTATGTATGTATGTATGTATGTATGTATGTATGTTTGGAAATATTAAATGTTTAAATAATTATTTGTTTAAAAATTGTATTAAAAATGATTTATACATATAAAGATATTATACTAGTTAAATATGTAAATGAATGTTAGAAATTTAAAGTATAAATTTATCTTGAAAATTTGGGTTCGTGAAACATATTGAATTTAAGTTGAGAAATAAAATATGAAATTTGGATAACTTGAATATAAAGAGAATTAATAAAGTTAAGTTTCTATGAATTAAATAGTTAAATTAGTAAAATATGGAAGTTAAAATTTTACGTGATTTAGAAATGGGAGGCTGATTTTGAAATAAAGGTAAGATAAGAAATTAACTGGAAATTAGTTATTTTGGATATGGGAATTTTACTTAATTGTAAGAAAATTCATAAAAATTTTACACTAAATTTTAATAAGTAAATATAAAGGAGTTAGATATATATTTGCAAAATTTTACTTTGTAGAAATAATGAATTATTGAGTAATTTCAATGATTATTTAAAATTATGATTTCATAAGTCAAATTTGCTTAAATAAAGGCTTATATTTTGCTAAAATTATATTAAATTTACTCAAATCTATTGTAAAGGATATTCCGCACCTTGCAAGTGCTGAAATTGATACAAATGAACTAAGACTAAACCTTTGGGATTTATATGGGATTTTGAATTATACTTCACCTTTGAATATTTTCAAATGTAGTATTTTATTGAAATATAAAAGCTATTTGGATTTTTATAACCACGGGAAATAATAACGTTGGTTGTTAAAGAGACCGGGATCAGATATGGGCATACTCTCTGTCGATACCAAAACCACTTTGACAACCGTGTTCGCGGTGGAGATTCCAGAAGGAAGTAGGATGGTGGTGACGTTTCCTTTGAGGTAAATACGTGGACCCGGCTCCGTGAGTTGGCATAAGGTGGCTAAAACAGGAGCGATCGACGGACTAATGAGGTAGCACCTTTGATCGGAAGCACTTCTTCGTACGCCATTCTATTAGTTTGTGATTGTTTGGTGCACACCTTTGATTTGGGAGTGTTGTTCGAGGTGGGCGGTAGTAGCAGCTACGTGTTTCAACCGGTCCGAAAGCGTAATTGGTATATCTACCCTGGCATTGCCTAGTTGCGCCGTGTCACCTACTCTAGCGAGCCCCATACGAGTTTGATTTGTGTCGTACCTATGGAGTATCCTCTGGTAGCCTCCCGATAAGGAGGTATTACGGTATTGTACAGACTATCGGCACTATTACGTGTTAAGGCGAATATTGGGTCACTCCTTAACACTATTTTAAAGTAAGTTTATTTTACTAATAGACACTATTATAATAGCGAAGTATTACTACATAGTAAATAGTTTAATGGATCCTTAGAGGATGGGCGGTCCCAAGCATCCTTTAAGTTACTTGTACTTTATGACAATTCACTTGAATTAGCTTACACTGTATAAGTATGTATGTCCTGACTCGAGTGTTTATGTTTTATTTTACGCTCGGGTCAGCCTGAGTTTCAGTTCAGACTTCACCTTCGGAGCTTGGACTTTTGCTGATCATCTCTTTTCAAGCTGTCGTCAAGTTTCTGCTCAGTTCTTATTAGGCTTTGTAATCAAGACAATCTAATATTGAGATTTTCTGTGGAGATTTCAAACTATATTTGGTTTAAGACTATGTACTTTATACTTGTTTGAGACTATTGATAGTGGCTTCATGAACCACTAAGTTATTCTTAAATTCCGCTGCGAGTATTCTGATTCTATGTCTGTGATTCTGTGATTATTTATTTACCTTATATTCTGAGATTTGCCAAATTTTATTTACAATGCGGTATTTCAAAAAATTCAAGTCCGACATGTGCGGATGCGAATGGTTGAAAATATCGGGTTATTACAAAATTCATTGTCGCAAAAAATTTAAAACTAACATTTCGGTGTTAAAATTTAAAGAACGTGCGCCAGTCTCAAATATTTTTAGCGACTGAATATTAAAAACTGAGGTTGGGTTTTTAATCGGTCTCAAATCTTAGGAGTGTGTGTGTAACAACCCGCATATTTTATGATTGAATATTTAAATATTTTATTTAAAATAATTCATCGTTAGTCGGATTAATGTCTGAAAAGCTACTTTTTGCAAACAGTCGAATTAGGACTCGAGACCACCCCCATTGAGTTCAAAATGACGTTTGCGACCTTTTTGAGTATAAACTTTGATATGTTTGGAGTTAGTGGAATTTTTCTACTTTTTCACTTAGGGCTTTAGTTTTTGTTTCAGCCCATTAGGCCCAAGCTTCACCCCTCTTCTCTTCATTACTTCATTTCTATTTCCTAATACTCAAGCTTTAGCGACAATGGAGAGAGGAATGGGAAATTAAAACTCCAAGCCCTAGTTTCCATTTGCAAATCAGGTTCTAGCTCCAAATTTATAAAAGAAGCTTTGGTAAGCCTCCTCCTCTTCTTCTCCAACTCATTCCCTTACCAATTTCAGAAATTCCTAAACCTAATTTAGGAAATGTTTTCCTTTTAAGCTTAGATTCAAGCTCTTTAGGTTGGAATTGAAGAGTGATTATTCTTGCCATTGCTCTATAGCTTCTTCTTCATAGTTTTGGGTTTAAAGGTGAGATTTTTATCTCACATCTTAGTCTATAATTATCTTCGATTGTTAGGTATGAATTTCTAACACTTATTCTTGTGCAATTGATTTTGGTTTGGATTGATTTGGTGTATATTCCATTTTTTGGTGTTTTGAAATCAAAATCTATGAAAATCCTATTATGGATACTTGGACATTGATATTTGAGGCGTATCGAAGAGCTGTTAATGCTAGGTTGTCACGTGGCGTAAATCCTTAGTCGTCATTTGCTCGTCCGATCGCTTTCGATATTCATTTCGCCATTTTTGGTCGAGGTTCAGGAAATGCTCTGAATTCCAGTTTCAGACGCCTGAATCTGGAATTTCAGATGTCTGAATTGGCTCGATTTCAAACAGAAAGGAAATAGGCTAAAAACACCTATTTCAGACGTCTGAATTACGTTCTGGAAAACTTCTAATTTTCCAGATTCAGACATCTGAACCACCTATTCAGATGTCTGAATCTGCTGTGTTTTTCGTGCTTGCCTATTTTGTTTAGGAATTCCAATTTTATCGATTCGTGTTGATTCCGATTTGTTGCAATCATTTATTATCGACTTTGATAATATTTTCTTCGGGATTTCTGGGAATATCCATCTTGATGGATTCAGAATCCATTTGTTTGGATTTTATTCACGTCTTCGAAGGTGAATTTTGGTGATTGATTGTTTCTACAATCATTTTTATTATTTGTCACTTTAAAAATATAAAGGTTTTAATACCAGTAGTAAATATCAAAACTCTTTTATTAAAACGATTTCAACACTATTTTATTACAAAGCTCGTTTCTTAAACCGTTTTCCAATCTACTAGCATACACAAACCTTTACCTCACTCGCATGAGAAATCTAATTAAACGGCTTAGTAAAACAAGTGGTATGAAATGCTTGCGTTTACTTCGTCGGTTAATTCTTGGACTTGTTCGATTGAATCTCTTGTGACAATTTTTGAGTGGAGATCTACAATTTGTTCATAAATACTTAAGTTAAGCCAGTGGTTATGGGACATGAGGCTAAACTCATTTATTTACTAACTTAATGTAGTTGACACTTCTCGATGATCATTGATGATCATTTTATGTGATTTAGACTAGCGATATGCTATGTTTCATTGTCCACGTAGGGGACGGTACCTCGTTTTATTGAGTTTCGTCTTATTTCTTTTATAGGCTAACGACCTATGTATTATTTGGATTTTCGAGTCAATTTTTGTGGGCTGGCGACCCATGTTCTTTTATGGAGTTCGGTCCATCGGACGTACCTTTGTACTACGTTGTTGCACCGGCTTATTAGGATCATCGGGCGTACCGTTGTACTACTTTGTTGTTCCGAATTATTCGAGTTTCAGGTTCCTTGGGGGTACGATATTGTACACGTCGTTGCACCGGCTCTTTGGTTAGCGACCATGGGATAGCGTCCCATTTGTGATACACGTGTTGGTGAGTTTTCATGCTCCTGTTTTGTGACAGGCCTCCCCCTTTTTGTGATTTCTGGATTTCTATTGATGATTTCTAGAATTTGTGTTCAACCAGCTTTTATGATTGGCATCGATATGATTTCGATATTTGTGACTTGGTGAATAAAACTAAAGAGTATGACATTCTTTTGATCTTTGAGAAGATTCTTGTGATATTGATAAATCTCTGGTCGATTTTCAATTATATACTTATCATAGTATGGCTTTATGGTTATCATACGTTTTTGTCATATCTCTTATTGTATATCATTTTATCTGATATTTATAGTTAGACTGATCCGTTTATTATTTTCTTATTAAATAATACTTGGGTCAGACCGGGATGTTACAAGTGCTTCTGCTTGACTCCTCATCTGAGATTATTATCCTGACTTTTGGCTAACTACTTAGATTAGTAGTTTTTAGTTGTATACATTTGAGACAGAGACTCCATGATGTATACTTATTCTTTTGTGTAGCACTTGTAACTATTCTTTTGTGATGTTGTGGATCTTGATTGACCACTACTCTGATATACACTTTTTTGTGTGATATTCATATTTGTTTCTGCCTTTGAGATATGAACTTCTGTGACTGATTTGTGTTATGATATTTCTATATTTGTTTCCGAAGACTACATATAGCCACTGTGTAGTAGCTTTGAGTTTGTATCGGTATGTCGGATTCCCTTTCGAGATGAAAAGATTATATTTTTAAGCTGGCACATTGGTACTCGCACTAAGCAATTACACGGATGGTCGCTCCTCAACAGCCTTATTCTCCGCGCTAGTTGATGGCATTACCCCGTAGTGTCCTTGGTTAGCGTGGGTATAGAGGTGGGGCGTCACAGCTTGGTATCAGAGCCAAACTTCGGAACAATGCAGAATAATTTAACAAAGATCGTCGTCCTAAGTCCATCTTAGGAGTCGTGCCTTAGGATTTTATTCGATTCATTGGACCTGTTCTATCCTATTTTCTTTGTGACGCCTTGTTTTATCAATCATGATTGTTTGATAATTATTTTATGAATAACCTTTTTCTTCCTTCTTTCTTTCTTGAAGAAGAGAAATGGTTAGACCTGGCCGTCCTAGCGCCGGTCAATCTAGTGCTACTCCCCGGGATGGAGTATTTATGTCTGCACAACAACTTCTTGATCTTGTAAAGAATGCTCAAGCTGCCCGACCCATTCCAGAGCCTACTCGCCCTAAGTTCGGATTTGCACGTTTGTGTAGTGACTATACCAACTTGGGAGGGAAGCCATTTAAGGGTTCCGAAAGCATTATTCAAGTCCAAGCTTGGCTCAAAACATGTGATCGCATCTTTGCTCGCATGAATCTAATTGATCTTCACCGTGTCTAAGTGGCTTCAAGTATGCTCCAAGAAAGAGAATTAGATTGGTATAAGCTTCTTATTTCTGAAATTATTGAAGCGGATCTTACTTGGGAGAAATTCCGGGAACGATTCGCGTTAAAATTTATGCCAGAAGCTGAGAAGGTGACATTGGCTCGTCGTTTCATAGACCTTGTTCAAGATGAATCCTCCGTGGCAGACTATGTCTCATCATTCGAGCCACTTTCTAAATACGGGGTCGAATATATAAACACCCCATTGAAGAAGAACCAAAGATTTGTTTATGGCTTGAACAAAAATCTCAAGAAGCCATTATTTATAAAATTAGAAGTTTCTTTTGATCAACTCATTGATATCACTCTTCGCCTTGAAGAGGCAGATAGGGAGAGTGACGTTGATGTTATATGTGCCAAACCAAACTTCAACAACAAGAAAAGAACTAGTAAGTTCAAAGTTCCTTATCCCAATAAGAAAGGGAAACAAGCAACTCCGGTGACAAAGACTTCTACCTCTAATAGTGGGCAATGCTACAATTGTGGTTCTAAAGACCATTATGCCAATAGATGTCCGAAACCACTCTTTTGTCGCTATTGCAAAAGTTCGGGTCATCTTTTATCTTCATGTCCCAAACTTCAAGGCAAGAAGGAGGTAAAGTTAAATGTTGCACAAGCCCCTAGCAACACTTCCCGTGGTCAAGGTATTTCTCATTCTATCCTTGGTGGCATTATTTTATTTCGTGATCAACCTATTCGAGTTCTTTTTGATACGGGTGCGTCCCATTCTTTTATATCAAAGGAACTTGTTGATACTTTTTCTTTATGTATTGTTTCTTTAATGACTACTTTGAGAATTGCGAATCCGGTTGGTGGATCCGCAACAATTAGTTCACTTTGTAAAGATGTCGAGATTATTTTGTACGATTTTTCTTTCCGAGCCGATTTGCATGTCGTGCGTTATTTAGGCTTTGGAATGATTTTGGGAATGGATTGGCTTAACCGCTATGAAGCTCAAATCCTATATCCTAAGCGGACTATTCATGTTCGACATCCTCAATCTGTTAAGAAGATTTCTGTTGATCTTAAAGATTCGGATTCCAACTTGGTTGCATCTTTATATTATATAAATCCTCATGATGACGATAATGATGATGACGAAGATGTCATTTCTCTTATTCACGTTGTTCGTGAATTTTCCGACATATTTGAGACCGTTTTAGGATTACCACCTAAGCGAGCAATTGAATTCAGAATTAATCTAATTCCTGGAGCTTTACCTATTACTCTTCCTCCTTATCATATGTCCAATAAAGAAAATGAGGAGATGCGCACACAATTATCTGAATTGGAGATGAAGCAATTTATCCGCTCTAGCTCCTCTCTTTGAGGAGCTTCGGCTATTTTTGTGAAGAAATCTGATGGTACGCTTAGGCTTTGCATTGACTACCGCAAGCTTAATGATCTTACTGTCAAGAATAAATATCCTTTACCTCGGATTGATGATCTATTCGATCAACTTAGTGGTGCTAGAGTCTTTTCACAATTAGACATAGCAACCGGTTTTCATCAGCTTCGTATTGCAGAGGATAGCATTCCTTTGACATCGTTCCATACTCGTTATGGATCTTATGAATGGCTTGTTATGCCATTTGGTTTAACGAATGCTTCGGCTTATTTCGTTGACCTTATGAATAGAGTTTTCAAAGACTTCCTCGATCAATTTGTTCTCATCTTTGTTGATGATATTCTTGTGTATTCTAAAACCGAGGAGGAGCATGAAAAGCATCTTCAGATTGTGTTGGAAACTCTTAGGAGTAATCAATTGAAAGCAAAATTTTCTAAATGCCACTTTTGGCAATCTCGTCTGAAGTTTCTTGGTCATATTATTTCCGAATCCGGAATTTCCGTGGATCCTTCAAAGATTGAAGCGATTCAAAATTGGAAGAGACCGGAGAGTGTGACGGAGATCATTAGTTTTTTTGGATTGGCAGGTTATTACCGCCGTTTCATAAAAGACTTTTCTAAAGTTTCTGTGCCTCTTACTAGTTTGACAAAGAAGGGAGTTAAATACATTTGGTCGGACAAATGTGAAGCTTCTTTTCAGAAATTAAAAGAACTCCTTTCCGATGCTCCTTTTCTTGTTATTCCCGATGGGAATCAAGATTTTATTGTTTATACCGATGCTAGTCGCGTTGGTTTGGGTGCCGTTCTTTTGCAAAGAGAATGTGTTATTGCTTATGCTTCTAGGCAATTGAAGCCAGCCGAGGCTAGATATGCCACTCATGATTTAGAGCTCGCGGCTATTGTTTTCGCCCTTAAAATTTGGCGTCATTATCTTTTGGGGGAAAATTTTGTTCTCTATACTGATCATAAATTTTTGAAGTATTTATTTTACAAAAATGAACTTAATTTGCATCAACAACGTTGGCTAGTTTCTTGAATCTTATGATCTTGACATTCTTTATACTCCCGGATAGGGAAATCGCGTTCTCGTTGCACTTAGTCGTAAGCAACAAGCGGTTATTTCTATGATGATATCCGAATGGGATGATCTCGAAATTTTATCCACTTGTGAGATTCGAGATCGTGAGTCCGATTTATGTTCATCTTTGGTTTTATATAGCCTTGAGGCTCATCCTTCTCTCTTGGACCGCATTATTGAAGCTCAAAAGCTAGATCCCGAATTGGCTCTTCTTAGCCAAAGCTGTATGGATAAAATTGGTATTGAAAGTTTGAAAGACTTTGATATTGATTCTCGTGGTGGTGTTCGAAAATTTGGTAGACTTATCATGCCAAATATTAGTGATCTTCGTAAAGATATTTTAGAAGATTCTCATCGTTCTAAATTTACCATTTATCCCGGTAATAGTAAAATGTATGTGGACATGAAGCGAATTTATTATTGGGATGGAATGAAATCTGATATTGCTAACTTTGTTAAGCGTTGCATGACTTGCCAACTTGTCAAGGCCGAGCATCAAAGGTCCGGTGGGTTATTGCAACCTTTAGAAATTCCAATATGGATGTGGGATCAAATTTCCATGGACTTTATTGACTGCCTTCCCCGTTCTCGTTCGGGTTATGATAGCTTGTGGGTGATTGTTGATAGACTTACTAAATCCGCCCATTTTATTCTCGTTCGGTCTAACCGAACCATTCCTACTTTGGCCAAACTCTTTATTAAAGAGATTGTTAAATTACATGGAGTTCCTACTTCTATTGTTAGTGATCGTGATCCATTGTTTACTAGTGGATTTTGGAAGAGTCTTCAAAAAGCTTTGGTAACGAAGCTTAATTTTAGCACCGCTTATCATCCTCAGTCCGATGGACAAACCGAGCGTGTGAATCAAACTCTTGAAGATCTTCTTCGTTCTTGTGTTCTTGATTTTGATGGAAGTTGGAAAGATCATATTTCTCTTGTTGAGTTTTCCTATAATAATAGCTTCCAATCTAGTATTGGTATGGCACCTTTTGAGGCGCTCTATGGAAGGACATGCCGATCTCTTTCTTGCTGGCTTGAGGCCGGTGAGAAGCTGTTTTTAGGTCCAGATTTTATTCGTGATTCCACAGAAAAGATTGACCTTATTCGCCATAGGATGAAAGAAGCTCAGAGAAGGCAAAAATCCTATGCCAATAACCGAAGAAGGAAAATAGAATTTTCTGTAGGAGATTTTGTGTTTGTTCGTGTTTCACATATGAAGGGTGTTGTGCGTTTCAGTCGATCGGGAAAGTTAGCACCTTGATATATTGGTCCATTTTCCATCACCGAACGTATTGGTTCCATGGCTTATCGCCTTTCATTACCGGCTCAGTTTTTTGCTATTCATGACGTGTTTCACGTTTCTCAACTATGGAAATGCCTTCGAGATTCCGATTCTATTCTTGAGCCCGGTATTGTAGAAGAAATTGAGGTTTCACCTAATTTGACTTATGAGCAACATCCTATTCGTATCATTGCTTCGGAGATTAAACGCCTTCGAAATAAAGATGTTCCTCTTGTGAAGGTTCAATGGTCCTCAAATCCTAAGGATTGTTCTTGGGAATCCAGAGAATTCATCGAGCGAACACATCCGGACTTACTTTCTCGTGCTCTTTGAGGTGAACTTCTTATTCCAACTTTCTTCTTTTGTGTTGATATGCTTTTATGGTTGTTACTTTTTGTTCATTTGTTTCTTAAGATTGCGAGGACGCAATTTATTTAAGGAGGGCAGTCTGTAACGACCCGCATATTTTACGATTGAATATTTAAATATTTTATTTAAAATAATTCATCATTAGTCGGATTAGTGTCCAAAAAGCTACCTTTTGCAAACAATCGAATTAGGACTCGAGACCAGCCCCATTGAGTTCAAAATGACGTTTGCGACCTTTTTGATTATAAACTTTGATATGTTTGGAGTTAATGGAATTTTGCTACTTTTTCACTTAGGGCTTTGGTTTTTGTTTCAGCCCATTAGACCCAAGCTTCACCCCTCTTCTCTTCATTACTTCATTTCTATTTCCTAATACTCAAGCTTTAGCAGCACTGGAGAGAGGAATGGGAAATTAAAACTCCAAGCCCTAGTTTCCATTTGCAAATCAGGTTCTAGCTCCAAATTTATAGAAGAAGCTTTGGTAAGCTCCTCTTCTTCTTCTCCAACTCATTCCCTTACCAATTTCAAAAATTCCTAAACCTAATTTAGGAAATGTTTTCCTTTTAAGCTTAGATTCAAGCTCTTTAGGTTGGAATTGAAGAGTGATTATTCTTGCCATTGCTCTATAGTTTCTTCTTCATAGTTTTGGGTTTAAAGGTGAGATTTTTATCTCACATCTTAGTATATAATTATCTTCGATTGTTAGGTATGAATTTGTTGAATATACGCTTATATGATTTTTGTTTGATGATAATAAACATATATACATTTGTTTAAATTTATTTGTTAATGTACTATTTTATTTTTCATAGATTAAATAAATATTTGCTGAATAAAATTAAATAACACGGAATTTGAATTCAAACAGAAATTTTATTCAAACAAATATTTATTACAATTTTGAATAGTACAAATTCAAGCTCTCACTATACACATACAATTTTGATTACAAATACATCACAATTTCATTTAACCTTACTACACATCACTCATTCACTCAATTCGTATTTAATCTTCAACTTTATTCCAGTTAGAATCCAGCATCTGAGCAATCTGCAAAAATATTCACTAACGCAGTAAAATTGAAAAAGAAATATTTTTGCAATATAAAATATAATTTTTGAAAATATTATTTGCCTCAGTTATTTGGTTTGTTCGTCATCATTTATATTTGAATTCATCACACACGAACAGCTTGTGACATACACAGTGTATCACTGTATATGCCACAAGGCCGTGCACACCGATATACACTTGATAATGCTATAGGGACAGGTGAGCACAAGGTCAAACCCAAATAAAAAGACGGGTTCAACTCAGGTGCAAATATAAATAAAATCACAACACACGCACAAGGTCAAACCCTAACTATTAGCTGGATTCAACGCAGGGCAGGTGTACAGGCTACGACTTCAAGCATGATACAGGTTCAACCTCTTCATATATAAAACAACAACCAGACAACAACTCACATGTTTGAAACCATGCAAAGACCAGCTTATAAATACAAGCCAGTCCAAACATGTATCAAATAGCATAAACAAAGACACCGGTAATGTCAGCAAAGCAATCTCACAAGACTTAAACTAGAACAACATATATAGGACTGCAACAATCAAATGAACAACAACTCAAATGACACAGTATACACCAATGAAGCAAATGACATCAAGTGTCAACCAGACCACAAGAGAACCAGACCAGGTAGTACAAGTATCAAGACCAGTGTCATGTGGACAGTGAAAACCAAAGCCAACAGCAACTACAAACTACTCACAACAATGCACAAAGCTAACAACACTCAGATGAACACATCGCCGAGGTAAATAAAGGGATGACTGAAGTGCAGCCACAAATGTTCACTGACTCGAAGGATGAATCAAAATACACAGCAATGTACAACAGCAAATGCTCACATGATATAAGATGAACACAGGCTCAAGAATCAGAACACATATACAGATTGAACAACAAATGCACATGTTAACATCACTAGCAATTATTCATTCGAGTTCAGGCAACAAAACAGAGTTTCAAAAATGCAGGCCAATATCAAAAACACAGTGCAAAGATGCACTCAAATACAATAACATGCAAACTGCTCATGTACCAACAAGTGCTAGCCAGAAGCTCGAGTCGATGCACAGTGCAAACAAATGCACCTAAGTGACATAGTGATACAAGACACAGCGCATATATGAATACACAAATGCAACAATGCTTGAAGACTACAGCAACAACAGAACCAAGCAATCAATAAATCAATGGCCGGAGTCATGTAGCAATCCTCAAGTCAAGGCCAAAGCAGTAGCAATCAAGGAGCCGACCAAGTCAAAGCCGTGTTTTTAATCAAACAAGTTAACAGAAAAAGGAACGAAGTCGAACTATACAGTACAGGTTACAGTGATACTAAAATTCATGTACATAGCCGTGTATCAAAGCCGTGTTTTTAACAAGTCAATAGAAAAAAGAATGGAGTGGAAGCCGTGGTCATCACGAAAATGAATTCAAAACCGTGTCAACCAAGAAACGTGAAATATACGAATTTGACAAAGTCAGATTAATCATCAATCATTCAATCATCATCAAGCGGCAGAGAAAAGAAATTGACAAATTCAAGTATATTTTTACGAACGCAAATAAAGGAGATCGAAGGCATATATAACCCAAAATCATCACTGGCAATCAATCATTGAGTTCAAGTACGAAAACACTAAAGCACAAGAGCATAAATTACATACCGAAGCAAGGAAAGAACTCAATCCAAATTGAAGAGCCGAAAGATAATCAGAGAAACGAGCTAATCAGAGAAACGAGCTAATCAAAAGCGACGACTTCAATTTGAAAGCTCTAATTTAAGTGCACGGGATCGAAGGGACGACGCCCTAGTTAAGTTGCAAATAGGAACGGCTGCCATAAACGAACGAAGCAAACAAAAGGAGACGGGCCAATTAATAAAAAAAAAGGGCCGACCTTGTTAAAGAATAAAATAGGGTTTTGTTTTTTTTTAAATTAGGGTTATTTTATTTTAAATTGTTTTTTAATTGTATTTTCATTTTTAAACCGTTTAAATTTCTAGTCGTGTGACTAGGGGACAAGCTACGTGGCGTAGCTTGAGAATTCGCAACTCAGTGGCTGAGTTGTGGCAGGGTTTTGAGCGTAGAGTTAGATTTAGTCGATAGCGGGTGTCGCGAGTTTATGTGTGTAAGCGAGGGGCTATCTAATTTCTAGTAGAAACCTTGGGGGGAGCACGTAGGCAGGGTTTTGCCGAAGCTGGGTAAATTCTGTGTCGTTCTATTTCTGCATTTATTATTCTGCTATTATCTGTGCTGTTATTGTTCTGTGATCTGTGTTGAAATTATTTTGTAAGCTTCCGCAATCAATTTTATAATTTATAATATCACCCTATTCACCCCCCTCTAGGGTGAAATCGATCCTACAAGTGGTATCAGAGCTAGGAATAGAAGTCAATTTTTGTTTTAAAAATTCGTGTTTCAAAAATCAGTTTTTGTTTTAAAAATTTGAATTTTTAAAATGGCTTCTTTTAATAATACTTTTGTTGAGGGTTGTTCCAATATTATTCCTTCTATTTTCGATGGAACAGATTTTTTGAAATGGAAATTGAAAATGGAATTTTATTTGAAATCTGTTAATATTAAATGTTGGGATATTATTGAAAACGGGTGTGATATAACAGATAAGAAAATTATCTCGATTAACGCTCTTACTATGCATATATTATATTCTTGTATTAATCAAGATAATTTTAATTTCATCTCTCATTGTGAAAATGCACAGGAAATTTGGAACACTTTCGATGCAATATATGGCGCAAAAGTCAACAACAATGAGAAATCCTCCACAACTAACTCAGTTGAAGAAATGTGCTTAACAGGATTTGTAAAAAGCAGTTGTGATGAGGATGATGATGGAGCAGCTGAGCTGGCATTAATAATAAAGAAATTCAAAAGGTGGAACCAAAAATATGGAAATTCAGCTCTAAATCAAAAATTAAAAAGCAGAATAATCAAAGCACTAGACAACTCGGAAGAACACCGGATCATTTGCAACAAACCCGGTGATATCAAGCCCAACTATCCCCAATTTCAACGCGATTTTGAAAAGAAATCAAAACGGAGAAATACTACAGCCACGTGGAATACAAGTTATGAAGATAATCAAAGTTCTAGCAGTAAGAGTGAGAAAACAGATATATGCTTCATGGAAATATAGCTGATAGCGACGATGACGAGCCAAGCGAGGTATCAAAACTTACTCACTCTGAATTACTAATTTATTTCCACGAAGTAAATGGCTGTTTTGAACAACTTAGGGAAAAATATGCTAAACTTGAATCACAAAAAGTTACTTTGGTAGAATTAAATGAACAACTTGATCAATTAGTTAAAACCTATCAAAGTAGGATCCCTAAGTGTGATAAGTGTCCAACATTCGAAGATGAAATTAAAAAATCAGAAATTAAAATGAAATCGCTTGAAAATGAAATTCTGATTTTAAAAGAGAATGAAAATACTAGAAGAGAAAATTCTATTAAAAAGTGCACACAATTATTGAACGAAAATGAATCTCTCAAAACACAAGTCCAACAATTGTCAACGACTTTAGATAAATTTTCAAAAAGTGGAAAATCGTTGAATATGCTATTAGGGAAACAAACTGTTAATACAGTTAGACAAGGACTTGGGTATAATCAATCTAAAAATGTTAGAAATGAGATTAATCGAGAAAATTTAATGTGCACAATTTGTAGAAAATTTGGACACGATTACAATAATTGTTGGTACAGACCCAAACTTGTGGAAACTATACCGATTTGGGTTCCAAAAGGCACAAATATAAAATCTCTCAAAGTTAAAAAAATTTGGGTGCCGAAGGGAACAATTATAAATAGTTTTGGGTCTTTACAAAATTGTTTTTCAAAATTTTCTGCCACTAACAACCATGGACCTATAAAAACAAATAGGTCACATAAATCCTTCATCGTGTAGGTGTGGTGGCAGGCTAAGGAACAACAATAGTGTTCTCTGGATTTTGGCTGTTCCTGAAACACAACGGGCGACAAAACAAAGTTCCTTAGCCTAGTATAAAGGTGACAGAATCACAATGGACAACGACGAAAAATATCGTAAAGGTAAAACAGGTAATGGTATGTTTTAAACGATATATTAAATGTGATAATCTGCACCGTATTTTGAACTAAATCAGCCAATAATGAGATGATGAAAAGATGATGATTCTGACTTATTCAACATTGTTGGCCAAATTATATTCTTATGCCACAACACTATAAAATTCTCTAGATTCTTTGAATTACTTCATATATATCAGTTTAGATTAAAAATAGTGTTTTGTTGGATAATACAATTGGTTATAATACGGCTAACTTTATATTCACGGTTTTCTGATTATTTACACGGCTTCAATTCAATTTCAAAAGAATGTCATTTAAATTGTTGTTAAAATTGAATTTGAAATTTTTTGGTGCACACTTCATGGTTTGGTCAATCAAATTCAATTAATGATAATTTTGAGTGAAAAAGAAATTCAGATGCAGATTACACTGTTAATCTAGTTGATAGAAAAATTACTAGTTGAACGTGATTTTTGTTGAGACATTTAATAACTGCATCGTTTTTTCAAAGAAAATATCTGCATATTTTTCATTTCAAACAATTTTCAAATAGCAGAAAATTTTCTTATAAAACCCCCTTGAGAAAATCATTTTTGACCATATTTTCAGATTAGTCATTTAGAAAAATTGATTTATAATTATTTTTGAATTTGATTTTAAATACATTGACTAATCTAACTCCCTAATGATTATCGAAAAGATGAATAGTGATTGAAAAAAGTGATGAGTGTTGATATTTATTATATATTATGACTCGAGACGGTATAATTAGTAAATTTCTTTAGAAATTTAAACAAGAGTTATAAAACTTTTGTTGGTAAAAAATTCCATGACCATCTCTATTTCTGTCATATTTCTAACGACCATCACTCATCAAAATTCTATATAGTTTGTCGGTATGTGGTACTTTAAACAGGAATTGTTTGTTTTTCATTTTCACATTTTTAAAAAAAAAAGATAATAATAAAATAAAAATAATAAATACCAAAGTATTCGCTCTCATTTAAAAGTCCTCACGGTTATGCATGGGTGAATTACTTGGAATTTGTTATGTGCTTCCATGCTCATTTAGAAGTCCTCGCGGTTATGCATGTATGGAACACATATCAAAAGTTGATTTTTAAAATAAACAAGTTGATTCTAATCCCATTTAAAAGTCCTCACGGTTATGCGTGGTTAGAAGATACTTGAATTCATTTTTTTTTAAAAAAAAATTTAGAATACTACTAATATCATTTAGAAGTCCTAACGGTTATGCATGGTTAGTAGATATTCAAATTCCTGATATAAATATGCCACAAATAGACACAACTGTATGGTTTTATATGATGACATAATTCCCATCATTCTAAAAGTGGAATATGCGCCTAACAAAATATTTATGATTTTTGTTTGATTTTTTATTGAAATTTAATATTTATATTCAATTGAGTTTTAATGTTGGATTAATATCGATCACTTTATCTCTATTTTCTCTAACACTATTATTCTTTTGCTGATAACAAAAGGGGGAGAGAAAAGTTAAGATTTTGTCAAATAAAATCAAGCAAAGGTCAAATAATTTTCTATTTGCATCTAGCTCATTTGCATATTTTTATCTGTATGCATATATGTAGGGGGAGTATTGTGTAGAGAGGAAGCATTTAAATAGGAGGAGCAATTAGAGCATATCAAATACATTTAATATATTCAAAATCTTAAATATATGTTTGTTATCATAAAAAGGGGGAGATTGTTGAATATACGCTTATATGATTTTTATTTGATGATAATAAACATATATACATTCGTTTAAATGTATTTGTTAATGTACTATTTTATTTTTCATAGATTAAATAAATATTTGCTGAATAAAATTAAATAACACAGAATTTGAATTCAAACAGAAATTTTATTCAAACAAATATTTATTACAATTTTGAATAGTACAAATTCAAGCTCTCACTATACATATACAATTTTGATTACAAATACATCACAATTTCATTTAACCTCACTACACATCACTCATTCACTCAATTCGTATTTAATCTTCAACTTCATTCTAGTTAGAATCCAGCATCTGAGCAATCTGCAAAAATATTCACTAACGTAGTAAAATTGAAAAAGAAATATTTTTGCAATATAAAATATAATTTTTGAAAATATTACTTGCCTTAGTTATTTGGGTTGTTCGTCATCATTTATATTTGAATTCATCACACACGAACAGCTTGTGACATACACAGTGTATCACTGTATATGCCACAAGGCCGTGCACACCGATATACACTTGATAATGCTATAGGGACAGGTGAGCACAAGGTCAAACCCAAATAAAAAGACGGGTTCAACTCAGGTGCAAATATAAATAAAATCACAACACACGCACAAGGTCAAACCCTAACTATTAGCTGGATTCAACGCAGGGCAGGTGTACAGGCTACGACTTCAAGCATGATACAGGTTCAACCTCTTCATAAAACAACAACCAGACAACAACTCACATGTTTGAAACCATGCAAAGACCAGCTTATAAATACAAGCCAGTCCAAACATGTATCAAATAGCATAAACAAAGACACCGGTAATGTCAGCAAAGCAATCTCACAAGACTCAAACTAGAACAGCATATATAGGACTGCAACAATCAAATGAACAACAACTCAAATGACACAGTATACACCAGTGAAGCAAATGACATCAAGTGTCAACTGGACAACAAGAGAACCAGACCAGGTAGTACAAGTATCAAGACCAGTGTCATGTGGACAGTGAAAACCAAAGCCAACAGCAACTACAAACTACTCACAACAATACACAAAGCTAACAACACTCAGATGAACACATGGCCGAGGTAAATGAAGGGATGACTGAAGTGCAGCCACAAATGTTCACTGACTCGAAGGATGAATCAAAATACATAGCAATGCACAACAGCAAATGCTCACATGATATAAGATGAACACAAGCTCAAGAATCCGAACACATATTCAGATTGAACAACAAATGCACATGTTAACATCACCGACAATTATTCATTCGAGTTCAGGCAACAAAACAGAGTTTCAAAAATGCAGGCCAATATCAAAAACACAGTGCAAAGATGTACTCAAATACAATAACATGCAAACTGCTCATATACCAACAAGTGCTAGCTAGAAGCTCGAGTCGATGCACAGTGCAAACAAATGCACCTAAGTGACATAGTGATACAAGACACAGTGCATATATGAATACACAAATGCAACAATGCTTGAAGACTACAGCAACAACAGAACCAAGCAATCAATAAATCAATGGCCGGAGTCATGTGGCAATTCTCAAGTCAAGGCCAAAGTAGTAGCAATCAAGGAGCCGACCAAGTCAAAGCCGTGTTTTTAATCAAACAAGTTAACAGAAAAAGGAACGGAGTCAAACTATATAGTACAGGTTACAGTGATACTAAAATTCATGTACATAGCTGTGTATCAAAGCCGTGTTTTTAACAAGTCAACAGAAAAAGGAACGGAGTGGAAGCCGTGGTCATCACGAAAATGAATTCAAAACCGTGTCAACCAAGAAACGTGAAATATACGAATTTGACAAAGTCAGATTAATCATCAATCGTTCAAGCATCATCAAGCGGCAGAGAAAAGAAATTGACAAATTCAAATATATTTATACGAACGCAAATAAAGGAGATCGAACGCATATATAACCCAGAATCATCACTGGCAATCAATCATTGAGTTCAAGTACGAAAACACTAAAGCACAAAAGCAAAAATTACATACCGAAGCAAGGAAAGAACTCAATCCAAATTGAAGAGCCGAAAGCTAATCAGAGAAGCGAGCTAATCAGATAAACGAGCTAATCAAATGCGGCGACTTCAATTTGAAAGCCCTAATTTAAGAGCACGGGATCGAAGGGACGAATCCCTAGCTAAGTTGCAAATAGGAACGGCCACCATAAACGAACGAAGCAAACAAAAGGAGACGGGCCAATTAATAAAAAAAAGGGCCGGCCTTGTTAAAGAATAAAATAGGGTTTTGTTTTTTTTAAATTAGGGTTATTTTATTTTAATTTTTTTTTTAATTGTATTTTCATTTTTAAACCATTTAAATTTCTAGTCGTGTGACTAGGGGACAAGCTACGTGGCGTAGCTTGAGAATTCGCAACTCAGTGGCTGTGTTGTGGCAGGGTTTTGAGCGTAGAGTTAGATTTATTCGATAGCGGGTGTCGCGAGTTTACGTGTGTAAGCGAGGGACTATCTAATTTCTAGTAGAAACCTTGGGGGAAGCACGTAGGCAGGGTTTTGCCGAAGCTGGGTAAATTCTGTGTCGTTCTATTTCTGCATTTATTATTCTGCTATTATCTGTGCTGCTATTGTTCTGTGATCTGTGTTGAAATTATTTTATAAGCTTCCGCAATTAATTTTATAATTTATACTATCACCATATTCACCCCCCTCTAGGGTGAAATCGATCCTACGGAATTCCTAACACTTATTCTTGTGCAATTGATTTTGGTTTGGATTGATTTGGTGTATATTCCAATTTTTGGTGGTATGAAATCAAAATCTATGAAAATCCTATTATGGATATTTGGACATTGATATTTGAGGCATATCGAAGAGCCGTTAAGGCTAGGTTGTCGCTTGGCGTAAAACCTTAGTCGTCGTTTGCTCGTCCGATCACTTCCGATATTCATTTGGCCATTTTTGGTCGAGCTTCAGGAGATGCTCTGAATTCCAGTTTCAGACGTCTGAATCTGGAACTTCAGACGTCTGAATTGGCTCGATTTCAAACAGAAAGGAAATAGGCTAAAAACACCTATTTCAGACGTCATTTGGTTCAGACGTCTGAATTACGTTCTGAAAAACTTCTAATTTTCCAGATTCAGACGTCTGAACCACCTAATTCAGACGTCTGAATCTGCTGTGTTTTGCCTGCTTGTCTATTTTGTTTAAGAATTCCAATTTTATCGATTCGTGTTGATTTCGATTTGTTGCAATCATTTATTATCGACTTTGATGACATTTTCTTCGGGATTTTTGAGAATATCGATCTTGATGGATTCAAAATCGATTTCTTTGGATTTTATTCACGTCTTCGAGGGTGAATTTTGGTGATTGATTGTTTCTATAATTGTTTTTGTGATTTGTCACTTTAAAAACATAAAGGTTTTAATACTAGTAGTAAATATCAAAACTCTTTTATTAAAACGATTTCAACACTATTTTATTACAAAGCTCGTTTCTTAAACCGATTTCCAATCTACTAGCATATACAAACCTTTACCTCACTCGTATGAGAAATCTAATTAAACGGCTTAGTAAAACAAGTGGTATGAAATGCTTGCATTTACTTCGTCGGTTAATTCTTGAACTTGTTCGATTGAATCTCTTGTGACAATTTTTGAGTGGAGATCTACAATTTGTTCGTAAATACATAAGTCAAGCCAGTAGTTTTGGGACATGAGGCTAAACTCATTTATTTACTAACTTAATGTAGTTGACACTTCTCGATGATCATTAATGATCATTTTATGTGATTTAGACTAGCGATATGCTATGTTTCATTGTCCACGTAGGGGACGGTACCTCGTTTTATTGAGTTTCGTCTCATTTCTTTTATAGGCCAACGACCTATGTATTATTTGGAGTTTCGACTCAATTTTTGTGGGCTACCAACCCATGTTCTTTTATGGAGTTCTGTCTATCGGACGTACCTTTGTACTACGTTGTTGCACCAGCTTATCAGGATCATCGGGCATACCGTTGTACTACATCGTTATTCCGAATTATTCAAGTTTCAGGTTCCTCGGGCGTACCGATATTGTACTACGTCGTTGCACCGGCTCTTTGGTTAGCGACCATGGGATAGCGTCCCATTTGTGATACACGTGTTGGTGAGTTTTCATGCTCCCGTTTTGTGACAGGCCTCCCCCTTTTTGTGATTTCTGGATTTCTATTGATGATTTCTAGAATTTGTGTTCAACCAGCTTTTATGATTGGCATCGATATGATTTCGATATTTGTGACTTGGTGACTAAAACTAAAGAGTATGACATTCTTTTGATCTTTGGGAAGATTCTTGTGATATTGATTAATCTCTGGTTGATTTTCAATTATATACTTATCATAGTATGGCTTTATGGTTACCATACGTTTTTGTCGTATCTCTTATTCTATATCATTTTATCTGATATTTATAGTTAGACTGATCCGTTTATTATTTTCTTATTAAATAATACCCGGGTCAGATCGAGATGTTACATGTGCTTCTGCTTGACTCCTCATCTGAGATTATTATCCTGACTTTTGGCTAACTACTTAGATTAGTAGTTTTTGGTTGTATACATTTGAGACAGAGACTCCATGATGTATACTTATTCTTTTGTGTAGCACTTGTAACTATTCTTTTGTGATGTTGTGGATCTTGATTGACCACTACTCTGATATACACTTTTATGTGTAATATTCATATCTGTTTCCAACAGTAATCGACTTTTGGTATTACTCTATATGACACTTTATACTAAAAAAACTATATTTTATATATTTTCCCCACATAATAACCTTAAATACAACAATATGTTCATAATTGATATAAATAACTAGAAAAATTTTCCTGATAAAGAAAAAAATTACATTGATATAAACAATCGAAAACTTTTTCCTAATGAAGAAAATATTACATCTGAACAATGAACTAACCTACAATTCAGATACAACCACAAAACTAAGGTTAAAATGAACACGTTTGAAGAATCTTTTTAAGCATTTAACTGTGTTATCTCATGTATAGAAAGAACATAGAAGTTGAACATTTAGCCAACAGTTTTAACTTCAAGATTAAGCCAAAACACATTATTCTATTTCCAACTCTTCATTTTTTCCATGTTGTCTCTTCTTTATAATGGCTTGCAACCTTTCTTTCCCTTTCTTGATCTAAAACTTCATTCCTTCTTTGTAGTTATCATCTACTTCCTCCTCACTTGAGCTTTCTACCAAAATGCTCCGATCTTTAGATTTAACCTGGTTATCAAGATAGATTTTTAAATTAACTCTAAATTTAAATAACAGACTAATGTTCGTATTATGTTACCTGCAATTCTAGTTGAAGATATCCGAGTTCGGATTTAACAAGCTGTTTGAAACTTTACGTTTGACTTCAAAGTGTTACTTTCAGCTTTGATTGCAGCTTTGCTACATGTGTATCCATTTGAGGAAAATTGGCAGCCGCATCCAAATTCTTCTTTCTGTTTGTAATCTTGAAAGGGAAGCTCTGCTATACTTGCTCCTTGCATATAATTCACTATCAGTTATCGATTTACAACTCTTCATATATTACTGAACGGACCCGTGCTTTACACCGTGCTTCATTTATTAGTAGTAGAGATGTATAATATAATTAAACTATTTAATTTAATTTATATCAATATTTTTAAAAATAGATTTTGCAATAACTTTAATTAATTAAGGTTGGAAAGATAAATTGAAATTGATTGTAACTAATTTTTTTAAGGATAGTATTTGAATAGAAATTAATTTGAAACCTATTAATTTGATATTTTAAAAAATAGGATTTATTAACTTGATTTTGATAAAAGGTGAAGAAAGGAATATTTTCATATTTAAATAATTTAAAAATTGAATATTTAGTTTGATTTAATGGTGTAATTGGATATTTTATTTAATTGTTATTAAAATGATTAAGTGAATATTCTCCAATTTGAATAAAATTTAAGTTAAATGTGGAAATATAAATGAAACTTATATTAGGAATGTTTGAATATTTAACTTTGAATCTTATTGGAATTAAAGTGATGGTTCAAACCTGGATTTGAAATCGTTATAAATTGAAATGGTTTATTTAGAATTTGAATTGAATCTTTGACCTTTAAATTGAAATGGTTAAACTGGAATTGATTTTTGGAATTTAAGTTGGTTAAAATTGATTTGCGAAATTGGAGAAAACTAATTTTAATATATATACTATTTTAATTTATAACTTTTTAATATATAAATTATTTTAATATATAAACTATTTTTTGTTTATAACTATTTTAATATATATACTATTTCAATATTTAAACTGTTTATGTTGAAAGTGTTATGATTTCAAATGTGTTATGATTTCAAAAGCCTTATGATCTCAAAAGTGTTATGATTTTGAAAGTATTACGATTTTGAAAGTATTACGATTCTGGAAACGAATTTTTTTTAAAGTGAATAATGATATCGAATTGATATGGTTTTGAAATGAATCTGATATTTTAATATGAAGTATGGACTATTTAAAATGAAACAACCACGGTTTGAAATAAGCGTTTAGTTATTACAGAGACCAGGATCGAATATTCTCTACCAATATCGAAAACCGCTTTAACAATTGTGTATGTGGTGGAGATTTGCAATGACTTGTAATTTTCGATAATTAAATTTTGTTAATTTAATAAGTTCTAGTAATTTAACTCAGAAAGAAAATAAACAAATCCGTAATTTAATAATGAAATCACTAAAACAAAGGTAATAACGTCGATACAAGTAATAAATAATAATTTAGTGCAAACCAAATTAATTGAACCAATTTTAATATTTTAACCGATTGTAATTAATAAATTTGGAAATAAGTTCAAAGTGTATGAATTGAGGAAATAATACGTAATAAACTATAATTTGATAAAATCAATGTTGGTGTAAATTAAGGAAATAATTGAATTATAAAGTTAATTCTATTTATAATATGACAATTGGTTGATTTAAAGAATGGAAATCAAGATTTATTAATTTATTTGAAATTTAAAATCCAATAATTGGATTAATTGAAAATAAATGAAATTTAATATTCAAATATTACGTTAATGGATATTAAGTTGAAATTTGAGTATATTATGTAATTGTTAACGCTTAAAATTAAACGCTAACACCCCGATGTATGTAGAGATTAAGTGAAAGCACCACCCGTAAATATGGGAATTAGAAACGAGTAGAAAAGTCACAGAAAAACAGTAAGAAGACAACAGTTTTATAGTGGTTCAGCTTCAAGTTAAGCCTACGTCCACTTTAATCTTCTTTATTGCTGAATCAATTACAACTTTACAACAATCTTTGATTACAACACTGATTGGGCAAATAGCTAGAACTCCGATGTACAAGAATTCTTTGAATCCATGTCGATTGTGTTAGATTTCCTCTTGAAGTTCGTTGAGATGTCTTTCGTGTTTGAGGTGTCGAGTGAGTCGAGAATTCTGCAGAGTATCGGTGTTCCAAAAATGAGCCGAAAAGATCCCCTTTCGGTTGGAGTAGACGGGGTATTTATAGGAGAGTTCGGAGTTAGGTCATAGGTCGTGGACGACTTAGGAATAGGTCGTAGGTCGTGGTCGACTTAGTAGACATGGCTTACCGCCTAACATGAGCGCCCTTGATCACTTGAACAAGTCATAGGTCGTGGGCGACCTAGGGAAGGAACGATATAAGGAAGACAAGTTACCTCGGTTTTGTATAGCTCACTAGGTCGTTAAGTCCTTAGGTTGTTAACTCGTTAGCTCATTAGGTCGTTAGGCTCTTTAATCCGTTAGGTCGGTAAATCCACTTAGCTACTAGGTCACTTCTCACTTTAGGTCGCTGCACCCCATAGATAGTTAGGTCGCTTCTCCCCATAGGTCGTTAGGTCGCTTCTCCCCATAGGTCGTTAGGTCGCTTAAAAAAGAGGAGTTAACACTTGCCCCTCGAAGTACACACCTAGGTCGTAGGTTGTGTGCTTCGATCTAACTCCGCTAGGTCGTGAGCGACCCAAGAGTTAACTTATCCCGTGTGCCCATCTGCTTTTGCCTTATATAACTGCTAGCTCGTTTCTTCTTCTTTACTTAATTGTTCTAACAACTTGCTCCTCCATTAACGAGTCTTCAAGCTTTCTAGAGCGAATTCGATCTATCCAACCGTCAATCCATCTTCACCATTATATTGTGTAAGTGAATTTGATCCTTATCCAATCACGATCATCATCGAACTGCGAATCCCGATTCCCTGACCTTAGACCAACTCTGTGTGTCGCATTTCACTTTTCAAGGCAAGTTTCGATCGACCTTGATCGCCATTAACTATGTTGTTGCTGTGATTCACGAGAGCATAGCAGCGCATTGGGTCCAGGATGGATCTGAAATGATTCGAATCCGTGTGGAAGATTTGATGGTATGGATGGATAATGGATTTTATTGAGAGGATGAGGGATTTCATTGCTTAGATGATAACAGGTTATTGGGTTGAAAGGTAACCAGATACCGAGCTATTAGGTGGAGAAGAAGTTAGCAAGTCAAGAAAGGCAGGGCATAATGGCTTTGACAGGAAATAGCTCGAGATTGTCAGAAGCGATTTAGTGAATTTGAGCGACTTAGAAACCTTTGCGACCTAAGAAACTTGAGATTTAACTTGCTTGCGACCTATCACGCTTGCGACTTAACTTAGTGGAACAATACAAAGTTTAAAGCGGAACGACCTAAAAGACCAACGACCTAACTTTGTGCGGCATAGGTTTTAGGTCACGGCCGACCTAGAACTTGGACAATTTTTGTTTAATTTCGACCTGAAGCCTCATGCCTTGAATTCTTTAACTTGGACAATGCGACTTAAGATAATTCGACTTATGTTAGGTCGTTGGGCTTGATTGATGAACCTTGACCCATGATGAGTCGCTTGAGCTTGTTTAAGATTATATTAACTTTAATGCTAATAACCTGTTAAACACAACATTTGTAGAAAAATGGGATGAATATACTGCCACTGATCGCCCACATCGAATGATAGATTAGTCGATAAAAGATAATTAACTTAAAGAAATTATATAAATTGCTGTGAATCGACAAATTCAAGTGAAGTATTAAAGCAAAGCCATATTAATCAATTAAAACTGACTTGTTTGCATCAACACTGCACTTGTATTTGGACTTAAAACAACAAGCCCTGAAACTTTAAAATTGGCAATTGCATATTAGTTTATTTCAGTTATATTTGCTTGTCGTTTTGTTAGTTTTACACAACACTTCACACATTTAGGAAACGTGCATCTTCATATTTGAATATCCAGTTCCTTGTGTAAAATGTCTTCTCAAGAAGAGATAATAGAGCACGCCGAAGGGGTCTTCTCGATAGCCAATCCATTGGATAATCCTCCGGAAAGAACTCCAACTTCTCTGAGTCAGCGGGCATTCAACCAATGACAAATGATACTGGATATTGCCGAAGCGGATGCTATACTTCCTGGGCCAAATGATACTGCTGGCAAGCCACCTCTCGGTTTTGTCACTGTTAATCCCCAGATGTGCCTGTGTGGTGCCAATCCTCCTTTCAATGAATTTCTTCAACAACTCCTTCTCCGACTAACCATTTCTCCCTTTCAATTGCATCCTAATGGCTACGCCATCCTGATGGGAATGTGCGTTCTATTCAGGAGGACACTTACCGTCTTTCGAAGAAATTTTCTACTTATGCACATTCGCAAAGAATAAAGACCACCCCTCCATCATACTCGTGAGAAGTGCCAGAAACCGTAAACTTATCACCGATATTTCCGAAAGTTCTCACGGTTTTCTGAATCAATTCTTCTTCGTTCGCTTCCCCCCAGGGTTTTATGCCATCTGGAGAATAGGAAGTAAGATTGCTCATCCCCGTTCTTTCCATTTCTGAGTTTTTCGAGATTCGAATTGCTAAGTGATAATTTCATTCTTTTCTTTTACAACACTTCCTCCTCCCTCTAGAAATCTCAGCCACAAGCCGACTTTTGAAAGATTAAGTGTTGTGGCGATTGAGGAAAGAAGTATTAAATTTCTGCTGAAAGATGAATTTCTTCACCAATACGGACTTCTGCACCTTTCCCGATCTACTCAGCCTCATGAAGTCCCTGATTCTCCAGTAGAGACATCGGATGCCCCAGTTTCCGTCAGAGAACTTACACCGAAAGAACAAACTACTGAGGCTTCATTGGTAAATTGTTCTACTTCAATTGATGTTGCGGGGTCATCCGGCAAACGTGCACTTGCCCCGGTCATCGAAGAAGAGGAACCTCCCCAACAACTCGGGAAATCTGGTGACGAAGGAACTGAGAGAACAAGTCCCGCCAGGCATAGAGGCGATGATACTTTTGAGGGGTTGAGCGACCTGATGATTACTTCACAGGAGCTTTTTAAAGATGATCATATCACTGCTAAAGTTACTTCTCCAGCAGTTGAAGCGACATCCGTCATGCCACAAACTCCATCAGCCCAAGAGTTGAAACTGGATGTAAAATCCATCATCACCCCCCAACCAAGGAGTGGTTCGTAGTTTGACGCGCGTAGTTTGCACGTTACACACACTTAGGACTTTTCAGCACTTATATGCATTCAATTTCCTTGCTTTGAAGATTCCTGAATTTATATTATTTTTTATTTTAGATTCTCCAATGGGACGAAGTGGCTCCTACTACGATGATTTCCAGCGTTATGGGAGGCACGGCTGTTATGACCCCAAGAGGTATCTTCCCGCCTCCTGGGAAATTGACGAAGAAAGAGCTGCGAGGAAGGCTCGTGAAAAGCGTGCTTATGAAGAACGCTATGGGAGACGGGACGAATGACATGATTCTTCCCAGAGAGAGGATGATTCCCACAAGCGAAAATCCCGTGATGACAAGGGAAAAAGCCATGTCACCGAGGACCCGAGTAAACGGGCCAAACTTGGTGAAAAACTGACATCTGAACTCTCTGAAAAAGCCCACTGCCCCCATCTCTTTGGAAATTCCTTCCAGCTCTCCCGCCCTTCAAAGAGCCGATATTCAAACAATCATAAGTAGGCCCCCGTACCAAGTTGGGCAGGGTCCGGCCACTCTTCAAAGTCGGTTTCCGCACTGGTGCTTAAAGGGAGTGCGCTTTAATCTCGACTTGGTCCCAATCGATAAACAAGCCATGTTGCACAATCTTGATGTCGTCAAACTCGATATCGAGAGAATGTTTGGTTGGTAGAAACTTGTTGACGAGCTTCAAAGAGTCAATCGTGCAAACCTCGAAGCCATGCTGACTATGGAAAATGACAAATCCAAGTGGCAAAAAACACTCGATCAGCATGATGCTGAAATGAAGAGTATTGCCGCTTATAATGAGAAGCTTGAAGCGGAAGTTGAAAAACTTAAGGAAGAGCTCTCCACTTCTTCCACTTCCTATTCTCAGAGAGAAGAAGTGCTTCAAAAACAAGTGAGAGATGCTCACGCGGCACAGAGAGATGCTGAAGCTAAATTTGAAGCACAACAACAAGGTATGGACAGCTACCGAGCCGATGTTGCTCATCTACGAGAAAAGACCAACTCCCAGAACTTGGAAATTGAACTGCTAAAAGCTCGGTTCTCCCCCTTCAAAGAACCAATATTCAAACAATCATAAGTAGGCCCCCCTATCAAGTTGGACAGGGTCCGGCTACTCTTCAATGCCGATTTCCACACTGGTGCTTAAAGGGAGTGCGTTTCGATCTTGACTTGGTCCCAATTGGTAAGCAAGCCATGCTGCGAAATCTTGATGCCGTCAAACTCGATATCGAGAGAATGTCTGGTTGGCAGAAACTTGTTGACGAGCTTCAAAGGGTAAACCGTGCAAACCTCGAAGCCATGCTTACTATGGAAAATGACAAATCCAAGTGGCAGAAAACACTCGATCAGCATGATGCCAAAATGAAGAGTATTGCCGCTTATAATGAGAAGCTTGAAGCGGAAGTTGAAAAACTTAAGGAAGAACTAGCCACTTCTTCCACTTCCTATTCTCAGAGAGAGGAAGTGCTTCAAAAACAAGTGAGAGATGCTCACGCTGCACAGAGAGATGCTGAAGCTAAATTTGAAGCACAGCAGCAAGCTGTAGAAAACTACCGAGCTGATGTTGCTCAACTACGAGAAAAAACCAGCTACCGGAACTTGGAGATTGAATTGCTAAAAGCTCGACTTTCTGAAGCTGAAAAGGAGCATGACGAAGCTATTGCCGGCAAAGCAGCAGCCGAAGAATCTCATATGGCAACTAAAGCCGAAGTCGGCTCCACTCTATTCGATTTTTACATTCATAGTGTTTTGGGGCGCGGTAGCCTTAAATTTTTGGGACCGGGGTATGAAATCACTTTGGCCAAAGTGTGGGAGGCTGCACTTGACATCCTTGGAGAAGCCGGATATGCTGAAGTAGACTTAATGGAACACTATCTAGATGATGATGCATGTGCCGCTCTTGCCAGGGGAAAGGAGCAACTCGCCAAAGAGAGAGCCGAAATGGAAGAAGGAGAACATTTAGGGAAGACAATCTCAACCGACCCAGTTCAACCTTCGGTTTCGGCCGATATCGATATTGTTGGTTCCGTTTTCCATTCTCCACCTCCTGCTCAAGCTGTTATTGAAAGTGCCACCGTCCGCACTAGAGATGAGGTCCAAGAAAGCAGTGAAGCACAGGACTTTGAAGTTGACATAGTAAAGCCTACTTCTCCAGGTAACCTCAACATTGATCTTGCTCAAGTGGACTGCTTGTTTACTCCCCATGAGCTTGATGAACTTTTTGATTATTACTTAAATCTTGATGCACCACTTTCTCCTCTTTTTATGAGAGATACTGACTTTAACTTCTCTTCTCCTGTAGTGAAAGCACCAAGTGTTGTCCAACCTTCCCCTCTTCCAGCTGTTTCCTCTCCGCCTCTTCAGATTACTCCCCCTTCCGTTTCTCAACTGGGGTCACAAGAGGAGCAGAGAGAAGCTCTTCAAGGCTTGGATGACTCGGTTGCTTCTCAAGAACAGAAGGCCGAGGAAGCTAAAGAAGGCGAAAGAACCCTGGAGCAAACTATTTCTGATGACATAAAGTTGTCTGTACTTTTCACTCCGGGCAGTGAGTCTTCTTCAAGGAAGAAGGGGAAGCGTGTAGTCTCAAAGAAAAGGAGAGAACCTTCTGCCGGTGAAGAAAAAGCAGAAGAAAGTCCAATTGCACCCCTTCCTCTTTCTTCCCCTATTCTCACAAGCCGGCCCAAAAAGTTAATCATCCGGCCAGGCGAAGGCTCGAAAGGTGGCAAGAAGAAGAAGTGATGGGTTTGGGACTTATGCTTTTTGTCTCGCTTTTTTTCTTTTTTGCTTGTATATATAAAGACTTGTGTTGACCGGAGATTGTGCGGGTACCGGTCCCCACCTTCTTTTGTTTTGAGACCTGCACATGTATAAGAATTTTATAGTATGGAATAAAATGATTCTTTTACTTGTACAAACTTCTGTCTGTATTTGAGAATGCATTTATTCTTCTTTTTCATACAAGTTTCTTTATTTTCTCTGTGTGATGTTGCAGTAAACCTATGGTATGTTGCTTGAGCATTGTTTTTATTTTTGTAACTATATTATATTGCCCCCATACCATGGTTTATTGCAATCTCTTTTACATTAGCAAAATTTTTGGAGAACAACTCTTCTGTTTCGAGAAGACTTGTACTCTTTCTTTAGAGAACAGCTTTTCCATTCGAAGGAGGTTTGCATCTGCACTTTATAGAATAATTTTTCCATTTTAAGGAAATATTTTTCTGATTTAGTAGAATGCGCCTCGTATTGGAGAAGTTCTCTCTTTTTTCTTTTTTTTGGGCGAAGTTTTTACACTTCACTTTTGGAGAAAGTCACTTTTATTTTTGGCAAGTGAATTTTCCTTCGTGGTAAAGTGGGCCTCCGAAAAGGGGCTTTGACCTATTTGTGCCTCCGAAGAGGACTTTTGTTTGATTGTGCCTCTGGGAAGAGGGCTTTTTTGTTTGATTGTGCCTCTGGGAAGAGGGCTTTTTTTGTGTGTGCCTCTGGGGAGAGCGCGGGGAAGCGGGCCTCCGAAGAGGGCTTTTTGTTTCTGCCCCTGGGGAGAGGCTTTTATTTTTTTCCTATTCGCTGGGAAGCCGGCCTCCGAAGAGGGCTTTTCACATTTCGACTCGTGTGAAGTTTTATTTTAGATCGCGGTGAAGTGTGTGCCTCCAAAGAGGTCTTTTAGCATTTCAACTCTGGTGAAATGGACCCCCGAAGAGGGCTTTTCACATTCCAACACTTGTGAAGTTTTATTTCAGATCTCGGTGGAATGCGTGCCTCCGAAGAGGTCTTTTCACCTTTCAACTCGTGTGAAGTTCTATTTCAGATCACGGTGAAATGTGTGCCTTCGAGTAGGGCTTTTGCCTGGAAGTTTCTTTCCCATGGTTGGATTGATTCACGGGGCAGACACAAGTTACTTGGATTGTTTGTTTGCATAAACGTTCTCAGCTAGTTAACGAGTGTCCTATGCCACTGGTCATTCCACCAATCTTTTTGTTGAGAAAGAGAACTTTCTTTTTCTGGCAAGTCCCATTAAAGGTCTTTATCCTCCGAAGAGTTGTGCCTCCGAAGAGGGCTTGCGCCTCCGAAGAGGTCTTTTGCTGTTTGCTGCCTGCTCGCCCATGTCTTTTCGCCATTTGTTCATATCAACGGTTCCCTGTTATCATTTTCAAGCACACATTCCTTTCTTTTGCAAGTACCTTATTTTGTCCAAAGAAGTGTACTTCATCGTTAAATGAGTTTGCAGGGGCAAACACAGGCTAATTAATCGGATGTTCGTTTGCACAAACGATCACAATTAGTTAGGAAGGGTCCACCTCTGGCGGAACCACTAACTGTTTGCTTGAAGCACTTCTTACATAGGATTTGAGTCTGGAATTTTTGTGGCTGAACATTCATTTGTTGAGTGATGTCAGGGATCGCTTGGTCTTGTGATGGGTAAGCTTTGTTTTAATGGCCTGCCATATTAAATCGACATTTTAGCAACACAATTGAAGTACTTTATATATCGAAATAAAACAGGCAGTTTATAATAATAGAGGACACAAGATTTATAGTGGTTCGGCCAAGAACTGGGCCTACATCCACTTTATAGTTCTTATTATTCACTTGCACTGTCTTTACAATGGCTTTCAACACAAGAATCATACATTCATAATTCTTTTACAGTATTTCAGTAAAGCTTTTAAGTAAAATATGGACGCAAGTGATTGCTGTTCCAAGCTCTTGTAATTGGATCTCCTTCGACAGTTGTCAGTTTGAAAGTGCCATCAAGAAGTTTTTTGCCTACGACATATGGCCATTCCCAGTTTGGCGCAAACACTCCTGTTGCTGTCATGACCCTTTTCAAGACTATATCTCCAATCTCAAAGCTGCGTTGGCGAACTTTAGAATTGAAGTGCCTGGCAATTCTTTGCTGATGGGCTGCAATTCTGAGCTGAGCCTCTTCCCTTTTTTCATCGAGGAAGTCAAGCGCTTCAAGTTGCAACTCTTCGTTTTCAGCTTGGTTGAAATGAATTCTTCTATGTGAAGGGACTTCTATTTCCACCGGAATCATTGCTTCTGATCCATATGCCAATGAAAATGGAGTATGCCCATTCATAGTTTTGTGGGTAGTTCTATATGCCCATAGTGCTAGTGGAAGCTTATCGACCCAACCACCTTTCGCTTTTTCCAACTGTTTTTTGATGGTTGATTTGATAATTTTGTTTACTGCTTCAACTTGCCCGTTTGCCTGCGGATGAGCCACTGCTAAGAAGCCTTTTTGGATCTTGAATCGCTTGCAAAAATCTTGGAATTCTTCACTTTCGAATTGGGTTCCATTATCTGTGATTATCTTTTGCGGCACACCATACCTGCAAATGATATTCTTAGTTACAAAGTTTATCATCTTTTTAGAGGTGATAGTAGCTAATGGTTCAGAGTCAGCCCATTTAGTAAAATAATCAACAGCAACAATAGCATATTTGATTCCGGGTTTGGCAGTTGGCAAAGGCCCGGTGAGATCTATTCCTCAAATAGCAAATGGCCACGGACTGACCATCTGTGTTATCTCGATAGAAGGTGCTCTTGGGTTTTTGCAAATCTCTGGCATCGGTCATATTTTCGGGCACAGTTCGCAGCATCACGATTAATATATGGCCAAAAATACCCATACGGAGAATTTTCTTTGCTAGAGTTTGACCACCTGAATGGTCTCCACACTCTCCTCCGTGTACTTCAGCTAGAATTGTCTTAGGTTCTTCCTTGGTCACACATCGGAGTAATGGCATTGAGAATCCCCGCCTATACAATCGGCCATCTTGAATATATATGTGGAGGCTTTTCTTAGCAACTTCTGTCGCTCTTTTGGATTTTCTGGTAGAGAACCGTTGAGCAGATATTCCATTATTGGAGTCATCCATGATTCTTGCTCTTGAGATATGGTCATGATCCAGTCAATATCCATCTCATCGTTGCTTGGAGCTGACAGGACTTCCACAGGAACTAATCCCAATAATTGAGCTACACCAGTGCTTGCGTACTTTGCGAGAGAATCTGCCTTCATGTTCTCTTCCCGGGGTATATGATTTATCGTATAATGGTCAAGATCATCAAGAAGTTCCCAGGCTCTTGACAAGTAAGCGGGCAGATTTCCTCCTTTTGTTTGAAACTCTTTCTTGACTTGACATACAACAAGTTGTGAATCACTGAAGATCTGCAACATTTTGACATTCAATTCTTTAGCAATTTTCAAGCCGGCAATAAGAGCTTCATATTCTGCTTCATTGTTTGTCGAAGGGAATTCCAATCTCAATGCATAGCACAATGACCGCCCTTCAGGGGTTTCAAGCACAGCCCCAGCTCCGGAACAGTAATCGTTTATTGCACCATCAACATATAATTTCCATCGAATTGGGGTATTATCAGTCACTTCTTCCTCTCTATCACCTTTATCTGTACATTCTGCGATGAAATCTGCTAAAGCTTGTCCATTAATTGCTCTCCGGGGATGATAAGTGACGTCGTATTGGCTGAGTTCAATATTCCACTTCAAAAGGCGACCCGAAGTCTCAGGGCAAAACAGGACTTGCTTCAGAGGTTGATCAGTGAGGACTTTGATAGGATGAGCTTGGAAATATGGCCTCAATTTTCTTGATGCAATTAGTAGACAATAGGCGAGCTTTTCCAACTTTGAATAATTCATCTTTGCCCCAGTGAATCTTTTGCTGATATAATAGACCGGGCGCTGAATTTTTGCATCCTCCCATACCAACGCTGCACTGAGAGCATGAGATGAGATTGCCAAATATACGAAAAGATCTTCACCATTGTCCGGCTTAGAAAGTACTGGAGGCATTTCCATATGACGAATCAACTCATCGAAAGCTTTCTGGCATTCAGGAGTCCAGTCAAAAATTTTCCTTCCTTTCTTTTAGAGCATCGAAGAATGGAATGCATTTAACAGTAGCTTTAGAAATGAATCGACTCAAGGCAGCGACTTTTCCATTAAGACTTTGCAGTTCCTTCTTCGTTCTAAGGGCTTTGACTTCTCTTAAGGCAGCGATTTGAGCAGGATTAGCTTCAATTCCCCTAGCACTCACAATGAAACCCAAGAACTTTCCAGAATCCACCCCAAACGAACATTTCAAAGGATTAAGCTTCATTCCGTACTTTCGGAGGATTGCAAACATTTCCGCCAAGTGATCCATATGGTCTACCGCTTTCTTTGATTTCACCAACATATCGTCAACATAAACTTCTATAGTTTTGCCAATCCGTGGTTTGAACATAGCATTGACGAGTCTTTGGTAGGTTGCCCCTGCATTCTTAAGTCCGAAGGGCATGACTCTATAGCAGTAGAGACCAACGTCGGTGATGAAGCTTGTGTCCTCCTGATCCGGCTCATGCATCATGATTTGGTTGTATCCGGAGTAAGCATCCATAAAAGATAACAACTCATGCCCCGCTGTTCCATCGACCAACTAATCTATCCTGGGTAACGGGAAGCAGTCTTTAGGGCAAGCCTTTTTTAAATCTGAGAAGTCGATGCATACTCTCCACTTCCCATTAGCTTTCTTAACCAGTACTGGATTTGAAACCCAATTCGGATAAGTAGACTCGCTGATGAAACCATTCTCCATGAGCCGGTCTACCTCTACTTTCAACGCTGCTGACCTTTCAGGACCCTGGGTTCTTCTTTTCTGTTTTACCGGTGTAAACTTTGGATCAATATTCAAAGTATGTACTGCAATTTCTGGGGATTTTCCACATATATCAGCATGAGTCCAAGCGAATATGTCCAAATTTGCTTTCAAGAATGTTATTAAGGAATTTTGAACCGTCATACTAAGTTGCGAACCCACATTCACCACTTTGTTCGGATCTTTTGGGTCAACAGGTTCTGGCACCGTTACTTCCATTGGCACCACTCTATTTTCCCCTGCACTAGCTTTTCTGGGATCCATATCTCTTCGTGCCCTGCTATGCTCACCAGTGCAGGGTCCACCCTGTAATTGCTACAAGGTTGGTTCTTTGATGCGGACTGGGGCTGCCGCATCTTTTCCCATTTCTCTCTTCCTCGCTTCGCGGAACTCTATTAGATAACATTCTCGCCCAGCATTCTGATCCCCTTTAATAACTCCAACTCCACTATCTGTGGGGAATTTCATAGTGAGGCACCACGGCGCGAGAATTCCCTTAAAAGCCGCAAGAGTTGGTCGGCTTAGGAAGGCGTTGTAGGCAGAAAATTCATCAACAATTACAAAGGTCTATTTCCGAACCACCTTTTTCTGCACCTCTCCAAGCTCCAAACAAGTCGATAGTTCCAATGGGCTGCTTCGGTTCCCCAGTAAACCCAATGATCTTCTAAGATGAAGCTTGAACGTCAGCCATCGGAATTTTCATTTGGTCGAACGTCTTTTTGAAGAGAATATTGCAAGAAGCGCTGCAATCTACAAGCACTCTTCTTACAATAGCCGGCCCAATACCTGTAGAGATGACCAAGGGATCCATGGTTGTAGCTTCAATACCCATAGAGTCCCTGGCTTTGAAAACAATATCATCATTGAAAGTTTTCTGCTGCTTCAAAGGTGCAGCATCTTCTAGCACAAAAACACTCTCTTCTGTTGGTGCATACTTCAAGGCACGGGCATATCTTTCCATCTCGCCCCAGCTTCTGCCTGTTGGGTGAGGACCTCCTGTAATCACATTAATAACAGGCCTTTCTGATTCATGCACAGTATTCCTCTCAACTGAGCCAGATGGATGAGCAGGAAGTTGCTGGCCCTTAGTAGATGAAGTAGGGTCATTTTTATTTCTCTTAACATATTGCTGCAACTTGTTCTCTCTCAGCAATTCTTCAACTAAACTTTTCAGATGGCGACATTCGTTGGTATCATGACCGGGTTGATTATGAAACCGACAAAATCTCCCACTTTGAGCAGCTTTTCTCCCAACTCTCATCTCAGGCGGTTTAGGATATTCTACCGCGTCTTTGGTAGCAAAAAAGATATTCTCCGGGGTGTCAGTCAAAGGAGTGAAATCTGAAGGTTTTGAGAAGCGGGGTTTCTTCATATCTTTCTGTTTCTTCCCACCATTATTCTCTCTTTTCTGATTTCCGGATTCCTTTTTGGTAGGAGCAACAGTATTATCCTTAACCACCGTCAATGCCACTTTAACCGGTGCTTGAAGGCTTTCCAAACGCATGAATTCATCAGCTTTCTCATAGAATTTCTCAAGCAAATTCGGTTCTTTCATCTTCAGCCACTTCCCAAATCGATTGCCCTCATCAAGTATGTCAAGACCATCTGTGGCTCTGCATTGTCCACTTCAGCCAAAGCTATGTTGAAGCGGTTCAAGAAAGATCTAATAGATTCCCCAAGATTCTGTTCCAGGCTTGACAGTGACATAATATCCTTTGCCTTTGAAGCGTACAACCTGAATTGCTCTTTAAACCTTCGAGTCAAATCAGCAAACTGGTCTATGGATCGGACCGGAAGCTTTGTGAACCAGAGTAGGGCCACCCCTTCCAAGTATACCGAAAAGTTCCGGCATTTAATCTCATCAGATACCGTAGCACCAGTCATGTGCCAATCATACTTATACAGGAATTGATTAGGGTCGCTTGTTCCCTTACAAGCCGGAACGGTAGGAGGAACAAACTTCCTTGGGAATTCCTCCTTTAGAATCCTTTCCGTGAACGGAGTTTTGCTCGGAGCGAATCCCCATTCCTTTTCATCTTCATCCCTCTGCATGCTTTCTTTCATGATTTGTCGCACCATGCCCGAAAGATATTCCTCACCATTTTAAGGATCCACAGGACAGACTTTGGCCATTTTCTCGGAAGTTTGTCTGGACAGACGTTCGCGGAGAGTTGGCTGCGGTCTCGATCCTCCATCTTGAGGAGGTGTTTCTTTGGCGGGGCTAGCTTCTCTTTGAGGAATATTCCTCTCTTCAGGATTATGAACATCATCTGCAAGGTTTTCTTCATTATTCACCGGTTGACGGTTAGCTCCTAGCAATGCATTTAACCTTTCAAGCATCAAAGCATTCTGGGTTTCCATCTGTTGGTATAACCCCGATACTGCAGCATCTAAATCCGCTCGTGTAATTCCGGCACTTGGTGCTGCTTGACTCGACGAAGGAGAAGTGGCAGTATTCTCATGGACATTACTAGGTCTTGTAGATCCGCGCTTTCTTCCAGGGGCCATTATCTCTGACAGACTTCTGGTTTTGAGAAAGATTTTTTCAAAAAACTTTTGCGAAGCAATGACGAAAGTAGCCTGAGTTGGGTTCTCAGTGAAAGCACCAAAAATGTTAACGCTTAAAATTGAACGCTAACACCCCGGTGTATGTAGAGATTAAGTGAAAGCACCGCCCGTAAATACGGGAATTAGAAACAAGTAGAAAAGTCACAGAAAAACAGTAAGAAGACAACAGTTTTATAGTGGTTCGGCTTCAAGTTAAGCCTACGTCCACTTTAATCTTCTTTATTGCTGAATCAATTACAACTTTACAACATTCTTCGATTACAACACTGATTGGACAAATAGCTAGAACTCCGATGTAGAAGAATTCTTTGAATCCATGTCGATTGTGTTAGAATTCCTCTTGAAGTTTGTTGAGATGTCTTTCGTGTTTGAGGTGTCGAGTGAGTCGAGAATTCTGCAAAGTATCGGTGTTCCAGAAATGAGCACAAAAGATCCCCTTTCAGTTGAAGTAGACGGGGTACTTATAGGAGAGTTCAGAGTTAGGTCGTAGGTCGTGGACGACTTAGGAATAGGTCGTAGCTCGTGGGCGACTTAGGAATAGGTCGTAGGTCGTGGGCGACTTAGTAGACACGGTTTACGGCCTAACAGGAGCGCCCTTGATCACTTGAACAAGTCATAGGTCATGGGCGACCTAGGGAAGGAACGACATAAGGAAGACAAGTTACCTCGGTTTTGTATAGCTCGCTAGGTCGTTAAGTCCTTAGGTTGTTAACTCGTTAGCTCATTAGGTCGTTAGGCTCTTTAATCCGTTAGGTCGGTAAATCCACTTAGCTACTAGGTCGCTTCTCACTTTAGGTCGCTGCACCCCATAGATAGTTAGGTCACTTCTCCCCATAGGTCGTTAGGTCGCTTCTCCCCATAGGTCGTTAGGTCGCTTCTCCCCATAGGTCGTTAGGTCGCTTAAAAAAGAGGAGTTAACAGTAATAAATCAGGAAACCAAGGTTAATTTCATCCATTTGACAACAATGAAGTGAATAATAGAATGAAAAGTAAGTTAAATGGAATTGTTGGAAATTAAATTTATAATTTAGAATTCGGATAAAAATAAAATTTAACGCTGAAATTGATGAATGAATCAACATTTAAGTGACATCTAAATTTGTTTTAAGTTGTGGTAAATGTCAAAGTAATATAAAATGAGAGAAATTGTGATTTATTAAATTTGAATTGAAATTTGATTTAATTAATTTAATATTAATTAATTTATATACCTGTAGAATAGCCATTTTGGCAACTAACTTGGATTTCGACGAAACTAGTTTCATCGGATCCGTAATGGTGAATTATTGTAGGATTTCAAGTTTCATAACAATCGGACTTGTCGTTTATCATACGGACTCGAAATGCCCAGAAATCAATGAAATTAAAATCAATTGAAATCAATTTGAAATAACTTGATTTTAGCACAACTTCTTCATACGATGGAATTTGGACCTGAAACCTATTCCATTGGTTTTAAAATATTTAAAAAATCTATTTTGATATATGAGTTGACCCAATTTCGTTTCGGAGTCAGAACGGGCTTTTCGGGCCATTTTATCGTTCAACACGTATATCAATTGTGTCCATCCATTCTAATTTTGGCCTTACATATATATACCTCGTTATAAACCCTTGCCTATTCCCTATGTTCATTGTTCTATATGTACAATTTAGCTGTCTCTCCTCCTCAATGGCAAACAATCAAATTCGAGATCCAATTGCAATTCAAAATCAAAACAAAATTTCGAACTCCACAAACTATCACTACACCATAAAACATAATTAGAAACGGCTAAAAGTCGTATCTAATTAACTTAGACACGGCTTTAAGCCATATCAAAATATGGCGTCGTTAATTGTTTGATACGGCTTTAAGCCGTATCTAATGGTTAAATTAGATAAGGCTCATAGCCGTATCTAAGTGGTCAATAAGATACGGCGTAAAGCCGTAGCTAATTGACATCATAGATATGGCTTAAAGCTGTATCTAATTTAACCATTAGATACGGCTTAAAGCTGTATCAACCTGACACCATAGATACGGCTTAAAGGCATATCTTATTGTGTCGTTGCCTTGTTCATTGGATACGGCTTTTAGCCATGCCTAAGTTGACAATTAATCTGCACCCATTTTTCAACTAGATATTGCACATATACAATCAATTTATATAATCACACACATACAGTAATAGTTCATATCTAATACCCAATGCAATGATGCATATTATACAATACATTACAGAAATACATTCAGTTACAATGCAATGATGCATATTATACAATAAATTACTGACATACATTCACTTACATTCTAAAACAGAAATACATTCAGTTACAATACATATTATCACTATCAATCCACCCTTACATATTTGATTACTTAGGTTCCCACACAGTCACTCATTTCATAGTTACTTCATTTATAAATAGTTCAAGTTATTACATTACATTAATACAACATGTCAAGTGTCAACAACTACACAGTCAGCTTCACTGCTTCAATCTCCACTTTCTATTCTCCAAGTCTATCAATACAAAAATAATTGTTTGTATTAGCAAGCATGTACTGCAACTGAATATGAATACAACATATTAATGAACGTGAATGCTGATATGAAGTTTAAACTGAGTCTTGACGATGTTTTTAACCAAGTCTTAGAGTCAGTAAACTGAGTCTTAAACTCAGCTTTAACTGAGTCATGGCGACTCAGTTTTAACTGAGTCTAGGCTCTGTTATAGACTGAGTCTTAGACTCGGTAAACTATAGAATGATTATGTTTGCAGATTCAGGTTTTTCATTAAGCGAAACACAACTCGATTGTTAATATGCAACTGCGTTTTGGCTATGTTTTATTTAATTTTATTATCACTTTGTATAAAATTGGAGCAATGACAACTTTATGTTATCGTTGTTTTAGAGATTCAATCCAACTTCAGATTTGATACTGCAATATGGCATTTGATTTACTATTTATGATGTACGATAAATTTGCATTGTGTTTTCCATAGATATATGCATGTTTTACTTTTGAAATTTATTTAGTAGACAAATTTTTGGTTGTGAAAGTGATTTCACTACTGAATGATGTACTGACTATTCAAGTTATTTGTCACTTGAATGTGTAGGTTTATTGATGACTGATGTTACACATTACAAGCATTGTTTATAGTTTCTACAGCATGGAATAGGAAATTTCCAACTGCAAGTAATTAAAGTTTATATTTTCCATTGACTTTTGGTTTGTTAATTACTGCACATATTCATGTTTATCATCCAAATATAAATACAGACATTTATATGATTTGGGTATACATTAAATATAAATAAGATTTGTAAAACAGTGTATTCGCTCACACTAATATTACCATCATACTAGACCAAGGATGAATCAAATCAAAAAAAATTATTTATACATTATATATCATGCACATCAAATAACATGGGTGAATTATCTTAAAAAAACAAGGGAGGTTTAAGTATTAACACGAATACTGATATGAAGTTGAAACTGAGTCTCGACGACGTTTTTAACCGATAATACAAATTCATATTACAGTTTGAGAATAATGATAATTATAAGAACGCAGCAGCTCCACCCCCTCCTCCACCTAATACTGCTACTGTTATAAATATGGCAGAGCGACATGTACGAAAATATAATAACATGCTCTTTGTCAGTCAGAAAACCAACAACTAAATTGGCAATCAGAGTTAAATTTATGTAATGGTCAGTTCAAACCCCAAGTTCGTGCTCTGTCTTCTGACTTCAAGAATATAGAAAACTTGTTTGCCTAAATCTAAACAGAGAGCATTGAGTGTTTAAATTTCAAAGTTCAAGCAAGTGAACGCCAGTGTGGACATAATATGACATACAGTTGTATATAGAAGTAGAAAAGATTTTGATTACCATTTTCAGCCAGTAACACTATATTTAGGGGCACTTAAGCCATATGGCGTTGTGTGAAGAAGCAAAAGGTTTTAACTGTTACTGAATTAAAATGAATACAGTAAACCGACTGCAGTTTATAATCAAATTAAGCGTAGAAAAAGAGCAATCTGTGTCCAAACTACATCATTTCATTTTTGCCAATCTATGGAGATACAAAGCCAACATTATTTAGACTTCACATCAGGCCTCATGGCACTAAAATAAAAATAATCAAATTGCAATGCAAATATTTGGATTCACAATCTCAGTCTATTTGAAAATTAGCAGATAATCATTGATTTTCAGAAACCTATGGCAAATGCATCGCTAATAGCATACTATGAACGAATGAAATTTTAAAAAGAAATCAAATGGTGGGCACAGAGTGAGTGGTTAACATGTTTATTGCAGTAGAGAATATAAGGATTTGGTATCATCACACTTAGAATTTGGATTTTTTTTAAAAACACACACACATAAAGATATAGATATATATGTATATGTATGTATATGTATTTGTATGTGTGTGTGTGCGTGTGTATATAACCAATCACCAATTCTGACGAAAAGAACATAAGACCTAGGCAGCAATAATCAGTTATCTTCTTAAAAATTATATTAGCATAACATTTTGGACTAAAACTGAATAGAAACCAGAAGTAAACTAAGATGGGAAAAAATGGAAAAGCAAATCTACATGATTTTATATATATTTTTAGAGAAATTAGGAGTAATATTTAGAACATTAGTTGACACAAAGAAGATAAATTTATATAACAACTTCAAAACAGAAAGGAATGAAGCATTACAAATTTTTTTGTAATTTCCTTATCACATTTAAGGAAATTAAATGTGACATGTCATGTATATAGTTGAAGAGGTTTCAAAAAACAATGCATAGTAAAATATTAACATAAATAGAAAATATACATGCTCCAACGTCTAAAGATATTGAATAAGACCCTTCGGATGGCACACATACCCACCCACTCCAACTTCAGCAAAGGTCTCTGCAAATTGATGATTTATTTTGCTGGTACTCTCATCTGGTAGCTGTATGTTGTCCAACACCACTTTTTCATGTGTGTGTGGTACAAATTTCCCATGGATTTTGGACGATGTAGAATCTCGGCATACAATACCTGTTGCAATAAAGATGTCTAGATCTATCCAACAAAATATCTGCTCGAAAGCAACTAAAAATAGAAAGCTTGTAATAAATACCTGTTGCTATTATGTCTAAATCAAAGTTGAGGATTTCACATCTTTGATTGTTTGCTACATCGGTTGAATTCGGGAACTGAGAAGCAATGAATTCAGGAGCATTTAATTGTGTGGCGCGTCCTCCATCAGAAGAATTGGCCGGTGCGTGAATTCCATGTTCAATGTTTCCCACCATGTTGATCGGAACCTCCAATTGCCCAGACATACTTCCCACTGCACCCTCCAAACTTCCCACCCTCATTTTCAACTCATCATAGTCTCCACGAACATGTCTGAGTCATTTTTTTGCAATGGCACAAGCCTTAACTTTAGTCTTTGGTACAACGGTCCCAACACCGCAGCTCCTACCCCTTGCATCCTTACCAAGCACTTGTGATAAGATATCTTCATCCACTGTCAATTTTTCTTCACCACTATCAGTGATCTTTTCCTTTGCTTTCGCAATTTGATCCTGAAATATTTATAAAATGACAGCAATTAGTATTTGTTTAATCCATATATCATATTACCTGAAAGTTAGTTGATTACTAATATATGCATATTAGTATTTTTCCAACTCCTTGTTATCTGAATGCATATTAAATTCTAAAGAAGTGCAGAAAACTGACAAAATGATAAATTATATTTATATTTAGCAAAGTAATGTCAAGCATAGTGGAGATAGTTCAAACTTACAATCTTGGTTCCTATGTTCATAATAACTTCATAATCAATCCTAAGTACATAGTGGAGATTGTAGTTTGCAGAATATTGTACACTAAAAAATGTTTAATGAAAAGAATATGCAAGTTAGTATTTGTTTGACTTACGTAGTATGAAAAAGTGGCATCTGATATGCTACCATCTTTTTTCGTGTGTGTCTTCTCCCATACTTGACGACGATTGATATTTCTTGATGGACTAGCAGTATCTGCAATAAACAAAATATGTTAGTTGTGATTTTTACCATTTTTGAAAGAAAATGAATATAAATTACCATTTCTTGTTCTACTTTAGCGTGACTTTTACGTCCTGCATGGTGAGCATAACTGAGCAATGATCTGTTCTTTTTGCCCGACTCTCTTCTTCATCTCGCTTCAGGCGTTGCTTCATTTTTTAAGAACTCTTCCCAATCTTCTTGAGCAATTGTAGGTGGACAATTTTTCATCCGTTCTTCGTCATTGCTGAAAGTGTCATAATAAGTTGTTCTTAAGTGTTGCTTGTGTCTCCTAAAAGCCTCCGACATTCTCTTTAAAAACACTACTTTTGAAAGCGGATCGAGCTCATAAATTTTCTACAAAAAGACAAAACACGAAAAACCAATTCATAATGGATTAATATTTTATTTATCATTTACTATCAAGGTTTAAATATATAAAGGATTAATATTCAACTAATATGACTAGTACTAATTAGATATGTACAGAAAAGCAAAACTATATCATCACGAATCACATTGCTTCTGGATATTTGATAAACCATTTATAAACCGCAAACTCGATGAAATAGTGTTTATGTAGATAACCAATACCTCCCATATACCAACATAACTACTGGTATGCATGCGAAATAAATATTTCAACTAATCATAGGTCCAACATTTCCCTTACAGAAGTCATGTGAAATAAATTTGAAATGTTCACTATATTCTGGAACATCAGAAACGAATTCAAATGCCAGCATTCTACTGCCTCATAGACATATGTACAATTTTGTTCAGTGAGAACTTCACTTTATTATAATCACACATCATAACAAAAAATAAAGATTAACTCGGTTTTCTCAGCCATTTATAGCATCACACTTAACTACGGCAGCAAATTTCTTGCATAGATATATCTTATGTACATACATGAACCTAATATATTTTCATCAAAATTTCTTGCACGAATATACATATATGTTCAATTCTTGCATAGATATTCTTACCAAAGAGAATATTAACTATGTGTTCCATTTCGGAACAAAGAGTACGTGTAAACCAAATAAATATACTTTTATGCAGACATAAATCAAAATCAACTTTGAGCAAAGGCTAAATTATATATCATCATGACCTCACATGCAACAACATATGACATAGTACATAGTAGTTTATTACCTTTAGATTTGAGTTTTAAAGTTACAAATCAGATGACTGAACACACACCCACACACTGTCACTCATAGGCAAATACGCACATGAACACACACTACTACACACACAAACACACAATGAAATATAGCACACTCACATACACTCAGCCACACATATACACTCACACACGTACACAAACACATAGCATACACACATATAAATGCACATTTCGTACATGATGAAACATTGCCACGCTCACCCAAGGACACATGCAAAACCCTCAAAGAACACACACAAATATAGCATAAATAGTCACACAACTGCACACACCCATACAACCTCTCACTCATTACTGCACATATAAACACATACTTACACATCAACACACACGCACACATAAAATGAGGATAATTGATTTATAGGCATCTTCACATACACAACTATACATGCAGACCTGAATTGTAATAATTGAACAAATGCTACAACTGTGCTTTCATGAGCATATTCACAGAATCTTGCATATGCTCAAAACTGTGATTTCATGTGCATAAATAATTGAATAAATTGTACAGCCTGATAATTAAATCTATGAAGTCAAAACGAGAAAAATTAGTATTATGAAATCCATTTTAATAATTTATGTATGTCGAAAAACAAGGAAAAGGATGCAGCAGACTTGTAATTTGAATTTGTAGGTGTAAATATCGTGAGATTGCTAATTTAATCTATTCCATGCAACAGATATGGAAACACAGTGCTATAGATGTCCAATATACTTACCACCAATTTGTTCCAAACGGTGTCCTTGTATATTCTGGGTACTTTGTCCCAACTTATGTATGATATAGGCACATGAGCTCTTACTAAGTTACCAAGCATAGTAGCGATTTTTCCAACATTATCTGAGACCGGAATACCAAGTAAGTTTTGATCCACTTTCTTGATTTCTGAACATGATGAATGTGAAGATGTTGGATTTTTTGACATGGTTTCCTGCAAAATATAATATTACTTTGTATATTCATTCTAGTTGCAAAGTTTATGTATAGAATTTAATTTCTGAAGTTGGCAATTTAAAATACATTGTTTTGCCAAGTCTAATTACCATTTTCCAAACTAAAAAAATATTTTTTTCAATAGCGTGAAGAATTCTAGGCTAAATAGCGAATAATATGATAAAATACCTTCGAAACACATACCTGTGCAAGAAAAAAATCTTCAACAGCCCACTATTCTCCAAAAATCTAGATAATGAGAAAAATAATCAACATTAGGAAAATATTCGTCATATATGCCTTATGTTGATAGTACAAAGACTGTAAAAAGAACAGATTTCTAAAGAAGGCCATGTATATAATGCCGATCAGTAAAAATATGTTAATTCACAAAATCATAAAAGCACAATGAATAATACGTCAATTCACCTATTTACCCACGTATATTAGGAACAGTGAAAAGACAAAAGTGATTAAAAATATAGAAGTCGTGCAATTAAAAACATACACACACAATCGTTCAATTAAAAATATACAGACACACAATCATGTGATGTACGAATACTAATAAGTTAACATATGGATTTGGTAAGGTCTTCTAATTTTTCATTGTCTTCAAAAGCTAATTGATAAACGATAGGGAACTCAATGTCATCCACAATTTAGTCAACCATTTTGGTGTATGCAAAACCACAGACCATCCGTTATTTTTTAAATCTTTTGAGTAGAACACTTGAATCGCTTCTGATGCAAGAATAAATGGCTCACCATTCACATTACTTTTGTTCTTCAATTTCCCTAAGTTTACCGTGATCAGGTTTGAAATGGGATATACTTTCCAACCATTGACCTTATCCTCGACCTTTACCCAATCACAATAAAAACTGTTTGTTTGAAGTCAGTGTAATCCAACTCAAGTATCTGTTGAATGACTCCGTAATACGTTGTTTTTGCTTCCTTATAATTTTTATCCTTACCACTCGCTCTAAATTTTGTAATTACTCTCATGCATACCCCACTATTTTGTGTTACCATACGGTCTTCGTACTTTTTAGTGGAAAATGAAAATCCATTCACTTGGTACTTCATATAACTATGTTCCATGAGCTTTGGCCCGTGCACTAGCCGCCACAGAGTTAGACCAACATCGATGGTGTTTAACAACTACATAAAACAGAATAAGTAAAAAAGCATGGTCACAAAGGTGTATTGCCCACTTATATACACGTGAAATACTTAAGATGATGTAATAACTCATTACGTAACCATAGATTAAAACTTTGAACGGCTTCCACATTCGTAACCCTGCCTCGAGGTTGAAATCTAGTACTTTTCACATAGGAGTTATACCTCCTACGGAAAACACATATCAAAACGTATATATAAATTGAATTAAAAAAATGGAAATTCGGGACAAGTTCGTGAACTTACTTCTTCCATTCATCCAGTCCATCGTACTTATTAAGGACCCATCTACGCACTTGTTCAAACTGCACTTGGGTTAACTTTATGTCTTTACCATTATCTAGAGGTATGTCACCAATAAACTCATCGCCCTCGTCTAAAAACGCTTCATGGGTATGTTTATGATTGCCATCACCTTCGTTTGGCATATATTCCATGCAGTAAAGATTAGCTTCTTGTATGATATATATTTCTGCAATACACCCTTCAATGTACCTTTTGTTGCACACATATCATTTATATGTTTTCATCAACCTATGAACGTGATCAATTATATATTGTAGACGGCAGCTATTTATATCAAATAATGATGTACATAACTGAAATTAGAAATTTACCGTTCAAAGGGATACATCCATCTACATCTAACAAGGCCACATATCAACGCTTCATCGGCTAAATGAACCATAAGGTGGATACTGATATCAAAAAATGCAGGTAGAAAATGTTTTTCAAAAACACACATTACTTCTACCAGGCTAGCCTTTGCTTTTAAAAGATGTTCCCTATTGATCACCTTTGAGCAGGAAATGTTAAAGAATAGACTAATACGATGAACATTATTTCGTAGATCCTTATGTTGTGGATAAGAATGTTGACGCAATACCGAAAGCAAGTGTTGCATTATGACATGGTAATCATGTGACTTCATATTTCTTAGTTCAGGAGGATTGATGCTCACATTGTTGTGGAATTTAGAAAAGAAATTGTTAGGCACTTTCAGATTTTTCAAAACGGTGCAAAACCGTATCTTTTCTTCTTTTCTCAAATTGAAAATTGCCTTTGGTATGATTATTTTATTTGTTTCAGGATCTTCCATCACCCATAAGTTTTGTTTTATACCCATGGTTTTCAAATCCTTACGTGCATTAATGCCATCTTTTGACTTATCTTTGTGGTCCAAAATGGTGCTGATGAGATGCTCCGTGACATTGTTCTCCGTATGCATAACATCAATATTATGTCGGATCAAATTTGCTTTCCAATATGGTAAATCAAAAAAGATAGACCTTCTATACCATCCAGAAACATTGTCAACTTCTTTATTGGTTGACTTTTTCCGTTTTCGACTATTTCCTTCTTTTTGTTTACCAACTTTCATTTTGGTATTCGCTATTCAAATTGAAAAACAATCAATGGCCATTAAGAACAACGAAGTTCTTTTTCATTGTTGAAATTTGTCTTATCGTATCGAAACTTATGTTCGTTAGGAAGAAACATTCGATGTCCCATGTAACACATCTTCTTACTTTCAGGAAGATGAGAAGAATAAGTGTTTTCCCCACAAACAGGACATGCAAAATAACCGTGAGTTGTACATCCCGATAAAGTCCCAAAAGAAGGGTGATCATGGATTGCCCACAGCACCCTAGCTCTCATTGTGAACTCAGATTTATTTAACGAGTCAAATGTAACGACTCCTCCCCATAACTGCTTTAACTCGTCTATCAACGGCTGTAAATAAACATCAATATCCTTCCCTTGCTGTTTAGGTCCAAAAATCAACAATGTTAACATTGAGAACTCCCTTTTCATGCACATAGACGAAGGAAGATTATAAGGTACTACAATTACAGGCCAACAACTGTATAGGTTAGAGAGAGTAGCATGTGGACAGAAACCATCTGTCGCTATTACAAGTGTGAAATTTCATGGCTCGGCAGCAAAAGCTTGGTCAAAAGAATCTGCGGCTTTCCATTAAGAAGTTTCGCATGGATGACACATTACGGTTGGATCAGACTTGGCATGACCTTGCCAGGTCATCGCATCTGCTATCCATGGTACAGTATACGGTCTCTCCAATCTATAAATTAAAAGGAAATGTCTTAATGTCTTTCGAGGTACTTTGGTGCCTTTTCTCTCTTCATTGACTGATGTCATATATCTTTGTTCATTGCAATTTGTACAAGAAACTTTGCTCGCATCATCTTTCCAGTACAATATGCAATCATTGATGCATGCATCATAAGTTTTGTATTTCATCCAAACTTGCTTAATGATCATCTTCACGTCGTAGTACGTTGTCGGCGGCGTGTTACCTTCGGGGAGTAACTCCTTTATTAGTTCGAGGAGTGCGGTCACACCATTATCTGAAAAACCGTATTGGGTCTTCAAGCTATTCAGTTTCACAATGGCATACAGCTTCGTAATCCCTTTTGAACATGAAGGATACAGTGGCTCTTTTATGCTACCAAAAAGTGATTTATACTTCTTACTTTCACTGGCCTGCCAATCTGGATAATCAGTAGACTGCTCTCCAACATTAGCATGATCAGGCAACAGACTATTAGGTATAAAATGATGAAATCTATCTGCATCATTGACCAGATTTTCCATCCTAATATGTTCAGACTCATCAGTAGTTGTGGCATGACTAACTGGTTGTTGTTTTTCCATCTCCGCCCTTTCATCCCCATGAAAATACCACACTGTATATGATTGGATAATACCCCATCTAAGCAAATGAAAATGAATGTCATCTAATTTGATCGCCTTCATATTTTTGCACCGGGTGCAAGGGCATAAATACACTCCTTTCTTACCACCGTTTTCTTCAACAAAACTAATGAACTTCTGCACCCCATCTATATAGTTTGTAGATCTTAGATCTGATTCATTTATCCATTGTTTGTCTATGCTGAAAGACATACTGCCCTCCTATATCATATATAACAGAACATGAGACTTTCCCTTCAATGGGTCCTCGTTCCAAAAGCTCGAAAAGAATATTTTTGAAAAATTCAAGTGGAAAATTATTGGAAATTTTTTGAATTGAAATGAATTATTAAAAATACGAGAAGAGCATATAAGCTCTTATTTGAGAATAGTCCCACATTGTAAGGTGAGAGTAATGTTTTAAGATATGTGAAGTATATTGATATAGACTATTTTCTATGATACTCTTAATTATAAAAATAGCATTTCTATAAAAGTTAACATTAGCACCAAACTGTTTCCAAAAAATTTGCCATTACAACGACGCTATTTTATAGCACTTAAGTAACGTCCATGCATTATCCCTCTCCTGACTTGGCTTGCACCATTACCAACAATTTTATCCACTTATACAACAATGTCAGAACCATATACAACAACGCCTTTTGAATATACAACAATTTTAGAACCATATACAACAACGCCTTTTAAATATACAACAATGTCAGAACCATATACAACAACGCCTTTTGAATAGTTTTATCCCAACTATTTAATATTCCCAGCACCACTAATCCCAAAGGCAAATGAATCATTACTCATTACAAAGCATTATTACAGTAACAATCAAAGTCAACTACCAATCGAATAATATCACTAGTTGATATTATCCTACAACAATCAACTAAATCAACTACCAATAATTTATTAAACAGATCAAAATCACCACTACTTTAGTTATTGTGGACTATAATTGCTGCTAAATTTTATCAGTCACATTTTGACTAATTGACTACAAATAATTTATTAAACAGATCAAAATAAATTGTTGGGCTTTAACCCTGCTTGTAGAATACCTTTGAAATCTTCCCTAATTCTGACAAAGGATCAACTGCCGTAGAAGAAGTGGTTCCAACCTGAAAAACAAAGAAGGTGATTTTGTCAAAAATATATTTCAGAACTTAACTGAAGGTGCATGTAATCTAACAACCAAATTTTGCTGCAAAGAAGGTGATTTTAATCGAAAACCAGATGTCCCATGGAACAAACAAACTGATCAACAACACAATAATACAGTAACTGCAAAATTAGAACAGAGATTTTATTGATAGAAAATAGTTTCTTCAACGATAATACTACTCGTCCATTCTAATGCTATTTAAGTTGTAACTTTATGCACAATCAAATTTGCTACTTCACAACTTGTTACTAAGCTGCAACCACACTCCAATACATCAAACTTCAACAAGTCAGAACCTGAAACCAAACTTCTACATCACCCAAATCTTCCCTATCAACCATCACCCAATGTTTCAAATCCTTCACCATACTACAAACACTCAACCCTCATTACACCTCCTACAACTTCTTTTGCTTGGACCTGCACTCCACCACCACGACACAACAACAAACAAACATCTCCCCAAAACAACAAACTTCATCACCCAAGTCTCCCCACTTCCTACAACCTTACTCCATCATCACAAACCCACATAAACACTCTCAGTTCCTACAACCGTGCGTCAAGTCTACCAGCGTCACACTAATATGCACTTCAACAAACCCTGCAAGTATCAATCTCCATCCCCTGCTGCACTGCAACCGAGAACAACCACCTTCGAGTCTCATCTTGAAACCCATTCACTATTCAAACATAGCACCTCCAAACTGTCTCTATCCAACCAAACGGCAACCATCAACTACTGCGTCCCATCATCCCCCTGCAACCACTTCTAGACCCAAACACGTCAACAACCCTAATTTGTATCTCCTACAGCCCAAAACACCCAAATTCCCAAACACGAACCACCCACGACAATGCAATAACCACACAATCACATCGAACAACCAAAACCTGAACCCATAAACAAATTTGCAAACTAGATCGCGACCGAATATCCAAAAAAATTTAAGAGAGTGATACGAAAGTTTATTTTTTACTTCGGTTGGGGTAGAAATAGCAGTTGTAAATCGATACGAAAGTTTAAGAGAGGGAAACGAAAGTTTATTTAATATTAGCTGTAAATTGAGGAAGAAATGGCGTACCAGCGCAGATCAAAAATAAAGCGTTCAATTTGAAGACGGTGGAAACGGAAGAAGTGTACGAGAAATTTGGGGGAAACGAACGAAATGAATGAAAGAAGGCGTGTACCTAGTTGATTATAAAAAGTAGCACACAAAATAGATACGGATAAAACACGTAGCATATTAGATACGGCTAAAAACCATATCTAAATAAGTGTGAAAGCATATTTTCTGGAGGGAAGCAGTGCGTATTGGGGTAAAAAATTTGCGCCAAAAATAGTAACGAAATAAGGTACGCCTATTAGCCGTATCAAATTTGATACGGCCATTGACCGTATCTAAATTTTTAGATACGGCTAATAGCCGTATCAAATTTGAAACGACTAATAGCCGTACCTAATGAGGCTTTAGGAGAAGTGGCTAAATCAGTGAACTGGTGTAGTGTATATCACATTTTGTATCATCGGAAAGCTCTCGAGGAGCGTATCTCAATTCTATGATTCGTTTTCCAATTCGATGCATCATATATCCAGAAGTTCAAGTTTAACCTCAACCGTCCATAGGCTAGGGTTTTGATCCAACAGCGGATTCGCGACGATATGACGATCGGGAAGTGGGGTTTGGAAGAGGACGCCGAGTAGGCCCTAGACCCAGCCTTCGTTCGTCGTCAGGTGCTCATGATTTGCCAGAATTCAGCAAGATAGGTAGCGGCGGTGGAGGATGCATGGGGCTTCGGTGAGCGTGCGCGTGGGGTCTGTGAGGTCGTCCGTGGATGGGGGACTCAGTGATGGGTCCTGATCTGGTCGAAATCGATCAGAGTGGGGGCGATTTTTGGCGATTAGGTTTCGACTCTGGTGGCTGCAGCTTGGTTCGTGTGCGATTTTTTTGCCTGGGTAGAGAGATGACATGGCTTTGTTTAGAGGGGGTGAGTTGTTTATTTTTATTTTTATTTTAATTTTGTTTTCAAATGATCTAACGCGTATAACTTTTACATACGAGGTTCGTTTCACGCGCGGTTTTCTCCCCTGCGATCCTAGCAAAATTTCGGACATTCTAACGCCGATTTGGACGAATTCTGAGACTGTTCAATTTTTGGGTTTAAATCGGATTTAAATTCAATCTAGATTCAAAAGGTGAGTGTTTTAACACATTCACAACTTCTGAAATTTCTTATGTTTGTCAAATTGATTTATGTTGTGATTAGAAATTTATTTATGGCTGTTTGGCATATTTTTAATCATTACCTCAGTTAAATTGAATTTATAGAATTAAGTTGTTATTTAATTTATTATTGCATATAACTGTCAGTTAAATTGTCATTTAACTTATTATTGAATATAAACTGCCAGTAATACCTGTTATTTATTATCTTTTCCATATTAATGTTAGTGTTTGAATTGGACGATGATTGTGATAAATGTTTAATGATTGATATTGGATGAATGGATGTTGTATTTTATATTGTTATAAACTACAAATTGTTATGGATTTTTATTTCATTTGGGATTACGGTTTGAAATGATATACAACCATATTTATATTTTAATTTACGGACTGAAATGATAAATATCTGTATCACTTGACCATAGGATAGAAAATTATATACAAACACCATGGTCTGTATATAAAATATTTTGAAAATGATTTCTAGGGTTTTGGAAAGAAATATATGGTTTAATGAATATTGATTTTTGATATTATATAAATATTATTTTTATATATAGTTAAATGCTTGAATTTAAGCTATGTATAAGTTTGTTAAAAAAAATTAAGTATAATGATAGAGTTTGATTTTATTAAAATAAAATGCGAGTAAATATTTAAATTTTATTTTAATATAGAGTGTATAATGATTTAGATAAATTAAGGTTGGGAGATAAATTGGAGATTTATTTGAAATTAAATTTATATAAGAATTAAGCTCAAAAAGTTGATGTGAAACTTATTAAATTGGAAATTTTAAAAGGTATCATTATTATAGCTTGATTTTGGGGCCAAGGTGAATTAAATGAGTATCTCAAGTATAAATGAACTGAAGGAAATATTTAATTATTTGTAATTTGAGTTTTATTTAAATGATAATGGATTTTTTATGTAAAATATTTCAAAACTAAATAATAAAAAATTTAATTGTTAAATCAAAATTATCAAATTTAGTTTTGAAATTTTAGAATATTTAAAGCATTGAAATATATCGAAATTGAAATGTTTTATCGAAATGGAAGTGTTTCAAAGTTATGAATTTCAAATTTCTGTGTTATAAAAGTGTTATAATTTCAAATGTTGGTTTCGAAGTGTATAAATTTGAAAGTGCTATGATTTGGAAAAGGGATATATTTGAAATAAAAATGATATTTTCTGGATTTGGGTTTTAATAAAAATGATATCATATTGATTTGGTTTTTGAAATGGAAATGATATCGTATTTATATGGTTTTGAAATGAATATTATATTCTGGTTTTGAAGTATAACTATTTTGAAATGACCGCGGTGTTATAATAACGATTGGTTGTTAAAGAGACCGGGATCAGATGTTGTCATGCTCTCTGCCAACTCCGAAAACCACTTTAACAACTGTGTACGCGGTGGAGATTCGAGAATGAAGTAGGATGGTGGCGGCGTTTCCTTTGAGGTATGTACGTGGACCCGACTCCCGTGAGTTGGCATAAGGTGGCTAAAACAGGAGCAATTGACGGGCTAATGAGGTAGCACCTTTGATCGGACACATCCCTTCGATATTATACTCTGACTTTTGAATTGATTTGGTGGCCACATTTCATTTTTTTTGATTTAGGGTATGGCTCGAGGTGGGCGGTAGTTGCGCGCTACGCCTTACCACTGGCCCGGAAGCACAATTAGTATATCTACCCTGGCATTACCTAGTTGTGCTGTGTCACCTACCCTAGCGCGCCTTGTACGATTTTGAATTTCTCCCGTAGCCCGTAGAGTATTTAGGGTAGTCTCCCGATCTGGAGATGAGCTGATACTGGATGGACTACTGTGACTATTATTGTGTTAATGGGAATATTGGGTCACTCCTTAACGCTATTTTAAAGTAAGTTTATTTTACTAATAGACATTATTATAATAGAGAAATATTACTACATAGTAAATAGTTTAACGGGTCCTTAAGAGATGTGAATCCCAAGCATCTCTTAAGTTACTTCACTCACGTTAGACACTGGATAGGAGATGTCAAATCCCGTAAACATCACTAACGCCGTTCCACTCATATTTATTTCTGTTGATTTAACTCGCATAAGATCTTTTAGTTCTGACTTGAGTGTTTTGTCTTTTCAATTCGCTCGGGTTAGCCTGAGCATTTCAGGATTTGAAGACTTTATTTCTAGAGGGCGAAGACGAAGATTGCATTACTATTATTTATTATATTATTCCACTGCATTCATACCGTTCCACTGCATTATTTATTATTTCTGGTATGTGTAACTCTGATGTGTAATTTATAAGTAAAATACAATGTTTTGTAAAGCAGCTTCATGAACAGTTTATTTGATTATTATATTTTGTCGTTCCGCTGCAAGATTCTGTTTTGTTTTTTTCTTTCTCTGTTTTTCTTATCCACGCTAATAACAATCCGCCCTTTTGTACGGTTTGAGTCCAACATGTGTGGTTTATCGTTGATTTTAAAACGCACAAAAATGCGATATGTTACACGTGGTATCAGAGCTTTGGCTTAGCGATAAACCGTAGCTTTAAGGGGTCTGACTCTTTATCAATAGTGTAGTAATACCCTATGATGAGTCGCTGAGTGTATATATATGAGAGAGCGTATTTGTTAGTGTTATAAAAAGGTTTTGATATTGTGTTAATTTGTTCCGTTTTGTATTTATAAATTCTGATTGGTGCATAGGACGCTATGACACTAGTAGGGATTTCTAAACACTTAATAGGACAGACCGACACAATTTTTTTTTGAATATAGGTGAATGAAATAATTTTTCCTATTATATTTTCTATATATGTTGTAACAACCTAGTATTTTGTGATCATTTCTATTTGTTTATTTTAATTATTCTAAATTCAAATTTCTGATTTAAAAACTTTATTGTATTTATTAAAATGGATAATTTTTTTATTTTAACTATAAATTTTAATTTTTGTGTGAATCATAATTCCAAACCTGAATAAATAGAATATTTCCAAAAATGTGGATTTTTGTCAATTTGGTCAAATTTTGACTTTTAAATTTAAAATTTTAATATTTGAATTCTTGAATTTTATCTTTCATTTTGAAAATAAATTAAATTTCAAGAATACTTCTTTTAGTTTCATTGAAATCTGATTTATATTGTGAAAGTAATACTTTCTACAATATTGTGTGTAAATTGATATATTTAACAATATTGTTTTTTTTAATTTATATAAATAATATTTTTATTTGTCATAGTTCTTGTTCTAATTTGTATATATGTATGTAATATGTCTTGTTATGTATATATTTTATTTTTAAAACATTTTTATAGTGTTGTAGTTATTTTTCCAAAACTAGTTATATTTTGTTTCCAGTTTTCAATACTAGTTTACATATAATTAACTATTTTCTTATTTTTTTCTATATTTTTCTAAAATTTATTTATTCATTTCATTTTTAATTTATCTGGTATTCATCTTTATTTTATTTACATGATTTTATTTTGATTTATTTGAATAAAGAAAAAGGAAATTTCAAGAGACAAAAACTCTTCATTAGCTTTTGACATTCCATCTTCACACCCCTTCATTTTATGCCGTCCTTTCACTATCATTAGCCTAATATTTTCTTTGGCAATTCACGTAATAAACACTCTTTCCACTTCACTTTGCATGCATACTTTAGATCTGATGGAAAAGGTAATGACCTTTTTAAAATTTTCCACTCTTTTCTCTTCATTTTATTGAATTTTTCCTCTGTATTTTGCCTTACCTCTCCTTGTCATGATCGGCCATAGCCCCTCCACCACCTCCACCATCCGGCACAACTACATCCACAATCACATCACCCTCCTCCCCTCTGACCAGTGCAAGCCCGTGAGCATCCCTTGAGGCAATCACCACAAAAACTCCAAAATCCCCTTGAATATTGCATAGCCGAGCTTATAATGCAAACACCCCTTCATTTTTACGTTGTCCACCTCCTTAGCCGCCACCACCAGTCCCTCCACCACCTCTGGCCGCCACTCTAGACCCCACCTGACCTGTAACATGAATGGCCGAGCCCACATCAGTCAAGGCCGAACCCAAAGTGTGCACAAAATCTCCATTTATGCCTTGCCTTTTGACCTTCTTCATGTATAACTCCTTTACTCTTCCAATCTCCTCGTAGCCGTGCACGTGCATGAATATCCTAGCCCAAATCACCACTTTGGCTGAGCATACAAGACCCCTAGGCTGAGCACATGAAGGTTGAGGCGATGGCCAAAGCAAATTTGTTCATAGTTGCTTTCATTTTAAAATTGTTTCTATTTGTATTTGTGTTGAAATTATATTTATATTTGTCTTGTTGTGTGTTGTGTACAAGAATAATGCTTGGTTCACTCCACTCAAGTCAAAAGTCATGTTATCGTGCCTACTGGAATTCATTTGTGTGCTTTGTCTTGCTATCTACAGCTTGAAACAAGAGAGTTTTTCTCACAAGACATTTGTACTTGTATAATTAGTGAATCGATAGCATGTGAATCTGTAGATTTATATTGTCATGTTCACCCTATTTATACACCTGCCTGTGATATGATTATATGATGTTCACCCTTTTTATACACCTTTCATATCATCTGTTACTGCTATATGATGCTATTCTGTTATTTATATCAGTTTATCACACTGCAAGTTTCATGTAGAGTAGAATCACTATGGGTTGAAATGATACATACCCGAACGGACTTTAGAATAGGGAAAAATCATTATGGGCTGAAAAGATAGGCCTGAATGATTTTTATTTATTTCATTTTACTTGGGATTTCAGGTTTGAAATGATAAAACTCGGATTTTCTTTATAAATTATGGATTGAAATGATATATTATCCATATCCACTAACTTAGGTTAGAAAATTTTATACAGACCCGTAGTTAATATATATTTTCTTGAATTTATATAAATATTACAAAAAATGGAAACATTATGAAATTTTGATTTAAATTTAATTTAAAATGATTTTTATAAATTATTAGTGATTTTCTACAAGTTAAATAAGTAAAATAATTAAATGGTAAAGTAGAATTTGAAGTATATGTTGTTTTTGGAATTTATGATTTTTTTATAATTGTAGTTTAAATTAAGTAAGAAAATATGATAATATGATTTTAATTTGAATTTAAAATTATTTTTATAAAGTGTTAACGTAAAAATCAGACGCTAGCACCCCGGTGTAGATTGAAGTTGAGCGAAAGCACCACCCGTGAACACGGGAACTAAAAACAAGTAGAGAAATCACAGAGAAAGCAGAAAAAAACAACAGTTTTTATAGTGGTTCGGCTTAGGGTACGCCTACATCCACTTTAATTCTCTTTATTACTGAATCGATTACAACTTTACAACAATCTTCAATTACAATTCCGATGAGACAAACAACTAGAACTTTGATGCAGAATAATTCTTTAAATCCATGTAGATTGCGTTAGATTTCCTCTCGAAGTTAGTTGAGATGCCTTTCGTACTTGAAGTGTCGAGTGAGTCGAGAATTCAGCAGAGTATCGGCGCTTAAAGAGGTTGGCCAAAAGTCCCCCTCATGCTTGAGATAGGCTGGTATTTATAGGGAAATCCCCCCTTTAGGTCGTAAGTCGTGACCGGTCTAAAGTAAGTCGTGGTCGACTTATCTGGCCCAGCCCCATGGTCTCACAAAAGTTCATTTGTACAAGTCCTAAGTCGCCCACGAGTCAACATCTAAGTCGCAAATGAGTCAACTGGTTCTCTTGATGCGGCGTTGAACCTTCACCCAGTAGCTTTAGGTTGTGGACGACTCAAGCTAGGTTATGAGTCGTATACGAGTTAACTGATAAGCCTGTTCCCTTCAGATAATAACCAAAGTCCTAAATCGTGTACGAGTTAAGAGGTCACTGTGTTAAGTAAGGAGCAGCGCCTCATTTGCTTAAGTTGCTCACGACACATGCTAGGTCGTAGGTCGCAGATAGCTTTAAGTCGTTAACTCATTTCCATCTTAAGCCGTGCCATCTCTTGAATCGTTAAGTCATCCTGTCCTTGAGCCGTGGACTTCCTTAAGTCGTAGAGTGTATACTCCCTTAAGTTGTAGAAACCTTAAGTCGTGGATGTCTTAGGTCGTAAAGCATCCCTTCTCTTTTAAACTGTTAAGTCGCAGGCTTCTGTATGTCGTAAGTCACCAAGTCCTTCAACTCGTTATTCTGTTAGGTCGTCCATAACTTGAGCCGTAGATCGTCCATAACTTGAGTCGTAGATCGTGGTGACCTTAAGTCGTAAGTCGTTTACGCCTTAACTTGTTAAGTCGTCACACACCTTAAGTTGTGACGTTTCCTAAGTCGTACATCCCTCTTGAACCGTCAAGTACCTTAAGTCGTGGATCGTCCCAGGCCTTGACTCGTTGACTTAACGGGGTTAACATTTGCCCCTCGAAGCACACGCCTAGGTCGTAGGTTGTGTGCTTCGACTTATCTTAACTCATGTGCCGGTTCAAATTTCATTGCCTCGAAATATAAAAGGCTTAGGTCGCCTCTTCTTCACCTACTTGCTTCCGTGTTTACTTCCGCCATTAACGACCTTCGAAGCTTTTCAAAGACGAATTTGATCAGTTCACCTCATCACCAATCAAGTTCCTGCCACCTTCATCATCACACTACGTAAGTAAACTCATCGCTCGCTCAATTTCACAATTACCGTTACCTTTCGAACATGGACTTCCCACTTTCCAACCCCAATCCAAATCCTCACACCATGCTTCATCTTGAGTCACGTTATGATTGATTGCTGACAAGCTTGGAGCGGTTTGATTGAGTTTTTAGATGACTTGCAAGGAGAAGATGATGGGTTACCATATTTCGATTCAGTTGATCCATGAATTTAGAGGAGACGATATTGTCCTACATGGGTTAACGGGTTAGGAGTTAGGAAGATAACGGGTTATTGATTAGATGGGAGGTTTGTTGATGAAGCGAAGTGCTGACTTGGACATGACTCAATAATTTTGGGCGATCTATGATCCCCCTCGACTTAACTAGATACGACATAAGCTTTGAGTCGTGGCCGAGCTAAGGCTTAAAGAAATTATCGTTACTTTGAACTGAAACCTTCTCTCCTTAACACGCTTTGCGGCTTATAGGACCAACAATTTAAGGAGCCAACGACTTAACTTGCAGGAAACCTTTTAAGTCGTGGACGATTTATCTTTTAGGTCGTGGACGACTCAAACTTTAGGCCGTGGACGACTCATCACTTGAACGATCTTATACTTGCCAAATTGTTTCCTTTAGCCTAAGCCAATTGCATCCCACCCTGTTAGGTTGTGAATGACTCATGACTTTGAGAACTTTAGACTGTGACTCAATGTCCTGAACAAAAATTTGAAAACTTAGAGATGTTGATAGAACTTGATTGTATTTCCAATTTGAATTGCCAGGATAAACTGCTTGAACTTTGAATTGTTTAATCTTTAAACTGTTAAACTTTGTTGCATTCTCTCACAGATCACTTTTGACTTGCAAGCTAACAATCTGTTCAGCACATCATTTACAGAAAATTGGGACGAATATACTACCACTGATTGCCCACATCAAATGGCAGATTAGTGAACAACAGATAATCAACTTAAATAGATTGTGTGAACGAAGTGCTTTTAAATCATCAAATTCAAGTAAAGTATTAAAGCAACATTGAAATAGTCAACTGAAACTGCCCAGTTTGCACTAATACTATACCTGAACTTTGAATTAACAAGTCCTGAAATTTGGTAATCGATCAATTGTCGACTAGTTTAATTCCAGTTATATTTACTTGTTATTATTATTATTATTATTAGTTCTGCACAACACTTCACACTTTTAGGAAACGTGCACCTTCACATTTGAATATCCAGTTGCTTGTGTAGAATGACTTCTCAGCAAGAAGATATAACAGCCTAGGCTGGAGAGGCCATTCTTATTCCAGCTCCATTAGTCAATCCTCTAGAAAGAGCCCTTACCACTTTGTCGTACAAAGTTTTTCGTCAGTTGTGTGGTCAGTTTGGCATTGCTGAAGCAGATGCCATTCTTCCTGAGAAAAGTAACACCGCTGATGTGGCACCTCCTGGCTTTGTAGCGGTTAACCGGCAAATGTGCCTGAGCGGGGCCATTCCCCCTTTCAACGACTTTCTCCAGAATCTTCTTCTTCGACTAGCTATCTCCCCATTCCAGCTACACCCCAATGGCTATGCCATTCTGATGGGGTTGTGTGTGCTATTTAGGAGAATATTTGACCGACTTCCAAGCTTTGACGAGATTTGCTTCCTATGTTCCTTTACTAGGACTAAGGATAATCCTTCTATCACCGTCGTGAGAAGCGCCCGAAATCGTAAATTGATCGTTGGCCTCCCTGACACTGCCCATGGGTTCTTAACTCAATTCTTCTTTGTCCACTGCCCCCCGGGGTTTTATGCTGTGTGGAGGGAAGGAAGTAAGATCATCTACCTCTACCCCTTCTATACTTTGATTTTTGTGAAGTCCGAATTGCCAAGTGTTAACTTCATTTTTTCATTTCAGCGCTTCCCCCTCCTTCTAGAGATCCCAGCCACAAGCCAACTCTGGAGAGGCTCGTAGCTGTATCGGTTGAAGAGCGGGATATGAAATTTTTGTTGAACGACGAATTCCTTCACCAGTTCGGACTTCTTCACCCTTCTCGCTCCACACACCACCATGAGGTTCTAAACTCCCCACCTAAAGCATTAGATGCCCCAGTTTCTTCTGACGAACCCATACCTAAAGAACCTGCCTCCGAGGCTTCTCTGGTGAAGTGCTCTACTACTGTCGATATTGCGGGGTCGTCTGGCAAATCCGCACTTGCCCCAGTTATTGAGGAAGAAGAGCCTCAGGGATCTCCCCAATGTTTACAGAAGTCTGGCGAAGAAGCCGGGAAAACAAGCCTTGTCAGGCAGGGCGGGGACAACACTTTCGAAGGGTTGAGCGACCTCTTTGCCACCTCACAGGAGATCTTTAAAGACGACCCTGTCACTACAAGGGTTTCTTCTTCAGTAGTGGAAGCGACTTCTTCTTTGCAACAAGCTCCGTCGACCCAAGAGTTGACGTTAACTACTAACCCCACAACTACTCCGCAATCGAAGAGTGGTTCGTAGTTTGATGCGCGTAGTTTGCACATCACACACACTTAGAATCTTTCGGCATTTTCATACACCCAATTCTTTGTACTTTGAAGATTCTACAGTTACACTTCTTCTCTCTGAAGACTTTTAAGACTTGTCACTTTTTTATTTCAGATTCTCCGATGGGACGCAGCGGCTCTTACTATGACGACTTTCAGCGCTACGGGAGGCATAGTCAATATGATTATAGGCGCTACCTTCCCGTTCACAGAGAAACCGATGAAGAGAGAGCCGCCCGAAAGGCTCAGGAGAGGAGGGCTCAAGAAGAGCGTTATGAGAGGAAAGAAAAGGAGGAGCGCCATGATTCTTCCCAGAGAGGTGATGACTCTCACAAAGGAAAATCCCATGATGACCGGGGAAAAAGTCATTTAGTCGAGGACCCAAGCAAGCATGCCAGGCACGGTGAGAAGCATGCAACTACCACTCCTGAAAAGGTCACTGCCCCTATCTCACTTGACCTTCCTTCTGGCTCTCCTGCTCTCGGGAAGACAGACATTCAGACAATAATCAGCAGGCCTAAATTCCAAGTTGGACCAGGCCCGGCTACTCTGCAAAGCCGGTTCCCGCACTGGTGCCTAAAGGGAGTGCGGTTCGATCTTGACTTGGTCCCTATTGATAAACAAGCAATGCTGCAAAATCTTGATGCTGTTAAACTTGATATCGAGCGGATGTCAGGGTGGCAAAAGCTTGTTGATGAGCTTCAAAAGGTCAACCGTGCGAATATAGAGGCCATGCTGACCATGGAGAATGACAAGGCCGAATGGCAGAAGGTTCTTGAGCAGCATGATACCGAAATGAGGAGCATCGCTACTTATAATGAAGAGCTTGAAGCGAAAGTTGAGGAACTTAAACAAGAGCTTGCTACTTCTTCTACCTCATATACTCAAAAAGAAGAAGTACTTCAAAAGCAAGTTTGCGATGCTCACGCCGCTCAGCGACATGCCGAGGCACAACTTGAAGCTGAGCAGAAAACAGCGGGAAGGTATCACGCTGAGGTTACAGAGTTACGGGAGAAAGTCAACTCTCAGGAGGCGGAAATTCAAATGCTAAAGCTTCAACTCTCCAAGGCTGAAAGAGAGCGTGATGAGGTCGTTGCCGGTAAAATTGCAGCTGAAGAATCTCATGAGGCAACGAAGACCAGCATCAGCTCGACACTGTTTGACTTCTACCTGCATAGCGTCTTGGGGCACGGTAGTCTCGCCTTTCTAGGTCCCAAGTATGAAATTACTTTGGCTGAAGTGTGGGAGGCCGCACTTGATATGCTTGGTGCTAAAGGTGCTGGCTATGTTGAATCAAAGCTTGAGGGACATTATTTAGATGACGGAGCTCGCGCTGCTCTTGCCAGGGGAAAAGAACAGCTTGCGAAATTAAGAGCCAAAATGGCAGTAGGGGAACATTTAGAAAAAACTATCTCAACTGCTCCAGTTCAGCCTTCTCCTTCGGCCGAAATCGACATTATCGGCTCCAGTTCTCATTCTCCATCCCCTACTAAAGTTACCACTGAGATCACAAGCATACAGGGTGGAGATGAAGGCGACGAGAGTGCTGAAGCATAGGCTTACGAGGTTGATATCAGGAAGCCGACTTCTCCAGGTAACTCTACTGTCAATCTTGCTCAAGTAGACTGCTCATTTGCTTCTTATGGGTTTGATGAGCTTCTTGACTATTTCCTGAATCTCAACGAGCCTTTATCTCCTCTTTTTACTGACTTTAACCTCTTTTCTTCTGTAGAGAAAGTGTCGAGCATCGTTCAGACTTCCCCTCCTCCAATTGTTCCTCCTTCGGTTCTCCAGGTCACTCCTCCGTCTGCCTCTCAACCCGGGTCGTAAGAGGAGCAAATAGAAGCTTTTCATGGCTTAGATGATCCTATTGCTTCTCAAGAACATGGGGGAGAAGGGCTTGGAGAAGGCAATGAGTCTCCGGAGCGAACCACTTTTGATAACATAAAATTATCTGCTCTTGTTACTCCGGGAAGTGAGTCTTCTTCAAGGAGGAGGAGGAAGCGTGTCACTTCCAAGAAGAGAGGGAAAGATGTTCTTGTTTCTGAAGAGGAAGCGAAAGTTGATCCGGTAGTAACCCTTTCTCCTTCATTCCCGACTCTCCCAAGCCGTCCTGAAAAGCTGCCTATTAGGTCAGGTGAAGGCTCTAAGGGTGGTGGCAAGAAGAAGTAAGGGGTCCTGCTTCGATTTATTTTTACTTTTTGCTTTTTGCATGTACTGGCCGGAGATTGTGCGGGTACCGGCCTCCGCTTTTCTTTTTCTTTTTATTTTGAAACCTGTAGCTGTACAAAATTTTGACAGTATTGAATAAAATGATTCTTTTTGTTTGTACAAACCTCTGTCTGTATTTGAGAATGCATTTACTATTCATTTTTGTACAAGTTTCTTTATATGATATTGTAGTGAGCTTGTGGTATGTTGTTTGAGCGTAATTTTTACCAATGTAGTTATACCATGTTGCCCCTATACCATAAGCTCGTTGCAATATTTTATACTTTGAGGGGACTTGTACTCTTATTTTCTGGAGAATAATTATTCCATACTTGGAGGAATATTATTTCGTTAAAAATAGAGTACAGCTCCCTCCATATGAGTTTTTAGGCTTCATCCTTCGAAGATATCACTTTTTCTTTTGTGCATATACACATTTTTACCAAGTGAATTCTTCTATGTGGTAAAGCGGGCCTCTGAAGGGCACTTTAACTTCTTTTTGAGGAAGAGTATTTTCCAGAATAGGTGAATCATTCTTCCTTTGAGAGTTAAAGTGTGCCTTTGAAGAGGGCTTCTTTTTTTTTATTGCGCCTCAGTGGAGGGCTTTCTGATCTTTGCTTTGCGTTTCTGACGAAATGCTTCTTTGAAAAGTTTTACCTCTGTGGAGGGCTTTTTCACGTTTCAACACTTGGAAGTTTTATTTCAATCTCGGTGAAACGTGTGCCTCCGAAGAGTTGTGCCTCCGAGGAGGGCTTTCCACGTTTCAACACTTGGAAGTTTTATTTCAATCTCGATGAAACGTGTGCCTCCGAAGAGGTCTTTTTGTTTGGTTGTGCCTCTGGGAAGAGGTCTTTTTGTTCGGTTGTGCCTCTGGGAAGAGGTCTTTTTGTTTCTGCCTCTTGGGAGAGGCTTTTATTTTTTCCCTGTTCACTGGGAAGCAGGCCTCCGAGGAGGGCTTTTCACATTTCGTCTCACGGGAGTGTATCACCGATCACGGTGAAATGTGTGCCTCTGAGTAGGGTTTGTGCCTGGAAGTTTGGAGTTTCTTTCTCTCAGTTGGACGGATTCACGGGAGTGTATCAACCAATCAGTCCGCAACTTTATGTTGAGAAAGACCTCTCTTTTTCTGGTTAGGCCCGCTCGAGCTCTTTTAGCATTTCAACACTTGGAAGTTTTATTTCAATCTCGGTGAAACGTGTGCCTTTGAGTAGGGCTTTTGCCTGGAAGTTTGGAGTTTCTTTCTCTCGGTTGGACGGATTCACGGGAGTGTATCGACCGATCAGTCCGCAACTTTGTATCGAGAAAGATCTCTCTTTTTCTGGTGAAGCCCGCTCGAGGTCTTTATCCTCCGAAGAGTTGTGCCTCCGAAGAGGGCTTGTGCCTCCGAAGAGGTCTTTTGCTGATTGATGCTTGCTCGCCCATGTCTCTTTGCCATCTATTCATGTCGGCGATCCCCGATATCTTTTGCAAGTGTCATCCTTTTTTAGTTGCCAATAATTTTCCTTATCCAAAGAAATATACTTCATAGTTAAGCGAGTTGGTGATGGTAGACACAGGCTATTTAACTGGTTGTTTGTTTGTTCAAACATTCGCAGTTAGTTAGATATGGCCCACTTCCATTCACATCGCTAACTTTTGTTCGAAGCACTTCTTTTGTAAGATTTGAGTATGGAAATTTTGAATGGTTTAGCGTTTGCTTGCTGGGTGACGTCGGAGATCGCTTGGTCTTGTGACGGGTAAGCTTTGTTTTTATGGCTTGCATTATTAAATCGACATTTTAGTAACCCAGTTAACATATTTTATATGTCGAAATAAAACAAAGCAGTTTACAATAGTAGAAAACACAAGATTTATAGTGGTTTGGCCAAAAATGGGCCTACATCCACTTTATAGCTTTTCATTATTCACTTGCTTTACAATTGCTTTCAATACAAGAATCATATATTTGTAATTCTTTTACAACATTTCAGCAAAGCTTTCAAGTAAAATAGGGACGCAAATGATTGTTGTTCCAAGCTCTTGGGATTGGTTCTCCTTCGACAGTTGTAAGTTTGAATGTGCCATCAAGAAGCTTCGTGCCTGTAACATACGGCCCTTCCCAATTTGGCCCAAACACACCTATGGCTGTCATAATTCTCTTCAGGACTAGGTCCCCAACTTCAAAGTTGCGCTGACGAACTTTGGAATTGAAGTGCCTAGCTATCCTTTGTTGATGAGCTGCAATTCTAAGCCTAGCCTCTTCTCTTCTTTCATCAAGGAGGTCAAGTGCTTCCAGTTGCAGTTTCTCATTCTCATCTTGATCAAAATGGATCCTTCTGTGTGAGGGGACTTCAGTTTCAACTGGAATCATCGCTTCTGATCCGTATGCCAATGAAAATGGAGTATGCCCAGTCGCAGTTTTGTGGGTGGTTCTGTATGCCCATAGTGCAAGCGGTAACTTGTCGATCCAACCACCTTTTGCTTTTTCCAGCTGCTTTTTGATGGTTGATTTGATGATTTTGTTTACTGCTTCCACTTGCCCGTTTGCCTGCGGATGAGCCACTGCTGAGAAGCTTTTTCGGATCCTGAATCGTTTGCAGAAATCTTGGAACTCCTCACTTTCAAACTGAGTACCATTGTCTATGATTATCTTCTGAGGCACACCATACCTGCAAATGATATTTCTAGTCACAAAGCTTATCATTTTCTTAGAAGTAATAGTAGCCAATGGTTCGACTTCAGCCCATTTAGTGAAGTAATCAACAGCAACGATAGCATATTTAATCCCTGATTTGGCAGTCGGCAAAGGCCCAATGCGATCTATTCCCCAGATGGCAAACGACCATGGACTGACCATTTGTGTTAGCTCAGTGGAAGGTGCTCTAGGAATCGTAGAAAATCTTTGGCATTTATCGCACTTTCGGGAATAATCAGCAGCATCCTGATTAATTTCTAGCCAAAAGTATCCATAACGGAGGATTTTCTTTGCTAAAGTTTGACCACCTGTATGATCCCCACATTCCCCTCCGTGTACTTCAGTCAGAATTGTCTTAGCTTCTTCCTTTGTCATGCATCGGAGTAATGGCATTGAAAATCCTCGTCTGTACAAACGACCATCTTGAATTACGTATCTGGAGGCTTTCCTCATCAGCTTCTGTCGTTCTTTTGAACTTTTTGGCAAAGAACCATTGAGTAAATATTCAAGTATCGGAGTCATCCATGATTCTTGACCTTGGGATACATTCATAATCCAATCAACATCCATTTCATCTGTGCTTGGAGCTGACAAGACTTCGACGGGAATTAATCCCAATAGTTGAGCTTCACCAGTACTCGAATACTTTGCAAGAGAATCCACCTTCATGTTCTCTTCTCGGGGTATATAGTTTATTGAATAGCGGTCGAAATCTTGAAGGAGCTCCCAGGCTTTTGATTAATAGGCGGGTAGATTCCCTCCTTTAGCTTGAAATTCCTTCTTGACTTGGCAAACAGTAAGTTGAGAATCACTGAAGATCTGCAATGCCTTGATCTTTAGTTCTTTAGCAATCCTTAAACCAGTAATGAGGGCTTCATATTCAGCTTCATTGTTTGTCGAAGGAAATTCTAGTCTCAGCGCATAACATAACGATCGCCCTTCTGGGGTTTCAAGGGCAACCCCTGCTCCGGAACAATAATCGTTCCTTGCACCATCGACATACAATTTCCATTGGATTGGGACGCTATCAGTGACTTCTTCCTCACTATCACCCTTATCCGTACATTCTGCGATGAAATCTGCCAAAGCTTGTCCATTGATTGCTTTCTGGGGATGGTAAGTGATGTCATATTGGCTGAGTTCAATATTCCATTTCAAAAGACGGCCCGAAGTCTCAGGACGGAATAGGACTTGCTTTAGAGGCTGATCAGTGAGGACTTTGATGGGATGAGCTTGGAAATACGGCCTCAATTTCCTTGATGCGATCAACAAACAATAGGCGAGCTTTTCCAACCTTGAATAGTTCATCTCTGCCCCAGTGAATCTTTTGCTGATATAATAGACTGGGCGTTGAATCCTTGCGTCTTCACGTACCAACACTGCACTGAGAGCATGAGACGAAATTGCCAAATATACGAAGAGATCTTCACCATTGTCAGGCTTTGAAAGTACCGGAGGCACTTCCATATGACGAACCAACTCATCAAATGCTTTCTGACATTCAGGGGTCCACTCAAAGTTTTTTCTTCCTTTCTTCAGAGAATCAAAGAATGGAATGCATTTTTCAGTAGCTTTGGAAATAAATCGACTCAAGGCAGCAACCTTTCCATTGAGTCTTTACAATTCCTTCTTCGTTCTAGGAGACTTGACCTCTCTCAGGGCAGTGATCTGAGCTGGATTGGCTTCAATGCCCCTAGCGCTCACGATGAAACTCAAAAACTTTCCGGACTCCACTCCAAATGAACATTTCAGGGGATTAAGTTTCATTCTGTACTTACGGAGTATTGAAAACATCTCTGCTAAGTGATTCATGTGGTCTACTGCTTTCTTAGACTTTACTAGCATGTCATCAACATAAACTTCCATTGTCTTGCCAATCTGTGGTTTAAACATGGCATTAACAAGCCTTTGGTAAGTTGCTCCTGCATTCTTGAGTCCGAAAGGCATGACCTTGTAGCAGTAGAGTCCAACATCTATGATGAAGCTCGTATCCTCTTGATCTGGCTCATGCATCATAATCTGGTTATATCCGGAGTATGCATCCATAAAAGATAACAATTCATGTCCTGCCGTCCCATCCACTAACTGATCGATCCTGGGCAGCGGGAAACAATCTTTGGGGCAGGCTTTGTTCAGATCTGAAAAATCAATGCATACTCTCCACTTTCCGTTAGCCTTTTTTACCAGCACTGGATTTGATACCCAATTTGGATAAGTAGATTCTCTGATGAAACCGTTCTCCATGAGTCGATCCACTTCTTCTTTTAACGCTGCCGTTCTCTCACGATCCTGAGTTCTTCTCTTCTGTTTCACAGGTGTAAACTTTGGATCAATGTTCAGAGTGTGTACTGTAATCTCTGGGGATATTCCACACATGTCAGCATGAGTCCAAGCGAATACATCCAAATTAGCCTTCAAAAATGAAATTAGAACATTCTGAACTGTTGTGTTGAGTTGTGAACCCACATTAAGCACTTTGTTTGGGTCCTTTGGATCAACGGGCACCGGCATTGTTACCTCTACCGGTACTACCCTATTCTCTCCTTCACTGGCTTTCCTCGGATCCATTTCTCTTCGTGCGCCACTACATTCGCTAGTGCAGGCTCCACCCTGTAATTGCTACAAGGTTGGCTCTTTGATGCGGACTGGAGCCGCCGCACCTTTTTCCATTTCTCTTTTCCTTGATTCTCGCAACTCTGCAAAGTAACATTCTCGCCCCGCATCTTGGTCTCCCTTAATCACACCAACTCCGTTATCTGTGGGGAATTTTAGAGTCAGACACCATGGGGCAATAACAGCTTTGAACGCAGCGAGAGTTGGTCGGCCTAAAAAGGCATTGTAGGCAGAGAATTCTTCAACAATTATAAAGGTTTGCTTTCGAGCCACCTTCCTGAATCCCTTTCCAAGTTCTACAAACAAATCTATGGTCCCAATTGGTTGTTTGGGTTCTCCAGCAAACCCAGTAATCTTAAGTGATGAAGCTTGTACGTCAGCCATTGGTATCTTCATTTGATCAAAGGTCTTCTTGAAGAGGATGTTGCATGAAGCTCCACAATCAACTAGAACTCTTTTAACAGTTGCCGGCCCAATACCAGCGGATATGACCAAAGGATCTATGGTCGGAGCCTCGATACCCAAAGAATCTCTGGCACTAAATACAATATCATCTGTGGAAGTCTTTTGTTGCTTTAAAGGCGCATCATTCTCTAAAACAAAAACATTCTCTTCAGCAGGTACATGCCTCAAGGCCCGGGCATACCTTTCCATCTCGCCCCAGCTTTTCCCTGCTGGGTGAGGTCCTGCAGTTATTATATTGATAACAGGCCTTTCCGATTCGTGTTCCACGGCCTTCTCACTTGAGCCAGGACGGTGAGCGGGAACTTGCTGTCCTTGAGTTGACGAAGCTGGGGCATTTCTGTTCCTTTTCACATACTGCTGGAGTTTGTTTTCCTTCAAGAGTTGTTCAATTACCTCTTTCAATTGGCGGCATTCATTGGTGTCATGGCCGGGCTGGTTGTGGAACCGGCAGAACCTTCCACTTTTTTCCATCTTAATCGCAACTCTCATTTTAGGTGGTGTCGGATAATTGACATCATCTTTGGTTGCAAAGTAGATGTTTTCAGGGGTATCGGTCAAGGGTGTGAAATTGAAAGAATGGCCTTTCTTAGCGTCTCTCTGTTTCTTTCCACCATCGTTTCCCCTTTTCTGAGTGTTAAGTTCTTTCCTGTTCGAAGGAGGACCATTGTTTCCGGCTTCTGCTGATACCACCTTAGCCGGTGTTTGGAGGCTCTCCAAGCGCATGAATTCATCCGCTTTCTTGTAGAATTTGTCGAGCGAGTTTGGTTCTTTCATTTTCAACCATTTTCCAAATTCACTCGATTTGTCCATTGCCCTCATCAAGTACGTTAGGACCATGCGTGGCTCAGCATTATCTACCTCGGCCAATGCTATGTTAAAACAATTTAAAAATGATCTGATAGATTCTCCTGGATTTTTCTCTAGAATTGATAGAGACATTATATCCTTTGCTTTAGAAGCATACAATCGAAATTGCTCCTTGAACTTTCTGGTCAAATCGGAGAATTGATCGATGGACCTGACCGACAGCTTTGTAAACCACAATAGAGATACACCTTCTAGATAAACCGGGATGTATCGGCATTTAATTTCATCAGACTCCCTGGCACCAGTCATATGCCAGTCGTACTTATACAGAAACTCGTTAGGATAACTCGTCCCCTTGTAAGCCGGAATAGTAGGGGGAACGAATTTCCTTGGGAACTCTGCCTTCAAGATCTTTTCAGTAAATGGAGTTTTTCTTGGAGCAAAACCCCACTCCTTCTCATCTTCATCTCTTCGCATACTTTCCTTCATGATTTGACGAACCATACCCGAAAAATACTCTTCATCATTTACAGGCTTTGGAGGGCACACATCAGCCACTCTTTCTGAATTCTATCTTGACAATCGTTCACGAAAGGTCGGCTGCGGCCCTGATCCTCCAGCTTGAGGAGGAGTCCTTTCTACAGGGTCTGCGGCTCTTTGAGAAATGTTCCCTTCAACATCCTGAACTCCCACAGTAGGGTTCCCATCATTATTTACCGGTTGACGATTTGCCCTAAGTAGATCATTCAATTTACTCAAGATCAGGGCATTATGGGCTTCCAACTGCGCATTCTGAGCATTCAATTGCTGATTCAATCCCAAAACTACGGCGTCCAATTCTGCTCGCGTAACTCCAGTGGTTGGAGCTGCTTGACTTGAAGGAGGAGAGGTAGCAGTATTCTCTTGAACATTGTCAGATCTTACAGAATTTCGTTTTCTCCCAGGAGCCATTATTTCCAATAAACTTCTGGTTTTAAAAGAAATCCTTTCAACAATCCTTCGCGGAGCAATAGTGGAAGTTTCCTGAGTTCATTTTTCAGTGAAAGCACCAAAAATGTTAACGTAAAAATCAGACGCTAACACCCCGGTGTAGATTGAAGTTGAGCGAAAGCACCACCCGTGAACACGGGAACTAAAAACAAGTAGAGAAATCACAGAGAAAGAAAAAAAAAACAGTTTTTATAGTGGTTCGGCTTAGGGTAAGCCTACATCCACTTTAATTCTCTTTATTACTGAATCGATTATAACTTTACAACAATCTTCAATTACAATTCCGATGAGACAAACAACTAGAACTTTGATGCAGAAGATTTCTTTAAATCCATGTAGATTGCGTTAGATTTCCTCTCGAAGTTAGTTGAGATGCCTTTCATACTTGAAGTGTCGAGTGAGTCGAGAATTCAGCAGAGTATCGGCGCTTAAAGAGGTCGGCCAAAAGTCCCCCTCATGCTTGAGGTAGGTTGGTATTTATAGGAAAATCCCCCCTTTAGGTCGTAAGTCGTGACCAGTCTAAAGTAAGTCGTGGCCGACTTACCTGGCCCAGCCCCATGGTCTCACAAAAGTTCATTTGTACAAGTCCTAAGTCGCCCACGAGTCAACATCTAAGTCGCAAATGAGTCAACTGGTTCTCTTGATGCGTCGTTGAACCTTCACCCAGTAGCTTTAGGTCGTGGACGACTCAAGCTAGGTTATGAGTCGTATACCAGTTAACTGATAAGCCTGTTCCCTTCAGATAATAACGAAAGTCCTGAATCGTGTACGAGTTAAGAGGTCACTGTGTTAAGTAAGGAGCAGCGCCTCATTTGCTTAAGTTGCTCACGACACATGCTAGGTCGTAGGTCGCAGATAGCTTTAAGTCGTTAACTCATTTCCATCTTAAGCCGTGCCATCTCTTGAATCGTTAAGTCATCCTGTCCTTGAGCCGTGGACTTCCTTAAGTCGTAGAGTGTATACTCCCTTAAGTTGTAGAAACCTTAAGTCGTGGATGTCTTAGGTCGTAAAGCATCCCTTCTCTTTTAAACTGTTAAGTCGCAGGCTTCTCTATGTCTTAAGTCACCAAGTCCTTCAACTCGTTATTCCGTTAGGTCGTCCATAACTTGAGCCGTAGATCGTCCATAACTTGAGTCGTAGATCGTGGTGACCTTAAGTCGTAAGTCGTTTACGCCTTAACTTGTTAAGTCGTCACACACCTTAAGTTGTGTAGTTTCCTAAGTCGTAGATCCCTCTTGAACCGTCAAGTACCTTAAGTCATGGATCGTCCCAGGCCTTGACTCGTTGACTTAACGGGGTTAACATAAAGTGTTATTGATTTTTCTATAAATTAAAAATAATTGAATAAACAAATGTTTATAATTGAAATTTGAAATATAACTTAACTTGGAAAATGTGAAATGTGTTTTAAAAATAAAAGTTCAGTTTAGCAAATAAAATAGAATTTAAAATTTAATTTATGAAATGGTAAATTTAATTAAATTGTAAAGTAAAGGAAATGTTATAAAATTGTACATTAACTTAATAAGTAAATTATTAAATTTTAAAATTATGGAAATCTCACTTTATATAATCATAAATTAATGGGTATTTAAATGATGGATTTTAAAGTGAGAAATATGATTTTTATAAGTTAAAAATGGCTTAAATTAAATTTAATTGTTAATGAAATTGTATTGAAATTTTGGAATTTATTTAACAGCATTTCTGAAATGCTATTAGTTCTAAAGTAAAGGATATTACAATATTTTGTAAATGCTGTAGTTGATACAAATGAACTATAACTAAAATTGAACTAAAGGCTATTACAACACTTTGTAAGTGCTGCAGTTCTAGAAACTTAACATGAAACTAAAACCTATTAGAGCAGCTTTAAATGCTAGTTTTAAATGCTATCATTGTCAATTGAATTGTTTTTCAAATATAACTTTCCGTAGCATTTTCTAAGTGCTAGGAGAGTTGAAATTTCACAATTTGGATAAATTTAAGTGAATAAATGAATTCTGAAAAGACTAAAAATTTGGGAATTAAATATTTGATCATTTAATAGAATAACTTCATTTAAAATGGTTTAAATGGAGTATTTTAATTTAAAATATAAAACCATTTGAAATGTGATTTGAAATGGTATTTAAATTTAATAAAATGAATGAGGTTTAGAATGAAATGATATTGTTATATTTTGAAATGGATTTGAAGCGATATTGAATTTTGAAATGATATTTGATTTAGAAGTATAAAATACCATTTTGGAATTTTAATCACGGGATGTTTTATGATTTAAACTGATCCTTAGAGGATGGGCGATCCTAAGCATCCTTTAAATTATTGTGCATTGCTGCAGTTCACTTGAGTTGGTTTACATTATATAAGTATGTATGTCTTGACTCGATTGTTTTGTGTTTTACATTACGCTCGGGTCAGCCTGAGTATTTACAGCTTAGCTTTGGATTTCTTTTCTAGAGCTAGGAATCATTGGAGATTCTGCTTGTCTAGTTATCTATTCCCTTTTAGTTTTAGTTGTTCTATTTCAGCTCTAGTATTTATAAACTTCTATGTGTTTGAAATTTCTATTGTATATGTATTTTTTAGACTGATATTATGTATTAGTTTTGAGATTTTTTTATAGTAGCTTCATGAACTACTATGGTATTTTAATTGCCGCTGCGAGTTATTCTAATATATCTACGTCTTTGATTTTGTGATTGTTTTCATTTGCTCCAAATTTATTTACAATGCAGCATTTTGAGCAATTCAAGTCCGACATGTGTGTTTGCCATTGCACTTGCAGGGTGCAGCATGATAGGGGATTCTCGCTTCCTGGTTTGGTAGCGAATGGTTGACTCTTACCCCTACATGTCCCCACGGGTGTTGGTGGTGCAGTCGAGAGGCTGGCCGTAAAGGCAGAAGATAGGTACCAATGTATACTACGGTGGGCGCTAACCCACTGGCGCGGCCAATTACAGTTGGTATCAGAGCTTTGATTTTTAGGCAAACCATAGCCTGCGGAGCAAAACTCATTCGAGATAGGGTAGAAATACCCTAGAATGAGTGAAATCAATCTCAGAATCATTTCCTTGCGAGAGAACGTATTTTCAAAGTATAAAATGATTTCCAAATGATTTTTAAAGGATTTTCAAAGATTATATTGGTACAAAAATTTTCTTATTTTGAAATCAAGATTTTCTAAACCTCGTCCCTTCGGTATCCACCTTGTTAGAAATCTCTTGGTTAGGATTCTTGTCGATTAGGATTCCTTTAATTTCGAACGCTCCCACTTGTTCTGAAATCCAGTTTTGTCTTTCCTATTTTTACCCTTTTGATTTTGGGCATTCCATAACTCCACTTTGGAATGACCTCTATAAAGATCGGTGATTCCGCAAATCTTTGAATGATTTATAAAGGGGTGAAACTCCTTTACAACTGGCATTGATTCACCGGAGATTTCTATATCCTCAGTTTACGATGCTATCTATCTCCTGCTCTACCCGGATTCTATCTCTGGTAATCGAATGTCGATTTTCCTTAGATTTCCATATTGATTATATTCCTAAAGTCATGGTTGACCAGTTAAGGTCGCCTGCGATTTATATATGCTTATCCACCTTCTATTTGTTCTCTAAATTCGAATCTATATTTGTTGGAAATCCATCCTTGAATCATCCCTTGGAAAATTTGTGTTTGGTTGTATTTTGAAATTGTGCATACATCGAAATTATTATTTTGATAAGGATGACCACATTTTATAAAAGTAAAATGTTTTCGATAAGGATTTTATATCTTTTAAAAATGAAAATTTGAAGCTTTGAAAGGATTTGATAATTTAAATTTTTATAAGAATTTGATTTAAATAAAAATGATTTATAACTGAAGGGTTTTTTGAATTTGAACTTCGAGGAATCAAACTCCGGTATTTTGAAATCGGTTTTAATATTTTGAAAAGTATATAATAATGATATGATTTTAAGATATTTTCCGAATAAGAAATGTTTCAAATGTACTCGAATGAATTCCAATGATTTCGAAGTGATTTCAAAGAAGTTTTTGAGAAAATAAATGTAACAACCCGCATATTTATCGATTGTATATTAAATATTTTATTTAAATATTTCATCGTTCGTCGGTTTTTAGTCTGAAAACCTACTTTTTGCAAACAGTCGAATTGGGACTCGAGACCCCTTCTATTGAATTCAAAATGCCATTCGCAACCTTTTTGAGTATAAACATTGATATGTTTGGAGCTAGCTAAAAATTTGACCTTTTTGACTTTGGTTTGGGTTTGAGTTCAGCCCACTAGCCAACTTAATACCCCAAACTGAACCACTTCTCTTCATTCATTCCCTCTTCCTTATCTTTTCAGTTCTAAAAAGAATAATGGGGGAAAAGAAAAAGAATTAAAATCCTAAGCCCTAGTTTCCATTTGCAATTAAGTCCTAGCTCCAAATTCAAAGAGAAGCATTGGTAAGTATCATCTCCTTCTTCTCCAACTCATTCTCTCTTGATTTCAGAAAATTCTGAAACCTAATTTGGGAAATGTTTCTCTTTTAAGCTTAGATTCAAGCTTCTTGTGTTGAGATTGAAGTGTGGTTGATCTTCCCTTGTCTTCAAGCTTCTCATTCATTGTTTTTGAGTTCAAAGGTGAGATTTTTATCTCACATCTATGACTATAATTATCTTTGGTTGTTAGGTATGAATTCCCAACACCTATTCATGTGCATTTTCTCTTGATTCGGATTGGTTTTGTGAATACTCCAATTTTTAATGTTTTGAGTTCAAATCTTTAAAAATCTTAACTTCGATCTTTGAACATGTTTTTGGTGATGCAACAAAGAGCTTGTAAGGCCGGGTCATCGTTTGGCATAAACCCCTAGCGCCCATTGCTCGTCCGGTTGCATTTGCGAAGAGATTGCCTCTTCATTTTTAGGCTGAAAATACTGGAAATTCCAGTTCAGTCGACTGAAATCTCTGAGTCAGTCGACTGAACCTGGAACCTGAAAGTTTTTAGGTATGATTCAGTCGACTGAAATCTCTGTTCAGTCGACTAAACCTGGAAATAGAAGGTTTCCAGGCATGATTTAGTCAACTAAAATCTCTGTTCAGTCAACTGAATTTGTTGTTTCTGCCCAATTTGCCTTTTGGGATTGAATTTCCAATTTAAATCGATTCGTAATGTTCCTATTTGTTGTTATCATTTATTATGACTTTGATGACTCCTTTTTAGGGATTTTTGAATATCCATTTCGACGGATTCTTTATCGGTTTCTTTGGATTTGATTCACGTCTTCGTATGTGGATTTTAATGATTGATTGTTTCTACTATCATTTTTATGGTTTGTCACTTTAAAATACAAAGGTTTCTATATTAGTAATAAATATTCAAACTCTTCATTAAAGATTATTTAAACTCTATTTTGAATATCAAACTTGTTTATAAAACCGTTTTCCAACCTACTAGTATATACAAACTTTTACCTCACTCGTATGAGAAATCTAATTAAACGACTTAGTAAGACAAGTGGTATGAAACGCTTGCATTTACTTCGTCGGTTAATTCTAAGACTTGTTCTATTGAATCTCTTATGACAATTCTTGAGTGGAATTCTACAATTTGTTCGTAAATATTTAAGTTAAGCTAGTGGTTATGGGACATGAAGCTAAGCTCATATATTTACAAGCTTAGTGTAATTGACACTTCTTGATGATCGATGATGATCATTTTATGGTTTAGACTAGCAATGTGCGATGTCTCTTTGTCCACGTGGAGGACTGCACTTTATTTTATTGAGCTTCATCTCATTTCTCGCATGGGTTGTACCTATTTAGGTGCGTCAATGTTTGTTTCCTTTGTGGAGCAATCGGCTTAATAAGTCGGGACATGGGGCGTATCTTTCTATGTGCGTCGATGTTCGTCTATGCATGGGGCATATCTTTCTAGGTGCATTGATGTTCGTCTATGCATGGGGCGTATCTTTCTAGGTGCGTCGATGTTCGACTTTGCATGGGGTGTATCTTTCTAGGTGCATCAATGTTAGACATTACATGGGGTGTATCTTTCTAGGTGCATCGATGTTTATTTATGCATGGGGCGTATCTTTCTAGGTACGTCGATGCTAGAGCATGGGGCATACCTTCCAAGGCACATCGATGTTCGTCTTTACATGGGGTGTATCTTTCTAGATGCATCGATGTTCATTTATGCATGGGGCGTATCTTTCTAGGTGCGTCGATGTTCGACTGTGCATGGGGCGTGTCTTTCTAGGTGCGTCGATGTCCAGTTTATGGGATTGGCCATCCTCTTTTTCTTGTGATTTTTGGATTTCAAATTGATGATTTCTGGAATTTATGTTTCACCAATTTTTACGATTGGCATTGATATGTATGTCATTTATTGTGGCTTGGTGAAGTAAATAAAGAATATGATATTCTTTTTGATGCTATGAGATTCTTGAGATATTTGTATGATTTAGTTGATTTTATATGTATACTTGTCGTAGTATGACATTTTTGGTTATCATACGTTTTTATTACATCTGTTCTTATATCTCATTTTATCTGATAATTATAGCTAGACTGACCCGTCTATTATTTTCTTTTTAAATAATACTCGGGTCAGACTAAGATATTGCAGGTGCTTCCTCATGACTTCCTATCTGGAACCATCTTTTGACTTTTGCTTGACTACTTTAGTCTAGTAGTTTTTGTTGTATACGTTTGAGATATAGACTCCTTGATGTATACGTATTCTTTTGTCTAGCACTTATATCTATTCTTTTGTGATATTGTGGATCTTATTTGACCACTACTCTGATTTACACTTTCATGTGTTATATTCATATCTATTTCCGCCTTAGTGATATGAATTATCTATGACTGATTTATGTTATGTTTATTTCTATATTTGTTTCCGAAGATTATATATAGCCACTGTGTAGTAGCTTTGAGTTTGTGTCGGTATGTCGGATTTCCTCTTGAGATGAAATGCATGTTACATTTTATCTGGCATATCGGTGCTCGGACAAAGCAATTACACGGATGGTCGCTCCTCAACAACCTTATTCTCTATGCTAGTTGACGGCATTAACCCCTTGTGTCCTTGGCTAGCATGGGTATAGAGGTGGGGCGTCACAATAAAAGTCTAGAACCCATTTATGTCGCTGGAAAATAATTTCGATGATGAATGCATGGATCATCGACATTGATTTTCGAGTTTCAGAGTGGGGAGAGGCCACTCTAGAAGCTTTGCGATGCGAGTGATTTTGTGAAACCAATTTTGATTTCAGATTTTGAAGTATGGTTTGATATTCGAAAGATATATGCATATATATATTTGAAATGATTTAAAGAAAGCCGGTGTTCATTCCTCGAGATTCAGATTTATTTTAGTATAACCTTACCTATTGGAATTGATTTACTGATTTATTGGTGATTCCCAACTTTTGGATTTTAAATACGATTTCTTCGACTATATTTTAAAGTTCGAGCACTTCCAAATCAAGGTTTAATTTTTCAAAGCTACGTAATCCTGGAAAAAAAATAAATCGATTAGGTAAATGAGTTAAAACTGTTTTGTTAAGTAAATGAATAAGACTATTTTGAATTATACTGATACGGAATTTAGTTTTGGAATGTTTTGAATAAAATTTAGTTTTAAATAGTTTGAAAAAGGTAAATTGATCTTCTGAATAGAAATATATAGTTTAATGGTTTCAAAAGGATAGTTATAACTTGGAAATCATTTTGGGTATAATTAATTTTAAGAAAGATATTAGGTTTTTAAAATAGATTGGATAGTAAAACCCAGTATTTATATGATGGTTTGGAAATGGATTGGTTTGACATAAATTTTGTTGATTTGGAAATTTGGATTATTTTCCAAATCTATTGTTTTGAGAAACTTTGAAACTGAATATATGTAATTTGGAAGAAATGATTTGGTGAAATCATATATGATTTTGAACCTAAACATGATTGAAATGGTTAGAAATTGAGAACCTCATTTTACTAAATACTTTGATTTGGGAGTTGTCGAACTTATATAAATTTAATTTTTATAAGTATGAAGTTGATTTGAAAACTATTGATTTGAAAGATACCCAATTTGGAATGTGAAATCTTATATAATCGAAGTCTATATAAGTGTGATTTGATTTACTATTGATTTTAGAAAGTATTTGATTTGAAATGAAATCTTATATATGATGGACTTTGTATAAGTATGATATTTGAAAGTGATTTGAAAGGTACTATATGATGCATATTTTCGAAGTAAAGATATGAAAAGTGCCATATGCTTGATATCTGCTTTGTGGCCACGCTGTGGATTCATTCTATCGATATTATTCTCTTTGATTTGGGTTTTTTGGATATGATACTCGAGTGTCCATCGAATTCCATGGCGATCTCCATGGTCTTATAAGCACGACTGCATAGTGTAATTCGCCTGGCTGAGATGGCCTAGGGGTACAGATGTTTCCTGGGGGATCCAGGCGTAACCATTGTGTATCCTGCGATCTATGTAGGTCGTATTAGTAGCGAAATCCGCTGGCTGAGATAGCTTAAGGGTACGGATGTTTCCTGGGGGATCCAGGCGTAACCATTGCGTTTCTGCGGTCTACTAGTCATCATGGCGTAATTTGCAGGCTGAGATAGCTTACAGATACGGATGTTTCCTGGGGGATCCAGGCGTAACCATTGTGTATCTGCGATCCATGGTTAAACAAATGTTTGGGTTGGTTGATTTGTTTGGATTGTACTTTTCATATCTGATTTTTTAAAGGTTTTCCAGTATTTTCACTGGGTTTTGAAACAAGTCTACTAAGTACCTGGAGAATTCTAGCTTTGCGCCTAATCAACGCATAGCCAGAGTCTGTAGGAACGAAGGTAAACTTGTTAAGACATTGAGTAATAAAATTATTTTGATAAAGCATTATATAAAGGATATTTTGATTATTTATTTAACTTTTCTAAATAATTTAAAATGATTTAAATATTGTTTACTTCGAACTATCAAATTTGAATCAAATGACTATTCATCATCTTATAAAATATTTAAAATGTTGTAAATATATTTTTTAAATTGAAATATATATGGTTTTAAAATATGGTTCATCCTTGTCTTTCAACCTACTTTCCCTTCTAGCTATTTCTATCTTCTTCCTCTTCGGGAATCCTTTCTGCATTGGGGAAAGAGTTGGTTCTGTGACTTATCATTTGGATTTGCCCAAGAAGCTTTCTGGAGTGCATGATGTATTCCACGTCTCATATCTTTGCTGGTATCTTCATGACCCACCACATTTTGGTCCAGCCTTCTGCGCTTGATAGTTTGGATATTTAGCCTATTTTGACTATCAAGAGGAAGGCACTTCATCTGTTCGACAGAGGTACGAAGCAGCTAAGAAGGAAATCTGTTAGTCTAGTCAAAGTACTGTGTAAGTATTGATGATCGAGATTATACCTGGTAGATGGAGGAGAGCATTCATGCTTTAAATCTGAAACTATTTGTTTTTTCAGGTACTATTTGTTTTTTCTAACTTGCTTTTCCTTATTTTCCTTGTTCGTTCTTTTCGAGGACGAAAAGATTTGAATGGGGGAGAGTGTAACAACCTAGTATTTTGTGATCATTTCTATTTGTTTATTTTAATTATTCTAAATTGAAATTTCTGATTTAAAAAATTTATTATATTTATTAAAATGGATAAATTTTGTTATTTTAACTATAAATTTTAATTTTTGTGTGAATTATAATTACAAACCTGAATAAATAGAATATTTCCAGAAAATGTGGATTTTGGTCAATTTGGTCAAACTTTGACTTTTAAATTTAAAATTTAAATATTTGAATTCTTTAATTTTATCTTTCATTATGAAAATAAATTAAATCTCAAGAATACTGCTTTTTGTTTCGTTGAAATCCAATTTATATTGTGAAAGTTATGTTTTTTACAATAGTGTGTGTGAATTGATATATTTAACATTATTGTTTATTTTAATTTATATAAATAATATTTTTATTTTTCATATCTTGTTCTAGTTTGTATATATGTGTGTAATATGTCTTTTTATATATATATATTTTATTTTTAAAACATTTTTAAGGTGTTGTAGTTATTTTTCCAAAACTAGTTATATTTTGTTTCCAATTTTCAATACTAGTTTACATATAATTAACTATTTTCTTATTTTTTCAATATTTTTCTAAAATTTATTTGTTCATTTCATTTTTAATTTATCTGGTATTCATTTTTATTTTATTTACATGATTTTAGTTTGATTTATTTGAATAAAGAAAAAGGAATTTTCAGGAGACAAAAACTCTTCATTTGCTTTTGACCTTCCCTCTTCACACCCCTTCATTTTGGGCCGCCCTTTCACTATCATTAGCCGTGACCTTTTCTTTGGTAATTCACATAAGAAACACTCTTCCCACTTCACTTTGAATGCATACTTCATATCTGAAGGAAAAGGTAATGGCCTCTTAAAAATTTTCCACTCTTTTCTCTTCATTTTATTGAATTTTTCCTTTGTATTTTGCCTTGCCTCTCCTTGTCATGATCAGCCATAGCCCCTCCACCACCTCCACTGTCTAGCACCACTGCATCCACAGCCACATCACCCTCCTCCCTTCTGACCAGTTCAAGGCCATGAGCATCCCTTGAGGCAATCACCACTAAAACTCTAAAATCCCCTTGAATATTGCATAGCCGAGCTTATAATGCAAACACCCATTCATTTTACCTTGTCCACCTCGTCAGCCGCCACAACTAGTCCCTCTACCACCTCTGGCCGCCACTCCATTCCCCACCTGACCTATAGCATGAACAGCCAATCCCGCATCAGTCAAGGCCGAACCCAAAGTGTGCACAAAAACTCCATTTATGCCTTGCCTTTTGACCTTCTTCATGTGTAACTCCTTTACTTTCCAACCTCCTTGTAGCCGTGCACATGCATGCATATCCTAGCCTAAATCGCCACTTTGGCTGAGCATACAAGACCCCTAGGCCAAGCACATGAAGGTTGAGGTAATGGTCAAAGAAAATTTGTTAATAATTGCTTTTATTTTAAAATTGTTTCCATTTGTATTTGTGTTGAAATTATATTTATATTTGTCTTGTTTTGTGTTGTATATAAGAATAAAGCTTGGTTCACTCCACTTCACTCAAGTCAAAAGTCGTGTTATCGTGCCTTTTGGAATTCGTTTGTGTGCTTTGTCTTGCTATCTCTAGCTTGAAACAAGTGAGTTTTTCTCACAAGACATTTGTACTTGTATAATTAGTGAATCGATAGCATGTGAATCTGTAGATTTATATTGTCATGTTCACCCTATTTATACGCCTGCCTGTGATATGATCATATGAATTTCACCCTATTTATACACCTATCATATCATCTGTTACTTCTATATGATGCTATTCTGTTATTTATATCAGTTTATCACACTGCAAGTTCCCTGTAGATTAGAATCGCTATGGGTTGAAATGATACATACCCAAACAGAGTTTAGAATAGGGAAAAATCATTATGGGCTGAAAAGATAGGCCTGAACGATTTTTATTTATTTCATTTTACTTGGGATTTCGGGTTTGAAATGATAAAACCCGGATTTTCTTTAAAAATTACGGACTGAAATGATATATTATCCGTATCCCCTGACTTAGGTTAGAAAATTTTATACAGACCGGTGGTTAATATATATTTTCTTGAGTTTATATAAATATTACAAAAAATGTAAACATTATGAAATTTTTAATTAAATTTAATTTAAAAATGATTTTTATAAAATATTAGTGATTTTCTACAAGTTAAATAAGTAAAATAATTAAATGGTAGAGTAGAATTTGAAGTATGAGTTAATTTTGGAATTTATGATATTTTATAATAAATGTAGTTTAAATTAAGTAAGAAAATATGATAATTTGATTTTAATTTGAATTTAAAATGATTTTTATAAAGTATTATTTATTTTTCTATAAATTAAAAATAGTTGAATAAATAAATGTTTATAATTGAAATTTGAAATATAACTTAACTTGGAAAATGTGAAATGTGTTTTAAAAATAAAATTTAAGTTAAGCAAATAAAATAGAGTTTAAAATTTAATTTATGAAATGGTAAATTTAATTCAAATGTAAAGTAAATGAAATGTTATAAAATTGTACATTAACTTAATAGGTAAATATTAAATTTTAATTTTATGAAAATATCACTTTATATAATCATAAATTAATGGGTATTTAAATGATGGATTTTAAAGTGAGAAATATGATTTTTATAAGTTAAAAATGGTTTAAATTAAATTTAATTGTTAATGAAATTGTATTCAAATTTTGGAATTTATTTAACAACATTTCTGAAATACTATCATATCTAAAGTAAAGGATATTAAAACATTTTGTAATTGCTGTAGTTGATACAAATGAACTATAACTAAAAAAGAACTAAAGGCTATTACAGCACTTTGTTAGTGCTGTAGTTGTAGAAACTTAACTTGAAACTAAAACCCATTACAGCAGTTTTAAATGCTAGTTTTAAATGCTATCTTTGTCACTTGAATTGTTTTTCAAATATAACTTTCCGTGGCATTTTCTATGTGCTACGTAAGTTGAAATTTCGCTGTTTGAATAAATTTAAGTGAATAAATGAATTCTGAAAAGATTAAAATTTGGGAATTAAATATTTGATCATTTAATAGCATAACTTCATTTTAAATGGTTTAAATGGAGTATTTTAATTCGAAATATTAAACCATTTGAAATGTGATTTGAAATGGTATTTAAATTAAATAAAATGAATGAGGTTTAGAATGAAATGATATTGGGATATTTTGAAATGGATTTCAAGTGATGTTGAATTTTGAAATGATATTTGATTTAGAAGTATAAATTACCATTTTGGAATTTTAACCACGGGACGTATTTAATTTATGATTTAAATTGATCCTTAAAGGATGAGCGATCCCAATCATCCTTTAAATTATTGTGCATTACTACAGTACACTTGAGTTAGTTTACATTATATAAGTATGTATGTCCCGACTCGAGTGTTTTGTGTTTTACTTTACGATCGGGTCAGCCCGAGTATTTACAACTTAGCTTTGGATATCTTTTCTGGAGCTAAGGATCGCTGGAGATTCTACTTGTCTAGTTATCTATTCCCTTTCAGTTTTAGTTGTTCTATTTCAGCTCTGGTATTTATAAACTTCTATGTATTTGAGATTTCTATTGTACATGTTTTTTTTCAGACTGAAATTATGTATTTGTTTTGAGATTTTGTTATAGTCGCTTCATGAACTAATATGGTATTTTAGTTTCCTGTAACGACCTGATATTTTCAACCATTCGCATCTAAACCTGCCGGAATTGAATTGCTCAAAATACCAGATTGTAAGTTTATATTTGGCGAAACTCGGCATATACAGTAAATAAATAATCACAGAATCAAAGGCATATGGTGATATAAAAATACGCAACGGAAACAAAATGAATAGTAGTTCATGAAGCTACTATATATATAATATAGTTAAATAAGTTACAATAAAAGTCTTGAATACAATAGTCAAATACATGAATTAGAATACATCACTAGAGTCAAGTGAATATCTGAAAGCTGGATAGATAGCTGGATCTCCAAGCAAAGCTCTAACCCCAAAGGTGAGTCTCGAATACTGGTACACTCAGTCTGACCCGAGCATAAAGCAAAACACAAACACTCGAGTCAGGATTAACATTCTTATATCAATAAATCCAACTCAAGTGAAATAACAACTAAAATACAAGTAACTTAAAAGTTGTTTGGGATAACCATCCTTTAAGGATCCGTTAAACTATCTACTATATAGTAATATACGCTAAATAGATAATTCCTATCAGTAATATAAAGTATCAAAATAGTGTTAAGGTGTTACCATTATCCCTCTTAACACATTTTATATAAGCGCCATAGCCTATACAACACTGTAAACTCCACTGTAAACTAGTGGGCTATCAGGGAGTACTCCATAGGTATAACACAAAACAAATTGTAGTGGTCGCACGTAGGGATACACGTATGACAAGGCACATGAGGCAATACCCAATATAGTGAAACTACCATTTGCATGTTTAGGACTGGTGAGAACGCATCGCCGCAACGATCGCAACACCGCGAAACAACACTCCCAATTCAAGGGTGCACACCAATCAAAAACAAGTAATGAGTAGTATATGAAGAAGTGTGTTCGCTTAGAGGTGGCTAACCTCATTGGCCCGGCACAGCTCCTGTTTTAGTCATTTCAAATTTGACACAAGTGTCAAGGCTATCCATTATCATTCTCTTTCTTTAATCATCAACGTACATCATTCCAACCACTTCATTCTGGATCACACTCCGCGTATTGTTATTAAAGTGGTATTCGGTTTAAGCAGCGAGTATATCCCTAACCGATTCTGGTTTCTTTAATAACTTTCGTAATTATTACACCGATTGGTCGTTTAATAAATTTCAAAAAAAACCAAATCAATTTCAATCTCACTTAGAATTTGAAAGCCAACATTTCATTCATCTTTCTATATCAATTTCTATAATTTACGTTTCAAAACTTCCAAATTTACCATTTCAAAACTCCATAATTCAACTTCAATTTTTATTTAAAACAATTCAAATATTGTTTTAAATTCATATATAGGTTTCATTCCGTAATCATTTAAATTGAGTTAATTTAACATTTAAAGCAATTTAAATTCATTGATGGATTCTTTCACTAATCATTTAAATTAAGTAAATTTATCATTTCAAAATTATTTCAATTGAATTTCCAATCCGTTAAATCAATCACTTAAGTTTACCTACATTATATCAAAACTTATGAATTGAATTAAATTAAATTCGTCAAATTAAATTCTTTAAATTACAAGTCTCAGAATAATTTCCATCAGTCACATTTTGTTTCTTGTTAAAGAAATTCAATTTCACTTATTTACTTATTTAATTTAAATAAATTTCAAAACTTAATTATTAAAGAAACTCAATTTCACTTATTAAAGAATTCAAATTTTATTTAATTATTGAATAATTTCAAAACTTAATTTAATAATTTACTTAAATTTAAACAGCATTCTTTCATCAAACACTTTGTTAATCATAATACTTTGGAAATCAAAATTTAGAAATCATAATGCTTGGAATCATAACACTTCCAACTTAACTGTTTAAATATAAATAATAGTATATATAATAAATAGTTTATAATTTAAAATAGTTTATATAGAAATAATTTATAGTAAAAAAGTTTATATGAAATAAATTTATAAAGTAACATATATAAATAGTTTTAATATAATTTAAAAATACTTTATATAATAAAATAGCTTCCTCAAATTTCACAAATCGATTCAAATTCCTAAATTTAAGTTTAATCAAATCTCAAATCATCCATTTTAATTTATTTCAGTTTCTCAAAAAACCATTTCACATTATATTTCAACTACAGATTTTTTTACCACAAAATAAACCATTTTAAATTATATCGATTTCAACTACAAATTTTTAACCATAAAATAAACCATTTCAATTTCAATATTTTCAAAGCTTTAAATATTCGAACATTTCAAAACAAGATTTGATAACTCCATATATATATCAAATTCACTTTACTATTATTTATTTTGAAATATTTACTTACTAAATCCATTATCATTTAAATAAAACCCCCAAATTCAAATGACTAAATATTTTCTTCAATTCAATTAAACTTGAAATATTCGTTAAATCACCTTAAACCAAACGTTATAAAAATCATATCCTTTCAAATCTCAAATTCCATAAGTTTCAAATCGATTTCTAATTAAATACATTTCTTAATTAATTACAATTTTAAATCTATCTTCTTAACCTTAATTTATTAAGTCATTATAAACTCCATAATAAAATATAATTTAAATAAATACTTAACCATATTATATTTTAATAAAATCAAACTTTATTATTAAGCTTATTTTATACTAAAACAAATTTACGCATAGCTTAAAATCAAGAATTTAACTATGTATAAAATAACATTTATATAATATCTAAAATCAATATTTATATAAAAACATATATTTCTTTCCAAAACCATAAAAATTATTTTTCAAAATATATATATATAGACCAACGGTGTCTGTATATAATTTTCTATCCTATGATCAAGTGGTACAGATATTTATTATTTCAATCCGCAATTTAAATATATATGGGTATATATATCATTTCAACTCGTAATACCAAATTCAATTCAATGAAAATCACATGGGTTAATCATTTCAACCCATAACGATTTTCTTCTATTCTACAGATCGTTCGGGTATGTTTCATTTCAACCCATAGTGATTCAATACTTATAGGAGCTTGCAAAGTGACAGTAGATATGATAATAATATAACATGCATATATCATCAATATAAATAACAGATAAAGGTGTCAGATGTCAAAGGTGAACTGATACAGGTAATAGCACGTATATTTAAAGTGTAAATAACTAACAACAGCATATTTCAATTGTCGTTTCAGTTGAAATCAAATTTAATAAATAAAAGAACATTAATCATGAGTGATTGCTCACCTTTCGAGGCTAGAGAATGAACGAAATTGAGATGGGTTCCGAATCCAAGCATGAATTTCCAAACGAAGTAAAATTAGCATGAATCGACGCTCAAAGCTGATAAACAGGAATGGACGAAATCAAATCAGAATCAAGTCGATGATGATAAATGGTATAATTGAATTGACATATATATACAACATATAAAGTCATATTCTAAATTTCAAACACATATTAAATTATATATATATATATATAATCAATTTTTTGAAAAATAAAACTCATGTACTAGAATCAAATAGATTTATACATAATACAATTTGAAATCAAAATATATCACTCCATACATTGAACCATATAGATAAAATAGAACACGTTATTTATAATCAAACAGCAAATACCACAATGTAGATGAAATTAAAAATTATACATAACTTTCATACTGAAGTAAACATTAAATATATATATACTTTAGTACAAGAGCAGGAAGGCTATCATACAACAAAATATAAGTATAAGCTACAACAATAGGTAATATAATACAAATACATGCTTGTACACACACACACACACACACAAGATCAGATACAGTTTATAAACTATTATAAATCTTTCCTAAAAACATAAAATACTAATGCATAAATGTAAACTATATACTTATGTATATTCAGCAAACAATATAATTATACGAACGAACTTATATAATATATATCTAATATAATTTATACAACATGCATAGGCTTCAAACTATATATATAATTAAAAACCAAATACACGCATATATATAACTAATGTGTATACACATGTACACCATTTACATTAAATACTATGCAGGCTTCAAATCAAATAGTTAAAATATTAATATGTATAGCTTATAAACTACATATATATAGAATCAATGTAAACTTATATATACTTTAATACCATAGCTACAGACATATATACAAGATTTTGAAAGTACACAGATAATCAAATAGAATAAAATTGAAATAAATAACATACCTGAAATATTTTTACACATATATCATATATCGAAGAGTGTGCATGTTTGGTAGTGCAAGTGGAAGGGGAGGTAGGCTACAGCTAGGCAAATGAGCTCGGCCAGTCAGGAGTGTCGTGAGCATGAGAAGTTTGATGGCATGAAGAGCTCGGCTAGAGGTGCATGAGACGAAGAGGTGGAGTCGGCTTGGAATAGAATAGCGCATGGCCTGGGTGGGTTTGCACACAAGGTGAAGACTAGGCTTGGTTGTGGGTCGGTCATTGGGATGACGTGAGCATAAGCGGTGATGGCCGAAATGTTTTGCATGGTGTTCGCATGGTGATGAGGAGTGGCCGCAGCTTCCGATGGTGGGGAGTTCGACACTAGCAGGTTTGGATAGGAAGACTCAGCAAGGAAGTGAAGGTGGAGGAGGGCTTGCTCGGTTTTGGGTAGTGGCGCAGCTGTGGTGTATTGCTCGACCGGGTTTTGTGGCGGTGGAGCTTCGGCCAGGTGTGGCTGTTCGGTCATAGGTGGAGGGTGAAGTTGCGACTTGAGGAAACGGGCCGGACTTGGCGACGGTGATGCAAGCGGATACAGTGCGATGGGGCAGAGGGTAACAACGAACGAGCTTCAGTCATGAAGAGGAAACAAAAAAAATGGAGAAGAAGATGAGCTGTAGGAAATTTTATACTGTATTGGCTATCCAGAAAAGAAAGCGTGCAAACCAAAGTAATGAACGAAATAAAAATATAAAATTTTGAAACCTTGAAAATATAAAAAGTTAGTATGCATGAATTCCAGGCAATATTAAAAGCTCATGACTCTTAAATTTTTGAACGGTGGAATATTGAAGGTTCACAAGAAAGAAAAAGGCACTGAACCGGTACCGAGTACGGGTACCATTTTCACGGATTCCGCTATGTACCGGACTTCAAATCACAGAATTGAATATACCATAGAGATCGACACGGCAAGATGATCAAAACGGTATACAGATATTAGTGGTACGATTGAATTATAAAAATCCGAATTTTCTACTGGCGGAAAATGCAGCAAAAACGCAGAAAAATAAGATCGATGAAGCTTAAGAATTCCGAATTTAGAAAAATGAAAAATGATGTCTTAGTCAGAAGATGATTTAGAATTTTTCTATGTAGAAATATTCAAATTTGTAAAATGTTTTATTATCAACGGTTATTAACTGCCTTGAATTTAATAGAATTTCACAATAAAATAAACTTTCATAAAATCAGATGAAAATTTACCATCTTCTATATTTAAATATACGTATTCCAAATATTAAATTTTTATTTGCAAATTTATTGTTTAAAATTTCACTAAATTTCAATTAATTAAATAAACAAACCATTAAAATTTACTGGTCGTTACACTCTCCTCCACTCAAAACTTTTCGTCCCCGAAAAGGAAGGAGGTAGGAGAATAGAAACAACCAGAAGAAAGTAGACTTGAATTACAAAATTAACAATTAATTTAAACCATATAAATTTCAATTTTAATTAATTTATATTCAACAATTGACATTAAATTCAAGATAATTCATTAAGTTGATTTTATTTCAATTCATTAATTCCCTTAAAACAAAATTTATTTTATTTATCTCATTTATTATTCTATTAACATATTATTCTATTCATCTCTATTATCATTTTATAATTAAAATAAGTGTATAACATTTACTATAGACACTCAAAATCATTTATAGAAATCATATTATATTGTATATTATCCAGTTACATAGTTAACTTCTAAGTAATTTAGGTAAGTTATATTTTAGAATGCAATTGAGTATTATACAAGTAAAATTTACTCAAAAAAATTCAAGTTTAAATATTTATTAAAAATTTTGGCTTTATTTTTTTAATTAAAATCACCTGTAAATCAAAATTTAAGAATAAAATTTCCAATTCACTTCAAACCATCGGAGACATATATACATATATATATAAGTCAAATCAAATATAACTATATTATAAATCAAGTCATACTTCAGCAATTCAAATTAATTTAATTTCCAACATAATTGTGTAGCAAGGCTACAGAATGGTCTCTCCACTTAGAAACTCAAAAATGAATGTCGATGATGCGGCCGCCACCATCGAAATTATTTTCCAGCGACAGAACAAGAGAGCAGTGATCAAAACATTTAAAATTCTTTGCAAACGGTTTCTATTCTAAATTACTTTAAATAATATACATTTTAAACCTTTAAAACCAAAGTTTGAAATCATCGGAAATTAAATTCTCACTTTCTTAATTTAAATTCATTTCAATTTCCAAATTAATTTATAAACCATGTTTTTTTAGTTCAATTATTTATATATGAGACAAAAGTCAATGGTTTACAAGCCATATTTAAAATCCAATATTATTTATTAACAACCAATTCAATTAACTATCAAAATTCAAAAATTTATACTTATACATATAATATAATTATACAAAATTTATTAAATTTACCAATTCGAAAACAATATTGTGTCAGTTTGCTCTGTTCAAGTGTTTTAGAAATTCTATCGATAACGTTGATCAGACGAATCGAATGAAAACTCAAATCAACATTAACAACTCAAACAACACAATATATAAAATATTTTTAACATTATTTACAAATACACTTCCTCGCTCGATGATACAAGAATGGATTTCAAAGAAAGAATATAGAGATTCAAATTTGATGGACTCAAATCAAGGAGAATTCTGATTCGAAAATAGATTCGAAACTGAGATAATGTAATGACCCAGAATTTCTAGTCGTTAGATTTTGAGCATTTAATTCATTGTAAATGTTAAATGTGGATTTTGAATTTATTTTGAAGTAAAAAGATTTTAGTCAAATTAATAGAATTAGTTAAATTTCAAATACGGTAATTTAATTAGATTTGAATAATAATAATTAAATATTTGGAATTGTGATAATTGGTGAATCTGGATATAAACGGTTATGAAATGGTTTCTAAATTTATTTTAAGTCTATTTGAATTTAAATAGCGATGTTGGACCTTTGGATGGAATCAAAAGTCGATAGGTTAAAGATTTATGATTTTATATTAATTTATTAATGGAATTTAATAATATAATAATGCAAAAAATCAGATTTGTTTCGAAGTGAATCATAATAGTTTCTAATGTAATTATAAAGTTTATATTACTTATGATAAAGTTGTAAAATTTTAAAAGTGAAATTTTAAGTGATTTTGACAATTTAGAAAATCGCTCGAAATTTATCGACAAGTTAAAATAGCTTTCCGAGACACAGTCTCAGAATTCGACGAAACTTGTTCCATTGGATCCTTAATAGTTAGTTATTAACGGATTTCAATTTTCATAGCAATCGGAGTTGTCGTTTGACCCTGGTAGCTCAAAACGCATAGAAACTATTTTAATCGATTTAATTTAAAATTGATCGTTTATTTCCGTAACTCGCACATATGACCAAATTAGCTTCCGAAACACGTTCCATTGTGTTCGGAACGTAGGTAAAACCTTATAATCGCCTGCCGGCACGCGTTGTTTGGAGATCGTTTGAGAAAATTGTTTAAAGGTGAATTTAATAATAAAATAATTGGGTTATATGTGTGTGTGTATATATATATATGCGCATCGGGCCGAAACCCTCGTCTCCTTTTACAACCACCGTTGTTTTCGTTCAATGGCCGAAATCATCCTTAGTTCTCCCTCAATTTTCTCTTAATCCTTGCACTTTTCAAGAAATTTCCAACTACGAGGATGACGAGCTCGCCGAGCGCTTCAAGTTGAACGGTGGATCTTGCTTGGAATTGTCGTTTGGAGAGGCAATTTGGTTCCGTTCGTTGCACGTTCGTGCTCGATTTTGGGGTGATAGAGGCGACCGAGTTTCGATGGGTTTCAAGCGTGGTAGGGTGTGCGATGGCGCGTCGTTTGAGGGTGTTCGATCGAACATCGGCGAGCTCGTGGTGGGTGCGACAGTTCACAATCGTGGCGGCAATGGGTTCGTGAGTTTTGTGTATCGAGCACGAAGAAGATGTGCTGTTTGGCCTTCATTTTCTGGGATTTTGAACGGCGGATTCTTGTTGGGTAATATAAAAAAAGAAATTATTTATAAATTATATTATAAATCTTTAAGAATTCATATCTGATGCGTATGATGTCAGATTTCAAAGAAACAGGAAGCGTCGGAATCGCAGAGACGCAATCTTCGCGCTGAAGCAGAGCTGGAGATGTTTGGAGCAAGTGGAAATTTTAGATTAAATCGAACGACTCGATTTAATTTAAAATTTAAAACGCTCGTTAAACTCAAGGTGTCTTAATCTCACTCACATCTGGATACCAGTTAATTTAAATAGCTAATTTTAAATGTTTGATTGGTCGTTTAACTAAATATGATAATTATTGTCATATTGAATCGATATTTGTTGGTTGTGCTAACATTTGTGGATGCAGGGAAATAGGTTGGAGGGATCTAACTGGATTCCTTACAAATAGGAATTTTATTTATATTCTGTGATATATCTCATTGATATCCTGTGATAAATTGATTTGGATCTTGTTATGTTGTTTTATGGTTGGATAAATACAATTTGGTATTTTTAAAAATATCAATAAATAAATTGGGATTAAAGGAAAAAAGAAAGTGGATATTTAAGTAGTTATACCCTATCTACTAATTTCGATTAAAAATTAGTTTGGAATTGAAGTTTTATATGAGATATTGGTATAAAGTTTTCATAGCTAATATTTAAAATAAGTATTTTAAAATATTTGAACTCGGCAGATTTTCGGTGGAATTAAACAAATATTTGGAAATTTATTCCATGTGAGGGAAGTGATTTGGAATTTGTTTTCAAATGGTTGAAGTGTGAAATATATCTTACGAAAATATTTTGAAAATAATAATTGGTGGGAAAAATTGTTTAAATCTTGGTGATTGTTGTAAATGATGATTGATAGTTAAATAACCGACTATCAATATTGACCTTTAATGGCATTTGAATTTCAATGCGACTAGAGGTCGGATTCGAAGTGGATATCCGGAAACCACATCGAACCTTTGTGATTGTGATAGATCTTTTATTTAAAAGATTAAAGTGAAAATTGTTGTGATTTGTTGAAATCTGAATATAACACTTATTTCTTTTAAATAAGCGCTCGTTATTCGGATTAGCCGGGAGAGGAGCTTTGTGTCATATAACCCATTCCGAATAATGATGCAACGTTATGGATAGCACTTGAAGACCGATTGTGAAGACCGGGTATTTGCGAGAGCGATAGGATGGCCTATCGATTGTCTCTGCACTGAGTAGCTACGATATAGAGATCCCCTAAGTGATGGGAAGTTCGATCGGGATTGTGAATGCCCGAATTGCAAGGGCTTCTTCGGAAGTGCCTTCGGTTCTGTTCGAACCCGGAACAGACTTGTATGGATGTGTGTCTGACGTTGCACTTTGAGATGTAAAGCTGGTTTCTATCAAATACATTACTGTTTGGTGGCGGAGATTTATTTTATTAGCTTAACACCCTTCTCTGAGACGTACGAGCTCAAAGGTTATGTAGTTGATGGTTAGTACTGATACATTCCCAATTTGGTAATGTGGCATACGAAGTGCTGCTGATCATTTGTTGATCAAAACATGGCTTTGTGAAAAAGTGTAGCTTTGTGGACGAGACCTCATCGAGCCTCACAAACCGGTAATGGTCGAAACAGGAAAGATGCGGCAAGGTTTCAGGGGTAGCTCCCCTAGGTTATGTCCATTCCTTCTGGAAAAGGGTGGTATCGTGGTATGGAGCCAAGATACTTTCACATATGGACACTGTAGTATATTTATTACTGTGTGATGTATTATGTGTAGAGGATCCTCCGATAAAGGTCGCAAACGACCGGGGGTGGCATATCTTAGGTTTTACTTCCCGGGAAGGGGGTAACCGGCCTTGTGTTGGCAGAGATCTGGGTAGGTTCTCTTGACGTCCCTCCAGAGGTGTACCCATGTGGCAGTAGGAAGTTCCTTAGCCTGACCATTTGTTGGAAATCCAAAGAAACAATACGCGCCCTGTATGGTTTTAGTTGTATAACCTGCCATGGAATGTGGTGGTAACCTGCTATTGAACATTGTAGCTATAGTAGGCATAAATGCGAAATGCCTATGCTGGCTTAGGTTAATATTATACTTTCAAAATGTTTTCTGCACTATGCACTAATGATAATATAAAAAAAATTGTGTATTAAGCATGTTTGACAATCATAAGGAGAAATTTCCTCCAATTCTGCGTTTGCATTATGTGTGTGGCGGGAGGCCTTATGGTAGTTTCATTTTCCAAAAAGCATAGCGGAATTCTTTTCTTTTCTTTGTGAAAAAAAAATTGATTTTGAGATCTCACACCAGTCCCATGACTGATCTGAAGTTTATTGTTCCCTTTCTAAACTCTGGGTCCCCATAATTTTCCACACGGGCAGTCTAGAGTCAGGTTATCGTTATTCTGGAGCAAAGTCAGAAAAGAGTTGCTGTGGAGATCGGGAGCAAGTTGGATGGTGAAGCGTATCACTAGTATATGTTATATTCTTTTCCGTTATTTGTTGTTGTAACACTCTGATAATGTAATGTGATATAATGTAATAACTGATATAGCTCTTGGTTTTAAAGATATTTTTTTATCTATGGTATATTGTTCCGCTGTGAAATGTGAGATTCTATTTATTGTTTCTATTCTTCTTCTATCTTCTTCTTCTTTAAACCCTAACGGTTCGGTTTTCCGGCACTCGACAATGCGGCATTCGATACAGTGGACGTATTGATGTCGACTTTCAAGCGTCGAAAAATCGGGTTGTTACATGTGGTATTAGAGCATTGGGTTTAACGACAACCTTGGCTCTGTTGGGTGTTACTCGTTAGAGATAAAGTCGGTAGTACTCTATAATAAGTTGAGTATATTAATAGCTATGAGAGTGTACTTGTTAGTGCATATAAAAATTGTTTTTATACTGTGTTGACTTATCGGTTGAGTGTTTATGAATTCTGATCGGTACGGGAAGTACAACCGTATCGATAGGGGTTTCTAAACTCTTAAACAAGATAAACCGACATAGTATTGTTTTTAAAGCGGGTAAATGAATTAATTTTACCTAACATTATATTTCGATACAAAAGGAATAATTTTTCTGAATTTATTATATATATTTGGATGTTGGGTTGTTAATATTATAATCAAATATAAGAATCTAAAATTTGAAATGGTTTATAACAAACAGAATTATCTGAGTTTGGTTTAAATAAAAAAAGAGTGAAATTTGAATTAAACTTGAATTTAAATCGTGGGAATTTTGAAAAGTGTTTAAAATAAGCTTAAATAAAAAGTTTGGAAATTTAAAATCTTGGGAATGTTTGAAATGTTTCCAAAGTGTTGGAAGGCAATGATGGAGTATTATTTTGGGAAATATTTTTGAATGGAAATTGTTTTGAAATGAATTTGTGGAAGTGAGGAAGCACTGAAATCACTTCAGCCGCTGGAAAATAATCCAGATGATGATGGCCACATCATCAGAATTCATTTTCGAGTTTCTTAAGTGATGGATTGCTTCCATGGTGATTGGTTATGATATTTGTTTGGACTTGCTGGGTATAAAAGTGGTTTTAGGAATTTCAAAAGGGAAATTTATTTTGGTAAAACCAAGTGTTTTGGAATCCGGAGATTTGATTTGATGTACCAAGTGGGTATGTGTTGATTACCATTTCAAAATAATTTTGAAATAAAACCGGGTAATTGAATTTTGGATACTCTATTTAATAATGTGAAAAGTAAAGATAAATCAACTATTGAACCTATAAAGTGAAGTTGATTTGAATAAGGAAGAAAAAAATGAAAATTTTACTCCTAGAATTAAAATTTTAATTTGAATATATGGTGGTGAATAAAATATATTTGAATTTTGTAACATCCCCGGATTTTAGCCCAGTCTAATTTGATAATTGAATTAATTTTTGAATTAATTTGTGAATTTAATAGAGTTTTTCAAAATAAATATTAGTTGTTTATAAAATATTAGTTGTTTATAGATGTTAATTTTAAATATAATTTGAAAATGTGAATTTGAAATTCAAATGTTAATATATTGAAATTTAATTAGAATTAAAGAAATTTATATTTGAAACAAAAATATAACAAGTATGATTACTTAAGTTTAAAATGAAAATTTTAAATAAGTATGTGTTAATAGTTTAATATCTTAAGTTTAAAAATATAAATGTAGTGAAAATAAAAATTGTATCCATTAACTTATAAATATTTAATAGTAATTTATAATTTAATTTCAAAACCATTTTTCTTTAATTTGTATAAGTATAAATAATACATAAGGAAATAAAATAGATAAATATGTTTTATAAATTAAAATTATGCATGGTTTAAAAACACAATAGCTCAAATTTTAAATAGGATTTGATAAAAGGATTTAATAAACATTTTTCTTTTAAAAGTTACATGTGATAAAATCAAATTTGTACATATATATACAATAATTAATAAAAAAATACAAATGTAAAAAGAATACATTTTGAATTAACAATTGTAAACTTGAGAATTCATACATTAACAAGTGTAGGCAAGTGGAGACAGGTAATGAACAAGTTTTTATTTTAAATTACAAGTGTTAGTTGTAATCAGACAAGTGGCAAAAACAAAAGAAAAAAAATAAAATGAACAAAGAATAAATAGGCTAATACAATTCATCCTCTTTTCAAATTTCTTTTCCATCAACAAACTGAGAAGTAAAAACCAGAATCATCTCTATATTCAAACCAAATAAATTTGTTCAAAAACAAATAAAACATATTTAAGGAAAAAAAATCAGAGCAAATCAAACTAAAATATGGAAACCCTTTGCAAAGCAAAACCTGTTTCAACCTGGAAATTAAAGTCAGAGAAGGAAATCAAACCTGAGAATGAACAAACTACAAACCTGATTATGCCAACATCATCAGATCATAGCTCCACTTCAACAAATGCTTGTTTTCTCAGACTTCAAACCTGGAAAGTAAGATGAAAAATCAAGTGATTGTTCTAATGATCCAGAACAAATTCAAACTTGAAGTTACAATACAAAACAAAGATCTTCAACCAAGCCAGTGATCATCTCAGCTTTTCAAAAGTCTCAAACCTGATCAAGAATAAGTTCAACTCAAATGGAAAGCAAGAATTCAACTGGAAGGTTTATAGTTGAAACAAAGCAAGCAAATTCAAAAGTAAAACCAGAGCAAATTTAAGAAAAAAATATGGTAGATGAAGATCAAACAACCTGAAAGCATGCAAGTTTAAAAGCATCAGTAAAAATAGTGTCTGTCCTCTGTTCAAAAGAAACTCTGGTGAGCAAACTATATTTTAAAGTTTTGAATCTGGGTTGAATTTTTGATTTGCATGTGTTTATATGGAAGTGAAATATGTTTGGATGTATGTATTTACATCTGTGAGTGGTGTGCATGCCTATGTATGTATATATGTAGCTCTGTTGAGTATAACAGGTCTGCAAAATCAAAAGAAATTCAATATCTCATCCTAAAATCAATATTAGATTTTGATTTACAAAATAAAAATGATTGAAATTGTGTAACATCACTTTTAAAATATATTCTAGAATTTATATTAAGAATTTACCTCGGAAATTTATGAATTACAGTAAAACTTGAAAAACCATGTAGAACTCGAACCTAGTAATTTGTTGTTTCACCTGCATTATTGAATTAATCTTGAAAAACTACGAATTCTAATGGAAGAATTAAGATTTTTAGTTTATGAAATTGTGAGAAAATGATAGTTGAACAAAAAAGCTATTTTTATCAATTCCCGATGATCGACAACGAAATGATCATCGGGGTTGATGCTGGAGATGGTCCGGGGTTTTGTGGTCATAGGAAAAATACGAGTTAAATTTATAAATGATTGACACCATGGAACGATGAGGAGTTAGGGTTTAAATGTCTCGTTTTTGGTCAATTGATTATCATGGCATTTTATTCATTGGTGAAGCATCGGGTGGCACCGGACCTGGTGGGAATGGAGCAGGGGACTGTGGTGAAGTTCAGGTCGTGATAGCATGGATGCAGGTGACCGGAATTGTTGGTGCGTGATGATTTTCCGGTGATAGGTGGGTTCCAGTATTTGACTATGTGGCCAAATTTTGATCACTGACAAAACCATCGGAATTAGATGATCAGAATAGTTGTTGAGGTCAAGCCAAACTTGTAAGTGCCAACAGAGGTGATCGAAGTTACTCCGATCAAGTGTGCACGTCCACACATGCACATCTTGTTCTCTGGTTTATTTAGATTATGGAAGACGATGTTAACTCGAGGAAATCGAAAAGGAACTCGAAGCATGTATCGTGCGGTAGGGGTTCGAGCTCGAGTTATAACTCGAGTAGTATGTTAGCGTGTCGTTGTAAAAATACTTAGAAAAGTTTTAGTGGGAAAAAGTGGCTCTGGGGTTGAATTTGCAGAAACTCGAAGTATATGGTTAATCGTCTCGAGTAATACTCGAAGCTATCTCGGGTGTTAAAACTTCCAGTTCAAATCTAAAAAAAAACTAAGTTAACATGATTCCTAAACTATTTTTTTAAATTAATTATTGTTGTTAAGTTAAAAGAACATGTAATTATAGGTTTGGAATAGGGGTATTTTAATTAATTAAGTTCAAACTGTTTAAATCTTTAAATTTTAGAAAGAGTTACATTTAAATAATCTTAACAAAGAAATTATTTTTAGTAAATCGATTAAGGATTAATTACTTAATGCAATAATTTAAGATTAATAAAGGATAATTAATTTAAAGATAAACTTATTGATAGAAGTAAATTGAAGATAATTACTTGGAGTAAGTAAATAAAAGCTAATTACTTATTGAAATAAATTAAGGATAATTAATTAAAGGTTAATTAATTAATAAAGGTAATTAATTTAAGCTTAAATTACTTATATGATTAATTAAGGATGATTATTTATTGTGATTAATTAAAGTTAATTAATGAAAGTGATTAGGGAGGATCACTTATTGCAATTAATTGAAGATAGTTAATTGAATGATAATTAATTATGGGTTAATTAATTATGTAATTAACTTAAAAGTTAATTTAATTAATGTGGTTAATTAAGGACTAATATATTAATTAAAGGTAATTAATTAAGATGGATAATTAAGGATTAATTAATTTATTAATTAATTAATATTAAATGATTAGTAATTAGTGAATCAGGATTAAGAAATTAATTCATAAGTAATTAATTTAATTGAAAATTAATTTTAATTAAATTAGGATTAAACAATTAATTAATCATGTCTATAAATGATTATCGAATGCTTGAATTGCTTATGAATGTTTGCCTTGTATGAATTGCCTTGAATTGATTGTCCTAGTTGATCTGTGATATTCTGTTATGTGAATTGAGCTGTGTGTAATTTATTTATTTATTTATCTGTGATACGTTTATCTGTGAATCTGTAAATAAAGATAAGCGTTACAGATTATACCGCTTATCGATATTCTGTGTTTGAATCTGTAATGATTGATGTTGTTGCACTATTGGGTAAAAACACCTAGACCACAAATATTTGAAAGATTCTGTGTTCAAAACAATTCCATTTCACGAGGAAATCATTTAAGTCACAAATATTTGAATTTAATATTTTGAAATGGTTTTAAAGTTTGAATTTTGAATCCAAATGATTTTGGAAATGAAATTGGGTTAAATTTGAAAAGTATTTGAAAAGGAGTTTTTGAAGATAAAAGTTATTTTAAATAATTTGATTTAGTTTGAAATTTGAAATATTTTGATTTGGATTTGAATTCAATATTTGAAATTGAGTTCAATGATTTGGAAATTTTGGCTTAAAAAGATTATACAAGTTATAAAGGTGTTTATATGGGTTTTTAACCATTTAAAAAGTATTGGTTTGGGAATTTGAATTTAACCTAAGTTTATATTTGAAAAGTCTTAACTCGTGCAATTATAATCGGGTTTTCTGAAATGGAAAACAATTGGTTTCAAATAATAATAGCTTTTATATAAGGAAAGAATTTCCGAGTTATGATGAAAAGATTTCAAACTTGAAATGGAATGGCTTTGAGAGCTATAATTAAATCTATGTGAAAGATAGTCCTATTTTCAAATTGAAGAGGATTTTTTAGACGGTTTATCTTTTATATATAAAAGATTTGAGACGGGAATTGTTTTGAAAATTATGAATGGATCTTTGGAAATGGTTTTGAAAGTTATAAAATGAATCTTTAATTTAAAGACCGGATGAGTTAATCCAACTTGAAATGGAATTGTTTTGAAAGGCTATAAATGAATCTTTGTTAAAGATTTGCGAATCTTGTTTTTAAATTAAAAAGGGTTTTAAAAATGAATCTTTTGTTTAAAAGATTAAAGTGTGGAAATTGTTTAAACCATTGGAAGGTTTCTGGATGTAAATATTTTTGTTTAAAAGATTTGGATATGATAATTTGTTTAAACCATTTGAAAGAAAAGTTTTGGGTTTTAAGTTGTGACTTAACTGAAATCCCAATATCCATATGTTTTAAATATTGCACTCATTATTCGGTTTAACCAGGAGAGGACCTTTGTGTCATATAACCCATTACGAATAATGATACGACGATATGGATAGCATTTGAAGAACGGTGGTGAAGACCGGATACTTTCGAAAGCGAAACGATGACATGTCGAATGTCTCTGCACCGAATCGCCCCGGTATAGAGATTTGAGCACCCATTGTGATGGGAAGTCCGGACGTGATTAGGAATTATTAGGATTGCAAGGGCTTCTTTGGAAGTGCTTTCGGTTCTGTACAAACCCGGAACAGACTTGTATGGATGTGTGTCTAACGTTACACTTTGAGATGTAAAACCGGTTTCTATCAAATACATTTCTGTTTGGTGGCGGAGTTTTATTCTCTTAGTTTAACACCCTTCTCTGAGACGTACGAGCTCAGAGGTTATGTAGTTGATGGTTACTATTGATACATTCCCAATTTGGTAATGTGGCATATGAAGTGTTGCTGATCATTTGTTGATCAAAGCATGGCTTTTGTAAAAAAGCTTAGCTTTGTGGACGAGACTTCGTCAGACCTCACACCCCGGAATGGTCGAAACAGGAAGAATGCAACAAGGTTTCAAGGGTAGCGCCCCTAGGGTATGACCATTCCTTCTGGAAAAGGGTAGTATCATGGTATGGAGCCCAGATACTTGCTCATGTGGGCACTGTAGTATATTTATTATTACCGTGTGATGTTGTTGGTATTGAGGACCCTCGGTTAAAGGTCCCAAAGGACCAGGGGTGGCATATCTTAGGTTTTATTCCCCAGGAAGGGGGTAGCCGGCCTTGTGTTAGCAGAGATCCGGGTAGGTTCTTGGGGCGTCCCTCCAGAGGCGTACCCATGTGGCAATGGGAAGTTCCTTGGACTGACCATTTGTTGGAAAACCCAAAGAAACAATACGAGCCAGTACGGTTTTAGTTGTATAACCTGCCATGGAATGTGATGGTAACCTGCTATTGAACATGGTAGCTATAGTAGGCATAGTTCGGAATGTCTACGCTGGCTAAGATTAATATTATACTTTCGAAATATTTTCCACTATGCACTAATAATAATATCAAAATGTTTTTCGCGTATCAAGCATATTTGACTATCATAAGGAGAAATCCCCTCCAGTTCTGCATTTGTATGGTGTGTGTGGCGGGAGGCCTTATGGTAGTTTCATTTTCCAAAAAGCATTGCGGATTTCAATTTAAATTCTTTTGTTTGTTTTTTAAAGATAAACCGTTTTTGTTTGCTCATACCAGTCCCATGACTGACCCGGAGTTTATTGTTCCCTTCCTAAACTCTGGATGCCCACAATTTCCACACGGGCAGTCTAGAGTTGGGTTTTTCAGATAGTAGATATAGATATCGATTTGGTAGCTTTCGGCTTTCTCTTTGAAATTCTTTGGAGTCTTCGGATTCATGGATTGGACTTGCTCGGCTTGGTACAACTTGATGGTGGTTCGAGCTATTGCTGGATTTGTACTTTTGGAGTTTGTGTTGCTGTTTGAAGATATCTCTTTTGCTATTCGTTTTCCGCTGTTGTTTTATTGTCTCTGATATTCTTGTATCATATTGATCATCATTGTATTTGGATAATTTATTCATTGGAGTTGTATATGATATTCATTCTTTTCTTCCGCTGTGTTGTTATACTTGATGTGTTACAAGCTCCAGCGAACCAGATTTGACGTTTGGCTGCGGCATTTGAATTCGAGTGTCGTATTCGGTGCCCATTTTCGAAGGTCGAGTCAGGGTCATTTCATTTGGTATCAGAGCTGAAGGTTAAAACTTTAGCTCAGGAGTATAACACATTAGGTAACTCGTTAGAGATAGGGTGAAGTATACCCTAGAATGAGTATATCCCTAAGATATCCGTTCGAATGCCTCAGTAAATTCTCTTACTATCAACTGATAGTGCGTATGAGTGCGAGAAGAGGACGAGATAAGGGACATGGAAATACCACTACAAATGGTCGGTACCCAGCAATAGCGGAAATAACTTTCTCTATCAATCTCCTTTGACTCCTCTTTTCAATTCTTTGATGATTCCTGGCAGCTCCAGGAAGAAGCTTTGATATATTTACATGGGACACAAACTCCAGATGGGTCAGAATTGTTTGTTTGAATGAATTGTTTGCTTTGGTTGCTATGGTTGATAGGTATATTTTGGTTGTTTAAAACTAGAAGTTTTAGGATTGCATCCATATATCTGTTTATTCTGTTGGGCCTAAGTATATTCTACGAATGGTTAGTTATCGTTTGAACTAACCAATACCCTTGTATATTTTGTAGATCTGGATGACCTGAGTATCTTGATTCGTTATTGTATCCATTATTGATATTATAATTTGGTAAGGCAAATGAAGAATAGATAATCGGTTTAATTAATGAGTCGATTCTCTATCTCTATGTATCCATCTTTTGTTGTCTCCCTGGCAAATTTCGAGGACGAAATTTTCTAAGGGGGGAATCTGTAACAACCCCGGATTTTAGCCCAGTCTAATTTGATAATTGAACTAATTTTTGAAATTAATTTGTAAATCTAATAAAGATTTTAAAAATAAATATTAGCTGTTTATAAAATATTAGTTGTTTATAGATGTTAATTTTAAATATAATTTGAAAATGTGAACTTGAAATTCAAATGTTAATATATTGAAATTTAATTAGATTTAAAGAAATTTATATTTGAAAAAAATAATATAATAAGTATGATTACTTAAGTTTAAAATGAAAATTTTAAATAAGTATGTGTTAATAAGTTTAATAACTTAAGTTTAAAAATATAAATGTAGTGAAAATAAAAATTGTATTTACTAACTTATAAATATTTATTAGTAATTTATAATTTAATTCAAAACCATTTTTCTTTAATTTGTATAAGTATAAATTATAGATAAGAAAATAAAATAGATAAATATGTTTTATAAATTAAAATTATGCAAGGTTTAAAAACACAATAGCTCAAAATTTGAATAGGATTTGATAAAAGGATTTAATAAACATTTTTCTTTTAAAATTTACATGTGATAAAATTAAATTTGTGTATATATACAATAATTAATACAAAAATAAAAATGTAAAAAGAATACATTTTGAATTAACAATTGTAAACTTGAGAATTCATACATTAACAAGTGTAGGCAAGAGGAGATAGGTAATGAACAAGTGTTTATTTAAATTACAAGTGTTGGTTATAATCATACAAGTGGCAAAAACAAAAGGAAAAAAAATGAAATGATTAAAGAATAAACAGGCTAATACAATTCATCTTCTTTTCCAATTTCTTTTCCATCTTCAAACTGAGAATTAAAAACCAAAATCATCTCTATACTCAAACCAAATAAATTTGTTCAAAAAAAAATAAAACATATTTAAGGAAAAAAAATCAAAGAAAATCAAACTAAAATCTGGAAACCCTTTGCAAAGCAAAACCTGTTTCAACCTGGAAATTAAAGTCAGAGAAGGAAATCAAACCTGAGAATGAACAAACTACAAACCTGATTAAGCCAACATCATCAGATCATAGCTCCATTTCGACAAATGCATGTTTTCTCAAACTTCAAACCTTGAAAGTAAGATGAAAAATCAAGTGACTGTTCTAATGATCCAGAATAGATTCAAACTTGAAGTTACAATACAAAACAAAGATCTTCAACCAAGCCAGTGATCATCTCAACTTTTCAAAAGTCTCAAACCTGATCAAAAATAAGTTCAACTCAAATGGAAAGCAAGAATTCAACTGGAAGGTATATAGTTGAAACAAAGCAAGCAAATTCAAAAAGTAAAACCGGATCAAATTTAAGAAAAAAATCTGGTAGATGAAGATCAAACAACTTGAAAGCATGCAAGTTTAAAAGCATCAGTAAAAATAGTGTCTGTCCTCTGTTAAAAAGAAACTCAGGTGAGCAAACTATATTTTAAAGTTTTGAATCTGGGTTGAATTTTTGATCTACATGTGTTTATATAGAAGTGAAATATGTTTGGATGTATGTATTTACATCTGCGAGTGGTATGCATGCCTATATATGTATATATTTAGCTCTGTTGAGTATAACAGGTCTGCAAATTCAAAAGAAATTCAATATCTCATCTTCAAATCAATATTAGATTTTGATTTACAAAAGAAAAATGATTGAAATTGTGTAACATCACTTTTAAAATAACTTATAGAATTTGTATTAAGAATTTACCTCGGAAATTTATGAATTACAGTAAAACTTGAAAAACCATATAGAACTCGAACCTAGTAATTTGTTGTTTCACCTACATTATTGAATTCATCATGACAAAATTATGAATTTTAATGGAAGAATTAAGATTTTTAGTTTATGAAATTGTGAGAAAATGATAGTTGAACAGAAAAGATATTTTTATCAATTCTCGATGATCGGCAACGAAATGATCATGGGGTTGATGTTGGAGATGGTCAGGGGTTTTGTGGTCATAGAAAAAATACGAGTTAAATTTATAAATGATTGACACCATGGAACGATGAGGAGTTAGGGTTTAAATTTCTCGTTTTTGGTCGACCGATTATCGTGGCATTTTCTTTGTCGGTGAAGCATCGGGTGGCACCGGACCGGGTGGGAATGGATCAAGGGACTCTGGCGAAGTTCAGGTCGTGGTAGCATAGATGCAGGTGACCGGAATTGTTGGTACGTGATGATTTTCTGGTGATAGGTGGGTTCCAGTATTTGACTGTGTGGCCAAATTTTGATCATTGACAAAACCATTGGAATTAGATGATCAGAATAGTTGTTGAGGTCAAGTCGAACTTGTGAGTGCCAGTGGAGGTGATCGAAGTTGCTCCGATTAAGTGTGCACGTCCACACGTGCATATCTTGTTCTCTGGTTTATTTAGATTATGGAAGACGATATTAACTCGAGGAAATCGAAAAGGAACTCGAAGCATGTATCGTGCGGTAGGGGTTCGAGCTCAAGTTATAACTCGAGTACTATGTTAGCACGTCGTTGTAAAAATACTTAGAAAAGTTTTAGTGGGAAAATGTGGCTCTTGGGTTGAATTTGCAGAAAACTTGAAGTATATGGGCAATCGTCTCGGGTAATACTCGAAGCTGTCTTGGTGTTAAAACTTCCAGTTCAAATCTAAAAAAAAACTGAGTTAACATGACTCCTAAACTTTTTTTTTAAATTAATTATTGTTGTTAGGTTAAAAGAACATGTAATTAAAGGTTTAGAATAGGGATATTTTAATTAATTAAGTTCAAACCGTTTAAAACTTTAAATTTTAAAAAGAGTTACATTTAAATAAACTTAACAAAGAAATTATTTTTAGTAAATCGATTAAGAAATAATTGCTTAATGCAATTAATTTAAGATTAATAAAGGATAATTAATTTAAAGATAAATTTATTGATAGAAGTAAATTGAAGATAATTACTTTGAGTAAGTAAATAAAAGCTAATTACTTATTGAAATAAATTAAGGATAATTAATTAAAGGTTAATTAATTAATAAGGGTAATTAATTTAAGATTAAATTATTTATATGATTAATTAAGGATGATTATTTATTGTGAGAAATTAATTAAAGTTAATTAATGAAAGTGATTAGGGAGGATCTCTTATTGAAATTAATTGAAGATAACTAATTAAATGATAATTAATTAAGGGTTAATTAATTATGTAATTAACTTAAAATTTAATTTAATTAATGTGATTAATTAAGGACTAATTTATTAATTAAAGGTAATTAATTAAGATGGATAACTAAGGATTAATTTATTTATTAATTAATTAATATTAAATGATTAGTAATTAATGAATCAGGATTAAGCAATTAATTCATAAGTAATTAATTTAATTGAAAATTAATTTGAATTAAATTAGGATTAAACAATTAATTAATCATGTCTATAAATGATTATCGAATGCTTGAATTGCTTATGGATGTTTGCCTTGTATGAATTGCCTTGAATTGATTGTCCTAGTTGATCTGTGATATTCTGTTATGTGAATTGAGCTGTGTGTAATTTATTTATTTATTTATCTGTGATACATTTATCTGTGAATCTGTAAATAAAGATAAGTTTTATAGATTATACCGCTTATCGATATTCTGTGTTTGAATCTGTAATGATTGATGTTGTTGCACTATTGGATAAAAACCCCTGAACCATACTATACACACATAAATATGGATTTCACGAGGAAATCAGTTAAGTCACAAATATTTGAATTTAATATTTTGAAATGGTTTTAAAGTTTGAATTTTGAATCCAAATGATTTTGGGAACGAAATTGGGTTAAATTTGAAAAGTATTTGAAAAGGAGTTTTTGAAGATAAAGTTATTTTAAATAATTTGATTTAGTTTGAAATTTGAAATATTTTGATTTGAATTTGAATTCAATATTTGAAATTGAGTTCAATGATTTGGAAATTTTGGCTTAAATAGATTATACAAGTTATAAAGGTGTTTATATGGGTTTTTAACCATTTAAAAAGTATTGGTTTGGGAATTTGAATTTAACCCATGTTCATATTTGAAAACCCTTAACTCGTGCAATTATAATCGGGTTTCTCTGAAACGGAAAACAAGTGGTTTCAAATAATAACAGCTTTTATATACGGAAAGAATTTCCAAATTATGATGAAAAGATTTCAAACTTGAAATGGAATGGCTTTGAGAGCTATAATTAAATCTTTGTGAAAGATAGTTGAACCCTATTTTGAAATTGAAGAGGATTTTTTAAATGGTGTATCTTTTATATATAAAAGATTTGAGACGGGAATTGTTTTGAAAATTACGAATGAATCTTTGGAAATGGTTTTGAAAGTTATAAAATGAGCCTTTGATTTAAAGACCTGATGAGTTAATCCAACTTGAAATGGAATTGTTTTGAAAGGCTATAAATGAATCTTTGTTAAAGATTTGTGAACCTTGTTTTTAAATTAAAAAGGGGTTTTAAAAAATGAATCTTTTGTTTAAAAGATTAAAGTGCGGAAATTGTTTAAACTATTGGAAGTTTTCTAGAAGTAAATCTTTTTGTTTAAAAGATTTGGATATGATAATTTGTTTAAACCATTTGAAAGAAAAGTTTTGGGTTTTAAGTTGTGACTTAACTGAAATCCCAATATCCATATGTTTTAAGTATTGCGCTCATTATTCGGTTTATCCGGGAGAGGACATTTGTGTCATACAACCCATTACGAATAATGATACGACGATATGGATAGCAATTGAAGACCGGTGGTGAAGACCGGATACTTTCGAAAGCGAAAGGATGACATGTCGAATGTCTCTGCACCAAGTGGCCCTGGTATAGAGATTTGAGCACCCATTGTGATGGGAAGTCCGGACGTGATTAGGAATTATCCGGATTGCAAAGGCTTCTTTGGAAGTGCCTTCGATTCTGTACGAACCCGGAACAGACTTGTATGGATGTGTGTCTGACGTTACACTTTGAGATGTAAAACCAGTTTCTATCAAATACATTTCTGTTTGATGGCGGAGATTTATTCTCTTAGCTTAATACCCTTATCTGAGACGTACGAGCTCAGAAGTTATGTAGTTGATGGTTACTAGTGATTCATTCCCAATTTGGTAATATGGCATACAAAGTGATGCAGATCATTTGTTTATCAAAGCATGGCTTTTGTAAAAAGCGTAGCTTTGTGGACGAGACTTCGTCGGACCTCACACCTCGGAATGGTCGAAACAGGAAGAATACAGCAAGGTTTCAAGGGTAGCGCCCTTAGGGTATGACCATTCCTTATGGAAAAGGGTAGTATCAGGGTATGGAGCCCAGATACTTACTCATGTAGGCACTATAGTATATTTATTATTACTGTGTGATGTTGTTGGTATTGAGGATCCTCGGTTAAAGGTCCCAAAGGACCAGGGGTGGCATATCTTAGGTTTTATTCCACGGGAAGGAGGTAGCCGGCCTTGTGTTAGCAGAGATCCAGGTAGGTTCTCGGGGCGTCCCTCCAGAGGCGTACCCATGTGGCAATGGGAAGTTCCTTGGCCTGACCATTTATTGGAAAACTCAAAGAAACAATACGCGCCAGTACGGTTTTAGTTGTATAACCTGCCATGGAATGTGGTGGCAACCTGCTATTGAACATGGTAGCTATAGTGGGCATAGTTCGGAACGTCTATGCTGACTAAGATTAATATTATACTTTCAAATTATTTTCCACTATGCACTAATAATAATATCAAAATGTTTTTCATGTATCAAGCATATTTGACTATCATAAGAAGAAATCTTCTTCAATTCCTCGTTTGCATGGTGTGTGTGGCGGGAGACCTTATGGTATTTTCATTTTCCAAAAAGCATTGTGGATTTCAATTCAAATTCTTTTGTTTTTTTTAAAGATAAACCATTTTTGCTTGCTCATACCAGTCCCATGACTGACCCGGAGTTTATTGTTCCCTTCCTAAACTCTAAGTGCCCATAATTTCCACATGGGCAATCTTGATTTAGGTTTTTCAGATAGTAGATATAGATATCGATTCGGTAGCTTCCAGCTTTCTCTTTGGAATTCTTTGGAGTCTTCGGATTCATGGACTGGACTTGTTCAGCTTGGTACAAGTTGATGGTGGTTCGAGCTATTGATGGATTGGTACTTTTGGAGTTAGTGTTGCTGGTGCTGTTTGAAGATATCTCTTTTGCTATTCGTTTTCCGCTGTTGTTTTATTGTCTCTGATATTCTTGTATCATATTTATTATCATTGTAATTGGATATTGTATTCATTGGAGTTGTATATGATATTCATTCTTTTCTTCCGCTGTGTTGTTATACTTGACGTGTTATAAGCTCCGGCGAACCAGATTCGTCGTTTGGATCTGCAGAATTTGATTACGAGTGTCATATTCGGCGCTGATTTTCGAAGGTCGAGTCAGGGTCGTTTCAAATTTAACTTAAGATAAGTTAAATAAAAAATTGGAATTTGAAATTGAACTAAATTGGATATAAAGTTGAAATGTAAAATGACTATAATTAAGTAATGAAAATTTATATCCTTAAGCTATTAAGTGTTATACAGATAATCTAGAATTGTGATTATAAGATGAAAAGAACTCAAACGGGCAATATTAGCATTTAATTAGATAAGCTGGTGAACTTATAAATAGAAAATGGAATTAATATCACGAATGGGAAATAGTTGAATGGTATGGTAAATTCAAACTTAATCCTAAATGAAAGGTAAAGTAAGATAAGACAAAGGAATATATAAGATGTGAATGGACTTAAGTTAGTAAATAAGTTTTAAAATAATATATTAGAAAGTAAAAAATTTAAATTGAATAGAGAAATAAAATTGGGCCGAATTTGATTTAATTGAAGTTAAAAAGAAATTAAGTTAAATTTGGATTGAATTGAAATCAAAATTTAGTGGTGTTATAAATAATATTGAATGAAATTCAATTCTTATTTAAGTAGTAAATGAAGTGGAATGAATTTAAGTTGGCTAAATAAAATTTAGTTAAACTTGAATTAAAATTGGAAAAGAAATTGAGTTGGCGGAAAGTTTAATTTAATCGAAATAATATTGAATAAAATTCTGACCCAACTAAATTCAAAAGAGAAGTTTGAAGATGAATCTAGCGTGAGCTAAATTGAAAGGAATTTGTATTGAAATGGATAACGATAGCTTGTAAAATTAGAAAAGGGAAATAAAAACCCAGTTCTGGTATTGGATTTAATTTTGGCGATAAAAATTTGAGAGTGTGAATGAATAATGGAATTAGATTATAATAGTGATGGTTTGAATTATAAATAAATTCAAATAAGTGAAATGATTTAAAGTGGTCTCATTGTTAATAAAATAAATTTTTAATGGATTGAATAAGTGAATAAATTGAGTTAAAATTTGTAATGGATTGGAATTTGATTGAATGAAAATCAATTTAAAACGGAAATAAAAATGATATATGAAGAAATGGAGTTATTTTGTTATTGAAATAACTTAAGCAAATTGGAAAATGATTGTGGTCGACCTTTATAAGTGGTCTTGAATACAATTTGTTTGGATAATAAAGTTGAAATGCAAGAGAAATGGTTTTGATTAATTATTGTGATGAAATAAGAACGTATGAGTTGTATATAACCGAGAATTGAATGATATTAATATAAACCTATATGGATAAGGAATTGGAAGTGTAAGAATAAGAATTTAATTTGATAATGGAATAAAAATGAGGATGTCTGGGATGCAAATAGTTTCGAAAGGAGTAAAATTAATATAGTTTGAGTTGGAATTAATTAAAATGGTTACAAACTTCAGTAATTGTTGTTTGCTTGAATAATATCAAATGTGCATTGAAATTAGTCGTTTTGTTGTAAACAAAGATAATAAATTAAGGAAAGTAATTGGAGTTAGTTTTGAATATATTAGATTGAGATGAATTAGTTGAAAATGGTATAAACAACATTAGAATTTGCACAAGAAAAATGTAAAGACCCGTAAGTCCGTACTCCTTGAATAGACACTAATCTCCTTTGTTTAATTCAAGATGAACGAAAATACGAACCCTTAGGGGTTTTAAGAAAAAGAATTTAGGAAAAGAAGAAGAGAAGAAGAGGGAAAATAGAAAAAGAAAAATAGAGGGAAAAGAAGATAGACAATTTTTAGAAAACAGAGAAAGAAAACAGAGAATTTGAAAAATAGAAGATAGAAGAATTTTAAAATAGAAGAAAAAGAGAATAGAGGAAAAAGAAAAAAAAACAGAAGAAAATAGGACGGGACAGAAGAAAACAACAGAACAACATCAGAATCTCACAATTCGCAGCGGAACAACATATAATAATAAATGAATAATCTTTAAACAAAGAACTATATCGTTTATTACATTACATTTCATTTCATTACATCATATCATCAGAGTGTACAACAACATACAACAACAACAAACAGTGCAGCGGAAAAAGAAATACTATATAAGTACTAGTAATACGCCATGCCATCCAGCTTGCCTCTAGCAACTCCAGAATATCCAGAATATCCTGATAAACCTAACTCTTAACTGCCCGTGTGGAAATTTGTGGGCACCCAGAGTTTAGGAAGGAAAACAATAAACTCCAAGTCAGTCATGTGACTGGTGTGAGAACTCAAAACAGTTTATTTATCTTTAAAATCAAAATAGAGGAATATTTTTAATTCAATTCGCAATGCTTTTAAAAATGAGACTACCATAAGGCCTCCCGCACACACACACATGCAAACGCAGAATCGGAGGAGATTTCTCCTTATGATAGTCAAAGATGCTTGATACGCATTTAAAATAACATTTTATATTATTACTAGTGTATAGTGTAGAAAAAAATTCATTTCGAAAGTAGAATATAAATCTTAGCCAGCATAGACATTTCGAACTATGCCTACTATAGCTACCATCCAAACAGTGGTGACCACCATAAGTGAATGGCAGGTTCTACAACTAATACCGTACAAGTTTCGTATTGGGAATTGGATTTCCAACAAATGGTCAGGCCAAGGAACTTCCCATTGCCACTGAGAATGCCTCTGGAAAGACATCCCCGAGAACCAAACCGGAACTCTGCCAACACAAGGCCGGGTTACCCCTTAACTGGGTAACTACTGACACGAGCACGCCATTCCCCGGTCCTTTAGGACCTTTTCAACCGAGCGCTCGATATCCAACATCACACCATAATAAATAGAGTGTTTTCAACATGAGTAAGTATCTGGGCTCCATACCATGATACCACCCCTTTCCAGAAGGAAATGCACATACCCTAAGGGGAGCTACAGCAACCCCTAATAACCTTGCCGCATCTTTCCTGTTTTGACCATTTCCGGGATGTGAGGCTCGACGAAGTCACGTCCACAAAAACATACTTTATACAAAAGCCATGCTTTGGGTCAACAAATGATCAACACAATGATCACTAAGATAGACGATCAAATAAATGATCCTATCACAATAATCAACACAATGATCATTTCAGCATCACTCAGCATGTCACATTACCAAAATGGGATATATCGCTGATAACTTCAACTATATAACCTTTGAGCTCGTACGTCTCAAAGAAGGGTGTTAAGCAAAGAATAAATTCTCCGCCACCAACAGAAATATATTTGAAAGAAATCGGCTTTATATCTCAAATTGTAATGTCAGGCATACAATCCATACAAGTTTGTTCCGGGATCGAACAAAACCGAAGGCACTTACAAAGAAGTCCTTGCAATCCGGATATTCCCAATCCTGATCGGATTTCCCATCACTTATGGAATCTCTATACCAGGAGCGACCCAGTGCAGAGACAATCGATAGGTCATCCTATCGCTCTCGCAAATACCGGTCTTCAACACCGATCTTCAAATGCAATTCACAACGACGTATCATATATTCGGAATGGGTTATACGACCCCATGGTCCTTTCCCGGTTAACCCGAATAGTGAGCGCTTATTCAAAAATAAGTGTGCATTCAAATTCAATCAATTCACATCAAATACCCATTCAAAGGGAAAACTGATAGTCGGTTATTGAACTATCAATTGATATGCATACATCACCAGATTCCAAATAATTTTCCAAATTATTTATTTTCCCAAAATATCTTTATAAGATATTAAATTTCAACACTTCAAAAATAAATCAATATTTATTTTCAAACAAATTCCACTTTTCATTCATAAATTCCATAATGAATTTATATTTCAAAATATCCATGCATATATGATTTCAATCATTCATTTCAATTTATCTTCAAAAAGATAAATTCTAATTATTCACTTCATATTGGAAAACATTTCCATACTTATTAAATAAGTAATTCACAATCTTTTATTTTCAACACTTAGAAAATATTCAATATACTTAAACCGAATTAAGTATATAATTCATTCTTTAAGGAAATCATTCACTTAAACATATTTACTTGGGCCAAAACGAATGTTACGTAAAACATCGTTACGACAACCCAAAATCACTAGTATAGGGATTCGAAATTAAAATAGATATATAAATCCCAATACTATACTAAACATTTTCTTTCGGAAATTATTTACTATAACAACAGTGTTATAGTCCACCATTTCCTTTTATTTCTCGAAAACGTCTATTTCAACAATAAATGTTGAAATCTATGGTTTCGAATCTCAACACCTTTAAAACATCGTTAGATCGTTTTAATTCAATTTAAACATCTCATTCAAAACAATTCTTTAACATATCATTCACTATTCAAAAACGTGAATATACTTCTTTAACAAATTCTATCCTTTTATTCATTTTACTTCAAAGAATTTTTCACTGTCTAAAAACGTGAATATAACTCTATTCCTAAGTTATAACCATTAACTTATCAAAATAAGTCGTTTGCGAATTTATAAAACAACGTTTATAAATTCCATATTATTTATTTATAAAAACTTCCTTTTTATAAATTCCTTTATTAACCTATTCCAGTTTATAATTAAATTATAAACTAAACGTTCATATTATAAGTTAACTACTTATAAACGATTATTTCACAAAATCGTTCCTTAGAATTTCATAATTGTAAATCTTATAACTTATAAGATTCAATTATTTATCCAAATCTTATTACTTTAATAACTTTACAAATTTTATAAACCTACTGTTTATAAAATTCCATTTATAACTTTACCGTTATATAATTCCATGAATTCCATTCATTTACAAAATTCACTTTCACTTCATTCAAACACTTATAAAATCTCATTTTATAATTCCAACGTTTTAAATTTACAAATATTCATTTGTAAATCCTTTAATATAAATCAATCCATATTATTCTTTAAAACGTCTTAACTCCTTTATAGTTTCACCATTTTGATTTATAAAATAATCAAATTTTATAAATCTTAAATTCAAACTTTTAATAATAAACTCAAAAATCCAGTTTAAACTATTTTATAAAATCATTGGTTCATATTTCTCAAAAACCAGCTTTTAACTATATTTCACAAAAACCATAATTTTATAACTTTAAAAATTATAACGTTTATTTATTTATAATGGATCAATTCCAAAAAATATAGTATATTTTCAAAATCACTTTTAAAATCATTTTAAAATCCCAAAATCTGGGTCCAATGATGCTACACACCAAATAGTCAATCACGACTAACAACGATATCATATATCGATATGATAATCCATCAAATATCAAAATATCTGAAATAAAATAAATACTGTTGAGGAATCCAGTTGGATCCCTCCAACCTGTTTCCTGCATTCAAAAACATTAGCACAATACCAATTTCGCTCCAGTACGAAATTATCGCGGTATATGTTCTTATTAAATATTATCCGCTTAATAACGGCGTAATAGGGTCTCATCCGCTAAACAAAAAATGCGGGAAATCAACAACTGCAATATATACATATGCCAATATATATATATTGATATTATATATAATACCAATTTCACTGTTTATGAAATATTCGCGGTATATGTTTATATTAAATAACATCCGCTTACTAACGGCGCATAATGTCTATTTTAACAATCAATAATTTACAGTCATCATTCAAACATGCATTCAAATATTTTAAATCTAACTATTTAAAATAAAATCGAAATCTATTCGATTGAGTGAGAAGTTCTCACCTTGGTTTTAATTTCCGTTTTAGCGATTTATTTCGAATAAAATTAAACGCGCGTTTAATTTTACCCAAAATTCTCACTAACTCCAAACGACCCCAAACCAACTCCATCGCGTAGTGCTCGTCCATACGATTCCAACGCAACTGAGTTTGCATTTTTTCGACCTCGTATGAAAAAGATATGCATTTTATAAGATCGTACACGATTTAAATAACTTAATTTACAACTAACTTTATAATTTATAACCTATATCCATCTATAGCCATAGGATCCTTGCACCCCCACATCAGGCCGTCCACCCCTACCCCTTCTCTTCCCCACGCGTTCAAGCTCCAGTACGCAATTGCTATGGCCGAACCCATACAACCTAACTAGGGTTTGATTTTGTGACACCGTCTCTCAATTAAAACTCGATCAGCTACATGCATTTTGAAGCTCTCAACTCCCTCTAGGTTCGGCCCCCTCCATGCCAAGCTCGGCCTGCTTATGCACGTGGAAATGCGTGCGAAATCTGATGCAAACGGCCCCCTTTTTCTCACTCCATGTCGCTCCAACCAAGATCATATCCGTATGGATGTGAAGCCCTCGAGATTCTCAACAACTTTCATGTTAAACACCTTAGCTAATTCATTGTAGATTGAGAGAGATTGAGGGGGAAAGGAAATTGAATTCTGGCCATTGGTTTTAACATAGGCGGCTAGGGTTTAAAATATTAGGGTTTTGTTATTTTTTTCTAAATTATGAAGAGGTAGGGGCTATTTATAAGGAACCGTTCGACACTATTCACCCGGAAATTCCGAACTCCGATTTAGACGCCGTAACCAGCGTACCTAGGGTTTATCCCGCGTTCCGGACACAATGGAACAGGTTTCGGAAGCTAATTCGGAAGTATGTGCGAGTTATGGCTGAAAACGTTCAATTTAAATTAAACCGATTTAAGTCGATTTCTAGGCGTTTTAATTTGTACCGGACAAACGGTAAATCCAATTGACTTGAAATTTGAAACCTTACAATAATATCACATTACAGATCCGATGAAACTAGTTTCGTCGAATTCCGAGACTTTTTGAAAAATGGCTATTTTGACTCGCCAAATTTAAATTAAAAATAAATCGATGCGTTTCGAGCTGCCACGATCAAACGATAGCTCCGATTGACACGAAATTTGAAATCCGATAATAACTAACTATTACGGATCCAATGAAACTTGTTTCGTTCAATTCTGAGACTGTTCAAAAATTGACTATTTTACAGTCGATTATTAAATATTAAAATATTCAATTTTCACAAATAAACTTTTAATTCGATTTTAAAAGTTCTAAAATATTTCTATAACTCCAGTATGATTAAATAAAATTTTCCAAATTATTTTAAATCATTTTTAACTCAATTTTTAATTATTTCCATAATTTAACACATTAAATTATCGATTTAATTATCCAATTAAATCCAAAAATTCAAAATAAAATTTATTCGACTTATAAATTCACTTATAAATATTTAAAATAAATTAAATATTCAAATTTAAATTATTAAAAATTCTGGGTCGTTACAATCTTTCCCCCTTAAAAGAATTTCGTCCCCGAAATTACAAGTAAGAAGAGTTACAGAATCTATTAACTTTCCAAAATTCATAATTAAACTTCTTACAATAACTTTACTAAGTTTTCAAATCATACTTAGTTATCTTTTCAAAAACAATTATATCATTTAACTTTCAATTCCAAAATCAAAGTTAAAGTTTTCAAAATTTTTCCAAATTTCTTAAAATTTTTCTAACGCCTTAAATTTCCGGAAAAATTCGCCATGTCTCCTTTGCGCGGCTCGATCCGAAAAAAAAATGACAGTATATATATCACAAATATACATCTCATCAAGTAATGAGGCATCCCGAAGGGAAAAAAGTGTAAAAGTACGATATTTAATCCGAGATATGTACCTTATATTTTATTAGCAAGCATATACGGCTAATATAGCGCTAAAGCGAACTCCAAATGCGAAGCAAACGCGATCCGCACCTACTAAACACTTAACAAACAAAATGAGAACATGCACATATGCAAATAATCTCAATATACAACATATAGCAACATAACAACTACATATGTCAGATAAGCAATGTATTCAAAACAACAAATGCAAACATCAACCAACTACCATTCATAATAAAATGAATTTTCATTCATATTCTCATTAATATTTAATGAATTGGTTTTCACTTTAAATCACATTTGATTTGTTTACATTGGATTTACTAACATTCATTCTCAATTTTAATTAGTTTCAATTTGTTAACATTCACTAATTAAATCCCATTCACATTCAATTCTATTCAAATTTATTTACTTTCCATTTGAATTCAATTTCATAGTTTTCAATTTCATTAACTCTTAATGACTTTTATACAATCATATAACAATCATATAACAACCAATTTATATTAATTACAACCAAATTCTTTTCACTTATATTCATTCAATTTGGTTTAACATTAAATTGATTTTCATTCAATTATACAATTTCCAATAGCATTAGATTTTAAATGAATTAACACTTACATTCATTATTCCATATCAACTTAATTTACATTCAATTGATTAACATTCAAACCATTAATTCAATTCAATTTCAAAGTTGAATTTTTTATTTACAACTCATATTCATAATATATCCATATAGTTTCACTTCTTATATATATAAGTTTATTTCACAATTGTAATTCACTTTAATTATAATTCAATTCTTATAATTCATTTGCTTATACAATTATTCTTTTATTTAGATTATTCAAACAACTCAACTTATATACTCTTTAATAATTCTTGAAAAATTATTTCTTTATATATAAAATATAATCAAGGTAAAATTATTTCATTTACCCAATTTTAAAATCAATATTATGTCGAATTGTTCTATTCAAGTGTTTAGAAACCCCTTCGGCAAAGTTGTACATACCGTGCTGAGGAAGGTTCATATGCCACTCAATAAACCAATCATCACAATATAAAACAATTTCATATCACTAACAAATACGCACTCGTATCTATTATTACACTCAAACTCATTCTAGAGTACTGTTGACTCTATCTCTAACGAGTAATACCCAACAGAACCATGGTTGTCGCTTAACCATAAGCTCTGATACCAAATGTAAAGACCCGTAAGTCCGTACTCCTTGAATAGACACTAATCTCCTTTGTTTAATTCAAGATGAACGAAAATACGAACCCTTAGGGGTTTTAAGAAAAAGAATTTAGGAAAAGAAGAAGAGAAGAAGAGGGAAAATAGAAAAAGAAAAATAGAGGGAAAAGAAGATAGACAATTTTTAGAAAACAGAGAAAGAAAACAGAGAATTTGAAAAATAGAAGATAGAAGAATTTTAAAATAGAAGAAAAAGAGAATAGAGGAAAAAGAAAAAAAACAGAAGAAAATAGGACGGGACAGAAGAAAACAACAGAACAACATCAGAATCTCACAATTCGCAGCGGAACAACATATAATAATAAATGAATAATCTTTAAACAAAGAACTATATCGTTTATTACATTACATTTCATTTCATTACATCATATCATCAGAGTGTACAACAACATACAACAACAACAAACAGTGCAGCGGAAAAAGAAATACTATATAAGTACTAGTAATACGCCATGCCATCCAGCTTGCCTCTAGCAACTCCAGAATATCCAGAATATCCTGATAAACCTAACTCTTAACTGCCCGTGTGGAAATTTGTGGGCACCCAGAGTTTAGGAAGGAAAACAATAAACTCCAAGTCAGTCATGTGACTGGTGTGAGAACTCAAAACAGTTTATTTATCTTTAAAATCAAAATAGAGGAATATTTTTAATTCAATTCGCAATGCTTTTAAAAATGAGACTACCATAAGGCCTCCCGCACACACACACATGCAAACGCAGAATCGGAGGAGATTTCTCCTTATGATAGTCAAAGATGCTTGATACGCATTTAAAATAACATTTTATATTATTACTAGTGTATAGTGTAGAAAAAAATTCATTTCGAAAGTAGAATATAAATCTTAGCCAGCATAGACATTTCGAACTATGCCTACTATAGCTACCATCCAAACAGTGGTGACCACCATAAGTGAATGGCAGGTTCTACAACTAATACCGTACAAGTTTCGTATTGGGAATTGGATTTCCAACAAATGGTCAGGCCAAGGAACTTCCCATTGCCACTGAGAATGCCTCTGGAAAGACATCCCCGAGAACCAAACCGGAACTCTGCCAACACAAGGCCGGGTTACCCCTTAACTGGGTAACTACTGACACGAGCACGCCATTCCCCGGTCCTTTAGGACCTTTTCAACCGAGCGCTCGATATCCTACATCACACCATAATAAATAGAGTGTTTTCAACATGAGTAAGTATCTGGGCTCCATACCATGATACCACCCCTTTCCAGAAGGAAATGCACATACCCTAAGGGGAGCTACAGCAACCCCTAATAACCTTGCCGCATCTTTCCTGTTTTGACCATTTCCGGGATGTGAGGCTCGACGAAGTCACGTCCACAAAAACATACTTTATACAAAAGCCATGCTTTGGGTCAACAAATGATCAACACAATGATCACTAAGATAGACGATCAAATAAATGATCCTATCACAATAATCAACACAATGATCATTTCAGCATCACTCAGCATGTCACATTACCAAAATGGGATATATCGCTGATAACTTCAACTATATAACCTTTGAGCTCGTACGTCTCAAAGAAGGGTGTTAAGCAAAGAATAAATTCTCCGCCACCAACAGAAATATATTTGAAAGAAATCGGCTTTATATCTCAAATTGTAATGTCAGGCATACAATCCATACAAGTTTGTTCCGGGATCGAACAAAACCGAAGGCACTTACAAAGAAGTCCTTGCAATCCGGATATTCCCAATCCTGATCGGATTTCCCATCACTTATGGAATCTCTATACCAGGAGCGACCCAGTGCAGAGACAATCGATAGGTCATCCTATCGCTCTCGCAAATACCGGTCTTCAACACCGATCTTCAAATGCAATTCACAACGACGTATCACATATTCGGAATGGGTTATACGACCCCATGGTCCTTTCCCGGTTAACCCGAATAGTGAGCGCTTATTCAAAAATAAGTGTGCATTCAAATTCAATCAATTCACATCAAATACCCATTCAAAGGGAAAACTGATAGTCGGTTATTGAACTATCAATTGATATGCATACATCACCAGATTCCAAATAATTTTCCAAATTATTTATTTTCCCAAAATATCTTTATAAGATATTAAATTTCAACACTTTAAAAATAAATCAATATTTATTTTCAAACAAATTCCACTTTTCATTCATAAATTCCATAATGAATTTATATTTCAAAATATCCATGCATATATGATTTCAATCATTCATTTCAATTTATCTTCAAAAAGATAAATTCTAATTATTCACTTCATATTGGAAAACATTTCCATACTTATTAAATAAGTAATTCACAATCTTTTATTTTCAACACTTAGAAAATATTCAATATACTTAAACCGAATTAAGTATATAATTCATTCTTTAAGGAAATCATTCACTTAAACATATTTACTTGGGCCAAAACGAATGTTACGTAAAACATCGTTACGACAACCCAAAATCACTAGTATAGGGATTCGAAATTAAAATAGATATATAAATCCCAATACTATACTAAACATTTTCTTTCGGAAATTATTTACTATAACAACAGTGTTATAGTCCACCATTTCCTTTTATTTCTCGAAAACGTCTATTTCAACAATAAATGTTGAAATCTATGGTTTCGAATCTCAACACCTTTAAAACATCGTTAGATCGTTTTAATTCAATTTAAACATCTCATTCAAAACAATTCTTTAACATATCATTCACTATTCAAAAACGTGAATATACTTCTTTAACAAATTCTATCTTTTTATTCATTTTACTTCAAAGAATTTTTCACTGTCTAAAAACGTGAATATAACTCTATTCCTAAGTTATAACCATTAACTTATCAAAATAAGTCGTTTGCGAATTTATAAAACAACGTTTATAAATTCCATATTATTTATTTATAAAAACTTCCTTTTTATAAATTCCTTTATTAACCTATTCCAGTTTATAATTAAATTATAAACTAAACGTTCATATTATAAGTTAACTACTTATAAACGATTATTTCACAAAATCGTTCCTTAGAATTTCATAATTGTAAATCTTATAACTTATAACATTCAATTATTTATCCAAATCTTATTACTTTAATAACTTTACAAATTTTATAAACCTACTGTTTATAAAATTCCATTTATAACTTTACCGTTATATAATTCCATGAATTCCATTCATTTACAAAATTCACTTTCACTTCATTCAAACACTTATAAAATCTCATTTTATAATTCCAACGTTTTAAATTTACAAATATTCATTTGTAAATCCTTTAATATAAATCAATCCATATTATTCTTTAAAACGTCTTAACTCCTTTATAGTTTCACCATTTTGATTTATAAAATAATCAAATTTTATAAATCTTAAATTCAAACTTTTAATAATAAACTCAAAAATCCAGTTTAAACTATTTTATAAAATCATTGGTTCATATTTCTCAAAAACCAGCTTTTAACTATATTTCACAAAAACCATAATTTTATAACTTTAAAAATTATAACGTTTATTTATTTATAATGGATCAATTCCAAAAAATATAGTATATTTTCAAAATCACTTTTAAAATCATTTTAAAATCCCAAAATCTGGGTCCAATGATGCTACACACCAAATAGTCAATCACGACTAACAACGATATCATATATCGATATGATAATCCATCAAATATCAAAATATCTGAAATAAAATAAATACTGTTGAGGAATCCAGTTGGATCCCTCCAACCTGTTTCCTGCATTCAAAAACATTAGCACAATACCAATTTCGCTCCAGTACGAAATTATCGCGGTATATGTTCTTATTAAATACTATCCGCTTAATAACGGCGTAATAGGGTCTCATCCGCTAAACAAAAAATGCGGGAAATCAACAACTGCAATATATACATATGCCAATATATATATATTGATATTATATATAATACCAATTTCACTGTTTATGAAATATTCGCGGTATATGTTTATATTAAATAACATCCGCTTACTAACGGCGCATAATGTCTATTTTAACAATCAATAATTTACAGTCATCATTCAAACATGCATTCAAATATTTTAAATCTAACTATTTAAAATAAAATCGAAATCTATTCGATTGAGTGAGAAGTTCTCACCTTGGTTTTAATTTCCGTTTTAGCGATTTATTTCGAATAAAATTAAACGCGCGTTTAATTTTACCCAAAATTCTCACTAACTCCAAACGACCCCAAACCAACTCCATCGCGTAGTGCTCGTCCATACGATTCCAACGCAACTGAGTTTGCATTTTTTCGACCTCGTATGAAAAAGATATGCATTTTATAAGATCGTACACGATTTAAATAACTTAATTTACAACTAACTTTATAATTTATAACCTATATCCATCTATAGCCATAGGATCCTTGCACCCCCACATCAGGCCGTCCACCCCTACCCCTTCTCTTCCCCACGCGTTCAAGCTCCAGTACGCAATTGCTATGGCCGAACCCATACAACCTAACTAGGGTTTGATTTTGTGACACCATCTCTCAATTAAAACTCGATCAGCTACATGCATTTTGAAGCTCTCAACTCCCTCTAGGTTCGGCCCCCTCCATGCCAAGCTCGGCCTGCTTATGCACGTGGAAATGCGTGCGAAATCTGATGCAAACGGCCCCCTTTTTCTCACTCCATGTCGCTCCAACCAAGATCATATCCGTATGGATGTGAAGCCCTCGAGATTCTCAACAACTTTCATGTTAAACACCTTAGCTAATTCATTGTAGATTGAGAGAGATTGAGGGGGAAAGGAAATTGAATTCTGGCCATTGGTTTTAACATAGGCGGCTAGGGTTTAAATATTAGGGTTTTGTTATTTTTTTCTAAATTATGAAGAAGTAGGGGCTATTTATAAGGAACCGTTCGACACTATTCACCCGGAAATTCCGAACTCCGATTTAGACGCCGTAACCAGCGTACCTAGGGTTTATCCCGCGTTCCGGACACAATGGAACAGGTTTCGGAAGCTAATTCGGAAGTATGTGCGAGTTATGGCTGAAAACGTTCAATTTAAATTAAACCGATTTAAGTCGATTTCTAGGCGTTTTAATTTGTACCGGACAAACGGTAAATCCAATTGACTTGAAATTTGAAACCTTACAATAATATCACATTACGGATCCGATGAAACTGGTTTCGTCGAATTCCGAGACTTTTTGAAAAATGGCTATTTTGACTCGCCAAATTTAAATTAAAAATAAATCGATGCGTTTCGAGCTGCCACGATCAAACGATAGCTCCGATTGACACGAAATTTGAAATCCGATAATAACTAACTATTACGGATCCAATGAAACTGGTTTCGTTCAATTCTGAGACTGTTCAAAAATTGACTATTTTACAGTCGATTATTAAATATTAAAATATTCAATTTTCACAAATAAACTTTTAATTCGATTTTAAAAGTTCTAAAATATTTCTATAACTCCAGTATGATTAAATAAAATTTTCCAAATTATTTTAAATCATTTTTAACTCAATTTTTAATTATTTCCATAATTTAACACATTAAATTATCGATTTAATTATCCAATTAAATCCAAAAATTCAAAATAAAATTTATTCGACTTATAAATTCACTTATAAATATTTAAAATAAATTAAATATTCAAATTTAAATTATTAAAAATTCTGGGTCGTTACAAAAATAGTCATTTTGTCATAAATGGAAGTAAATTGATTTGAAAAAGAGAATAAAATTGGTTTTTAAATCAATTAGAATGGATTGAAATTTTAATAAGTGGATTTGTATATAAATGCAAGTGAATCATAAAGAAAAGCAAATGTATCAAATTTGAAATAAAGATTTGATTGTAAATTAATATGGAATTGAATTGAAGTAAATATAAAATATATGTAGAAAACTTGAATGTAAATCATTCGAGTGGAATAAAATGAAGTTTGGATTTGTCAGGAAATTAAAATGGTGATTGAAATCTTTGGATTGCTATTAAAATAAGGTTAACATGTTAAACTATGAGGTTTATTTGTTTAAACTATGTAATTGATGTGTTCGGCTAGTTTAATGAATAGAATGTTAATAAATTTTCATATTATTGAAAACTGATGTGTTTGTTTAAGTAAGTACAGGTACGGGAAGCGATCGATAGAGTTGAAGTGCATATATGCAGTATAATTAGCCGCTTGCTTTTAAAATGCTAATAAAAAAGGTACACCTACGCAATATAATTGGGAAATGATATATATATTTTGATATATTTGGTTTTCCGATCGTGTGCGTCGATGTATATATATTTATATCTATTGTGATTTGCAAAAGCTCCTCCGTACAACGGAGACTCTACCAAAATTTTCTGAAAATTTTGGGAGTTAGAATTTTTTTGAGAAATTTTGAAAATTTAAATTTTGAATTTAAATTTAAATTTTAATTGTTAGGAAAACAATGTTGTTTGGGTACAATGAAAGATTTTAGAAAGTTGGTTGAAATGATAATGGGTCTCTAATAGAAAGATTTATTTTAGAAAGTTGAAATTGTTTGGTTTTGGGAAAATGATAAATGGGTTAAGGATCATTCTTCTTAACTAGTAATTTGGAGTCGAAATTCTTTTAAGGAGGGAAGGATGTAACGACCCGGAATTTCTAGTCGTTAGATTTTGAACATTTAATTCATTTTAAATGTTAAATGTGGATTTTGAATTGATTTTGAAGTCAAAAGGTTATGGTCAAACTAACATAATTAGTTTAATTTCAAATATGGTAATTTAATTGGATTTGAATAATAATAATTAAATATTTGGAATTGTGATAATCGGTGAATCTGGATATAAATGGTTATGAAATGGTTTCTAAAATTTATTTTACGTTTATTTGAATTTAAATAGCGATGTTGGACTTTTTGATGGAATCAAAAGTCGATAGGTTTAAGATTTGGGATTTTATATTAATTTAATAATGGAATTTAATAATATAATAATACAAATAATTAGATTTTGGTTCGTAGTGAATCAAAATAGTTTCTAATGTAATTATAAAGTCTATATGATTTATAATAAAGTTAGTAAAATTTTAAAAGTGAAATTTTAAGTGATTTTGACAATTTCGGAATTCGCTCGAATTTATCGACGAGTTAAAATAGCCTTCCGTGGCACAATCTCAGAATTCGCGAAACCAGTTCCATTGGATCCGTAATAGTTAGTTATTATCGGATTTCAATTTTCGTAGCAATCGGAGTTGTCGTTTGACCTTGGCAGCTCAAAACGCGTAGAAACTATTTTAATCGATTTAATTTAAAATTGATCGTTTATTTTCGTAACTCGCACATATGACCAAATTAGCTTCCAAAACATGTTCCATTTTGTTCGGAACATAGATAAAACCTTATAATTGCCTGTCGGCACGCGTGGTTTGGAGATCGTTTGAGAAATTTTTTTAAAAGTGAATTTAATAATAAAATAATTGGGTTATATGTGTGTGTGTGTGTGTGTGTATATACACATACGCGCATCGGGCCGAAACCCTCGTCTCCTTTTATAGCCGCCGTTGTTTTCGTTCAATGGCTGAAATCATCCTTAGTTCTCCCTCAATTTTCTCTTAATCCTTGCACTTATTCAAGAAATTTCCAACTACGAAGATGACGAGCTCGCCGAACGCTTCAAGTTGAACGGTGGATCTTGCTTGGAATCGTCGTTTGGAGAGGCAATTTGGTTCCATTCGTCGCGCGTTCGTGCTCTATTTTGGGGTGATAGAGGCGACCGAGTTTCGATGGGTTTCAGGCGTGGGTAGGGTGTGCAATGGCGCGTCGTTTGATGGTGTTCGATCGAACATCGGCGAGCTCGTGGTGGGTGCGGCAGTTCATAATCGTGGCGGCAATGGGTTCGTGAGTTCTGTGTACCGAGCGGGAAGAAGATGTGTTGTTCGACCTTGATTTTCTGGGATTTTGAATGGCCGATTCTTGTTGGGTAATATAAAAAAAAGAAATTATTTATAAATTATATTATAAATCATTAAAAATTCATATATGATGCGTATGATGTCAGATTTCGACGAAACTGGAAGCGCCAGAATCGCAGAGACGCGATCTTTGCAATGAAGCAGAGCCGGAGATGTTTGGAGCCAGTGGAAATTTTAGATTAAATCGAATGACTCGATTTAATTTAAAATTTAAAACGCTCATTAAACTCAAGGTGAGTTAATCTCACTCACATCTGGATACGAGTTAACTTAAATAGCTAATATTTAAATGTTTGATTGGTCGTTTAACTAAATATGATAATTATTATCATATTGAATCGATATTTGTTGGTTATGCTAACATTTGTGGATGCAGGGAAATAGGTTGGAGGGATCCAACTGGATTCCTCACAAATAGGAATTTTATTTATATTCTGTGATATATCTCATTGATATCCTGTGATAAATTGATTTGGATCTTGTTATGTTGTTTTATGGTTGGATAAATACAATTTGGTATTTTTAAAAATATCAATAAATAAATTGGGATTAAAGGAAAAAAGAAAGTGGATATTTAAGTAGTTATACCCTATCTACTAATTTCATTTAATAATTAGTTTGGAATTGAAGTTTTATATGTGATATTGGTATAAAGTTTTCATAGCTAATTTTTAAAATAAGTACTTTAAAATATTTGAACTCGGCAGATTTTCGGTGGAATTAAACAAACGTTTGGAAATTTATTCCATGTGAGGGAAGTGATTTGGAATTTGTTTTCAAATTGTTGAAGTGTGAAATATTTCTTGCGAAAATATTTTGAAAATAATAAGTGGTGGGAAAAATTGTTTAAATCTTGGTGATTGTTGTAAATGATGATTGATAGTTAAATAACCGACTATCAATATTGACTTTTAATGGCATTTGAATTTCGATGCGACCGGGGGTCGGATTCCAAGTGGATATCCGGAAACCACATCGAACCTTTGTGATTGTGATAGATCTTTTATTTAAAAGATCAAAGTGAAAATTGTTGTGATTTGTTGAAATCTGAATATAACGCTCATTTTTTTAAATAAGCGCTCGTTATTCGGATTAGCCAGGAGAGGACCTTTGTGTCATATAACCCATTCCGAATAATGATACGACGTTATGGATAGCACTTGAAGACCGGTGGTGAAGACCAGGTGTTTGCGAGAACGATAGGATGACCTATCGATTGTCTCTGCACTGAGTAGCTACGGTATAGAGATTCCCTAAGTGATGGGAAGTCCGATCGGGATTGTGAATGCCCGGATTGCAAGGGCTTCTTCGGAAGTGCCTTCGGTTCCGTTCGAACCCGAAACAGACTTGTATGGATGTGTGTCTGACGTTACACTTTGAGATGCAAAGCTGGTTTGTATCAAATACATTTCTGTTTGGTGGCGGAGATTTATTCTCTTAGCTTAACACCCTTCTCTGAGATGTACGAGCTCAGAGGTTATGTAATTAATGGTTACTAGTGATACATTCCCAATTTGGTAATGTGGCATACGAAGTGCTGCTGATCATTTGTTGATCAAAGCATGGCTTTGTGAAAAAGCATAGCTTTGTGGACGATACCTCATCGAGCCTCACAAACCGGTAATGGTCGAAACAGGAAAGATGCGGCAAGGTTTCAGGGGTAGCTCCCCTAGGGTATGTCCATTCCTTCTGGAAAAGGGTGGTATCATGGTATGGAGCCCAGATACTTACTCATGTGGACATTGAGTATATTTATTACTGTGTGAAGTTGTTGGTGTAGAGGATCCTCGGATAAAGGTCGCAATGACCGAGGGTGGCATATCTTCAGTTTTACTTCCCGAGAGGGGGGTAACCGATCTTGTGTTGGCAGAGATCCGGGTAGGTTCTCGGGACATCCCTTCAGAGGCGTACCCATGTGCCAGTAGGAGGTTCCTTATCTTGACCGTTTGTTGGAAATCCAAAGAAACAATACGCGCCCTGTACGGTTTTAGTTGTATAACCTGCCATGAAATGTGGTGGTAAGCCGCTATTGAACATTGTAGCTATAGTAGGCATAAGTGCAAAATGCCTATGCTGGCTAAGATTAATATTGTACTTTCAAAATGTTTTCTGCACTATGCATTAATGATAATATAAAAAAAAGATTTTGCGTATTAAGCATGCCTGACTATCATAAGGAGAAATCTCCTCCAATTCTGCGTTTGCATTGTGTGTGTGGTGGGAGGCCTTATGGTAGTTTCATTTTTCGAAAAACATAGCGTATTTCTTTTCTTTGTGAAAAAAAAATTGTTTTTGAGATCTCACACCAGTCCCATAACTGACCTGGAGTTATTTTCCCCTTTCTAAACTCTTGGTGCCCATAATGTTCCACACGAGCAGCCTAGAGTCAGGTTATCGTTACTCTGGAGCGAAGTCAGAAAAGAGCTGATGTGGAGATCGGGAGCAAGTTGGATGGCGAAGCGTATCAATGGTATATGTTATATTCTTTTCCGTTATTTGTTGTTGTAACACTCTAATAATGTAATGTGATATAATGTAATAACTGATATAGTTCTTGGTTTTAAAGATACTTATTTATCTATTGTATATTGTTCCGCTACGAAATGTGAGATTCTGTTTATTATTTCTGTTCTTCTTCTATCTTCTTCTTCCTTAAACCCTAACGGTTCGGTTTTTCGGCATTCGACTGTGCGACATTCGATACAGTAGACGTATTGATGTCGACTTTTGGGCGTCGAAAAATCGGGTTGTTACAGATAAGATGATTAAATAATAAAAATAGAAAGATGAATAAGTTTATTAATCACAGGCAACCTTAACCGGGTCAACCGAGGCTTAAAGAATAAGATCGATGTGGAATTCTAAGGCAAATCTACATATGATCTCAAGAGATAGAATTCGACATAACAAAGGGTACTAGCCACTAAACAAAGGATATATGTAAATCTTCGGTAAATCGATGTCATTATAAAGGAGTTTCACCCCTTTACAAGTCATCTCGTAGAGCTATGAGATGCTCCAGAATTCAGAAGGATATGAATAGTGAGGGACAAGAATGAATTTTGGAACCGAGGGAATGTTCCAAAGTTCAAAGGAAACCGAGTCAAAAGAAGAGATTAAAGCTCGAACAAAAGTGATTCCGTAATTAAATTTACCTTATATGTTGAGTTTTGCCCAGAGCCAAAGCTCTGATACCACATGTAACGACCTGATATTTTCAACCATTCGCATCCAAACATGCTGGAATTGAATTGTTCAAAATACCATATTGGAGTTTATATTTGGCAAAACTCAGCACATACAGTAAATAAATAATCACAGAATCAAAGACACAGAGTGATATAACAATATGTAGTGGAAACAAAATGAATAGTAGTTCATGAAGCTACTATATATAACAGAGTTAAATAAGTTACAACAGGAGTCTCGAATACAATAGTCAAATACATGAATCAGAATACATCATTAGAGTCAAGTGAATATCTGAAACCTAGATAGATAGCTGGATCTCTAAGCGAAGCTCCAACCCCAATGGTGAGTCTCGAATACTGGTACACTCAGTCTGACCCGAGCGTAAAGCAAAACACAAAACACTCGAGTCAGGATTAACATTCTTATATCAATAAATCCAACTCAAGTGAAATAACAACTAAAATACAAGTAACTTAAAAGATGTTTCGGATAACCATCTTTTAAGGATCCGTTAAACTATCTACTATGTAGTAATATACGCTGAATAGATAATGCCTATCAGTAGTATAAAGTATCAAAATAGTGTTAAGGCGTTACCATTATCCCCCTTAACACATTTTATATAAGCGTCATAGTCTATACAGCACTGTAAACTCCACCGTAAACTAGTGGGCTATCAAGGATTACTCCATAGGTATAACACAAAACAAATCGTAGGGTCACGCATAGGGATACAAGTATGACAAGGCACTTGAGGCAATACCCAAGGTAGTGAAACTACCGTTTTCTTGATCCGGACCGGTGAGAAAGCATCACCGCAACGATCGCAACACCGCGAAACAACACTCCCAATTCAAGGGTGCGCAACAATCAAAAACAAGTAATGAGTAGTATACGAAGAAGTGTGTTCGCTTATAGGTGGCTAACCTCATGGGCCTGGCACGGCTCCTGTTTTAGTTATTTCAAATTTGACACAAGTGTCCAGGCTATCCATTGTCGTTCTCTTTCTTCAATCATCAACATACATCATTCCAACCACTTCATTCTGGATCACACTCCGCGTATAGTTATTAAAGTGATATTCGGTTTAGACAGTGAGTATGTCCCTAACCGATTCCAGTTTCTTTAATAACTTTCGTGTTTATTACACCGATTGGTCATTTATAAATTTCAAAAAAACCAAATCAATTTCATTCTCACTTAGAATTTGAAAGCCAACATTTCTTTCGTCTTTCTATATCAATTTCTATAATTTACGGTTCAAAAATTCCAATTTTACCATTTCAAAACTATATAATTCAACTTCAATTTTTATTTAAAACAATTTAAATATTGATTTAAATTCATATATAGGTTTTATTCCATAATCATTTAAATTAAGTTAATTTAAGGTTCACAGCAATTTAAATCCACTGATGGATTCATTCAGTAATCATCTAAATTAAGTAAATTTATCATTTCAAAATAATTTCAATTGAATTTCCAATTCATTAAATCAATCACTTAAGTTTACCTACATTATATCAAAACTTATGAATTGAATTGAATTAAATTCGTCAAATTAGATTCTTTAAATTACAAGTCTTATAATAATTTCCATCAATCACATTTTATTTCTTATTAAAGAAATTCAATTTCACTTATTTACTTATTTAATTTAAAAAAATTTCAAAACTTAATTATTAAAGAAACTTAATTTCATTCATTAAAGAATTCAATTTCACTTATTAAAGAATTCAATTTTATTTAATTATTAAATAATTTCAAAACTTAATTTAACAATTTACTTAAATTTAAACAACATTCTTTCATCAAACACTTTGTTAATCACAATACTTTGGAAATCAAAATTTAGAAATCATAACGCTTGGAATCATAACACTTCCCACTTAACTGTTTAAATATAAATAATAATATATATAATAAAATAGTTTATAATTTAAAATAGTTTATATAAAAATAATTTATATTAAAATAGTTTATATGAAATAAATTTATAAAGTAACATATATAAATAGTTTTAATATAATTTTAAAGTACTTTATATAATAAAATAGCTTCCTCAAATTTCACAAATTGATTCAAATCGATTCAAATTCCAAAATTTAAGTTTAATCAAATCTCAAATCATCCATTTTAATTTATTTTAGTTCTCAATAAACCATTTCACATTATATCGATTTCAACTACAGATTTTTAACCACAAAATAAACCATTTCAATTTCAATATTTTCAAAGCTTTAAATATTCAAACATTTCAAAACAAGATTTGATAATTCCATATATATATATATATATATATATATATATATCAAATTCACTTTACTATTATTTATTTTGGAATATTTACTTACTAAATCCATTATCATTTAAATAAAACCCCCAAATTCAAATGACTAAATATTTCCTTCAATTCATTTAAACCTGAAATATTCGTTAAATCACCTTAAACCAAATCAAGTTATAAAAATCATATCCTTTCACATCTCAAATTCCATAAGTTTCAAATCGATTTCTAACTAATTACATTTCTTAATTAATTACAATTTCAAATCTATCTTCTCAACCTTAATTTATTAAGTCGTTATAAAGTCCATAATAAAATATAATTTAAATAAACACTTAACCATATTATATTTTAATAAAATAAAAATTTATTGTTAAGCTTATTTTATACTAAAATAAACTTACGCATAGTTTAAAATCATGAATTTAACTATATATAAAATAACATTTATATAATATCTAAAATTAATATTTATATAAAACCAAATATTTCTTTCCAAAAACAAAGAAATTATTTTTCAAAATATTTATATATAGACCAACGGTGTCTCTATATAGTTTGCTATCCTATGGTCAAGTGATATGTATATTTACTATTTCAATCCGCAGTTTAAATATATGCGGGTATATTTATCATTTCAACCCGTAATTCCAAACTCAATTCAATGAAAATCGCATGGTTTAATCATTCAACCCATAACAATTTTCTCTTATTTCGGGTATGTATCATTTCAACCCATAGTGATTCTATACTAATAGGGAACTTGCAGAGTGATAACAGATATGATAATAATATAACAGGTATATATCATCAATATAAATAACAGATAAAGGTGTTAGATGTCAAAGGTGAACTGACACAGGTAATAGCACGTATATAACAGTGTAAATAACTAACAGCAGCATATTTCAATTGTCGTTTCAATTGAAATCAAATTTAATAATAAAAGAACATTAATCGTGAGTGATTGCTCACCTTTCGAGGCTAAAGAATGGACGAGATTGAGATGGGTTTCGAATCCAAGCACGAATTTCCAAATGAAGTAAAATTGGTACGAATTGACGCTCAAAGCTGATAAACAGGAATGGATAAAATCAAATCAGAATCGGGTCGATGATGATAAATGGTATAATTGAACTGACATATATATAACGTATAAAATCATATTCTAAATTTCAAACATATATTAAATTATATAAAAAAATAATTTTTTTAAATAAAAGTCATATACTAGAATCAAACAGATTTATACGTAATATAGTATGAAATAAAAATATATCACTCGATATATTGAACCATATAGATAAAAATAGAACAAATTATTTATATTAAAACAGCAAATACTACAATGTAGATGAAATTAAAAATTATACATAACTTTCATACTAAAGTAAACATTAAATATATATACTTTAGTATAAGAGCAGGCAGGCTATCATACAACAAAATATAAATATAAGCTACAACAATAGGTAATATAATGCAAATACAAGCTTGTACATACATATATATATATATATATATATATATATATATATATATATACAAGATCAGATACAGTTTATAAACTATTATAAATCTTTGCTTAAAAACATAGCAGACTAATTCATAAATGTAAACTATATACTTACGTATATTTAGCAAACAACATAATTATACGAACGAACTTATATAATATATATCCAATATAATTTATACAACATGCATAGGCTTTAAACTACATATATAATTAAAAACCAAATACACATGTGTGTGTGTGTGTATAACTAACGTGTATACACATGTACACCGTTTACATTAAATACTATGCAGGCTTCAAACCAAATAGTTAAAATATTAATATGTATAGCTAATAAACTACATATATATAGAACTAATGTAAACTTATATATACTTTAATACCATAGCTACAAACATATATACAAGATTTTGAAAGTACACAGATAATTAAATAGAATAAAATTGAAATAAATAACATACCTGAAATATTTTTACACATGTATCATATATCGAAGAGTGTGCATGTTTGGTAGTGCAAGTGGAAGGGGAGGTATGCTACAGCTAGGCAAATGAGCTCGGCCAGTCAGGAGTGTCATGAGCACGAGAAGTTTGACGGCATGAAGAGCTCGGCTAGAGGTGGATGAGACGAAAAGGTGGAGTCGGCTTGGAATAGAATGGCGCGTGGCCTGGGTGGGATTGCACGCAAGGTGAAGACTAGGCTTGGTTGTGGGTCGGTCATTGGGGTGACATGAGCATAAGCGGTGATGGCCGAGATGTTTTGCGTCGTGTTCGCACGGTGATGAGGAGTGGTCGGAGCTTCTGATGGTGGGGGAGTTCGACACTAGCAGGTTTGGATAGGGAGGCTCGGCAAGGAAGTGAAGATGGAGGAGGGCTTGCTCGGTTTTGGGTAGTGGTGGAGCTGCGGTGTATTGCTCGACCGGGTTTTGTGGCGGAGTAGCTTCGGCAACGTGTGGTCGTCTGGTCGTGGGTGGAGGGTGAAGTTCCGATTTGAGGAAACGGGACGGACTTGGCGATGGTGATGCAAGCGGCTCTAGTGCGATGGGGCAGAGGGTAACAACGAACGAGCTTCGGTCATGAAGAGGAAACAAAAAAATGGAGAAGAAGATGAGCTGTAGGAAATTTTGTATTGTATTTGGCTATCCAGAAATGAAAGTGTGCCAACAAAAGTAATGAACGAAATAAAAATATAAAATTTTGAAACCTTGAAAATAGAAAAAGTCTGTATGCTTGAATTCAAGCCAATATTAAAAGCTGATGACTCTTAAATTTTTGAACGGTGGAATATTGAAAGTTCACAAGAAAGAAAAAGGCATTGAACCGGCACTGATACGGGTTACCATTTTCGCAGATTCCGCTACGTACCAGACTTCAAATCACAGAATTGAATAGACCACAGAGATCGAAACGGCGAGATGATCAAAACGGTATACAAATATTAGTTGTACGATTGAATTATAAAAATTCGAATTTTCTTCTAGCGGAAAATGTAGCAAAAACGTAGAAAAATAAGATTGACGGAGCTAAAGAAGTCCGAATTTGAAAAAACGAAAAATGACGTCTAGTTAGAAGATGATTTAGAATTTTTCTATGTAAAAATATTCAAATTTGGAAAATGTTTTATTATCAACAATTATTAACTGCCTTGAATTTAATAGAATTTTACAATGAAATAAACTTTCATAAAATCAGATGAAAATTTACCATCTTCTATATTTAAATATACGTATTCAAAATATTAAATTTTTATTTCCGAATTTATTACGTAAAATTTCACTAAATTTCAGTTAATTTAATAAACAAACCATTAAAATTTACGGGTCGTTACATTTCCGCTATATGTTATTCTGATATATCCGTGTCTGTGATTCTGTGATTGTTTTCATTTGCTCAAAATTTATTTACAATGCGTATTTTGAGCAATTCAAGTCCGACATGTGTGGATGCGAATGGCTGAAAATATTAGGGTGTTACATATGTAAAATAACTCTTTTTATTTAAATGATATATATTTGGTTGTAATATATTGGTTGTTAGGTAGTGAAATTTATAAATGTTGGTAGTAAATAAGACTCAAATTAAAATAAATAAAATTGGAAATTTTAGAACGTAAGTTCCAGGATTTTGAAAATTTCTTTCGAAGGATTTTGGAATATAATAATATTGTTTATAAGTATTTTCTGATTAAATATTTCAATGTAAGTTGAAAGAATCACTTTAAAGAAACTTTGGAAAGAAATAAGTTTTGTACTCCCCTCTCTGTCGCTGGAAAATAATTTCGTTGATGAGTGCACGCATCAACGACGTTCATTTTCGAGTTTGAAAGTGGAAAGGACACTGTAGTAGTTTTACTACGGATTTATTTTGATAACCAAATATAAATTTTTAATTGTTTTAAATATAATTGGAAATATAAATTGTAAGTATATGCATTTAACTATTATTTTAAAATTATTTGAAATTTTACCCGGTATTTAATTCTTAAGATTTCGGTATTTAATAGTTTCAATTATTGTAGTGAAATGGGATGTAACTAACTAATAATTGGAACCTTTAATTAAAATAAGAGATTAAATGCTAGGTTATGAATAAAAGTACAAGAAGATTTGAAATGTGTAACCTATAAGACAAAAGATAGAATTATTGGACATTAAATTAATTAAAAAAATTGAGATAAACTTGTATAATCTTAAATTGCATTCTTCAACATATATATGACTTACCAACTATAAAAAGTTAAAATGTTAAGAGGAAATGTAATGGAAAATTTTACAAGTAAAACTTGAAATGATGAAAGTATTCAATGAATTTGATTTTATAAATAAGAATTTAACGTTATAATTGCTGTAAATTTAAGCATGATTCAAGGACCACTAATTAAATATAATATAAAGTTGTAAAAAAATGATAATAAACTTAAGTAAATGTCGAGGTTATTTATAATAAAAATGAGCAGAAAGATGAACACTGTAAATAAATGAAATTGAGGAATGAATGAATGTAATGCAATAAAAATAAAATTTATATGATATGAATAAATAAAAATGAATTTATGTAAATATAAGTGCAAATAAGTGAAATAATACTGAATCAACGGATGGAAATGAAGATTTGCGAGAAACAATGTAAAATAAAAAGATAAACCATTATATGAATAAAAAGGATATCAAACAACAAATGTTATGAAATGAAATTGATAAAAATTAACTTGATCTATTGCTTGAAATTGTTGTTTGTTTAGTTTATGGTTGTTTGGGCAAGGATACTTTACAATTGTTTGGATGAGTTAATCTATTTAGCATCATCTAAGGCTGTTGAGTAAATGGTGCACTTAGTAGTTTATTTTTCATTCTTTACAATTTAGAGTTTCGAACCCGAACAACTATTTGTTTGATGTTATGAATGGATAAGTGATTGTGTGATTTTTTATTATGATTGTATATTAGTTGTAGTGATTTTTGCCTATATTAGTTTATTTGTTAGTGGTTGTAACAACCTTAACTATTTCATACAACTATTAACCCTTTTTGGGTTACATAAGTGAAATACAGGTTATGGAAGCAATTGCTACGGCATTTGGTTTCATAATATAAGCGTAATTGCCCAACAAATAAGTACGTTCTCGGATTACGGTTTTAATAGCTTATTATATTGTTTTTCCTAGGTTGGGATATATTATTTTTGGAAATATATGTTGTATGTTGTTATATTTGATATTATATTTTCTTTCGAGCCTCTCCGTACAAAGGAGACTCTGCCGAAATTTTCCGTAAATTTCGGACTTAGAAAATTTTGAAAAATGTTTTCCAAACTTTATTAATTTGAGTATAAAAAGATTTAATGTTTATAAATTGGTATATTTATTTAAATTATTTAATTTTATAAATTTATTTGTTTATATATTTTAAGTAAGATATATTGATTCATTTTTTTGGCAAAGCCAGCGGGGTTAACTGGACCCCTACCAGATTTATTGCAAAACAATAAATGATACATAATTAAAGAAAAGAAAGAATGAGAAAAATAACTAAAATGCACAAACAACATCATGCCCAGACACACTACATTTCATAAGGGAAAGTATAATGACTGTTCACCAGTTGGCAATAAGTACCATTCTTAATTTCTTTCCACAGCACCTCCCAATCTTTACTTTTGCCTTCAAAAACTCTTTCATTCCTTTCTCTCCATATCACAGACATGTATATTGATTCTTAATTCTTCTTTTTACTTCATTTTCCTTTTCGGGGACTAAAAGTTTTGAGTGGGGGAGAGTGTAATGACCCGTAATTTTTGATAACTAAATTTTGTTAATTTAGTAAGTTCTAGTAATTTAACTCAAAAAGAAAATAAACAAATCTGTAATTTAATAATGAAATCACTAAAATAAAGGTAATAATGATAATACAAGTAATAAATAACTAATTTAGTGCAAACCAAATTAATTGAACCAATTGTAAGATTTTAACTGATTGTAATTAATAAATTTGGAAATAAGTTCAAAGTGTATTAATTGACGAAATAATACGTAATAAAGTGTAATTTGATAAAATCAATGTTAGTGTAAATTAAGGAAATAATTGGAAATAATGTTAATTCTATTTATAGTATGACAATTGCTCGATTTAAAGAATGGAAATCGAGATTTATTAATTTATTTGAAATTTAAAATTCAATAATTGGATTAATTGCAAATAAATGAAATTTAATATTTAAATATTACGTTAATGGATATTAAGTTGAAATTTGAGTATATTGTGTAATTAATCAGGAATCCAAGGTACGTTTCATCCATTTGACAACAATGAAGTGAACAATAGAATGAAAAGTAAGTTAAATGGAATTATTGGAAATTAAATTTATAATTTCTGAATTCGGATAAAAATAAAATTTAACGCTGAAATTGATGAATGAATCAACATTTAAGTGACATCTAAATTTGTGTTAAGTTATGGTAAATGTCCAAGTAATATAAAATGAGAGAAATTGTGATTTATTAAATTTGAATTGAAATTTGATTTAATTAATTTAATATTAATTTATTTGATTACCTGTAGAATAGCCATTTTGGCAACTGACTCGGATTTTGACGAAAACAGTTTCATTGGATCCGTAACGGTGAATTACTATAGGATTTCAAGTTTCGTAATGATCGGACTTGTCGTTTGATCGTACGGACTCGAAACGCCGAGAAATCAATGAAATTGAAATCAATTGAAATCAATTTGAAATAACTTGATTTTAGCACAACTTATTCATACGATGGAATTTGTACCTAAAACATATTCTATACGATGGAATTTGGGCCATTTTATCGTTCAACGCGTATATCAATCGTGTTCATCCATTCTAATTTCAGCCTTACATATATATACCTCATTATAAACCCTAGCCTATTCCTTATGTTCATTTTTCTGTACGTACAATTCAGCTGTCTCTCCTCCTCAATGGCAGATAATTAAATTCGAGATCCAATTGCAATTCAAAATCAAATCAAAATTTCAAACTCCACAAACTATATTATATTTTATATCATCAGAAAGCTCTCGAGGAGCACATCTCAATTTTGTGATTCGTTTTCCAATTTGATGCATCGTTTATCAAAAAATTCAAGTTTAACATCAACCGTCCATAGGCTAGGGTTTTGATCCAACGACGGATTCGCGGCGATATGACGATTGGGAAGTGAGGTTTGGAAGAGGACGTCGTGCAGGCCCTAGATCTGTCCTTCATTCATTATCAGGTGCTCAAGATTTGCCAGAATTTTTCAAGATATGTAACGGCGGAGGATGCGTGGGGCCTCAGGGAACGTGCATGTGGGGTATGCGAGGTCGGCCGTGGATGGGGGACTCGGTGATGGGTCGTGATCTGGTCGAAATCGATCGGAGTGGTAGCGATTTTTGGCGATTAGGTTTCGGCTGTGGCGGCTGCAGCTTGGTTCGTGCATGATTTCTTTTGCCTGGGTAGAGAGATGACGTGGCTTTTTTAGGTGGGTGAGTTGTTTATTTTTGTTTTAATTTAATTTTTGTTTTCAAATGATCTAACGCGTATAACTTTTACACACGAGGTCCGTTTCACGCGCGGTTTTCTCTGCTGCGATCCTAGGAAAATTTCAGACATTTTAACGCAGGTTTAGACGAATTCTGAGACTATTCAATTTTTGGGTTTAAATTGGATTTAAATTTCAATTTAAATTCAAAAGGTTAGTGTTTTAAAGCACTCACAACTTCTAAAATTTCTTATGTTTGTTAAATTGATTTATGTTGTGATTAGAAATTTATTTATGACTGTTTGGCATATTTTTAATCATCATCTCAGTTAAATTGAATTTATTGAATTAAATTGTTATTTAATTTATTAGTGCGTGTAACTGTCAGTTAAATTGTCATTTAATTTATTATTGAATATAAAGTGCCAGTAACACCTGCTATTTATTGTCTTTTCTATATTGATGTTAGTGTTTGAATTGGACGATGATTGTGATAAATGTTTGATGATTGATATTGGATGAATGGATGTTGTATTTTATATTGTTATAAACTGCAAAGTGTTATGGATTTTTACTTCATTCGGGATTGCGGTTTGAAATGATATATAACCGTATTTATATTTTAATTGACGGACTTAAATGATAAGCATCTGTATCACTTGACCATCGGATAGAAAATTATATACAGACACCATGGTCTATATATAAAATATTTTGAAAATGATTTCTATGGTTTTGGAAAGAAATATATGGTTTAATGAATATTCATTTTTGATATTATAGAAATATTATTTTTATATATAGTTAAATGCTTGAATTTAAGCTATATATAAGTTTGTTAAAAAAATTAAGTTTAATAATAGAGTTTGATTTTATTAAAATAAAATGTGAGAAAGTATTTAAATTTTATTTTAATATAGAGCGTATAATGACTTAAATAAATTAAGGTTGGGAGATAAATTGGAGATTTGTTTGAAATTAAATTTATTTAAGAATTAAACTTAAAAATTTGATGTGAAATTTGTTAAATTCGAAATTTTAAAAGGTATAATTATTATAACTTGATTTTGGGGTCAAGGTGAAGTAAATGAGTATCTCATGTATAAGTGAATTGAAGGGAATATTTAGTTATTTGTAATTTGAGTTTTATTTAAATGATAATGGATTTATTATGTAAAATATTTCAAAACTAAATAATAGCAAATTTAATTGTTGAATCGAAATTATCAAATTTAGTTTTGAAATTTTGGAGTATTTAAAGCCTAGAAATATATCGAAATTGAAATGTTTTATCGAAATGGAAGTGTTTCGAAGTTATGAATTTCAAATTTATGTGTTTTAAAAGCGTTATAATTTCAAATGTTGGTTTCGAAGTGTATAAATTTGAAAGTGCTATGATCTGGAAAAGGAATATATTTGAAATAAAAATGATATTATATGGATTTGGATTTTAATAAAAATGATATCATATTGATTTGGTTTTTGAAATGGAAATGATATCGTATTTATATGGTTTTGAAATAGATATTATATTCTGATTTTGATTAAAATGACCGCGGTGTTATAATAACGATTGGTTGTTAAAGAGACCAGGATCGGAAGTTGTCATACTTTCTGCCAACTCCGAAAACCACTTTAACAACCGTATACGCAGTGGATATTCCAGAATGAAGTAGGATGGTGGAGGCGTTTCCCTTGAGGTATGTGCATCGACCCGACTCCCGTGAGTTGGCATAAGATGGCTAAAACATGAGCGATTGACGGGCTAATGAGGTAGCACCTTTGATCGAACACATCCCTTCGATATTATACTCTGACTTTTGGATTGATTCGGTGGTCACTTTTGATTTTGTTTAATTTGGGGGTGTGGCTCGAGGTGGGCGGTAGCTGTGCGCTACGTGTTACCACCGACCCGAAAGTGTAATTGGTATATCTACCCTGGCATTGCCTAGTGGTGCCGTGTCACCTACCCTAGCGCGCCTTGTACGATTTTGAATTTCTCCCGTAGCCCGTGAAGTATTTAGGATAGTCTCCCGATCTGGAGATGCGCTAAAACTGGATGGACTACTGGGACTATTATTGTGTTAAGGGGAATATTGGGTCACTCCTTAACGCTATTTTAAAGTAAGTTTATTTTACTAATAGACATTATTATAATAGCGAAATATTACTACATAGTAAATAGTTTGACGGATCCTTAAGAGATGTGAATCCCGAGCATCTCTAAAGTTACTGCACTCACGTTAGACATTATATAGGAGATATCAAATCCCGTAAACATCTTTGACGCCGTTCCACTCATATTTATTTCTGTTGATTTAACTCGCATAAGATCTTTTAGTTCTGACTCGAGTGTTTTGTCTTTTTAATTCGCTCGGGTCAGCTTGAGAATTTCAGGATTCGAAGACTTTATTTCTGAAGGGCCAAGACGAAGATTGCATTACTATTATTTATTATATTATTCCACCGCATTCATACTGTTCTGCTGCATTATTTATTATTTCTGGTATGTGTAACTCTGATACGTATTGTATAAGTAAAATCAAATGTTTTGTAAAACAACTTCATGAACTGTTTATTTGATTATTATATTTTGTCGTTCCGCTGCAAGATTCTGTTTTGTTTTTTTTCTTGCTCTGTTTTTCTTATCCACCCCAATAACAATCTGCCCTTTTTCCTGGTTTGAGTCCGACATGTGTGGTATATCGTCGATTTTAAAACGTACAAAAAGGTGGTATGTTACAAGATTGCAGAACGAAGTAGGATGGTCGGAGACGATTCTATATGAGGTTTTAGCGCAGCCCTGACTCCCGTGAGTTAGCTTGATGTAGCTAAATCAAAAGCTATACCGGGCCAAGTGGGGTCATTCCCCTTATCGGGCACATTTCTTCGATATCATTATATTGCTTTTGTAATCTGAGTATGTACACCTTTGATTTGAAAGTGTGTTTCGAGGTAGGTGGTAGTAGCTGTTATGTGTTACCACAAGTCCGAGAGTACAAACGGTATTTTCACTCTAGCATTGCCTCGCGTGCCTTATCCCATGCCTTATCGCGCCTTCTACGAGTATGGTTTGTATATACCTATGGAGTGCCCTTTGAGTAAACCTCACGGAGGAGCTGACAGTACTGTATAGACTATGAGAATATATAAAATGTTTTAAAGGGGATATGGGTAATGCCTTAACGCTATTTTACTTTACTATAGACATATCATAATAGCATATATTACTACATAGTAGATAGTTCCACGGATCCTTAGAGGATGGGAATCCCAAACATCCTTTAAGTTACTTGTATTTCAATTGACATTTCACTTGAGTTGAATTTACTATTATAAGAATGTGAATCCTTACTCGACTGTTTTTGTGTTTTGCTTCATGCTCGGGTCAGACTGTGTAACACAACATTTGAGAGTCGCCTTTGGAGATTGGAGCTTCGTTTGAAGATCTATCTATCCAGGTTTCAGTTATTTCAGTTTATTCCACTCATTTATGTTCAGGCTTGTCAATTGCATATGTATTAGAGATTCATTTGTATTTGAGATTCGGTTGTATTTTGATTCAGACTCTAATGTTTATAATGACTTCTTGAACTACTATTTAACTATTCCGTTGCTTATTGCTGTAATGCTCCGTGTCCGTGATTCTGTGATTGATTTATTTACTGTATATGCTAAGTTTTTCCAAATACAAATTAATAATATGTTGTTTTGAGCAATTCAAGTCTGACATGAGTGAATGACTATCGATTTTAACGGTTCAAAATTCCAGGTCGTTATAGGTGGTATTAGAGCCAAGTTTAGGAAAAACTTAGCATATGGAGTAAATTTAATTACAGAACCACCTTCGTTCAAGCTTGAGTTTCTTCCTCTTTGACTCGGATTTCCTTTGAATTGTGTGAATCCCTTTTTTCCTGAAACCCATTCTTGTCTTATCTTGTTTTTGTTCTTTGATACTGGAGCATCCCATTGCACCAACCTTAACTCTTAACTTCATCCTTGTGTAACCGATCCCATTGGCATTCTCGCCAACCTCAATACGATCTGTAAAGAGGTGAAACGCCTTTACAACTAGCATCGATTTACCCAATATCTTATGTCCTCGGGTTTTATGTTGTTATCTCTAGCAGAGCACGAACTGTTCCTCTAGTAGATGACCAGGGTAATTATCTTATGATCAAATGTCGAATACCTCTGGATTATGAAGGTAATTTATCTCTTCGCTTGATTTTCAGCTAAGTGACCTTGACTCACTCCTATAGTTAGAAATTATCCTGATGTTTTGGTGAAGTCGCTCCTCCTTCTTAAGCAAGAAATTGAATTTCTCATCGACCCTATTCCTAGAGCTAGACCTATTGTCCTTCCTCCTAGACGAATGGTTTAAATGAATGGTTAGTCATGCCCTTTGGATTAACCAATGCTCTCACCTTCTTCATTGATCTTATAGATCATTTTTTCTACAATGTTCTCAACAGTTGTCCCCATTCTCTTTGATAATATTCTCGTCTTTCTAAGTCTCGGTTGACCTATGTAAGGTCCCCACGATTAAATTTGGTCTATCCATCTTTTCTATTTTGTAATTTAATTATCTTATTTTCCCTTTGAGTCTATCTTCTTAGTTAGATTCTCTTTGATTAGAGTTCCTCCAAATTTAAGTCTCCATCCTTGTTCTAGAATCCATTCTTGGATCATCCTATGAGAAGTGTATTTGTAATTTATATAAAAATGTTTTATCCTGTGTTGTTTGAGTTGTTAAGATTGATTTGGGGTTTCAATCGATTCATCTAGCCAAAGCCATCGGTGGAAATTCCAAAATTCTTGGACAGAGAAAACCGATATAATATTAATTTCGAAATTGGTAAATGAAATAATTTTATGTGTGATTATATTGTATATATATATATATATATATATATATATTATAATTTTCAAAATTTTGATTATTAATGAATTGGTTATTAGAAATGATAATGCTAGATTTTCATTTATTTTTTCTTAACATTTCTAAACCATTAACTTTTGTTGTAGGTTATAAGGAGATGTAATTTTTTAAAACATGGTTTACAAACCTTATTGCCAAAATGAAATGAATTTAAATTAAGGACTTTGTAACGATCTCAGTTTTGAGTCAAATTTAAATTGGTAATTAGAATAAAATTTGGATTAATTGTGAATTAATTTGAATTTTTCCAAATTTAATAAGGTATTTGTTTTTTTATTTATATATATGTATATGAATTGATCATAAATTTAATTTTTGGTTCGAATTTCATAAATAAATATCTTATGAATATATTGGATTTGAAAAACATTTTATTTTAAACTAATAAATTTTTTTCTTCTAATTTTAATATATATATATATACATGCATTGTGATTTGAAAGTTATGATTTAAATTTAATACAATAAATTTTCAAAAGGGTATTTAAAGGATAGATTCTAATATATATATACACACACATGTATATTCATTAATGTATACAGATAAATATTTATTTAAAGGTATAATAGTTTTAATTTAGAATAAAATTTGATAAAAAGGTATAAATATATAGTTTGTATATATGAAAATACAAAAGTAAAACATAATGCATATGTAAATATATATAAATTTTCCAAAAGCTATTTAAAGAGTTAAATTCAAATATATACCTTATTAATGTTTAATTAATTTTAAATCACATTCTTTATTGTTATAAGTATATATGTAAAAGGAAATAGATTTATTTAAATTGAAAATATGATATAAATTTTTTATTAAAATATAAATACATGTAAAAGTCATATGTAACCTTAATAATATATAGACTTACATGTGCAAGTATTTTAAAACAATGAAAGAATATAAGTGTAAAACATGTAGTGCAAAATAAACAAGTGGCATTTGTCTTTTATTTTTAAAATAATGAATAAAATAAAAAATAAGCTGTACATATATATATCCCCATCCCTTCTCATTTTTAGTTCATGTATTCAAAACATAAGAGATAAATTAATTCTCAAATTATAAAATAAAAAGGTTTAAAACACAATTTATAAGTTAATTTAAAATAAGGGTTTGGACATAAAAATACATGTTTGTGACAATTATAAATTTATTAACTCATGCAATTACATTTCTAAGCTTAGATGAACAAGTGGAAAATGCATGTTTTATATTAAACTAAAATTTTAATTAACATGCATTAAAGAAAGAAAACCAAGCTTCATTATCACCTCTCAAATCTTCCTATCTCTTTTATTCATTTTCAAACCTGTAAACTAAAAACAAAAGAAAATTAAAACCAGACAAGATTCAAACAAATACAAATCAAAAATCAAAAGCAAAGCAACTGATCAAATTTAAAAAAAGAAAAAGAAAATCAAGATTTAAAACAATTTCAGTTTTCAAAGAGCAAACTAATATCAAACCTGAGGCTTCAGTTTCAAATCGAATACTTCAGATCCAAATTCAACAAAAGATCACGCAAATCATTCCTAGTTCAAAATCAAAAATAGTTCTAGGCCTAAGCAATTTCCCAGGCTTCTGTGTTCTCTGTTTTCCTAAAACAGACGAGTAAGCCTTTATTTTGAAATTTAAATCTGGTGATATATGTGTGTGTATATATATATATATACTTTGATGCATGCAATAGTGATATAGTATATATATATAGCTTACATAAATATTGGGATGAGAATGAAATTATATATATATATATGACATGTCTATGTATATATAAATATTTAGGTAGCCTCTGTTCTTAGTTTTCAGGCTTAAAATTCAGTTCAAAAATCAATCTCTTTTGCTTCAATGTCTTTCAGATCATGATTATTAAAAGAAAACTGTTTGTTAACCAAATCTTGTTTTGAGAAATGTTTATAAGTATAAATTGAAGGTAATTAACCAGAAAATAGAAATTTACACTGGAAAACTAATTCAAATTAAATTTCGATTGTTAAATTTCCTGGTTTTAATTGTAAATTTGGATTCGTACGTAGAAACTATAATTTTAGTATATAAATCAAGATTTTTAGGTCTGTGGTTAACGAAAATTCTCGAGTTGAATGGTATTAGAAAAAAGTCGATTCTCGTCGATCGCGGAGGAATTGATCATGGAGGTCTCGACTGGAGATAACTTGGGAATCAGGGCGCATTGGAAAAATGTCCGGAGGTTCAATGATAATCATGGCGGCGACGTGATGGAGTTGTAGGGTTTTATAGCCTGTTGGGTTCGTCCCTGATTTCGAGTCGATTCCACTGAGTATGGTGCAACGGACTTGGTCAGGATGGGTGGGATAGAAGTGTAGGACGACGGTGAGTCCGTGGATAGGGTGTCTGGGTTTCTGGTGGTTGGTGGAGGCGATGCGAGGCAGTTTTTGGTGATCGACTTGGTTCTTGGTTTCATTTGAACTGCTCTATTTCGTACTGGTGATCGTTACGTTGTTCTGGAGGTTGAAATCGTAGGTGGGTGTTGTCGTCGATTTATCAGAGGTGGTGGCGATGGTCGGAGATGCTCCGACCATCTGTTTATCGTATCTGTTTTTAGTTGGGTTTATGGAGCTCGAGAATGTTGGGTGATGGCCTGGGATCAGTGAGATTTTTAACGTGGGTAAATTGGGTAATTAACCAGTTTAAATTATCGAAATATTAATTTTATAAGTTATCAAACCCATTTATTTACGTTTCCATTATAACATTTAATCTAACAATCTCAAGAATATTTAAATATAAAACTCTACCTTATTGACACCCAATATATATATATATATATATATATATATATATATATATATATTTATATATATATATAAAGAGAAGAATATAAATTAAGTAATTAATCCTTGGCTAAGGATAAAAATAAAAATATATGTTTAAATAGGAATAAAAGTTTATAAGTAACTTATAGGGTTGTATGAAACATAAGTTAAAAACATATAATTTAACTATGGTAAAATATATATGGATACATATATATATGTATATGAGGTAAACAAGACAGAATAATATGTATACCTATGTATGAGATGTGTATATACATATCAATGGATATGCATGTAAACATGGAAGGGAACATGCATTAAATGCCTATGCCATCAAGCACATAAAACATCCCATCTCAACTTTAACAAATCATTTCGTTTCTTTAAAATCTTATCTGGTCAAGAATCAAAAGCTGGTCAAAAGGAATGTATGTGTATAAAAGAAAATGTAGGAAAAAAAGAAACAGTGTTACATGCTGCATACTTCTATATATATATATATATATATATATATATATATATATAAGTACATATGTATGTGTGGATATCTTCTTGTTCAACTCGTTTACAAAACACAGCAAACCAGAAAAAAAAAAGTAAGCACCACCATTTTACAAACTCAAATATAACTCAAACTAAACAAAGTAAGAAGATTTAAAAGAAGATCAGGCTAGCAGTTTCAAAACAAGAAGTTGCTCTCTATTCAAACTTTGTACAGGTGAGTAAACACTTTTAAAATTTAAAATCTAAGTAGATAAACATCTGTTTGCTTGAGTCTGAGACGAATGATGTCTGTTATGAATATATATAAGATATATCTGCGTTGTGAATGGTTGAAAGTGTGCATGCCTGATTTTATTTCAAAAAGCATCTCTGTTTTTGTTCAGGAAATAAAAGTTGATCTATAATCCTAAATCTAATCATATGATCTTTGTTAGGATTATAAATTCAAGCATAATATGTTTGTTTGTTTATAAACTAATGTTTAAAAAATTATTTCTAGCAAAATAAGTTTGAAATATTTCTGGACTTAATATAGTACAGATGAAAATGCAAATGCATGTTAAAATCAAGTGCTGAATTATTACGATTCAAGTTTATATCTTGAATTGACTTAGAAAAACATGATTTTTAAAATGAAAATCACAATTTATGATGTTGTATTGGTTGATTATAGATGAATAGAAATTGAATTTCTGAGTATTTCTGGTGATCTTTTGGAGATGAGGCCTCGGGGTTTCATCTGGAGGTAGAGGACTGTGCGGTGAGGTTGGGAAAAATGGTGGGAAGGGTGACCGATCATCGTGGCGTTGGCGGTGAGGCAATTTTGTTTCTAACCCTAGTTTTGGGACGAGCTGAAAGATTTGATCACTCCTCTCTCTCTGGTGCATCGAGTGCAATGGAACTTTGGGAAGGGGTTCATGGAAGACAGGCGATGATGTGGCTAGAGTTAAAGCGATTTTAGTGGTTAGAGGAAGGTGATCGAGTCATTTTCTGGTGAGGTTGGGTGCCCCAGTTTCTACTCTCCTGTTTGATTTTGCTTTGAAGCTTGAGTTTGTATTTGGATGATCGGGATTTGATGTTTGGAAGACGGTCGTGGTGTCAGAGGGTACAATGCTGATCATCATCGTCGAGGAAAACTGTGCAGGTGCACGGAGTGACTGATTGTGCCAGTGGTGGTGTTGTTTTTATGTGTTGGTTTTGACTCGAAGGTGATATCGGGTCTTGGAGGTGGTAACTCGAGTTAGAACTCGAGTAGAATGTAGGTGTTTAAAAGCTACAGGTTTATAAACTTTAGAATTTAATTTAAGTTTCTAAATCGGGTAGAAAAGGGAGTTTACTCGGGGGTTGACCCAAGTTATCTTCGGGTTTGACCCAAAGATTAGTAAATAGCAGTTTTTTCAAATGTTTTAAAAATCAAATTGGGTTTTGAAATATAAATTTAAATCTAGTTAAATTTCTTATTTGAACTTATTCTATTTATAATTGTTTCTTTAACAATTAATTAAGAGATTTTGAATTTTTTTTAGTTTAAATTTTATAAAAATTAAAGTGATTTTAAAACATCAATTTAAAATGAAAGTTTAAGATTTTATAAAAGTAAGTTTTAAAATACAAATTGTATGGAAAGCTCTACTTGATAATGTTTAAGTTACTTAAGGAAGTTAAGTATTGTTAACTTTTAATTTATCAAGTTAAATGGTTATCTTATTTCAAATCTTAATTAAAGGATTTAATTAAGTTTAGTTAATTACAATGTTAAAATGTTTCAAAAATGTTAACGCTAATTAAGGCATTAATGAGATAATGTTTTATCGTAAGATGATTAAAGGTTTAATGCCTTGAGATTAACTAAGTTAATTGTGGAAGTTAAGTATAATTAATTAATTTGATTAATTAATTATAAAGGATTAATAAAGTAATTAAATAAGAATAATTAAATGGTTTAATTAATAATTAATTAAAGGCTATTAATTGATTAATTTAAGGTTAAATAATTAATTTAGGATTAATTAAGGTGTGACCCCCCACCTCTATACCCACGCTAGCCAAGGACACTACAGGGTAATGCCGTCAACTAACACGGAGAATAAGGCTGGTTGGGAGCGACCATCTATAGCCTTGCTTTAACTATCCATTAAATACGTCGGAAAAAATCATACCTAATAGATCGACATATCCAATGAATACTTAAAACAAAACCATAGGTGGCTGGATCTATCAGAACAGAATATAATAACTCAAATGTAATATACATCACAGAACAGTAAATCATCATATACACATATATCGATACACAACAGAGTTTACAAAACAATACAAGTCAGGTGGTATAGCAGACCACAATATACGGACGAGTCAATAGAATAAATATCAGAGTTACTACAAAATGGGACTACACAAAAAGCTATGACAAAAAGAAGCTAGCGGAGTAGTCCATGCGGAAGCAAAATAGGCTAAGTCCAAATGCACCTAACCTGAAACATCTCGGCCTGACCCGAGTATAAAATACACGGGTCAGTCTAGCTAAACAAATCAGTTAGATAAACTGAACAACAATAAACCTGCAAGGTTACAAAGCATAATAGATATCTCCAAGGGAGATAACACAATCATCTAACAAAAGATGAATCATATAGAGCAAGCCTCATATCATCGGCAACATATAGAAACAAAGGATGCAAATATCCCAAATCAAGCCAAAAAGGCAATAACAAATACCAATAAGGTATACAAGTTCCACAAGGTAAACGCTACACATCATGCGGCTCAAAAAGACCAACACCGAAGGGCGATACTAAGGGAATATACATATGAATGAAACATCATAAAATTTGCTCGAGCTCAGTACTATACAAACAAGGATCCATGAGCCCGAAGACTCCAAACCCAATATCACCCATGCGGCTCGTAACGACCAACATCGGAAGCGATACTAAAGGGCAACCCAATATCACCCATGCGGCTCATAACGACCAACATCGGAAGCGATACTATAGGCAACAAACCCGAAGGTACAAACCCGAAGGCACATACCCGAAGGCAACAAACCGTAGTGGTGAAGGTCAGAGACCCAGTACTGGACACCACTAACTGGCGGAATGTGTCATAACTCTCAAAAAGGAATCCGAAAAGTGGTAACGTGAGTCCCATAACCACTCGTTCGCACTAAACGGTTTACTATCCGTTAGTTAATTTCACACTCAAAGCAGTACAAAGTTCACCTCATCTCATCGGTAAACCAGACACAAAGGTCAAAACAATCAATCGAATAGGTCGGGGATTAATCGGCAAGACAAACGCATGGATTCATGGTTCGTGTTTTACCCAACCATTTAATCACCCTTCCACTCCGCTCGAAGTGTGAAATTGTGTGTGCATTATAAATATAATTTAAGAATTGGAGAAGGAAACTTTTAATACGATTTAGAGGGATTATTTATGAAAACCCGTGAATGAAGTCAAAATTAAGTTATCAAAGCCAAAGATGCAATGACAACCACTAAAAAGCAACTTGAATCGATAAAATTTGGAAAACAAATCAAAATATGCAAAAATAGGCAAAACAGAAAAATAGGAGCAGGTCGGTCGACCGGTTGCAGGGCTCGGTCGGCTGGCCAGATGCATGAAATAAAAAAAACTCGACATGAGCAGGTCGGTCGACCGGCTGCAGGGCTCGGTCGGCCGAACTGCATAAATTTGCAGTTTCTACCCTTTTTTCCAATGAAATTCAAGTTCTTCCAAAATGCGACCGTTCAAGCAATGGACCTAAGGAGCCTTAGCCAATACATAGCCCAGCTCCATTAGCTCTCCGATTCGCTACCAAATACATGTTCCAATATCAAAGTTAGGATCTTTAAAGAATTGAACCCAAACACTAAAAATTTGGATATTCACCAATTCAATCCAAACCAAAAGCAAGAGCATATGAAAAAGTGTTAGGAATTCATACCCAACATCAATGAAATCAAGAGAAGTAGATGTGAGTTCAAAACTCACCTTATCCCAAAACAAGAAGATGAAGAAGAAGCTCAATATCAAGGAGAAGACCAACCAAACTCTACTTCAACTCAACAAGCTTCAATCTAAGAATAAAACATATATTTCCCAATTTAGGTTTAGGAAATTTTCTGAAATTGAAGAGGAGAAGAGTTGGAGAAGATGAAGAAGAACTTACCAATGGATTCTCTTTGATTGGAGCAAGAATTTGGAGTTTGCAAATGGATTTAGGGCTTGCAATTTCTATTTCTCTTTCCCTTCCACCATTTTTAGTTTTTGAGCTTAAGTTTTAAGAAATGGAATAAGTGAATGAGAGGAGAGGGCTGAGTTAGGGTTAATTAGATAGTTAGTGGGCTGAACCCAAACCCAAAACCCAATAGAAAAAGGGTCAAAATTTCACAAACTCCAAACATATCAAAGATTATACTCAAAAAGATCGCAAATGCCATTTTGGAACCAATGGAGGTAGTTTCGAGTTCCAATTCGGCCATTTGCAAAAAGTAGCTTTTCGGACCCAAAATCCGACTAACGACGCTATATTTAAATAAAACATTTAAATATATAATCGTTAAATATGCGGGTTGTTACAGATCTCCCCTCCTTACAAAATTGCGTCCACGCAATTCCTAGAGACGATATTTGTAACAATTACATACATACAATCAATCAAAAGAAAAGAAAATAAGCTTGAGATGAAAAGACATACTCACCGTTCTCAAGCTAAGAAAGAAAACTCGGGTAAGATCGCTCAATAAACTCTCTGGTTTCCCAAGTACAGTCATTGGGATTAGCGGACCATTGAACTTTAACGAGCGGCACGTCCTTGTTCCGAAGGTGTCGCACCTCCGTGTCAAGTACGCGAATAGGTTGTTGTACAATAGATAAGTCCGGTAAGACCTCAAGCTCTTGCAAATCAGGAGAAGTAATAACAGAATCCGACTCCCGAAGACACTTTCGAAGTTGCGAGACGTGGAACACGTCATGAATGCCAGATAAATGAGCAGGAAGTGAAACTCTATAAGCCACAGGGCCAATACGTTCAGTAATAGAAAATGGTCCTATAAAGCGAGGAGCCAATTTTCCAGTCGTACTGAAGCGCATCACCCCTTTCAAAGGAGAAACACGAATAAAAACAAGATCGCCGATCGAGAACTCGAGAGGCTTCCTATGGTTGTCCGCGTAGGATTTCTGGCGACTCTGTGCCTCTTTCATTCTCAATCGAATAAGATCAATCTTCTCGGAAGAATGACGAACAAAATCTGGACCAAGAATAAGCTTCTCTCCAGATTCTAACCAACATGAAGGTGATCGACATGGTCTTCCGTATAAGGCTTCGAAAGGAGCCATACCGATACTAGATTGAAAACTATTGTTGTAGGAGAACTCTACGAGAGGTAGGTGATCCTCCGAAATCAAAAATACAAATACGGAGAAGATCTTCCAAAATACGATTCACCCGTTCAGTCTGTCCGTCAGACTGCGGATGATAAGCTGTAGAAAAATTAAGCTTTGCTCCCAAAGCTTGTTGAAGACTCTTCCAAAAATGACTCGTGAATAAAGGATCACGATCACTCACAATAGAACTAGGAACACCGTGAAGTCTCACGATTTCCTTGACATATAACTTAGCCAAATGCGAAGCAGTTCTATTTGACTTAATAGGAATAAAATGAGCAGATTTAGTGAGGCGATCAATAATAACCCAGATGCTAGAATGGCCTGATCTCGAGCGAGGTAGGCCGTCAATAAAATCCATAGAAATCTGATCCCATTTCCACAATGGAATCTCAAGGGGCTGAAGAAGACCCAAAGGTTGCTGATGCTCAGCCTTAAAACGCTGACAAGTTATGCAATTGCTCACATAACTCGCCACATCGCGCTTCATGCCTTCCCAATAATAAAGACGATGCATATCGGCATACATCTTGCTACTACCGGGATGAATGATATACTTAGAACGGTGACAATCATCAAGAATGTCATGCCTAAGTGCAAAGTCAGAAGGCACAAAAAGACGGTTCTTCTTACGAAGACACCCATGAGAATCAATGCTAAAATCTTGCAACGCCTCATCACAAGATCCAGACTCACAAAGTTGAATAAGATGCAACAAATCAGGATCACGCCGCTGGGCATCGGCAATACGATCCAATAAAATAGGTCGAGCTCCCAAACTAAATAATAGAATAGGAGAATCAGAAGATGAACCTCGATCACGAATTTCATAAAAAGATAGAGTCTCAAGAACATTCCATTCGGCAAGCATCATAGAAATAACAGCCGAATGTTTGCGACTAAGCGCATCTGCAACACGATTACCCTTACCAGGGGTATACTGGATATCAAAGTCATAAGAAGCAAGAAACTCGAGCCAACGCTGTTGTATCATATTGAGTTCCTTCTAAGTGAACAAATACTTCAAGGATTTATGATCGGTATAGAGAATGAAGCGCTCGCCCAACAAATAATGTCGCCAAATCTTCAAGGCAAAGACAATGGCGGCTAACTCAAGATCATGAGTGGCATAGCGGACTTCATTCGGACGCAGTTGCCTAGAAGCATAAGCAACTACCCGATCCATCTGCATAAGAACAGCACCGAGATCACTACCACAAGCATCGGTGTAGACAACAAGATCATGATTCCCTTCGGGAACCATAAGAATAGGAGCATTAGTGAGAAGTTCCTTCAATGTCAGAAAGGAAGCTTCACACTTGTCAGACCAAATAAAACGAATGCCTTTCCGAGTAAGGCAAGTAAGAGGAAGCACAACATGGTAAAAAACCTTAATGAATCGACGGTAATAACCCGCCAATCCAAGGAAACTACGGATCTCATGCACATTCTCAGGCCTCTTCCAATTCTGGATGGCTTCGATCTTTGAGGGATCGACAGAAATGCCATCGGAAGATACAACATGGCCTAAGAACTTAACCTTATTCTCCCAAAAGTGGCACTTGGAGAATTTGGCTCTAAGCTGATGATGACGGAGAGTACTCAAGACAATTCTCAAGTGATTAGCATGCTCGGCTTCAGACTTAGAATAAATAAGGATATCATCAATGAAGACAAGGATGAACTTATCGAGATATTCCCGGAATACTCGATTCATGAGATCAACAAAGAAAGAAGGAGCGTTCGTCAAACCGAACGGCATAACGAGCCACTCGAAAGAACCATATCGAGTGCGGAAAGCTGTAAGAGGTATGCTATCCTCCGCGACTCGTAATTGATGAAAACCTGTGGCAAGGTCTAGTGAGAAAAGACCTTAGCACCACTCAATAGATCGAACATATCATCGATCCTAGGCAATGGATACCTATTCCTAATGGTCAACTCGTTAAGCTTGCGATAGTCAATGCAAAGCCTAAGAGTTCCATCAGACTTCTTCACACAGACGACCATGGATCCCCACGGAGAAAAACTAGACTGAATTAACTGCTTGGACTCAAGCTCTAAAAGCTGCTTCTTGAGTTCCTCATTTTCCTTTGTAGACATCCTCGTGGGAGGACGGCTAACTGGCTGCGCGCCTGGAATGAGATCAATGCGGAAGTCAATTGCCCGCTTGGGTGGCAAACCCGAAATAGGTTCAAAAACATCAGAAAAGTCACAAGCAATAGGAATACGAGATATATCATCATCATCTCGCGAATCAAGAGAATATAAAGCCATCTCGGAATTATCCACATCCCGAAGAATAAGAGACAGCTGAGGAGGTGAATCCGGATGTCGAAGATATAAAATTCTCTCCGAACAAATAATCCTGACATCATATCTCACTAGCCAGTCCATACCCAAAATCATATCAAATCCCGGACAAGAAATAACGTGCAAATTCGCACGAAAAGAAAAACCACATAAAACAATCTCAACATCATCACAAAGCAAACTAAGGGTCGCGGATCCCCCAATAGGATTCGCAATCCTTAAAGAAGTAACCATACAAGAAACATCCAAAGATAAATCATCAACGAGCTTTTTCGATACGAAAGAATGTGATGCACCCGTATCGAAAATAACTTGAATACTATGATCATAAAATAAAATATAACTTTCCAAAATAGATGGAGATATACCTTTGGGCTGAGAAGAACCTTCAGAAGCCTTGGTAGCATAAAGATTGCTAGACTTAGCACCAGCCGGAACAGTAGCACAAGCTGAAACATGATGACCTTCCTTCTTGCAATAACGGCAGAAGAGAGGCTTAGGACAAGCTCGAATAATATGATCCGGAGAACCACAATTGAAACACTTTTGAACGAAAGGTGTTCCGGAAGACTGAGGCTGAGAACTAGGACCACCAGTCTTCTTTTTCTTAGAAGGAAAAGGCTTCTTCTGAATTGGAAACGGCCTCTTGTTGGGGTTCTTGGAAACCTCAACATCAACATCACTATCACACTCCTTCTCGACTGTCTCGAGATGAAGCGCAGAATCAACCAACTCCTCAAAAGAAAGTTTAAGTTGGAGCAACAAAGATTTCTTAAGATATTTCTTAAGACCAGAAACAAACTTCAAATTCTTCTTATAAGAAGTACTGATGAATTCAAGATCATACTTAGATAAAGCCTCGAATGATGCAACATACTCAGAAACAGAAGACTTTCCTTGCTTCAACTCAAGGAAGCGACGGGTCAATAAAACTTTTTCAGATTCAGGAACGAACTTGAGTTCAAATCGCTCCCGAAACTGAGTCCAAGAAAGAGTTGACTCATCAATCTCGGCTATAAGAAGCTCATACCAATCAAGAGCACGCTCTTGTAATAAGCTAGAAGTTACAAGAACTCTATCATGGTCAGAAAGATCCATACGAGAGAAGATACGCTCGCATGTGCGAAACCAAGCTTGGACATCAAGAACGGATTCAGAGCCTTTAAACGGCTTTCCTCCAAGATGAGCAAAATCACTGCACTGACGTGCAAAGGCAGACTTGCGAGGTGGAGACACTCGAGGAGGAACTAGAGGCTGAGTGCTCCTAAACAATTCCAAAAACTGATCAGCAGACATATAAACGCCATCCGGATGTGAGCCACTGGATTGCCCAGCATCCGAACGTCGTCCCCTGCCTCTTCCAGCCATACGCTGAAGGTAAGATAAGAACAAGATTATTCACAAGGTAGATATTACAATATGGGATACTACGGAATAGAAATACATTCCTAGACGTATTCTCAAACTCTATCTAACCTTGATGGAATAAAGAGACACAATGATTCAAAGATTTGTATCACTTGTACACTTTGATGTACCATAATATGTGCATCTATTATGTGTTTATCATATTTTGTTCTGAACTCAGCTTCGATATCACGCTGTGACGCCCCACCTCTATACCCACGCTAGCCAAGGACACTACAGGGTAATGCCGTCAGCTAACACGGAGAATAAGGCTGGTTGGGAGCGACCATCTATAGCCTTGCTTTAACTATCCATTAAATACGTCGGCAAAAATCATACCTAATAGATCGACATATCCAATGAATACTTAAAGCAAAACCATAGGTGGCTGGATCTATCAGAACAGAATATAATAACTCAAACGTAATATACATCACAGAACAGTAAATCATCATATACACATATATCGATACACAACAGAGTTTACAAAACAATATAAGTCAGGTGGTATAGCAGACCACAATATACGGACGAGTCAATAGAATAAATATCAGAGTTACTACAAAATGGGACTACACAAAAAGCTATGACAAAAAGAAGCTAGCGGAGTAGTCCATGCGGAAGCAAAATAGGCTAAGTCCAAATGCACCTAACCTGAAACATCTCGGCCTGACCCGAGTATAAAATACACGGGTCAGTCTAGATAAACAAATCAGTTAGATAAACTGAACAACAATAAACCTGCAAGGTTACAAAGCATAATAGATATCTCCAAGGGAGATAACACAATCATCTAACAAAAGATGAATCATATAGAGCAAGCCTCATTTCATCAGCAACATATAGAAACAAAGGATGCAAATATCCCAAATCAAGCCAAAAAGGCAATAACAAATACAAATAAGGTAGACAAGTTCCATAAGGTAAACGCTACACATCATGCAGCTCAAAAAGACCAACACCGAAGGGCGATACCAAGGGAATATACATATGAATGAAACATCATAAAATTTGCTCGAGCTCAGTACTGTACAAACAAGGATCCATGAGCCCGAAGACTCCAAACCCAATATCACCCATGCGGCTCATAACGACCAACATCAGAAGCGATACTAAAGGGCAACCCAATATCACCCATGCGGCTCATAACGACCAACATCGGAAGCGATGCTCTATAGGCAACAAACCCGAAGGTACAAACTCGAAGGCACATACCCGAAGGCAGCAAACCGTAGTGGTGAAGGTCAGAGACCCAGTACTGGACACCACTAACTGGCGGAATGTGTCATAACTCTCAAAAAGGAATCCGAAAAGTGGTAACGTGAGTCCCATAACCACTCGTTCGCACTAAACGGTTTACTATCCGTTAGTTAACTTCACACTCAAAGTAGTACAAAGTTCACCTCATCTCATCGGTAAACCAGACACAAAGGTCAAAACAATCAATCGAATAGGTCGGGGATTAATCGGCAAGACAAACGCATGGATTCATGGTCCGTGTTTTACCCAACCATTTAATCACCCTTCCACTCCGCTCGAAGTGCGAAATTGTGTGTGCGTTATAAATATAATTTAAGAATTGGAGAAGGAAACTTTTAATACGATTTAGAGGGATTATTTATGAAAACCCGTGAATGAAGTCAAAATTAAGTTATCAAAGCCAAAGATGCAATGACAACCACTAAAAAGCAACTTGAATCGATAAAATTTGGAAAACAAATCAAAATATGCAAAAATAGGCAAAACAGCAAAATAGGAGCAGGTCGGTCGACCGGTTACAGGGCTCGGTCGGCTGACCAGATGCAGGAAATAAAAAAACTCGACATGAGCAGGTCGGTCGACCGGCTACAGGGCTCGGTCGGCCGAACTGCATAAATTTGCAGTTTCTACCCTTTTTTCCAATGAAATTCAAGTTCTTCCCAAATGCGACCGTTCGAGCAATGGACCTAAGGAGCCTTAGCCAATAGATACCCCAGCTCCATTAGCTCTCCAATTCGCTACCAAATACATGTTCCAATATCAAAGTTAGGATCTTTAAAGAATTGAACCCAAACACTAAAAATTTGGATATTCACCAATTCAATCCAAACCAAAAGCAAGAGCATATGAACAAGTGGTAGGAATTCATACCCAACATCAATGAAATCAAGAAAAGTAGATGTGAGTTCAAAACTCACCTTAACCCAAAACAATAAGATGAAGAAGAAGCTCAATATCAAGTAGAAGACCAACCAAACTCTACTTCAACTCAACAAGCTTCAATCTAAGAATAAAACATATATTTCCCAATTTAGGTTTAGGAAATTTTCTGAAATTGAAGAGGAGAAGAGTTGGAGAAGATGAAGAAGAACTTACCAATGGATTCTCTTTGATTGGAGCAAGAATTTGGAGTTTGCAAATGGATTTAGGGCTTGCAATATCTATTTCTCTTTCCCTTCCACCATTTTCAGTTTTTGAGCTTAAGTTTTAAGAAATGGAATAAGTGAATGAGAGGAGAGGGCTGAGTTAGGGTTAATTAGATTGTTAGTGGGATGAACCCAAACCCAAAACCCAATAGAAAAAGGGTCAAAATTTCACAAACTCCAAACATATCAAAGATTATACTCAAAAAGATCGCAAATGCCATTTTGGAACCAATGGAGGTAGTTTCGAGTTCCAATTCGGCCATTTGCAAAAAGTAGCTTTTCGGACCCAAAATCCGACTAACGACGCTATATTTAAATAAAACATTTAAATATATAATCGTTAAATATGCGGGTTGTTACATAAGGAAGTTGTCAAATGGTAATTAAGGACTGACTGACTATTAATTAAGGATGGGTTAACCTATTAATTAAGGATTAATCAAATGGTTAATCAACTAGTATAAGTAATTAAGGATTAATTAGTTGGTGTAATTAATTAAAAGATTAATATAATTAAATAAGGAGTTACTTAATTAAGCTAAGTAATTACAGAATGGATATTACTGTTATGATTGATTAATGCTGATTAATGGGAGTAATTAATTAATGTAATTAACTAATGTAATTAATTAAAGGATAATTACTTTATGTAATTAAAGATAATTAATCAAGGATGATTAAATAATTTATTTGTAATTAATGTTAAGTAAGCAGGATTAAGGGTGATTGAAGTAATTAATTTAATTTGTTTAAATTAATTAGAAATGGTATGACTAATTTATCTTCCTTATGATGGAATAATATTACATGCCTTAGACTGATTGATATCTCGGATATATGATTTGTGATGTTATGTGATATAATATGTTGGCTTTAAACTAAGATAATGTGGTTATCTATCGATGATGAGTTAATGTGTATAGGTGACACCCTGTATTTGAGGTTTGAATTGTGTTTCATTTGAATAATTTGAGATAAGATGGTATTGAATTCAAAGAGACCGGTGTTGGGTATTAGTAAATACCCGAAACCACTTCAATTCTTTATAGATTGATATGTGAAATCAATAGGCTGGTATGGAATGATTAAGTGAATTGGACCATTTAATCTAAGTTTGGCACTTAGAAATTAATGTGTGAAATAAGTGATGTCTATAATAACTTGTGAAGTTGTAAGTTGATATAAGTTACCCCGGGTTTATATAAGTTGTATGCTTCTGGTTTCTATCCTGACCCGGGTGTTACTTTGATGTAATGCTCGGGTCAGATCGAGTACTACAACCTTTCAGGTAAGGACGTTCTGGAGCTCGGGGGAGTGCATGATGGCAGGATCGTATGGAGTGTAATCCGCTGTGATATTATTGAATTGTATCTGGACAAGTTATTTTAACTGTCCTATATTTGTGTAAATATTGTAACTCTGATGTATTACTGAATATTAACTAATACAGTTTTCCTTTTTATAAAGTTATTTTATGTGATATTATATTTTGATCCGCTGCGAATGTGAGAATCTGTGTTTTGTTCTGTTTCTTCTTCTATCTCTTTTCTTCTTTTTTCCTAACTATCTGGAATTTTTGGGTCGTTACAAGATCGGTCTCGAGTAAAAGAAGATTTGTCTCGGGTCGGTTGAAGTACATCGGTGGTTTTCCTTTAACAGTTAAATATTTTTTTTAATTTTTTTTAAAAAAAATGAAAAAAGAAGAAGATCCGAGGTCTAGGCTCGAGTATGATCTGGGTTGGACTCTTGTAATGTTTATAACATTTTAAAGGCTTAAATAAAGTAAGTTTTTAAATAAATCAAGTTTAAAGCTACTTCTTAAATCAATATTCTTTGTATAATAAATGTTTTTAATAATTGGTTTAAGAAGTTGTATGATTTATTTTTCTTAAATAATTAAGTCAAATTTCTTAAGTTATTTTAACTTAAATTGAATGTGGAATTAAGTAGTTTATTATAAAAGTAAAATGTGTGATTATGATAATTATTTCCAAGATTTATTAAATATGTTTTCATGATTTAATTAAGTAATCAATTAAGATAAAGGGTTATCTTTAACTAAGTAGTGTAAGTAAGTAAAGGTTTAGTAATAAGTTTTAAACAACAATTAATTAATTAAGTAAGATAAATAGTTTACTTTTAATGAATTAAAGTTTGAGTAATTAAAGAATAATTACTTAACGTAATTAATTAAGGCAGGTGGATTAATGGATAATTACTAAATGTGATTTATTAAAAGGATAATTACTTAATGAGATTAATTAAGTATAATTACGCACTTTAATTAATAATAGATTATTACTTAATGTAATTAATGGATAATTACTTTGTTTGATTACATTAAATGATAATTAATTAATTAAGGTTAATTTATGTACGTGATTAAAGGTAATTAATTACTTAAAGATATTTACTTAATTAAATGTAATTAATGGTTAAAGTTGATTAATCAAGTGATTAAAGGATAATTATTCAATGTAATTAAATTTGTGATTTGTTAATATATGTGATCAGGGATAATCACATATGGTAATTAACTAAGGATAATAAATTAAATGGTAATTAATTAAGGGTTAATTAATTAATAAAATTAATTAAGGATAATTAATTAAAGGATAATTAAATAATTAAAGGCTAATTATTTAATGATTAAAGATTGATTGATTTATTAATTATGATTGATTAATTAATAATTAAAGGTTAATTAATTTATTATTGAAGGTTAATTAATAAATGATTAAAGGATACTTAATTAAAATGTTTTGTAATTAATTAACATTAATTAACCAGGATTAGTAATTTATTCATAAGTAATTAATCCGATAAATTGATTAATTGATCTTACTTATGAATGTTTGGATTGTATTGAATATTTGAATTGTTTGATATGTGATATGAATTGTGTGAATTGAGCTGTGAACTGTGATTTATTTATCTGTGATGAATTTACATGTTTATCTGTGAATTTGTGAATGAAGATAAGCGTTATAGTGTATACTGCTTATCTATGTTGTTGTGCTTGAATTGATAATGGTTATGGTATGTTGTTGTGTGTAAAACCCCTGGACTTCACCACACACAAAAAATGGATTTCATGGGAAAATTGGTTAAGTCATAGATATTTTGAATTTTATATTATTTTATTTAAAAGTTGAATTTTTAATTTAAAATGGTTTGGAAATGGAATTAGGTTGAATATGTAACGCTTTTGAAAGGGAAGTTTTGAAATTGAAGTTTAGTTTGAATATACTATATCTTGTTAAATATTATTTAAAATTATTTTAGAAATCATGGTATGAAAAGTTTATACAATATATATATATATATATATATATATATATGGATTTAAAACTATTTTAAATAAATTGTTTTGGGAATTTGAATTTAATTCAAATTAGACCTTGCCAATGATACGGCAGTTCGTTGATTTACTAGTTTATACTTTTAAAGGCTATAACTTGTGTATATTTGATCAGCTTTTTCCGAAATGAAAAGTATTTGTTTTCAAATGATAATAGCTTTCAAAAAAGAATGGATTTCCAGTTTTTGTTGAAAAGGGTTTCAAATCTGAAATGGAATTATTTTGAAAGCTATAGATGAATCTTTGTTAAAGTTTGGTGAACTTTGTTTTCAAACTTAAGAGGATCTTAAAGGTGTATCTTTTGTATAAAAGATTTGAAATGGAAATAGTTTTGAAAGCTATGAATTAATCTTTGTGAAAGATTGGTGAACCTTGTTTCAAATTAAAAGCGGTCTTAAAAGGCGAATCTTTTGTTTAAAAAGAGATTAAAGTGGAAATTTGTTTAAATCATTCAAAAGGAAAGGTTGTGGGCTAAATGTTGTGACTTAACCAAAATTCCAATATATCCATATAGTTTTAAATTAAGCGCTCATAATTTGGTTTAGCCGGGAGAGGAATTTATGTCATATAACCCATTTCGAATAATGATACGACCAAATGTATAGCATTTGAAGACCGGTGGTGAAGATCGGGTATTTTCGAGAACGAAAGGATTACTATCAAATTTCTTTGCACTAAGTCACGCTGGTATAGAGATCTCCATATGTGATGGGGAGTCCGATCGGGATCGTGAATACCCGGATTGCAAGGGATTCTTTTGAAGTGACTTCGGTTCCGTTCGAACCCAGAACGGACTTGTATGGATGTATGTCTGACATTACACTTTGAGATGAAAAGCTGGTTTCTATCAAATACATTTTTGTTCAATGGCGGAGAATTTATTTTCCTAGCTAAACATCCTTCTCTGAGACGTACAAGCTCAGAGGTTATGTAGTTGATATTTACTAGTGATACATTCCCAATTTGGTAATGTCGCATGCTGAGTGCTGCTGATCATTTGTTGATCAAAGCATGGCTCTTTTGAAAAGAGTAGCTTTGTGGACGAGATCTCGTCGAACCTCACAACCCAAAAATGGTCGAAACAGGAAGTATACGGTAAGGTTATGAGGGTTGCGCCCTTTAGGGTATGTCCATTTCCTTCTGGATGAAAGTGGTATCAACGTATAGAGCCTAGATACTAAACTTATGTGGTTGCTACAAATTTATGCTTTGTGGTTGTTGGTGTTGAGAGCTCTTGGATAAAGGTCAGTGACGACCTGGGGATGGCATTACTCGTGGAAGTTAGTTACCTAGTTACAGATGTAACCTGGCCTTGTGTTGGCAGAGGGCTGGTTAAGTTCTCGGGGCATCCCTCTAGAGGCATACCCATGTGGCATAGGGTGTTCCTTAGCCTGACCATTTGTTGGAAATCCAATCATCAATACGCGCCCTGTACGATTTTAGTTGTATAACCTACCATTTACTTGTGGTGGTGACCTGCCGTTTAACTGGCAGCTATAGTAGGCATTCTACGAAATGTGTGTGCTGGCTAAGATTAGTACTATACTTTCGAAAGGTTTTCTGCACTATGCACTAATAATAATATTAAAAGGAATTTTCGTGTATCAAGCATGTTTGACTATTATAAGGAGAAATTTCCTCTAATTGTGCATTTGCATTATGTGTGTGGCGGGAGGCCTTATGGTAGTTCCATTTTCCAAAAAGCATAGCGAATTTCTTTTAAATTCTTTTTGTTTATTTTTGTTTAAAATAAACTGTTTTTGTTTGCTCACTCCAGTCCCATGACCGACCGGGAGTTTATTGTTCCCTTTCTAAACTCTGGGTGCCCATAATTTTCCACATGAACAGCCTAGAGTCAAATTTTCAGATAATCAATTAATAGGTGTATCTTTTGGCAATCTTCTCTAATCTTTGGGTTTGGGATCGCATTTGTTTCACATGACTGACCTTTCTTAATACAATGTCATGATGGTAGTTCGATCTTGAAGTTTTGAGCTTTGGCAATTAGAGATGCAGTAACTGTGTTCTTTTGGAAGACCATTTGGTGCTATGTTTACCTGCTACTGTTCCGCTGTTGTATCTTGTCTCTCATATTGATATTCAATTGTATTATTGTTGTATCGAATACTATGTATTAATAAAATTATTCATTCTATTCCGCTATGTTGTTTAGTTAATGTGTTATAAGCTCCGGTGCGAATCGAATTTCGAAGTTTGAATTTGCGGCATTCGAATTTGGGGAAAGTATGGATGTCGATTTTCAGACGCTGGATTTCGGGTCATGACATTTTGGTATCAGAGCCAGGTTTCGATCTTGGGACCCGTGGGCTGTAACGATCCTGGTTTTGAGTCAAATTTAAATTTGTAATTGGAATAAAATTTGGATTAAATTGAGAATTAATTTGAATTTTTCCGAATTTAATAAGATATTTGTTTGTTTATTAATATATATGTATATGAATTGATCATAAATTTAATTTTGGGTTGGTATTTCATAAATAAATATCTTATGAATATATTGGATTTGAAAAACATTTTATTTTAAACTAATAGATTTTTTTTCTAATTTTAATATATATATATGCATATGATTTAAATTTAGTATAATAAATTTTCAAAAGGGTATTTAAAGGATAAATTATAATATATATACATGTTTATTTATTAATGTACATAGATAAATATTTATCTAAAGGTATAATAGTTTTAATTTATAATAAAATTTGATAAAAAAGTTTATGTAAATAAATATAGTTTATATATATGAAAATATAAAAGTAAAACATAATACATATGTAAATATATATAAATTTTCCAAAAGCTATCTAAAGAGTTAAATTCAAAAATATACATATTATATATTTATTTATTTATGTTTAATTAATTTTAAATCACGTTCTTTAAAGTTATAAATATATATGTAAAAGGAAATTGATTTATTTAAATTGAAAATATGATATAAAAAATTTATTTAAATATAAATACATGTAAAAGACATGTGTAACCTTAATAATTTATAGACTTACATGTGTAAGTATTTTAAAACATGAAAGTATACAAGTGTAATACATGTAGTGCAAAATAAACAAGTGTCATTTGTCATTTATTTTCAAAATAATGAAAAAAATTAAAAATATGTTGTATATATACATATCTCCCTCTCTTCTCATTTTTAGCTCGTGTATTCAAAACATAAGAGATAAATTAATTCACAAATTACAAAATAAAAAGGTTTAAAACACAATTTATAAATTAATTTAAGATAAGGGTTTGGACATAAAAATACATGTTTGTGACAATTGTAAACTTATTAACTCATGCAATTACATTTGTAAGCATAGATGAACAAGTGGCAAATACATGTTTTATTTTAAACTAAAATTTTAATTAACATGTATTAGAGAAAGAAAACTAGGCATCATTATCGCTTCTCAAATCTTCCCTATCTCTTTATTCATTTTCAAACCTGTAAACTAAAAAAAAAATGAAACCAGACAAGATTCAAGCAAATACAATTCAAAAATAAAAAGCAAAGCAACTGATCAAATTTCAAAAAAAGAAAAAGAAAATCAAACTCAAGATTCAAAATAATTTCAGTTTTCAAAAGGCAAGCTATTATTAAACCTGAGGCTTCAGTTTCAAATCAAATACTTCATATCCAAATTCAACAAAAGATCAAGCAAATCATTCCTTGTTCAAAATCAAAAGCAGTTCCAGGCATACGCAATTTCCCAGGCTTCTGTGTATTTCTATTTTCCTAAAACAGGTGAGTAAACCTTTGTTTTAAAATTTAAATTTGGTCATATATGTATATATACACTTTGATGCATGCAATAGTGATATAGTGTGTGTATATATATAGTTTACATGAATATTTGGATGAGAATGTAATTATATATATATGTATATATATATGACATGTCTGTGTATATCTAAATATTTAGGTAGCCTCTGTTCTTAGTTTGCAGGCTCAAAATTCAATTCAAAAATCAATCTCTTTTGCTTCAATGTCCTTCAGATTTAAAAGAAAATTGTTTGTATTAACCAATTCTTGTTTTTAAAAAATGTTATAAGTATAAGCTGAAGGTAATTAACCAGAAAATAGGACTTTACAGTGAAAAACTAATTCAAGTTAAATTTCGATTATTAAATTTCCTGGTTTTGATTGTAGATTTGGCTTCGTACCTAGAAATCAAGATTTTTGGTATATAAATCAAGATTTTTAGGTCTGTGGTTAACGGAAATTCTCGAGTTGAACGGTATTAGAAAATAGTCGATTCTCGTCGATTGTGGAAGAGTTGATCATTGAGGTCTCAACTGGAGGTAGCTTGGGAATCGGGACGTACCAGAAAAAGGGTCGGAGGGTTCAATGATCCTCATAGCGGGAACGTGATGGAGTTGTAGGGTTTTATAGCCTATTGGGTTCGTCCCTGATTTCGAGTCAATTCCTCTGACTATGGTGCATCGGACTTGTCAGGATGGGTGGGATAGAAGTGCAGGACGATGGTGAGTCCGTGTACATGGTGTCGGGGTTTTTGGTGGTCGCTGGAGTTGATGTGAGGAAGTTTTTGGTGATCGAATTGGTTCCTGGTTTCATTTGAACTGCTCGATTTCGTACGGGTGACCGTTACGTTGTTCTGGAGGTTGAAATCGTAGGTGAGTGCTGTCTTGACTTATCAGAGGTGGTGGTGATGGTCGAAGATGCTCCGACCATCTGTGCACGTGTACGAGTGTTTATCTGTTTTTAGCTGGGTTTGTGGAGCTCGGGAATGTTGGGTGATGGCCTCGGGATCGATCTCGAGTAAAAGAAGATTTGTCTCAGGTCAGTTTTACCACGTGAGTGGTTTTCCTTTAACAGTTAAATTTTTTTAAAAATAAAAATATAGAGTAAGATCTCGGGTCTAGGCTCGAGTGTGATCCGGGGTTGGACTGGGGTAATGTTTAATAGTTTTAAAGGTTTAAATAAAGTAAGTTTTTAAATAAAGCAAGTTTAAAAATACTTCTTAAATCAATATTCTTTGTATAATAAATGTTTTTCATAATTGGTTTAAGACGTTGTATGATTTATTTTTCTTAAATTAATTAAGTCAAATTTCTTAAGTTATTTTAAATTAAACTGAATATGGAATTAAGTAGTTTATTATAAAAGTAAAATGTGTGATTATGATAATTATTTCCAAGATTTATTAAATAAGTTTTAATGATTTAATTAAGTAATCAATTAAGATAAAGGGTTATCTTTAATTATGTACTGTAATAAATTAAAGTTTATTAATAAGTTTTAAATGACAATTAATTAATTAAGTAAGATAAATAGTTTATCTTTTAATGAATTAAAGTTTGAGTAATTAATGAATAATTACTTAATGTCATTAATTAAGGTGGGTGGATTGATGGATAATTACTAAATGTGATTTATTAAAAGGATAATTACTTAATAAGATTAATTAAGTATAATTACTCAGTGTAATTAATAAAAGATTATTACTTAATGTAATTAAGGGATAATTACACTGTATGATTACATTAAAGGATAATTATTTAATTAAGATTAATTAATGTAAGTGATTAAAGGTAATTAATTACTTAAAGATATTTACTTAATTAAAAGTAATTAATGATTAAAGTTGATTAATCAAGTGATTAAGGGATAATTACCCAATGTAATTAAATTTGTGATTTATTAATATAAGTGATTAGGGATAATCACTTATGGTAATTAACTAAGGATAATAAATTAAATGGTAATTAATTAAGGGTTAATTAATTAATAAAATTAATTAAGGATAATTAATTAAAGGTTAATTTTTTAATGATTACAGGTTGATTGATTTATTAATTAAGATTGATTAATTAATAATTAAAGGTTAATTAATTTTGTTATTAATGGTTAATTAATTAATGATTAAAGGATAATTGATTAAAATGGTTTGTAATTAACTAATGTTAATTAACCAGAGTTATTAATTTATTCATAAGTAATTAATTTGATAAACTAATTAAGTGATCTTACTTATGAATGTTTGGATTGTATTGATATTTGAATTTTTTGATACCCCTTATGTATGATACTCTGTGATATGAATTGTGTGAATTGAGCCGTGAACTGTGATTTATTTATCTGTGATGAATTTCATATTTATCTATGAATCTGTGAATGAAGATAAGCGTTATAGGGTAACCGCTTATCTATATTGTTGTGCTTGAATTGATAATGGTTATGATATGTTGTTGTTGTGTGTAAAACCTTTGGACTACACCACACACACAAAAAAATATGGATTTCACGAGGAACTTGGCTAAGTCACAGATATTTTGAATTTAATATTATTTTATTTAAAAGTTGAATTTTGAATTCAAAGTGGTTTGGAAATGGAATTGGGTTGAATATGGAAAGCTTTTGAAAGGAAAATTTTGAAATTGAAATTTAGTTTGAATATACTATATCTTGTTAAATATTATTTGAAATTATTTTGGAAATCATGGTTTAAAAAGTTTATACAATATATATAAGGATTTAAACTATTTTAAATAAATTGTTTTGGGAATTTGAATTTAATTCAAATTAGAACTTTCCAATGATACGACAGTTCGTTGATTTTCTGGTTTATACTTTTAAAGGCTATAACTTGTGTATATTTGATCAAATTTTTCCGAAATGAAAATTATTTGTTTTCAAATGATAATAGCTTTCAAATAAAGAATGGATTTCCAGTTTTTGTTGTAAAGGGTTTCAAATCTGAAATGGAATTGTTTTGAAAGCTATGGATGAATCTTTGTTAAAGATTGGTGAACTTTGTTTTCAATTTTAAGAGGATCTTAAAGGTGTATCTTTTTTATAAAAGATTTGAAATGGAAATAGTTTTGAAAGCTATGAATTAATCTTTGTGAAAGATTGATGAACCTTGTTTCAAATTAAAAGCGGCCTTAAAAGGTGAATCTTTTGTTTAAAAGGAGATTAAAGTGGAAATTTTTTTAAACCATTCAAAAGGAATGGTTGTGAGTTAAAGGTTGTGACTTAACTAAAATCCCAATATATCCATATAGTTTTAAATTAATCGCTCATTATTCAGTTTAGCCGAGAGAGGACTTTATGTCATATAACCCATTCTGAATAATGATACGACGAAAGGGATAGCATTTGAAGACTGGTGGTGAAGACCGGCTATTTTCGAGAATGAAAAGATTACTTATCGAATGTCTCTGCACTGAGTCACGTCGGTATAGATATCTACATATGTGATAGGGAGTCCGATCAGGATTGTGAATACCCGGATTGCTAGGACTTCTTTTGAAGTGCCTTCGGTTCGGTTCGAACTCGAAACGGACTTGTATGGATGTATGTTTGACATTACACTTTGAGATGTAAAGATCATTTCTATCAAATACATTTCTGTCCGGTGGCGAAAAATTTATTCACTTAGCTTAACACCATTCTCTAAGACGTACAAGCCTAGAGATTAGCCTAGAGATTATGTAGTTTATATTTACTAGCAATATATTCCTAATTTGGTAATGTGGCATGCTGAGTGCTGCTAATCATTTGTTGATCAAAGCATTGCTTTTGTGAAAAGCGCAGCTTTGTGGACGAGACCTCGTCGAACCTCACAACCCGGAAATGGTGGAAACAGGAAGAATACGACAATGTTATGAGGGTCATGCCGTTTAGGGTATGTCCATTTCCTTCTAGATAAAATTGGTATCATGGTATGGAGCCAAGATGCTTAACTTATGTGGTTGCTGCAAATTTGTGCTTTTTGGTTGTTGGTGTTGAGAGCTCTCGGATAAAGGTCGGTGACGATCGAGGGATGGCATTACTCGTGACAGTTAGTTACCTAGTTACAGAGGTAAACCGGCCTTGTATTGGCAGAGAGCCAGTTAAGTTCTCGTGGCATCCCTCCAGAGGCATACCCATGTTGAATAGGAAGTTCCTTAGCCTTACAATTTGTTGGAAATCCAATCACCAATACGCGTGCTGTACGGTTTTAGTTGTATAACATACCATTTACTTATGGTGGTGACCTGCCGTTTAAGTGGTAGCTATAGTAGGCATACTAAGAAATGTGTATGTCGGTTAAGATTAATATAATACCTTTGAAGGTTTTCTGCACCATGCAGTAATAATAATATTAAAAGGAATTTTCGCATATCAAGCATGTTTGACTATCATAAGGTGAAATATCCTCCAATTGTGCATTTGCATTGTGTGTGTGGCGGGAGGCCTTATGGTAGTTTCATTTTCGAAAAAGCATAGCGAATTTTAAAAAAATTATTTTTGTTTGTTTTTGTTTAAAATAAACTATTTTTGTTTGGTCACGCCAGTCCCATGATTGACCTAGAGTTTATCGTTCCCTTTCTAAACTCTAGGTGCCCACAATTTTCCACACGGGCAGCCTAGAGTCATATTTTCAGAGTGGGAAGACCACTTAGTAGCTTCGCTACACTTTTGTTTTGGGAAATGGATTTGATTTGAATTTCTTGAGTAAAATTTGATGTATAGAAATATATATTTATATATGTATATATTATTTCAAAATGATTTGAAGTGAAACCGGAAATTAATCCTTCAATTCTATGTCAAGTTGTAACGGCCCAATTTTTCGACGCCCGAAAGTCGACATCAATACATCAACTGTATCAAATGCCGAATAATCGAATGCGGAAAAACCGAAATGTTAGGGTTAAAGAAGAAGAAGATAGAAGAAGAAACAGAAACAACAACAGAATCTCACAATTCGCAGCAGAACAAATATAATAGATAAATGAATAATCTTTAAAACAAAAGCACTATATCATTTTTATACATACCATTATCAGAGTGTTACAACAACAATCAGCGAAAAAGAAATATTATATAATAGTGATACGCCTCGCCATCCAGCTTGAACTCCATATCTCCACAGCATATATCTTGACTTCGCTCCGAATAACTGATAACCTGACTCAAGGCTACCAGTGTGGAAAATTATGGGCACCCAGAGTTTAAAAAGGGAACAATAAACTCTAGGTTAGTCATGGGACTGGTTGAGATCTTAAAAACGGTTATTTTCACAAAGAAAAGGAAAAGAAATCCGCTATGATATTGGAAAATGAAACTACCATAAGGCCTCCCCGCACACAAAATGCAGGCGCACAATTGGAGGAGATTTCTCCTTATGATAGTCAAACACACTTGATACGCAAAATATCTTTGATATTATTATTATTAGTGCATAGTGTGGAAAGCATTTTGAAAGTATACTATAAATCTTAGCCAGGATAGGTACCATTATATTATGCGTACTATAGCTACCTCCTGAGAAGGCAGGTTATACAATTGCAATTGTAAAGGGCTCGCATTATTTCTTTGGATTTCCAACAAATGGTTAGGCAAAGTAACTTCCTGGGCCACATGGGTACGCCTCTGGAGGGGACTCCCTGAGAATTTAACCAGCGCTCTGCCAACACAACGCCGGGTTACCTCTGTAACTAGGTAACTACTACACGACAATGCCATCCCCCGGTCGTTAGCGACCTTTATTCGAGGACTCAACCATAAAGCAAAACCAGCAAGTATAATAAATTTGCAGCTACCACATATGCTAATATCTGGGCTCCATACCATGATACAACCCTTTTCAAGAAGGAAATGAAATACCCTCATAGGGTGCTACCCCAAATAACCTTGCCCCATCCTTCCTGTTTCGACCATTTCGGGGTTGTGAGGTCCGACGAAGTCTCGTCCACAAAGCTACAATTTTCACAAAGCCATTCTTCGATCAACAAATGATTAGCAGCACTTCGTATGCCATATTACCAATTTGGAAATATATAACTAGTAACCATCAACTACATAACCTCTGAGCTCGTACGTCTCAGAGAAAGGGTGTTAAGCTAAGAGAATAAATTCTCCCCCACCAACAGAAATGTATTTGATGGAAACCATCTTTACATCTCAAAGTGTAACATCAGACACACATCCATGAAATTCCATTCCGGGATCGAATGGAATCGATGGCACTTCAAAGACACCCTTGCAAATATGGATATTCACTAATCACGTCCGTAATCCCCATCACAAAGGGTGGTAAAATCTCTATACCGGAGCAACCCGGTGCAGAGACATTCGACATGTAATCCTTTCTGTAACGACCCAGAATTTTTGATAATTAAAATTTGAATATTTAATTAATTTTAGATATTAATGAGTGAATTTATAAGTCAAATAAATTTTAATTTGAATTATTGGATTTAACTGAATAATTAAATCGATAATTTAATACGTTAAATTATGGAAATAATTGAAAATTGGGTTAAATATGATTGAAAATGATTTTTAAAATTTTATTTTATCATGTTGAAGTTAGAATGATATTTTAGAACTTTTAAAATCGAATTAAAAGTTAATTTGTGAAAATTGAATATTTTAATATTTAAATCGACTAGTGAAAATAGTCAATTTTTGAACAGTCTCAGAATTGAACGAAACCAGTTCCATTGGATCCATAATAGTTAGTTATTACCGGATTTCAATTTTCGTGTCAATCGGAGCTACAGTTTGATCGTGGCAGCTCGAAACGCATCGATTTATTTTTAATTTAAATTTGACGAGTGAGTGAAAATAGCCATTTTTCAAAAAGTCTCGGATTTCGACAAAACCAGTTTCATCGGAGCCGTAATGTGATATTATTGTAAGGTTTCAAATTTCAAGTCAATTGGATTTACCGTTTGTCCATTACGAATTAAAACGCCTAGAAATCGACTTAAATCGGTTTAATTCAAATTGAGCGTTTATAGCCATAACTCGCACATACTTCCGAATTAGCTTCCGAAACCTGTTCCATTGTGTCCGGAACGCGGGGTAAACCTTAGAAACGCTGGTTACGGCGCGTAAATCGGAGTTCGGAATTTCCGGATGAATAGTGTCGAACGAAACTCTATAAGTAGACCCACCTCTTCATAATTTGATAAAAAATAACCCTAACCCTAATCAAAACTGCACAGCCGCCACCCCCCCCCCCCCCCTGAACGGCCAGAATTTGCCAAACTTCTTTCCTCTAGATCTTCCAATCCATCAGCAATTAGATGAAGCTTCCAACTAGAAAGTTGTAGAGCACAACACGAACTAGAGATCCAATGGTTATGATCGAATTTGGAGCGACGATGGAGGAGAAAAGGAGGCCGTTCTCTTCAGGCCTGCACACGAAATTCGAGGCTCATCATGAGGCCGAGCTCCACATGCTTCAGGCCGAGCATAGCTTAGGTCATGAGCTTCGAGATGAAGGTGGTTTGATCGAATTTCGTTGAGTAATCGCGATGCAAATCGAAACCCTAGTATGGATGGAGTGGGTTCAAGTTGCGGCCTAATTCCTGTAGAAGAACGTGAAGAGGAGAGAAAAGGTGGACGGCCAAGATCTGCAGGTGATGGATCTAAGGGCTGAGATGAGTTGGGGTTTAAAAATTTAAAGTTTATGTTGATTTGTTTATATAAATTCGAGCAAACTTCAAAAATACATAACTTTTTCATACGAGGTCGAAAAAATGCAAACTCAGTTGCGTTGGAATCGTATGGACGAGCACTACGCGATGGAGTTAGTTTGCAGTCGATTGGAGTTAGTGAGAATTTTGGGTAAAATTAAACGTCCGTTTAATTTTATTCGAAATAAATCGCTAAAAAGGAAATTAAAATCAAGGTGAGAATTTCTCACTCAATCGAATTAATTTCGATTTTATTTTAAATAGTTAGATTTAAAATATTTGAATGCATGTTTGAATGTTGATTGATATCTATTGATTGTTAAAATAGACATTATACACCGTTAGTAAGCGGATGTTATTTATTAAAAACATATACCGCGAATATTTCATAAACAGTGAAATTGGTATTATATATAGTAGCAATATATATATATTGGCATATGTATATATTGCAGTTGTTGATTCCCCGCATTTTTTTTAGCGGATGAGACCCTATTACGCCGTTATTAAGCGGATAATATTTAATAAGAACATATACCGCGATAATTTCGTACTGGAGCGAAATTGGTATTGTGCTAATGTTTTTGGATGCAGGAAAACAGGTTGGAGGGATCCAACTGGATTCCTCAACAGTTTTTATTTGATTTCAGATATTTTGATATTTGATGGATTTTCATATTGATATATGATATCGTTGTTGTCGTGATTGACTATTTGGTGTGTAGCATCATTGGACCCAGATTTTGGGATTTTAAAATGATTTATAAAGTGATTTTTGAAAATATAAAATATTTTGGAATTGATCCATTTTAAATAAATAAACGTTATAATTTTTAATGTTATAAAAATTATGATTTTTGAAAAATATAGTTAAAAACTGATTTTTGAGAATATGATGCTAATGATTTTATAAAATAGTTTAATTGGGATTTTAGAATTTATTGTGAAAAGTTTAAATATAGGATTTATAAAATTTAATTTTTTTATGAATCAAAATGGTGGAATAATAAAGGAGATTTAAGACGTTTTAAAAGAATAATATAAATTGATTTATATTAAGAGATTTATAAATGGATATTTATAAATTGAAATATGGACATTTTAAAACAAGTTTTATAAGTGTTTGAATGAAGTGAAAATGAATTTCATAATTTAATGAAATTTATAGAATTATAAACTGTGAAGTTATAAATAAAATTTATAAATAGTAAGATTTATAAATTGGTGAAGTTAATTGAGGAATAGATTTGGGTGAATAATTGAATCTTATAAGTTATAAGATTTATGATTATGAAGTTCAAAGGAACGATTTTTGTAAACGAATAGATTATAAGTATTTAACTTATAATATGAACTTTTAGTTTATAATTAAGTTATAAACTGGAATAGGTTAATAAAAGAATTTATAAAAAGGAAGTTTTTATAAATAAATAGAAATGGAATTTATAAACGTTGTTTTATAAATTCGCAAATGACTTATTTTGATAAGTAAAATTGTTGAAACCTATTAATGGAGTTATATTCACGTTTTTGAATAGTGAATAATTCTTTTAAATAAAATGTATAAAAGAATGAAATTTATTAACGTAGTATATTCACGTTTTTGAATAGTGAATAATATGTTAAAGAAATTGTTTTGAATGAGATGTTTAAATTGAATTAAAACGATCTAACGAAGTTTTAATTGTGTTGAGATTCGAAACCATAGATTTCAACATTTATTGTTGAAATAGACGTTTTCGAGAAATAAAAGGAAATGGTGGACTATAACACTGTTGTTATAGTAAATGATTTCCGAAAGGAAATGTTTTGTATAGTATTGGGATTTATATATCTATTTTAATTTCGAATCCCTATACTAGTGATTTTGGGACGTCGTAACGATGTTTTACGCAACATTCGTTTTGGCCCAAATAAATATGTTTATGAGAATGATTTCCTTAAAGAATGAAATATATACTTAATTTCGGTTTAAGTATATTGAATATTTTCTAAGTGTTGAAAATAAATAAAATTTGTGAATTACTTATGAATAAATAAGTATGGAAATGTTTTCCAATATAAAGTGAATATTTTGAGAATTCATCTTTTTGAAGATAAATTGAAAAGAAATATTGAAATGAATAATTGAAACCGAATATTCATTGATATGTTGGAATTAAAAAATTCACTAAGGAATTTATAAAGGAAGTGGAATTTGTCTAAAAATAAATATTGATTTATTTTTGAAGTGTGAAATAATATATCTTGTAAAGATATGTTGGAAAATAAATAATTTGGAAAATTATTTGGAAACTGGTGATGTGTGCATATCCATTGATAGTTCAATAACCGACTATCAATATTTCCCTTTGAATGGGTAATTGATGTGATTTGTTTGAATGTGAATGCTACACTTATTTTTAAATAAGCGCTCACTATTCGGGTTAACGGGGAAAGGACAATGGGGTCGTATAACCCATTCCGAATATGTGATACGTCGTTGTGAATTGCATTTGAAGATCGGTGTTGAAGACCCGGTATTTGCGAGAGCGATAGGATGAACTGTCGATTTACTCTGCACCGAGTTGCTCCGGTATAGAGTTCTCCATATGTGATGGTGAATCCGATCAGGATTGTGAATATCCGGATTGCAAGGACTTCTTTGTAAGTGCCTTCGGTTTTGTTCGAGCCCGGAACAGACTTGTATGGATTGTGTGTCTGACATTACAAGTTGAGATATAAAGCCGATTTCTTTCAAATATATTTCTGTTGGTGGCGAAGAATTTATTCTTTTAGCTTAACACCCTTCTCTGAGACGTACGAGCTCAGAGGTTATATAGTTGAAGTTATCAGCGATATATTCCCAATTTGGTAATGTGATATGCTGAGTGATGCTGTAAATGATCATTGTGTTGATTATTGTGATAGGATCGTTTATTTGATCGTCTATCTTAGTGATCATTGTGTTGATCATTTGTTGACCCAAAGCATGGCTTTTATATAAAGTATGTTTTTGTGGACGTGACTTCGTCGAACCTCACACCCCGGAAATGGTCAAAACAGGAAAGATGCGGCAAGGTTATGAGGGGTAGCACCCTTTAGGGTATGTACATTTCCTTCTGGATAGAGGTGATATCATGGTATGGAGCCCAGATATTTAACCTATGTGGTTACTACGAATTTATTATTTTGTGGTTGTTGGCTTTCGGGATCCCGTGAGAAAGGTCGTTTACGATCGGGGAATGGCGTGCTCGTGTCAGTAGTTACCCAGTTAGGGGTAACCCGGCCTTGTGTTGGCAGAGTTCCGGTTTGGTTCTCGGGGATGTCTTTCCAGAGGCATTCTCATGTGGCAATGGAAAGTTCCTTGGCCTGACCATTTGTTGGAAATCCAATTCCCAATACGAAACTTGTACGGTTTTACTTGTAGAACCTATCATTCACTTATGGTGGTCACCACTGTTTGGATGGTAGCTATAGTAGGCATACGATAATGGTCGTATGTTGGCTAAGATTTATATTCTATTTTCAAAAATGAATTTTCCACTACACTATGCACTAGTAATAATATCAAATGTTATTTTAAATGCGTATCAAGCATCTTTGACTATCATAAGGAGAAATCTCCTCCGATTCTGCGTTTGCATGTGTGTGTGTGCGGGAGGCCTTATGGTAGTCTCATTTTTAAAAGCATTGCGAATTAACTTTAAAAATATTCCTCTATTTTGATTTTAAAGATAAATAAACTGTTTTGAGTTCTCACACCAGTCACATGACTGACTTGGAGTTTATTGTTTCCTTCCTAAACTCTGGGTGCCCACCAATTTTCACACGGGCAGTCAAGAGTTAGATTTATCAGGATATTCTGGATATTCTGGAGTTCCTGGAGGCAAGCTGGATGGCATGGCGTATTACTAGTTTATATAGTATTTCTTTTTCCGCTGCATTGTATGTTGTTGTTGTTGTACACTCTGATGATATGATGTAATGTAATGTGATGTAATGTAATAACTGATATAGTTCTTTGTTTAAAGATTATTCATTTATTATTATATGTTGTTCCGCTGCGAATTGTGAGATTCTGATGTTGTTCTGTTTGTTTTCTGTTCCGTCCTATTTTTCTATCTTCTTTTCTATTTTCTATTCTCTCTAATTTAAATTTTTTCTATCTTCTTTTCTATTTTCTATTCTCTCTAATTTAAAATTTTCTATCTTCTTTTCCCTATCTTTTTTCTCTTCTTTTCTACTTTTTCTTAAATTCTTTTTCTTAAAAACCCTCAGTGTTCGGTTTTCCGTCGTTCGATTTCTCGGCAGTCGATAAAGTAAGTGTCGATGTCGAATTTTCGGAAGACGAAGAATCGTGTCCTGACACTTTCGCTTTCGAAAATATCCGGTCTTCAATACCATCTTCAAATGCATTCTCATTTCATAGTATTATTATTCGGATGTGTTTTATGATACAAAGTCCTCTCCCGGCTAATCCGAATAACGAGCGCTTATTTTAAAAATAAATGTTACATTCAGATTTCAAATAAATCACAGCGAATTTCCACTTTGATCTTTTAAACAAAAGATCCATCACAAAGATTCGATGCGGTTTTCGAATATCCATTTGGAATCCAACTTCCCGTCACATTGAAATTCAAACGTCGTTTAAAGTTCAATATTGAAAGTCGGTTATTTAACTATCAATCAACATTCACAACAATCACCAGATTTAAATAATTTTCCTGCAATTATTTATTTTCAAAATATCTTTGCAAGATATAATTTTAACACTTCAACCATTTGAAAACATTCAAATCACTTTTCGCCTCTCAATCTTTTGAAAACAAATTTCAAATCACTTTTCACACTTCATTCCTTCGAAAATGAATTTCAAATCACTTTCCACGCGTGGAATAAATTTTCAAATATTTGTTTAATTCCATTGAAAATTTGCCGAGTTCAAATATTTTAAAAATAATTTAAAATACTTACCCAAAATATACTTGGAAACATTTAAAATAGAACTATTTTAAAACACTTACTTAAATATTAGTTATGAAAATATTATACTAATATCTCATATAAACTTAAGTCCAAAATAATTTTAAAATTAAATTATTAGATAGAGTGTAATCATTTAAATAACCATTTTCTAATCAAATATCAATTAAATCATTAAATAATCACTTCTATAATTAATTAAATAAATCTTTACCTTATAGATTTTCAAATAACTTAAGAAAGTAATTTCTCCAAAACATTCTTTTTAAAACCAACTTCAAAACTTTTAATTTTGAAAGCTACTTTAAAAACATACTCGGCTTTCCAGGAAAAATACACCTTCCATTTCAAAATGAACCACTTAAATAAATAAATAAATTCTTCTTGATTTATCTCAATTTATATTCCAAATCCGCAAATTCCTTTCCACACTTCAAAAATAAATCAATATTTATTTTTAAAACAAATTTCGCTTTCCTTTTTAAATTCCTATTGTGAATTTAGTTTTTTCAAATATCTACTGATATATGATTTTCAAATTGATTACAAAAATCATTTCCAAACACCAAATCAATTTCCAAATTGATTTCAAATTTTATTTTAAACACAAAATCAAATTCCAAATTGATTTCTAAATTTATTTCAAACACCAAATCGATTTTCATTCAAACACCAAACAATTTTCATATTGATTTCCCAAAGATTTTTTTTTTTGTTAAGACCAAATCATTTTCCAAATTTATTTTTAAAATAAATTCCTTTACCTCTTCCAAACTATTTAAAATCCGTATTTTAAAATAAATTCTTCAACTTTTGAATAATGTTATTTGAAATCCATTTATTAAAATTCTTTCCCATATTTTTGGAATTTATTCAATATGATTCAAAAATAAAACTTTATCGTTTTAAAATCCCTCCTTTTAAATTTATCCAATTCTCAAAAATAAATTTTACTATAAACTTTCAACTTGAATTTCAAAAATCCAATTTTATTCATTTCCGGTATCCTACGATACCAAAAATATATTTGGCAAAACTACAGCCTTCAACCATTTCAATCAAAAATTTGATCACATACAGATTATAAATAATCAACACACAATATTGAAAAAAATTCAAATATTTAAGGAATCCAGTTGGATCCCTCCAACCTGTTATCCTGCATCCACAGACGTTAGCACAATAATTAAATACCAACTCCACTTCGAGGTGGAATATCGCGGTATATGCGACAAATATAATATTATCCGCTATTATGCAGCGCATAGGGTCTCATCCGCTATATAATGTGAGAAATCAATCACTCCAAATACATATATAATACCGATTCCACTTCGAGGTAGAATATCGCGGTATATGGGTTTATATAATATCCTCCGCTATTATGCGGCACGTAGGGTCTAATCCAATACAACTGATAATAATTTATCATCAAAGCACACAATCAACAATTTTAAATTTAACTATTTAAAATTAAGTCAGAAAATCCAATTAGGTGAAAAGATCTCACCTTTGCTCCTTTATTTTGCAATCCATTTCCAACTCCGGCTTATTTTATTTCCACAATTTTGGACCATTTATAAATATCAGATAATTTAATAAATTAAAATTTTCTTTAGTAACCAAAAGAATTAAATAACTTAATTTAAACCATACGAGTAAATTAAAATTTTATAATTGTATATTTATTTCCTTTCTTCCTTTGAAACCATCACTTAAAAAAAGTTAGTTTATATATATATATATATATATATATATATATATACCTAAAAAATAATTTAGATTGCCATTTAAAAATTTCTATATCTAAATCTTATGTACATATATTATTTTCTATTTTTTAAAAACTATATATATGTTTTTTTTTCAAACCAATAAGTATATATTTTTATTAAATAAAGTTCAATAAATAAAAATAAAGCACAAACAAGTAAACGAATCGAATACCTCTCTGCCTATCTTTGAAGCAGCCGCCTCGACCTAAAATCTCCGCGACTTCGACTCCACCTTGTATACGCGTGCGCATCACCGCCAAACGCTGCCATGCCGAAGCTTTGGCTGCCTCGACTGCAATGCCCTTCTCCCACCATTAACGCACAAACCTAGCCTTCACGCCAAATCTCGACCTCCAAGCGACAACCATCCCTCCAGCTCGAACAGCGTCGCCCTAGATTGAATCCAGAATCGCTATGAGCCTTCGCCTTCTTGACCACATGGCAGTATAGCCCGACAACCCTCATCGTGTCGCCGATTCAAAACCATAACGGCCTTTCACTCCTCAATGACGCCGTGTTCAAGCACGAGATCGAACGCTAGCTACCATACTCGAAATTTTCGAGCGACAAAGTCCAAGCGAATCAAATCTTTACCATTTATAATTTGAAATCGCGGCCATTGATTTCCCTCATTTTTTATTTTTATTTTTGTTAGCTCGGCCATTGTTTTGTGTTTGATTTGTAATGGTGCGGCGTTTTATCATTTTTTTACGAGGTTATACACTGAAGAAAAAATAAAACCTGGCTGTCGATTTTCTTCTAGCGCGGGTTTCAATTTTTGTCAAGTGTATGAAATAAATGAAACGTGTAAAAATTTATCAATTGCAGAAGAATATTTATATTCCTTTAATTTAAATTCAAATTCAAATTGAAATTGCCTCGATAAATGCAATTTACAATATCGAATCCCAATCGAGGCATGCCACTAGATGTTTGTAATGTTATACGCCTAATGCAATGGAAAAGGTTCCGGGTCCAAATTCGATCATATGGAGAAGATAGCCTTTTGAACCAGCTATTAAATTAAATCTCGATATAATTTTCAGCGCGTTCGCTTATCGTACGGCCAAACGATCACTCCAAACACTACGAAAATTGAAATCCGATAATAATACAATATTACGGATTCAATGGAACGGTTCCGTCGAATTCCGAGACTGTGTCTCAGAAGATAATTTTTTAAATATCGGTTTAAACGATAAATTTTCAAAACTAAACAAACACTTCAAATTTCAATTTTTAACACTTCCATTATCTTCGGTATTATCAATATAATTTTTCTAAGCTTTTAAAAATATTTTTAACGAGCTCAAACTGAAGATTAAACATTTTAACCAATTTCCATTAATCAAATTCAATAATTTAATTGCTAAATAAACAGTGACATTTGAAATTCAGTTTAAACTGACTCCCTATTATTTAAAATCAATTAAATATTTCAATTTCAAATGTTAAAAATTCTAGGTCGTCACATTCTTCCCTCCTTAAAAGAATTTTGTCTTGAAATTACTAATTAAGTAGAATGATCCTTAACTCATTTATTATTTTCCTAAAACATACAGTTTCAACAACTTGCCAAAACAAATCTTTTTATTAATGACCCGTTCACTTCATCTCCCAAAATCTTTCATAGTTTCCATACAACATTGTTTTCTTAAAAATTCAAATTTAAATTTAAATTCAAATTTTAAACTATCAAATTTTCTTAAAATTTTTCTAACTCTCTAAATTTTTGAAAAATTTCACCGGCGTCTCCTTTGCGCGGCTAGCTCGGTACGACCACAAAATGGCACCACGGGCCCTCAGATTCAAAATGAAAACGAAAAGCCAAGTGGCTGGCCAAGAAAATCATCAAATTTCATACTAAAATTCAGTTACATTACTTTTTATCGAGCAGTTAAATTTTCTTCAAAATCAAATCCCAATTGATCTTTTTCCTATAACACACCTGTATATCCTACTAGCCATAATATCCAATTACAACATTCAAATATCATTTTGCACATTTCTTTACAAAAGTTTGAATATTTATTTCATTCAAGTCCGTACGATGTACTTATATCATTCGTACGCAACTATCAAATTCGATCGCTCATTCGATCACACAATTTCACTTTCGAACTAGTATCGTCCACCCGACTTCCTAGTGTGGACTTAGATCTGGTTTCTTTATCAGAAATCGTCATTCTCCTTGCATAGCCTTTATACTATGATAGAGAATCCATATCCAGGTTCGTCGTCGAAAATCGAGTAAAAATTCTAACTCAGATTGATATAAATATCTCCAAATTATGTTCTCGAATTCTGGATCAAATCGTTACGCGAATAAAATAATATACATACATCCCACGTATTAATTCCAATTGATTATTAATTATATCAATTTTCTTTTATTCACATTGATTATTTTCGTTCCGATATTCAAAATTACCATTTCACAATTTCCAATTTATCCTTCATTCACTTATTAGTTTATAATATTTCCTTAACTCCAAATTTTACTTAAGAATTTTTCCATTTATTTCTTAAGTTTATTATAAATATTCTACATACTTCTTATATTTATTTTCAATTCACAACTTTGGTTTATAACTACTTTTATTTAAACTGGATTTCAAATTCTATATAAATTCAACTATTTTTTTTCATTTTCAATTAGTTTTACTTGCTAATTTTTATTTCAATACTTTGCTTTGTTTATCACAAATCAAATTCAATTCCAATTTCGGTTCTATTTACTTACAAATTCGAAATGAATTTCAACATTCAATTTCACTTTCATTTACTTGCAATTGTAAATTTATTTACTCATTCATAATTTATTTCCCACCTTAATAAATTTTATTCCATAACTATTTTGATCAGATTCCAGAGTCTTTCCAAAATTTCAAAATCATTTTTGAAATCAATTCAAATTATCTTTTGAATTTCCCAAAACCAACCCAATTTTCCAAACAACTTCAACCTAAAACATTCTGGCAGCAATTCCTCCCCTGGAAACTTGAAAATGAATACCGATGATTTCATGATCATCATCGGAATTATTTTCCAGTGAATGAAAAGAGTTTTGTGCTTTTTTCCCTTCCAAAACGTTTTTCCTAAAACTTTGAAAGCCATTTTCAAGCTCAAATGGGTTTTTAATCTTTTCCAGATTTCAAAATTTTCAGATTCTTCCAAATATTTCTCTGGAATTCAATTTCAAATTATAAATTATATTTAAAATTTATATTTACAAAACCCATTTGCATATGAGTTTCTTTCTCAACTTTTAATTATGATTTCAATTTCTTATTCAATTTCAATGATAATAATTTAATATTATCACTTCTAAACAAATAAGCAACCATATACTATAATAATTTACGGAAAATGATTTCTTTTCTATACAAAAATAGTTTGGGTAAAATTATTTCATTTACCCTATTTTACAACAATATCGGGTCGAATTATTCTGTACAGGTGTTTAGAGATCCCTATCGATAGAATTGTACTTACTATACCGACCAGAATCCATATACCACTTAACAAACCAATCATCACAATATAAAACAATTTTTATATTCACTAACAAATACGCGCTCATATCTATTATTACACTCAAACTCATTCTAGAGTACTACTGACTTTATCTCTAATTAGTAATCCCCACCAGAGCCAAGGTTGTCGCTTAACCAATTGCTCTGATACCAATTTGTAACGGTCTAGGATTTCCAACCATCTAAACCCCGCCGTGGCATACATAGTACCCTTCCCTTTCTTTTACGTCCAGTCTTTCGATTTCTTCACCTACCCGGTTAACCAACTCCTACCTGAGAACATGTAGGGGTAAGAGTCGTCCGTTCGCCACCAAACGCAAAGCGAGAACCCCCTATCACGTTTATAAAGCAAGGTCAGTCACGGGATTGGTGTGAGATCTTAAAAACAATTATTTTCACAAAGAAAAGGAAAGAAATACGCTATGCTTTTGGAAAATGAAACTACCATAAGGCCTCCCCGCGCACACACAATGCAGGCGCATAATTGGAGGAGATTTCTCCTTATGATAGTCAAACATGCTTGATACGCAAAATCTCTTTGATATTATTATTATTAGTGCATAGTGTGGAAATCATTTCGAAAGTATAATATAAATCTTAGCCAACATAGGTACCATTATATTATGCCTGCTATAGCTACCTCCTACGGAGGCAGGCTATACAATTGCAATCGTAAAGGGCTCGTATTATTTCTTTGTATTTCCAACAAATGGGCAGGCTAAGGAACTTCCTGGACCACATGGCTACGCCTCTGGAGGGATGCCCCGAGAACTTAACAAGCTCACTGCCAACACATGGCCGTGTTACCTCTGTAACTAGGTGACTACTACACGAGAAGGCCATTCCCCAGTAGTTAGCGACATTTGTCTGAGGATCCTCAACCACAAAGCAACAATCACAAAGTATAATAAATTTGCAGCAACCACATAGGTTAAATATCTGGGCTCCATACCATGATAAAACCCTTTTCCAAAAGGAAATAACATACCCTCAAGGGGTGCTACCCCCAAATAACCTTGCCGCATCCTTCCTATTTCGACCATTTCCGGGTTGTGAGGTCCGACGAAGTCTCGTCCACAAAGCTACACTTTTCACAAAGCCATGCTTCGATCAACAAATGATCAGCAGCACTTCGTATGCCACATTACCAATTTGAGAATATATCACTAGTAACCATTAACTACATAACCTCGAAGCTCGTACGTCTCAGAGAAGGGTGTTAAGCTAAGAGAATAAATTCTTCGCCACCAACAGAAATGTATTTGATAGAAACCAGCTTTACATCTCAAAGTGTAACATTAGACACACATCCATACAAGTCCGTTTCGGGAACGAACGAAACTGAAGGCACTTCAAAGAAGACCTTGCAAATTCGGATATTCACCAATCACGTCCGGAATCCTCATCACAAAGGGCGATAAAATCTCTATACCGGAGCAACCCGGTGTAGAGACATTCGATAAGTAATCCTTTCGCTTTCGAAAATACTCGGTCTTCAACACCATCTTCAAATGCGATCCCGTTTCATCGTATCATTATTCAGAATTGGTTTTATGACACAAAGTCCTCCCCTTGCTAATCCGAATAACGAGCGCTTATTTTAAAAATATGTGTTATATTCTGATTTCAAACAATTCACAACAAAATTCCACTTTGATCTTTTAAACAAAAGATCTATCACAAAGATTCGATGTGGTTTTCGAATGTCCATTTGGAATCCGACCCCCGATCGCATCGAAATTCAAACGTCGTTTAAAGGTCAATATTGATAGTCAATTATTTAACTATCAATCAACATTCGCAACAATCTCCAGTTTTAAATAATTTTCCCCCAATTATTTATTTCAAAATATCTTTGCAAGATATAATGTTAACAATTCAACCATTTGAAAACAAATTTCAAATCACTTTTCACCTTTCAATCTTTTGAAATTTCAAATCACTTTTCACACTTCAATCCTTTGAAAACAAATTTCAAATCACTTTCCTCATGTGGATTAAATTTCCAAATATTTATTTAATTCCACTGAAAATTTGCCGAGTTCAAATACATTACAAATAATACGAAATACTTATCCAAAATATACTTGGAAACATTTAAAATAGAACTATTTTAAAACATTTTCTTAAATATTAGTTATGAAAATATTATATCAATATCTCACATAAATTTAAGTCCAAAGTAATTTTAGAATGAAATTATTAGATAGAGTGTAATTATTTAAATAACCAATTTCTAATCAAATATCAATTAAATCTTTAAATAATCACTTCTATAACTAATTAAATAAATCTTTACTCTAAAGATTTTCAAATAACTTAAGAAAATAATTTCTCCAAAACATTCTTTTTAAAACCAACTTTAAAACTTTTAATTTTGAAAGCTACTTTAAAAACATACTCGGTTATGCAGGAAAAATACACCTTCCATTTCAAAATGGACCACTTAAATCAATAAATAAATTCTTCTTGATTTATCTCAATTTATATTCCATATCCACAAATTTCTTTCCACATTTTAAAAATAAATTAATATTTATTTTTAAAACAAATTTCCCTTACCTTTTTTAATTCTCATTGTGAATTTAAATTTTCCAAATATCTACTGATATACGATTTTCAAATTGATTTCAAAAATCATTTCCAAACACCAAATCAATTTCCAAGTTGATTTCAAGTTTTATTCTAAACACCAAATTAAATTCCAAATTGATTTTTAAATTTATTTCAAACACCAAATCGATTTTCATTCAAACACCAAATCGAATTTCATATTGATTTCCTAAAGATTTATTTTTAACACCAAATCAATTTCTGAATTTATTTTTAAATAAATTCCTTTATCTCTTCCAAACTATTTAAAATTCGTATTTTAAAATAAATTCTTCAACTTTTGAATAATATCACTTGAAATCCTTTTATTAAAATCCATTCCCTTTTTTTTGGAATTTATTTAATAGGATTCAAAAATAAAACTTTATCCTTTTGAAATTCCTTCTTTTAAATTTATCCAATTCTCAAAAATAAATTTTACTATAAACTTTCAACTTGAATTTCAAAAATCCAATTTTATTTATTTCCGGTATCCTACGATACCAAAAATATATTCGGCTAAACTGTAGGCTTCAACGATTTCAATCACAAATATGATCACACATAGATATAAGTAATCAACGCACAATATTGAAACAAATTCAAATATTTGAGGAATCCAGTTGGATCCCTCCAACCTGTTTCCCTGGATCCACAGACATTAGCACAACAATTAAATACCAATTCCACTTCGAAGTGGAATATCGCGGTATATGGGATCAGTATAATATCATCTGCTATTATGCGTCGCATAGGGTCTCATCCGCTATATAATGCGGGAAATCAATCACTCCAAATACATATATAATACCAATTCCACTTCGAGGTGGAATATCGCGGTATATGGGTTTATATAATATCTTCCGCTATTATGCGGCGCATAGGGTCTAATCCAATACAACCGATCAATAATTTATCATCCAAGCACACAATCAATAATTTTAAATTTAACGATTTAGAATTAAATCGGAAAATCCAATTGAGTGAGAAGATCTCACCTTTACTACCTACAATTTTGGCTTTGTATAAATATCAGATGATTTAACAAATATTCGAAATAAATTGAATAATTCAATTGCCATTTTAAAATTTTAATTCAACTACTATTTTTAATTTTAAACTTACGATTTAATTTTAAACAAGGATTTAAATTTTAAACAAAATCCTTTTAATAAATTTATTTAACTAAAAATTTACAATTCAAAACTAAATTCCTTTTAACAAATTCTCTTTAGTAACCAAAAGAATTAAAGAAGTTAATTTAAACCAAACGAATAAATTAAAAGTTTATAATTGTATATTTATTTCCTTTCTTCCTTTGAAACCCTCACTTGAAATTTTTTTAATTTATATAGATTTCATATACACACACACACACACACACACACACACACACACACACACACACACACATAACTTAAAATCTAATTTAGATTGCCATTTGAAAATTTCTATATCTAAATCTTATGTACATATATTATTTTCTTCTTTAAAAATTATATATATATGTTTTCTTTTCCAAATCACTAAATATATATTTTTATTAAATCAAGTTCAATAAATAAAAATAAAATAAAAACAAGTAAACGAATTGTAACAACCCGCATATTTATCGATTTTAAATTTAATATTTTATTTAAATATTTTATCGATACTCGGAATTTTGTCCGAAAAGCTACTTTTTGCATACGGTCGAATTAGGACTCGGGACCACTCCCATTGAGTTTAAAATGCTGTTTGCGACCTTTTTGAGTATAAGCTTCAATATGTTTGGAGTAAGTTGATTTTTGCTACTTTTTCACTTAGGGTTTTAATTTGGGCTGAGCCCACTTATGTATTCAGTCCCAACCCCTCTCCTCCTTGTTTACTTCATTTCCAATTCCTAATACTCAAGCTTTAGCAACAATGGTGGGAGAGATGAGAAATTAAAACTCAAGCCCTAGTTTTCTTTTGCAAATCAAGTTCTAGCTCCAAACTAATGGAAGAACCCATTGGTAAGCTTCTCTTCTTCTCCAACTCAATCTCTTATCAATTTCAGAAATTCCTAAACCTAACTTTGGGAATGTTCTTCTTTTAAAGCTTGGAATCAAGCTTCTTGAGTTGTATTTGAAGAGTGGTTGAATCTCCTTTGCTTTCAAGCATCTCCTTCAATCGTTTGGGTTCAAAGGTGAGATTTTTATCTCACATCTATGTCTATGATTATCTTCGATTGTTAGGTATGAATTCCTAACACATATTCATGTGCACTTGATTTTGGTTTGAATTGATTTGGTGTATTTTCCAAGTTTTAGTGTTTTCAAATCAAAATCTATGAAAATCCTTTTATGGATATCTTAACATGTTTTTGGTGATGCATCGTGAAGCTTATAGGGCCGGGTAGTCGATTGACATAAATCCCTAGTGTCCGTTGCTCGCCCGGTTGCATTTTGGAGAAGATTGCATCTTCATTTCATAGGCTAAGAAAACAGCCTTGGTGCCAGTCAGTCGACTGGTTTTGAAATTCAGTCGACTGGCTGTAGCACATAGGCATTCCGAAGGCAAATTCCAGAGGCTCGGGTCCTCTGTTTCTCTGCAATCAATCGGCTGGATTTTTAGGTCAGTCGACTGACTGTAGGAAATGAAATTTTCATGTTTCTGCTACAGTCGACTGACTGCAGAGGGCCAGTCGACTGATTTGCTCCTATTTGCCTATTGTGCCTATTTGTGCATATTTTTGCTCGGTTTCCAAATTTAATCGATTCGTGATTATCCGATTTGTTGATTTTCATTTATTATCGACTTTGATGTCTTTTATATTGGGATTTTTGGGAATATCCATTTTAATGGATTTGATATCGCTTTCTTTGGAATTAATTCACGTCTTCGTATGTGAATTTTGGTGATTGATTATTTCTACAATCATTTTTGTGCTTTGTCACTTTAAAATATAAAGGTTTCTATACTAGTAGTAAATATTCAAACTCTTTATCAAATTTTATTTAAACTCTATTTTCAATATCAAACTCGTTTATAAAACCGTTTTCCAACCTATTAGTATATACAAACCTTTACCTCACTCGTATGAGAAATCTAATTAAACGACTTAGTAAAACAAGTGGTATGAAATGCTTGCGTTTACTTCGTCGGTTAATTCTTGGACTTGTTCGATTGAATCTCTTGTGACAATTTTCTAGTGGAGATCTACAATTTGTTCGTAAATATTTAAGTTAAGCTAGTGGTTATGGGACATGAAGCTAAGCTCATATATTTACTAGCTTACTGTAATTGACACTTCTTGATGATCATGACGATCATTTTTGTGATTTAGACTAGCAATGTGCGATGTCTCTTTGTCTGCGAGCGAGACTAAACCCCGTTTTGTGGAGTTTCGACTCATGTTGATGGGGTAGCTCCCCATGGTCTTTGGGCCGTTCGTGTGTCAAAAATTAATGGCTAGCTACCATGAGATAGCATCTCGTTCGTGTGATACATATGTTGGTGAGTTTTCATGCTCCCGTTCGTGTGATAGGCCTCCCCCCTATTTTGTGTGATTTCTGGGTTTCGTGTGTCGAATTCTGCAACTTTATTCTTCACCTATTTTTGTCATTTCTATTGATATGATTTATCAATTTTTTGGGCATAGGTGAATTCGTGTGTCATTGACTGGATTTCTTGAGATGATTTCTAGAATTTGCGCTTCACCAATTTTTGTGATTTCCATTGATAGGTTTTATCAATATTTGTGCATTGGTGAATTTTTGTGTCATTGACTTTTGTGATTGACATTGATATAATCGTCAATATTTATGGTTTGGTGAACGAAATAAGGAGTATGACATTTCCTTTGATTCTTGTGTAGATTTGGTGATATTGATTAATCTCTTGTTGATTTTCAATTACTTATATATATCACAGCTTGGCATTGTGATTATTATGTGTTTTGTCATATCTCTTACTCTATATCGTTTCATCTGATATTTATAGTTAGACTGATCAGTTTATTATTTTCTTATTAAATAATACTCGGGTCAGACCGAGATATTACAGGTGCTTCTACTTGACTTTACATCCGGGATTACCTACTTGAATTTTGGTTAACTACTTAGATTAGTAGTTTTTGTTGTATACATTTGTGATATAGACTCCATAATGTATACTTATTCTTTTGTGTAGTTCATGTAACTATTCTTTTGTGATATTGTGGATCTTTTTAGACCACTACTCTGATGTACACTTTCTAGTGTTATATTCATATCTATTTCCTCCTTTGTGATATGAATTATCAGTGACTGATTTATGTTATGCTTATTTCTATATTTGTTTCCGAAGGATTTATATAGCCACTGTGTAATAGTTTTGAGTTTATATCGGTATGTCGGATTCCCTCTTGAAATAAATGCATGTTTTACTATCGGACATATTAGTGCTCGCACAAAGCAATTACATGGATGGTCGCTCCTCAACAGCCTTATTCTCCGTGCTAGTTGGCAGCATTACATCGTAGTGTTCTTGGCTAGCGTGGGTATAGAGGTGGGGCGTCACAGCTTGGTATCAGAACCAAACTTTGGAACAATATGGAATGTTATAACAAGGATCATCGTCCTAAGTCCATCTTAGGAGTCGTGCTTTAGGATTTAATTCGAGTCTTCGTACCGATTCATCCCATTTTCTTTATGATTCCTTGTTTTATCTATCAAGATTGCTTGATATTCATTAGTGAATAATCTTCTTCTTGTTCTTCTTTCTTTCTAAAGGAAGAGAAATGTCTAGACCGGGCCGCCCCAGAGCCGTACCATCTAGCACTCCACCCCAGGATGGAGTTTTTATGACTGCTCAACAGCTTCTTGATTTAGTGACGAATGCTCAAGCAGCTGGAGCTAACCCGGAACCTACTCACCCAAAGTCGGGGTTTGCACGCTTGTGCACCGATTATACTAATTTGGGTGGGGAGCCATTCAAAGGTTTCGAAACTATTATTGAAGTACAGGCTTGGCTAAGGTCATGCGATCGAATCTTTTCTCGCATGAATCTTATTGACCTTCACCGAGTTCAGGTGGCCTCTAGCATGCTCCGAGAAAGAGCATTGGACTGGTACGAACTTCTTATTTCTGAGATTAATGAAGCGGATCTCACCTGGGAGCAATTCCGGGAACGCTTCGAGTTGAAATTTGTACCAGAAGCAGAGAAAGTGACATTAACTCGACGATTTATAGACCTTGTTCAAGGTGAGTCCTCCGTGACTGATTATGTCGCCTCCTTCTTTCCAAATATGGGGTTGAATACATCAACACCCCTTTAAATAAGAATTAGAGGTTCGTCTATGGCTTAAGCAAAAATCTTAAGAAGCCATTACTTCTAAAGTTAGAAGTTTCTTTCGACCAACTCATTGATATCGCTCTTCGTCTTGAAGAGGCGGATAGGGAGAATGATGTTGAAGTGGTGGGTTCCAAACCAAGCTTCAACAACAACAAGAAAAGGACTAATAAATTCAAAGGTCCTTATCCCAATAAGAAAGGGAAACAAGAAACTCCTGCTGCAAAGACCTTTTCCTCTACTGAAGGGAAATGCTTTAACTGTGGTTCCAGAGACCATTTTGCGAACAAGTGTTCAAAGCCTCGTACTTGTCGCTATTGTAAAAGCCCGGACCATTTTATGCATGTATGTCCCAAACTTCAAAATAGGAAGGAGGGAAAGCTTAATGTTGCTCAAGCCCCTGGCAACACATCTCGTGGCCAAGGTATTTCTCATTCTATTCTGGATGGAATTATTTTATTTCGTGATCATCCTATTCGAGTTCTTTTTGATACAGGTGTGTCCCATTCTTTGATATCAAAAGAACTTGTTGATACTTTTTCTTTGGATGTTTTGTGTTTAATGACTTCTATGAGATTTGCGAATCCGGTTGGTGGATCCGCGACAATTAGTTTATTGTGTAAAGAGTCGAGATTATTTTGTGTGATTTTTCTTTCCGAGCCGATTTGCATGTCATGCGTTATTTAGGCTTTGGAATGATTTTGGAAATGGATTGGCTTAACAGTTATGAAGCTCATATCCTATGTCCTGAGCGGACTATTCATCTTCGACATCCTCAATCTGTTAAGCAGTTTTCTATTAATCTTAAGGATTTGGATTCCAGTTTGGTTGCATCGTTATACTCTTTAAATCCTCAGGATGACGATAATGATGATGAGGAATATATCATTTCTCTTATTCACGTTGTTCGTGAATTTTCCGACATATTTGAGCCCGTTTTAGGATTACGACCTAAGCGAGCAATTGAGTTCAGAATTAATCTCATTCCTTGAGCTCAACATATCACTCGTCCTCCTTATCGTATGTCCAATAAAGAAAATGAGGAGATGCGTAAACAATTATCCGAATTGGAGATGAAGCAATTTATTCGCTCTAGTTCCTCGTCTTGGGGAGCTTCGGCTATTTTTGTGAAGAAATCCGATGGTACACTTAGGCTTTGCGTTGACTACCGCAAGCTTAATGATCTTACTATCAAAAATAAATATCCTTTACCTCGGATTGATGATCTATTCGATCAACTTAGTGGTGCTAGAGTCTTTTCACAATTGGACTTGGCTACCGGTTTCCATCAGCTTCGTATTGCAGAGGATAGCATTCCTTTGACATCGTTCCGTACCCGTTATGGATCTTATGAATGGCTTATTATGCCATTTGGATTAACGAATGCTCCGGCTTATTTCGTTGACCTTATGAATCAAGTTTTCAAAGATTTTCTCGATCGATTTGTTCTCATCTTTATTGATGATATTCTTGTGTATTCAAAAACCGAGGAGGAACATGAGAAGCATCTTCGGATTGTGTTGGAAACTCTTAGGGGTAATCGTTTGAAAGCAAAATTTTCTAAATGCCATTTTTGGCAATCTCGTGTGAAGTTTCTCAGTCATATTATTTCCAAATCCTGAATTTCCGTGGATCCTTCAAAGATTGAAGCGATTCAAAGTTGGAAGAAACCGGAGAGTGTGACGGAGATCCGTAGCTTCCTTGGATTGGCAGGTTATTACCGTCGTTTTATCAAAGAGTTTTCTAAAATTGCCGTGCCTCTCACTAGCTTGACGAAGAAAGGTATTAAATACATTTGGTCGGACACATGTGAAACTTCTTTTCAGAAATTAAAAGAACTTCTTTCTGATGCTCCTATTCTTGTTATTCCCGAGGGGAATTAGGATTTCGTTGTTTATACCGATGCTAATCATGTTGGTTTGGGTGCCATTCTTATGCAAAAAGAACGTGTTATTGCTTATGCTTCTAGGCAATTAAAGCCTGCTGAGACTAGATATGCCACACATGATTTAGAACTTGCGGCTATTTTTTTTGCTCTTCGTATTTGGCGTCACTATCTTTTAGGAGAGAAATTTGTTCTTTATACCGATCATAAGTCCTTGAAGTTTTTATTCTCTCAAAAGGAACTTAATTTGCGTCAACAGCGTTGGATCGAATTTCTTGCACCATATGATCCTGATATCCTTTATACTTCCGGAAAGGGAAATCGCGTTGCGGATGCACTTAGTCGAAAGCAACAAGCGGTTGTTTCTATGATGATAACCGAATGGAACGATCTCGAGATTTTATTCACTTGTGAGATTCGATAGCGTGTATCCGATTTATGCTCATCACTTATTTTATGTAGCCTTGAGGCTCATCCTTCTCTTTTAAACCGCATTCTTGAAGCTCAAGGGCTAGATCCTGAATTGACTCTTCTTGGCCAAAATGTTAAGGATAAAATTGATATTGAAGGTTTGATAGACTTTGATATTGATTCTCGTGGCGGCATTCGAAAATTTGGTAGACTTATCGTACCAAATATTGGTGATCTTCGTAAAGATGTTTTAGAGGATTCTCATCATTCCAAATTCACCATTCATCCCGGTAGTAGCAAAATGTACGCGGATATGAAGCGACTTTATTATTGGGAGGGAATGAAACTTGACATCGCTAACTTCGTTAAGCGTTGCATGACTTGCCAACTCGTTAAGGCCGAACATCAAAGGCCGGGTGGGTTATTGCAACCTTTAGAAATTCCAATTTGGAAGTGGGATCAAATTTCCATGGATTTTATAGATGGCCTTTCCCGTTCTCGTTCGAGTCATGATAGCTTATGGGTGATTGTTGATAGACTACTAAATCCGCCCATTTTATTCCCGTTCGGTCTAACCGAACCGTTCCTCTTTTGGCCAAGCTCTTTGTTAAAGAGATTGTTAAATTACATGAGTTCCTACTTCTATTGTTAGTGATTGTGATCCATTGTTTACTAGTGGATTTTGGAAGAGTCTTCAAAAAGCTTTGGGAACGAAGCTTAATTTTAGCACCGCTTATCATCCTCAGTCCGATGGAAAAACCGAGCGTGTGAATCAAACTCTTGAAGATCTTCTTCGTGCATGTGTTCTTGATTTTGTTGGAAGTTGGGAAGATCATATTTCTCTTGTTGAATTTTCCTATAATAATAGCTTCCAATCTAGTATTGGTATGGCACCTTTCGAGGCACTCTATGGAAGGCCATGCCGATCTCCTTCTTGTTGGCTTGAGGCCGGTGAGAAGCTGGTTTTAGGTCCAGATTTTATTCGTGATTCCACAGAAAAGATTGACCTTATTCGTCATAGGATGAAAGAAGCCCAAAGTAGACAAAGATCCTATGCCGATAACTGGAGAAGGAAATTAGAATTTTCTGTGGGAGATTTTGTGTTTGTTCGTGTTTCACCTATGAAGGGTGTTGTGCGTTTCAGTTGATCGGGAAAGTTAGCACCTCGATATATTGGTCCGTTCCCTATCACCGAACGTATTGGTTCCGTGGCATATCACCTTTTATTACCGGCTCAATTTTCTGCTATTCATGACGTGTTTCACGTTTCTCAATTACGGAAATGCCTCCGAGATTCCGATTCCATTCTTAAGCCCGGTATTGTGGAAGAAATTGAAGTTTCGCCTAATTTAACTTATGAGCAGCATCCTATTCGAATTATTGCTTCGGAGGTCAAATGCCTTCGAAATAAAGATGTTCCGCTTGTGAAAGTTCAATGGTCTTCAAATCCTAAGGATTGTTCTTGGGAGTCTAGAGAGTTCATCGAGCGAACACATCCGGACTTACTTTCTCGTGCTCTTTGAGGTGAACTTTTTATTTCAAATTTCTTTTGTGTTGAATATGCTTTTATGGTTGTTACTTTATATTTTCTTCTTAAATATTGCGAGGACGCAATTTCTTTAAGGAGGGGAGTCTGTAACAACCCGCATATTTATCGATTTCATATTTAATATTTTATTTAAATATTTTATCGATACTCGGAATTTTGTCCGAAAAGCTACTTTTTGCATACGGTCGAATTAGGACTCGGGACCACACCCATTGAGTTTATAATGCCGTCTGCGACATTTTTGAGTATAAGCTTCGATATGTTTGGAGTAAGTTGATTTTTGCTACTTTTTCACTTAAGGTTTTGATTTAGGCTGAGCCCACTTATGTATTCAGTCCCAACCCCTCTCCTCCTCCTTTACTTCATTTCCAATTCCTAGTACTCAAGCTTTAGCAACAATGGTGGGAGAGATGAGAAATTAAAACTCAAGCCCTAGTTTTCTTTTGCAAATCAAGTTCTAGCTCCAAACTAATAGAAGAACCCATTGGTAAGCTTCTCTTCTTCTTCTCCAACTCAATCTCTTATCAATTTCAGAAATTCCTAAACCTAACTTTGGGAATGTTCTTCTTTTAAAGCTTAGAATCAAGCTTCTTGAGTTGGATTTGAAGAGTGGTTATTCTCCTTTGCTTTCAAGCATCTTTTTCAATCGTTTGGGTTCAAAGGTGAGATTTTTATCTCACATCTATGTCTATGATTATCTTCGATTGTTAGGTATGAATTCCTAAGACATATTCATGTGCACTTGATTTTGTTTTGAATTAATTTGGTGTATATTCCAATTTTTAGTGTTTTGAAATCAAAATCTTTGAAAATCCTTTTATGGATATCCTAACATGTTTTTGGTGATGCATTATGAAGCTTATAGGGCCGGGTAGTCGATTGACATAAATCCCTAGTGTCCGTTGCTCGCCCGGTTGCATTTTGGAGAAGATTGCATCTTCATTTCATAGGCTAAGAAAACAGCCTTGGTGCCAGTCAGTCGACTGGTTTTGAAATTCAGTCGACTGGCTGTAGCACATAGGAATTCCGAAGGCAAATTCCAGAGGCTCGGGTCCTCTGTTTCCCTGCAATCAGTCGACTGGATTTTTAGGTCAGTCGACTGACTGCAGGAAATGAAATTTTCATGTTTCTGCTTCAGTCGACTGACTGCAGAGGGCCAGTCGACTGATTTGCTCCTATTTGCCTATTGTGCCAATTTGTGCATATTTTTGCTCGGTTTCCAAATTTAATCGATTCGTGATTATCCGATTTGTTGATTTTCATTTATTATCGACTTTGATGTCTTTTATATCGGGATTTTTGGGAATATCCATTTTGATGGATTTGATATCGATTTCTTTGGAATTAATTCACGTCTTCGTATATGAATTTTGGTGATTGATTATTTCTACAATCATTTTTGTGCTTTGTCACTTTAAAATATAAAGATTTCTATACTAGTAGTAAATATTCAAACTCTTTATCAAAGATTATTTAAACTCTATTTTCAATATCAAAATCGTTTATAAAACCGTTTTCCAACCTATTAGTATATACAAACCTTTACCTCACTCGTATGAGAAATCTAATTCAATGACTTAGTAAAACAAGTGGTATGAAACACTTGCGTTTACTTCGTCGGTTAATTCTTGGACTTGTTCGATTGAGTCTCTTGCGACAATTTTCTAGTGGAGATCTACAATTTGTTCGTAAATATTTAAGTTAAGCTAGTGGTTATGGGACATGAAGCTAAGCTCATATATTTACCAGCTTACTGTAATTGACACTTCTTGATGATCATGACGATCATTTTTGTGATTTAGACTAGCAATGTGCGATGTCTCTTTGTCTGCGAGGGAGACTAAACCCCGTTTTGTGGAGTTTCAACTCATATTGATGGGGTAGCGCCCCATGGTCTTCGGGCCGTTCGTGTGTCAAAAATTAATGGCTAGCTACCATGAGATAGCGTCTCGTTCGTGTGATACATATGTTGGTGAGTTTTCATGCTCCCGTTCGTGTGAATGGCCTCCTCCCTATTTTGTATGATTTCTGGGTTTCGTTTGTCGAATTTTTGAACTTTCTTCTTCACCTATTTTTGTGATTTCTATTGATATGATTTATCAATTTTTTATGCATAGGTGAATTCGTGTGTCATTGACTGGATTTCTTGAGATGATTTCTAGAATTTGTGCTTCACCAATTTTCGTGATTTCCATTGATAGGTTTTATCAATATTTGTGCATTGGTGAATTTTTGTGTCATTGACTTTTGTGATTGACATTGATATAATCGTCAATATTTATGGTTTGGTGAACGAAATAAGGAGTATGACATTTCCTTTGATTCTTGTGTAGATTTGGTGATATTGATTAATCTCTTGTTGATTTTCAATTACTTATATATATCACAGCTTGGCATTGTGATTATTATGTGTTTTGTCATATCTCTTACTCTATATCGTTTCATCTGATATTTATAGTTAGAATGATACGTTTATTATTTTCTTATTAAATAATACTCGGGTCAGACCGAGATGTTACAGGTGCTTCTGCTTGACTTTACATCCGTGATTACCTACTTGACTTTTGGTTAACTACTTAGATTAGTAGTTTTTGTTGTATACATTTGTGATATAGACTCCATAATGTATACTTATTCTTTTGTGTAGTTCGTGTAACTGTTCTTTTGTGATATTGTGGATCTTTTTAGACCACTACTCTGATGTACACTTCCTAGTGTTATATTCATATCTATTTCCGCCTTTGTGATATGAATTATCTGTGACTGATTTATGTTATGCTTATTTCTATATTTGTTTCCGAAGGATTTATATAGCCACTGTGTAATAGTTTTGAGTTTGTATCGGTATGTCGGATTCCCTCTTGAAATAAATGCATGTTTTACTATCTGACATATTGGTGCTCGCACAAAGCAATTACATGGATGGTCACTCCTCAACAGCCTTATTCTCCGTGCTAGTTGACAGCATTACATCGTAGTGTTCTTGGCTAGCATGGGTACAGAGGTGGTGCGTCACAGCTTGGTATCAGGACCAAACTTCGGAACAATATGGAATGTTATAACAAGGATCATCGTCCTAAGTCCATCTTAGGAGTCGTGCTTTAGGATTTAGTTCGAGTCTTCGTACCGATTCATCCTATTTTCTTTATGATTCCTTGTTTTATCTATCAAGATTGCTTGATATTCATTAGTGAATAATCTTCTTCTTGTTCTTCTTTCTTTCTAAAGGAAGAGAAATGTCTAGACCAGGCCGCCCCAGAGCCGTACCATCTAGCACTCCACCCCAGGATGGAGCTTTTATGAATGCTCAACAGCTTCTTGACTTAGTGACGAATGCTCAAGCAGCTGGAGTTAACCCGGAACCTACTCACCCAAAGTCGGGGTTTGCACGCTTGTGCACCGATTATACTAATTTGGGTGGGGAGCCATTCAAAGGTTCCGAAACTATTATTGAAGTACAGGCTTGGCTAAGGTCATGCGATCGAATCTTTTCTCGCATGAATCTTATTGACCTTCACTGAGTTCAGGTGGCCTCTAGCATGCTCCGAGAAAGAGCATTGGACTGGTACGAACTTCTTATTTCTGAGATTAATGAAGCGGATCTCACCTGGGAGCAATTCCGGGAACGCTTCGAGTTGAAATTTGTACCAGAAGCAGAGAAAGTGACATTGGCTCGACGATTTATAGACCTTATTCAAGGTGAGTCCTCCGTGACTGATTATGTCGCCTCCTTCGAGTCGCTTTCCAAATATGGGGTTGAATAAATCAACACCCCTTTAATGAAGAACCAGAGGTTCGTCTATGGCTTAAGCAAAAATCTTAAGAAGCCATTACTTCTAAAGTTAGAAGTTTCTTTCGACCAACTCATTGATATCGCTCTTCGTCTTGAAGAGGCGGATAGGGAGAATGATGTTGAAGTGGTGGGTTCCAAACCAAGCTTCAACAACAACAAGAAAAGGACTAATAAATTCAAAGGTCCTTATCCCAATAAGAAAGGGAAACATGCAACTCCTGCTGCAAAGACCTTTTCCTCTACTGAAGGGAAATGCTTTAACTGTGGTTCCAAAGACCATTTTGCGAACAAGTGTTCAAAGCCTCGTACTTGTCGCTATTGTAAAAGCCCGGACCATTTTATGCATGTATGTCCCAAACTTCAAAATAGGAAGGAGGGAAAGCTTAATGTTGCTCAAGCCCCTGGCAACACATCTCGTGGCCAAGGTATTTCTCATTCTATTGTGGATGGAATTATTTTATTTCGTGATCATCCTATTCGAGTTCTTTTTGATACGGGTGCGTCCCATTCTTTTATATCAAAAGAACTTGTTGATACTTTTTCTTTGGATGTTTTGTGTTTAATGACTTCTTTGAGAATTGCGAATCCGGTTGGTGGATCCGCGACAATCAGTTTATTGTGTAAAGATGTCGAGATTATTTTGTGTGATTTTTCTTTCCGAGCCGATTTGCATGTCATGCGTTATTTAGGCTTTGGAATGATTTTGGGAATGGATTGGCTTACCGTTATGAAGCTCATATCCTATGTCCTGAGCGGACTATTCATCTTCGACATTCTCAATCTGTTAAGCAGGTTTCTATTAATCTTAAGGATTCGGATTCCAGTTTGGTTGCATCGTTATACTCTTTAAATCCTCAGGATGACGATAATGATGATGAGGAAGATATCATTTCTCTTATTCACGTTGTTCGTGAATTTTCCGACATATTTGAGCCCGTTTTAGGATTACCATCTAAGCGAGCAATTGAGTTCAGAATTAATCTCATTCCTGAAGCTCAACCTATCACTCGTCCTCCTTATCGTATGTCCAATAAAGAAAATGAGGAGATGCGTAAACAATTATCCGAATTGGATACGGAGCAATTTATTCGCTCTAGTTCCTCGTCTTGGGGAGCTTCAGCTATTTTTGTGAAGAAATCCGATGGTACACTTAGGCTTTGCGTTGAATACCACAAGCTTAATGATCTTACTATCAAAAATAAATATCCTTTACCTCGGATTGATGATCTATTCGATCAACTTAGTGGTGCTAGAGTCTTTTCACAATTGGACTTGGCTACCGGTTTCCATCAGCTTCGTATTGCAGAGGATAGCATTCCTTTGACATCGTTCCGTACACGTTATGGATCTTATGAATGGCTTGTTATGCCATTTGGAGTAACGAATGCTCCAGCTTATTTTGTTGACCTTATGAATCGAGTTTTCAAAGATTTTCTCGATCGATTTGTTCTCATTTTATTGATGATATTCTTGTGTATTCAAAAACCGAGGAGGAACATGAGAAGCATCTTCGGATTGTGTTGGAAACTCTTAGGGGTAATCGTTTGAAAGCAAAATTTTCTAAATGCCATTTTTGGCAATCTCGTGTTAAGTTTCTCGGTCATATTATTTCCGAATCCGGAATTTCCATAGATCCTTCAAAGATTGAAGCGATTCAAAGTTGGAAGAAACCGGAGAGTGCGACGGAGAGCCGTAGCTTCCTTGGATTGACAGGTTATTACCGTCGTTTTATCAAAGACTTTTCTAAGATTGCCGTGCCTCTCACTAGCTTGACGAAGAAAGGTATTAAATACATTTGGTCGGACAAATGTGAAACTTCTTTTCAGAAATTAAAAGAACTTCTTTCTCATGCTCCTATTCTTGTTATTCCCGAGGGGAATCAGGATTTCGTTGTTTATACCGATGCTAGTCGTGTTGGTTTGGGTGTCGTTCTTATGCAAAAAGAACGTGTTATTGCTTATGCTTCTAGGAAATTAAAGCCTGCTGAGACTAGATATGCCACACATGATTTAGAACTCGCGGCTATTATTTTTGCTCTTCGTGTTTGGCGTCATTATCTTTTAGGAGGGAAATTTGTTCTTTATACCGATCATAAGTCCTTGAAGTATCTATTCTCTCAAAAGGAACTTAATTTGCGTCAACAGCGTTGGCTCGAACTTCTTGCACCATATGATCTTGATATCCTTTATACTCACGGAAAGGGAAATCGCGTTGCGGATGCACTTAGTCGAAAGCAACAAGCGGTTGTTTCTATGATGATAATCGAATGGAACGATCTCGAGATTTTATCCACTTGTGAGATTCGAGAGCGTGTATCCGATTTATGCTCATCACTTGTTTTATGTAGCCTTGAGGCTCATCCTTCTCTTTTAGACCGCATTCTTGAAGCTCAAGGGCTAGATCCTGAATTGGCTCTTCTTGGCCAAAATGTTAAGGATAAAATTGATATTGAAGGTTTGAAAGACTTTGATATTGATTCTCGTGGCAGCATTCGAAAATTTGGTAGACTTATCGTACCAAATATTGGTGAACTTCGTAAAGATATTTTAGAGGATTCTCATCGTTCCAAATTCACCATTCATCCCGGTAGTAGCAAAATGTACGCGGATATGAAGCGACTTTATTATTGAGAGGGAATGAAACTTGACATCGTTAAGTTCCTTAAGCGTTGCATGACTTGCCAACTCGTTAAGGTCGAACATCAAAGGCCCGGTGGGTTATTGCAACCTTTAGAAATTCCAATTTGGAAGTGGGATCAAATTTCCATGGATTTTATAGATGGCCTTCCCCGTTCTCATTTGGGTCATGATAGCTTATGGGTGATTGTTGATAGACTTACTAAATCCGCCCATTTTATTCCCGTTCGGTCTAACCGAACCGTTCCTCTTTTGGCCAAGCTCTTTGTTAAAGAGATTGTTAAATTACATGGAGTTCCTACTTCTATTGTTAGTGATCGTGATCCATTGTTTACTAGTGGATTTTGGAAGAGTCTTCAAAAAGCTTTGGGAACGAAGCTTAATTTTAGCACCGCTTATCATCCTCAGTCCGATGGACAAACCGAGCGTGTGAATCAAACTCTTGAAGATCTTCTTCGTGCATGTGTTCTTGATTTTGGTGGAAGTTGGGAAGATCATATTTCTCTTGTTGAATTTTCCTATAATAATAGCTTCCAATCTAGTATTGGTATGGCACCTTTCGAGGCACTCTATGGAAGGCCATGCCGATCTCCTTCTTGTTGGCTTAAGGCCGGTGAGAAGCTGGTTTTAGGTCCATATTTTATTCGTGATTCCACAGAAAAGATTGACCTTATTCGTCATAGAATGAAAGAAGCCCAAAGTAGACAAAGATCCTATGCCGATAACCGGAGAAGGAAATTAGAATTTTGTGCACCGATTATACTAATTTGGGTAGGGAGCCATTCAAAGGTTTCGAAACTATTATTGAAGTACAGGCTTGGCTAAGGTCATGCGATCGAATCTTTTCTCGCATGAATCTTATTGACCTTCACTGAGTTCAGGTGGCCTCTAGCATGCTCCGAGAAAGAGCATTGGACTGGTACGAACTTCTTATTTCTAAGATTAATGAAGCGGATCTCACCTGGGAGCAATTCCGGGAACGCTACGAGTTGAAATTTGTACCAGAAGCAGAGAAAGTGACATTGGCTCGACGATTTATAGACCTTGTTCAAGGTGAGTCCTCCATGACTGATTATGTCGCCTCCTTCGAGTCGCTTTCCAAATACGGGGTTGAATACATCAACACCCCTTTAAAGAAGAACCAGAGGTTCGTCTATGGCTTAAGCAAAAATCTTAAGAAGCCATTACTTCTAAAGTTAGTTCCTTTCGACCAACTCATTGATATCGCTCTTCGTCTTGAAGAGGCGGATAGGGAGAATGATGTTGAAGTGGTGGGTTCCAAACCAGGCTTCAACAACAACAAGAAAAGGACTAATAAATTCAAAGGTCCTTATCCCAATAAGAAAGGGAAACAAGCAACTCCTGCTGCAAAGACCTTTTCCTCTACTGAAGGGAAATGCTTTAACTGTGGTTCCAGAGACCATTTTGCGAACAAGTGTTCAATGCCTTGTACTTGTCGCTATTGTAAAAGCCCGGACCATTTTATGCATGTATGTCCCAAACTTCAAAATAGGAAGGAGGGAAAGCTTAATGTTGCTCAAGCCCCTGGCAACACATCTCGTGGCCAAGGTATTTCTCATTCTATTCTGGATGGAATTATTTTATTTCGTGATCATCCTATTTGAGTTCTTTTTGATACGGGTGCGTCCCATTCCTTTATATCAAAAGAACTTGTTGATACTTTTTCTTTGGATGTTTTGTGTTTAATGACTTCTTGTGTAACAACCCTGTATTTTGTAATTATTATATTGTATATTTTAATTATTTTAATATAAAGTTTTGATTTAAAAACTTATTTTACTTATTTGGAATGATTAAATTTTATTATTTAAATATAAATCTTGATTTTATATGATTTATAATTCCAAACTTGTGTAAGTTGAATATTTGCCTGAAATGCTGATTTTGGTCGAAACAGTCAAACTGTGACTTTTAACTTAAAATTTTAAAAGTTTAAAATTTTAATTTTTTTTATTTTATTATGAAAGTACATAAAATTCTAAGAACACCACTTTTCATTTCGTTGAAATTGGATGTAAATTGTGAAAGAACATACCCTTTACAATATTGTGCGTATATAGGGTTATTTAACAATGACTATTTTAAATTGTATAAATTACTTCTTCTTTGTTATATTTTATTTTAATATGTGATAATATGTTATATTATGTATATTTTGACTTTTAAGTATTTTTGAAATGATAATATAATTTTTCTAAAGTTTATTTGAATTTATTTCAATTTATAAAGCCTAGTTTGGTATTTACTGCATTTTTCTTTATTTAAAATTATATTTAATTAAAATTTAATTATTTATTTCACCTTGAAAATGCTTTAAATAAATTAATTTAATTCAACTTTCCACTTCATAATAATTTTATAATGAAATGTATAATTTTCCTAGACTAACAGTGATTTATGCATAATTTTAAAACACTGTTTGGTATTTTTAAGGCATTTTCTTCATTATTTTATATTTATTTTTTCAAATTATACTATTTGTTACCTTATATTTCTAATTGATTTCGGTTTGTAAAGTATTTTCTCCTGAAATTTTGTTTATGTAAAGTTTTAAAAGGAAAAGAATATGGAAGATTGTAAATCACTTTGAAACATAAGCCCTTTTATTTGCCCAAACCCTTCATTTCCTTAAACTCCTCAATTAATTGCCTTAGCCGTGTAAAACCCTAATGTAGCCATCATCTCATTAGATTTTCACGTGAAAAAAAAGATCATTTTCATTTGTTTCTCATGGCTTCAAAGATCTGGTAAAGGCTTCCCTTTCTTTTTCTTACTTTTCTACTTGTTTTCTCTAAATTTTGCCTTGTTTCTCTTCTAGTTTGGATCGGCCTCTTCTCCATAGCCGCAGCCACAAACTCCTACATCTCGTCCATGCCTCCAACACCATCTACTCCACCAACCATGACCATGGCCGAGCCATCTATGATGGCCAAACCCTTCAAATTGCAACCTACATGCCTAAAAACAATGTTTTTTACCATTGTTGCCTCATTCCCTTCATCCACCACCCAAATCACCACCATAGCCGCCGCCACCACTGGCCTGACCACCACACACCACCCCAGCATTGATCTGACCTGTAGCATGAATAGCCAAGCCCACATTAGTCAAGGCCGAACCCATATGTGCACCAAAAACCCACTTGTTTGCCTTAACCCTTTGTATTCTCATGCCTTGTAACCTCCACCTTGCTCTTGCCATGTAGCCGTACCTTCTAGGTCCAAACCAGATCCAAACCATATCAAAACCTGACCTATATGATGCCATACCTGGGCCAAAGCATCATCATAGCCGAGCATAAGTGTCCCTTAGGCCAAGCGTTGAAGTGATTGAGGCATGGTAAAATCATCTTGTCCATTGTTGTTTTATTTCAATCAGTTTCAATGCTGTTTTGTATTGTACGCATATGTTTATATGGTCTTGCTTATTTGTTGTATACAAGATCATTATCAAGGCTTTCTATTCATTCAATTCAAATCATGCGTGTCGTGCTTTTGGAATCGCTCTTGTGCTTGTTGTTTTGGTCTTCAGCTTGAAAGGTGAGTCTTTCTCACTCTGACATATATACTTATGAAAAGTGGATTGATGACAAGTGTTTAGTAATGTAAAATGTATATGCAAGTTAATGATTATAATATGATATGCTATGCCGTGTTATTACCATGTTATTACCATGTTAAAACTGTTAATTTTCACCTGACATCTGATACATGAATGTATATTGTGATATTGACATTTTTTATATTATTTCTGTATATAATCACACTGCAAGTTCCCTGTTAGGATAAAAAAATCATTATGGGCTGAAATGATAGGCCTGAGTTATTTTATTTATTTATTTAAACTTGGGATTGCGGGTTTGAAATGATAGAACCCGGATTTTTTCCTTTTAAACTGCGGATTGAAAAGATACATATCCGTATCACTTGACCTAGGTTAGAAAACTATATACAGACCCGTGGTTATTCTATAAAGTGCTTTGAATATTTTAAGTATTTTAAAAATATAAAATTATGAAATTTGATTTAAGTAGATTTTGAAAGGTTTTAAAATAAATAAATTATGATTTTTCTATGTGTTAAAAATGTAATTTATGAATGGATTAACTGGATTTTGAAATATAACTTACGTTTGAAATTTGGAATTTTGACTAAAAATGATATTTAAGTTACATGAATAAAATGGACTTTAATTTTATTTGGAAAATGGTAAATATGATAAATTGATTTATATTTGAATTTAAGTGATTTGTTAAAGAATTATTGATTTTCTATAAATTTAAGTGGTTCAATAAATGACTGTTGAAAATGAAATTTTGAAATATAACTTGACTTGAAAATGTGAAATTTGAGTTTTAACTAAAGATGTTAAATTAATTAAATAAACTGGAAGTTTAGTTAAATTTGTGAAATGGTAATATAAATCTGAAATGTTAAGTTTTAATTTATGAAAGAAACGTATAGGTTTTAATTTATGAAAGAAACGTATGGGTTTTAATTTATGAAAGAAACGTATGGGTTTTAATTTATGAAAGAAACGTATCGGTTTAATTTATGAAAGAAACGTATCGGTTTAATTTATGAAAGAAATGTATAGGTTTTAATTTATGAAAGAAACGTATAGGTTTTAATTTATGAAAGAAACGTATAGGTTTTAATTTATGAAAGAAACGTATAGGTTTTAATTTATGAAAGAACGTATGGTGTTCTAATTAATGATAGGAGCATGTAAATTCCTAATTAATGAAAGAAAGGTATAAGATTTAATTAATGAAAGAAACGTATAAGTTTTTAATTAATGGAAGAAACGTGTAAAGTCCTAATTAATGAGAGAACATGAAAGTTTTAATTAATGCAAGAACATGTAAAGTTTTAATTAAGAAAGAAACATGTAAAGTTTTAAGTAGTGTGGTATTGATTTAAATTAATAAATGTTCATTATTGTAATAGGAATATAAAATTTAAAACGTACATTTGACACGTAGATTTTAATCAATGTAATGGTGTATTTTAAATTGATTAAAATGATAAATGTTACTTACTGTAATAATAAAATGTAAGTTGATAACGTACATTTGATAAGCAAGTTTTAACTTATGTGAATGGCATACTTTAAATGATTAAAATAATAAAGTTTCTTTATTGTAATAATAATGTAAGTTAATAAGGTGCTTTTAACTTAACATAAGAATTTCGGTTTAAATTGTATATTACAGTAAGAAAGTTTATTTAACTATAAGGCTATGATAAATTAACATGTTAAAATTTTAAGCTTATCAATACTTTGATTATATACAATGTAAAGTGGAAAGTAGTACATTCCAAAAATGCTATGATTCCTTAAGGTAACATTTCCAAAATGCTATGATAATTTAAAGGAATATTTCAAGTTTAATAAATTTAAAGAAATATTCAATGATTTGAAAATTTGGGTTTTATTTGAATGATATAATATTGAATTATTTTTGAAATGGAAACGATACAATTGTCTTATTGTTTTGAAATGAGTATGACATTTTGGTCTTGAAAGTATAAATTATTTGAAATAAATATCCATGGGTTATAATAACGATTGGTTGTTAAAGAGACCGAGATCGGATATTGTCTTATAGCCGGACAATACCGAAAACCACTTTAACAACTGTGTACGCGGTGGAGATTCCAGAATGAAGTAGGATGATGGCGACGTTCTCGAGGTATATATTACGTGGACCCAACTCCCGTGAGTTGGCATATATGACTAAAACAGGAGCTATACCGGGCTACACAAAGGGTCGCACCCTTTCATCGAGCATGCTCCATTGGAAACCATTCTATTACTGTTGTGATTCGATTCGGTGGCACCACTTTTGATTCGGAGGTATTGTTCGAGGTGGGCGGAAGCTGCTGGCTTGCCGTCACCACAGGTCCGGGAGTACAAACGGTGTATCCACCCTGGCATTTCCTTGCGTGTCGTGTCATATCCTTATATCGAGCCCACTACGATTTTGGTTTTAAAGATCCGACCGCGTTAAGGTTCACCATCCCCTTAACGCTATTTTCTATATGATTATACTTTACTGATTAGACACTACCGTATATAGCGTATATTACTACATAGTAAAAAGTTTAACGGATCCTTAGAGGATGGGCGGTCCCAAGCATCCTTTAAGTTACTGATGCATTTTATTACTGTTCACTTGAGTTGATTTACAGTTTATAAGTATTTATGTCCTGACTCGAGGGTTTTATGTTTTCTTTACGCTCGGGTCAGATTGAGTGAGTTAGCATTCCAGATTCACCTTCGACGTTGGAGCTTTCCTTGAAGATCCAGCCACCTATTTTGTTTTAATATCCAGTGGTCCAGTGATGTATCTGATTTGTACCTGATGTATCCTGTTACTCTTCTGTTGTATCTTATTTAACTCTGATGTATCTCATATTTATATAGTAGCTTCATGAACTACTATCTCTTTTTCTTCCGCTGCATTTTTTTATACTCTGTGTCTGTGATCTGTGATTTTTATTTACTGTATATCCTGAGATTTGCCAAATTTTTATTTACAACGCGGTATTTTGAGCAATTCAATTCTGCCATGAGTGTCTACCTATACACTTATAATGGATGCGAATGGTTGAAAATACCGGGTCGTTACATCTTTGAGAATTGCGAATCCAGTTGGTGGATCCGCGACAATCAGTTTATTGTGTAAAGATGTCGAGATTATTTTGTGTGATTTTTCTTTCCGAGCCGATTTGCATGTCATGCGTTATTTAGGCTTTGGAATGATTTTGGGAATGGATTGGCTTAACCGTTATGAAGCTCATATCCTATGTCCTGAGCGGACTATTCATCTTCGACATCCTCAATCTGTTAAGCAGGTTTCTATTAATCTTAAGGATTCGGATTCCAGTTTGGTTGCATCGTTATACTCTTTAAATCCTCAGGATGACGATAATGATGATGAGGAAGATATCATTTCTCTTATTCACGTTGTTCGTGAATTTTCCGACATATTTGAGCCCGTTTTAGGATTACCACCTAAGCAAGCAATTGAGTTCAGAATTAATCTCATTCCTGGAGCTCAACCTATCACTCGTCCTCCTTATCGTATGTCCAATAAAGAAAATGAGGAGATGTGTAAACAATTATCCGAATTGGAGATGAAGCAATTTATTCGCTCTAGTTCCTCGTCTTGGGGAGCTTCGGCTATTTTTGTGAAGAAATCCGATGGTACACTTAGGCTTTGCGTTGACTACCACAAGCTTAATGATCTTACTATCAAAAATAAATATCCTTTACCTCGGATTGATGATCTATTCGATCAACTTAGTGGTGCTAGAGTCTTTTCACAATTGGACTTGGCTACCGGTTTCCACCAGCTTCGTATTGCAGAGGATAGCATTCCTTTGACATCGTTCCATACCCGTTATGGATCTTATGAATGGCTTGTTATGCCATTTGGATTAACGAATGCTCCGGATTATTTCGTTGACCTTATGAATCGAGTTTTCAAAGATTTTCTCGATCGATTTGTTCTCATCTTTATTGATGATATTCTTGTGTATTCAAAAACCGAGGAGGAACATGAGAAGCATCTTCGGATTGTGTTGGAAACTCTTAGGGGTAATCGTTTGAAAGCAAAATTTTCTAAATGCAATTTTTGGCAATCTCGTGTGAAGTTTCTCGGTCATATTATTTCTGAATCCGGAATTTCCATGGATTCTTCAAAGATTGAAGCGATTCAAAGTTGGAAGAAACCGGAGAGTGTGACGGAGATCCGTAGCTTCCTTGGATTGACAGGTTATTACCGTCGTTTTATCAAAGACTTTTCTAAGATTGTCATGCCTCTCACTAGCTTGACGAAGAAAGGTATTAAATACATTTGGTCGGACAAATGTGAAACTTCTTTTCAGAAATTAAAAGAACTTCTTTCTGATGCTCCTATTCTTGTTATTCCTGAGGGGAATCAGGATTTTGTTGTTTATACCGATGCTAGTCGTGTTGGTTTGGGTGTCGTTCTTATGCAAAAAAATGTGTTATTGCTTATGCTTCTAGGCAATTAAAGCCTGCTGAGACTAGATATGCCACACATGATTTAGAACTCGCGGCTATTATTTTTGCTCTTCGTATTTGGCGTCATTATCTTTTAGGAGAGAAATTTGTTCTTTATACCGATCATAAGTCCTTGAAGTATTTATTCTCTCAAAAGGAACTTAATTTGCGTCAACAGCGTTGGCTCGAATTTCTTGCACCATATGATCTTGATATCCTTTATACTCCCGGAAAGGGAAATCGCGTTGCGGATGCACTTAGTCGAAAGGAACAAGCGGTTGTTTCTATGATGATAACCGAATGGAACGATCTCGAGATTTTATCCACTTGTGAGATTCGAGAGCGTGTATCCGATTTATGCTCATCACTTGTTTTATGTAGCCTTAAGGCTCATCCTTCTCTTTTAGACCGCATTCTTGAAGCTCAAGGGCTAGATCCTGAATTGGCTCTTCTTGGCCAAAATGTTAAGGATAAAATTGATATTGAAGGTTTGAAAGACTTTGATATTGATTCTCGTGGCGGCATTCAAAAATTTGGTAGACTTATCGTACCAAATATTGGTGATCTTCGTAAAGATATTTTAGAGGATTCTCATCGTTCCAAATTCACCATTCATCCCGGTAGTAGCAAAATGTATGCGGATATGAAGCGACTTTATTATTGGGAGGGAATGAAACTTGACATTGCTAACTTCGTTAAGCGTTGCATGACTTGCCAACTCGTTAAGGCCGAACATCAAAAGCCCGGTGGGTTATTGCAACCTTTAGAAATTCCAATTTGGAAGTGGGATCAAAATTCCATGGATTTTATAGATGGCCTTCCCCGTTCTCGTTCGGATCTTGATAGCTTATGGGTGATTGTTGATAGACTTACTAAATCCACCCATTTTATTCCCGTTCGGTCTAACCGAACCGTTCCTCTTTTGGCCAAGCTCTTTGTTAAAGAGATTGTTAAATTACATGAGTTCCTACTTCTATTGTTAGTGATTGTGATCCATTGTTTACTAGTGGATTTTGGAAGAGTCTTCAAAAAGCTTTGGGAACGAAGCTTAATTTTAGCACCGCTTATCATCCTCAGTCCGATGGAAAAACCGAGCGTGTGAATCAAACTCTTGAAGATCTTCTTCGTGCATGTGTTCTTGATTTTGGTGGAAGTTGGGAAGATCATATTTCTCTTGTTGAATTTTCCTATAATAATAGCTTCCAATCTAGTATTGGTATGGCACCTTTCGAGGCACTCTATGGAAGGTGTAACGTCCCGAAAATTTTCGACTTTCGAAAATTCAACATCGACACTCACTTTATCGACTGCCGAGAAATCGAAGGCCGGAAACACGGAATCTTATGGGTTTTAGAAAAGAATTTAGGAAAAGAAAGAGAGAGAAGAAGAAGAAAGAAGAAGAAAATAGATAATAGAGGGAAGAGAAAACATAAGATAGAAAATTTAGATAGGGAAAAGAAGGTAGAAAATTTTTTAAAATAGAAAGAAAAGAGAATAGAGGAAAAAGAAAAACAGAAGAAAATAGGACGGAACAGAAAAGAAACAACAGAACAACATCAGAATCTCACAATTCGCAGCGGAACAACATATAATAATAAATGAATAATCTTTAAACAAAGAACTATATCAGTTATTACATTACATCACATTACATCATATCATCATATCATCAGAGTGTACAACAACAACAAATAGTGCAGCGGAAAAAGAAATACTATATAAGTAATACGCCATGCCATCCAGCTTGCCTCCAGCAACTCCAGAATATCCAGGATATCCTGATAAACCTTAACTCTCGACTGCCCGTGTGGAAATTGGTGGGCACCCAGAGTTTAGGAAGGAAAACAATAAACTCCAAGTCAGTCATGTGACTGGTGTGGGAACTCAAAACAGTTTATTTATCTTTAAAATCAAAATAGAGGAATATTTTTAATCAATTCGCAATGCTTTTAAAAATGGGACTACCATAAGGCCTCCCGCACACACACACAATGCAAACGCAGAATCGGAAGAGATTTCTCCTTATGATAGTCAAAGATGCTTGATACGCATTTAAAATAACATTTGATATTATTACTAGTCCATAGTGTAGAAAAAATTCATTTCGAAAGTAGAATATAAATCTTAGCCAACATAAACATTTCGAACTATGCCTACTATAGCTACCATCCAAACAGTGTTGCGACACCATAAGTGAATGATAGGTTCTACAACCAATACCGTACAAGTTTCGTATTGGGAATTGGATTTCCAACAAATGATCAGGCCAAGGAACTTCCCATTGCCACATGAGAATGCCTCTGGAAAGACATCCCCGAGAACCAAACCGGAACTCTGCCAACACAAGGCCGGGTTACCCCTAACTGGGTAACTACTGACACGAGCACGCCATTCCCCGATCGTAAACGACCTTTCTCACGGGATCCCGAAAACCAACAACCACAAAGTAATAAATTCGTATTAACCACATAGGTTAAATATCTGGGCTCTATACCATGATACCACCTCTATCCAGAAGGAAATGTACATACCCTAAAGGGTGCTACCCCTCATAACCTTGCCGCATCTTTCCTGTTTTGACCATTTTCGGGGTGTGAGGTTCGACGAAGTCACGTCCACAAAAACATACTTTATACAAAAGCCATGCTTTGGGTCAACAAATGATCAACACAATGATCACCAAGATAGACGATCAAATAAACGATCCTATCACAATAATCAACACAATGATCATTTCAGCATCACTCAGCATGTCACATTACCAAATTAGGAATATATCGCTGATAACTTCAACTATATAACCTCTGAGCTCGTACGTCTCAGAGAAGGGTGTTAAGCTAAAAGAATAAATTCTCCGCCACCAACAGAAATATATTTGAAAGAAATCGGCTTTATATCTCAACTTGTAATGTCAGACATACTATCCATACAAGTCTGTTCCGGGATCGAACAAAACCGAAGGCACTTACAAAGAAGTCCTTGCAATCCGGATATTCACAATCCTGATCGGATTCACCATCACATATGGAGAACTCTATACCGTAGCTACTCGGTGCAGAGTAAATCGACAGGTCATCCTATCGCTCTCGCAAATACCGGGTCTTCAACACCGATCTTCAAATGCAATTCATAACGACGTATCACATATTCGGAATGGGTTATACGACCCCATGGTCCTTTCCCGGTTAACCCGAATAGTGAGCGCTTATTCAAAAATAAGTGTAGCATTCACATTCAAACAAATCATATCAATTACCCATTCAAAGGGAAATATTGATAGTCGGTTATTGAACTATCACTGGATATGCACACATCACCAGATTCTAAATAATTTTCCAAATTATTTATTTTCCAAAAATATCTTCACTAGATATATAATTTCAATACTTCAAAAATAAATCAACATTTATTTTTAAACCCATTTTCCAATTTCATTTATAAATTCAATAGAGAATTTATAATCCAAAATATCTATGAATATTCAATTTCAATTATTCATTTCAATATTCCTTTTCAATTTATCTTCAAAAAGATAAATTCTCAAAGTATTCACTTTATATTGGAAAACATTTCCATACTTATTAAATAAGTAATTCACGAATTTTATTTATTTTCAATACTTAGAAAATATTTAATATACTCTAATCGAAATTAAGTATATATTTCATTCTTTAAGGAAATCCTTCACTTAATCATATTTATTTGGGCCAAAACGAATGTTGCGTAGAACATCGTTACGACGTCCCAAAATCACTAGTATAGGGATTCGAATTTAAAATAGATATATAAATCCCAATACTATACAAAACATTTCCTTTCGGAATCATTTACTATAACAACAGTGTTATAGTCTACTATTTCCTTCTATTTCTCGAAAACGTCTATTTCAACAATAAATGTTGAAATCTATGGTTTCGAATCTCAACACATTTTAAAACTTCGGTAGATCGTTTTAATTCTATTTAAAACATTCACATTCAAAACAATCTCTTTAACGTGTTATTCACTATTCAAAAACGTGAATATACTACGTTAACAATTTCATCCTTTTATTCATTTTAATTCAAAGGATTATTCACTATTCAAAATGTGAATATAACTCCATTTATAGGTTTCAGCAATTTACTTATCAAAATAAGTCATTTGCGAATTTATAAAACAATGTTTATAAATTCCATTTCTAATTATTTTATAACAACTTCCTTTATAAATCTCCTTTATTAACCTATTCGATTTATATTTCAATTATAAACTAAAGGTTCATATTATAAGTTAAATGCTTATAAAACGATTATTTTACAAAATCGTTCTTTTTAAGACTTTCCAAATTATAAATCTTATAACTTATAAGATCCATTCATTTATCCAAAATCATTATCTTAATAACTTAATAAATTTTATAAACCTACTGCTTATAAAATTCCATTTATAACTTCACCGTATAAAATTCTATAAATTCCATTCAATTATGAAATTCATTTTCACTTCATTCAAACACTTATAAAAACTCGTTTTATAATGTCCATATTTCAATTTATAAATATCCATTTATAAATCTCTTAATATAAATCAATTTATATTATTCTTTTTAAACGTCTTTAAATTCCTTTAAAAACTTCTTCCTTTTGATTCATAAAATAATTAAATTTTATAAATCCTATATTTCAACTTTTCATAATAAATTCAAAAATTCCGATTTAACTATTTTATAAAATCATTAGCATCATATTCTCAAAAATCAGTTTTTAACTATATTTCTCAAAAATCATAATTTTTATAACTTTAAAAATTATAACGTTTATTTATTTAAAATGAATCAATTCCAAAAATATTTTATAAACGTATACTTTCAAAAAATCACTTTGAAATCACTTTAAAATTCCAAAATCTGGGTCCAATAATGCTACACACCAAATAGTCAATCACGACTACAACGAAATCATATATCGATATGATAGTCCATCAAATATCAAAATATCTGAAATCAAATAAATACTGTTGAGGAATCCAGTTGGATCCCTCCAACCTGTTTTCCTGCATCCAAAAACATTAGCACAATACCAATTTCGTTCCAGTACGAAATTATCGCGGTATATGTTCTTATTAAATATTATCCGCTTAATAACGGCGCAATAGGGTCTCATCCGCTAAACAAAAAATGCGGGAAATCAATAACTCCAATATATACATATGCCAATATATATATATTGCTACTATATATAATACCAATTTCACTGTTTATGAAATATTCGCGGTATATGTTTTTATTAAATAACATCCGCTTACTAACGGCGTATAATGTCTATTTTAACAATCAATAGATAACAATCATCATTCAAACATGCATTCAAATATTTTAAATCTAACTATTTAAAATAAAATCGAAACTAATTCGATTGAGTGAGAAGTTCTCACCTTGATTTTATTTCCGTTTTAGCGATTTATTTCGAATAAAATTAAACGGACGTTTAATTTTACTCAAAATTCTCACTAACTCCAAACGACTCCAAACCAACTCCATCGCGTAGTGCTCGTCCATACGATTCCAACGCAACTGGTTTCGCGCGTTTTCGACCTCGTATGAAAAAGTTATGAATTATTGAAGTTTGTACACGATTTATATAAACAAATCTCAACATAACTTAATTAATTTTAAACCTAACTTCCTAATAACCGTTAGATCTTGCTCCAAGCCATCAGAGCCGCACGCGTCCATCTTCCTTCTCCACGTTTCTTGCTCCAGAACTTGATGCCAAGGCCGAACCCAATAATGCAATTAGGGTTAAATAGTTCTCCACCAATACTCGACTATACTCGATCAAACTGCAGCCATCGCGAAGCACTCGACCACCGCAACACTCGCCCCCAACCACCTGAAGTTCGGCCCCCCCATTCTCATCGAATTGCGTGCGCAAGCAATGGAGAACGCGGCCTATTTTCACACGAAATATAACTCCATACGCGATCATGACCGTTGGATCTCTAGTTCGTGTTGTGCTCTACCACTTTGTAGTTGAACATTCTTGCTAATTCTTGATGGATTTGGAGTAATCGAGGGATGTAGGTTGCGAATTTCTGGCCTTAGAAATCTGGGTGGCGGCTGCTCAATATATTAGGGTTTCAATTTTTTTTTATTATTTATTTTTGTGAATTTTGGGGTATTTATAGGAGATTTTCAATCACTATTCATCCGGAAATTCCGAACTCCGATTTACGCGCCGTAACCAGCGTTTCTAAGGTTTACCCCGCGTTCCGGACACAATGGAATAGGTTTCGGAAGCTAATTCGGACATTTATGCGAGTTATGGCTGCAAACGTTCAATTTAAATTAAACCGATTTAAGTCGATTTCTAGGCGTTTTAATTTGTACCGGACAAACGGTAAATCCAATTGACTTGAAATTTGAAACCTTACAATAATATCACATTACGGATCCGATGAAACTGGTTTCGTCGAAATCCGAGACTTTTTGAAAAATGGCTATTTTAGCTCGCTAAATTAAAATTAAAAATAAATCGATGCGTTTCGAGTTGCCACGATCAAACGATAATTCCGATTGACACAAAATTTGAAATCCGGTAATAACTAACTATTACGGATCCAATGGAACTGGTTTCGTTCAATTCTGAGACTGTTCAAAAATTGACTATTTTTACTAGTCGATTTTAATATTAAAATATTCAATTTTCACAAATTAACTTTCAATTCGATTTTAAAAGTTCTAAAATATCGTTCTAACTCCCATATGATAAAATAAAATTTTACAAATCATTTTCAATCATATTTAACCCAATTTTCAATTATTTCCATAATCTAACATATTAAATTATCGATTTAATTATTCAATTAAATCCAAAAATTCAAATAAAAATTTATTTGACTTATAAATTCACTTTTTAATATTTAAAATTAATTAAATATTCAAATTTAAATTAATAAAAATTCTGGGTCGTTACAATCTTCCCCACTTAAAAGAATTTCGTCCTCGAAATTAACAAGTAAGAAAAATTACAGAATTTATTAACTTTCCCAAAACAAATTTTAAACTTCTTATAATAACTTTACTAAGTTTTCAAATCATACTTAGTTATCTTTTTCAAAAACAACTACTATTGTTTAACTTTCAATTTCAAAATCAAAGTTAAAGTTTTCAAAAATTTTCCCATTTTCTCAAATTTTTTCTAACGCCTTAAATTTTCGGAAAAATTCGCCATAGTCACCTTTGCGCGGCTCGATCCGAAAAAAAATGACAGTATATATATCACAAATATACATCTCATCAAGTAATGAGGCATCCCGCAGGGAAAAAAGTGTAAAAGTACTGTATTTAATCCGAGATATGTACCTTATATTTTTATTAGCAAGCATATACGGCTAATATAGCGCAAAAGCGAGCTCCAAATGCGAAGCAAACGCGATCCACACCTACTAATTACTCAACAAACAACATGAGAACATGCATATAGAGAATATTATCAATATACAACATATATCAACATAATAACTATATATGTCAACATAGCAAATGTAAACAAACAACAAATGCAAACATCAACCAACTATCATCCAACTAACATCCATAACCAATAAATATTCATTCATATTCTCATTAATATTTAATGAAATGGTTTTCACTCTAAATCATATTTGATTTATTTACATTGGATTTTATCAACTTTCATTCTCAATTCAATTAGTTATCATTTACTAATTTAAATCCAATTCACATTCAATTCTATTCAAATTTATTTACTTTCAATTTGAATTCAATTTCATAGCTTCCAATTTCGCTAATTCACTTTCATTAACACTTAACGAATTCATATACAATCAACTAACAATCATATAACAATCAATGTATATATAATTACAACCAAATTACTTTGCTTTCAATTGGTTTAATTAATTGATTTTCATTCAATTATTCAACTTTCTAATAACATTAGATTTTAATGAATTACACTTATATTCATTATTTCATATCAACTTAATTCACATTCAATTGATTAATATTCAATCCATTAATCCAATTCATTTATATAACTAAAGTTTATATTCATCACTTAACTTTATTAATTTTACTTTGATCTCTTAAGTTATACTTCATTTACAAACATCACTTGTTTTTACTTAACTTAAATTCCAACTTATAAATAAATTCAGATTTCAATTCTAAAGTAAATTTCCATTTAACTTTTAAATTCACTTTTATTCACAACTCATATTCATATAGTTTCACTTCTTATATATATAAGTTTATTTCACAATTGTAAATCACTTTAATTATAATTCGATTCTTATAATTCTTTTACTTATACAATTATTCTTTTATTTAGATTATTCAAACAACCTAACAATCAACTTATATACACTTTAATAATTCTGAAAAATTATTTCTTTATATATATACAAAATATACTCAAGGTAAAATTATTTCATTTACCCAATTTAAAGATCAATACTGTGTCGAATTGTTCTATTCAAGTGTTTAGAAACCCCTTCGGCATAGTCTTGCGGACCACGCTGACGAAAGTTCATATGCCACTCAATAAACCAATCATCACAATATAAAACAATTTTATATTCACTAACAAATACGCTCTCATAGCTATTATTACACTCAAACACATTCTAGAGTACTACTGACTCTATCTCTAATGAGTAATACCCAACAGAACCATGCTTGTCGCTTAACCATAAGCTCTGATACCAGATGTAACGTCCCGAAAATTTTCGACTTTCGAAAATTCAACATCGACACTCACTTTATCGACTGCCGAGAAATCGAAGGCCGGAAACACGGAATGTTATGGGTTTTTGAAAAGAATTTAGGAAAAGAAAGAGAGAGAAGAAGAAGAAAGAAGAAGAAAATAGATAATAGAGGGAAGAGAAAACATAAGATAGAAAATTTAGATAGGGAAAAGAAGGTAGAAAATTTTTTAAAATAGAAAGAAAAGAGAATAGAGGAAAAAGAAAAACAGAAGAAAATAGGACGGAACAGAAAAGAAACAACAGAACAACATCAGAATCTCACAATTCGCAGCGGAACAACATATAATAATAAATGAATAATCTTTAAACAAAGAACTATATCAGTTATTACATTACATCACATTACATCATATCATCATATCATCAGAGTGTACAACAACAACAAATAGTGCAGCGGAAAAAGAAATACTATATAAGTAATACGCCATGCCATCCAGCTTGCCTCCAGCAACTCCAGAATATCCAGGATATCCTGATAAACCTTAACTCTCGACTGCCCGTGTGGAAATTGGTGGGCACCCAGAGTTTAGGAAGGAAAACAATAAATTCCAAGTCAGTCATGTGACTGGTGTGGGAACTCAAAACAGTTTATTTATCTTTAAAATCAAAATAGAGGAATATTTTTAATCAATTCGCAATGCTTTTAAAAATGAGACTACCATAAGGCCTCCCGCACACACACACAATGCAAACGCAGAATCGGAGGAGATTTCTCCTTATGATAGTCAAAGATGCTTGATACGCATTTAAAATAACATTTGATATTATTACTAGTGCATAGTGTAGAAAAAATTCATTTCGAAAGTAGAATATAAATCTTAGCCAACATAGACATTTCGAACTATGCCTACTATAGCTACCATCCAAACAGTGTTGCGACACCATAAGTGAATGATAGGTTCTACAACTAATACCGTACAAGTTTCGTATTGGGAATTGGATTTCCAACAAATGATCAAGCCAAGGAACTTCCCATTGCCACATGAGAATGCCTCTGGAAAGACATCCCCGAGAACCAAACCGGAACTCTGCCAACACAAGGCCGGGTTACCCCTAACTGGGTAACTACTGTCACGAGCACGCCATTCCCCGATCGTAAACGACCTTTCTCACGGGATCCCGAAAACCAACAACCACAAAGTAATAAATTCGTAGTAACCACATAGGTTAAATATCTGGGCTCTATACCATGATACCACCTCTATCCAGAAGGAAATGTACATACCCTAAAGGGTGCTACCCCTCATAACCTTGCCGCATCTTTCCTGTTTTGACCATTTCCGGGGTGTGAGGTTCGACGAAGTCACGTCCACAAAAACATACTTTATACAAAAGCCATGCTTTGGGTCAACAAATGATCAACACAATGATCACCAAGATAGACGATCAAATAAACGATCCTATCACAATAATCAACACAATGATCATTTCAGCATCACTCAGCATGTCACATTACCAAATTGGGAATATATCGCTGATAACTTCAACTATATAACCTCTGAGCTCGTACGTCTCAGAGAAGGGTGTTAAGCTAAAAGAATAAATTCTCCGCCACCAACAGAAATATATTTGAAAGAAATCGGCTTTATATCTCAACTTGTAATGTCAGACATACTATCCATACAAGTCTGTTCCAGGATCGAACAAAACCGAAGGCACTTACAAAGAAGTCCTTGCAATCCGGATATTCACAATCCTGATCGGATTCACCATCACACATGGAGAACTCTATACCGTAGCTACTCGGTGCAGAGTAAATCGACAGGTCATCCTATCGCTCTTGCAAATACCGGGTCTTCAACACCGATCTTCAAATGCAATTCATAACGACGTATCACATATTCGGAATGGGTTATACGACCCCATGGTCCTTTCCCGGTTAACCCGAATAGTGAGCGCTTATTCAAAAATAAGTGTAGCATTCACATTCAAACAAATCATATCAATTACCCATTCAAAGGGAAATATTGATAGTCGGTTATTGAACTATCACTGGATATGCACACATCACCAGATTCTAAATAATTTTCCAAATTATTTATTTTCCAAAAATATCTTCACTAGATATATAATTTCAATACTTCAAAAATAAATCAACATTTATTTTTAAACCCATTTTCCAATTTCATTTATAAATTCAATAGAGAATTTACAATCCAAAATATCTATGAATATTCAATTTCAATTATTCATTTCAATATTCCTTTTCAATTTATCTTCAAAAAGATAAATTCTCAAAGTATTCACTTTATATTGGAAAACATTTCCATACTTATTAAATAAGTAATTCACGAATTTTATTTATTTTCAATACTTAGAAAATATTTAATATACTCTAATCGAAATTAAGTATATATTTCATTCTTTAAGGAAATCCTTCACTTAATCATATTTATTTGGGCCAAAACGAATGTTGCGTAGAACATCGTTACGACGTCCCAAAATCACTAGTATAGGGATTCGAATTTAAAATAGATATATAAATCCCAATACTATACAAAACATTTCCTTTCGGAAATCATTTACTATAACAACAGTGTTATAGTCTACTATTTCCTTCTATTTCTCGAAAACGTCTATTTCAACAATAAATGTTGAAATCTATAGTTTCGAATCTCAACACATTTTAAAACTTCGGTAGATCGTTTTAATTCTATTTAAAACATTCACATTCAAAACAATCTCTTTAACGTGTTATTCACTATTCAAAAACGTGAATATACTACGTTAACAATTTCATCCTTTTATTCATTTTAATTCAAAGGATTATTCACTATTCAAAATGTGAATATAACTCCATTTATAGGTTTCAACAATTTACTTATCAAAATAAGTCATTTGCGAATTTATAAAACAACGTTTATAAATTCCATTTCTAATTATTTTATAACAACTTCCTTTATAAATCTCCTTTATTAACCTATTCGATTTATATTTCAATTATAAACTAAAGGTTCATATTATAAGTTAAATGCTTATAAAACGATTATTTTACAAAATCGTTCTTTTTAAGACTTTCCAAATTATAAATCTTATAACTTATAAGATCCATTCATTTATCCAAAATCATTATCTTAATAACTTAATAAATTTTATAAACCTACTGCTTATAAAATTCCATTTATAACTTCACCGTATAAAATTCTATAAATTCCATTCAATTATGAAATTCATTTTCACTTCATTCAAACACTTATAAAAACTCGTTTTATAATGTCCATATTTCAATTTATAAATATCCATTTATAAATCTCTTAATATAAATCAATTTATATTATTCTTTTTAAACGTCTTTAAATTCCTTTAAAAACTTCTTCCTTTTGATTCATAAAATAATTAAATTTTATAAATCCTATATTTCAACTTTTCATAATAAATTCAAAAATTCCGATTTAACTATTTTATAAAATCATTAGCATCATATTCTCAAAAATCAGTTTTTAACTATATTTCTCAAAAATCATAATTTTTATAACTTTAAAAATTATAACGTTTATTTATTTAAAATGAATCAATTCCAAAAATATTTTATAAACGTATACTTTCAAAAAATCACTTTGAAATCACTTTAAAATTCCAAAATCTGGGTCCAATGATGCTACACACCAAATAGTCAATCACGACTACAACGACATCATATATCGATATGATAGTCCATCAAATATCAAAATATCTGAAATCAAATAAAACTGTTGAGGAATCCAGTTGGATCCCTCCAACCTGTTTTCCTGCATCCAAAAACATTAGCACAATACCAATTTCGTTCCAGTACGAAATTATCGCGGTATATGTTCTTATTAAATATTATCCGCTTAATAACGGCGCAATAGGGTCTCATCCGCTAAACAAAAAATGCGGGAAATCAATAACTCCAATATATACATATGCCATATATATATATTGCTACTATATATAATACCAATTTCACTGTTTATGAAATATTCGCGGTATATGTTTTTATTAAATAACATCCGCTTACTAACGGCGTATAATGTCTATTTTAACAATCAATAGATAACAATCATCATTCAAACATGCATTCAAATATTTTAAATCTAACTATTTAAAATAAAATCGAAACTAATTCGATTGAGTGAGAAGTTCTCACCTTGATTTTATTTCCGTTTTAGCGATTTATTTCGAATAAAATTAAACGGACGTTTAATTTTACCCAAAATTCTCACTAACTCCAAACGACTCCAAACCAACTCCATCGCGTAGTGCTCGTCCATACGATTCCAACGCAACTGGTTTCGCGCGTTTTCGACCTCGTATGAAAAAGTTATGAATTATTGAAGTTTGTACACGATTTATATAAACAAATCTCAACATAACTTAATTAATTTTAAACCTAACTTCCTAATAACCGTTAGATCTTGCTCCAAGCCATCAGAGCCGCACGCGTCCATCTTCCTTCTCCACGTTTCTTGCTCCAGAACTTGATGCCAAGGCCGAACCCAATAATGCAATTAGGGTTAAATAGTTCTCCACCAATACTCGACTATACTCGATCAAACTGCAGCCATCGCGAAGCACTCGACCACCACAACACTCGCCCCCAACCACCTGAAGTTCGGCCCCCCCATTCTCATCGAATTGCGTGCGCAAGCAATGGAGAACGCGGCCTATTTTCACACGAAATATAACTCCATACGCGATCATGACCGTTGGATCTCTAGTTCGTGTTGTGCTCTACCACTTTGTAGTTGAACATTCTTGCTAATTCTTGATGGATTTGGAGTAATCGAGGGATGTAGGTTGCGAATTTCTGGCCTTAGAAATCTGGGTGGCGGCTGCTCAATATATTAAGGTTTCAATTTTTTTTTTTTTTTTTTTTTTTGTGAATTTTGGGGTATTTATAGGAGATTTTCAATCACTATTCATCCGGAAATTCCGAACTCCGATTTACGCGCCGTAACCAGCGTTTCTAAGGTTTACCCCGCGTTCCGGACACAATGGAACAGGTTTCGGAAGCTAATTCGGACATCTGTGCGAGTTATGGCTGCAAACGTTCAATTTAAATTAAACCGATTTAAGTCGATTTCTAGGCGTTTTAATTTGTACCGGACAAACGGTACATCCAATTGACTTGAAATTTGAAACCTTACAATAATATCACATTACGGATCCGATGAAACTGGTTTCGTCGAAATCCGAGACTTTTTGAAAAATGGCTATTTTAGCTCGCTAAATTAAAATTAAAAATAAATCGATGCGTTTCGAGTTGCCACGATCAAACGATAACTCCAATTGACACGAAATTTGAAATCCGGTAATAACTAACTATTACGGATCCAATGGAACTGGTTTCGTTCAATTCTGAGACTGTTCAAAAATTGACTATTTTTACTAGTCGATTTTAATATTAAAATATTCAATTTTCACAAATTAACTTTCAATTCGATTTTAAAAGTTCTAAAATATCGTTCTAACTCCCATATGATAAAATAAAATTTTACAAATCATTTTCAATCATATTTAACCCAATTTTCAATTATTTCCATAATCTAACATATTAAATTATCGATTTAATTATTCAATTAAATCCAAAAATTCAAATAAAAATTTGTTTGACTTATAAATTCACTTTTTAATATTTAAAATTAATTAAATATTCAAATTTAAATTAATAAAAATTCTGGGTCGTTACAGAAGGCCATGCCGATCTCCTTCTTGTTGGCTTGAGGCCGGTGAGAAGCTGGTTTGAGGTCCAGATTTTATTCGTGATTCCACAGAAAAGATTGACCTTATTCGTCATAGGATGAAAGAAGCCCAAAGTAGACAAAGATCCTATGCCGATAACCGGAGAAGGAAATTAGAATTTTCTGTGGGAGATTTTGTGTTTGTTCGTGTTTCACCTATGAAGGGTGTTGTGCGTTTCAGTCGATCGGGAAAGTTAGCACCTCGATATATTGGTCCGTTCCCTATCACCGAACGTATTGGTTCCGTGGCATATCGCCTTTTATTACCGGCTCGATTTTCTGCTATTCATGACGTGTTTCAGGTTTCTCAATTACGGAAATGCCTTCGAGATTCCGATTCCATTCTTGAGCCCGGTATTGTGGAAGAAATTGAAGTTTCGCCTAATTTAACTTCTGAGCAGCATCCTATTCGAATTATTGCTTCAGAGGTCAAACGCCTTCGAAATAAAGATGTTCCGTTTGTGAAAGTTCAGTGGTCTTCAAATCCTAAGGATTGTTCTTGGGAGTCTAGAGAGTTCATCGAGCGAACACATCCGGACTTACTTTCTTGTGCTCTTTGAGGTGAATTTTTTATTTCAAATTTCTTTTGTGTTGAATATGCTTTTATGTTTGTTACTTTATATTTTCTTCTTAAATATTGCGAGGACGCAATTTCTTTAAGGAGGGGAGTCTGTAACAACCCGCATATTTATCGATTTTATATTTAATATTTTATTTAAATATTTTATCGATACTCGGAATTTTGTCCGAAAAGCTACTTTTTGCATACGGTCGAATTAGGACTCGGGACCACTCCCATTGAGTTTAAAATGCCATTTGCGACCTTTTTGAGTATAAGATTCGATATGTTTGGAGTAAGTTGATTTTTGCTACTTTTTCACTTTGGGTTTTGATTTGGGCTGAGCCCACTTATGTATTCAGTCCCATCCCCTCTCCTCCTCATTTACTTCATTTCCAATTCCTAATACTCAAGCTTTAGCAACAATGGTGGGAGAGATGAGAAATTAAAACTCAAGCCCTAGTTTTCTTTTGCAAATCAAGTTCTAGCTCCAAACTAATAGAAGAACCCATTGGTAAGCTTCTCTTCTTCTTCTCCAACTCAATCTCTTATCAATTTCAGAAATTCCTAAACCTAACTTTGGGAATGTTCTTCTTTTAAAGCTTAGAATCAAGCTTCTTGAGTTGGATTTGAAGAGTGGTTGATTCTCCTTTGCTTTCAAGCATCTTCTTCAATCGTTTGGGTTCAAAGGTGAGATTTTTATCTCACATCTATGTCTATGATTATCTTCGATTGTTAGGTATGAATTCCTAACACATGTTCATGTGCACTTGATTTTGGTTTGAATTGATTTGGTGTATATTCCAATTTTTAGTGTTTTGAAATCAAAATCTATGAAAATCCTTTTATGGATATCTTAACATGTTTTTGGTGATGCATCGTGAAGCTTATAGGGCTGGGTAGTCGATTGACATAAATCCCTAGTGTCCGTTGGTCGCCCGGTTGCATTTTGGAGGAGATTGCATCTTCATTTCATAGGCTAAGAAAACAGCCTTGGTGCCAGTCGGTCGACTGGTTTTGAAATTCAGTCGACTAGCTGTAGCACATAGGCATTCCGAAGGCAAATTCCAGAGGCTCAGGACCTCTGTTTCACTACAATCAGTCGACTGGATTTTTAGGTCAGTCGACTGACTGCAGGAAATGAAATTTTCATGTTTCTTCTTCAGTCGACAGACTGCAGAGGGCCAGTCGACTGATTTGCTCCTATTTGCCTATTGTGCCTATTTGTGCAGATTTTTGCTCGGTTTCTAAATTTAATCGATTCGTGATTATCCGATTTGTTGATTTTCATTTATTATCGACTTTGATGTCTTTTATATCGGGATTTTTGGGAATATCTATTTTCATGGATTTGATATCGATTTGTTTGGAATTAATTCATGTCTTCGTATGTGAATATTGGTGATTGATTATTTCTACAATCATTTTTGTGCTTTGTCACTTTAAAATATAAAGGTTTCTATACTAGTAGTAAATATTCAAACTCTTTATCAAAGATTATTTAAACTCTATTTTCAATATCAAACTCGTTTATAAAACCATTTTCCCACCTATTAGTATATACAAACCTTTACCTCACTCGTATGAGAAATCTAATTAAACGACTTAGTAAAAATAAGTGGTATGAAACGCTTGTGTTTACTTCGTCGGTTAATTCTTGGACTTGTTCGATTGAATCTCTTGTGACAATTTTCTAGTGGAGATTTACAATTTGTTCGTAAATATTTAAGTTAAGCTAGTGGTTATGGGACATGTAGCTAAGCTCATATATTTACTAACTTACTGTAATTGACACTTCTTGATGATCATGACGATCATTTTTGTGATTTAGACTAGAAATGTGCGATGTCTCTTTGTCTGCGAGGGAGACTAAACCCCGTTTTGTGGAGTTTCGACTCATATTGATGGGGTAGCGCCCCATGGTCTTCGGGTCGTTCGTGTGTCAAATATTAATGGCTAGCTACCATGGGATAGCGTCTCGTTCGTGTGATACATATGCTGGTGAGTTTTCATGCTCCCGTTCGTGTGATAGGTCTCCCCACTATTTTGTGTGATTTTTGGGTTTCGTGTGTCGAATTCTGGAACTTTCTTCTTTACCTATTTTTGTGATTTCTATTGATATGATTTATCAATTTTTTGTGCATAGGTGAATTCGTGTGTCATTGACTGGATTTATTGAGATGATTTCTAGAATTTGTGCTTCACCAATTTTCGTGATTTTTATTGATAGGTTTTATCAATATTTGTGCATTGGTGAATTTGTGTGTCATTGACTTTTGTGATTGACATTGATATAATCGTCAATATTTATGGTTTGGTGAACGAAATAAGGAGTATGACATTTCCTTTGATTCTTGTGTAGATTTGGTGATATTGATTAATCTCTTGTTGATTTTCAATTACTTATATATATCACAGCTTGGCATTGTGATTATTATGTGTTTTGTCATATCTCTTACTCTATATCGTTTCATCTGATATTTATAGTTAGACTGATCCATTTATTATTTTCTTATTAAATAATAATCGGGTCAGACCGAGATGTTACAGGTGCTTCTGCTTGACTTTACATCCGGGATTACCTACTTGACTTTTGGTTAACTACTTAGATTAGTAGTTTTTGTTGTATACATTTGTGATATAGACTCCATAATGTATACTTATTCTTTTGTGTAGTTCGTGTAACTATTCTTTTGTGATATTGTGGATCTTTTTAGACCACTACTCTGATGTACACTTCCTAGTGTTATATTCATATATATTTCCGCCTTTGTGATATGAATTATCTGTGATTGATTTATGTTATGCTTATTTCTATATTTGTTTCCGAAGGATTTATATAGCCACTGTGTAATAGTTTTGAGTTTGTATTGGTATGTCGGATTCCCTCTTGAAATAAATGCATGGTTTACTATCTGACATATTGGTGCTCGCACAAAGCAATTACATGGATGGTCGCTCCTCAACAGCCTTATTCTTCGTGCTAGTTAACAGTATTACATCGTAGTGTTCTTGGCTAGCTTGGGTATAGAGGTGGGGCGTCACACGAATCAAATACCTCTCTGCCTATCTTTGAAGTAGCCGCCTCGACACAAATCGTCACGACTTCGACTCCACCTTGCGTACGCAAGTGCGTCGTCGCCAAACGCTGCCATACCGAAGCTTTGGCTGCCTCAACTGCAATACACTTATCCCACCATTCACCACAAACCGAGCCTTTAACCTAAATCTCGAGCTCCAAGCGACGACCATCCCTCTAGCTCAAACAGCGTTGCCCTAGATAGAAACCAGAATCGCTATGAGCCTTTGCCTTGCTGACCTCGTGGTAGTATAGCGCGACAGCCCTCATCTTATCACCGATTCAAAACCATAACCGCCTTCCACCCCTTCAACGACGCTGTTCTCAAGCACGAGATCGAATGCTTGCTACCATACTCGAGATTTCCGAGTGACAAAGTCTAAACGAATCAAATCGTTACCATTTATAATTTGAAATCACAGCCATTGATTTCCCTCTTTTTTTTATTTTGATTTCTGTTAGCTCGGCCATTGTTTTGCGTTTGATTTTTAAAGATGCAGCGTTTTTATCATTTTTTTTGAGATTATACACGGAAGAAAAAATAAAACCTAGCTGTCGATTTTCTTCTAACGCATGTTTCAATTTTCGCCAAGTGTAAGAAACAAATGAAACGTGTAAAAATTTATCGATTACAAAAGAATATTTATATTCATTTAATTTAAATTCTAATTCAAATTGAAATTGGATCGATAAATGCAACTTACGATCTCGAATCCCGATCGAGGCGTGCTGCCAGGCGTTTTTAACGTTATACGCCTATTCTTAACGCAAGGGAAAAGGTTCCGAGTCCAAATTCGATCGTATGGAGAAGATAGCTTTTTGAACCAACTATTAAATTATATCTCGATATATTTTCAACGCGTTTGCTTATCGTACGGCCAGATGATCACTTCAAACACTACGAAAATTGAAATCCGATAATATTGCAATATTACGGATCTAATGGAACTAGTTCCGTCGAATTCCGAGACTGTGCCTCAGAAGACATTTTTTTTATATATCGATTTAAACGATAAATTTTCAAAACTAAACAAACACTTCAAATTCTAATTTTTAACACTTCCATTATCTTCAATATTATCAATATAAATTTTCTAAGTGTTTAAAAATATTTTTAACAAGCTCAAACTGAAGATTAAACATTTTACCCAATTTCTATTAATCAAATTCAATAATTTAATTGCCAAATAAACAGTGACAATTGAAATTCAGATTAAATTAACTTGCAAATATTTAAAATTAATTAAATATTTCAATTTCAAACGTTAAATATTCTAGGTCGTCACAAAAGTGATGGTTTTCAATTAATAAAATGAAGCTAATTTATCTGTATAATAATCAATTGCATTCTAGTATGGGTAACTACCAAAAATATTCAAAAGTTAAAATGTTAAGGTGAATATATAATTGAGGGTTGTACAGGAGAAAACTTAAGTAATAAATTGTTCAAACTAAGATCTTGCTAAATAAAAATGTTGTAAATAAAAGGTAAATTCGTATATGTTCAATTACATTCAAAAACATTAATAAAACTTACCTAGAAGGGTTTAGAATGTAATTGGATAATATACAATAATTAATAAGATGTCCAAATGAATTTTGTTAGGGAATTTATAAATAAAAATTTAGGTGATTATAATAAATGTTATACACTTAACCTATATTGCAAGATATTTAGTGAAAAAAGTTGAATAATAAAATGGAAATGCTATCTAAATGAACAAATATGAACTTAAGAATAGTTAAAGTTGAATGTTGAGGTGGAATTAACTATGACTTGATTAAATAGATTTAATAAATGAGTTAAATAAGACAAATTTTGTTGTAAAATTTTGTAATAAATGTTAATAAATTGAAAAAAATCAATTGAATGAAAATATATTGAATTGAAATCAATCAAATTTGAACATAAAACTTTATGGATTAAATATAATGAATTGAAGTCCTTTGGTTGAATATAAATCAATGTAAAAATAAACGAATTTATATAGTTTTGGAATAAATTGTGGTATCTGGTGTTTTATATTTCAAATCTATCTTTTCTTCTGGTTGTTTCTATTTTCCTATCTCGTTCCTTTTCGGGGATGAAATGTTTTGAGTGGGGAAGAGTGTAACGACCTATAAATTTTAACAGTTTGAATAATGTAATTGACTGAAATTTTGCTTGAAAACAAAATAGTTAAATTTAGCAATGGAAAATTTGATATTTTGTATACGTCTATTTTAACATAGCAATTAGTAAAATTTTATTGGAAAATACGAAAGTAAATTCTAATGTGTAATTTTCAATTTAAATTCAGTTAATTTGATGAAAATAAAATGTTTTCAAAGTCTGAATATTTTTATATAAGAAAAATGTTGAATATTTTTGAGTGAGAAATCATCTTTCGTTTCATCAAATTTGGACTTTCTTAGCTTCGTTTATCTTATTTTCAGCAAATATGCAGCATATTCGACAGCGAAAAAAATCGAGTTTGAATAACTTGGTCATATCGCTTATATCTGTGTACTGTTCTATTCAACTCATCGTGCTGACCTCCAAAGTATATTCGTTTCTATAATTCGGTGTCCACTGCACAGAGAAGTCCGTGGAACAGTTAACCATATTGGTACCAATTTGAGCCTTTTGGTTCTCTTGCCATTCATTTATTCACTGGTTGAAAACCCATAGCCATCAGTTTAACGACCCGCTATTTCGAACCATTCGCATCCACACATGTCGGACTTGAATTGCTCAAAACAACAGTTTGTTAATTTTATATTTGGCAAAACTCAGCATATACAGTAAATAAATCAATCATAGACATAGAGTAATACAAATTAAGTAGTGGAATAGATACATAGTAGTTCAAGAAGCTACTATATAAACACTAGAGTTTGAAACAAAATGCAACAGAAATCTTAAATACAAATGAATCTCTAGTACATAAGTAACAGACAAGTCTAAACATAAATGAATGGAATAAACCAAAGTAACGAAAGCTGGATAGATTGATGGATCTCCAAGCGAAGCTCCAAACTCCAAAGGTGAGTCTCAAATGCTGTGACACTCAGTCTGACCCGAGCACAAAGCAAAACACTCGAGTCAGGATTAACATTCTTATATCAATAATTTTACAAGTGAAATGTCAACTGATATACAAGTAACTTAAATGATATTTAGGATTTCCATCCTCTAAGAATCCGTGGAACTATCTACTATGTAATAATATATGCTATTATAGTATGTCTATAGTAAAGTAAAAGTATTAAAATAGCGTTAAGGCGGTACCTATGTTCCCTTAATACATTTTATATATTCCCGTAGTCTATACAATGATGTACGCTCCACTAAACTTGTGGTTTACGCAGAGGACACGATATTGGTACTGTACAAAACAAACTCATAAAAGGCACGATAAGGCATGCGATAGGGCACTCAAGGCAATGCCAGGTAGATATACTATTTGCACTCCCGGACTGGTGGCAACTCAAAGCAGCTACTACCGTCCACCTCGTGACACACTCCCAAATCAAAGGTGCACCCAATCAAATCACAAAAGCATTAGAATGGTATCGAAGAAATGTGTCTGATAGGGGGAATGACCCCACTTGGCCTGGTGTAGCTCCTGTTTTAGCCACATCAAGCTGACTCACAGGAGTCAGGGCTACGCAACTACCATATAGAATCCTCGCCAAACCATCCTACTTCGTTCTAGAATCTCCACCACGTACATAGCTTTTAAAGTGGTTTTTGGTATTGGTAGAGAGTATGACAGTATTCGATCCCGGTCTCTTTAACAAACAAAAGCTTATTTCACACCGTGGTCATTTCATTTCAAATAGTTTATACTTCATATCAAAATATCATATTCATTCAAAACCATATAAATTGGATATCGTTATTCACTTTAAATAATATTCATTCCCATAATCGTAACACTTTCAAAATTATAACCCTTTCGAAATCATAAAACTTTCAAAATCATAACACTTCCAACTTTATATATTTTAAAATAATTTATATATTAAAATGGTTTATATATTGAAAATACTTTATATAAAAATAGTTTCCCCCAATTTCACAAATCGATTCAAATCGGCTTAAATTCCAAAATTCAATTTAAATTAATCCCCATTCAACACTTTTAATTTAAAGGGTTAAAGATTCAATTCAAATTCTTAATAAACCATTTCAATCTTTATCAATTTCAAATCTAGGTTTGAACTATCTCTTCAATTCCAATTAGATTCAAAGTTTAAATATTCAAACATTTTCAATATAAGTTTCATTTATATTTTATCATTTAACTTTACTGTTATATAGTTTTGAAATATTCACTTAATCAATCTAATAATCATTTAAATAAAATCTCAAATTACAAATTTAAATAAAACAAAATATCCTATTTACAATTATTTAATTTTGAAAATATTCATTTAATCACCTTAAATCAAAAATCAAGTTATAAAATCATATCTTTAAAATCTCAAATTGAATAAGTTTCACGTCAATTTTACTTAATTAAAATTCTTAAACAAATACAATTTTAAATCAATTTCAATTTATCTTCCCAACCGTAATTTATTATAGTTATTACAAAAACTTATTTTTTAATATATAATTTTAAATAAATATCTAAACAAATTATATACTAATTAAATTAAATTTTATCACTAAATTTGTTTTATTTTAAATTTATTTTTATATATTTAAAAAAATCAAAATTATAGGTAAAAGCTTAAAAATTGTATTTTCAAAACTAACTTATAAATTTAAAATTTCAAAAACATGTAATTTTAAAAATAAAAATTTTGGACGCATATAAAAATAATATTTATACATATTATATTTTCAAAATCAATATTTATTAATACCCATATATTTCCTTTCAAAACTTTGAAAATCACTTTCAAAATATAGACCAATGGTGTCCGTACATAATTTTCTATCCTATGGTCAAGTGATACAGATTTTTATCATTTCAATCCGCAATTTAAACATCTACGAGTATACATATCAGTTTATCCCACAATCCCAAATTCAAAATCAATGAAAATCGGCTGGGTTTATCATTTCAACTCATAACGATTTTTCCCTAATCTAAAAGATCGTTCGGGTATGTATTATTTCAACCCATAGGGAATTCTAAACTAACAGGGGACTTGCAAAGCGAGAACAAATATGATAAAATATAAGATATCAACAACAAACATATATCATCAGCAACAAATTTAAATAAAATATATACAACGGGTTTATGGTGTTATATGCCATTGGTGAGCAATAGCAGATAATAGCATATCAAATTTAAAAAATTTAATAACGAACGATTCTAATTTTACAACATATTTCAATTGTCATTTCAAGTGAAATCAAATTTACCAAATATAAGAATGTTAATCGTGAATGATTGCTCACTTTAAAGGCTATGTAGATGATAAAACAAACAGATTATCAATTGAGTCATAGACTCGACCATTGACCTATCCAAATGACAAACTCTAAAGCGAAGCAAGGATGGTACCCGAGATCAACGAAATAACATATATATATATATATATATATATATATATATATATATATATATATATATGTTAACGGTAAAAATGGTTTTAACGCTAACACCCGTTGTAGGTCGTGATGAAGTGAAAGCACCACCCGTCTGCACGGGAAACAAAATAAAAAGAAAATCACAGAAAAGTAAAAGAGACAGAGATTTTTATAGTGGTTCGGCTTCTAACCAGCCTACATCCACTTTACATCCTCCATTATCTTCTTTGTACACGCTTTTACAAGATTACAACACTTTTACAACACGATCTTTCGATTACAACACCTTTACAACACGATTTTACAATTACAATACGATTGAAGAGAGAAGTTAGAATTTTGATGATCAATTGCTCTTCGAATCACTCTTGAATGAAGTGGATCTCTTGATGAAGAATCTTCGATGGTTGAAGTGTTGGAAGAATGGAGAAAACTACGGAGTGTCGGCGTCTTCGAATCCGGGAAAAAGTCCCCCTCTAGTTGGAGTAAACGGAGTATTTATAGGAGAGCTCGGAGTTAGGTCGGCTGGGTTTAGGCCGTGAGCGACCTAAGATAGGTCGTAGATCGTGGGTTGATGAGTTGAAACCTAAAGGGGTTAGCTATAGGTCGTGGGCGACTTATGGAGTGGCAGAGGAAGGAGTAACGACTTAAGGGATAACGGCAGTAGGAGTTATGGCATGGAGCGACCTAAGAGAAAAGGCGGGTTCTGCTTTAGGTCGTGAGCGACTTATCTCTGTGGAGTGGATAGGTCGTGAGCGACCTATGGGTTAAGGAGAGGAGTTAGGTCGCGAGCGACCTAACTTTCATGAGGCGAGATTGGTTAGGTCGTTTAAGTATTAAGTCGTTAGGTCGGTAGAAGTTGCCTTAAGTCGTGAACTCTTTAAGTCGTGAACTCTTTAAGTCGTCCCACTTTTAGGTCGATGCACCCTTTGGTCGCGACTTCCTGTGAGTTGTTAACTCGGTTAGTTTTAGGTCGCTGGACTACTTTATGCCTTAAGTCGCCGAGCCGCTTAGGTCGGTCATGCTTTAGGTCGCGAGGTCATCGTTGTAGCTTAAGTCGCCTGCATGTTAGCTCGTAAAGTCTTTAGGTCGGAGCCATCTTAGGTCGGAGTCTGCAGTTAAGTCGTGAGCTTACTGTAGCTCTTGGAGAAGTTAAGTCGCGATATCTCTTAGGTCGCCGCAACCTTGAGTCGCGACTTCCTGTGAGTCGTTAACTCGTTGGAAGCTTTAGCTCGTTGGAGACTCCATGCTCTAAGTCGCATACCGTTTTGGACGGGGCGCTGCCCCGCACCCCACCGGGGGCGCTGCACCCTGGACCCCTGCGACCTGAACGGTCAGGTCGAACACCGTAGCGGTGGCGTTGCCCCCGCACCCCCACCTTGGGGGGTTGGAACCCCCCTAGACCCCCCCTCCGTAGGGGATCTTAGAGGAAAAGTCATTTAACAGAACTTGCTTTGCTGAGATGTTGAGTTGACCAATCTTTGAGACGAGCTATCTTGCTTTTCTCGGTCGATCTTTTGATATCACGGCCTTGCTGAAAAAGGCGGGATAACAATATATATATAATTTTATATGAAATATATATACTATATTTTAAAATCAATATTTAGTTGGAAAGACATATTTAAAATAAAATAAAATATATGCATATATATATATACACATATTATATTTTAAAACTATTGTTTCTCAAACACATCAAATAAACCAAATCTCTTTATATGTTTGTTTCAAAAAAAATTCAAATGGACATTTAAATATAATATATATATGTTTAAAGCTATTTCAAAATCTTGATAATATATATTTTCTTTTAAAATCAATATTTAAATTGAATCATTTATTCAAAATAAACTCTCTCTGTATAATAAAATAAAAATTTAATTCAAACACATAAAATAAAGAGTGTGTGTGTATGATACATATTAATTTCCAAATATAAACCTGTCATATTATATACTTTAAAAGTGGAATCCAAGTATACTTTATATTTAAAATATATACTTTAAATCAATATATACAGACTTGCATATAATATATATATATATATATATATATATATTCTTTTGAACTTAAATTCTATACCTTGAATCTGAAATATGCAGACTCACATTATTTAAACTCTCACCGTATCTACATATTATACCTAAAGAAATATATAAAAACATATATTTATTATAATATATACTCAAATATATATTAAAAATGATGACCAGATCAACAATCTCCAATCAAGATGTGAAGAAATACTGACATTAATAGATAACATTGAGTCTACTGATGAAACATGGAAGTTATACTATCAATACCAAAGCAGTCTAAAAGAAGCAGTTAGAACAAAAGCCATAGAACTTAAACAGAAAGCTAAAGAAAAGTGGCTAACTGATGGGGATGAATGTACTAAATTTTTCTACACTAAAATGGCAGTTAGGCAGAACTGTAATAATAATTATCATTTAATTGACCAAGATGGCAATGATTGTGTTAACAGCTCTGTGTTTGAAGAACAAGCTATAAAATACTATAATGATATGTTCAATGGAGTAGTTAATAACATACCAGAGATCCAGAGCAGAAGGATGATAAATGCCAGGGGAAAAAGGCTGTTGTCCAAGAAAATCTCCATGAAAGAGGTGTGGGAAGCTGTGAGATCCATTCATATAGATTCCAGCCCCGGGCTAGATGGTCTGGGATCCAAATTCTTCATCCTCCATTGAGAAGTCCTAAAAGAAGAGATTCTATCAGCATTGCAAGATATATTACAAAGTGGTAAATTTGTCAAAGAAATAAATCACACATTTATATGTCTTACTCCTAAGAAGGATAACCCATCGAAGATTGAAGACTACCGACCTATAGCTTGCTGTAATGTGATCTACAAAATTCTTAGCAAGATTCTATGCAACAGAATGAAACTCATCTTACCTAACCTTATTTCAGAAAGTCAAAGTGCGTTCATCAAGGGTAGAAGCATTTTTGAAAACTCATTGATGGCACATGAATTGATTAGAAACTTCAACAAACCAGGTGGGGGCAAACTCTGCCTTAAAGTGGATCTTCATAAAGCATATGATAAAATAAATAGAAACTTTATCATTCATATACTAAAATCTATGGGATTTCCCAAAAGATTTGTGAATATAATAAAAGAGTGCATAACTACTCCAACCTTATCAATCTTGATTAATGGAGTACCAAAAGGTTTTTTAAGATCCAATAGAGGTATCAGGCATGGAGGTCCTCTTTCTCCTTATTTGTTTGCTATTGCCATGGAATATTTCTCATTACGAATGGAGCTAGCAACACATAACAGACTAATTCAACCTATATTCAACATTCAGCCTCTAGTGACCTACTTACTATATGCAAACGACCTGCTCATATGTATAAAAGCCAGCAACACATCGGCTAGAGCTGTAAAAGAAACTTTCTGCAACCTAGAGAGACACACAGGACTTAAAATGAATGGGCAAAAAACCAAATGCAATTTCAATAAAACATGCAACAAAAGAAGTGAGATTTTAGACTGCTTAAAAGTGGAAGAAGGAATACTCCCTGTGAAATATCTAGGTGTTTCTTTATCCTCCAACAAGATAACTAACAGAGAATGCGCAGTTTTGATCCCTTCAGTAAGGGACAAACTACAGGGATGGAGTTCCAAACTCTTACCATTAGCAGGTAGAATTGAACTGGTGCACACAGTTATTCATTCCAAAATAAACTTCTGGTTACAAACATTTCAACTCCCAGATGCCTCAACATAGAAAATAGAACGGGTCTGTACAGACTTTATTTGGAAAGGAGGCATGCATAAAATTAAATTTGAAAATCTGTGTAGACCTAAAGAGGAAGGAGGAGTGGGACTCAGAAGACTCAAAGGCATGAGGTTGGTTTATACTCTGAAACAAGCTTGGAGAATAATTAAAGGAAAAGGATTATGGGGGAATTGGATGAGGAACGGATACATCAAAGGTAATTTTTGGTGCATGCAAATAGATAATAATGCTTCTGCAAACTGGAAAGCTATCATGAGAATAAGGGAAACACTTGCTTTATGCAGTGCAAAAGAAATAGCCACGGGAAGAAAAAATGATTTGTGGAAAGATCCTTGGATAACAGGTGAATCCTTGATTAATATACTGGGACTTCACACCTTATCAGACTATGGATGTCCAAACAAAAAAGTGACAGACATTATTAATAACAATGAATGGAACTGCTCACTTCTACCAGTAGATCAAGACATCAAAGAAAAAATTCAGTTTATGCCAATATTCAATGGTCGAGAAAATGATATTTGGGTATGGAAGCCTACAGGCAATGATTTCACAACCAAATCAGCTTGCGAAGAGATAAGACATCGAGATAACAGAGTTGAATGGAATAAAATCATATGGAGTTATGCGAATAGTCCTAAAATGGCGTTTACAACCTACAAAGCACTTCTAAAAAGACTTCCCACAAAAGATAGACTTATGAAATGGGGGATTTTAACAGAGAACAAATGCGAACTATGTAATCAAGAGGAAGAATCACATGATCACCTTTTCTTTGCCTGCAATTATTCGAATGAAGTGTGCAAACAATGCAAAACACAGACAAATTTATCGCAGCAACCAAGTACACTGCAGGAAGAAATAGCTCTGGTTCAGAGGGGAATGGCGTAGACGAGAAATCCAAACTGGCTAGCATCGCTATCACTGCTACCATTTGGAGTGTATGGAGGGAAAGGAATCGTCGATTATTTGAGGAAAGACACCGTAGTTACACAGAGATCAGTAAGTTTGTGAAATATTAAATGCAATTAATAAAGAAAAGAGTCAAAAATTGGGAAATTACCGCACAGGCACTAGATGAAGCTCGTACTGAAGTAGCGGGTCAGAACTATCTATTGATAGAGAACCCAGAAACAAGTTACTTGCGGCCGCTTGAAAAAGGAAGACGAAGCAGAAGCAGTTTTATTTGGGGAAATGTTGAGTTGTATGTTTTTTATCGGAATGGTTGTATATGATGATTAGTATTGGGCTGTAAATTTGGGCTGCAATGCCTTTAATAAAATCTTATCCATTTTCAAAAAAAAAACTCAAATATATAAAAGAAGACTTGGTTGAACAACGAGCCACTGCCCTCGGGGCCAAGCAGCGGCAAGGAGGAGGAAGCAGAAGTTGCTGGCTGTTCGAGTGCGATACGGTCGGCCATGGCAGAGGGAGTGGATCGAAGGCGGAATGGTGTTGTTGTGGCACAAAAGGAGGTGGTTGTCCCATTGTGGAAGGAAAGCATAGCCAGGGAAGGTCGGTGCAAGGTGGTTACTGGTGGGGTCGGAGTGGTGGCTTGGCTCGGAAGGGCAATGCGATGGTTGCAAATGGGTTTAGTGCTATCACGAAATGGTGGGACAGAAGCCGGTCGAGTCAGGGCGGGTGATGGAGGTGATGGTAGGAAAAGCTGGAGATGGGAGAATGTGGCAGGCTAGAGGCAGGTGGCTATGGAGTGAGGCCAAAGCTGCCGACGTGCATGGTTATTTTTTATGCAGAGCTGCTTCGTTGGCTACATGTGACCGAGGTAGGGCGGAAAAAGCTAGAAGGAAAGGACAGTGGATATTAACATGGGCAGTGTGCTCAGTTGGGAAGGCTGTTGTGGGAAGGAAGAGGGAGGGCAAGCATTGAGAGGGGTGGCGAAAGATGACTAGCAATTTGTAAAGAAGGGAGTAGGCTCTCTAAAAGTAATAATGTATATCTTACATATATAAATTTATAAAGCATGAGAAAAGGAAGATAAAGGAAGGGGAAGAGGTAGGCGAATACGGAGAAGATCCAAAAGGAAGGGCGAGCTGTTCAATGCATACGAGAATTATGGGCTAGCTCCTTTTCTCAGGCAATATAATATTACTTTTGTATTACATTTATTTATTTATTTATTTTTAAATGGCTAGGAAGGGAAGGGAGGTAGTAGTGGCTTTCAAGGAAAAATGAACATGAGAAGATGGGTAATGCATATACGAACATGCTCAAATTATATAAACTAATATTATATAATTTATTATTTCTCAAATGAAGCAAAACACAGAATGAACTGAAGGGCAAGGAATCAAATTAACAAATGAAAATAATATATTGGGACTAGTGGAATAACAATAGTCAGAAGTTGAATAGTTAGGAATATTAATAACAACTAGTTTTTATTCAATCGATGGATAATGAATGGTCACACAAAACCAAAATACACTAAAATGGGTAACGATACGGTTAACCTTTTCGCAGTTTTCGCCGCGAACCAAACACCAAAATGCATAAATTAATATACTTGTGAAGATCAACATGACGAGATGAATAAAATGGTACACTGATATCAGCAATAACTATCCTATCAAAAGTCGATATATGCTGCCAAAATTGCTGCTAAAACTCCAAAAACAACATAAATAGAGCTACAGAAGTTCAATTTGACGAAACGAATTATGACGTTTCACTCAAAAACTAGTTTACATTTTTATTATATAAAAATATTCAGATTTCGAAAATATTTTATTTTTATAAATTTAACTGATTTAAATCAAAACTGAAAGTTACACAACAGAAATAAACTCCCATTATCTCTGATGAAAATTTACCATTTGCTTTGTTTATGTAGACGTATTCCAAATATATTCAAGAAAAATTTCAGTTAATTATGCTATGAAACCCGTTAAAATTTACGTGTTGTTACAATCAGCTATTATCATTTTCTAAAATTCAACATGTGGCCTTTGTTATTTCTATTATTTGATCTATATATGGTAGTCTATTTGCATTCCATCTTCCCTTCCATTTCTTCTCTCTGCCTATCTGTTCTTTTCAAATATACATATATATGTATGTATGTATGTATGTATGTATGTATGTATGTATGTATGTATGTATGTATGTATGTATGTATGTATGTATGTATGTATGTGTATAATATAGAAAGCTTCGTATATTTGTTTTGAAACCTGATACTATTGCTACTCCTCAAACCTTCCGCCTACCTACGTAGCCCTCTCCGCCACTAAACAAAAAGCGCACAACCCATCTCAATCCTCCTCAGCTATATTTGTCTGGTCCGCTCCAACACCTGCCTCCATCGAACCAAGTGACAGTTCGAAACCCATTAGCCTAGAAACACGCCCATCTTACCACGCTCGGCACTTTTCCACCCTCCCTCTATGCGAAACTCCACTTCCACCTTGACGGCCGCCATCATCTTTTTCGCTCACCCTCACTGATCACCAATCCTATAGCTGCTTCAACCCTCCACCATTTTCTGCCTCTTCCCATAGCAGCCACCGCCACCACAAAAACTCCATCGTGGATCTGCAGCTCGCCTCTGCCCTTGTTCCTAACCAACAACGCACACCCATCACTTGAAAGTTTCCCCCTCTCGAACTCACCAGCCATTGTGCCGAGCTGCCACGTCAGGCTCATCTTGCACCGTGAGCAGCTTTCCACAACCGCTTGTCTTCCCTTCTCTTTCTAAAAAGAAATTATATGGAGTATATCTATATTTGCGGAAGCTTCTATTTTACTATGTGTTCTTAAGTATATATATTAGTAATATAGTATATGGGTTTTAAGTGTTGATTTTTGGTAGCATATGTATAATATATCTTTTGCAATGTGTGTATATATATACACTAATTGTAGTATTAATTTAAGTATCATATACATAAGGATGTTTTATTTTAGGGTGTTTCAAATTAAATATTGATTTTAATTATTGATTTTAAAAATATATATCGATTTCGAAGGAATAAGTGATTTTAAGAAATAATAATTTGGAAGTCGAATATATATACTTTATATGTGTTTTAAATTAGATATTGATTTTTTTAGTGTGTGTGTGTATATATATATATATTGTTTTAAATATGTGTTTTCAAATTTAATATTGATTTTATCATAGATATTGTATTTTCATCAAATCCAAGGTGTCCACCTTGCTTTGCTTATTTCCATTGTGGTCCGGAGCTTATTCTCACAACACTAGCTTGTTCATGCGTATCCGTGGTCATGCTTCCTCTTTCTCATTGTTTTTCTATCCTCAAAAGTTGAGAAATCACTCATGATTAACATTCTTATATATAGTAGATTTAATTCACATGAAATGACTGTTGAAATATGCTGAAAAATTTAAATTGTTAGCTATTTGGTTATTAACTATGATATGCCATTATCGACAATTATTCACCTTTGTCATATGATACCATAATATGTTGTATGTATATTTATTTAAATTTGTTACTGATGATATATGCCCGTTGTTGATATGTAATGTTATTATCATATTTGTTCTTACTCTGCAAGTTTCCTGTTAGTTTAGAATTTCCTATGGGTTGAATGATACATACCGGAATGATCTTATAGATTAGGGGAAAATCGCTATGGGTTGAAATGATTAACCCAATCGATTTTCATTGATTTTGAATTTTGGGATCGCGGGTTGAAATGATATAAACTCGTAAATATTAAATTTGAATTGCGGATTAAAATGATAAATATCTATATCACTAGACTATATGATATAAAACTATACACGAACATCGTTGGTCTATTTTGAAAAATGATTCTTAGAGTTTGGAAGGAAATATATGGATGCTAATAAATATTTATTTTAACACAAGGCAAAGATATTTGATTCTGTAAAATTTAGATTTTTTTTATTATATGTTTGGAAATTTTAAATTTATAAGTTAGTTTGAAAATATAAATTATCAATTTTCACTTATAATTTTATTATTTTCAAGTATATATAAAATTAGAATTAAAATAGATTTAATTTAATAAAATTCAATTTACTTAGTATATATGTATAATATAATTAAAGATTTAATGTAAGAAATTAATTTAAAGGACAAAGATTTGTATATTTTTTGCCTCAAGGACACGACTCAATATTTTTACCACAAGGACAAACATTCTTCTAAAAATTATTCACAAGGACAAACATTTTCCAAAATTATTCATAAGGACAACAAAACTGATACCGAGCTAAAACTGATACCTAAAAACTGCTACCGATAACTACAAACTGATACCTAAAAACTGCTATCAATAACTAAAAACTGATACCTACAGAAAGTTGTCCTTCAGGATAAAATATTGAAGGTCTGTCCTTGAAGCAAAAAAGCTGTGAAATTTTGTCCTTGACAATAATTTTCTGATTTATATTAATATTTTCAAAAATAGATTTTGTAATAACTTTAACAAATTGAGGTTGAAAAGATAAATTGAAATTGATTGTAACTTATTTTATTTAAGGATTGTATTTAAATAGAAATTAATTTGAAACCTATTAATTTGAGATTTTTAAACATAGGATTTTATAACTTGATTTTGATAAAAGGTGACGAAAGGTATTATCAAATTTATTTAATTTAAAATTTGAATATTTAGTTTGATTTAAAGGTGTAATTAAGAATTTTATTTAATTTTTATTAAAATGATTAAGTGAATATTTTCCAATTTGAATAGAACTAAAGTTAAATGTGGAAATATAAATGAAACTTATATTAAGAATGTTTGAATATTTAACTTTGAATCTTATTGGAATTGAAGTGATAGTTCAAATCTGGAATAGAAATCGCTATAAATTGAAATGTTTTATTTAGAATTTGAATTGAGTCTTTGAACTTTAAATTGAAATGGTTAAACTAGAATTGATTTAAAATGAATTTTAGAATTCAAGTTGATTTGAATCGATTTGCCAAATTGGAGGAGACTAATTTTGATACATAAACTATTTTAATTTATGACTATTTTAATTTATGACTATTTTAATATATAAACTATTTTAATTTATAACTATTTTAATATATATATATATATATATATATATATTATTTCAATATTTAAGCTGTTTAAGCTGAAAGTGTTATGATTTCAAAAGTGTTATGATTTCAAAAGTGTTATGATCTCAAAAGTGTTATGATTTCGAAAGTATTATAATTTTGGAAGTGTTACGATTCTGGAAACGAATATTTTTTTAACGTGAATAATGATATCGAATTGATATGGTTTTGAAATGGATATGATATTTTGATATGAGGTATGAACTATTTGAAATGAAACAAATAAGCGTTTGGTTGTTAAAAAGACCGGGATCTGATATTGTCATACTCTCTGCCAATACGGAATACTACTTTAACAATTGTGTACGTGGTGGAGATTCCAGAATGAAGTAGGATGGTTGGCGACGATTCCATATGAGGTTTTAGCACAGTGCAGACTCCTGTGAGTCACCTTGATGTGGCTAAAACAGGAGCTATACCGGGCCAAGTTGGGTCATTCTCACAATGGAGCACATATTTTCGATACCATTCTATTGTTTTTTTGATTTGATTGGGTGGTCTCGAGGTGGGCGGTAGTAGCTGCAATGTGTTACCACCAGTCCGAGAGTGCAAACAATATTTCTACCCTGACATTGCCTTATGTGCCATGTCACATTCCATATCACGCCTTCTATGAGTTTGGTTTGTACCATACCTATGGAGTGCACTCTGAGTAAACCTCACGGAGGAGATTTTGTTACTCTATAGACTGTGCGATTATATAAAATGTTTTAAGGGGGATATGAGTAACGCGTTAACGCTATTTTTATACTTTTCTTTACCGTAAACTTTTAATAGTAGCGTATATTACTACATAGTAGATAGTTGCACGGATCCTAAGAGGATGGGAACCCTAAGCATCCTTTAAGTTACTTGTATTTCAGTTGACATTTCACTTGAGTTGAATTTACTGTTATAAGAATGTTAATCCTGACTCGAGTGCTTTTGTGTTTTGCTTTATGCTTGGGTCAGAATGAGTGACACAACATTTGAGACACACCTTTGGCGATTGGAGCTTCGTTTGAAGATCTATCTATCCAGCTTTCAGTTATTTCAGTTTATTCTAGTCATTTATGATCAAACTCGTCAGATGCTTATGTATTAGAGATTCATTTGTATTTGAGATTCTGTTGTATTTCATTTTAGACTCTAATGTTTATAGTAGCTTCATGAACTACTATTTATCTACTCCGTTTCTAATTGTTGTAATACTCCGTATCTGTGATTCTGTGATTGATTCGTTTACTATATATGCTAAGTTCTTCCAAATATAAATTAACAATCTGTTGTTTTGAGCAATTCAAGTCTGACATGAGTGAATGATTGTCCATTTGAACATTCAAAATACCAAGTCGTTACAATATACATATTGGAGTGATTGATATTCTCGCATATTAGAGCGATTCAAATACAAATTAACAATTACCTATAATTACAATATTCCGCCTCTAAACAGAATTGGTATTTTTATGTTGTGCTAACATCTGTGGATGCAGGGGAACTGGTTGGAGGGATCCAACTTGATTCCTCGAGAATGTTGAATTTAATTTCATATATGGTGATATATGTTTTGTTAGGATAATCGGTGATAGGATATTGGATGATTTAAATTGATTAATGATATGACAGTTTAGCTGGATTTTGGTATTTTTAAATACCAATAAAATATGGTTTTTGAATTTGTGAAGAATTGTAAAATAGGGATTTTAGAGAAAATATTTATATAGATTTTTGGAAAAATTAATTGGGTAAGATAAAAGATTGTGAAATTGTATTTAACTATTTTTTGAGATTATGAATAGGGGTCTTTGGAATAAGAGAATACAGATGGATTTTTAAATAATAAATCCTTAAGTGGTACCTGTTACAATATAAAGTGGGTCTAAAATCAAGATTTTTAATAGATCGAAGGAATAGAAGTGATATTTGGAAATAAGTATAAATTGTTTATACTAGATTCAAATAGGATTTCCAAATTTACAGAATGAAACTAAAATCGAGAATTTAGATTGTTTTTAAAAGAGGATTTTTAATTATTAATATGGAAATTTTAAATGTGTTAAAAAATATTATAAAAATTAGTTATTTAATTATTTAAATTTTTTTAAAGCATATTTAATTATTAGTTAGTAACCTTATAATGATTGCTTAAGATTTATTATTATTTAAGAACAAGTCGGCATTTTTGTTTTAGAAGATAAGTGGTCAAATATTAACATGGCTGTGTATAATAACTTTTGTTCAAGTATATGTTCCTAGATTAATCTTGAAGTTTATTTTAGAACTTATAAGCCTTATTTTGAGATATGTTTTTAAGTAAAGCTTCGGGAAGTAACAATATACTCGTATGGCATAAATCGGAGGCAGATAGTGCCTGCAGTTAAGTTTTGGATTTCTCTAGGATAGAGACACAACCATTGAGCTGTGAATCCATGGTTTGATACCGTAGTGGTACTTTCCATATTATTTTAAAAGGGTTTTCTAATATTTTTGGAAAAAGATACTTTGTGAATATATTGAACTCAATAATATGAGTACATGATCCTTGATAAAGAGATATAATTTATTTAAAAATTTAATTAAATGAGACTTAGTGTTTTTATGCGTAAAATGAAGTATTTGGTTTAATTGATTGTTTATTTGATGGTTTAATAAACGACTATAAAATCCGGAGCTAAATATCACTTTAGAAATATCTAGGAGAAACACGGGAATTATACCGTACAATTACTATTCGAGATGTTATACTATACCTATAAACCCTTTTTCGTTCCTTTAGGGCATTGACAAGGAAATCCATCCATTAACCATTAGGAGGTGATTTTTGATCTTATCTTCATCTATTTATTTCCTAAAGAACATGAGTTGAGTTTATTAGAAAATAGCGAACGTTGTTTCGAAGAGACCAGGATTGGATTTGTTATCCGAAAATCACTCGATCCAATGAGTACGTTTTCGATGTGAAAATAGGATCATGGAGTCAAAGATGGAGAGATGAAGTGCAAGGGTAAATCACTACTAATCCTTAGGGTGATTCTAAAATGGATGTGGTAGGAATACGCGACTTCTAGATACTCAACGCCGTTGACAATCAAGCAATTATCGCCGCCTCCTAGTGCATCGTGACCAAGATCAGACCGTGCCGATGGAACCCCTCTCCACGCCGCCCTCCCAGCAATTTGCGACGCCCTCTGACGACGCCTGGACCCACGCGCCACCGCCACCAATCCATAGCCACCGTGGAAAACCTACATGACCTGGAGACAAACGAATAACACCAACAAGGCCTGCGTCGCACCACCTTCCCAACACCGCACCCCGATCGTTTATCGAGCGACAATCCACCATTGGATCATCAAAACCCTAAAAAGAACGGCCGAGGTTCCTCTTAAATTTCTGGTCGAACAGTGCATGCAGTTGAAAAACGTATCATAGAATTGACTTGCGCTCGATGAGTGCTTCAAATCGATATATAATTCTATATTGCTTGAGGGGTTTTAATTTTTGGTTTGGAATTTAATTTGAAATTGAACTGGAATTTGGAAATTAGATTTTGTCTACCATTGGAATGAGGAGTTGAGAAGGAGATGTATGTATAGATAACAGAAATAAGAAATAAATTAGGGTTTATAATGAGGTATTTATAGGCAGGTCAGAAATAGGATGAATGGACAAGATTAATCGAAAGATACACGAACCGAAACTCCCATTTCGACTCAGGAACGAAAATGGGTCAACCCTATATCAAAATAGATGCTTTCAAATATTTTAAACTCAGTGGAATAGGTTTCAGGTCCTAATTCTATCGTATGAAGAAGTTACGTTAAGATCAGCTAATTTCAAATTGATTTCGATTTATTTCAATTAAATTGATTTCTATGCGTTTCAAGCCATACGATCAAACGACAAGTCCGATTGCTACAAAACTTGAAATCCTACAACAATTCACCTTTACGGATCCGATGAAACTAGTTTCGTTCAAATTCGAGTCAGTGGCCAAAATGGCTATATTTCAGTTAATTAAATAAATTAATATTAAATTAGTTAAATCAAATTTCAATTCAAATTTTATAATTAACAATTTCTATCACTCCAGATTACATATAAACTTATTATTCATTAACCAAAATTTCCATGTCAATCAAATAAGGACTTATTGCAAAATTACAGTGTTTACCTTCAATTTAAGTAAATTTAAATAAATTATATTTTCAATTTCAAATAAATTAATTTAGTTGGTTTCAATCTCTTTATTCAATCAGTCATCATCTCATGGATGAATTTGACATTAGTATATATCCAATTACCCTAATATTTTACAATCATCAACTAAATTCATATTAACGTAGTATTTAATTACGTTTAATTGCAATAGATTTTGATCTAATCCAACAGATTGAATAAATGGGTAAATAACTAGTAATTATCACCATTTTCCAAATTTAATCCCATCTATACTTTATTATTAACCAATAAATAATATAATTACTTATCTAACATTGATTTCATCAAAGTATTGTTTATTACATATTATTTCATCAATTAATACAACTTTGAATTTATTTCCTAATTTACCATTGACAATCAATAATAACATTACAATTGTTTCATTAGTTGGGATTGCTCTAAATTAGTTATTTACTAACTTGCATTAACATTGTTACCTTCCATCCCCATTATTAATTCATTAACAAATTATATTTTTTTTTATTTCTTCCATATTTAGTTACCAAAATCTTATTAAATTAACAAATTTAAACATCGGAATTTACGGGTCATTACACTCTCCTCCACCCAAAACTTTTCGTCCCTGTAACGTTCGCGATTTTTCGTTGCCGAAAAACCGAAATGTTATGGGTTTAAGAAAGAAGAAAGGAAGAAGAAGAGAAGAAGGTAGAAGATGGAAAGAAGAAAATAGAAAGTTTTAAAATAGAAGAAAAAGAGAATAGAAAATGGAACGGAACAGAAAACAACAGAACAATAACAGAATCTCACAATTCGCAGCGGAACAACATATAATAAATAAATGAATAATCTTTAAACAAAGAACCATATCAGTTATTACATTTTATACATTACATTTCATTACATCATATCATCATATCATCAGAGTGTACAACAACATACAACAACAAACAGTGCAGCGGAAAAAGAATACTATATACTAATAATACGCCATGCCATCCAGCTTGCCTCCAGCAATTCCAGAATGTCCAGAATATCCTGATAAATATAACTCTTGACTGCCCGTGTGGAAATTGGTGGGCACCCAGAGTTTAGGAAGGAAAACAATAAACTCCAAGTCAGTCATGTGACTGGTGCGAGAACTCAAAACAGTTTATTTATCTTTAAAATCAAAATAGAGGAATATTTTTAAATTCAATTCGCAATGCTTTTAAAAATGAGACTACCATAAGGCCTCCCGCACACACACACATGCAAACGCAGAATCGGAGGAGATTTCTCCTTATGATAGTCAAAGATGCTTGATACGCATTAAAAAGAAGCATTTGATATTATTACTAGTGCATAGTGTAGAGAAAAATTCATTTCGAAAGTAGAATATAAATCTTAGCCAGCATAGACATTTCGAACTATGCCTACTATAGCTAACTATGTTCAATAGCAGGTTACCGCCACATTCCATAGCAGGTTATACAACTAAAACCGTACAAGTTTCGTATTGTTTCTTTGGATTTCCAACAAATGGTCAGGCCAAGGAACTTCCCATTGCCACATGAGAATGCCTCTGGAAAGACATCCCCGAGAACCAAACCGGAACTCTGCCAACACAAGGCCGGGTTACCCCTAACTGGGTAACTACTTACACGAGCACGCCATTCCCCGATCGTAAACGACCTTTCTCACGGGATCCCGATAGCCAACAACCACAAAGTAATAAATTCGTAGTAACCACATAGGTTAAATATCTGGGCTCCATACCATGATACCACCTCTATCCAGAAGGAAATGTACATACCCTAAAGGGAGCTACCCCTCATAAACTTGCCGCATCTTTCCTGTTTTGACCATTTCCGGGGTATGAGGCTCGACGAAGTCACGTCCACAAAAACATACTTTATACAAAAGCCATGCTTTGGGTCAACAAATGATCAACACAATGATCACCAAGATAGACGATCAAATAAACGATCCTATCACGATAATCAACACAATGATCATTTCAGCATCACTCGGCATATCACATTACCAAATTGGGAATATATCGCTGATAACATTCAACTACATAACCTCTGAGCTCGTACGTCTCAGAGAAGGGTGTTAAGCTAAAAGAATAAATTCTCCGCCACCACAGAAATATATTTGAAAGAAATCGGCTTTACATCTCAACTTGTAATGTCAGACACACAATCCATACAAGTCTGTTCCGGGCTCGAACAGAATCGAAGGCACTTACAAAGAAGTCCTTGCAATCCGAATAATCTCTAATCACGTTCGGATTTCCCATCACATATGGAGATCTCAATAACAGGGATCAGCCAGTGCAGAGACAATCAACAAGAAACCCTTTCGCTTTCGAAAATATCCGGTCTTCAACACCGATCTTCGAATGCAATTCATAACGACGTATCACATATTCGGAATGGGTTATACGACCCCAAGGTCCTTTCCCGGTTAACCCGAATAGTGAGCGCTTATTTTAAAAAAACAAGTGTGGCATTCAATTTCAAACAATTCACAACAAATACCTATTTAAAGATAAATATTGATAGTCGGTCATTGAACTATCAATAGATATGCCAACATCACCAGATTCCAAATAATTTTCCAAATTATTTATTTCACAAAAATATCTTTACAAGATATAAACATAATTTCCATACTTTAAAAATAAACCAATATTTATTTTTAAATCTAATTTCCCAATTTCATTTATAAATTTTATATTGAATTTACATTCCAAAATATTTATGAATATACGATTTCCATTCAATTTCTAATATTCATTTTCAATTTATCTTCAAAAAGATAAATTCAAAATATTCACTTAATATTGGAAAAGCATTTCTATACTTATTAAAAATAAGTAATTCACAGATCTTTTTATTTTCTATACTGAGAAAATATTTAATATACCCTAATCGAAATTAAGTATATATTTCATTCTTTTAAGGAAATCATTCACTTAATCATATTTATTTGGGTCAAAACGAATGTCGCGTAAAACATCGTTACGACAACCCAAAATCACTAGTATAGGGATTCGAAATTAAAATAGATATATAAATCCCAATACTATACAAAAACATTTCCTTTCGGAAATCATTTAATATAACAACAGTGTTATAGTCCACCATTTCCTTTTATTTCTCGAAAACGTCTATTTCAACAATGAATGTTGAAATCTATGGTTTCGAATCTCAATACATTTTAAAACATCTTTAGATCGTTTTAATTCAATTTAAAACATCACATCCAAAATAATTTCTTTAACAAAATATTCACTATTCAAAAACGTGAATATACTTGTTAATAAATTTCATCACTTCTATTCATTTTATTTTAAAGAATTATTCACTGTCTAAAACATGAATATAATTCCATAAATAAATTACACCAATTCCTTATCAAAATAAGTCGTTGCGGATTTATAAAACAATGTTTATAAATTCTATTTCTATTTATTTTATAACAACTTCCTTTTATAAATTTCCTTTATAAATCTATTCAATTTCATATCTCAATGATATACTAAAATTTCATATTATAAGTCAAATACTTATAATTTATTTATTTACAAAATCGTTCCTTTAAACTTCATAAATTTTCATAAATCTTATAACTTATAAGATTCATTTATTTATCCACATCTATTTCCTAAATAACTTTATAAATTTTATTTATAAAATTTTATTTAGAACTTCACCGTTATAATTCTATAAGTTTCATTCATTCGTGAAATTCATTCACAATTCTTTCTAATACTTATAAAAGCTCGTTTTATAATTCCAATATTTTTAATTTATAAATATCAATTTATAAATCTTTTCATATAAAACAATTTATATTATTATTTTAAAACGTCTTTCAGCTCCTTTATAATATATCATTTTGATTTATAAAAAAAATCAAATTTGATAAATTCTATAGATTTCATTCCTTTATGAAATCCATTTACAAATCATCCTATCATTTATAAAAGCTCGTTTTATAATTCAAGTATTCTAAATTTATAAATATCAATTTATAAATCTTTTAATATAAATCAATTTATATTATTACTTTAAACATCTTTAAACTCTTTTATAATTTCATCATTCTGATTCATAAAATAAAATTTTTATAAATCCTATTTCTAAACTTCTTATAATAAATTCAGAAATCCCAGTTCAAACTATTTTATAAAATCACTAATCCCATATTTTCAAAAATTAACCTTTAAATGTATTTCTCAAAAATCATAATTTTTTATAATATTAAAATTATAACGTTTATTTATTTAAGATGAATCAATTTCAATATTTTTATAAACGTATACTTTCAAAAATTATTTTAGAAATCAAAATCGTTGTTTTAACTTCAAAATTGGATCCGATGATGCAACACATCAATAGTCAATCATGACTTTCAACATCATATATCGATATGATAAACAGTCAAATATCACAATATCTAACATCTATAAATATTTGTGAGGAATCCAGTTGGATCCCTCCAACCTGTTTCCCTGCATCCACAGACATTAGCACAATACCATTCCGTTTCTAGACGGAATATCGCGGTACATGGGATTTTATAAATATATATCCGCTTACTAACGGCGCAATAGGGTCTCATCCGCTATACAAATGCGGGAAATCAATCAACTGCAATATATACATATGCCAATATATATATATTGCTATATATAATATAATACCAATTCCACTTAGAGGTGGAATATCGCGGTATATGTGTGTAATAAATAACCTCCGCTTACTAACGGCGTATAGGGTCTATTCACATCCAATATATATATATATATATATATATATATATATATATAACAATCATCATTCAAGCATTCAATCAACACAGTCAAGCAAATTTTAAATCTAACTATTTAAAATTTAAATAAACAATAAAATTCCTTTTGAGTGAGAAGTTCTCACCTTTATTCCCGTTTGCAATCCACTCCCAATTCGACTTGTTTTCTTCATTTATACCTTGTATAAATAATTATACAGTTTGTTAATATTTGAATTAATCGAACTGTTAATTTTCATTTGATAATTTCGATTCATCGGTGCTTTTACTTTAATAGTTAAATTAACTGATGGTTTTATTTAAACCAATTTCTTCTTTAAAATTTTATTTAACTAAAATTTAAATTTCCTTTTATAAATTAAATCAACTAACAAACTTTGGTTTTAACTATTAAATTTGTTATAAATAAATTTTCCTTTTAAATAATTCTATTCAACTACAATTTAATTTTTAAAACTAAATTTTCTTCTTAAATAGATTTAATTAACTTATCCTTAAATTGAATTTATTCAACTAATTATTTCAATCTCAAGTTAATGATTTCTATTTTAAACTAAAAATTTAAAGATTCAAACTGATTTTCTTTTTTTAAAATAATTCTAACATCTTGCTTATATAAATTTTCTTAAATCTTTTAAAATTCCTTTGTTTAATAAATTATTTTAACTAAAATTTTAATTTAAATTAACCAAACTCACTTTCAATAAAATTGTCTAATTGAAGATTTAAATCCTAAACTAGAATTCTTTTAATTTATTTCTTTATTTAATTTAAAGATCAAATTTCCTTAAATAATTCATTTTATCAAATGAATTTGAATTCTTAACAAATTTTCTTTTTAATTTTACACAGATTACTCTTAACAAATTTATTTAATAAAATTTAAATTTCAACTAAATTTTCTTAAATAAATTTATTTAACTACAATTAAATTTTAAAACTAAATTCTCTTCTTTTAATAAATTATTCGTAACCCATTTTTCCAAAAATAATAATATTTCTTTTGATAAATCATTTTATTAAATAAATTAAATCTCTAACTAATTTTATTTTACAAATAATTTTTGGTTATTAAAAATAGATTTTTAAATAAGCGAATACTTCAAATTTTAACAAATCCCTTTTTAATAAATTATTTTAACTAATTTTTTTTCCTCTTTAAAATAAATTTAACTAGAAATTTCAAACTGAACCCTTAATTAAATTAGTTCGATCCAAATTTTTTTCTATATCTAACTATTTATATTTTATTTTATTTTATTTTTTGTTTATATTTAAAATACAATAGTATATTTTTATAACTTGAATCAAAGACAATTGAACTGCAAATTTTAAATTTCCAAAAACAACAAAAAAATGTTTTAAACAAAACTACCTCCTGTGGCGCCACCTGAAATCGATCGAATGCACCCATCACCACTCGAGCTCCTCCACATCGATCGCCGCAGCCTCGACATCGCGCCTCCACTTCGTCGTTTCGTGTTCGCCCAAACCCACTTCATCGCGGCCACTGCCTCGAACAACCTCGAACCCACGCGACCAATTCGAGCTCCCCCAAATTCATCGAACAACTCCACCTGCTCGTCGTATGCCATTGCCGCCGCGAATCGTGACTCACTCGTGTGCCATCTTCACGCGATTCAACATCGCGCCTCTCTGCCCCAACCACCGCGTACAGATCGCCGCCGCAGCCTCGATTCGAACGCGACCTTCACCTCCCTGCGCGCGATACCATTTAGGGCTTCGGCCTTTTTTTCCTTTTTTTTTTTTATAATTGAACGAATGAATTTGAAAGAGGAAGGGCCGTGAATTTTGAATGAGAAAAGAGAGGATCTCGATTTGATTCAGCTTAAGGCCATATTTTTTTTATCTCGTTTGATTTGAACGAACAGAAGAAGGGGGAGAGGGTAATTTAAATGCAAAGGAGTATGCCCTGCACGATCTCCTCAGTGATACTAGGCGCAACAAATGGGATGCTGTCGTTGACAAATTTTAAATTTAAATTTAAATTTAAATTGAATTCGATAAAAATTAAATGCGTTTACACACCGTATGCTCACATATCAACTCAAAAAAATACGAAATTTGAAACCCGGTAATAATTCAATATTCCGGACCCAATGGAACTGGTTTCGTCGAATTCCGAGACTGTGCCTCGGACGGCTATTTTTAAATATCGATTCGAACGATTAAATTTCAAAACTGAACAATTCACTTTCAAATTCAATTCTGAAGCTTCTAAAATCTTCAATATTATCAATATGAATTTTACAAGCCTTTGAAATATTTTTAATCGGCTTAAAATTTTAGATTCAAATTTTTATTCAACTTTCAATAGATTAAATTCTATAATTTAATCGTTAAACTCATTCTGATAATTTGCAATTCAAATTAAATCATCATTCAAATATTTAAATTTAAAAAAATATTCTCAAATTAAATTATTCTAAATTCTGGGTCGTTACAATCTTCCCTCCTTAAAAGAATTTCTTCCCGAAATTACAAGTTAAGAAGAATGCCCTTTATCCCGTCTATCATTTTTCACAATCCAAATAGTTTTATCAACTTTCTAAAACAAATCTTTTTACTAGAGATTCATTATCATTTCAACTAGCTTTCCAACTTCAATTATAAGTTCCAAACAACATTGTTCTCCTTACAATTCAAATTTAAATTCAAATTCAAATTTCAAACTTTCAAAATTTCTCAAATTTTTTCTAATACCCTAAATTTTCGAAAAATTTTGCCAGCGTCTCCTTTGCGCGGCTAGCTCGGTACGACTACAAAATGGCACCACGGCCCCTCAGAATCAAAAAGAAAAGAGAAAAGCCAAGTGGCTAGAGAAGAAAGTCATCAAATCTCATACTGAAATTGAAATACGTACCTTTTTGTCGAGCAATTCAATTTTAATCTTTGAAATCAAAATCTCAATTCCTTTACACACCTGTATAACCTGCTAGTAGTAGTAGCATACAAATCCAAATACAATATTCAAACCAATTTGCCAATTCTATTGCAAAATTTCGATATATGTTTCTTATATATTTTAACTTCACTATTGAAGTTACATATTCATTTCATTCAATTTTACTCTTCAATTCAATTTCATTCACAATTTAAATTCCATTTGAATTCAATTCACAATTTGAAATTTCATTCGAATTTAATTCTCAATTCTAAATATTGAATTCTATCGATTTACTTTCATTGGCTAATTCATTTTAATATTCAATTCATTCCATTTGAAATTATTTCACAAATGAATAAATTATCAAGTTAATTTTCTTGAATCCAATCCATCTTATTTTATTCCATATACTAGTGATAATAATTCTATATTATCACTTCTAACAATCATGCAACCATATACTATAATAATTCATAGAAAACCATTTCTTTTCTATACAAAAATAGTTTTGGGCAAAATTACTTTATTTACCCGATTCAAAAACAATTTTATATTCACTAACAAATACGCTCTCATATCTATTATTACACTCAAACTCATTCTAGAGTACTGCTGACTCTATCTCTAACGAGTAATACCCAACAGAACCATGGTTGTCGCTTAACCATAAGCTCTGATACCAAATGTAACGTTCGCGATTTTACGTTGCCGAAAAACCGAAATGTTATGGGTTTAAGAAAGAAGAAAGGAAGAAGAAGAGAAGAAGGTAGAAGATGGAAAGAAGAAAATAGAAAATTTTAAAATAGAAGAAAAAGAGAATAGAAAATGGAACGGAACAGAAAACAACAGAACAATAACAGAATCTCACAATTCGCAGCGGAACAACATATAATAAATAAATGAATAATCTTTAAACAAAGAACCATATCAGTTATTACATTTTATACATTACATTTCATTACATCATATCATCATATCATCAGAGTGTACAACAACATACAACAACAAACAGTGCAGCGGAAAAAGAATACTATATACTAATAATACGCCATGCCATCCAGCTTGCCTCCAGCAATTCCAGAATGTCCAGAATATCCTGATAAACATAACTCTTGACTGCCCGTGTGGAAATTGGTGGGCACCCAGAGTTTAGGAAGGAAAACAATAAACTCCAAGTCAGTCATGTGACTGGTGCGAGAACTCAAAACAGTTTATTTATCTTTAAAATCAAAATAGAGGAATATTTTTAAATTCAATTCGCAATGCTTTTAAAAATGAGACTACCATAAGGCCTCTCGCACACACACACATGCAAACGCAGAATCGGAGGAGGTTTCTCCTTATGATAGTCAAAGATGCTTGATACGCATTAAAAAGAAGCATTTGATATTATTACTAGTGCATAGTGTAGAGAAAAATTCATTTCGAAAGTAGAATATAAATCTTAGCCAGCATAGACATTTCGAACTATGCCTACTATAGCTAACTATGTTCAATAGCAGGTTACCGCCACATTCCATAGCAGGTTATACAACTAAAACCGTACAAGTTTCGTATTGTTTCTTTGGATTTCCAACAAATGGTCAGGCCAAGGAACTTCCCATTGCCACATGAGAATGCCTCTGGAAAGACATCCCCGAGAACCAAACCGGAACTCTGCCAACACAAGGCCGGGTTACCCCTAACTGGGTAACTACTGACACGAGCACGCCATTCCCCGATCGTAAACGACCTTTCTCACGGGATCCCGATAGCCAACAACCACAAAGTAATAAATTCGTAGTAACCACATAGGTTAAATATCTGGGCTCCATACCATGATACCACCTCTATCCAGAAGGAAATGTACATACCCTAAAGGGAGCTACCCCTCATAACCTTGCCGCATCTTTCCTGTTTTGACCATTTCCGGGGTGTGAGGCTCGACGAAGTCACGTCCACAAAAACATACTTTATACAAAAGCCATGCTTTGGGTCAACAAATGATCAACACAATGATCACCAAGATAGACGATCAAATAAACGATCCTATCACAATAATCAACACAATGATCATTTCAGCATCACTCGGCATGTCACATTACCAAATTGGGAATATATCGCTGATAACATTCAACTACATAACCTCTGAGCTCGTACGTCTCAGAGAAGGGTGTTAAGCTAAAAGAATAAATTCTCCGCCACCACAGAAATATATTTGAAAGAAATCGGCTTTACATCTCAACTTGTAATGTCAGACACACAATCCATACAAGTCTGTTCCGGGCTCGAACAGAACCGAAGGCACTTACAAAGAAGTCCTTGCAATCCGAATAATCTCTAATCACGTTCGGATTTCCCATCACATATGGAGATCTCAATACCAGGGATCAGCCAGTGCAGAGATAATCAACAAGAAACTCTTTCGCTTTCGAAAATATCCGGTCTTCAACACCGATCTTCGAATACAATTCATAACGACGTATCACATATTCGGAATGGGTTATACGACCCCAAGGTCCTTTCCCGGTTAACCCGAATAGTGAGCGCTTATTTTAAAAAAACAAGTGTGGCATTCAATTTCAAACAATTCACAACAAATACCTATTTAAAGGTAAATACTGATAGTCGGTCATTGAACTATCAATAGATATGCCAACATCACCAGATTCCAAATAATTTTCCAAATTATTTATTTCACAAAAATATCTTTACAAGATATAAACATAATTTCCATACTTTAAAAATAAATCAATATTTATTTTTAAATCTAATTTCCCAATTTCATTTATAAATTCTATATTGAATTTACATTCCAAAATATTTATGAATATACGATTTCCATTCAATTTCTAATATTCATTTTCAATTTATCTTCAAAAAGATAAATTCCAAATATTCACTTAATATTGGAAAAGCATTTCTATACTTATTAAAAATAAGTAATTCACAGATCTTTTTATTTTCTATACTGAGAAAATATTTAATATACCCTAATCGAAATTAAGTATATATTTCATTCTTTTAAGGAAATCATTCACTTAATCATATTTATTTGGGTCAAAACGAATGTCGCGTAAAACATCGTTACGACAACCCAAAATCACTAGTATAGGGATTCGAAATTAAAATAGATATATAAATCCCAATACTATACAAAAACATTTCCTTTCGGAAATCATTTAATATAACAACAGTGTTATAGTCCACCATTTCCTTTTATTTCTCGAAAACGTCTATTTCAACAATGAATGTTGAAATCTATGGTTTCGAATCTCAATACATTTTAAAACATCTTTAGATCGTTTTAATTCAATTTAAAACATCACATCCAAAATAATTTCTTTAACAAAATATTCACTATTCAAAAACGTGAATATACTTGTTAATAAATTTCATCACTTCTATTCATTTTATTTTAAAGAATTATTCACTGTCTAAAACATGAATATAATTCCATAAATAAATTACACCAATTCCTTATCAAAATAAGTCGTTGCGGATTTATAAAACAATGTTTATAAATTCTATTTCTATTTATTTTATAACAACTTCCTTTTATAAATTTCCTTTATAAATCTATTCAATTTCATATCTCAATGATATACTAAAATTTCATATTATAAGTCAAATACTTATAATTTATTTATTTACAAAATCGTTCCTTTAAACTTCATAAATTTTCATAAATCTTATAACTTATAAGATTCATTTATTTATCCACATCTATTTCCTAAATAACTTTATAAATTTTATTTATAAAATTTTATTTAGAACTTCACCGTTATAATTCTATAAGTTTCATTCATTCGTGAAATTCATTCACAATTCTTTCTAATACTTATAAAAGCTCGTTTTATAATTCCAATATTTTTAATTTATAAATATCAATTTATAAATCTTTTCATATAAAACAATTTATATTATTATTTTAAAACGTCTTTCAGCTCCTTTATAATATATCATTTTGATTTATAAAAAAAATCAAATTTGATAAATTCTATAGATTTCATTCCTTTATGAAATCCATTTACAAATCATCCTATCATTTATAAAAGCTCGTTTTATAATTCAAGTATTCTAAATTTATAAATATCAATTTATAAATCTTTTAATATAAATCAATTTATATTATTACTTTAAACATCTTTAAACTCTTTTATAATTTCATCATTCTGATTCATAAAATAAAATTTTTATAAATCCTATTTCTAAACTTCTTATAATAAATTCAGAAATCCCAGTTCAAACTATTTTATAAAATCACTAATCCCATATTTTCAAAAATTAACCTTTAAATGTATTTCTCAAAAATCATAATTTTTTATAATATTAAAATTATAACGTTTATTTATTTAAGATGAATCAATTTCAATATTTTTATAAACGTATACTTTCAAAAATTATTTTAGAAATCAAAATCGTTGTTTTAACTTCAAAATTGGATCCGATGATGCAACACATCAATAGTCAATCATGACTTTCAACATCATATATCGATATGATAAACAGTCAAATATCACAATATCTAACATCTATAAATATTTGTGAGGAATCCAGTTGGATCCCTCCAACCTGTTTCCCTGCATCCACAGACATTAGCACAATACCATTCCGTTTCTAGACGGAATATCGCGGTACATGGGATTTTATAAATATATATCCGCTTACTAACGGCGCAATAGGGTCTCATCCGCTATACAAATGCGGAAAATCAATCAACTGCAATATATACATATGCCAATATATATATATTGCTATATATAATATAATACCAATTCCACTTAGAGGTGGAATATCGCGGTATATGTGTGTAATAAATAACCTCCGCTTACTAACGGCGTATAGGGTCTATTCACATCCAATATATATATATATATATATATATATATATATATATATATATATATATATAACAATCATCATTCAAGCATTCAATCAACACAGTCAAGCAAATTTTAAATCTAACTATTTAAAATTTAAATAAACAATAAAATTCCTTTTGAGTGAGAAGTTCTCACCTTTATTCCCGTTTGCAATCCACTCCCAATTCGACTTGTTTTCTTCATTTATACCTTGTATAAATAATTATACAGTTTGTTAATATTTGAATTAATCGAACTGTTAATTTTCATTTGATAATTTCGATTCATCGGTGCTTTTACTTTAATAGTTAAATTAACTGATGGTTTTATTTAAACCAATTTCTTCTTTAAAATTTTATTTAACTAAAATTTAAATTTCCTTTTATAAATTAAATCAACTAACAAACTTTGGTTTTAACTATTAAATTTGTTATGAATAAATTTTCCTTTTAAATAATTCTATTCAACTACAATTTAATTTTTAAAACTAAATTTTCTTCTTAAATAGATTTAATTAACTTATCCTTAAATTGAATTTATTCAACTAATTATTTCAATCTCAAGTTAATGATTTCTATTTTAAACTAAAAATTTAAAGATTCAAACTGATTTTCTTTTTTTAAAATAATTCTAACATCTTGCTTATATAAATTTTCTTAAATCTTTTAAAATTCCTTTGTTTAATAAATTATTTTAACTAAAATTTTAATTTAAATTAACCAAACTCACTTTCAATAAAATTGTCTAATTGAAGATTTAAATCCTAAACTAGAATTCTTTTAATTTATTTCTTTATTTAATTTAAAGATCAAATTTCCTTAAATAATTCATTTTATCAAATGAATTTGAATTCTTAACAAATTTTCTTTTTAATTTTACACAGATTACTCTTAACAAATTTATTTAATAAAATTTAAATTTCAACTAAATTTTCTTAAATTAATTTATTTAACTACAATTAAATTTTAAAACTAAATTCTCTTCTTTTAATAAATTATTCGTAACCCATTTTTCCAAAAATAATAATATTTCTTTTGATAAATCATTTTATTAAATAAATTAAATCTCTAACTAATTTTATTTTACAAATAATTTTTGGTTATTAAAAATAGATTTTTAAATAAGCGAATACTTCAAATTTTAACAAATCCCTTTTCAATAAATTATTTTAACTAATTTTTTTTTCCTCTTTAAAATAAATTTAACTAGAAATTTCAAACTGAACCCTTAATTAAATTTGTTCAATCCAAATTTTTTTTCTATATCTAACTATTTATATTATTTTTTATTTTTTTTGTTTATATTTAAAATACAATAGTATATTTTTATAACTTGAATCAAAGACAATTGAACTGCAAATTTTAAATTTCCAAAAACAACAAAAAAAATGTTTTAAACAAAACTACCTCCTATGGCGCCACTTGAAATCGATCGAATGCACCCATCACCACTCGAGCTCCTCCACATCGATCGCCCCAGCCTCGACATCGCGCCTCCACTTCGTCGTTTCGTGTTCGCCCAAACCCACTCCATCGCGGCCACTGCCTCGAACAACCTCGAACCCACGCGACCAATTCGAGCTCCCCCAAATTCATCGAACAACTCCACCTGCTCGTCGTATGCCATTGCCGCCGCGAATCGCGACTCTCTCGTGTGCCATCTTCACGCGATTCAACATCGCACCTCTCTGCCCCAACCACCGCGAACAGATCGCCGCCGCAGCCTCGATTCGAACGCGACCTTCACCTCCCTGCGCGCGATACCATTTAGGGCTTCGGCCTTTTTTTCCTTTTTTTTTTTATAATTGAACGAATGAATTTGAAAGAGGAAGGGCCGTGAATTTTGAATGAGAAAAGAGGGGATCTCGATTCGATTCAGCTGAAGGCCATTTTTTTTTATCTCGTTTGATTTGAACGAACAGAAGAAGGGGGAGAGGGTAATTTAAACGCAAAGGAGTATGCCCTGCACGATCTCCTCAGTGATACTAGGCGCAACAAATGGGATGCTGTCGTTGACAAATTTTAAATTTAAATTTAAATTTAAATTGAATTCGATAAAAATTAAATGCGTTTACACACGTACGCTTACATATCAACTCAAAAAAATACGAAATTTGAAACCCGGTAATAATTCAATATTCCGGACCCAATGGAACTGGTTTCGTCGAATTCCGAGACTGTGCCTCGGACGGCTATTTTTAAATATCGATTCGAACGATTAAATTTCAAAACTGAACAATTCACTTTCAAATTCAATTCTGAAGCTTCTAAAATCTTCAATATTATCAATATGAATTTTACAAGCCTTTGAAATATTTTTAATCGGCTTAAAATTTTAGATTCAAATTTTTATTCAACTTTCAATAGATTAAATTCTATAATTTAATCGTTAAACTCATTCTGATAATTTGCAATTCAAATTAAATCATCATTCAAATATTTAAATTTAAAAAAATATTCTCAAATTAAATTATTCTAAATTCTGGGTCGTTACAGTCCCCGAAAAGGAAAAAGAAGGGAAAAGGAGTTAAGAAATCCTTATATCTTATTAAAATATTAAATTTGTAAACAATAAATTTACAAAGTAAAATAATTTAAACAAAATATATAAATCTATAAACAATTAAGTCCTTTTATTTTCAAGTTAACAAAAGTTTGGCAAACACTTCAGAAAAATTTCAAAGTCCAAAATTCATGAAAAATTTCGACAGAGTCTCCTTTGTACGAAGAGGCTCGGGAGAAATTATAATATAAATAAAACAATATATATCATAAATTTTCCAAAATAATATATCCCAATTAGCGGGAAAAACAATATAATATCGCTATAAAACCATAATCCGAGAACGTACCTATTTATTAGGCAATTAACGCTTATTTTATGAAATCAAAAGCAGCAGCAATTGCTTCCATAACCTGTATTTCACATATATAATCCAAAAAGAGTTAATAACCATATAAAATGGAATATTTGAGTCGTTTCAATTTATAACCAACAAATCAACATAAACAACAATCATTTGCAACCAATATACAATCATCATGTAAAATCAATACAAATCAATTATTCATCCATATCAACCAAACAAATAGTTTGTTCGGGTTTAGACACTTTTAATCACAAAAAATGACAAATAACTACTAAGCATATCATTTACTCAACAGTCTTAAATAAAACTCAACAGATTATTCATACATCCAAACAATTAGAAGTATCATTTCCTCAAACAATCTATAAACCAAATAAACAACCAATTCCAACATTATTTAAGTTTATTCTTATTAATTTCTTTTCACAAGATTTGTTGTTAATTTTTTTCATTCATTCAGTGACTGCTTTCTTTAATCTTACATTTATTCTTACAAAATTTTATTCCCATTCATTCGTTCAGTGTTTATTTCATTTACTTTCATTTATTACTTACAAGTATTCATTTTCATTTATTTAAATCATGTTAATTTCTTTTTATTGCATTACATTCATTAATTTATCACTTAACTTCATTTATTTACATTCATTTTTCATAGTATTCACGTTCAATTCAATTACTTAGCATATCAATTCATTTACTTAATTTTATAATTACTTACAATAATTTCTTTCTACCACATTCTATTATAGTAGCATTTCAATTAAAACTTAAGTTTATAACAACTATAAAATCAAATTCTTATTTATAAAAGTAATTCATTGAACACTTCCATTACATAAGTTTACTTGTAAAATTCCATTATATTATCTTATTAAACATCACAACTTTTAACAATTTGGTAAGTTACCTATATGCCTTCAAGGATGCAGTTGAAAGTTACACAAGTTTGACTTACTTATTTCAATTAGCAAAATATTCAATAATTATATCTTTCAGATTTCATTCTTTTGATTTGTAGGTTACAAGTTTTAAGTCTTGTATATTTCATTCATACCTTAGCATTTAATTTCTTATTTTCATTTAGAAATTCCAATTATTAATTAGTTACATTCCATTTCACTACAATTATTGAAACCATTAATTAACAGAAACTTAAGAACTAAATACCTGATTCCATTTCAAATTATTTTAAAAATAATAGATAAATGTATATACTTAAAGCTTATATATCCAATTATATTTAAAATAATTTAAAATTTATATTTTTTTATCAAAATAAATTTGTAGTAAAACTAATGCAGTGGCCTTCCCACTTAGAAACTCGAAAATGAATTTCGATGATGCGTGTACTCATCACCGAAATTATTTTCCAGCGATAAAGAGGGGAGTACGTAACTTATTTCTTTTCAAAATTTCATTAATACATTCCTTTCAAATCATAATGAAATATTTGTATCATAAAATACATCTAAATAATGTTATTATTATATTCCAAAATCATTCGAAAGAAATTTTCAATAACCCCGGAACTTAAGATCTAAATTTCCAATTTATTCTCATTTTATTTGTAAATTTTATTTTATAATCAATATCTATAAATTTCACCACCTAACAACAAATATATTTATTACAACCAAATATATCATTTTATATATAGAAATATATAATCGGCAAAATTATTTCATTTACCTATATTTCAAAACAAATATTATGTCGGTCTGTCTTATTAAGTGTTTAGAAATCCCTATCGATGTCATAGCGTCCTATGCACCAACCAAAATTTATAACTACAAAATAGAACAAATTAACACAACATAAAGCCTTTTATAACACTTACAAATATGCTCTCTCATATATATACACTAAGTGACTCATCATAGGGTATTACTACCCTATTAGTTTAGAGTCAGACCCTAAAAAGCTAAGGTTTTCGCTAAACCAAAGCTCTGATACCAGCTGTAACATCCCACCTTTTTAGACAGTCTAAGCAGACACACGTGCCGACTCAAACCATACAAAAGAGCCGACCATTATTGGGGTGAATAAGAAAAGCAGATAACAAAAACAAAGCAAAATCTCGTAGCGGAACGACAAAATATTATAATCAAATAATAGTTCATGAAGCTGTTTACAAAACATTTGATTATGCTAATACAATGCCGAATCAGATTTACACATACCAGAGAATAATAAATAATAATGCAGTGGAACAATGTGATGCAGTGGAACACATATAGTAAACAATAGATATAGTAAATAATAGTAGCACAAATCTTCGTCTTCGTCCTCCAGAAATAAGGTCTCCTGAAATGCTCAGGTTGACCCGAGCGAATTGAAAAGACAAAACACTGGAGTCAGAACTAAAAGATCTTATGCAAGTTAAATCAATGGTAAATATGCATGTGAGGGCGTCGGAGATGTTTACGGGGTTCGACATCTCCTATCCAGTGTCTAACGTGTGTGTAGTAACTTAAGAGACGCTCAGGATTCACACCTCCTAAGGATCCGTTAAACTGTCTACTATGTAAAAATAAACGCTATTATAATAATGTCTATAGTAAGGTAAACTATTAAAATAGTGTTACGGCGTTACCCATATACTACTTAACACATTTTATATATTCTCATAGTCTATACAGTACCATAATCCTGCCCGTACTGGACTCCGTCAAAGGGCACTCCATAGGTATGGTGCAAAACAAACTCGTAGAAGGCGCGTTACGGTAGGTGAAACGGCACAACCAGGCAACGCCTGGTTAGATATACCAATTACACTTCCGGACATGTGGTAATGCATAGAAGCTACTACCGCACACCTCGAAACACACCCCCAAGTAAAAATCGAAGGGTGGCCACCAAATAAATCAAAAGTCGCAATATAGTATCGATGCAGTGTGCCCGATCGGAGGAATGACCTCACATGGCCCGTCGATTGCTCCTGTGCCACCTTAAGCCAACTCATGAGAGTCGGGTCCACGTATATACCTAGGATCGTCGCCACCATCCTACTTCATTCTGGAATCTCCACCACGTACACAGTTGTCAAAGTGGTTTTTAGTATTGATAGAGAGTATGACAACATCGGATCCCGGTCTCTTTGACAACCAATCGCTTGTTACACACCGGATGGTTCTTTTACATTTCCAAAATCATTTCATACTTAATACCAAAATATCATATTCAGTTCAAAACATATCACTTTCGAAATCATTACTTACTTTCAAAATCATATTCGCCTTTGAAATCAGAGTTTGATAATTATATTTCCTTTCAAAGTCAAATTCACAAATTATATCAAAATATCATGTTCTCAAAAACTATACCACTTTCAATATTTCTTCTAAAAATCATATTTCCAAAACAGGTTAAGTCCTTTCTTTAAAACCTTCGTTTCGACTTATTATAACATTCAAAATTCCATCTTAGGTTATAACATCATTTAACCTTATTATCTTTTCACCAATTGAAATGAATATAAACTCTTCCACGTACTTAGTTTGGAAATTTAGAAATTAGTTTAAATAGTTCTAAATAGTTAAAATGCTCTACAGTTTAATTACATGCAAACACTTTTAAATGGATTTATGATAGTTAAATAGTTTCAAATTAGATTACATAGATTTAAAATAAATTAATTAGATTTGTAATAAATTAAAATGTTTTAATTAGTTTAAAATGAGTTAAATTGGTTTAAATATATCAAAATAATTTATATAATTAATATTAGTTAAATAGTTTAATGAATTTGAAAATCTTAATAATTAGAAATTTTAAAATAATATATTTTTAAAACGGTTTATATTAAAATATGAGTTGGAAACTAATATCAAATTAAACTATTTATTTCATTTCAACATATTTGGACCATTTCAAATTTTCAAATCGGCAAACCAAATTTTAATAAACTATCGAATTTCGTATCGTTTCGATCAATGTTCAAAATATAAATACGGATTACGCCAATTTCAAAATATTTCAAAGTTATTTTCAAACAAATTCAGTAACTCAATTACAATAGAATTTTATTTATACATAAAAGTTTAACTTTAAACTTCCGATTTAATTTCTTAAAGAAATTCATTTTTAAATCAATTCGCATTTCAACACAAAACTTGTATTTTCCAACAATACTTCAATTTATATCAATCAAATTTTATTTCAAAACATCAATTGATTAAATTCAAAAATTTAAGGATTTTCATATCATTTAATTTAACCAATTCGGTGTCCGTATATAATTTTCCACCCTAGGGTCAAATGGTATGGATATTTATCATTTCAATTCGTAATTTAAATTTTATGGTTATATATCATTTCAAACCGCATTCCCGAAATAAGTTAAATTCCACAACGAACTTGCAGTTTATAATGGTATAAAATACAACATCCATTCAACCAATATCAACAATGAACATCCATCACAATCATCATCCAAATCAATCCATAAATATCAATATAAAACTGATAATCAATAACAGGTATTTAATTGGCAATATGTATTTAGTAATAAATTAAATAAGGATTTAATTCAAGTAAATTCAAATTAACTGAGATGATGATTAAAATATACCAAACAATCATAAATAAATTCATAATCATATCATAAATTAAATTTAACGAACATAAGAAATTTTAGAAGTTGTGAGTGGGTTAAAACACTCACCTTTGAATTTTGTGATGATGCGGAATTTTTGAAGTTTGAAATTGGGATATTTAATTGATTTTAAATATTAAAAGTTAGTTTGTAACTTAAATTTCAAATATCACCATTATTTGGAAATTTAATTATTGGATTTAATTACTAGAAATTGGGTCAAATGTGGAATTCAGAGTTTTAAGCCTGTTAAAAATAATTAAGGGTTTATAAAATTTATATTGATAGTATTGAGGATAGTAAATGTGTTGAAATTGAATTTGGAAGTGTTTAGTTAAGTTTTGAAATTATATCGTGTAAACCGATATTTAAAAATAGCCCTCCGTGGCACAGTCTCGAAATTCGATGAAACCTATTCCATTGGATCCGTAATATTGTATTATTATCGGATTTCAATTTTCGTTGTGTTTGGAGTTGTTGTGTGAGCATACGGTATATAAATGCGCTGAATTTATATCGAAAATTTAATATAATAACTGGGTCCAAAAAAAGCTATCTTCTCCATACGATCGAATTAGGACTCGAAACCTTCTTCATTGCGCTCAGAATAGGGTTTAACATTATAAACACCTAGCGGCACGCCTCGATTGGTGATCGGGATTTTTGGCTTTGTTTTCTCAACAATTTAAATTTGAATTTAAATTTAAAGATGGATAATGAAATTGCGTTGAATACTGTAACAACCCGTAGATTTAACCAGTTTTAATAACGTATTAATTGAAATTTTGGGGAATTTTAAACGATAAAATTTTGAAATATAAATTTTATATTTGGAATGCGTCTAGTTAAACATAGCAACTGGTAAATTTTCGTCCAAAAATACGAAAGTTTATTTCGTGCGTAAATTTACTTCAATTTAATCAGTTAAAAAGCGATGAAAATAAAACGTTTTCAAAACCAAAATATTTTTACATAGAAAAATTCTAAACCATCTTCTGAACAAGATGTCAGTTTGTCGTTTTTCCAAATTCGGATATTTTTAGCTCCGTCGATCTTATTCTTCTGCGTTTTTGTTGCATTTTCCGCTATTAGAAAATTTCGAATTTTCATAATCCAATCATACCACTGATACATGCATACCGATTTGATCGTCTAGTCTTGCTGATCTCGACGGTATATTCAATTGTCGTTTTTGATGGCCGGTACGCAGTGTAATACAGGGAACGGTTAATTATATCGGTACCACTTTTAATAATTGGTCCCATTCAAATTCCAAGCCGAATGAACAGCAACTAGCATTTATGCTAACATTCATTGTCTCCTAGAATTCAGTTGTTGCCATCCCATAGTTCCACCCTCTAGCCCTTCAAAGTTCCCAGAATTTATTGCTATATTTTCTGGTTTTATACATTCTATACCTATTCAAAGAAAAAGGGGTACGCACATTAACTTTACATCATCTTCTTCCATATATTTTTTGAAACCCAGTTTTCCAATTTTCTCTAACCTACCTGTACAACAGAGAACAAAGTTTTCACAATTATAAAAGCATGCTTCTTCCTTTTGAAGCTTTTCCCCTTTCCCGTTTATTTCCTTTGCACATATTTTTTTTACAGCAACTCATTTTGCTTTGCCATTTTTTTTATTTTCTTTTCTTCAAAACCAAAACACCTACCTTTGCTTCCCGACCGACCTCACATCCACCACCACTCATCTCGGCCGCACAACTCGCCCGCCACCCCCCTGACCGGATCCACCTAACCTTTTCTCGGCCTGCCACCTTGTACTACCGTACGAGCAGCCTCCGCCCACAGCCCATGGCCACGTCCAGCAACTCCACGCAACCCATCGTAATCTGACCCACAGCTGACGCGCCGCTCTTTCCCGAACACTTCCTTTACCAACCGAGTCGACTCCACTGACCACCACACCCAACAACCAGCCCAGTTCGCCCATGTCCACCCAACCACTGCTAGCCCCGCCTATTTTTGTTCTCTACTTCATCAACGTCGTTGGCCTTATGCATCCTCCTTGATCGGTCACCATCTCTAGCCTTCCTCTTTATAGGTATTCTATCTATATATATATATATATCAGGTTAGAACGTGCATATATACATGTTGATAAAATCTAGTTTATACAGTATATCTTATAAAGTTTATAAAGTTTTAAAAGCTTATATAAGTTTTACATGTATATTTGACTTAATAAGTCATATGAGATATATATTTTGCTGTTGGATTTTTCGAACATATACATACAAATTTATATATAATATATAGTTCTTTGTCTTGGATTTCAAGTTATATATGTACTTGTTATACGTATTGCATATTATAGTGTAAGTGTATTGTTTATATTAGTTTGCAGTATAGGTTCATATATTAGACTATACATGTGTCAGTAATATATATACTACATTGTTTGTTATATTATTATTAGTACCTATATATTTGGAAGCTGATTTTGATGCATGTATGTATATGTTACACTGTAACTTTATTTGTGCTGCAGTAGTTTTAGGGTATATTTACATATATAGGCCGAGAGTCTTGTATGATTGTAAAGTTATATTAGTTTGTTATATCTGAGATTGTCGGTAATATATATATACAAGTTTACATTTTTTTTAAGTAATGACCTGTCATAGAAAAATATATATATTCTATAGTACGGCTTCTTTGTAAAGGTAGGAAGGATTGTATATATATTTGTATTTATATAGCAGTCACATAGATTTGCAAGTTACATGTTAGTTTTATATGTTAGGATATATAAAGTATATACATAATTTTCCTGTGACTTGTTGGATCATTTATATAATGTGAGGTTAGTGGTCTGCATATGCGTATATACAGTGATTTTCTCTATTTATGCGAGCGTTTAAATTAAGTGATATTTGTAATATAATGTATATACATATTTTATATTGTTAGATTTTAAGTTTGTATAATTTTTTATAAGGCTATATATTTGAATTCACATTGGGCTAAATTAATACTTATTTGAAAGATAATAATATGTAGTTTGTCAGCGAAACAGTACAATTTTAAATACATGTTGATTTTAAACTAAAACTCTATATAGATTTTACATATATAATGAATATTTAAAAGCTTATATATATGATTTGTTAAGTTCATATAGGTTTAAGTTATATTGATAATGAATATTAATATATATATATATATATATTAGGTTGTTATATACATGTCTTACTTAGTTATATGCATAAGTATATATAGATAGTGTTATGAGTATTATTTTTAAAATACGTATATATATTTTAAAAATAGTGATTTTTAAAGTAATACATTTCGTTTTAACTTATATCAAACTGATTTTTATGGTTCATCGATTCTCATTACCAGCTTTGTTCGTCAAATTCGTGCCAATCTTGCTTTGATTTGGAATCTATGCTTGGAATTGCAACTCACTCTATCGTCAAATATCTCTATCCTCGAAAGGTGAGCAATCACTCACGATTAATGTTCTTTTATTTATTAAATGTGATTTCAAATTGAACGACAATTGAAATATGCTGTTATTAGTAATTTACACTGTTATATATACGTTATTACCTGTATCAGTTCACCCGTGACATCTGACACCATTATATGTTAATTATATGATGATAATCCCGTTTGGTTGATCATTGATTGATTGTTTGTTGTTTATATTGGATGTTAAATTGTAATGTATAAAGTGATAAATATTATGCAATCGAATTTGACGTAGGATAGTTAAAATTTGATTCAACATATGCGTTGAATTTGATTAGTTAAATTGTTTAATATGACCCCTTAAATGTTTAATTATTTAACACGTAGAAAATAGTTAATTACCCTTGAACCATTTGAATGTATGTTGTAATAATTGATTAAGTATGAAATTGAATAATTGATGTCCAGTGTAGAACCGCATAAAATAATAGCGTAATAATCTTTAATCTACATGAAATGATAGTGTAGATTCTAGAAATAATTATATTACTTTGCATAAATAACAAATGTAAATTAATACGATTATTTCGGGATTATTTGAATTAATTATTGGATTGTTATTGATGGTTGCTATGCTTGTTTATTTAATTTGACACCATCCCAGTTATCACACTGCAAGTTCCCTTTCACTATGCTTTGATTTTTGAATTGAAATGGAATCGGGTTGAAATGATAAATACCCAAATAAACTTGACCTAGGATAGAAAATTTAATAAAACCTGATTGGTCAATAATTTGATTTGAAATAAAATGAAGATTTTATTTGAATAATAAGGTTTTGAAATAAGATTGGAACGTAAATTTTGATGAAAGGAAAATGTTAATATTGGAATCTGAAACAAAATATTAATGTAATAACCGAAGAAAGAACGTTGTTTGAAATGAATTATTTAACAATTAAATTTGGAATTATTCATTGAATTAAGTTTGAAATGATTTAATAATTGAGTTTGAATTTGTAATTAAGTTGAAATTATTAAGTTTTGAAATTAGTATGAATTAAGTTGAAATTATTTAATAACTAAATAAAATTGAATTATTTGAGAATTAAATAAAATTTGAATTCTTTGATAAGAGAAATTGAACTTTTGAATAAGTGAATTTGAACTTTGTTAATAAATGAAATTGGGTTTCTTTATTAATTAAGTTTTGAAAATTTATTTAAGTAAGTTAATAAGTGAAATTGAACTTTTGAATACGTGAAATTTAGTTTCTTTATAAATTGAGTTTTGAAATTTGTAACTAAGCAAATAAATAAGTGAAACTGAATTTCTTTAAAAGAAATAAAATGTGATTTATTGGAATAGATATAAGACTTGTAATTTAAAGAACTTGATTGACGAATCTAATTTAATTCAATTTGAAGTTTTGAGATAATGGAATTGAACTTAAGTAATTGTTTTAATGAGTTGAAATTTAAATAGAAGTTGTTTTGAAGGATAATTTACTTAGCGAATATTGAATGAAATTGAAAAATGAATTTAAGTTGATTTGAATGTAAATTAAACCATTTTAAATGATTTTGGAATGAAACTTATATACGAACTTGAATTAATATTTAAATTGTTTTAAATAAAAAGAATTGAAATTAAATTGTAAGACTTTGAAATGGTTATTTGGAAGTTTTGAAATGAAAATTATGGAAATTGATATTGAAAGACAAATGAAATGTTGATTTATAAATTCTAATTGAAATTGAAATTTTTTTGGTTTTTGAAATTGATTAAACGACCAATCGGTGTAATAATTACGGAAGTTATTAAAGAGACCGGAATCGGTTATGGACATACTCTTTGTCTAAACCGGAAACCACTTTAATAACTATACGCGGAGTGATGATCCAGAATGAAGTGGTTGGAATGATATACGTGATGACTGAAGAAAGAGAACGATAATGGATAGCCTTGACACTTGTGTCAAATTGGAAATGACTAATACAGGAGCCGTGCCGGGCCAAATGGGGTTAGCCACCTCGAGCGAACACACTTCTTCGTAAACTACTCATTACTTGTTATTGATTGGTGCACCCTCGGAATTTCAGGAGTGTTGTTTCGCGGTGTTGCGATCGTTGCGGCGATGCGTTCTCACCAGTCCGGATCAGGCAAACGGTAGTTTCGCTACCTTGGGTATTGCCTCATGTGCCTTGTCATACTTGTGTCCTTATATACGCGACCACTACGAATTTGTTTTGTGTTATGCCTATGGAGTACTCCCTGATATCCCACTAGTTTACGGTGGAGTTTACAGTGCTGTAAAGACTATGACATTTATATAAAATGTGTTAAGGGGGATAATGGTAACGCCTTAACACTATTTTGATACTTTATATTATTGATAGACATTATCTATTTAGTGTACACTACTACATAGTAGATAGTTTAACGGATCATTAGAGGATGGTGATTCCAACATTCTTTGAGTTACTTGTATTTCGATTGCTATTTCACTTGAGTTGGATTTATTGATATGAGAATATTAATCTTGACTCGAGTGTTTTGTGTTTTGCTTTACGCTCGGGTCAGACTGAGTGTACCAGTATTCAAGACTCATCTTTGGAGTTGGAGCTTTGCTTGAATATCCAGCCATCTATTCTGCTTTCAGTATTCGATGATTCCAGTGATGTATTCTTATTTGTACCTGATGTATCGTGTTACTCTTCTGTTTTAAACTCTAATGTATCTTATATATTTATATAGTAGCTTCATGAACTACTATTTCTTTTACTTCCGCTGCATATTATTACTCTGTATCTGTGATACTGTGATTATTTATTTACTGTATATCTGAATTTTTGCCAAATTTAAATTAACAATTCGGTATTTTGAATTATTCAAGTCCGACATGTGCGGATGCGAATAGTCCAAAATAGCGGGTCGTTACAAATACTGTAGCTAGCATTACGTATAGAGATCTAAAAGCTCATGTTACCTTCTTTAACATGCTACCCTATCCCTTCTCATTTATAAAAAGAAAATCCGAGCATTTCTTTCTTTAGAAAAGAAAAAAACGAAAAAAAACGAACTAATTTTCATGGCTGTTCCTCTCAATATCAAACCCATCCTCATAAAACTGTATAGATATGAAATCGAACTCGAATTGAAATTGATTCCTTTCACTCAAAAAAATTTTCGAGCCTTTCCCCTTTCTATTAAATCTCGAATTCGAGTTCGAAGGAAAATAAGCTAGAGAGAGGGGACGATTGAATTGGTCTGGACATCAGCGGCGAGCACGACATGGAGAGGCACGTTCAGGAGGGGTCTCGGTCGAAATCGAAGTGGCGACCGTTCGACGATGGGAGGAGCTCGAGATAGAGCTCGAGTTCAGAGGATAGCGAAGGGCAGAAGGAAGAAGCACGCATGGTTCGGCATCGATCTGTGATTTGGGTTTTAGTAGTGTTTTCGTGGAAGAAGAACGTCGATCTGGTGAGTTGTGTATTGTTTAAGAGTATGATTTAAAATTATATTGATTATAGGATTTAAATTTGTTAAGGAAAAAATAATAATAGCATAGATTGTTTTAAATTAAAAGCCGTTCTGTTGTAATATAGGTTTATCTATTTTACCGTAAGACATTTATAATAACATGAAGTAAATACTTGTTTACTGAAGATAAAGGAAATAAAAATATATATAATATCCTATAGTAAGTCATATGAAGTAATTCTTTTATGAATTAATATATGGATTTGAAAAGAATTTTAATTCATTAGAATCTAATGTATATATAAGATTTTGAAATATACGGGGATCCATAAATATTTGAGGAATTTATAAAAGTAGATTTTTGAAATCTATAATTTATTTTTATGTATAGTTTCGGAAAGGAAATTTAATAGTTTAATTTAATTATTGGTCAAATTAAAATTTTTACTTGGAAATTGATTATTAAATTAATTCAAATATTGATGAAGCATATAATGTTTAATAAAGGTCTGAAATCGTGAAGAAATCAAGCTAGATTGGAAACAAATTGCATACAAAATCAAAGGTGAGTTAATCTCACTCATCTGAATTATTTAAATTCAAATGGTTAAATTTAAATATTTGGTTGAATGATTGAATTGTTTTGGATGTGCCATACTATAGTATATAATACATCTTGGAATGATTGATTTTCCGCATTATATAGGGGATGAACCCTATGCGCCTCATGCTAGCGGATGATTTTATATTTAAAACACATATACCGCGATATTCCACCTCGAAGTGGAATTGGTATTTTACATTGAGCTAACATCTGTGGATGCAGGGAAACCGGTTGGAGGGATCCAACTGGATTCCTCAAAATTATCTAGATTATTTAATATTCTCTGTTACGATTATTTAATATTCTATGATGAATATTATTGAAAATTGAAATATTGAATGCTGTGGTTTGCTTAAATATATTTCGATACACTGAGTTAATATAGAAATGAGATTTATGAAAAGAAAATAAAAGGAAGAGAATTTGTAAGTGAAATAATTATAGAGAATTTAAATAAATTAAGAATGCACTGGATAAGAATTTTAGTGGTTTTAAAATTCTAATAAATTCCGTATATGAAAAGGGAATTTTGAATAAACAGGAAGATAATGAATTTTAAATTTCAGTGTTATTATTTAAAAGAATAAAGCATTTATTTTAAATTTAAGATTTAAATTATTGAAAAAATAAAGAAGAAATTTGCAAAATCTAAAATTGGTATGTTTCAGTTAAAAGATTTAAAACAAAATAACAACAACAACAACTATAATAATAAAGTCTATAATTAATGGATATTGAAATGAATTGAGTAAGTAAAGAAATTTATTTCAAAATGGAGTAAATTGGAAATCAATTTGAAAATTGATTTAAGTGGTTGAAGTTGGAATTTTAAAGGAGAAGTGGGACTTTGGAATTTATACACCGGGTTTATAAAGTAAAGTAATATATCAGTGGTTATTTGGAGAAATAAATCCACGATGGAAAGTTATTAAAGAGATGGAAAATTTGTTTAAAAATAAATAGTGATTTATTTTTAAAGGATTTGAAGAGAAGTATATTTCCCTGGATAGTCAAGTACGTTTCAAAGTAAATTTTTAAAAGTTTTAATGTCGTTTTAAGAAGCATGTTTTAAAAAAATTATTATTTCTAAATGTTTAACTCTGAAGTACGTATTTTTCAAAACGATTATAGTAGTAATTATTTGAAAGCGACTTGATATTTTGTTTTAAAAGAGAAAATCTAGTTTTATATTTTATAAAGTAGCCTTATTTTAAATATTCCTATAGTATATATCTTTAATAAAGTATTAAAGTAATTTTTAATTTAAATGTTTTAAATGATAATTTATAACAATGTGTTTTAAATTAATTTAAAAATCTAAAGTTTTGTGCTTGGTTGTTTTTAGTGGAAATAAATATTTGGAGATTTAATTCATGAGAAAGGTGTGTCGAAAACTATTTTCAAAGGAGTGAAAATGGAAATATATCTCGCGAAGATAATTTGAGGTTAATAAATAATTCGGAGAAACTATTTATGGTTGATGGATGTTTGTGAATATTAATTGATAGTTAAATAACCGACTATCAATATTGGACAATGCGCTGATCGTTTTGAAGAGACCAGAATCGGGATAATTTCTCGAAAACCACTTCGATCTGCTTTGTACGTTTTCGTGGTAAAAACGAGTTCGGGGTCGAAGATGGACCAATGAAGTGAAAGGGCTAGTCGCTACTAATCCTAAGGATGTTTCCAAAATGGACGTAGTAGAAATAGTGCCTTCGGTTCCGTTCGAACCAGGGACGGACTTGTATGGATGAATGCTTTCGGAACATCGTCAGGTGGATGATGGGCATTCTAAGTGAAACGTTCTAAAAGGTAACACTTGGCCTCAAGCCTCATCAACCGAGAATGACTGAAAATCAGGGGTTATGCAGCAAGGCTAGGTGGGTAGCACCCATTTCAGGGTGAGGCCATCCCTATCTAGATGTCCCTTTTATTTCGGCTTAGTGGTGTGATTGCTAATCACAACCTTGGGGTGATCTTACTCGAGATTATCCAGTAAGGGGTAGTCCCGCCCTTGTGTTGCAGAGGGTCGGGAGTGATCCTCGGTATGCTGATCTAGACCAGGTACCGTGGAAGGTGGTACCCCAGTGCCTAGTCATTAGTTGGAAATACATTCTCCCTACGCGCCTTTTACTAGTTTTGTTTGTATTACCCACGATTGTGGCTAGTAGTTGTAATTTAATGAATGTAACAATTTCGGCTATTTTAATAAGTATTTGTAAATAGACCCTATTATAATATCAAAGGATTTTAATAAAAAGTGTTTTAGCTATCATAAGGTAGAACCCCGACATATTTATCTGTGGCGTGGTCTTACGAGATGCTTTTGATTTTCAAAGGATTTTTGAAACTTTAATAATCAATTTGAGTGTGATTTCTCATGCTGGTATTCCAGATTGACTCGGGTGTTATTTAACTATAGTGCTCGGGTCAGACCGAATATTATAGAATATAGGAAAGAAGGCTGTGTAGCTCAGGAGACGAGCTGGATGGCGAGACGTACTTCCATCCTTGTTTTAAATTTTCCGCTGTGTTGTTTGTTGTGTATTTAGTGGTGTCTATTGTGTGTTATGATGCACTCTGATTATGTATGTATAAACAAATACAGTATTTGTTTTTGTGTAAAGATCTGTTATTATCTATTATATTTTATTTCGATGCGATGGTTAGATTCTGATGTTGTTTTTTCACTTTCTTCTTCTACTTCTTCTTCTTTAACCAAAATGGTTTGTATTTTCGTTCATCTTGAGTTGATTGATGTAGAATAGTGTTGACTCAAGGGGTATGGAACTGTGGGTCATCACAGTTGGTATCAGAGCTTAGGTTGGTGATAACCTTGGCTCTGGTGGGAATTACTCAAATAGAGTCAGTAGTATTCTAGAATGAGTTTGAGCGTATTAATAGACATGAGCGCATAAATATAAATTGTTTAATATTGTGTTTGCTTATTGGTTGAGTGGAATATGAATTCTGATTGAGTAAGTTGGTCGCTATTGGAGAAGAGTTTATGAACACCTGACACAATAAATTGACACGGTATTGTTTTAAAGGTCGGTGAATGAAATAATTTTACCCAAAATATATTTTGATATAAAAGAAAAGTTTTTGTAAACTATTTTAGCTAATATATGGTTGCTTGAATGTTAGGAATGATAATATTAAATTATTATCATTGTTGTGTGAAAATTTAACTAGAAATTGAAAATATAACCAAAGGTTAAGGAAATATTATAAAATGAAATTTATAAATGTGAATTATAAATGTGATTTATAAATTGAAATATGATCAAATGGGATTGTTGAACATAAACTATACAAATGAATTATAGCTAAAATTTGATTTAGGTTAAAATTTGAAAATTTAAAACCTGGAGATTTTGGAAGTATTTTTCAAAGTATTTTGAAGACAAATAATAGCATCATTGTTTTAGAAGTATTTTTGAAAGAAAATTGTTTCAAATAAATTTTGGGAAGGGAAATAGTATTGAATTCACTTTGGTCGTTGGAAAATAACTTCGGTGATGACTGCAGCATCATCGATGTTCATTTTCGAGTTTCTAAGTGACGGATTGCTGCCAAATTGATTTGTTCAGAAAGGCTAGTTTGTTTTCGAAAATTTCAAAGGAAATTTGTTGGGGATAAAAACCAGGATTGGTTTAAAAATTTGAGAAGTGTGATTTTGAGATGTTGGAGATTTTAAAATAATTTGAAACCAAAGGCCGGGTGTTTGAAAATCCTGATGAGATAGGTTATAAGCTTATAAATTGAGATGATTTTTAAATTAGGAAGGAAATATGAGCTTTGAATGTTGGAATTTAAATTTAAAGTGAAAGGTTAAAAATGAAATTAACTTATATTGAGGAAGAAAATTGAATCGAATTGAATTAAATAAATTTGAGTTAAAATAGAATTGAATTGGAATAAAATTCAGTTGATTTATAGGTGATATTCAACGGAATTAGATACTTACTTAAATAAATAGAAATAAGTTGGATAAGAATTGGACTGAAATAAAAGAATTAGAATAACTTATAAAAGAATTAAAAATCCATGGAATAAAAATATGCTTGGGTTATAAATAAACGTGAATATCGAGTTAAAAATAAAAGATGAATATATTCAAGCCTAAAATGAATGGAAATGCGTAAAATAATTAGTTGTGACTTATAAAATTGAAAAGTGGAATAGAAAACCCAAAATAAATATTGTTTGATGTTTTGGAAAATGAAACAAAAATCCAAACTTGAATTATAAAACAAATCGAACTTAAGAAAATTAAATGAATTGATTTTGAGATTAAAAATCAAGTATTAAATTATAAATAGGGGGAGAACTAATTAGATAATAAATTAGTTAATGAAATGTGTAGATGGAGTCTAATGTAGATAAATAGAAGCTGAATTGGGAGTTAATAATGAAGTTTGGAAATAAAACTCAAGTTATAAATCAAATTCGACTTGAATCGTTAGTGAGGTAAGTATAATTGAAAATGTTGCTAAATAAAAAGAAAATAGATTAAAGTAGGGATGGTTATAGTTGCAAATAAAACCCAGATGAGTAGGAATAAAATTTAAAATGGCCTTGTAATCAACTGAATGAATTAAATCTGAAAATTTAAATTTTATAATAACTAATCAAATAAATTTGTAGATTGAAATGAGATTTGATTGAAATAAAATCAAGTTAGATTGAAAAGAAAAAATTTGTTTGTAAAATGAAAATGAGCTTAAGTATGAAATTTGAATAATTTGAAATAAATTAATTTAAGTTTAAAATTAGTGGAAGCTTGGCTTCGAGTAAAGTTAAAAGTACATTAAATAAAATCTTGGGTAAATTTAAATTGGGGAATGGTTATCAATATATAAGCATGGAATGGTTCCAACTTAATAAAATGGTCTCAAATGAAATGAAGGCAAATATGGAATGAAACGTAAATGAATGGATCGTAAATAAAATTGAAAAGGAATAAAATTGAAATAGAATGTGTCGAGCTAAATAAAATGGTTGTAAGTAAATTAAGATAGAAGGAATTAAATAATAAATTGAGTTGGAATCAATTTAAAATGATTATAAGCTTAAGTAATTGTTATTCGCATGAATAACATCAAATTTGCACAGAAAATTAGTCATTTTATAGTAAACGAAAGTAGATGTATTAACAGAGGTGGATAGAATTGATTTTTAAATCAATTGGAATAATATGGGCATTAAAATTAAAAATGAATTGAATGTAAGCAAGTGGGTTGTAAACCATTCAAATTGAATGAAAATGGTATACGAATTAATTTAAAACAGATGAATTAGTATTAAAACCGTATAAATTGCTTACGGAAAGTGTTTAATGTGCATTGCTTTTGGAATTCATGTGTTTAACTATTGTGAATAAGTGAAATATTGTTAAACTTCATATATATGGCACTTACGTGTTTGAATTGAGTAAGTCTGGGTATCGGGAAGCCGTTGGGCTAGATTTGATCGCGCAAATTGCTAATTAAATAAGCCGCTTGCTTAAAACTGCTAAATAAAGGTAAGCCTTTGCAATAAAAATAAGAAATATGAACTGTAACGACCCGCAAATCCGTACCCCTTGAGTCAACACTATCCTACATAAATCAACTCAAGTTGAACAGAAATAAGAACCATTTGGGTTAAAGAAGAAGAGGTGGAAGAGGAGAAAATAGAAAACAACATCAGAATCTAACTATCGCAGTGGAATAAAATATAATAGATAATAAATGATCTTTACACAAAAACAAATATATATCTGTTATACATTATATTATCAGAGTGCATCAATCACAAATCACACAATTGGCAGTAATCATAATCAGGCCTCATACAACTGAGTACACAACTAAACATCACAACGGAATATACATAAACAAGTACGGGAGTACGTATCATCATCCAGCTCGTCTCCTGAGCTCCACAGCATCATATCCTGTATCCTATAATACTCGGTCTGACCCGAGCATTATAGTTAAATAACACCCGAGCCAATCTGGAATACCAGCGTGAGAAATCACACTTAAATTGATTATTAAAGTTTCAAAAATCCTTTTGAAAACAAAAGCATCTCGTAAGACCACGCCACAAATAAACATGTCGGGTTTTTACCTTACGATAGCTAAAACATTTCTTATTATAATCCTCTGATATTATAATAGGGTCTATTTACAAATACTTATTAAAATAGCCGAAATTGTTACATTTATTAATTCCAGCTACTAGCCATAGAGTGGATAATACAAACAGAACTCGTAAAAGGCGCGTTGGGAGAATGAATTTCCAACTAATGACTAGGCACTAGGGTACCACCTGTCACAGTACCTGGTCTAGATCAGCGTACCGAGGATCACTCCCGACCCCCTACAACACAAGACCCGGACTACCCCTTACTGGATAGTCCCGAGTAAGGTCACCCCGCGGTTGGGATCAACAACCGCACCACTAAGCCGAAATAAAAGGGACATCTAGATAGGGATGACCTTACCCGGAAATGGGTGTTGCCCACCAAGCCTTGCTGCATAACCCCTGATTTTCAGTCATTCCCGGTTGACGAGGCTTGAGGCTAAGCGTTACCTTTTTAGAACATATCCCTTAGAATGTCCATCGCCCACCTGACGATGTTCCGAAAGCATTCATCCATACAAGTCTGTCCCGGGTACGAACGAAATCGAAGGCACTATTCCTACTACATCCATTTTGGAAATATCCTCAGGATTAGTAGCGACCAGCCCTTGCACTTCACTGCTCCATCTTCGAATCCAAACTCGTTTTTCCACGAAAACGTACAAACCGGATCGAAGTGGTTTTCGAGAAATAAATCTCGATCCCGGTCTCTTCGAAACGATTAGCGCATTTGGCCAATATTGATAGTCGGTTATTTAACTATCAATTAACATTTACATAATCCATCAAATAATAAATAATTTCCCAAATTATTTATAAATCACAAAAATATCTTTACAGGATATATTTCCACTTTTCAAACCCTTTTGAAAATAGTTTCAAACTATCTTCCTTTCTCAGAATAAATTCCATGTATTTTCTATTTCCACTGAAATCACCAAGCACAAAACTTTAGATTTTTAAAATAATTTAAAAACACTTTATTGTAAAATATATTTAACATTTAAATTTAGAAAAATTACTTTAATACTTAATTTAAAATGATACTTTAGAAATAATTAAAATATGGTTACTTTATAAATATAAACTAGATTTACTTCTTTGAACAAAATACCAAATCATATGTTAAATAATTATCACGATAATAGATTTTAAAAAATACTTTCTTTATAATTTAAACATTTAGAAATAATAAATTTTCTAAAACATGCTTTTTAAAACAACATTAAACTTTTATCTTATATTTAAAAATTTACTTTGAAAATGTACTTGGCTATCCAGAGAAATATACATCTCTTCTTCACATTCTTCTTTAAATTTCCAATTTCAAACACTTGAATCAAGTTCCAAATTGATTTCCAATTTACCCCATTTATTCCACAATCCATTTGTTTCAGATTTTGTTCCTTAGTTATGATTTAAAATACTTTTAACTGAAAATACCAATTTTAGATTTCACAAATTACTTCTTAACCCTTTTAAATAAATTAAAACCTTTAAATTTTAAAATAATCCTTTATTCTTTAAAATAATATCACTTAATTTACAATTCATTAGTTTCTGTTTATTTAAAATCTTATTTTTTTTCCTTTCATACTTGTAGCTATTTATTAGTATTTTAATATCACTTCCATTTCTTTTCAATTCATTCTTAATTTGTTTAAATTTTCTATAATTATTTCGCTTACAATTTCACTTCTTTTATTTTCTTTCGAAAATCCAATTTATATATTTTGGTAACTCATCATACCCAAATATATTCAATCGAACCATAGCGTTCATATTCCAATATAATTCATCATAGAATGTCAAATAATCACATCAGAGAATATTAAATAATTTAAATAAATGTTGAGGAATCCAGTTGGATCCCTCCAACCTGTTTTCTCTGCATCCACAGATGTTAGCACATTATAAAATACCAATTCCACTTTGAGGTGGAATATCGCGGTATATGGGATTAAATATAATATTATCCGCTATTATGCGGCGCATAGGGTCTCATCCACTATATAATGTGGGAAATCAAACATTCCAAGATGTAGTATATACTATAATATAGCACATCAATCAATTCAACCATTCAATCAATTATTTAAATTTAATCATTTAAATTTGATTTAAAATTCAGCTGAGTGAGATTCACTCACCTTAACCGTTTGCAACCCATTTCAAGACCAGCTTGTTTCGCCACAATTCTTCACAATTAACCTTGTATAAACATTTTACATTTCATTAATATTGAACTTATTGAACAATTACTTCTCTTTGATAATTTTACTTAGCTAATTATTTATTTAAATTACTTTTCCTTTAATAAAATATCCTTTGGTAACTAAAACAAATAAATGAGTTTTATTAAACAAATTAATTACCATTAATAATTACTCAACTAATAATTTAGTTAAACCAATTTTTCTTTTACAATTCTTTTAGTAACTAAATAATTTAAATAAGTTTATTAATCGTCTAAATCACTAATATACATTATTAAGTAAACTTGTAGGTTTTATTTCTAAACTGCATATAAATATATATTTTTCTGTTATAGATTTCATCCTATAATACATTCATTTAATTGCCTAATTTACAAATAGAATATCAAAATACCTCACTTCCGAAAAATCTGAATGCTCCATCCAACAACGGCAATCCTCTCCACAACGCACTGGAACCCCCCATCACGAGTTGCTCGATATCCACAAATCACGACCCGGCTTAGTCTCGAGATGGGTTTCGTCGAACTCTGACCGATTCCCTTGCGACACCCAGCAAATCGCGCCACTTTCCACGCCGAAGCCAACCCTTGTGCCACAGCTCCGTGTTTGCTTCACCATTGCAACCTTGACGTCGTCGCTTCTAGGCATGCCTCGATCGAAAACGATCGCCGAACCCCACTCAATCGCGAGCTTCCACAGAGTCGTCCTTGAATCGATTTTGAAAAGCATGGTTCGATCGATTTTGAAAAGCATGGTTCGATCGATTTACCAGAAATTAGAAGGGAAAGAAAAGCCTCGGTTTTATATAGAAATTTGTGAACTGCGTCGCCCCATCTGGAAGGACAAGCCGTGAATCAAGAGAAGAGGGGAAAAAGAACGAAATTTATTATTTTTGTTTAGCCATTTTCTCGAATGGAATAAAGGCTCGGAATCCTCTTCATTTTTTTATTTGATTTCTGAGTTGAAAAGGAAGAACGAGGAAGGAACAGGCAAATGTTAGAAGGAACGAGAAGTGTGAGATTGAAGATAAGGGTAGCGTGCTTTAATCGAGAAGAGGAGACAACTAGGTCGATGGATATCAGATGCTAGGGTGGCTACTGATTTAACCTTTATATTTTATATACTTTTTTAAAAATCTCGATTAAATTTTCAGCGCGTTTTCTTATCGTATGCTCACAAAACAACTCAAAATGCTACGAAAATTGAAATCCGATAATAATACAATATTACGGACCCAATGGAACTGGTTTCGTCGAATTCCGAGACTGTGCCTCGGAAAGCTATTTTTAAATTCAATTTAAACGATAAAATTCCAAAACTTAACAAAGCACTTCCAAATTCAATTTTAATACTTCTACTATCTTCAGTACTATCAATACAAATTTTACAAGTCTTCAAATTATTTTTAACAGGATTAAAACACCAGATTCAACATTTTATCCGCCTTCAAATTATTTATTTTATCTAATTTCCAATCTTTAAATTCAGTAAATAAATAGTGATATTTGTAATTCAAGTCAAAATAAACTTTTAAATATTTAAATTAATTAAATATTCCAATTTTAAATGCTCAAAAATTCCAGGTCGTCACATTCCTCCCCCCTTAAAAGCATTTCATCCCCGAAATTACTAATTAGGAAGAATGGTCCAATACCCATTACAATTTTCCAAAACCAAACAGTTTTATTAACTTGCCATAACATATTTTTTTTATTATTAAAGACCCACTATTACTTCAACCAACTTCCCAAAACCTTCCATAGTTTCCAACAACATTACTTCTTCCCTTATTCAAATTTAAATTCTAATTCAAATGTAAATTATCTCAATTTTCTCAAAAATTTTCTATCTCTCTAAATTTTTGAAAATTTTTGCCAGCGTCTCATTTGCGCGGCTAGCTCGGTACAACTACAAAATGTCTCTACGGGCTCCCAAATTCCAAAAGAAAACAAAATCCAAGTGACTCGATCAAAAACCCAATCAAATTTCATACAGAAATCTAAACACATACCTTTTTGTCGAGCAATTCAAATTTATCTTCTGAAATCAAAAAGAATTTTCCTTTATAATACCTGTATATCCTACGTAGCAATATGTCCAATCACAACATTCAAAAACATTTGTCGACTTCCTTACAAAATGTCAATATTTATTCATTCAAATATTAACTTAGAATATATTTGTAATACCAAATTTCAATTAAGAATTCACCATTCATTCCTTAAGTTTAGTATAAGCATTTTATATGCTTCTTTATTTCTTTTTACTTTACTATTTAAGTTTATATCCATTTCTATTCACTATGCCTTTAAAATCCCATTTGAATTCAATTTGCTTCAATTTACTAATTGCTTTCAAATCTAAATACATTTTCCAAATTTCCATTCAGATTTCCACCTTCCGATTCTACTTGAATTCAATTTTGTCTTCAAACTTCGAATATTAAATTGTATTCGCCTTATCTCAACCCATATATAATTAACCATTTTCTTTTATTAGTTCCGCTTACCAATTTATTTAAAATTTCAAATAAAAGTTTACTTGCAACTTTTTCTTCCTTTAGTTTCTTCATACAATTTCACTAATTTCACCTTACTTTACATACACAATTTTAAATTAGATTTCAATATCCAGTTTTAAATCTATTTTCTTACTAATTTTAAACCTTTCCCGTTAGTGAAATTTTAAAAATTTCCAACTACCAAAATTTTTGAATTTTTTTGACAAAGTCTCCTTCGTACGGAGGAGCTTTTGCAATTTGACAATAGTTATAAATATATATACATCGACCCACACGGTCGGAAAAACAAAAAAAACAGTTCATATTTCCTATTTTATTACGTAGGCGTACCTTATTTAGCATTTTTAAGCAAGCAGCTTATTATTTTAGCATTTAGCGCGTCCAAATCCAGCCAAACGGCTTCCCGGTACCTGTACTTACTCAATTCAAACATATAAGTACTAAATATATGAAATTTATTAACATTTCACGTACTTTCAAAAGAAAACACATAAATTTCACATATAATGCATGTTATATAATTTCCATAAGCATATATAAGGTTCCGACACTTATTGCAATTGCTTATAATCAATTTTCAAACCATTCCATTCAGTTTAAGTGATTTACAACTTACACGCTTATATTTAATTCATTCTAAGGAAAACAATTTATATTCATTCCAATAAATTTCAAAATCATCCTATTTCACTTCTAATAACTCATAGGATTTTATCAAATCTCGTTTACGTCAAACGATCCAATTTTCTAATGCAATTCGACAATATTAATGTGAATAAATAATAAAATAAGCTTTATAACCAATTTAAATTGATTCCAGCTCAATGTATATAAATTCCATTCCAATCTAACTTATTTACAAACCATATAGTCGTATTCCATCCCGTTTCACATTGGTTTTGTTCAAAGCCATTTTGTGATACTCGACATCATTCCATGCTTCTACTAACTTTAAACTTAAGTTAATTTACTTCAATTCACTACCATTTCATAACTTAAGTTCATTCTCCTTTTAATTTATTCATACTCTAATTGGATTTATTTTCATCTCAAATCATTTTTATTTTAACCCAATTCCATACAACTTCAATTCATATTTAATTCACTTACAATTCTAAGTTGAAATTCTATTTATAACTCAAGCTTCATTTCCAAACTCTATTATCTATTCACAATTCAATTCTAAATTAATAATTTTGAGTTCCATTTCCATATTTCATCAACTAATTTATTATCTAATTAGTTCTCCTCTGGTTTAAATTTAATACTTGATTTTTTTATCTCAAAATCTCTTCATTAAATTTCTTAAGCGCAATTTATTTTATAATTCAAGTTTGGATTTTTGTTTTATTTTCCAATTCATGAAAAATATTTGTTTTAGGTTTTCTATCCCACTTTTCAATTTTATAACTCCTAACTTATTATTTTACACATTTCCATTCATTCCAGGCTTGAATATATATTCATCTTTTATTTTAACTCAAGATTTACGATTTTTTTAGCCTAAGTATATTTTATTCTAAGGATTTTTAATTCTTGTATAAGTTATTCTAAATTATTTGTTCCAACTTATTTCTTATCCAACTTACTTCCATTTATTCAGATAAGAATCTAATTCCATTCAATAACACCCATAAATCAATTGAATTTATTCCAATTCAATTCTATTTAACTTAACCCCAGTTAAATCTTGTTACATACCATTCCTATGAATTTTGTTAAGCAAGGACTTAATTCCATTTAATATCATTACAATATCCAATTTTCAGTTCATTCACTCACAATTATAAATTCATTTGTTCATTCTCTAATTCATTCCCAACCAATAAATTTTATTTCCAAATATTAAATATATTTTAGTCCATTTGAACTAATTCTGCACTTATTTTTATACAATTTTAAATCAAACATCATCTAATATTCAGTTTCATTTCAGTTGCATACCATATAAATCATTCAGTTACTTACTAATTTTAAATCTCAAAACTTTGTTTTATTTAATCCAACTTGACTAATTTTTCCATTTCACATAATTTAACACAACTCAATTTTAAATTCCAGTATTTTGTTTCCACTTTACTTACTTACAAAGTTGAATTTTATTTCAACAAATTCCAAATTTACAAGTTATCAACTTATTATATGCCATCAACATTCTTAGTTAAGATTCCAGAGTTTAAACAGTCTTTTAACATTTCAAAATTCCCTTTGAAATCACCTATATCCAAAATTCCTTGCATTTCTAAAAATCAAATTCATGCTTTGCAAACAATTCCAATTCAAAACAATTTGGCAGCAATTTCTCTCTTGGAAACTCGAAAATGAACATCGATGATGCTGCAATCATCAACGAAGTTATTTTCCAGCGACCGAAAGAGTTCAATGCCTTTATCACTTTAAAATCCCTTCAAATATTTTTAATTTCCAAATCCCTCTAGATTTCAAGTCCGATTCAAAATATTTCTCAAATATATTTTATTTTTCCCAACTTTTGAGAATCATTTTCAAATTCAAAGGAATCTAAATTTCCAAATTCCAAATCCTTTAAATTTATACTCAAACATTACTTTGAAATTTTATATTATTTTAATAATTAGTCACACTATAATTCGCATTTAGTTTATATTTACAAATTTCATTTGTATACAAATTGATTTCTTGTTTTTAATTATGGTTTCAATATCTTATTCAATTATAATTCACGTTTACAAATCCCATTTATTTATTAATTTATTCCTTAATCTTTTGTTATTATCTTCAATTTCCTATTCAATTCTCATACAAAAATGATAATAATTTAATATTATCATACCTAACAACCAAGCATCCATATATAACTATAATAATTTACGAAAAGTCATCTCTTTTATATACAAAAATAATTTTGGGTAAAATTATTTCATTTACCCTATTTAAAACAATACTGTGTCGGTTTATCTTGTCTAAGAGTTTAGAAATTCCTATCGATAATATGGCGTCCCACACATTGACTAGAATCCATAAACACTCAATCGATAAATCAACGCAATATAAAAACAATTTTATATTCACTAACAAATACGCTCTCATATCTATTAATACTCTCAAACTCATTCTAGAGTAATTCAGACTCTATTTAATGAGTAATCCCCACCAGAGCCAAAGTTATCACCAACCTAAGCTCTGATAGCAAGTGTAACGACCCGCAAATCCGTGCCCCTTAAGTCAACACTATCCTACATAAAGCAACTCAAGTTGAACATAAATACGAACCATTTGGTTTAAAGAAGAAGAGGTAGAAGAGGAGAAAATAGAAAACAACATAAGAATCTAACCATCGCAGCGGAACAAAATATAATAGATAATAAATGATCTTTACACAAAAATAAATATACATCTGTTATACATTACATTATCAGAGTGCATCAATCACAAATCACACAATTGGCAGTAATCATAACCTGCCCTCATACAACTGAGTACACAACTAAACATCACAGCGGAATATATATAAACAAGTACGGGAGTACGTATCGTCATCCAGGTCGTCTCCTGAGCTCCACAGCATCATATCCTGTATCCTATAATACCCGGTCTGACCTGAGCATTATAGTTAAATAACACCCGAGTCGGTCTGGAATACCAGCGTGAGAAATCACACTGAAATTTATTATTAAAGTTTCAAAAATCCTTTTCGAAACAAAAGAATCTCGTAAGACCACGCCACAAATAAACATGTCGGGTTTTTAACTTACAATTGCAAAAACATTTCTTATTAAAATCCTCTGATATTATAATAGGGTCTATTTACAAATATTTATTAAAATAGCAGAAATTGTTACATTCATTAAATTCCAGCTACTAGTCACAGAGTGGGTAATACAAATAAAACTCGTAAAAGGCGCGTAGGGAGAATGGATTTCCAACTAATGACTAAGCACTAGGGTACCACCTGTCACAGTACCTGGTCTAGATCAGCGTACCGAGGATCACTCCCGACCCCTTACAACACAAGACCCGGACTACCCCTTACTAGATAGTCTCGCGTAAGATTACCTCGCCGTTGGGATCAGCAACCGCACCACTAAGCCGAAATAAAAGGGACACCTAGACAGGGATGACCTTACCCAAAATGGGTGCTGCCCACCAAGCCTTGCTGCATAACCCCTGATTTTCTGTCATTCGCGGTTGATGAGGCTTGAGGCTAAGCATTATCTTTTTGGAACATATCCTGTGACGCCCCACCTCTATACCCACGCTAGGCAAGAACACTACGGAGTAATACTGTCGACTAGCACGGAGAATAAGGCTGTTGAGGAGCGACCATCTGTATAATTGCTTTGTGCGAGTATCGATATGCCGGATAAAAATATAACTTTTCATCTCAAGAGGAAATCCGACATACCGACACAAACTCAAAGCTACTACACAGTGGCTATAAAGGTCTTCGAAAACAAATATAGAAATAAACATAACACAAATCAGTCACAGATAATTCATATCACAAAGGCGGAAATAGATATGAATATAACACATGAAAGTGTACATTAGAGTAGTGGTCAAACAAGATCCACAATATCAAAAAGAATAGATACAAGTGCAAGAAAAAAAGAATAAGTATACATCATAGAGTCTGTATCTCAAATGTATACAACAAAAACTACTAATCTAAGTAGTTAGCCAAAAGTCAGATGATGGTCCGATAAGGAGTCAAGCAGAAGCACCTGTGAAATCTCAGTCTGACCCGAGTATTATTTAATAAGAAAATAATAAACGGATCATTCTAGCTATAAATATCAGATGAAATGATATAGAATAAGAGATATGACTAAACGTATAATAATCACAATGCCAAGCTGTGATAAATAAGTAATTGAAAAATCAACAAGAGATTAATCAATATCGCAAAGATCTTCTCAAAGATAAAAAGGAATGTCATACTCCTAATTTCATTCACCAAGCCACAATAAATGACATACATATCCATGCCAATCGTAAAAGTTGGTGAAACATAAATTCCAGAATTCAACACACGAAATCCAGAAATCACAATCAAAGGGAACAACGACGTCGTACAGCGTGACATCCGATGAACCAAATCAATAAGACATCGCACAATGCTAGTCTAAAACATAAAATGATCGTCATGATCAAAGAGAAGTGTCAATTATAGTAAGCTAGTAAATATATGAGCTTAGCTTCATGTCCCATAACCACTAGCTTAACTTAAATATTTACGAACAAATTGTAGATTTCCACTAGAAAATTGTCACAAGAGATTCAATCGAACAAGTCCAAGAATTAACCGACGAAGTAAACGCAAGTGTTTCATACCACTCGTTTTACTAAGTCGTTTAATTAGATTTCTCATACGAGTGAGGTAAAGGCTTGTATATACTAATAGATTGGAAAACAGTTTAAGAAAACGAGCTTTGTAATAAAATAGTGGTGGAATCATTTGAAGAAAGAGTTTTGATATTTACTATTAGTATAGAAAACCTTTATATTTTTAAAGTGACAAATCACAAAGAAGATTGTAAGAACAACCAATCACTAAGATTCACATTCGAAAATGTGAATAAAATCCAAAGAAATCGATACCGAATCCATCGAAATGGATATTCCAAGAATTCCCGAAGAAAATAAGTCATCAAAGTCAATAACAAATGATAACAACAGATAGGGAAATAACACAAGTCGATTAAAGTTGGAATTTCAGACAACTAGGCAAAATAGGCATAGTTGGCAAATAGCAGCAGGTCGGTCGACCGGACTCCCTGAGTCGGTTGACCGAACCAGGGTTGGAAGTGCCCGGCCACCAGGTCGGTCGACCGGCCCAGGGGCTCGGTCGGCCGAAGCCTGTAATCGGCACTGCCAAACAGAGGCAGGAAGTGCCTTGGTAGCAGGTCGGTCGACCGGTCCGGCTCGGTCGGCCGAACCTGTTGCCAGCACTCCCCTTCCCTATTTTGGATGAGGTGTAAAATCTCGATCAAATTGCATTCGCTCGAGCAACGGCGCTAAGGGTTTATGCCTATCGACTACCCGGCCCTAAAAGCTCTTCGATGCACAATCGAAAACACATTCAAACATCAAAGTTAGGATTTTTAAAGATTTGAACCCAAAACACTAAAAATTGGAATATTCACCAAATCAATCCAAACCAAAAGCAAATGCACACGAATAAGTGTTAGGAATTCATACCTAACATTCGAAGATAAATTTAAGCATAGATGTGAGATAAAAATCTCACCTTTGAACCAAAAAACAATGAATGAGAAGCTTGAAGACAAGGGGAGATCAACCACACTTCAATCTCAACACAAGAAGCTTGAATCTAAGCTTAAAAGAGAAACATTCCCTAAATTAGGTTTAGGAAATTTCTGAAATCAAAGAGAGAATGAGTTGGAGAAGAAGAAGAGGAAGCTTACCAATGAGTTCTCTTGAACTTTGGAGCTAGGAGATGGATTTGCAAAGGAAGCTAGGGCTTGGAGTTTTAATTTCCACTCTCCACCTCCATTTTCAATTTTGCTAGAGAGTTTGGAGTTGGAATGAAGTAATGAAGAGGAGAGGGGGATTGGGACTGAGTTAGTAAGTGGTGTTGATACACGAAGATTTTTGATCAATGACAATGTATAAAGGAAGAAATATATGCAAGATAGAGGAAGATCAATAAAATATAAACTTGAGTATGATTTTTATATATATAGGTTTATTTGTTAAAATCTATCCTCAAGAGTTGCACTTTCATTATACTTCAATTTTTCACCGAGCATACTTCAATTCTTCATAATGCATAAATTCATATGTCAGTCGACTGAACTGAATTTACCAGTCGACTGAACTGGCAAACATGTACAAATATGCACAGTTTCAGTCGACTGAATTTTCTGCACAGTCGACTGAAAATTTTCCAGAAAGATTCCTACTATAATTTCAGTCGACTGAAATTCCTGCACAGTCGACTGAATTTGAACCTGAGAATTTTGCATGAAAGGACACCTTCTTCTTCCCAAGAGTTGCGACCATTCCTCAATAGAAATGGAAGCTTCTCTTATCTACAACCCTTGGCAATACATGCATCCTTTTTACAACTATAAATACATGATTCAAACATCATTCAATCATCGAATTCTCTTACTCTAATCTATCTATTTCTTGATCATATTTTCTAAACATTATCAAAGCAATCACTACTCTCTTTGCTTGAATCACTGTTTATATTTAATATATTTGATTCATAGCAAATTCATATTTCCTTAATCTTCACAAACATATTTCATATTCTTGAGGATAAGATTATAGGAACATTGTACTACATTAGACTCATTCGTGTTATAAAGAACACAACTAGTCAAAATTTGTTTAGCATTGAGGTTTGAAGTCCTCTTAGGTAGTTTGAGGCAAAGAAATCCCGTTCGGTTGTTCGGGTAAGTTGTGAACCTATTCCTCCGGGTTAAGAGAGGGTTTTGTAGTTAGTGAATACCTAAGTGAAGCTTAGGGACTGGACGTAGGATAAGTGATCCGAACCAGTATAAAATCTTGGTGCGATTTTTACTTACCATATATACATTAACCATATAGCTATTCCATATTACACGATCCTATCAATTACCCCCGACTTTCAATTGGTATCAGAGCCTGGTCGTCCTATAACCATAACACCGTTATTAGACATATTGATAATATGGAAAATAACACAAGTACAAGTACAACTTCTGCCTATAACTCTACATTTGCCAAAGGACAATCTACTCAAAGACCCCCTCTTTTCAATGGACTTAACTATAACTATTGGGCTACAAGGATGAGGATTTATATGCAAGCAACTAGCTTCGAAGCATGGAACGCCACTCAAGTAGAGTTCGTTGTACCCACTACCGACTATCCTACATGGACACAAACTCAGAAGAATGAAGCTAGTGCAAATGCCAAAGCAATGAATATGCTATTTTGCGCCTTGGATAGAAATGAATTCAACCGAGTTAGCATATGTACTACTGCACATCAGATATGGGAGACACTTAGAACCATACACGAAGGCACTAACAAGGTCAAACAAACAAAGATCTCCATGCTAAAGAATCAATTCCAAAACTTTAGAATACGACAAAATGAATCCATCAATGACATGTATTCAAGATTCCAAGACATTCATCATGCCTTAATCGGATTGGGAGAAAAGTTTACGGATTTCGATATTGTATCTAAAGTTCTAAATTCACTCACTGATGAATGGGAAAGAAAGGTGCTAGCAATCGAGGAAGCAAACGATCTATCTTCAATGAAACCAGAAGAATTAATTGGAAATCTCATGTCATATGAAGTTAATATGCAAGCTAAGAAAGATCAAGCTCAAGAAAGAAAGAATGTTGCTTTTCACACGGAAAAAGAAAATTCAGAATCGGAAGATGAGGATTTAGCATTCATAGCCAAGAATTTCAAAAAATTCTTAAAATTTAGAAAAGGAAACAAAAACGGATTCAAAAAGAATTTCATGAGTAAACCTGCTTCCTCAAATATAGAATGCTTTAATTGTCACAAGAAAGGACACATGCAAAAGGATTGCCAAGAACAAAAGAAGGAAAATCAGAAAAGTTTCAACAACAAAAACAAAAAGGATAAATTCAAAAAGAAGGAATTCTCTGTAACATGGGACGATTCAGATTCATCTTCATCTGAAAGTGATAGTGATAGCGACAATGAACAAGCAAATGTATGCTTCATGGCTCAAGAGTCTGAGGTAAGCAATTTAACTTTCGATGATTTAATTGAAGTAAACACTGAACTTTTAAGCACAATAAAAAGTCTTAAAAAGAAAATTAAGGAAATTCGTGAAAATCAAAATAAAGCTGAGTTTGAAAGAGATATGTTACATGATGAAAAGAAAATTCTTGAAGAAGAACTTGAAAAAGTTCAAGAATCTTATTCAAACTCAGAAACTCAATTATCACTTTTAAGTCAAGAAATTGAAACTCAAAAGACTAAGAATGATATAATTGCTTCTGAAAATCATGAGTTAAAAACAAAAATTAGACAAGTTGAGTTAGAAAACAATGGTCTTCAAGCTAGATTAGATAACATTACTAAAAATGTTTCTAACTTTAATAAAGGAAGAGAAAATTTATCTAAAATTTTAGAAAATTCTCAATCCTCTTCAAACAAACATGGATTAGGATATAAAAAGGAAGTAAAAATTTCTAAAAATAAAAATTTTAAAAATTCAAAACAACAAATATTACTTCAAGAATCTATTCAAACAAAAGAAGATACTAAGATAGTCAAAATTTGGATTCCAAAGACCAACAATATTTTAATTAGGAATAAATATATTAAAACATTTATAGATAATGTTCACCATAATAAAAACTATATCTATAAAAAGGATACTAAACCAAATTGGGTTTGGTTTCCTAAACTCTAATTTTTCTTTAGGACCCTGTTAAAAAGTGGGTACCAATAATTTCATATCTATTTTCAGGTCCCACTCAAAAAGAAAAAATGGATATTAGATAGTGGTTGTTCAAAACACATGACCGGAGACAAAGATATGCTTACAAGCATAACATACTTTGATGGTGGCTCGGTTACCTTCGGAGACAATTCAAAAGGCTATATCATTGGCAAAGGAGATGTGAACAATTACGGTACATCAAAATTACCTTTTATAACAAATGTTTCATTAGTTAAAAATTTAATACATAACCTACTTAGCATAAGTCAACTATGTGACAAAGGCTTTAAAATAATTTTTTCGGATAATAAATGTAGTATTTTTGATTAAAACCAAAATCTTGTTTTTGAAGGAAATAGAGATAGAAATATTTACATTTTAAATATGAATATTAATCATAATACAAGTATGTGTCTACTTGCCAAAGACAATGATCCTTGGTTATGGCACAAAAGATTTTGTCATATAAATTTTAAAACTATTAGAAAACTCTCTAAAAATGATTTAGTAAGAGGTCTACCCAAGATAAACTTTAAAATAAATAATCTTTGTGATGATTGCCAAAAAGGTAAATTAACAAAATCATCTTTCAAATCTAAGAAAATTATTTCGACTACACAACCATTAGAATTACTCCATATGGATTTATTTGGACCAACACAAGTTCAATCCATTAATCATAATCGATACGTATTTGTAATAGTTGATGATTTCTCAAGATATACATGGACTATTTTTATGAAAAATAAAAGTGATACTTTTGAAAATTTTAAAACATTTGCCAAAAGAATTCAAAATGCTAAAGACTTAAAAATTAAAAATATTCGAAGCGATCATGGAGGAGAATTCGAAAACGAGGATTTTGAAACTTTTTGTAAAAAGAAAGGAATAAATCATAATTTTTCATTTCCTAGAACTCCTCAACAAAATGGAGTTGTAGAAAGAAAGAATAGAACATTACAAGAATGCGCAAGAACATTATTAAATGGATCTTCCTTACCAAAACATTTTTGGGCAGAAGCCGTTGCTACTGCATGTTACGTATTAAATAGAATATCAATTAGACCACTAACTAAAAATACTTCTTATGAACTATTTAATAACAAAAAGCCAAATATATCGTATTTTAAAGTATTTGGATCAAAATGTTTCATTTTAAATACAAAAGATCAATTAGGAAAATTCGATCCAAAAGCTAACGAAGGAATTTTCGTAGGATACTCAGAACGAAGTAAAGCATATCGAGTATTTAATAAACATACAAACATAATTGAAGAAACCTTACATATATCTTTTGATGAAAATTTTAATAGAAATTTAAGTATAAAAGATGATGAAGAATTAATAAATATAGAAGAAACAAATCTTGAAAATAATAATTTAAGATCCCTTCCTTGAATATTACGAGATCATCCAACTCAAAATATTATAGGAGAAATGAATTCTCAAGTTAAAACAAGAAATCAACTAAATCAAATGGGTCATGTAGCGTTCATTTCTTCAATAGAACCTAAAAATCCTAAAGAAGCATCAACAGATGATTATTGGATTATTGCTATGCAAGAAGAATTAAATCAATTTGAATGTAACGACGTTTGGAAATTAGTTCCCCTTCCTAATAATCAATCAGTAATAGGAACAAAATGGATTTACAAAAATAAAGTAGATGAATTAGGTAATATAACAAGAAATAAAGCTAGACTAGTAGCACAAGGATATAATCAAGAGGAAGGTATTGATTTTGAAGAAACATTTGCTCCCGTCGCAAGACTTGAAGCAATTCGTATACTTTTAGCTTTTGCGTGTTTTCACAATTTCAAACTCTATCAGATGGATGTGAAAAGTGCATTTTTAAATGGTTTTATCAAAGAAAATGTATATGTAGAACAACCTCCTTTATTTATACACGAAAAATATCCAGATCATGTCTATAAATTAAAGAAAGCACTATATGGTCTTAAACAAGCACCTCGTGCTTGGTATGAAAGACTTAAAAGTTATTTATTAAATTCGGGATTTAAAATTGGAAAAGTCGATCAAACACTCTTTATTAAAGATACTTCAAAAGACATTTTAATAATTCAAATATATGTAGATGATATTATATTTGGATCAACAAATGAAAATTTATGCAAAGAATTTTCAAATATAATGACTAAAAAGTTTGAGATGTCTCATATGGGAGAATTATCATACTTTCTTGGACTTCAAATAAAACAATTATCAAATGGAATTTTTATAAACCAAGAGAAATATTGTACAAACTTAATTAAACATTTTGGAATGGAAAACACTTCAGCTAAACCTACTCCTATGAGTACTACTACTCATCTCGATCGAGATGACAATGGCAAAAGTGTAGATCAAAAATTATATAGAAGTATGATAGGCTCCTTACTTTACTTAACCGCAAGTAGACCAGACATAATGATGAGTGTATGCTTATGTGCACGTTTTCAATCTAATCCTAAAGAATCACATTTAAGAGCAGTTAAACGAATTATACGATATCTTAACTACACTAAAGAATTTGGACTTTTTTATCCAAAAGAGTGTACATTTGAATTAGTATCATTCAGTGATGCTGATTTTGGTGGATCTCGAACAGATAGAAAAAGTACAAGTGGTACATGTCATTTTATTGGAAAATCACTTGTATCATGGTTTAGTAAGAAACAAAATTGCGTCTCTCTTTCCACCTGCGAAGCAGAATATATATCAGCCGCATTAGCTTGTACTCAAGTTATATACATGCAACAAACACTCAAAGATTTTAATATAAATTTAACAAATTCTACAATATATTGTGATAACACTAGTACAATAAACTTATCTAAAAATCCAGTTAATCACTCTCGTACAAAACATATAGATATTCGTCACCATTTTTTACGTGACAATATCGAGAAAGGTATAATTAATCTAGAACATATTTCTACCGAAAATCAAATTGCCGATATATTTACTAAACCCTTATTAGAAAATACCTTCATAAAACTTCGACGAGAATTAGGGATAATATCCATTAAAGATATCAATTAAATTTACAATAGATATATACATATTTCAGTGGACTAAATTATTTTTTCAGTCGACTGAACATAAATCAAGAGTTATTTTCAGCTATATTATAATCCTCACATTTTTAACTGATTTATTAATAACATCCTTACATTTTTAACAAAGTTTTGCTTAATCATTAAATTTTTATGTGGTTAAAAATCTTAGCTAAACAATAACCATTAATTGTTTACTCAAATTCTATTATAAATTCTTAAACAAATTTAGTTTTTAAAACATCTAATTTTTACAATTAAAATTTTAACAAACTCAAAATGTCATCTAACAACTCCTACTCTCCAATCAACATCACATCGTCAAGCAAAAACTCTCCAACATCACCAAAATTTCCCACACCAACACCACCACATGAGCCAATGTATAATTGGAAAAATTATCATACTGGTTACACTCCAGAAACCAAGAAGGCTAAGCGTGGACTTTTTATTTCTCGGGACAGGAAAAGAAAGATTGATGAGATTCATCACTTTCAACAACAACAGATTGACCTTCAACGAGAACTATACTTCGAGCAAAAGGTTACAGCTAGACGTTTGAACTTTCTAGAGCAAATTGGCTTACGTTTCTGTGGATCAAAGAAGAATGAAGTGGCTGAACCCCTACCTCGACCCGTCAGTTCATTTGATCCATCTTCATCTTATCGTACACCAAACGATCCCGTCAATCCATGGATGTCTCCTAAGACACCACAATATAGTCGGAATTCATGGGATAGAAATTACATGAAGAATGAAGGAAAGAAGAATCCAAGTCCTTCTCAAAAGAAATAATTCAATTTGAAATATATTATTTGTAACTATTTTTCTTCAAATAAATTGTTTAAATCAAAAAGAACCTGAAACAACAAAAGTACATGAATCAGTCGACTGAACTTATAAGCCCAGTCGACTGAATGTAAACAGAAAACATTCTTTCCATAGTTTCAGTCGACTAAATATTTCTGCACAGTCGACTGAAACTTAACAGAAACTCTCGGGAAAATATTCAGTCGACTAAAATCTCTGTTCAGTCGACTGAATTCAAACCTACAAACTTTCGGTCTACAATTCAGTCGACTGAACAGACATTTTCAGTCGACTGAACGGCCTTTTCCAGGTAAAATTCCCTTTATTTACATCAGTTTTTTACTTCCAAAATCACTTTTTTACATCTTCTTCCCCAAATTTCCCCAAAACCCTAGATCTCAAATACTTCCAATCTCCCTCAAATCAAAAGCAAATGGCACCAAAACGATCTAGAGCTTCGTCCTCGTCATCCTCCGAGCCCATTGATGCTCAAATTGCTCAATGGCTATATGATGAAGTCGCGATCACCCGATGGAACAAGATGAAGAACTCAAGAATATTCGAGCATTCATTTGTAGATTTCCAAAGTCTTCACACCTACAATTCCCAAGAGCGCACAGATCGAGCAGGCTTGACTCCTCTTCTTGATTTGAAACGGAATGACATTGCCATAAATCATATTATGGTCAAATTGTTCTACGCAAATCTCAATCTTGGACACCAAACTCCAAGGAATCCAAACGACAGTGTTTGGAGCATGGTCTGCGGAAAGAAGGTTTGGTTTTCTTTGGATCGAATAGCTCACATTTTAGGGTCAACTAATATCGGAAGGAAACTAGAAGAAATAGAATTCAATCCACAAATTCGTGATAACATAAATCACCAATTTATGGATGATAATATAAATTTCCAAGATTTGAAATCTACTTCTCTTCGTCCTCGAGCAAGAATTCTACATAAAACTCTAATGAGAACGATCACTCCACGCACGGGCTCATATGAAATTGTTTACCAAACTAACTACAGAGCTTTATATGCCATCTTTGGCAATATTAAAGTCGATTGGGTACAACTAATCCTTGATGAGTTTCTCTCGTTTCATAATGGTAAAATGCGCACAATTTACTTTGGAGAATATATCATGCGACTTCTCCTCAATGTTGATACACCATTACAAGATTCAGAAAACACAATGGTCCATCAAATAAACCATTGGACCATAAGCCTTATGCAACTCCCTACTAGACCTCCTCGATTTATATCACTTGCCGAATGGGAAGCTAGGCATCAAGAGCAACAACAATAAACTCCGCCACCTCAACACGAAGAACATTTCGAACAAGAAGATGAAATTCATCTTGTTGACCCGACCTACTCTACCAACCAATCCTTACAAATATTATCAAGAAATCAACAAATTCTTGATAATCGTCTTAAAAAGGTGGATAATAAGCTTGACAAAATCAAAGGATTTTTTAATAAGCTTTGGGATGCTATCTCGTGCTCAAGCACTACTACCGCTTCAAAATCTCTTGGCAAGCGTCCTGCACCAACATTTACATGGACGTCATCCGAGGAGCATACCAGTAGCAGCACAAGCGGAGCTAGTGGTGGACAAGGAGGAAGACAATATCGACCATCAACAGGAGGACCAGTCATTAGAGAACCAGGAGACAGAGAAGGTTCTTACGATTGGGATAAGGATCAGTAATTTATTTGAGTTATTATTCTATTATGTTTCTTGCAACTATGACATTTGAACTATTATATTTGATGCATTTTTTTTATGCAATTCTAAGATTCATTCTTGGTTAAAGTGATTGTTTTAATTCCATGCAACTACGGTTACTACTTCCTTTTTGTCGATGACAAAGGGGGAGAAAATCTATGGTACAAACTTTGTTTCTGTAGGAAAGATAGGTGTACACATTCAGGGGGAGAAAGTCTAAATATCTTTAGAAAATCAAGTATTGTCATCAATCAAAAAGGGGGAGAATGTTGATACACGAAGATTTTTGATCAATGACAATGTATAAAGGAAGAAATATATGCAAGATAGAGGAAGATCAATAAAATATAAACTTGAGTATGATTTTTATATATATAGGTTTATTTGTTAAAATCTATCCTCAAGAGTTGCACTTTCATTATACTTCAATTTTTCACCGAGCATACTTCAATTCTTCATAATGCATAAATTCATATGTCAGTCGACTGAACTGAATTTACCAGTCGACTGAACTGGCAAACATGTACAAATATGCACAGTTTCAGTCGACTGAATTTTCTGCACAGTCGACTGAAAATTTTCCAGAAAGATTCCTACTATAATTTCAGTCGACTGAAATTCCTGCACAGTCGACTGAATTTGAACCTGAGAATTTTGCATGAAAGGACACCTTCTTCTTCCCAAGAGTTGCGACCATTCCTCAATAGAAATGGAAGCTTCTCTTATCTACAACCCTTGGCAATACATGCATCCTTTTTACAACTATAAATACATGATTCAAACATCATTCAATCATCGAATTCTCTTACTCTAATCTATCTATTTCTTGATCATATTTTCTAAACATTATCAAAGCAATCACTACTCTCTTTGCTTGAATCACTGTTTATATTTAATATATTTGATTCATAGCAAATTCATAATTCCTTAATCTTCACAAACATATTTCATATTCTTGAGGATAAGATTATAGGAACATTGTACTACATTAGACTCATTCGTGTTATAAAGAACACAACTAGTCAAAACTTGTTTAGCATTGAGGTTTGAAGTCCTCTTAGGTAGTTTGAGGCAAAGAAATCCCGTTCGGTTGTTCGGGTAAGTTGTGAACCTATTCCTCCGGGTTAAGAGAGGGTTTTGTAGTTAGTGAATACCTAAGTGAAGCTTAGGGACTGGACGTAGGATAAGTGATCCGAACCAGTATAAAATCTTTGTGCGATTTTTACTTACCATATATACATTAACCATATAGCTATTCCATATTACACGATCCTATCAATTACCCCCGACTTTCAAGTGGTTAATTGGCTCAGCCCAAACCAAAGCCCTAAGCGGGAAAAAGTAGCAAAAATCAACTTTCTCCAAACATATCGAAGCTTATACTCAAAAAGGTCACAAACGGCATTTTGAACTCAATGGAAGTGGTCTCGAGTCCTAATTCGGCTGTTTGCAAAAAGTACCTTTTCGGACCAAAATCCGACGAACGATAAAATATTTAAATATAAAATCGATAAATATGCGGGTTGTTACAGACTCCCCTCCTTAAAGAAATTGCGTCCTCGCAATACTTAAGAAGAAAATAAGAAGTAACAACCATAAAAGCATATTAACACAAAAGAAAATTTGAAATAGGAAGTTCACCATAAAGAGCACGAAAGAGTTAGCAAGAACGGGATCGCTCAATGAATTCTCAAGATTCTCAAGAGTAATCCCTAAGATTCGAGAACCATTGAACTCTCACAAAAAGAATATCTTTATTCCGAAGGCGCTCAACCTCCAAAGAAATTATGCGAATGGAATGTTGCTCATAAATCAAATCTGGTGAAACTTCAATTTCCTCAATAACACCGGGCTCAAGAATAAAAATCGGAATCCCTAAGGCATTTCCGTAGATAAAAGACGTGGGGAACGTCAGTAATAGCAGAAAATTGAGCCAGTGCAACGGCGTAGTACAGAAACGGTACGCCCGAGAAACTAGAAACTCAAATAATTTGGGACATCAGCGTAGTACAAAAACGGTACGCCCAATGAACCAAAGCCCGAATAATTTCGAAACACCGACGTAGTACAAAAACGGTATGTCCAATGAATCAAAAAGCGAAGGCATTGATGTAGTACAATCGGTACATCCAATGAATCAAAAGCGAAGACATTGATGTAGTACAAACGGTACATCCAATGAATCAAAAGCAAAGTCTTCGATGTAGTATAATAACAGTACATCCGATGAACCCGATAAAAAGATAATTCCATTCGGACAACATCAAAGAATCAACCACTTGTTGATTACGACAAAGCGCATTGGCAACACGATTTCCCTTCCGGGAATAAAAAGAATATCAAGAACATAAGATGCCAGGAACTCGAGTCAACATGAAGTTCCTTATGAGAAAATAAATATTCCAAAGATTTATGATCGAGGTAGAGAACAAATTTCTCATCCAAATATGATGATACCAAATTCCAAAAGTAAAAACAATAGCCGCGAGGACTAGATCATGAGTGGCATATCTAGTCTCGATAAGCTATAATGATTTAGAAGCACAAGTGATAGCACGTTATCTCATGTAAGAGAATGACATCCAAACTAATACGATAAGCATTGGTACAAAAGATAAAGTCTTGGTTCCCCCTCGGGAATCACAAGAATAAGAGTTTCGAAAAGAGGAAATTTCTTTTAAATAATCTTCTTTCCCATAAAGTTAAAACCTTCAAAATTACACTTATCTTTATGCAATTATCTTTCTAGAAAATTTTTACGTTTTACAAGTCAATACATCGTGTCTGATTGTCACATCAAAGCGTTTAGGAAATTCCTATCGATAACGTTGATCAAGCGCATCGACCAAAATTCTTAAAGCACTCAACGGGCAATATAATCACAAAATCATCTTTTATAGGATAAATAAATCTCTTAAAAAGTTTTAAGAAATATTCTTTGTTCGTTTCAAGAACAAAAATCCAGTTTTACTTATAAATAAATCTTATGAAAAAGATTTGCAAAATTTTAAATTACTATTTTCATCCAAAATCAGTAAATACAAGAATAGTCTCATCGAAATATTCATAGAATATTCGATTTATAAAATGGATGAAATAAGCTGGACAAATTGAATGACATAATAAGTCATTCATAAGAATCATAACGAGTGCGGAATGCGGTAAGTGGAATGCTAATTTCCGCAACTCGTAGCAAACGAAAATCGGTGGCAAGGTCGAACTAGAAAGACCTTAACACCACACAAAAGATTTCTTAGGTGATAATCATAAGACAAACTCAAAAATACCGGAAAATTTCTCTAACTACATAAATGAGAGAAATAACACTTTCCTTATAAGTGGGCTTAAGGAAGAAAATGATGCCATCAAGTTGGAATCAAAATCATAAAGGAAAATAGAAATCTGCTTAACAGATTGAAAATGTCAAAGATGAATAGCCCACACGGGACAAATGATATGGCCTCATAATAATTAAGCCAATCCTTAAAAAAGTAAATTCCGAAGCCTAAGTAAAAATATCGGCTCGGAAAGAAAAATCATATAAAATAATTTTCGACATCAAATAAAAGCAAATTGAGTGTTGCAGATCTATCATCCCGATTCGCAATCCTCAAAGAAGTCATCAAGCCCAATATATTCAAAGAAAAAGAATCGACAAGTTCTTTTGATATAAAAATAATGAGATGAAACCCATATCAAAAAGAACTCGAATAAGAAGGTCACAAAATAAATAATGCAATTAAAGATTGAATGTAAAATACCTTGACTGAGAGAAGTGTTACCAGGAGCTTGCACAATATTCAGCTCTCCCTCTCTCCTGCTTTGAAGAATGGGACATGTAGATATAAGATGACCTGAACTTTTGCAATAACGGCAAAAGAGAGGTTTAGGGCACTCCTTTGCATAGTGGTCCGTGGAACCACAATTGTAGCATCGTCCACGACTAGAGATAGGAGACTTTGCTAACGGAGTTTGTTGCTTCCCTTTCTTGATGGGATTGGGGCCTTCGAATTTAATAGGCCTCTTCATGTTGTTGTTGAAGTTCTGTTTGGCACGCACAACTTCAATATCGCTTTCTCTATCGGCCTCTTCAAGACGAAGAGCGATATCAATAAGCTGATCAAATGAAACCTCAAGTTTCAAAAGCAATGGCTTCTTAAGATTCTTATTCAAGCCATAGACAAATCTCTGATTTTTCTTCATCGGGGTATTAATATACTCAACCCCGTATTTAGAAAGAGATTCGAAAGATGCGACATACTGTCACAGAAGATTCACCTTGAACAAGGTCAATAAAACGTCGGGCCAAAGTTACTTTTTCAGCCTCCGGCACAAATTTCAATTCGAATCTTTCCCGGAACTGTTCCCAAGTAAGATCCGCTTCGATAATCTCCGAAGTTAAGAGCTCATACCAATCTAATGCTCTTTCTTGGAGCATACTAGAAGCTACTTGGACTTGATGTAGATCAATAAGGTTCATGCGAGAAAAGATCCGATCGCATGATTTGAGCCAAGCTTGAATTTCAATAACACTCTCGGATCCTTTGAATGGCCTTCCACCCAAATCGGTGTAGTCTCTGCACAAGCGTGCAAAACCGGATCTTGGATGAGTAGGCACTGGATTAGGTCTGGCAGCTTGAGCATTCTTAACAAGATCTAAAAGCTGCTGGGCAGACATAAAAACTCCATCTTGGGGAGTAGCACTAGATTGACCGGTGCTGGGACGACCTGGTCTAACCATTTCTCTTCTTTAAGAAGGAAATAAAGAAGAAGAAAAAGTTATTCTCAAGATAAATATCAAGCAATTCTTGATAGATAAAACAAGGAATCATAAAGGAAAATAGGATGAATCGGTACGAAGACTCGAATAAAATCCTAAAGCACGACTCCTAAGAAAGACTTAGGACGATGATCCTTGTTATAATATTCCATATTGTTCCGAAGTTTGGCTCTGATACCAAGCTGTGACTCCCCACCTCTATACCCACGCTAGGCAAGAACACTACGGAGTAATGCTGTCGACTAGCACGGAGAATAAGGCTGTTGAGGAGCGACCATCTATATAATTGCTTTGTGCGAGTACCGATATGCCGGATAAAAATATAACTTTTCATCTCAAGAGGAAATCTGACATACCGACACAAACTCAAAGCTACTACACAGTGGCTATAAAGGTCTTCGGAAACAAATATAGAAATAAACATAACACAAATCAGTCACAGATAATTCATATCACAAAGGCGGAAATAGATATGAATATAACACATGAAAGTGTACATCGGAGTAGTGGTCAAACAAGATCCACAATATCAAAAAGAATAGATACAAGTGCAAGACAAAAGAATAAGTATACATCATAGAGTCTGTATCTCAAATGTATACAACAAAAACTACTAATCTAAGTAGTTAGCCAAAAGTCAGATGATGGTCCGATAAGGAGTCAAGCAGAAGCACCTGTGAAATCTCAGTCTGACCCGAGTATTATTTAATAAGAAAATAATAAACGGATCAGTCTAGCTATAAATATAAGATGAAATGATATAGAATAAGAGATATGACAAAACATATAATAATCACAATGCCAAGCTGTGATAAATAAGTAATTGAAAAATCAACAAGAGATTAATCAATATCGCAAAGATCTTCTCAAAGATAAAAAGGAATGTCATACTCCTAATTTCATTCACCAAGCCACAATAAATGACATACATATCCATGCCAATCGTAAAAGTTGGTGAAACATAAATTCTAAAATTCAACACACGAAATCCAGAAATCACAATCAAAGGGGACAACGACGTCGTACAGCGTGACATTCGATGAACCAAAACACAGTCAAAGGGAACAACGACGTCGTTCAGCGTGACATCCGATGAACCAAAACACAATCAAAGGGAACAACGACGTCATACAGTGTGACATCCGATGAACCAAAACACAATCAAAGGGAACAACGACGTCGTACAGCGTGACATCCGATGAACCAAAACACAATCAAAGGGAACAACGACGTCGTACAGCGTGACATCCGATGAACCAAAACACAATCAAAGGGAACAACGACGTCGTACAGCGTGACATCCGAAGAACCAAAACACAATCAAAGGGAACAACGACGTCGTACAGCGTGACATCCGATGAACCAAAACACAATCAAAGGGAACAACGACGTCGTACAGCGTGACATCCGATCAACCAAAACACAATCAAAGGGAACAACGACGTCGTACAGCGTGACATCCGATGAACCAAAACACAATCAATGGGAATAACGACGTCGTACAGCGTGACATCCGATGAACCAAAACAAAATCAAAGGGAACAACGACGTCGTACAGCGTGACATCCGATGAACGAAAACACAATCAAAGGGAACAACGACGTCGTACAGCGTGACATCCAATGAACCAAAACACAATCAAAGGGAACAACGACGTCGTACAGCGTGACATCCAATGAACCAAATCAATAAGACATCGCACAATGCTAGTCTAAAACATAAAATGATCATCATGATCGAAGAGAAGTGTCAATTACAGTAAGCTAGTAAATATATGAGCTTAGCTTCATGTCCCATAACCACTAGCTTAACTTAAATATTTACGAACAAATTGTAGATTTCCACTAGAAAATTGTCACGAGAGATTCAATCGAACAAGTCCAAGAATTAACCGACGAAGTAAATGCAAGCGTTTCATACCACTCGTTTTACTAAGTCGTTTAATTAGATTTCTCATACGAGTGAGGTAAAGGCTTGTATATACTAATAGATTGGAAAACGGTTTAAGAAAACGAGCTAATAAAATAGTGGTGAAATCATTTGAAGAAAGAGTTTTGATATTTACTACTAGTATAGAAAACCTTTATATTTTTAAAGTGACAAATCACAAAGAAGATTGTAAGAACAACCAATCACTAAGATTCACATTCGAAAATGTGAATAAAATCCAAAGAAATCGATACCGAATCCATCGAAATGGATATTCCAAGAATTCTCGAAGAAAATAAGTCATCAAAGTCAATAACAAATGATAACAACAGATAGGGAAATAACACAAGTCGATTAAAGTTGGAATTTCAGACAACTAGGCAAAATAGGCATAGTTGGCAAATAGCAGCAGGTCGGTCGACCGGACTCCCTGAGTCGGTTGACCGAACCAGGGTTGGAAGTGCCCGGCCACTAGGTCGGTCGACCGGCCCAGGGGCTCGGTCGGCCGAAGCCTATAATCGGCACTTCCAAACAGAGGCAGGAAGTGCCTGGGTAGCAGGTCGGTCGACCGGCCCAAGGGCTCGGTCGGCCGAACCTATTGCCAGCACTCCCCTTCCCTATTTTGGATGAGGTGCAAAATCTCGATCAAATTGCATTCGCTCGAGCAACGGCGCTAAGGGTTTATGCCTATCGACTACCCGGCCCTAAAAGCTCTTCGATGCACAATCGAAAACACATTCAAACATCAAAGTTAGGATTTTTAAAGATTTGAACCCAAAACACTAAAAATTGGAATATTCACCAAATCAATCCAAACCAAAAGCAAATGCACACGAATAAGTGTTAAGAATTCATACCTAACATTCGAAGATAAATATAAGCATAGATGTGAGATAAAAATCTCACCTTTGAACCAAAAAACAATGAATGAGAAGCTTGAAGACAAGGGGAGATCAACCACACTTCAATCTCAACACAAGAAGCTTGAATCTAAGCTTAAAAGAGAAACATTCCCTAAATTAGGTTTAGGAAATTTCTGAAATCAAAGAGAGAATGAGTTGGAGAAGAAGAAGAGGAAGCTTACCAATGGGTTCTCTTGAACTTTGGAGCTAGGAGATGGATTTGCAAAGGAAGCTAGGGCTTGGAGTTTTAATTTCCACTCTCCACCTCCATTTTCAGTTTTGCTAGAGAGTTAGGAGTTGGAATGAAGTAATGAAGAGGAGAGGGGGATTGGGACTGAGTTAGTAAGTGGTTAATTGGCTCAGCCCAAACCAAAGCCCTAAGCGGGAAAAAGTAGCAAAAATCAACTTTCTCCAAACATATCGAAGCTTATACTCAAAAAGGTCGCAAACGACATTTTGAACTCAATGGAAGTGGTCTCGAGTCCTAATTCGGCTGTTTGCAAAAAGTACCTTTTTGGACCAAAATCCGACGAACGATAAAATATTTAAATAAAATATTTAAATATAAAATCGATAAATATGCGGGTTGTTACATATCCCTTAGAATGCCCATCGCCCACCTAACGATGTTCCGAAAGCATTCATCCATACAAGTCCGTCCCGGGTACGAACGGAACTGAAGGCACTATTCCTACTACATCCATTTTGGAAATATCCTCAGGATTAGTAGCGACTAGTCCTTGCACTTCACTGCTCCATCTTCGAATCCAAACTCGTTTTTCCACGAAAATTTACAAACCAGATCGAAGTGGTTTTCGAGAAATAAATCTCAATCCCGGTCTCTTCGAAACGATCAGCGCATTTGGCCAATATTGATAGTCAGTTATTTAACTATCAATTAACATTTATATATATGATACGTCGAAGTACAATACAATATGAGTACAATAAAGGTGGTACTCGACCACACCATACACATCGAATCAAATGTAAATACATCAGAGTATGCGGAAGAAATAACTACTCAAGCGATAGATCAACAGATTTATCTTATTTGTGATTAAGATAAATCTGCTGATCTATCGCTTGAGTAGTTATTTCTTCCGCATACTCTGACGTATTTATATTTGATTCGATGTATATGGTGTGGTCGAGTACCACCTTTATTGTATTCATATTCTATTGTACATCATCCATCAAACAATAAATAATTTCCAAAATTATTTATAAATCCCAAAAATATCTTCACAAGATATATTTCCACTTTTCAAACCCTTTTGAAAACAGTTTCAAACTATCTTCCTTTCTCAGAATAAATTCCAAGTATTTTCTATTTCCACTGACATCACCAAGCACAAAACTTTATATTTTTAAAATAATTTAAAAACACTTTATTGTAAAATATGTTTAACATTTAAATTTAGAAAAATTACTTTAATACTTAATTTAAAATAATACTTTAGAAATAATTAAAATAAGGTTACTTTATAAATATAAACTAGATTTACTTCTTTAAACAAAATACCAAATCATCTTTTAAATAATTATCACGATAATAGATTTTAAAAAATACTTTCTTTAGAATTTAAACATTTAGAAATAATAAATTTTCTAAAACATGCTTTTTAAAACAATCATTAAACTTTTATCTTATATTTAAAAATTTACTTTGAAAATGTACTTGGCTATCCATAGAAATATACTTATCTTCACATTCTTCTTTAAATTTCCAATTTAAAACACTTGAATCAAGTTCCAAATTGATTTCCAAATTACCCCGTTTATTCCTCAATCCATTTATTTCAGATTTTGTTCCTTAATTATGATTTAAAATACTTTTAACTGAAAATACCAATTTTAGATTTCTCAAATTACTTCTTAACCCTTTTAAATAAATTTAAACCTTTAAATTTTAAAATAATCCTTTATTCCTTTAAAATAATATCACTTAATTTTACAATTCATTAGTTTCTGTTTATTCAAAATCTTTTTTTTCCTTTCACACTCGAAGTTATTTATTAGTATTTTAATATCACTTCCATTTCTTTTCAATTCATTCTTAATTTATTTAAATTTTCTATAATTATTTCGCTTATAATTTCACTTCTTTTATTTTCTTTCCAAAATCCAATTTATATATTTTAGTAACTTAACATACCCAAATATATTCAATAAAACCATAGCATTCATATTCCAATATAATTCATTATAGAATGTCAAATAATTACATCAGAGAATATTAAATAATTTAAATAAATGTTGAGGAATCCAGTTGGATCCCTCCAACCTGTTTTCCCTACATCCACAGATGTTAGCACGATATAAAATACCAATTCTACTTCGAGGTGGAATATCACGGTATATGGGAATAAATATAATATTATCCGCTATTATGCGGCGCATAGGGTCTCATCCGCTATATAGTGCGGGAAATCAAACATTCCAAGATGTAGTATATACTATAATATAGCACATCAATCAATTCAACCATTCAACTAATTATTTAAATTTAATCATTTAAATTTAATTTAAAATTCAGCTGAGTGAGATTAACTCACCTTATTCCATTTGCAACCCATTTCCAAACAAGCTTGTTTCACCATAATTCTTCAAAATTAACCTTGTATAAACATTTTACATTTTATTAATATTGAACGTATTGAACAATTACTTCTCTTTGATAATTTTACTTAGCTAATTATTTATTTAAATTACTTTTCCTTTAATAAAATATCCGTTGGTAACTAAAATAAATAAATGATTTTTATTAGACAAATTAATTACCATTAAATAAATAACTCAACTAATAATTTAGTTACACCAATTTTTCTTTTACAATTCTTTTAGTAACTAAATAATTTAAATAAGTTTATTAATTTTCTAATTCACTAATATACATTATTAAGTAAACTTGTAGGTTTTATTTCTAAACTGCATATAAATTTTTTTTCTTTTATAGATTTCATCCTATAATACATTCATTTAATTACCTAATTTACAAATAGAATATCAAAATACCTCACTGCCGAAAAATCTGAATGCTCCATCCAACAACGGTAATCCTTTCCACAACACACCGGAACCCCCTATCACGAGTTGCTCGATATCCACAAATCGCGACCCAGCTTAGTCTCGAGATGGGTTTCGTTGAACTCCGACCGAGTCCCTTGCGACACCTAGCAAATCGTGCCACTTTTCATGCCGAAGCCAACCCTTGTGCCACCACTCCGTGTTTGCTTCACCATTGCAACCTTGACGTCGTCGCTTCCAGGCATGCCTCGATCGAAAACGATCGCCGCACCCCACTCGATCGCGAGCTTTCACAGAGTCATCCTTGAATCGATTTTGAAAAGCATGGTTCGATCGATTTTGAAAAGCATGGTTCGATCGATTTACCAGAAATTAGAAGGGAAAGAAAAACCTCGGTTTTATATAGAAATTTGTGAACTGCGTCGCCCCATCTGGAAGGACGAGCCGTGAATCAAGAGAAGAGGGGAAAAAGAATGAAATTTATTATTTTGTTTGGCCATTTTCTCGAATGGAATAAAGTCTCGGAATCCTCTTCATTTTTTTTATTTGATTTCTGAGTTGAAAAGGAAGAACGAGGAAGGAACAGGCAAATGTTAGAAGGAACGAGAAGCGTGTGATTGAAGATAAGGGTAGCGTGCTTTAATCAAGAAGAGGAGACAATTAGGTCGACGGAAATCAGATTCTAGGGTGGCTACTGATTTAACCTTTATATTTTATATTTTTTTTTAAAAATCTCGATTAAATTTTCAACACGTTTACTTAACGTATGCTCACACAACAACTCCAAATGCTACAAAAATTGAAATCCGATAATAATACAATATTACGGACCCAATGGAACTTGTTTCTTCGAATTCCGAGACTGTGCCTCAGAAAGCTATTTTTAAATTCAATTTAAACGATAAAATTCCAAAACTTAACAAAGCACTTTCAAATTCAATTTTAATACTTCTACTATCTTAGTACTATCAATATAAATTTTACAAGCCTTCAAAATATTTTTAACAGACTTACAGATTCAACATTTTATCCATCTTCAAATTATTTATTTTATCCAATTTCCAATCTTTAAATTCAATAAATAAATAGTGATATTTGTAATTCAAGTTAAAATTAACTTTTAAATATTTAAAATTAATTAAATATTCCAATTTGAAATGCTCAAAAATTCCGGGTCGTCAAATGAACTGTTTTTGCTTTTTCGACCGGGTGGATTGATGTATATATATTTATATCTTTTGTCAAATTGCAAAGCTCCTCCGTATAAAGAAGACTTTGCCAAAAAAATCGAAAATTTTAGGAGAAATTTTAGGGAAATTTTTTGTTAGCGATAATTCAAATTGGAATTAAAATAAGGAATTTTGGAAATGGAAATTGAAAAATAATTAAAAATAATGATATGAATCAGTTATAAATCGAAGATAAAATTCAATATTCTGAGTCGAAGATAAATTGAATTCATATGGAAATGGGAAAACTAATTTGAATAGAAGTAGATATGAAAACTTCTGTGAGAAATGTATAAAATGATTTTAAAATCTATGATTGGATATTATTGTTAAGTAGGATATGCAGGTATTATAAAGGGAAAGGAAAATTAATTTTGATTTCAGAAGATAAATTTGAATTGCCCGACCAAAAAGGTACGTGTTTAAATTTCTGTATGAAATTTGATTGGGTGTTTGATCTATCCACTTGGCTTTTTTTTCTTTTGGAATTTGGGAGCCCGTAGAGGCATTTTGTAGTTGTACCGAGCTAGCCGCGCAAAGGAGACGCTGACGAAATTTTTCGAAAATTTAAGGAGTTAGAAAATTTTTTGAGAAAATTTTGATAATTCAAAATTTGATTTTAAATTGAAATTTGAATGATCGAGCAAGTGGTATTATTTGAAATTTGGGAGAGTTGAGAAGTTAGTAAGAATGATAATGGGTCTTTTATAAAAAGATAGTTGGTAGGAAGTTGAATTGTTGGTTTTGGGAAAGGCAAACGGGTATTGGTCAATTCTTCCTAACCAGTAATTTCCGGGACGAAATTCATTTAAGGGGGGAGGAATGTGACGACCCGGAATTTTAGATGTCTGAAATTGGGTTATTTAATTGATTTCAAATATTTAAAAGTTAGTTTGTAACTTAAATTTCAAATATTACCATTATTTGGAAATTTAATTATTGGATTTAATTACTAGAAATTGGGTCAAATGTGGAATCCAGAGTTTTAAGCTTGTTAAAAATAATTTAAGGGTTTGTAAAATTTATAACGATAGTATTGAGGATAGTAAAGGTGTTGAAATTGAATTTGGAAGTGTTTTTGTTAAGTTTTGAAATTATATAGTTTAAACCGATATTTAAAAATAGCCTTTCGAGGCAGAGTCTCGGAATTCGATGAAACCTATTCCATTGGATCTATATTGTATTATTATCGGATTTCAATTTTCGTAGTGTTTGAAGTTGTTGTGTGAGCATACGGTATATAAACACGCTGAATTTATATCGAAAATTTAATATAATAATTGGGTCCAAAAAAAGCTATCTTCTTCATACGATCGAATTAGGACTCGAAACCTTTTCCATTGCACTCAGAATAGGGGTTTAACATTATAAACGCCTAGCGGCATGCCTCGATTGGTGATTGGGATTGTTGGCTTTGTTTTCTCAACAATTTAAATTTGAATTTAAATTTAAAGATGGATAATGAAATTGCATTGAATACTGTGGATAGCATCACGTATAGAGATTTAAAAGCTCGTGTTACCTTCTTTAATACGCTACCCTGTCCCTTCTCGTTTATAAAAAGAAAATCCGAGGTTTGCTTTCTTCAGAAAAGGAAAAAAACTAAACAAACGAACTAATTTTCATGGCTGTTCCTCTCAATATCAAACCCATCCTTATCAAACTATATAGATACGAAATCGAACTCGAATTGAAATTGATTCCTTTCGCTTAAAACAAATTTCAAGCCATTTCCCTTTCTATTAAATCTCGAATTCGAGTTCGAAGGAAAATAAGCCAGAGAGAGGGGACGATTGAATCGGTCTGGAAATGAGCGAGGAGCACGGCATGGAGAGGCGCGTTCAGGAGGGGTCTCGGTGGAAATCGAAGTAGCGACCGTTCGACGATGGGAGGAGCTCGAGATAGAGCTCGAGTTCGGAGGATAGCGAAGGGCAGAAGGAAGAAGCACGCGCGGTTTAGCATCGATCTGTGATTTAGGTTTTAGCAGTGTTTTCGTGGAAGAAGAACGTCGATCTGGTGGGTTGTGTATTATTTAAGAGTAGGATTTAAACTAATATTGATTATAGGATTTAAATTTGTTAAGGAAAAAAAATAATAGTAGAGATTGTTTTAAATTAAAGGTTGTTCTATTATAATATAGGTTTATCTATTCTACTGCAAGATATTTTTAATAACAGTGAAGTAAATACTTGTTGTTTACTGAAGATAAAGGAAATAAAATATATATAATAACCTACAGTAAGTTATATGAAGTAATTCTGTTATGAATTAATGGATTTGAAAAGAATTTTAGTTCATTAGTGTAACAACCCGCATATTTATCGATTGTATATTCAAATATTTTATTTAGATATTTCATTGTTCGTCGGATTTTAGTCCGAAAATCTACTTTTAGCAAACAGTCGAATTGGGACTCGAGACCCCTTCCATTGAGTTCAAAATGATGTTTGCAACCTTTTTGAGTATAAATATTGATATGTTTGGAGCTAGCTAAAACATTTGACCTTTTTCACTTTGGGTTTGGGTTCAGCCCACTAGCCAACTTAATACCCCAAACTGAACCACTTCTCTTCATTCATTCCATCTTCCTTATCTTTTCAGTTCTAAAGAGAATAATGGGGGAAAAGAAAACAAATTAAAAACCTAAGCCCTAGTTTCCATTTGCAAATCAAGTTCTAGCTCCAAATTCAAAGAGAAGCATTGGTAAGTATCATCTCCTTCTTCTCCAACTCATTCTCTCTTTGATTTCAGAAAATTACTAAACCTAATTTGGGAAATGTTTCTCTTTTAAGTTTAGATTCAAGCTTCTTGTATTGAGAATGAAGTGTGGTTGATCTTCCCTTGTCTTCAGGCTTCTCATTCATTGTTTTTGTGTTCAAAGGTGAGATTTTTATCTCACATCTATGACTATAATTATCTTTGGTTGTTAGGTATGAGTTCCTAACACTTATTCATGTGCATTTGCTTTTGGTTTGGGATTGAATTGGTGAATATTCCAATTTTTAGTGTTTTGGGTCTAGATCTTCAAAACCCTAACTTTGATGTTTTGATCATGTTTTGGTGATGCGTCGAGGAGCATATAGGGCCGGGTTGCCCATTGGCATAAACCCTTAGAGCCAATGTTCGTCCGGTTGCATTTTGGAAGAGTTTGCTCTTCATTTGGATAGGCTGAAAAACAACCCAGGCATGGTTGAGTCGACTGAATTCTCCGTTTAGTCGACTGAACCTGGAAACAGAAAGTTTCCAGGCATGATTCAGTCGACTGAATTCTCTGTTTAGTCCACTGAACCTGAAAACAAAAAGTTTCCAGGCAGAATTCAGTCAATTGAAAATCTCTGTTTAGTCAACTGAATTTGCTGTTTAGTCAACTGAAATCTCTGTTTAGTCAACTGAATTTGCTGTTTCAGCCCACTTTGCCTTTTGGGATTGAAATTCCAATTTGAATCGATTAGTGGTGATCCTATTTTTTGTTATCATTTATTACGACTTTGATGACTCCTTCTTTTAGGGATTTTGAATATCTATTTCGATGGATTCTTTATCAGTTTCTTTGGATTTGATTCACATTTTCGTATGTGGATTTTAATGATTGAATGTTTCTACAATCATTTTTATGGTTTGTCACTTTAAAAATATAAAGTTTTGCAATGCTAGTAGTAAATATCAAAACTCTTTCATCAAAACGATTTCAACACTATTTTATTACAAAGCTCGTTTCTTAAAACCGTTTTCCAACCTATTAGTATATACAAACCTTTACCTCACTCGTACGAGAAATCTAATTAAACGGTTTAGTGAAACAAGCGGTATGAAATGCTTGCGTTTACTTCGTTGATTAATTCTTGGACTCGTTCGATTGAAACTCTTGCGATAATTTTCTAGTGGAGATCTACAATTTGTTCGCAAATATTTAAGTTAAGCTAGTGGTTATGGGACATGAAGCTAAACTCTTATATTTACTAGCTTATTGTAATTGACACTTCTTGATGATCGATGACGATCATTTTATGGTTTATACTAGCAATGTGCGATGTCTCTTTGTCCATGTGGAGGACTGTACTTCATTTTATTGAGCTTCATCTCATTTCTCGCATGGGTCGTACCTATTTAGGTGCGTCGATGTTTATTTACATATGGGTTGTATCTGTTTAGGTGCGTCAATTTTTGTTTACTTCGTGGAGCAATCGGCTCAATAAGTTGGGGTATGGGATGTATCTTTCTAGGCGCATAGATGTTCGTCTATGCATGGGACGTATCTTTCTAGGTACGTCGATGATATATGCATGGGGCGTATTTTTCTAGGTACGTCGATGCTTATTTATGCATGGGGTGTATCTTTCTAGGTGCATCGATGCTGGACATTACATGGGGCGTATCTATTTAGGTGCGTCGATGTTTGTCTTTGCATGGGTCGTGCTTTTCTAGGTGCGTCGATGTTTGACTGTGCATGGGGCGTCTCTATTTAGGTGCGTCGATGTTCGGTCTATGGAATAGCGTTCCGTTTGGGATTGACCATCCTTTTCTTGCGATTTCTGGATTTCTAATTGATGATTTCTGGAATTTATGTTTCACCAACTTTTACAATTGGCATTGATATGTATGTCATTTATTGTGGCTTGGTGAATTAAATAAAGAATATGACATTCTTTTTGTGCTATGAGATTCGTGAGATATTTGTATGATTTTCATTTGTTGATTTCCTAATGTATACTTGTCGAGGTAGGACAGTTTTGGTTATCATATGTTTTAATTATATCTCTTCTTATATCTCATTTTATTTGATAATTATAACTAAACCGATCCTTTTATTATTTTCTTCTTAAATAATACTTGGGTCAGACTGAGATATTACAGGTGCTTCCTCATGACTTCCTATCTGGGATCATCATCTGATTTTTGGCTAACTACTTTAGTTTAGTAGTTTTTGGTTGTATACATTTGAAATATAGACTCCTTGATGTATACATATTCTTTTGTCTAGCACTTGTATCTATTCTTTTGTGACATTGTGGATCTTGTAGACCACTACTCTGATGAACACTTCCATGTGTTATATTCATATCTGTTTCCGCCTTAGTGATATGAAGTATCTGTGGCTGATTTATGTTATGTTTATTTCTATATTTGTTTTCGAAGATATTATAGCCACTGCGTAGTAGCTTTGAGTTTGTGTCGGCATGTCGGATTTCCTCTTGAGATGAAATGCATGTTATATTTTATCTGGCATATCGTTGCTCGCACAAAGCAATCACATGGATGGTCACTCCTCAACAGCCTTATTCTCCGTGCTAGTTGACGGCATTACCCCGTAGTGTCCTTGGCTAGCGTGGGTATAGAGGTGGGGCGTCACAGCTTTGTATCAAAGCCAAACTTCGGAACAATGTGGAATAATCTAGCAAGGATCATGTCCTATGTCTTTCTTAGGAGTTGTGCATTAGGATTTATTCGAGTCTTCGTACCGTCTAATCCTATTTTCTTTAATGATTCCTTGTTTTATCAATCAAGTTTGATTGAAATTCATTTTGTGAATGACTTTTTTCTTCTTTCTTTCTTTCTTTAAGAAGAAGAAATGGTTGGATCTGGCAGTCCTAGCGCTGGTCAATCCAGTAGCCCTTCTCTGTATGGCGCATTCATGTCTGCCCAACAACTTTTGGATCTTGTAAAGAATCAAAGGTTTATCTGTGCTTTGGGTAAGAACCCCGAAAAGATTTTACCTTTGAAACTTGAAGTTCCTTTCAATCAGCTTGTAGATATCACTCTTCGATATGAAGAGGTTGGTAAAGGAAGTGTTAGTACTATTGGGATTTCCAAGAAGAGGCATATTAAGTTCAAGAGCCTAATCCCAATAAGAGAGTGAAGCAAACTACTTTTGTAGCAAAGACTCCAATCCCTAATCGTGGAGGATGCTACAGTTGTAATTCTAAGGAACACTATGCAAATCTGTGTCCAAAACCCCATTCCTGTCGCTATTGCAAAAAAAGGGTCATCTTTTATCTGCATGTCCCAAACTTTTGAACAAGGACATGAGAAAGCTAAATATTGCGCAAGCCCCTAGCAACTCTTCTCTTAGTCAAGGTAGCCATTCTATTCTTGATGACATTTGTTTTATGATTTTCCTTTTTGAGGATATGGGTTTCATCTCACTATTTTATATCAAAATAACTAGTTGATTCCTTTTCTTTAAACATTTTTGGGCTTGTTGACTCCTTTAACAATGGTGAATCCTGTTGGTGGATCCGCAAAGATAAGTTGGTTTCTTATATTGATGTCGAAATTATTTTATGTGATTTTTCTTTCCGAGCCGATTTTTACTTATGCTTCGAAATTGACTTTTGTACGGATTGGCTTAATTATTATGAAGCTATATCCTATGTCCCAAGTGGACTATTCATCTTTGACATTTTTAATCTGTTAAGCAAATTTCTATTTTTCTTTGTGATTCCGATTTCAAATTTTTGGTGGCATCATTTTATTCTTTAAGCCCTCATGATGAGGAAAGTTTTATTTCTCTCATCTAAATAGTTGTGAAATTTTTCGGTATTTTTGAGTTTGTCTTAGGATTATCTCCTAAGCAATCTTTTGAGAGGTGTTAGGGTCTTTTTAGTTCGACCTTGCCACCGATTTTTATTTACTATGAGTTGCGGAAGTTAGCATTCCACTTACCGCATTTCATGCTCATTATGATTCTTATGAATGACTAATTATGTCATTCAGTTTGTCCAGCTTATTTCATCCATATTATGAATTGAGTATTTTACGAATATCTCGATGACTCCATTCTTGTATTTATTGATTTTGGATGAAAATAGAAATTTAAAATTTTAGAAATCTTTTTCATAAGATTTATTTATAAGTACAATTGAATTTTTATCTTAAACGAGCAAAGAATATTCTCAAAACTTTTAAGAGATATTTTCATCATATAGAAGATGATTTTGTGATTGTATTGCCCGTTGAGTGCTTTAAGAATTCTGGTCGATGCGCTTGATCAATGTTATCGATAGGAATTTCCTAAACGCTTTGATGAGACAATCAAACATAGTAAATTAACTTGAAAATAGTAAATTTTTCTAGAAAGATGATTACATAATGTTAATTGTAATTTTGAAAGTTTTAGCTTTTTAGGAAAGAGGATCATAAAAGAACTCTTTTCCGATACTCCTATTCTTGTGATTCCCGAAGGGAACCAAGACTTTATCTTTTGTACCAATGCTAGTTCTATTGGTTTGGGTGTCGTTCTCTTGCGAAAGAGAATGTTCTATCACTTTTGCTTCTATTACAAATAAAGCCAATCGAGACTAGATATGCCACTCATGATCTAGTGCTCGCGGCTATTGATTTCACTTTTAGAATTTGGCATCATCATTCTTGGATAAGAAATTTGTTCTCTACCCCGATCATAAATCTTTGGAATATTTATTTTCTCATAAGGAACTTAATGTTGGCTAGAGTTCCTTGCACCTTATGATCTTAATATTCTTTGTATACTCCCGGAAGGGAAATCGTGTTGCCAATGCGCTTAGTCGTAAGCAACAAGTGGTTGATTCTTTGATGATGTTTGAATGGAATTATCTTTTTATCAAGTTCATCGGACGTTTTGATATACTTCATTTTATTGAGCTTTATCTCATTTCTTTTATGGACTAGCGTCTGATGTTCTTTTATGGTGTTCGGTTCATTGGACGTACTGTTTTTGTACTACGTCGGTGTTCCGAAATTATTCAAGCTTTGGTTCATCTGGCATACCGTCATTGTACTACGCCGTTGTTCCAAATTATTCGAGTTTCTAGTTTCTCGGGCGTACTGTTATTATACTACGTCGTTGCACCGACTCAATTTTCTGGTATTCATGACGTTTTCTCACATCTTTCTACTACATATATGCCTTAGGGATTCCAATTTTTATTCTTGAGCCCGGTGTTATTGAGGAAATTGAAGTTTCACCAGATTTGACTTATGAGCAACATTCCATTCAAAAATTGCTTCGGAGGTTGAGCGCCTTCGGAATAAAGATGTTCTTCTTGTGAAATTTCAATGGTTCTCAGATCCTAAGGATTGCTCTTGGGAATCCAGAGAATTGATCGAGCGAACACGTTCGGACTTACTCTTTCGTGCTCTTTTTGGTGAACTTCCTATTTCAAATTTCTTTTGTGTTGATATGCTTTAATGGTTGTTACTCTTTATTTTCATCTTAAGTATTGCGAGGACGCAATTTCTTTAAGGAGGGAAGTCTGTAACAACCCGCATATTTATCGATTGTATATTCAAATAATTTATTTAAATATTTCATCGTTCGTCGGATTTTAGTCCAAAAATCTACTTTTAGCAAACACTCGAATTGGGACTCGAGACCCCTTCCATTGAGTTCAAAATGCCATTTGCAACCTTTTTGAGTATAAATATTGATATGTTTGGAGCTAGCTAAAAAATTTGACCTTTTTCACTTTGGGTTTGGGTTTGGGTTCAGCCACTAGCCAACTTAATACCCCAAACTAAACCACTTCTCTTCATTCATTCCCTCTTCCTTATCTTTTCAGTTCTAAAGAGAATAATTGGGGAAAAGAAAAAGAATTAAAATCCTAAGCCCTAGTTTCCATTTGCAAATCAAGTTCTAGCTCCAAATTCAAAGAGAAGCATTGGTAAGTATCATCTCCTTCTTCTCCAACTCATTCTCTCTTTGATTTCGGAAATTTCCTAATCCTGATTTGGGAAATGTTTCTCTTTTAAGCTTAGATTCAAGCTTCTTGTGTTGAGATTGAAGTGTGGTTGATCATCCCTTGTCTTCAGGCTTCTCATTCATTATTTTTGGGTTCAAAGGTGAGATTTTTATCTCACATCTATGACTATAATTATCTTTGGTTGTTAGGTATGAATTCCTAACACTTATTCATGTGCATTTGCTTTTAGTTTGGGTTGAATTGGTGAATATTCCAATTTTTAGTGTTTTGGGTCCAAATCTTTAAATCCCTAACTTTGATGTTTTGATCATGTTTTGGTGATGCGTCGAGGAGCATATAGGGCTGGGTTGCCTATTGGCATAAACCCTTAGGGCCAATCTTCGTCCGGTTGCATTTTGGAAGAGTTTGCTCTTCATTTGGATAGGCTGAAAAACAGCCCAGGCATGGTTTAGTCGACCGAAATCTCTGTTTAGTCGACTGAACCTGGAAACAGAAAGTTTCCAGGCATGATTCAATCGACTGAATTCTCTGTTTAGTCGACTGAACCTGGAAACAGAAAGTTTCCCGGCAGAATTCAGTCAACTGAAAATCTCTGTTTAGTCAACTGAATTTGCTATTTAGTCCACTGATATCTCTGTTTAGTCAACTGAATTTGCTGTTTCAGCCCACTTTGCCTTTTGGGATTGAATTTCCAATTTGAATCGATTCGTGATGATCCTATTTGTTGTTATCATTTACTACGACTTTGATGACTCCTTTTTTTAGGGATTTTTGAATATCCATTTCGATGGATTCTTTATCAGTTTCTTTGGATTTGATTCACGTTTTCGTATGAGGATTTTAATGGTTGAATGTTTCTACAATCATTTTTATGATTTGTCACTTTAAAAATATAAAGGTTTTCAATGCTAGTAGTAAATATCAAAACTCTTTCATCAAAATGATTTCAACACTATTTTATTACAAAGCTCGTTTCTTAAAACCGTTTTCCAACCTACTAGTATATACAAACCTTTACCTCACTCGTATGAGAAATCTAATTAAACGGTTTAGTAAAAAAAGCGGTATGAAACGCTTGCGTTTACTTCGTCGATTGATTCTTGGACTTGTGACAATTTTCTAGTGGAGATCTACAATTTGTTCGCAAATATTTAAGTTAAGCTAGTGGTTATGGGACATGAAGCTAAACTCTTATATTTACTAGCTTATTGTAATTGACACTTCTTGATGATCGATGATGATCATTTTATGGTTTAGACTAGCAATGTACGATGTCTCTTTGTCCATGTGGAGGACTGTACTTCATTTTATTGAGCTTCATCTCATTTATCGCATGGGTCGTACCTATTTAGGTGCGTCGATGTTTATTTACACATGGGTCGTATCTATTTAGGTGCGTCGATGTTTGTTTACTTCGTGGAGCAATCGGCTCAATAAGTCGGGGCATGGGGAGTATCTTTCTAGGTGCGTTTATGCATGGGACGTATCTTTCTAGGTGCGTCGATGTTCGAATTTGCATGGGGTGTATCTTTCTAGGTGCATCGATGTTAGACATTACATGGGGCATATCTTTCTAGATACGTCGATGATTTATGCATGGGGCGTATCTTTCTAGGTACGTCGATGCTTATTTATGCATGGGGTGTATCTTTCTAGGTGCATCGACGCTAGACATTACATGGGGCGTATCTATTTAGGTGCGTCGATGTTTGTCTTTGCATGGGTCATGCCTTTCTAGGTGCGACGATGTTTGACTGTGCATGGGGCATCTCTATTTAGGTGCGTCGATGTTCGGTCTATGGAATAGCGTTCTGTTTAGGATTGACCATCCTTTTCTTGTGATTTTTGGATTTCTAATTGATGATTTCTGGAATTTATGTTTCACCAACTTTTACAATTGGCATTGATATGTATGTCATTTATTGTGGCTTGGTGAATTAAATAAAGAATATGACATTCTTTTTGTGCTATGAGATTCGTGAGATATTTGTATGATTTTCCTTTGTTGATTTCCTAATGTATACTTGTCGAGGTAGGACATTTTTGGTTATCATATGTTTTAATTATATCTCTTCTTATATCTCATTTTATCTGATAATTATAGCTAGACTAATCTGTTTATTATTTTCTTCTTAAATAATACTCGGGTCAGACTGAGATATTACAGGTGCTTCCTCATGACTTCCTATCTGGGATCATCATCTGATTTTTGGCTAACTACTTTAGTTTAGTAGTTTTTGGTTGTATACATTTGAAATATAGACTCATTGATGTATACATATTCTTTTGTCTAGCACTTGTATCTATTCTTTTATGACATTGTGGATCTTATAGACCACTACTCTGATGAACACTTCTATGTGTTATATTCATATCTATTTCCGCCTTAGTGATATGAAGTATCTGTGACTGATTTATGTTATGTTTATTTCTATATTTCTTTCCGAAGATATTATAGCCACTGTGTAGTAGCTTTGAGTTTGTGTCGGCATGTCGGATTTCCTCTTGAGATGAAATGCAAGTTATATTTTATCTGGCATATCGGTGCTCGCACAAAGCAATCACATGGATGGTCGCTCCTCAACAGCCTTATTCTCCACGCTAGTTGACGGCATTACCCCGTAGTGTCCTTGGCTAGCGTGGGTATAGAGGTGGGGCGTCACAATTAGAATCTAATGTATACATAAGATTTTGGAATATATGGGGATCCATAAATATTTGAGGAATTTATAAAAGTAGATTTTTGAAATCTATAATTTATTTTTATGTGTAGTTTCATAAAGGAAATTTAATAGTTTAATTTAATTATTGGTCAATTAAAATTTTTACTCAGAAATTGATTATTAAATTAATTCAAATATTAATGAAGCATATAACATTTAATAAAGGTCTGAAATCATGAAGAAATCAAGCTGGATTGGAAATAGATTGCATACAAAATCAAAGGTGAATTAATCTCACTCATCTAAATTATTTAAATTCAAATGGTTAAATTTAAATATTTGGTTGAATGATTGAATTGTTTTGGATGTGCTATACTATAGTATATAATACATCTTGGAATGATTGATTTCCCGCATTATATAGCGGATGAGACCCTATGCGCCGCATAATAGCGGATGATTTTATATTTAAAATCCATATACCGCGGTATTCCACCTCGAAGTGGAATTGGTATTTTATATTGAGCTAACATCTGTGGATGAAGGGAAACAGGTTAGAGGGATCCAACTGGATTCCTCAAAATTATCTAGATTATTTAATATTCTCTGTTACGATTATTTAATATTCTGTGATGAATATTATTGAAAATTGGAATATTGAATGCTATGGTTTACTTGAATATATTTCGGTATACCGAGTTATCAAAATATATATAAATGGAATTTATGAAAAGAAAATAAAAGGAAGAGAATTTAAATAAATTAAGAATGAACTGGATAAGAATATTAGTGGTTTTAAAATTCTAATAAATTCCGTATATGAAAAGGGAATTTTGAATATACAGGAAGATAATGAATTTTAAACTTCAGTGTTATTATTTAAAAGAATAAAGCATTTATTTTAAATTTAAGATTTAAATTATTGAAAAGAATAAAGAAGAAATTTACAAAATCTGAAATTGGTATGTTTCAGTTAAAATATTTAAAACAAAAATAATACTAATAAAGTCTATAATTAATGTATTTTGAAATGAATTGAGTAAGTAAGTAAATTTATTTCAAAATGGAGTAAATTGGAAATCAATTTGAAAATTGATTTAAGTGGTTGAAGTTAGAACTTTAAAGGAGAAGTGGGACTTTGGAATTTATAAACTGGGTTTATAAAAGTAAAGTAATATATCAGTGGATATTTGGAGAAATAAATCCATGATGGAAAGTTATTAAAGAGATGGAAAATATGTTTAAAAATAAATAGTGATTTATTTTTAAAGGATTTGAAGAGAAGTATATTTCCCTGGATAGCCAAGTACGTTTCAAAGTAAATTTTTAAAAGTTTTAATGTCGTTTTAAAAAGCATGTTTTAAAAATATTATTATTTCTAATTGTTTAAGCTCTGAAGTAAGTATTTTTCAAAACGATTTAGTAGTAATTATTTGAAGGCGACTTGATATTTTTTTTAAAAGAGAAAATCTAGTTTTATATTTTATAAAGTAGCCTCATTTTAAATATTCCTATAGTATATATCTTTAATAAAGTATTAAAGTAATTTTTAATTTAAATGTTTTAAAGGATAATTTATAATAAAGTTTTTTAAACTAATTTAAAAATCTAAAATTTTGTGCTTGGTTGTTTTTAGTGGAAATAAATATTTGGAGATTTAATTCATGAGAAAGGTGTGTCGAAAACTGTTTTCAAAGGAATGAAAATGGAAATATATCTCGTGAAGATAATTTGAGGTTAATAAATAATTTGGAGAAATTATTTATGGTTGATGGATGTTTGTGAATATTAATTGATAGTTAAATAACCGACTATCATTATTGGACAATGTGTTATCCCGCTTTTTGGCAAAGCCGCGATACCAAAAGATTGATCGAAAGCGAAGGACAGTTTGCCTCAGAGGTTGATCGTACTTCCTTTCGCCATGGATATCACTGAATTTTATCCAAGTCCAGATTGAGCTACAGTTGATAGGACACGGCAAGAAAGACCACAGGAGTCAGCATTTCAAATTTCAAGTCAATCCGAGTTCGCATGCTCAAGCTATGATCGGTTCAAATTGGAGGGAACATGCTGGTTTCGAACCCATCATGATGGGCGTCTTCGAACCCATCGTCATGCGCCATTCGAAACCATCACCTTCGAACCGAAGGACATCAAACCCATCGGTTTCGAAACCATCAAAGCGCCTCACCTTCGACTCCATTACCTTCGACTCCCTCATGTTCGAATCCATATGCCTCGTATCCATGGAGGGGTTGCAGAGCTCATGTGCATCCAAGGAACACAAGTTCGAAACCATCACAGAAGCCATGCTTCGAACACATCACAGAGGCCTTCTTCGAACCCATCTGTGATACCATCTTCGATACCATCCTAAGTAGCTTCGTTCGAACCCATTGGGTCAACCAGCCACGATGACGTGTCTTCCATCGGTTCGAACGCGCCGAGATACATGGAGTCGAAGCGGTCAACACGGAGTGAAGTCCGGATCGATTCGAAGTTTGCGCTCCACGTACCACGAAGCCGCGTGCCATGATGGATTCGAAACCATCGTTTCGAATACATGGGTTCAAACCAGACAGCTATGCCAAAAACCCAATTTCGAATCCATGATATCTCCTAACCTATTGATCCAAATGCCACGAAATTTTCACTGAAGCTTGTGTACATGTTGAAGAATGTCCATGCCAAATTTCACCTCGATTGGATGAATTCTTGATCGGTTCGAATGGAGTTCGAACCGATGCCGAAGTGGGCCCAAACTTCCTGAGACCGTGCATGTGGGCCCCCTCACGTGCCAGACGTGGTCTCCCGAGTTTTCAGCGAGATACCAGCAACCTACGCCTATAAATAGAGCCCCAGGGCCAACAGAAAAGGGGTCTTTCGACTCTCAAGCGCCCAGACTCTGCCGGATCGAGATCTCCATCACCCTACATCATAATTTTACTGTTGATTTCGAATTTCCAGTTGTAACTTGCTGTTGATTGCTGCAACAACTTGTAATCATTGAAAGAGAATCAATAAAACATCAAAACACTTCACAGTGGACGTAGGCAACACGCCGAACCACTATAAATCGCTTGTCTACGCATTTATTTTACGGTTGATTGGAGTTTTTGTTAGATAATATCTGTTTTGAACTTACATTCTTGACTATTATCTCTTCAACGACTCCCGAAGAGTGTTGTGCCCAATTTTGACGCAAACACTTTGGTGCTTTCACTGAGAAAACCCAGATGTTCTCCTGCTCGTTGGATCTGTCATCGATACCGGATTGAATAAATCTAAGAGAGAGATCCAGATTGTTAAATCCAACTTCCTTCCCTTATATTCAGATTTGCATAAAGTCTAGGAAAGGAACTCAACTCTAAAGATGGTTAGCACTAGAACCACCTCGAACGCCGTCAATCAAGAAGGACAGGATAGACAGAATCCTGCCCCTCTACCTCCACCTAGTCAAGATGCCGCTGGGCACTCAGAACCGTCGGGTCCGGTTACCCAACATGAATTGCAGTTGTTACTTCAAGAGCTGACCCAGAGTCGGCGACAACTAGAAGAACAGCTACGCGCTAACGCTGAGCTAATCAACAAGCTGGATCGCCAAAAACGAAAAAGATCCATGAGAGATCGTGCTTCTCGCTCTTCCAGCGAAAGTTCTTCATCTTCTGATTATCATAATCGACCTCCACGACCCCGGTTAGACGGGAGTCGTATGCCATCGGCTGGAAACCAACCGACATTGACCGTTGGACAAATAAGAGTTGGTCCTTCAGCCAGTTTCCAAACCGGACCCTCCTCAGAAGGAGGCGCCGTTCCTCATCACGCCACAGAATACCACACCACTAGCGTTGCGGCTGAACCAAGGGTCGACGCTCAAGACCAGTCGGACCTAGACCGTCGTCATAGCGGCCGTACTCCTGAACCGTACATCCCAGAGGACTATGAGCCGAGAAGGCAAGATGTGAACCGTCAACGATATCCGGTTCAAACCCAAAGTATGGAACGTGACCATACTCCGGCGCAAATGCCGGATCTTTCAACTATGATACGTCAGATGATCCGTGAGAGTCAGGGATTCACAAACGACGATTGGGGAGTTTCCCGAAGCCACACTCCCTTTACGGACGACATCCTTAATGCTGAACCCCCACGGCGGTTCCGAATGCCCACTCTGCCCATGTATGAGGGAAACTCCGATCCCAACCAACATATTCTAAAATATGAATGGTCGATGACTGCTGCCAGAGCCGACGACGCTGTGAAGTGTCCTAGTTTCCCCATATCCTTGGGGGGATCGCCACCATGTGGTTCACCCGATTGCCTCCTCGATCCATCTCCTCATTCGACCAGCTGGCCACAAAATTCGTCGAGCAATTCCGCATGCACGTCGCAAGGCCGAAAGATGTCAACACTCTATCTAGTGTCATGCAAGCTCCCGGAGAGACACTCGGACACTACTTAGAAAGATTCCATACTGCATGTGCAGAGATTAGTAATCCAAACGATAACTCCATCCTTATGGCGTTAACTAAGGGGATCGACCCCGATTATGAATTTGGCAATTGGCTAGTTGGGAAACCACCTGCGTCATTGGACCGTTTCCATGCCAAAGCAGCTCAATTCCTGAGACGGGAAGACGCGAAACAGTCTAGGAAGCAAACTGACGCAGGACCAAATGCGGGAGGAACCCAAAGCAATGTTGCAATAAAACAGTCCGGCGATAGCTCCGGAAAAGTTCAGTTGAACATTAAAAATAAACAAGCTCGGCGAGGAGAGAGCGTGAATCAACTTAAAAAACAAGATCAAAATCGCGGCCCGCAACGCAAAAATCCGAAGTTCGACAGTTATACTCCTTTGAATATTTCATTGGAGGACTTGTATTTGCGGACCCGTAATGCAATTCAATATGAAAAACCTGCTCCAAGACCGTCGTCGGAGAGACAAATCCAGACGGGAAAATTTTGCAGGTTCCACGAAGGCTACGGGCACGATACGAACGAGTGTCGTCACTTACAGGATCTTGTTGAAAAACTGGTCAGGGAAGGGAAACTGGAACAGTTTATGCGGACACCGCAGCCCAAAGATGCGGTCCCATCCAATCCAATCAATGAACCCAATCGACCGAGGCAGGAAGACTCGACTTGTCCCCGTGGGAGATTGGTGATAAATGCCATCAGTGGCGGGCCTACTCATTCAGAAGCCTGGAACGACGAAGAACCTCGTCACTGTCACACATGACAGGCTCCTTCAATCCATGAATACTTTACAATTTCTTTTACGTTCTGAATTTTGAATTTGTAATAAGGCACTGACTTTGCCACATTTTCTCATTTCAGCAAATAAAATGCTATCTCTTCAAGCTAAAGCTGTGATTCACCGAATACAACATTCAACAATCACGACACACGAAGAGCTAAGTTCCATCGAACAATGGAATTTATTCAAATAGCGAGTGACTGCGTTACAACCGGCCACTCACTAAGTGAAACCCCAGCTCGGGGGCAAGCCAACACGTCGAAGGCTGAACTAGACCAACACACGACAGTCCATTCCATAATTCGTTCCCAGAGTGCAAACGGACTCCAAATTCCCGGAGCGCGAATTGGAGTATAAACACTTAACAATTCGTTCCCGGAGTGCGAACGGACTCCAACTTCCCACAGCGCGAATTGGAGTATAAACATTCAATAATTCGTTCCCAGAGTGCGAACGGACTCCAAATTCCCGGAGCGCGAATTGGAGTATAAACACTTAACAATTCGTTCCCGGAGTGCGAACGGACTCCAACTTCCCATAGCGCGAATTGGAGTATAAACATTCCATAATTCTTTCCCGGAGTGCGAACGGACTCCAACTTCCCATAGCGCGAATTGGAGTATAAACATTCAATAATTTGTTCCCAGAGTGCGAACGGACTCCAAATTCCCGGAGCGCGAATTGGAGTATAAACATTCAATAATTCGTTCCCAGAGTGCGAACGGACTCCAAATTCCCGGAGCGCGAATTGGAGTATAAACACTTAACAATTCGTTCCCGGAGTGCGAACGGACTCCAACTTCCCACAGCGCGAATTGGAGTATAAACATTCAATAATTTGTTCCCAGAGTGCGAGCGTACTCCAAATCCCCAGAACATGAATTGGGGTATAAACATAAGTTACGGGTTCCCGGAGCACGAACCGAAGCATCCGTGCAAACTCCAGATTCCCGAAGTGCGAGTTGGAGTATAAACGTCAATTCTGGGTTCCTGAAGTACGAACCCAAACATACAGGTTTTATCCAAGTTCCCGGCGTGTGAATTGGAGCACAAACACCAAGTCAAAGTTCCCGTAGTGCGAACTAAAGTGTTAATACTAACTCCGAGTTAGTAGAGTGCGAGTTGGAATGTGAACATCATTCCCAAGTTCCCGGAGCGCGAACCACGTTACAAGCATCAATAACTCTCGAATTCCTGGAATGCAATCCGGGTTATCGATCTCAAATTATTCTAAGTCCCCGGAATGCGGACGTGTGCTCAAGACTTGCAACGAGTGCGATCAACCACCAAAAATGCAAGTGTTGTTCCCCAAAACTGGGGGCACGAAAGCTAAATATTAATCACTAACCGAAGTGATACAACGTCCGAAGATCAACTCATTCATCAATCGCAACCTATGACCAAGATTTTCAGGCTTGGCGAATGAGACGAACTCTACTTAAACGATAAAAACACCACAAGTACACCGGACCGAAAACAAGACACTGCAAGTACTTAAGCACAAATGAAACAAGAGTTGAAACAAAGAAATAAAATTTTATTTCAACTAACTTAAAACAAGGACTTACACGCAGATAAGTTCTTCCAAAAAAGAATGCCTACTAGCAGGGGCCGAACCTGCATCTATACACGACCTACTGACAAAAAACGGAGACAAGTACCTATCTACCAAAACATCTACTTGAGAAGCCGATTTATTTCTTCTTTTTCGTCATTCTTACTAGTGGTACATCATCAGTGTCACTAGGGAGAGAAATTCTTCGTTTTGAATGTCTCCTCTCCGGCGGTGGCTCTTCGGCTGGAGGCATGATGTCAATATCCTCCTTGGAGCTTGAGTCTACATGGAGGCTTCCTGCCAGAGGAGCAGGGGGGACTGGATCCGTAACGGAAGTTGAGACAGTGCCACCCGATGGCGCTACCGTAGCAGGTGCTGGACTCTACGCCGCCGTACTGCCACCGACGGTACCGCTATGCCCCGCAGCCTCTATTTCGACGTTGATCTCAGCCAGAATTTCCTCATCACGAGTCGCATGGGCATGGCTGGGGGCATCTACGGCCTACATCGAAGAACTTGAGGACGGCGGGAGGCTACTAACTATGATAAATGGCAAGTCAGAGAAAGAACCACCCTGCTCACCGAGCAGTTCACTCACCATTTGTTCGTCAGCAGATAAGGATCCCCCCTGCGTCGTCTCAGCAGATACCGCGGTTACAACAGTAGTCTCGGTAGCGATGGCCTTATCTCCTCTACTTGATTCTTGAGCCACAACAGTCGGCGCAACTCCAGTCACTAGGCAAAAAATAAGAAGTTATTTAAAAACTGCTACAAAACAAACACTCTATTCAGAAAACGCTTGAGATAACTTCGGAATACCTTCCCCAGTTTGGCTCGCAGACGGCTGAACGGCCTCGGAAGTACGCTCATGAATAGGAGATAAGCGCGGTTGTTCCGGGTCGTAAGCAGGAACAGGTTGCAAACTAACCACAGATACAGGCATCGACAAAGATGGTATGGTGACTTCAGTGACAGCAGAATGGTGCTCAACGCCTGACCCCTCTCCGACTTCCAGGGAACGACCACCGATCATTTCCTTCTCATGAGCGATGATAGCGTCATGAAGAACCTTCTTCTCATCGTCTGTGAGCAGCCGATTCTCCAGTTCGAATCGATCGACCGCTTCACCTGGGTGCGCTTCCTCTTCCTCCTCAACCAATCGGTCCCAGGCGCTACGAAGATGAACTGGATAGTCTTGAAGCCAGGCCAAGTTTCTGTGCTTCAACACATTGGCGTTGTAAGTTATGAGAAAATCTTCGATATCGGCCTCTAGCCTGGCCTCTGCATGTTGAACCTTCTCCTCCACCTCTGCTTCGACCGCCTGAACTTTGGCCACGGCCACATCTCTTTCAGTGCGAAGCACTACGGCTTGCTCGCAGGCCTCTTGCGCCGTGTTATACGCGTCATCTCTATCTTTGATAATTTCGGCAAATTTGGACTTGAGCTCATTAAGTTCTTTTAACGCCGCATCCCGCTCAGTAGTGACGACAGTGTTCCGGTGGCCCATGTCTTCCACCGTAACATAGTGCTCCTTTTTCATTCTATCCATGGCTGCTTGAGCTTCGTCGACCTTTGAAAGAGCCTCCATCTCTGATTTTCGAGACGATTCAGCCTCAGTATTCAGCACTTGTATGATGCGGTCTCTTTGAGCCAACTCGGTTTGAAGTTTTTCAATGGTAGCCGCTCGTTCGAAGACCAACGCCGATGCCTTGTCGGCCGCCCTATACCACGCCTTGTATTGGGAGTAGAAGTCATGCACATAGTCGAGCGCTAACCGCTCGGCCTCCGGCGGGATTCTTTTCAGGTTCGGAGGAAAGACGTAGTTATCGAAACAAATATTCGGGAACTCCCTCTTTAATTGCGCGAGTCTAATTGCCCCTTCTCCCGAGATCTCTGTAGGAGGCTGCTCTGCGACTATCGGGGTCATCGCCTCGGATCGGGAAGCTTGAGAAACCGACGTATATCGAGAAGACTCGGAAGGATGAGGGACATGAGCAGGAGGTTGTACGGGATCTCTGGAAGGAGGAGGGGTACGCGATCGCGATCGACGCTTATAGCCCCTGTCCGTGTCATATCTCTCGTGACTAGAATACCCAGAACGTCCCTGGTCATAATGCCCAGAACGCCCCTGATCGTAACCTCTATCCCCTTCTCGTCGGCGCGAGTCGTAATATGAAGGCTTGCGGGCGTGTCGAAGACTCCCAAGCATCGAACCTCGCTTAGACATGATATCTGCGAAGCAAAATAAAATAGAATTAATCACCTTTCAAAACAGATAGTTTTCAGTCAAAGGTTATGCAGTGTCGTGAAATGTGTATGAATATGCATTCCCCCCGACCAACCGGAAGTGTCGACCTCGCTAGTAATAAGAGGCTCGTTCAATTCTAGGGTGCGATGGAATTCCTCCAACCCGGCATCATGTTGAAAAGACACATCGTCCGGGATTGGAAGATCGGCAAGCCCTTCAAAAAGATTTTCAGTTCTCGGAGGAGACGTCTCCGAGATTCTAACTCCGAGAGCAGAACGGGTCGTGACGACCGATTTCCATCTCCCCTTCTTACTTGACTTAACCATGGCAGCCTTGCCTTTTCTCTGCTCCGCGACATCTGGAACTGCGTCAGTAGGCCCGGTCAGTGGCTCATCATCGGTGTGGGTTCTTTCAGAGTCCGCTTCCTCAGCTGTGGTAACTATGGGTTTCTTGTGCTTGACTCGTTTCTTCGAGATGACCCTTAGTGCCACTTCAAAGCTTATGCTCTGCCCTTGTTCGATCAAACCGCAGGCTCGGAGATTCCTATCCGTCAATAACACATCGATATCCCTATCTCCATCCGGGACTTCTCGAAGCACTCGCACCATCTCCCTAAAGTGCTCGCCTTCAGGTCGCTGGATCACCGCTACAAAAAAGGATAAAACATAAGTTCCACTTCGGCTGCGATTGCCATAGTAATTATTTACGAACTCAACTATACTCACGTCTGAATCGCCATCGTCGGGCGAATCCAGGAGGACATCTGACATAAAACCATTCTGTCCTATAATAGCTCAACCTGGTCCAAGACCCTGTAACCACCTGGCAATTTCTCACCGCTTCCAGGAACGTGAAGGAGGGATAATCACCCCGAGTTTTGAAATTGAACAAGTATCTGATCTCAATTGGGAGCGGTGGTCGATGAAGATATTCCATAAATGCAATGAACAAGCTATTGATCGACGCATATCCGTTCGGGTGCAACTGAGATGGGGCGATCCTCAAGAACGACAATACTTCCCTTATGTACTCGTTGAATGGAGGAAGTGTCCCGGCCGCGCACGTGTGGCAGTTAAATGCCGTATATCCCTCCGGCGGATTATGCGGTCTATCATTCGGCCCCGGCAGTAGCACATCATCCAGCGACAGGCCGTGTCTCAAACATATTCTCCCCAACATGTCTTCAGAGATATTGGACGGAACGGAATCTGATGGATTGGCAATGAATGACGCATCGGGAAGTTCATCCGGGGCTGGACCAATAATCTCAGGGTCAATATCCGGAATCCCTAGCCTCGGAGAGACTGTAACTTGAGTCTCCTGCTGTTGTGAACTTGATGATTCCATAACTAGCTAACTCACGAGAAACCATCGTTAGATGACAAAAACCCGTGCGTTCCCCAGTGTAGCGTGTATGAGTGTGTGTTGTGCAGTGACATGCATTACTTGAATAAATGTTGCAGAGTTAAAGAAATATGCAAACGACAAAGCTGTGGAGTCCAGCTACGATGACCGTAATCGCTGACCGTCATCACCAATCCGTTTCCATGATGGAAGTTGGTTCGGGTAGAAGTTGTTATAGTTCCATCGACGAGCTTCAAAAGGTAGTCATGTATGCAGTTTAATATTCAAGTCCAAATATGCAGGAATGAAGCTCGTCGGAGTTACAATTGGAGAATTTCAAATTTTGGTATCCATCATGTAGGGTTCGAAACCATCACCAGGACTTCGTTCGAACCCATGTCCTGACTTCGCTTCGAACCCATGCATTCGAACCCATCCTGACTTCGCTTCGAACCCATGCATTCGAACCCATCCTGACGTCGCTTCGAACCCATGCGTTCGAATCCATCCTGACGCGCTTCGAACCGATAAACAGATGACAAGTTCGAACCGATGAGAAAACCACAACTCCGCATCACTCACGTTCGAACCGATCCACTTCGTATCGATACGAAGTTGTGGACTTCGAAACGATAGCCTATGGGTTCGAACCCATCGGTTCGAATGGACCCCTCGAATCCCTCGATCGGTGCGAACTACACACCCCAGCAAGAACATTCCAAGGATCGATTCGAAATCCAGTAAAAAGACGCCACCGTCATCGATTCGAAATAACTTCGCCGTTTGAATCCGAGGCTAATTACCTAGTTTGGATGATGAATTCAAGGAATTGAAGATTCAGATCTTGAATGGTTCGAAAGAGCGACACCGTGTTTTCTCTTTTGGAGCTCTGAAACGATGAAGAGCACAGTAAAAAGCAGGCAACAGTAAAAGTAAAAAGTGAAAAAATGCCGTGGTCTTTGCTATTTATATGGGGAGTTGGAGATGACTGGGTCGATTCGCGTGCCGGTGGACTTGACCGATTACAACAGGTCAGAATGCAGAACCGGTTCGAAATCCACTTTCGAACCCATACGTTTGAGGCTCCATCGTGTGAAGCACACAGACCACTGCCACGAACAAAAGTCTCGAAACCATCCCTTCACATCGGTTCGAATGTCAATTTCGAACCCATCACTACACAAGTGTACTCCATCCTTTCAGACCGGTTCGAATGTCAATTTCGAATCCATCATAGCAGCAAGCGTACCGCGTCCATACAAACGTGGATTTCGAACCCATCAATGCTCGAATGCATCGGTTCGAAACATTACGCTCGCGCAATACAAATTCGATTCCTTTAACCTTCTACATCGGTTCAGGAGAGGATCGATACGAAGGAACCTTTCAAAACAACCACCAAGCGTTGTCTCAATTCAAATTTCAAAGTTGGTTCAGGAGAGAATCAATACGAAATTCTATAGCAAACCAAACTGACAACAACTCGTGGACGCACGACGTTAACAAGGGTCAAATTAACATATGCGCATACATGTTGGACTAACGTTCGATTTTGAATATTCACAGGGATCAAACACTCATCCTGTTACAAATGCGACAGCTAACGGCTAAGCACTATTATACAGCAATCAATCATATCAGCGCAAGGTTACAGCAGTACAACATACGAGTTTCGACAAAAAAGAGAGCAATGATTGTTCAGAGAGAGATTGCAGCTATTCAAAGCACGTCATGTTCCCACAAGACGTACTTTGGGGGGCAAAATGTTGTCCCGCTTTTTGGCAAAGCCGCGATACCAAAAGATTGATCGAAAGTGAAGGACAGTTCGCCTCATAGGTTGATCGTACTTCCTTTCGCCATGGATATCACTGAATTTTATCCGAGTCCAGATTGAGCTACAGTTGATAGGACATCGCAAGAAAGACCACAGGAGTCAGCATTTCAAATTTCAAGTCAATCCGAGTTCGCATGCTCAAGCTATGATCGGTTCAAATTGGAGGGAACATGCTGGTTTCGAACCCATCATGATGGGCGTCTTCGAACCCATCGTCATGCGCCATTCGAAACCATCACCTTCGAACTGAAGGACATCGAACCCATCGGTTTCAAAACCATCAAAGCGCCTCACCTTCGACTCCATTACCTTCGACTCCCTCGTGTTCGAATCCATATGCCTCGTATCCATGGAGGGGTTGCAGAGCTCATGTGCATCCAAGGAACACAAGTTCGAAACCATCACAGAAGCCATGCTTCGAACCCATCACAGAAGCCATGCTTCGAACCCATCACAGAGGCCTTCTTCGAACCCATCTGTGATACCATCTTCGAAACCATCCTAAGTAGCTTCGTTCGAACCCACTGGGTCAACCAGCCACGATGACGTGTCTTCCATCGGTTCGAACGCGCCGAGATACATGGAGTCGAAGCGATCAACACGGAGTGAAGTCCGGATCGATTCGAAGTTTGCGCTCCACGTCACCACGAAGCCGCGTGCCATGATGGATTCGAAACCATCGTTTCGAATAAATGGGTTCGAACCAGACAGCTATGCCAAAAACCCAATTTCGAATCCATGATATCTCCTAACCTATTGATCCAAATGCCACGAAATTTTCACTGAAGCTTGTGTACATGTTGAAGAATGTCCACGCCAAATTTCACCTCGATTGGATGAATTCTTGATCGGTTCGAATGGAGTTCGAACCGATGCCGAAGTGGGCCCAAACTTCCTGAGACCGTGCATGTGGGCCCCCTCACGTGCCAGACGTGGTCTCCCGAGTTTTCAGCGAGATACCAGCAACCTACGCCTATAAATAGAGCCCCAGGGCCAACAGAAAAGGGGTCTTTCGACTCTCAAGCGCCCAGACTCTGCCGGATCGAGATCTCCATCACCCTACATCATAATTTTACTGTTGATTTCGAATTTCCAGTTGTAACTTGCTGTTGATTGCTGCAACAACTTGTAATCATTGAAAGAGAATCAATAAAACAACAAAACACTTCACAGTGGACGTAGGCAACACGCCGAACCACTATAAATCGCTTGTCTACGCATTTATTTTACGGTTGATTGGAGTTTTTGTTAGATAATATCTGTTTTGAACTTACATTCTTGACTATTATCTCTTCAACGACTCCCGAAGAGTGTTGTGCCCAATTTTGACGCAAACACAATGCACTGATCGTTTCGAAGAGACGGGATCGGGATTAATTTTTCGAAAACCACTTCGATCCGGTTTGTACGTTTTCGTGGGAAAAACGAGTTCAAAGTCGAAGATGGAGCAATGAAGTGGAAGGGCTAGTCGCTAATAATCCTGAGGATGTTTCCAAAATGGATGTAGTAGGAATAGTGCCTTCGGTTCCGTTCGAACCCGGGACGGACTTGCATCGATGAATGCTTTTGGAACATCGTCAGTTAGATGATGGGCATTCTAAGTGAAACGTTCTAAAAGGTAACGCTTAGCCTCAAGCCTCATCAACCGGGAATGACTGAAAATCAGGGGTTATGCAGTAAGGCTAGGTAAGTAGCACCCATTTCAGGGTGAGGTCATCCCTGTCTAGATGTCCCTTTTATTTCGGCTTAGTGGTGCGGTTGCTGATCACAATCGTGGGGTGATCTTACTCGGGATTATCTAATAAGGGGTAGTCCCGGTCTTGTGTTGTGGGGGTCGGGAGTGATCCTCGGTATGCTGATCTAGACCAGGTACCATGACAGGTGGTACCCCAGTGCCTAGTCATTAGTTGGAAATCCATTCTCCCTACGCGCCTTTTACGAGTTTTTTTTGTATTACCTACGATTATGGCTAGTAGCTGGAATTTAATGAATGTAACAATTTCAGCTATTTTAATAAGTATTTGTAAATAGACCCTATTATAATATCAGAGGATTTTAATAAAAAGTGTTTTAGCTATCGTAAGGTAAAAACTCGACTTATTTATTTGTGGCGTGGTCTTACGAGATGCTTTTGATTTTCAAAGGATTTTTGAAACTTTAATAATCAATTTGAGTGTGATTTCTCGCTCTGGTATTCCAGACTGACTCGGGTGTTATTTAACTATAATGCTCGGGTTAGACCGAGTATTATATAATACAAGAAAGAAGGCTGTGAAGCTCAGGACACGAGCTAGATGGCGAGACATACTTCCGTACTTGTTTTAAACTTTCCGCTGTGTTGATTTTCTGTGTATTCAGTGGTGTGTATTGTGTGTTATGATGTACTCTGATGATGTATGTATAAACAGATACAGTATTTTTTTGTGTAAAGATCTATTATTATCTATTATATTTTATTCCGCTGCGATGGTTAGATTCTGATGTTGTTTTTTTCACTTTCTTCTTCTACCTCTTCTTCTTTGACCCAAATGGTTCGTATTTCCGTTCATCTTGAGTTGATTGATGTAGAATAGTGTTGACTCAAGGGGTACGGAATTGCGGGTCATCACAAATTTAAATTGAATTTAAATCTAATATAAACCCAAAATTCAAACAGCCTCAGAATTCATCCAAACAAGCGTCAAAATGTCTGATATTTCAATACGATCCAAGGGGATAAAACCGCGCGTGAATCGGACCTCGTATGTAAAAGTTACGTATATTAGAACAATTGAACAATTTGAAAAAATGAAATAATTAATAATTATAAGTACACGTTATTGACCGTTAGCGGGCGAGCAAACCCTAACACATCACAGGAACACACAACTTCCAGATACCCAACGCCATCGACGATCAAGCAATTATCGCCGCCTCCTAGTACATCATGACCAAGATCAGACCGTGCCGATGGGACCCCCTCTCTAGGCTGCCCTCCCCAGCAACTCGAGGAGCCCTCCAACCACGCCTGGACCCATGCGCCTCCGCCACCAATCCACGGCCACCACGGAAAAACTACATGACTTGGCGATGAACGAATAACACCAACAAGGTCTGCATCGCGCCACCATCCCAACGCCTACCCCCTCCCCCCCATCGTTGACCGAGCGACGATCCGCCGTTGGATCGTCAAAAACCTAAAACGAACGGTCGAGATTCATCTTAAATTTGTAGTTGAACAGTGCATGCAGTTGAAAAACAAATCATAGAATTGACTTGCGCTCATCGAGCGCTTCAAATCGATATATAATTCGATATTGCCTGAGGAGTTTTAATTTTTGATTTGGAATTTGATTTGAAATTGAACTGGAATTTGGAAATTAGATTTTTTCTACCATTGGAATACGGAGTTGAGAAGGAGATGTACGTACGGACAATAAAAATAAGAAATAAATTAGGGTTTATAATGAGTTATTTATAGGCATGTCAGAAATAGGATGAATGGGCAAGATTAATTGAACGATCCGAAAAGCCCATTTCGACTCCGAAATGAAAATGGGTCAACCCATATATCAAAATAGATGTTTTCATATATTTTAAACTCTATGGAACAGGTTTCAAGTCCTAGTTACATCGTATGAAGAATTTACGTAAAAATTAGCTAATTTTAAATTGATTTCAATTAAATTGATTTTTAGGCGTTTCGAGCCTGTACGATCAAACTACAAGTACGATCGTTACAAAACTTGAAATACTACAATAATTCATCGTTACAGATCCGTTGAAACTAGTTCCATTGAAATATTAGTCAGTGGCCAAAATGGCTATATTTCAGTTAATTAAATAAAATAATATTAAATCAAATTTCAGTTCAAATTTTATAATTAACAATTTCTATCACTCCTGATTACATATAAACGTATAATTCATTAACCAAAATTTCCATGTCAATCAAATAAGGATTTATTACAAAATTACAGTGTTTACCTTCAATTTAAGTAAATTCAAATAAATTATATTTTCAATTTCAAATAAATTAATTCAATTTGGTTTCGATCTCTTTATTCAATCAATCATCATCTCATGGATAAATTTAAATTAGTATATATCCAATTACCCCAAGATTTTACAATAATCAACCAAATTCATATTAACATAGTATTTAATTATGTTTAATTGTAATAGATTTAGATCAAATTCAATAGATTAAATAAATGGATAAACAATTAATAATATCACCATTTGCCTAATTTAATCCCATCCATAGTTATTATCAACCAACAAATATTATAATTACTTATCTAACATTGATTTCATCAAATTACAGTTTATTAAATATTATTTCATCAATTAATATAACTTTGAATTTATTTCCTAATTTACCATTTACAATCAATTATAACCTTCAAATTGTTTCAATTAATTGGGATTGCACTAAATTAGTTATTTATTAACTTGCGTTAACATTATTACCTTCTATCCCCATTATTAATTCATTAACTAATTACAAATTTTTTATTACTTCCAAATTTAATTACCAAAATCTTATTAAATTAACAAATTTAAACATTGGAATTACAGGTCGTTACACTCTCCCCCACTCAAAAATTTCCGTCCCCGAAAAGGAAAAAGAAAGGAAAAGAATGTGTTAAGAAATCCATATATCATAATAAAAATATTAAATTTGTAGAATAAATTTAATAAATAAAATAATTTAAACAAAATATATAAAATTGTAATCAATTAAATTTTTTATTTTCTAGTTAAAAAAGTTTGGAAAACATTTCAGAAAAATTTCTAAATCCAAAATTCATGAAAAATTTCGACAGAGTCTTCTTTGTACGGAGAGGCTCGGGAGAAATTATAATATGACTAAAACAATATATATCATAAATTTTCCAAAATAATATATCCCAATCTGCGAGAAAAAAATTGTAATATCACTATAAAACCGTAATCTGAGAATGTACCTATTTGTCCGACAATTAACGCTTATTTTATGAAACCAAAAGCAGTAGTAATTGATTTCATAACCCGTATTTCACTTATATCAATCATCATATAAAATCAATACAAATCAATTATCCATCCGTATTAACCAAACAAATAGTTTGCAAGGGTTAAGACACTTTTAATCACATAAAATGACAAATAGCTACTAAGCATATCATTTACTCAACAGTCTCAGATAAAACTCAATAGATTATACATACATCCAAACAATTAGAAGTATCATTTCCTCAAACAATCTATAAACCAAACAAACAACAAATTCCAACATTATTTAATTTTATTCTTATTAATTTCTTTTCACAAGATTTGTTGTTAATTTTTTCATTCTTTAGTGACTACTTTCTTTTATCTTACATTTATTTCTTACAAAATATTATTCCCATTCATTCATTCAGTGTTTATTTCATTTACTTTCATTTATTACTTTCAAATATTCATTTTCATTTATTTATATCATGTAAATTTCTTTTTATTGCATTACATTCATTCATTTATTACTTAATTTCATTTATTTACATTCATTTATTTATAGTATTCGTGTTCAATTCAATTACTTAGCATATCAAGTCATTAACTTAATTTTATAATTACTTACTTATGATAATTTCTTTCTATCATTTATTATAGTAACATTTCAATTATAACTTAAATTTATAACAACTACAACAACAAATTCTTATCTATAAAAGTAAGTCATTGAACACTTTCACTACATAAGTTTACTTGTAAAATTTCATAACATATCTTATTAAAAAGTACAATTTTTAACAGTTTAGTAAGTTACCTATATATCTTTTAAGGATGCAATTGAAAGTTACACAAGTTTGACTTACTTACTTTAATTAGCAAAATATTCAAAAATCATATCTTTCATATTTCATTCTTTTGATTTGCAGGTTACAAATTTCAATTCTTGTATATTTCGTTCATAACTTAGCATTTAATGTCTTATTTAGAAGTTCCAATTATTAATTAGTTACATTCCATTTCACTACAATAATTGAAATTATTAATTCATAGAAACTTAAGAACTAAATACCAGGTTCCATTTCAAATTATTTTAAAAATAATAGATAAATGTATATACTTACAACTTATATATCAAATTATATTTAAAAAAATTTATAATTTATATTTGTTTATCAAAATAAATATGCAGTAAAACTACTACGGTGGCCTTCCTACTTAGAAACTTGAAAATGAATGTCGATAATGCATGCACTCATCACCGAAATTATTTTCCAGCGACAGAGAGGGGAGTACAGAACTTATTTCTTTCCAAAATTTCTTTAAAACATTCCTTTCAAATCATATCAAAATAATTATATCAGAAAATACTTCTAAATAATATTACTATTATATTCCAAAATCATTCGAAAGAAATTATCAACAACCCCGGAACTTAAGTTATAAATTTCCAATTTATTCTCATTTTATTTGTAAATTTTATTTGACAATCAATATTTATAAATTTCGCCACCTAACAAAACACACACACACACACATATATATTGCAATCATATATATCATTCATAAAATTATCATTTTATATATAAAAATATACAATGGGCAAAATTATTTCATTTACCTACATTTCAAAACAAATATTGTGTCGGTATGTCCTATTAAGTGTTTAGAAATCCATATCAATGTCATAGCGTCCTATGCACCAACCGGAATTCATATGAACAATTGGAACAAATTAACACAATATAAACCCTTTTATAAGGCTAACAAATACGTTCTCTCATATATATACACTCAGTGACTCATCATAGGGTATTACTACCCTATTAGTAAAGAGTCGGACCCCGTAAAGCTAAGGTTTTCACTAAACCAAAGCTCTAATACCAACTGTAACATCCCGCCTTTTAAGATATTTTAAGGAGGCACACGTGTCGACTCAAACCATACAAAAGAGCTGATTGTCATTGGGTGAATAAGAAAAGCAGAGAAAAAACAAAACAGAATCTCACAGCGGAATGATAAAATATAATAATCAAATAACAGTTCATGAAGTTGTTTACAAAACATTTTATTATACTAATACAATGCACAATCAGAGTTACACATACCAGAGAATAATAAATAATAATACAGCGGAACAATGTGATGGAGTGGAACACATATAGTAAATAATAGTAGCACAAATATTCGTTTTTGTCCTCTAAAAATAAGGTCTTCAAATCCTGAAACGCTCAGGCTGACCCGAGCGAATTGAAAAGACAAAACACTCAAGTCATAACTAAAAGATCCTATGTAAGTTAAATCAATGGTAAGTATGTGTATGATGGCGACAAAGTTGTTTACGGGGTTAAACATCTCCTAACTAGTGTCTAACGTGGGTGCAGTAACTTAAAAGATGTTCGGGATTCACACCTCCTAAGGATCCATTAAACTATCTACTATGTAGTAGTATACGCTATTATAATAATGTCTATAATAAGGTAAACTGTTAAAATAGTGTTAAGGCGTTACCCATATCCTCCTTAACACATTTTATATATTCACATAGTCTATAAAGTACCGTTATCCCGCCCGTACTGGATGCCATCGGAGGGCACTCCATAGGTTTGGTACAAAAAACTCGTAGAAGGCGCGCCAGGGTAGGTGACACGGCACTACTAGGCAATGCCAGGGTAGATATACCAATTACACTTCCATACTGGTGGTAACGCATTGCAGCTACTACCGCCGACCTCGAAACATACGCCTGAGTAAAAAACGAAGGATGGCCACCAAATAAATCAAAAGTCAGAATATAGTATCGATGGAATGTGCCCGATCGTAGGAATGACCTCACTTGGCCCGTCGATTGCTCCTGTTTTATCCACCTTACGCCAACTCATGGGAGTCGGGTCCACGTATATACCTCATATAGGATCGTCGCCGCCATCCTACTTCATTTTGGAATCTCGACTGCATACATAGTTGTCAAAGTGGTTTTCGGTATTGGCAGAGAGTATGACAACATCTGATCCCGGTCTCTTTTGACAATCAATCGCTTATTACACATTGGATTGTTCTTTTACATTTCCAAAATCATTTCATCATCGATATCAAAATATCATATTTAGTTCAAATCATATCACTTTTGAAATCATTACTTACTTTTGAAATCATACTCGCCTTTGAAACCATATTTTGATAATTATGTTTCCTTTAATAGTCAAATTCACAATTTATATCAAAATATCATGTTCTCAAAACTATACAACTTTCAAATCATATTTCTTCCAAAAATCATATTTCCAAAACAGGTTAAGTCCTTGCTTTAAAATCGTCATTTCGATTTATTATAACACTCAAAATTCCATCTTAGGTTATAACGTCATTTACCTTATTCTCTTTTCACCAATTGAAATGAATATAAACTCATCTATGTACTTAGTTTAGAAATTTAGAAATTAGTTTAAATAGTTCTAAAAAGTTAAAATGCACTAAACAGTTTAATTATAGGTAAATACTTTTAAATGAATTTATGATGGTTAAACAGATTTAAATTAGATAAATATAATTAAAATAGAATAAATAGCTTTAAAATAGATTAATTAGATTTAAAATAAATTAAAAATGGTTTAATTAGTTTAAAATAAATTAAATTGGTTTAAATAGATCAAAATAATTTATATTGTTAATAGTAGTTAAATAGCTTAATGAATTTGAAAATCTTAACAATTAGAAATTTTAAAATAATGTATTTTTAAAACAATTTATATTAAAATATGGGTGGGAAATTAATGTCAAATTAAACTATTTATTTCATTTCAACATATTTGGACCATTACAAATTTTCAAATTGACAAACCAAATTTCAATAAAATATCAAATTTCATATCGTTACAATACATATTCAAAATATCAATATAGATTACTCCAATTTCAAAATATTTCAAAGTTATTTTCAAACAAATTCAATAACTCAATTTTGATAGAATATCATTTATACATGAAAGTTTGACTTTAAAATTCCGATTTAATTTCCTAAAGAAATTCCTTTCTAAACCAATTCGCATTTCAACACAAAACTAGATTTTTCCACTAATACTTAAATTTACATCAACCAAGTTTTATTTCAAAACATAAATTGATTAAATTCAAAAATTTAAGGATTTTAAAATCATTTAATTTAACCAATCCGGTATCCGTATATAGTTTTCTACCAAGGTCAAGTGATATAGATATTTATCATTTTAATCCGCAATTTAAATTTTACGGTTATATATCATTTCAAACCGTATTCCCGAAATAAATAAAATTCCATAATAAACTTGTACTTTATAACGGTATAAAATACAATATCCATTCAACCAACATAAATAATCAACATCCATCACAATCATCATCCAAATCAATCCTTAAATATCAATGTAGAACTGATAATCAATAACATGTATTTAACTAGTAATTTATATTTAATAATAAATTAAATAACGATTTAATTCAAATAAATTCAAATTATTTGAGGTGATGATTAAAATGTACCAAACAGTCATAAATAAATTCCTTATCACATCATAAATTAAATTTAATGAGCAGAAGAAATTTTAGAAGTTGTGAGTGGGTTAAAATGCTCACTTTTGAATTTAAATCCAATTTAAACCCAAAATTCTAAGAGCCTTAGAATTCATCCAAACTAGCGTCAAAATATCCGAAATTTCAACATGATCATGCAAAGAAAACCACGCGTGAATCGGACCTCGTATGTAAAAGTTATGTATATTAGAACAATTGAACAATTTGAAAAAAAAAATGAATAACTATGCATACACGTCATTGACTGTTAGCTCACTAGCGAACCCTAACACATCATAGGAACAGATGACTTCCACATACCCAATGCCATCGACGATCAAGCAATTATCGCCACCTCCTAGTGCATCATGACCAATATCAGACCGTGCCGATGGGACCCCTTCACCACGCCGCCCTCCCTAGCAACTCGCGGCTCCCTCCGACCACGCCTGAACCCATGCGCCGCCATCGCCAATCCAGGCCCCTATAGAAAATATGCACGACCTAGCGACGAACGAATAACACCAACAAGGCCTGCATCGTGCCACCTTCCCAACGCCGTCCCCCCGATCATCGATCGGGCGACGATCCACTGTTGAATCATCAAAACCCTAAAACGAATGGTCGAGGTTCATCTTAAATTTATGGTCGAACAGTGCATGCAGTTGAAAAATAAATCATAGAAGTAACTTGCACTCATCGAGAGCTTCAAATCAATATATATTTCGATATTGTTTGAGGAGTTTTAGTTTTTGACTTGGAATTTGATTTGTAATTGAACTGGAATTTGGGAATTAGATTTTGTCTGTCATTGGAATGTGGAGTTGAGAAGGAGATGTACGTACAGACAATAAAAATATAAAATAAACTAGGGTTTATAACGAGGTAGATATAGGCAAGTCGAAAATAGGATGAATGGACAAGATTAATTGAACAATACACGACCCGAAAAGCCGTTTCGACTGCGAAACGAAAATGGGTCAACCCATATATCAAAACATATGTTTTCAAAAAAATTAAACTCAACGGAACAAGTTTTAGATCCTAATTCCATCGTATGAAGAAGTTACATTAAAATCAGCTAATTTCGAATTGATTTCAATTAAATTGATTTCTAGACGTTTCGAGCCCGTACGATCAAACGACAAGTATGGTTGTTATGAAACTTGAAATCCTACAATAATTCACCATTACAGATCCGATAAAACTGGTTTCATCGGAATTCAAGTCAGTGGCCAAAATGGCTATATTTCAATGAATTAAATAAATTAATATTAAATAAATTAAATCAAATTTCAATTCAAATTTTATAATTAACAATTTCTATCACTCCTGATTACTTATAAACTTATAATTCATTAACCAAATTTCCATATCAATCAAATAAGGATTTATTGCAAAATTACAGTGTTTACCTTCAATTTAAGTAAATTCAAATAAATTATATTTTTAATTTAAAATAAATTAATCCAATTTGTTTTCAATCTCTCTATTCAATCGATCATCATCTCATGGATAAATTTAACATTAGTATATATCCAATTACCCTATTACAATCATCAACTAAATTCATATTAACGTGGTGTTTAATTACGTTTAATTGCAATGGGTTTAGATCTAATTCAATGGATTAAATAAATGGGTGAACAATTAATAATTATCACCATTTGCCTAATTTAATCCTATCCATACTTTATTATCAACCAACATATATTTTAATTAATTACCAAACATTGATTTTACCAAATTACAGTTTATTATGTATTATTTCATCAATTAATATAACTTTGAATTTATTTCCAAATTTACTATGTACATTCAATTATAACCTTACAATTGTTTCAATTAATTGGGATTGCACTAATTTAGTTATTTATTAACTTGCATTAAAATTATTACCTTCCATCCCCGTTATTAATTTATTAACAAATTACAATTTTTTTTATTTCTTCCAGATTAATTACCAAAATCTTATTAAATTAACAAATTTAAACACCGGAATTTATAGGTCGTTACATATAGGGTATTATTACACTATTTCTAATGAGTCAGACCCACAAGGATAAGGCTATCGCTAAACTAAAGCTTTGATACCGAATGTAATGACATGCCTTTTTAGACGTTTTAAATCAACGATTAACCACATACGTCAGACTTAAATCATTAAAAAGGGCAGATTGTTATGGGGTAAATAAGAAAAAACAGAGAAAGAAAGAAAACAAATGCAGAATCTTCCAACGGAATGACATGCTGTAGTGGAAATGGTAGAATAAATAGTAACAGTATTAAATCTTCGTCTTCGTCCTCCAAGAGCAGTCTTCGATATGCTGAAAATCTCAGACTGATCCGAGCGAATTAAAAAGGCAAAACATTCGAGTCAGAACTAAAAGATCCTATGCAAGTTAAATCAACAGTAAATAAATACGAGTGTAGCGCATTAGAGATTTTTACAGGTTTGACGTCTCTTATCCAGTGTCAACGTGAGTGCAATAACTTAAGAGATTTCAAGATTTCCATCTTCTAAGGATCCATTGGACCATCTACTATGTAGTACAATACGCTATTATAATAGTCTGTACAATAAAGTAAAGTATTAAAATAGCGTTAACGCATTACCTGTGTCCTTTTTAACATATTTTATATATTCTCATTGCCTATACAGTACCGTAAGCCCCTCCGTGAGGTTTACTCAAAGGGAACTCCATAGGTATGGTACAACACAAACTCGTAGAAGGCGCGATAGGGCATGTGAACATGGCATTCAAGGCAAAGCCAGGGTAGATATGCCATTTGCGGATCCGGACTAGTGGTAACGTATAACAGCTACTACTGCCCACCTTAGAACATACTCCAATAATCAACATCGAGGTGTAGCGACCAAATCATCGTAAAGTCAAAATATGGTATTGAAGAAATGTGTCCCATCGAAGGAATGACCACACTTGGCCTGGCATGACTCCTATTTTAATCATATCTAAGCTGACTCACGGGAGTTAGGGTCACGTAAATACCTCATACAGAATCATTCGCCAATCCATCCTACTTCATTTCTGGAATCTGCACCACGTACACAGTTGTCAAAGTGATTTTCTTTATTAGCAAGGAGTATGACAATATCCAATCTCGGTCTCTTTAACAACTAAATGCTTATTTCACACCGTATGGTTCTTTTACATTTCAAAAGTCAGTTTATGATTGATATCAAAATATCATACTCTCAAAACCATATTATTTTCGAAATCACATTGACTTCCGAAATTATATCACATTTGAAATTATATCACATTAAAAATCATATCACTTTTGAATTCATATTTCCAAATAGATTAAATCCTCATTTAAAACCATCATATTCCTCAAATATGTCATTTAAATCCCTACTTATGTTGTAACATCATTTAATCGTATTCTACTTAAAAATCAGGTATTTAAATATAAAACTTCCACTTTACAAAACCTGAAATTTAGAAAATAGTTTAGATAGTTTAAAATAGTTTAAAAAAATAGTTTAATATGGTTTAAAATAGATTAAAACATATTAATACAGTTTAAAATAGATTAAAATGGATTAATATTGTTTAAATAGATTAAAATGGATTAATATAATTTAAAATAGATCAAAATAGTTTGTATAGTTTAAAATAGATTAAAATCGAATAATATTATTTAAATAGATTAATATTATTTAAAATAGATTAAAATAGTTTGATATAGTTTAAAATAGATTAATATAATATAAAGTAGATTAAAATAGTTTGATATAGTTAAAAAAGATTAAAATAAATCAAATCGATTTAAAATTGTAACCACCCGTAAATTTTGATAAATAAATTGGTCAATTTAATTAGATCTTTGTAATTAAATTTAGAAAGAATTTTTTTTATAATTTATAATGAAGCAAATGTTAAAAATGAAATGTAGCAATGACAATTAAAAATAATTTTTGACAATTGGAGTGAAATCCCAATAAAGAAATAGTGTTAATTGTTACACTTGGGTATAAAATTTACATTTAATTAACCAATGTAATAATATATTGGTTAATAGTAACTGAATGTAAATTAAGGTAGTAATGTTAATGCCAGTTGATAAATAACTAATTTAGTGCAATCCCAATTTAATGTGAAATCAATGGCAGTTAATTGACTTAATTTGTGCAGTTAGGGTAGATTTGATTTGTCATTGAAGATTGTTAATTCAACAAGAAGTAACCAATTAAACTCTATCCATAAAATGGCAGTTGATTGAATGAAAACAATTGAAATTCATGGTTGATTAATTTATTGGATTTTGAGCTGCAATAAATGGATTATTGAAATTAAATGAAATAAAATATTACGTTAATGGGAATTAATATGAAATGAAACATACATTAATGAAATGTAGTATAAATCAATGTTAATTATACCCATAAGATGTCAATTTATTTAATAGCAAGATTTTAAATCAAATAAATGGATTTATTGAGATTTCAATTGATAGTTAATAAATTTATTAAAATTGAAACTAAATGCAGTAATGGGTAAATATTAACTTTAAATTGATATCTGAATTGTTTAAAGGGTTGTAATGGTGTAGGAAATAAAAAATGATGAAATTTGTAAATTTTGGAATTGGAATTTAAGAATTGATTTTTATTTATTTAGTATTTAATTAATTAACTGGAAAATAGCCATTTTGGCCACTGACTCGGATTTCGAAGAAACCAGTTTCATTAGATCTATAACAGTGAATTAATTTAGGATTTCAAGTTTCATAACGATCGAGCTTGGCATTTGTTCGTATGGGCTTGAAACGCCTAGAAATCGATTTAATTGAAATCAATTCGAAATAAATAGATTTGAGCATAACTTCTTCATACGATGGAATTTGGAATTAAAACCTATTCCATCACGTTTAAAATATCTAAAAAAATCTATTTTAATATATGGCCTGACCCAATTTCGTTCCGAAGTCAAAACGGCTTCTTGGGCCATTTATCGTTCAACGATCCAAACCATTCATATCCATTCTTTTATTTTCAACCCTACCTATATATACCCTGTTATAAACCCTAATCCATTTCTTATTCCTCATTTCTATACGTATAATTCTATTTGCTCCTCTTCATTTCAATGGCAGACAAACCAAAATTAAATTTGCAATTTCAAATCAATTTCAAAGCCAAAAATTCAAACTCCACAAACAATATCAAATTATATATCGTCGAAAAGCTCTCGAAGAGTGTATCTCAATTCTGTGATCCATATTTCAATTCGATGCACTGTTTAGCCAGAAATTCAAGTTGAACCTCAACCGTCCATAGGTTAGGGTTTTGATCCAACGATGGATCGTCAACCGTTTGACGATCGGGTAGTAGCGTCGGGAAGCTGGTGTCGAGCAGGTCCTAGGGTGGTCTTCGCTCCGTGTATGTAACGACCCGTAAATTTTCAATTATCAAATTTTTTAATTTAATAAGACTTTGAAATTTAATATTGATGAAAATGAAAAAATTTATGAATTAATAATAAAAGTTTTGATATAAAAATGAAAATAACTAAGAGGAAACATAACAGGGTTAATTAAAATTGATGATTAATGAATTTGAATGAAATTTCAATTAAATAAAATAATTTAAATGTTTGACTTAGGTATAATGGGAATATGAGTAAAACAAGTGTAATTATTGAATTAATGAAATAATACAGTGATAATGGTAAGTAATAAACTTTTAAATGTAAGAAAAGTAAATAGGTGACAACTAATATATGTTATTTATTTACTTAGTTTGATGAAATTGGGAATCAAATTTCAATTTAAGGCAATAATGTTAATTTTATCATTTTGGTTATAATGGATTAATAACGGGAATGAAATGTAAGAATGATAATGCAAGTTAATAAATAAATAAATAATTTAATGCAATCCCAATTGATGGAAACAACAATTTGGGTCATAATTGATTGTAAACGGGAATATTTGGCAACAAATTAATATAAGAAAATGAATGTAAATATTGAATTAATCAATGAATTAATAATGAATAAGTAATGATTGAATAAAATCAATGTTCTGTATGTAACTGGTTGGAAATGAGAATTTATATAAATATGATAAGGGTTAGTGGCAACAATTATTATAAAAGAATCATTTATTTAGTCCATTAAATCAAGTTTGTAATCAATTGCAATGAATCCCAATTCAAGGTTATATTAGTATAAATTAAGGTAGTAATTGGTAATAACGTGTTATTAATGGTATATGAATGAATTGATAATTAAAATTAAAGGAAATGATGTTAATGTTATTCACAATTGGAAATTTTGTTGAATTATAAGAACGGGAATAAAGGTTCATCAACTTATTTGGAATTTGAACTATAATAATAATTGGAGTAATTGCAATTTAATGAAATTAAATATCTAAATATTGCGTTGAAATGAAGATGGAATGTGAGAATATTAATGTAATAGTTTTGAATCCAATGTTAAATCCATCTATATGGCAATAATGAATGGAAAAATAATTAATTAATTTAATTAAATGGAATTTTGAAAATTTAATTTATAATTTTGAATATAATGAAATTGAAATTTTAACACTGCAATTGATAAATTAATCAACTTTAAATCGACATCTAAACTTGTTTAAATTATTGTAGTTGATTAAGAAATATAAAAGTGATAAAATTGTCAATTATAGAATTGAAATTAAAAATTGGATTTTATTTAATTAACTATTAAATTATTTAATTAATGTAAAAATAGCCATTTTGGCCACTGACTTGGATTTCGGCGAAACTAGTTTCATCAGATCCGTAACGGTGAATTATTGTAGGATTTCAAGTTTCGTAGCAATCGAACCTGCCGTTTGATCGTACGAATGCGAAACGCCTTGAAATCAATTTAATTGAAATCAATTGAAATCAATTTGAAAAATATTAGTTTTAGCATAACTTCTTCATACGATGGGATTTGGACTTGAAAATTTTTCCATTGCGTTTAAAATATTTTAAAACATCTATTTTGATATACGGATTGACCCAATTTCGTTCCGGAGTCGAAACGGGCTTTTTGGGTCATATATTGTTCAGCGCGTTTATCAATCCGATCCATCTATTCTATTTTCAGCTTGCCTATTTATACCTTGTTGTAAACCCTAGTCTAACTCTATTTCTCATTTGTATGTGCATACAATCCCTCTTCACCTCTTCCTCAATGGTAGACAATAAAATTTCAGATCCAGCTGAAATTCCAAATCAAATCCAAAGCCAAAATTTCAAACTCCTCAAAAATTCAGGAAAATTATATATCGAAGCTCTCGTAGAGCGCAAGTCAGATCTGTAGTCCGTTTCTCGATCTAAGTTTTTGGGTGGCCAGAAATTGTGGTTTTTAATTCACGGCCGTCCATCGCGCGTCGATGAATGTTGTCGGATCGACGAACCATTTCTGGGTTTTGGAGAGTAGACGATTGGGAGTTCATTGGTATGCTCCGTTTCGCGAATCGATGGTTAGATCTACAGTAAAATTTTGATTAGGGTTTCAGTTGAGGGTGACGATCGTGTTTTTTCCGGCGATGTGGTGGCCGTGGGGGCACCGTTGGGTGCGGCTTGGCGAGTAGGTGGTGATGGTGTAGATCGGCGTTGCCGTAGATGACCGTGACGACGAGCGTTCGTGGTCAAACTTCGATCAAACATGGGTTAATGGGTTCGAACGTTCTGTCAAGGGGCTCTGGTTAATGCATTTTCCTGAGATGCTAGTGACGATGACGTGGCAGGGGAGGTAAATTGTTCTTCTTTTTTTTAATTTTTTTTTGAAATTCAAACACACTAATCATCATAACTTTTGCATTTGTGATCCAATTTACGCGCGGTTTTCTCATTTAGGTTCGTATTGTAATTCTGGACATTTTGGCCATGGTTTGGACGAATTCTGAGACTGTCTAGTTTTTGGGTTTAAATTGGATTTAAATTCAAAAGGTGAGTGTTTTAATCCACTCACAACTTCTAAAATTTCTTATGTTCGTCAAATTTAATTTATGTTGTGATTTTGAATTTATTTATGATTGTTTGTATATTTTTAAATCATCATTTCAGTCAATTGCATTTATTTAAATTAAACTGTTATTTAATTTATTTTTGCATATAAACTGCCAGTTAGATAGATTGTTAATTTATTTTTAATATAAAATGTCAGTAATTACCTGTTATTTATTATATGCTCTATATTGATGTTATTGTTTAAATTGGACGATGATTGTAATAAATGGCTGATGATTGATATTGGATGTATGGATGTTGTAATTTATATTGTTTTAAACTGCAAATTTGTTGTGCACTTTAATTCTTTCGGGATTGCGATCTGAAATGATAAATAACCGTATTTTTTTATTTTAAATTACGGATTGAAATGATAAATATTCGTATCACTTGACCATAGGGTAGAAAATTATATATAGACACCGTGGTCTATATATAAAAATATTTAAAGTGATTTTCTATGGTTTTGTAAAGAAATATATGGTTCTATGAGATAGTGATTTGGATATTTTATAAATGTTATTTTATATATAGTTAAATTCTGGGTTTTAAACTATGTATAAAATTGATTTGAAGTATAAAGAAGTTAATAATTAAGTTTGATTTTATTAAGACAAAATATGATTAAGCATTCATTTAAATTAAATTTCTAGAGTTTATAATGACTTAAATGAGAATAAGGTTGGAAGATGAATATGGAATTTATTTGGAATTTAATAATTTAGAATTTTAAGGGGTATGATTTTTTTACTTGATTTTTGTTTAGAGTGATTTAAATGAATATCAAGTTGATTTAAATGAATATATCAAGTTTAATAAATTGAAAGGATATGCAATTGTTGAAGTTAAAAGTTTGCTTAAATTATATTGGATTTATTAAGTAGACATTTCAAATCTAAATAATAGTAATTAAATTTGATATACATGGAATTATCAAAGAATTAATTATGAAATGGTGGAATATTTAAAGCTTTGAATTAAATGGAAATTGAAATGGTTTAATTGGAGGTTCAAATTGGTATTTGGAATTTATTTGTGAAATATAAAAAGCTATTTTATTATATATAGTAATTTAATATTTAAACCATTTTAGTATTCGAAGTTATATTTCAAAGCTATAGGGTTCAGGGTATATAGATTTGAAAGTACTATGATTTTGGAAAAGGATATATTTTGAAATAAAAATGATATCATATTGATTTGATTTTTTAAAACGGAAATGATATCGTATTTATATAGTTTGAAATGGATATTATATTCTGGTTTTGAAGTATAAATTATTTTGAAATGACAGCGGTGTTATAATAACGTTTGGTTGTTAAAGAGACCGGGATCGGAAGTTGTCATACTCTCTGCCAACTCCAAAAACCAATTTAACAACCGTGTACGCGGTTGTGACGCCCCACCTCTATACCCACGCTAGCCAAGAACACTACGGTGTAGTGCTGTCAACTAGCACGGAGAATAAGGCTGTTGAGGAGCGGCCATCAATAGTTGGCCTTACACTAGTATTGGTTATCTCGATAGGAGTGATTATATATATATATATATTCTTTCATTTTTCATCTCTGATTTATTTTCTCCCATCGAAATACCCCAATTCCAGTATGAAACGAACTACGATGGTTCATGATAGTTTAGAACAGTAAATATAAAATAACAACACATATAATATAAATGCGGAACACAGATGAAACAGAAAGTCTCATATATATATAAAATAACTGATGTCAGTTACAATACATTCACACGGTACATATGATACAACTACAACAGTCGACTAAGGAAGTTACATATACAAGTACATTAACGTATTTAATATACATGAACACATATCTTCCTATACAATTTTACAGACTACTACAAATGACGACGACTACTCCAAAAGATATGAAAGAACTTCATAGCTCTAGCAGCAACCCAAAGCAGAATATCTACAACCTGAAATACTCGGTCTGACCCGAGTATTAAATTCAAAAGAAAATAATACTCGGGTCAGTCTAATTCAAACTCAGTTATTAGTGCACAGAAGCAATAATAATCAAATAATGAATAGACGACAGTAACTAAACCAAATCAGAATGCAATTCAGAATATTGAATTGAAATAAACAGAACAGTTCGAACCATTGAAATATCAATTAAAATATTAAGATGAGTAGGGCTGCAGTACACGCACGCGTGTACTGCCTCGCCACTACAGCACATGAACTACGCAAAAGATTAATAAATCAAAACAAAATAGAATATCACAAAACCATACCGTGTGGCTGCAGTTCACGCTTGCGTGCACTGCCTTGCCACTATAGTGATGTCGTACCCAAAAACTCAATACTGTGTGGCTGCAGTTCACGCTTGCGTGCACTGCCTTGCCACAACAGTAATGATGTACACAATCGGGCACAAGGTCAAACCCAAAATAAAAGACGGGTTCAACACAGGTGAAATTCCAAAATCAATATGAAACTCAGGTGCAATAAAAATTGAATAGTGACATGCACAAACATAAGAACATGTAAGAGAAACATGTCGTAACTACAAAGCTAAGTCACTTACGAAATGCAGAGGTCAAGTCAGTGACTCAACACAAGTGCAATGGAACAGTTTCAACAAAAATGCAAACTATGATAAAGAGATACAGTGACAATGTAGATGCAACAAGTGTGTAGCGCAATGCACAAGCGAGGCTAAGGCATAGTGCACCAAAGGAATGAAACTGGGTCAAGCAACTGCGACAACAAGTGTCACAGCCTCAACAATGATATGGTTTTAAATATCCATATATGAACACTACAACACAATCATAAAAGAGAATGAATGCCACACAGAAAACTACAGTAGCAACATGAATGACCAGAAGGCTGTGATTACACATGCATGCACACTGAAATGAAGTGGCAACATCAACAAGTGTACATATGCAGTAGGATGCACATAGCAAGATGGTGCAACAGAGCAGGGTGCCAGCACAACAGCGGTACACAATGATACACATGAACATGCAAATGCACACACAACAATTCACCAGACAACAAAGTTCAAGCAAAACAACTCAAGTTCAAAAGTAGCAAGTGAAGATGACAACAGTGGTGCAGCAATATAAGTATAGGATCACACATATATGCAACAGTGAAATGAAGTGGATAGCATGTTTCAAGCAACAGTAAAATGAATGGGACAGTGCCATCAAAAATGAAACTCATAACTCCATGCCTCGTGTACAATTGAGGAAGCCCAGATGTAATGCAGCAGTGAAACAAGAAGTTACAACGGACCCAGATTGGCAACACATGAATTGTGCACGCAATCTAAACATCAATTGTTCAAATACCCAAAACAGTGATGATGAAAGGATAACTACATGAATGAACCAGCCCACTTAGACTACAAATTCAATTATGCACTAAGCAAGTGGAACATAAAGTGTCCATCAATATAGGTACAAAGTTTGGCTTCAAAAATGCTTAAACCAAGTGTAGACTCATGCATGAATGAATACAACAGTTCAGAGACAAGCTCTAGTTCAACTTAAAGCAATGCAAAGAAAGCACTAGTTCAAAACATGAGACATAGCAGTTCAAATGCTCAAAAGTACACATGACATCAAAAGGAAACCAGACTGGAAATGTGCAACAGCAAGTATGTGTGCCTAAGGTGCATCATGTATGTACTGGAAACTGGGTAGTGCAACAAGTAAGGAGTGCAGCATCAGGTCGACAATGAAACATCTAAAATATTTTCACAAATCGAGGATTCAAAACTTTCAGAAATAATTAGCTGAATGCATTGCGGTTGTTACGAAAATCCAAAACTGAAAACTGCAAACCAAACAAGGCCTTATACTTTCCTGAAAATACTTTCTGGCCCACGTCAATGGTGTGGTAGTTTGAAAACCTGCTGAATAGCAGGTACCAAGTGCAGCCATTGAATAACTATAACTGCGAGGCAGCTGGTTGAAATTCCCCAGGGAAGCATGAAAGAGAGAGGAAGAAGAATAAGAAAAGGAAAGAAATAATTGTGTCGAAAGCAGGTTCAACAAGTAGGATTGTCTGACAACCATTTATTGTTGATGGCAAATTTCGTTGAGAGATCAGAAATTGCTCTGCTTACACCAAAAATCTCAACAAATCAAAATTCCCCAAGTTTTACTTTACACCAAAAGTCAAACAGTGTCGTGATAATCACTAAGATTCGAAGCAATAATCAGCCAAGAATTCACGCAACCAAACACACAAATAACAAGAGTCAAGAATTAGATGTGAGCAAACTCACCTTGTCGACGAATTGAAGCAGTCGAGCATCACAGAGACGCGCGACGCTAGAGCAACGGAGGGAAGACGAGCGAACAACGAGATGATGCCGCCATTAATCTTCTCTCGATCGATTAGGGCACGCGAATGAAAAATGAAAGGGGGATCGGGTCGCAAACGAATAAAAGAAGAATGGGAGATTGGGTTTTTAAAATTTTTCACGGCCCAAAAAAGGTAAGGCCAAATAAGTAAATAAAAAAAACTAAAAATAAAAAGAAAACTTTTATTTAAAGTCCTAAATTTCTTTTATCAATTTATAAATCAATTTTAATTCAAAATTTAAAAACTTCAAATAGAAGTTTGTGTCAATATTAATCGTTTAAATTTTGATTATAATTGACGCAAAATACCGGGTTGTTACAGCGGTGGAGATTCTAGAATGAAGTAGGATGGTGGTGGCATTTCCTTTGAGGCAAATACATGGACCCGACTCCCGTGAGTTGGCATAAGGTGGCTAAAACAGGAGCGATCGACGGGCTAACGAGGTAGCACCTTTGATCGGACACATCCCTTCGATATTATAATTTGACTTTTGGATTTATTCGATGCCCACTTTTGATTTCTTTGATTTGGGGATGTGGCTTGAGGTGGGCGGTAGCTGCAGCTATGCGTTACCACCGGCCCGGAAGCGTAATTGGTATATCTATCCTGGCATTGCCAAGTTGTGTCGTGTCACCTACCCTAGCGCGCCTTATACGATTTTGTTTTGTACCATACCTATGGAGTGCCCTCTGACGATGCCCAGTACGGGGGAGATTACGGTACTGCATAGACTATGGGAATATAAAAGTGTATTAAGGGCTATATGGGTAACCCCTTAACGCTATTTTCAGTATATTATACTTTACTTTAGACACTATTATAATAACGTATATTACTACATAGTAGATAGTTTAACGGATCCTTAGGAGATGTGAATCCCGAACATCTCTTAAGTTACTACACTCACGTTAGACACTGGATAGGAGATGTCAAATCCCGTAAACATCTCTGACGCAGTTTCACTCGTATTATTTACCGTTGATTTAACTTACATAAGATCTTTTAGTTCTGACTCTAGTGTTTTGTCTTTTCAATTCGCTCGGGTCAGCCTGAGCGTTTTAGGAATTAAAGGCCTTATTTCTGGAGGACGAAGACGAAGATTTTATTATTACTAATATTTACTATAGTGTTCCACTGCATCACATTTTTCCGCTGCATTGTTATTATTCCTTGGTATGTGTAACTCTGATATATATTTTATAAGAATAATCGAATATTTTATAAACAGCTTCATGAACTGTATATTTGATTATTATATTTTATCGTTCCGCTGCAAGATTCTATTTTTGTTTATTTTTATTTTTCTGCTTTTTCTTATTTACCCCATAACAATCCGCCCTTCTGTATGCTTTAAGTCTGACGTGTGTGGTCTATCGTCGATTTAAACCGTGCAAAAAGGCGGGATGTTACATCTAGTATTAGAGCTTTGGTTTAGCGATAAACCTTAGCTTTGTGGGGTTGGACTCTTTTTAAATAGGGTAGTAATACCCTATGAGGAGTCGCTGAGTGTATATATATGAGAGAGAGTATTTGTTAGTGTTATAAAAGGTTTTAATATTGTGTTAATTTGTTTTGTTTTGTATTTATAAATTCTGATTGATGCATGGGATGCTATGACATCAAAAGGGATTTCTAAACACTTAATAGGACAGACCGACATAATATTCGTTTTCAATATAGGTGAATGAAATAAATTTGCCTATTATATTTTCTATATATATAAAGTAAATTTTCACAAAGGATATATATTTGGTTCTAATATATTGGTTTTGAGGTAGTGTAATCTATAAATATTAGTGAAGTAAGTTCTAAAATAAAATAAATGTAAATTGGAAATTTATTAAATTCTGGGTTTTGAAAAAAAAATTCTTTTGAATGATTTTGTAATATAATAATAATATTATTAGAAGTATTTTCTGATATAAATATTTCAATATGATTTGAAAGGATTGCTTTAAAGAAGCTTTGAAAAGAAATAAGTTCTGTACTCCCCTCTCTGTCGCTGGAAAAAAATTTCGGTGATGAGTGCACGCATCATCGACATTCATTTTCAAGTTTCGAAGTAGGAAGGCCACTGTAGTAGTTTTACTACGGATTTATTTTGATAACCAAATATAAAATTTTAAATGTTTTAATTAAAATTTGATAAATTGTAAGAATATATTTATCTGTTATTTTAAAAAGATTTGAAATTTAACTCGGTATTTAGCTCTTAAGTTTCCGTTAATTAATAGTTTCAATTATTGTAGTAAATGGGTTGTAACTAATTTTAATTGAAACCTCTAAAGGAAATAAGAGATTTAATGCTAAGTATAAAAGGAATTAAAAAGAAAGTTTAAATTTGAAACTTATAAGACAAAAGATGAAATTATTGTACATTAAATTAAATTAAAGGATGAGGTAAAACTTGTATAATTTCAATTGCATCCTTTTGCATATATATAACTTACCCAATAATAAAAGTTGACATGTTAATAAGAAAATGTAATAGATATTATACAAGTCATAAACTTGAGGTAATGAAAGTAATTAATGAAATTCTTTAATAAATAAGAATTTGGTGTTGTTGTTATTATAAACTTAAGTATAATCGAAATACTACTAATTAAATATAATAGAAGGCAGGTATTGTAAGTAAGAAATTTTAAACTTAAGTAAACAAGTTGAAGTTATTTCTAAATAAATTTGTAAGAAATAAATGTAAATTAAAAAGATAAACCATTATATGAATGAAAAAGAGAAATCAAACAACAAATGTATGAATGAAATTAATAAGGACAAATTAAATCTGTTGTTTGAAATTGTTGTTGTTTGTTTTGGTTTATGGTTGTTTGGGTAAGGACACTTTAAAATTGTTTGGATGTATGAATAATCTATTTAGCTTCATCAGAGACTGTTGAGTAAATGGTGCGCTTAGTAGTTTATTTTTCATTCTGTACAATTTGAAGTTTTGAACCCGAACAACTATTTGTTCTATTTGATATGAATGAATGATTGATTTGTGTTGATTTTATGTGATGGTTGTATGCCTTGTGCAAATGATCGATGTTTGTATTGATTTGTTTGTTTATGGTTGAAACCACTTTAAATATTTCATTTTATATAATTGTTAAACACTTTTTGGATTATATAAGTGAAATACAGGTTATGGAAGCGATTGCTACTGCTTTTGGTTTCATAATTAAGCGTTAATTGCCCGACAAATAGGTACGCTTTCGGATTACGATTTATAGAGTTATTATATTGATTTCCCGGGTTGGGATATATATTATTTTGGAAATTATATTGTTGTATATTGTTATATTTTCTCCCGAGCCTCCCCGTACAAAGGAGACTCTGTCGAAATTTTCCATAGATTTTGGACTTAGAAAATATTTTGAAAATATTTTCAAACTTTATAAATTTGAATATAAAAGATTTAACTGGTTATAAATCTATATTTTTTTATTTAAATTATCCAATTCTGTAAATTTATTGTTATGAATATAATGTTTTGAATAATATATATTGATTTATAAGTTCCTCTTTTCCCCTCTTTCCTTTTCGGGGACGAAAAGTTTTGAGTGGGGGAGAGTGTAACGATCCATAAATTTTCAATAATTAAATGTTTTAATTTAATAAGATTTTGAAATTTAATATTGATGAAAATGAAAATATTTGTGAATTATTAATAAAAGTTGTGATATAAAAATGAAAATAACTAAGAGGAAACATAACAAGGTTAATTAAAGTTGATGATTAATGAATTTGAATGAAATTCCAATTAAATTAAATAATTTAAATGTTTGACTTAGTTATAATGGGAATATGACTAAAACAAGTATAATTATTGAATTAATGAAATAATACAGTGATAATGGTAAGTAATAAACTTTTAAAAGTAAGAAAAGTAAATAAATGACAACTAATATATGTTATTTATTTACTTAGTTTGATGAAATTGGGAATCAAATTTCAATTTAAGGCAATAATGTTAATTTTATCTTTTTGGTAATAATGGATTAATAACGGGAATGAAATGTAAGAATGATAATGCAAGTTAATAAATAATTAGTTCAGTGCAATCCCAATTGATGGGAACAACTATTTTGGTCATAATTGATTGTAAACATGAATATTTGGCAATAAATTAATATAAGAAAATGAATGTTAATATTGAATTAATCAATGAATTAATAATGAATAAATAATGATTGAACAAAATCAATGTTCTGTATGTAATTGGTTAGAAATGAGAACTTATATAAATATGATAAAGGGTTAGTGGCAACAATTATTATAAAAGAATCATTTATTTAGTCCATTAAATCAAGTTTGTAATCAATTGCAATGAATCTCAATTCAAGGTTATACCAGTATAAATTAGGGTAATAATTGGAAACAAGATATTATTAATGGTATATGAATGAATTGATAATTAAAATTAAAGGAAATGATGTAAATGTTATTCATAATTGGAAAATTTGTTGAATTATAAGAACGGGAATAAAGATTCATCAATTTATCTGAAATTTGAACTATAATAATAACTGAAGTAATTGCAATTTAATGAAATTAAATATCTAAATATTGCGTTAATTGAAATGAAGATGGAATGTGAGAATATTAATGTAATAGTTTTGAATCCAATGTTAATCCATCTGTTTGGCAATAATGAATGGAATAATAATTAATTTATTTAATTAAATGGAATTTTGGAAATTTAATTTATAATTTTGAATATAATGAAATTGAAAATTTAACACTGCAATTGATTGATTAATCAACTTTAAATTGACATCTAAACTTGTTTAAATTATTGTAGATGATTATGAAATATAAAAGTGATAAAATTGTCAATTGTAGAATTGAAATTAAAAATTGGATTTTATTTAATTAATTATTAAATTATTTAATTAATGTAAAAATAGCCATTTTGGCCACCGACTTGGATTTTGACGAAACATGTTTCATCGGATCCGTAACGGTGAATTATTGTAGGATTTCAAGTTTCGTAGCGATCGGACTTGCCGTTTGTTCGTACGAACGCGAAACGCCTTGAAATCGATTTAATCGAAATCAATTGAAATCAATTTGAAAAATATTGATTTTAGCATAACTTCTTCATGCGATGGGATTTGGACTTGAAACTTTTCCATTGCATTTAAAATATTTTAAAACATTTATTTTGATATATGGGTTGACCCAATTTCGTTTCGAAGTCGAAACGGGCTTTTCGGGCCAAAAATTGTTCAGCGCGTTTATCAGTCCGTTCAATCTATTCTATTTTTAGCTTGCCTATTTATACCTTGTTATAAACCCTAGCCTACCTCTATTTCCCATTTGTATGTGCATACAATCCCTCTTTACCTCCTCCTCAATGGCAAACAATAAAATTTCAGATCCAATTGAAATTCCAAATCAAATCCAAAGCCAAAATTTCAAACTCTTCAAAAAAATTCAGAAAAATTATATATCAAAGCTCTCGAAGGGCGCAAGTCAGATCTGCAGTCCGTTTCTTGATTTGAATTTTTGGGTGGCCAGAAATTGAGCTTTAATTCACGGTCGTCCATCGCGCGTCGATGAACGTTGTCGGATCGACGAACCATTTCTGGATTTTGGAGAGTGGACGATGAGGAGTTCATCGGCATGCTCCGTTTCACGAATCGACGGTTAGATCTATGGAAAAATTTCGATTAGGGTTTCAGTTGAGGGAGGCAGCCGCGTATTTTCCGACGAAGTGTTAGCCGTTGGGGGCACCATTGGGCGCGGCTTGGCGAGTAGGTGTCGATGGTGTAGGTCGGCGTTGCTGTATATGGTCGTGGCGACGAGCGTTCGTGGTCAAACTTCGGTCAAATATGGGTTAATGTGTAACAACCCGCATATGTTATGATTTATATATTTAAATGTTTTATTTAAATATGGTATCGTAGTCGAATTTTAGTCTGAAAAGCTACTTTTTGCATACGGTCGAATTAGGACTCGGGGCCACTCCCATTGAGTTTAAAATACCATTTGCGACCTTTTTGAGTATAAGCTTCGATAAGTTTGGAGAAAGTTGAATTTTGCTACTTTTTGCTTAGGGCTTTGGTTTGGGCTGAGCCCTATAACCCCACTTAAGTATTCAATCCCAACTCCACTTCAACTCCTCATTTACTTCATTTCCAATTCCTAATACTCAAGCTTTAGCAACAATGGTGGGAGAGATGGGAAATTAAAACTCAAGCCCTAGTTTTCTTTTGCAAATCAAGTTCTAGCTCCAAACTAATAGAAGAACCCATTGGTAAGCTTCTCATCTTCTTCTCCAACTCATTCTCTTATCATTTGAGAAATTCCTAAACCTAACTTTGGGAATGTTCTTCTTTTAAAGCTTAGAATCAAGCTTATCGAGTTGGATTTGAAGAGTGGTTGATTCTCCTTTGCTTTCAAGCTTCTTCTTTATTTGTGTGATTTCAAAGGTGAGATTTTTATCTCACATCTATGACTATAATTATCTTTGGTTGTTGGGTATGAATTCCTAACACTTCTTCATGTGCATGTGCTCTTGATTTGGATTGGTTTTGTAAATATTTCAATTTTTGGGTTTTTAAATCAAATTTGTGTGAAATCCTTTTATGGATGTTTGATCATGCTTTTGGTGATGCATGGAGGAGCATATAGGGCCGGGTTGCCGATTGGCATAAACCCTTAGAGCCAATGTTCGTCCGGTTGCATTTTGGAAGAGTTTGCTCTTCATTTGGATAGGCTGAAAAACAGCTCAGGCAAGATTCAGTCGACTGAAAAGTCTGTTCAGTCGACTGAACATGGAACCCAAAAGTTTCCAGGCATGATTCAGTCGACTGAATCCTCTGTTCAGTCGACTGAAACTGGAAACAGAAAGTTTCCTGAACCTGGAAAATTTCCAGGCACAGGGTCAGTCGACGGAAAACTCTGTTCAGTCGACTGAACCTGCTGTTTGAGTCCATTTTGCCTTTTTGGATTGAATTTCCAATTTAAATCGATTCGTGATGATCCTATTTGTTGTTATCATTTATTATGACTTTGATGACTTCTTTTTAGGGATTTTTGAATATCCATTTCGATGGATTCTTTATCGGTTTCTTTGGATTTTATTCACATCTTCGTATTTGAATTTTAGTGATTGATTGTTCCTACAATCTTCTTTGTGATTTGTCACTTTAAAAATATAAAGGTTTCGATACTAATAGTAAATATCAAAACTCTTTCTTCAAATGATTTCAACACTATTTTATTACAAAGCTCGTTTTCTCAAACCGATTTCCAATCTATTAGTATATACAAACCTTTACCTCACTCGTATGAGAAATCTAATTAAACGATGTAGTAAAACAAGTGGTATGAAATGCTTGCGTTTACTTCGTCGGTTAATTCTTGGACTTGTTCGATTGAATCTCTTGTGACAATTTTCTAGTGGAGATCTACAATTTGTTCGTAAATATTTAAGTTAAGCTAGTGGTTATGGGACATGAAACTAAGCTCATATATTTACTAGCTTACTGTAATTGACACTTCTTGATGATCATGACGATCATTTTTGTGATTTAGACTAGCAATGTGCGATGTCTCTTTGTCTACGAGGGAGACTAAACCCCGTTTGTGTGAGTTTCAACTCACATATGTGGGGTAGCGCCCCATGTCCTTCGGGTCGTTCGTGTGTCAAAAATTAATGGCTAGCTACCATGAGATAGCGTCTCGTTCATGTGATACATATGTTGGTGAGTTTTCATGCTCCCGTTCGTGTGATAGGCCTCCCCCCTATTTTATATAATTTCTGGATTTCGTGTGTCGAATTCTGGAATTTTCTTCTTCACCTATTTTTGTGATTTCTATTGATATGATTTATCAATTTTTGTGCATAGGTGAATTCGTGTGTCATTGACTGGATTTCTTGAGATGATTTCTAGAATTTGTGCTTCACCAATTTTCGTGATTTCCATTGATAAGTTTTATCAATATGTGTGCATTGGTGAATTTGTGTGTCATTGACTTTTGTGATTGACATTGATATAATCGTCAATATTTATGGTTTGGTGAACGAAATAAGGTGTATGACATTTCCTTTGATTCTTGTGCAGATTTGGTGATATTGATTTATCTCTTGTTGATTTTCAATTACTTATATATATCACAGCTTGGCATTGTGATTATTATGCATTTAGTCATATCTCTTATTCTATATCGCTTCATCGGATATTTATAGCTAGACTGATCCATTTATTATTTTCTTATTAAATAATACTCGGGTCAGACAGAGATGTTACAGGTGCTTCTGCTTGACTTCTCCCCAGGGATTCATTACTCTGACATTTGGCTAACTACTTAGATTAGTAGTTTATTTTGTTATATACACTTGAGATATAGACTCATAGTTGAATTCTTTTGTATAGCACGTGTTGCTATTCTTTTGTATTATTGTGGATCTTTTTGACCACTACTCTGCTATACACTTTCATGTGTTAATTATATATTCATATCTTTTTCCGCTTTTGTGATATGAATTATCTGTGAATGATTTGTGTTATGCTTATTTCTATATTTGTTTCGAAGATTACTATAGCCACTGTGTAATAGCTTTGAGTTTGTGTCGGTATGTCGGATTTCCTCTTGTGATGAAAAGTTATATTTTTATCTGGCATATCGGTGCTCGCCCAAAGAAATTATACGGATGGTCGCTCCTCAACAGCCTTATTCTCCGTGCTAGTTGACAGCATTAGTCCATAGTGTTCTTGGCTAGCGTGGGTATAAAGGTGGGGCGTCACAGCTTGGTATCAAAGCCAAACTTCGGAACAATATGGAATATTATAACAAGGATCGTCATCCTAAGTCCATCTTAGGAGTCGTGCTTTAGTATTTACTTCGAGTCTTCGTACCGATTCATCCTATTTTCTTTTATGATTCCTTATTTTATCTATCAAGATTGCTTGATATTCATTAGTGAATAATCTTCTCCTTGTTCTTCTTTCTTTCTAAAGGAAGAGAAATGTCTAGACCACGCCGCCCCAGAGCCGTACCATCTAGCACTCCGCCCTAGGATGGAGTTTTTATGACTGCTCAACAGCTTCTTGATTTAGTGACGAATGCTCAAGCAGCTGGAGCTAACCCGGAACCTACTCACCCAAAGTCGGGATTTGCACGCTTGTGCAGCGATTACACTAATTTGGGTGGGGAGCCATTCAAGGGTTCCGAAACTATTATTGAAGTACAGGCTTGGCTAAGGTCATGTGATCGAATCTTTTCTCGCATGAATCTTATTGACCTTCACTAAGTTCAGGTGGCCTCTAGTATGCTCCGAGAAAGAGCATTGGACTGGTACGAGCTTCTTATTTCTGAGATTAATGAAGCAGATCTCACCTGGGAGCAATTCCGGGAACGCTTCGAGTTGAAATTTGTACCAGAAGCAGAGAAAGTGACATTGGCTCGACGATTTATAGACCTTGTTTAAGGTGAGTCCTCCGTGACTGATTACGTCGCCTCCTACGAGTCGCTTTCCAAATATAGGGTTGAATACATCAACACCCCTTTAAAGAAGAACCAGAGGTTCGTCTGTGGCTTAAACAGAAATCTCAAGAAGCCATTACTTCTAAAGTTAGAAGTTTCTTGCGACCAACTCGTTGATATCGCACTTCGTCTTGAAGAGGCGGATAGGGAGAATGATGTTGACGTGGTGGGTTCCAAACCAAACTTCAACAACAGAGGCCAAACAAATTCAAAGGCCCTTATCCCAATAAGAAAGGGAGGCAAGCAACTCCTGCTGAAAAGACCTTTTCCTCTACTCAAGGGAAATGCTATAATTGTGGTTCGAAAGACCATTTTGCGAACAAGTGTTCAAAGCCTCGTACTTTTCGCTATTGCAAAAGCCCGGACCATTTTATGCATGTATGTCCCAAACTTAAAAATAGGAAGGAGGGAAAGCTTAATGTTGCTCAAGCCCCTGGCAACACATCTCGTAGCCAAGGTATTTCTCATTCTATTCTGGATGGAATTATTTTATTTCGTGATCATCCTATTCGAGTTCTTTTTGATACGGGTGCGTCCCATTCTTTTATATCAAAAGAACTTGTTGATACTTTTTCTTTGGATGTTTTGTGTTTAATGACTTCTTTGAGAATTGCGAATCCGGTTGGTGGATCCGCGATAATCAGTTTATTGTGTAAAGATGTCGAGATTATTTTGTGTGATTTTTCTTTCCGAGCTGATTTGCATGTTGTGCGCTACTTAGGCTTTGGAATGATTTTGGGAATGGATTTGCTTAACCGTTATGAAGCTAATATCATATGTCCTGAGTGGACTATTCATCTTCGACATCCTCAATCTGTTAAGCAGATTTCTATTAACCTTAAAGATTCGGATTCCAGCTTGGTTGCATCTTTATATTCTTTAAATCCTCGTGATGACGATAATGATGATGAGGAAGATATTATTTCTCTTATTCACGTTGTTCGTGAATTTTCCGACATATTCGAGCCCTTTTAGGATTACCACCTAAGTGAGCAATTGAGTTCAGAATTAATCTCATTCCTGGAGCTCAACCTGTCACTCGTCCTCCTTATCGTTTGTCCAATAAAGAAAATGAGGAGATGCGCATACAATTATCCGATTTGGAAACGAAGCAATTTATTCGCTCAAGTTCCTCGCCTTGGGGAGCTTCGGCTATTTTCGTGAAGAAATCCGATGGTACACTTAGGCTTTGCGTTGACTACCGCAAGCTTAATGATCTTACTATCAAAAACAAATATCCTTTACCTCGGATTGATGATCTATTCGATCAACTTAGTGGTGCTAAAGTCTTTTCGCAATTGGACTTAGCTACTGGATTCCATCAGCTTCGTATTGCAGAGGATAGCATTCCTTTGACATTGTTCCGTACTCGTTATGGATCTTATGAATGGCTTGTTATGCCATTTGGTCTAATGAATGCTCCGGCTTATTTCGTTGACCTTATGAATAGAGTTTTCAAAGACTTCCTCGATCGGTTTGTTCTCATCTTCATTGATGATATTCTTGTGTATTCAAAAACCGAGGAGGAACATGAGAAGCATCTTCGGATTGTGTTGGAAACTCTTAGGAGTAATCAATTAAAAGCAAAATTTTCTAAATGCCATTTTTGGCAATCTCGTGTGAAGTTTCTCGGTCATATTATTTCCGAATCCGGAATTTCCGTGGATCCTTCAAAGGTTGAAGCGATTCAAGATTGGAAGAGACCGGAGAGTGTGACGGAGATTCATAGTTTTCTTGGATTGGCGAGTTATTACCGCCGTTTTATCAAAGACTTTTCTAAGATTGTCGTGCCTCTCACTAGCTTAACAAAGAAAGGCGTTAAATACATTTGGTCAGACAAATGTGAAGCTTCTTTCCAGAAATTGAAAGAACTCCTTTCCGATGCTCCTATTCTCGTTATTCCCGAGGGGAATCAAGATTTCGTTATTTATACCGATGCTAGTCGCATTGATTTGGGTGCCGTTCTTATGCAAAAAGAATGTGTTATTGCTTATGCTTCAAGGCAATTGAAGCAGGCCGAGACTAGATATGCCACACATGATTTAGAGCTCGCGGCTATTGTTTTCGCTCTTCGAATTTGGCGTCATTATCTATTTGGGGAGAAATTTATTCTTTATACTGATCATAAGTCCTTGAAGTATTTATTCTCTCAAAAGGAACTTAATTTGCGTCAACAGCGATGGCTCGAATTTCTTGCACCTTATGATCTTGATATCCTTTATACTCCCGGTAAGGGCAATCGTGTCGTCGATGCTCTTAGCCGTAAACAACAAGCTGTTGTTTCTATGATGATATCCGAATGGAACGATCTCGAGATCTTATCCACTTGTGAGATTCGAGAGTGCGTATCCGATTTATGTTCATCGTTTGTTTTATGTAGCCTTGAGGCTCATCCTTCTCTTTTAGACCGCATTCTTGAAGCTCAAAGGCTAGATCCCGACTTGGATCTTCTTGGCAAAAATTTTAAGGATAAAATTGATATTGAAGGTTTGAAAGACTTTGATATCGATTCTCGTGACGGCATTCGAAAATTTGGTAGACTTATTGTGCCAAATATTAGTGATCTTCGTAAAGATATTTTAGAAGATTCACATCGTTCTAAATTTACCATTCATCCCGGTAGTAGTAAAATGTACGCGGATATGAAGCGACTTTATTATTGGGAGGGAATGAAACTTGACATCGCTAACTTCGTTAAGCGTTGCACGACTTGCCAACTCGTTAAGGCCGAACATCAAAGGCCCGGTGGGTTATTGCAACCTTTAGAAATTCCAATTTGGAAGTGGGATCAAATTTCCATGGATTTTACAGATGGCCTTCCCCGTTCTCGTTCGGGTCATGATAGCTTATGGTGATTGTTGATAGACTTACTAAATCCGCCCATTTTATTCCCGTTCGGTCTAACCGAACCGTTCGTCTTTTGGCCAAGCTCTTTGTTAAAGAGATTGTTAAATTACATGGAGTTCCTACTTCTATTGTTAGTGATCGTGATCCATTGTTTACTAGTGGATTTTGGAAGAGTCTTCAAAAAGCTTTGGGAACGAAGCTTAATTTTAGCACCGCTTATCACCCCCAGTCCGATGGACAAACTGAACGTGTGAATCAAACACTTGAAGATCTTCTTCGTGCTTGTGTGCTTGATTTCGGTGGAAGCTGGGAAGATCATATTCCTCTTGTTGAATTTTCCTATAATAATAGCTTCCAATCTAGTATTGGTATGGCACCTTTTGAGGCACTCTATGGAAGGCCATGCCGATCTCCTTCTTGTTGGCTTGAGGCCGGTGAGAAGCTGGTTTTAGGTCCAGATTTGGTTCGGGATTCCATAGAGAAAATTGACCTTATTCGACATAGGATGAAAGAAGCCCAGAGTAGACAAAAATCCTATGCCGATAACCGGAGAAGGAAATTAGAATTTTCTGTTGGAGATCTTGTTTTTATTCACGTTTCACCTATGAAGGGTGTTGTTCGTTTCAGTCGATCGGGAAAGTTAGCGCCTCGATATATTGGGCCATTTCCTGTCGCTGAACGTATTGGTTCCTTGGCATATCGCCTTTCCTTACCGGCTCAGTTTTCTGCCATGCATGACGTGTTTCACGTTTCTCAATTACGGAAATGCCTTCGAGATTCCGATTCTATTTTTGAGCCCGGTGTTGTGGAAGAGATTGAAGTTTCGCCCAATTTAACTTATGACCAACATCCTATTCGTATTATTGCTTCGGAGGTCAAGCGCCTTCGAAATAAAGATGTTTCGCTTGTTAAAGTTCAACGGTCTTCAAATCCTAAGGATTTTTCTTGGGAGTCTAGAGAGTTCATCGAGCGAAAACATCCGGACTTACTTTCTCATACTCTTTGAGGTGAACTTCTTATTTCAATCTTCTTTTGGGTTGAATATGCTTTTATGGTTGTTACTTTATATTCTCTTCTTCAATATTGCGAGGACGCAATTTCTTTAAGGAGGGGAGTCTGTAACAACCCGAATATGTTATGATTTATATATTTAAATGTTTTATTTAAATATGGTATCGTAGTCGGATTTTAGTCCGAAAAGCTACTTTTTGCATACGGTCGAATTAGGACTCGGGACCACTCCCATTGAGTTTAAAATGCCGTTTGCGACCTTTTTGAGTATAAGCTTCGATAAGTTTGGAGAAAGTTGAATTTTGCTACTTTTTGCTTAGGGCTTTGGTTTGGGCTGAGCCCAATAACCCCACTTATGTATTCAGTCCCAACTCCACTTCAACTCCTCATTTACTTCATTTCCAATTCCTAATACTCAAGCTTTAGCAACAATGGTGGGAGAGATAGGAAATTAAAACTCAAGCCCTAGTTTTCTTTTGCAAATCAAGTTCTAGCTCCAAACTAATAGAAGAACCCATTGGTAAGCTTCTCTTCTTCTTCTCCAACTCATTCTCTTATCATTTCAGAAATATCTAAACCTAACTTTGGGAATGTTCTTCTTTTAAAGCTTAGAATCAAGCTTATTGAGTTGGATTTGAAGAGTGGTTGATTCTCCTTTGCTTTCAAGCTTCTTCTTTATTTGTGTGATTTCAAAGGTGAGATTTTATCTCACATCTATGACTATAATTATCTTTGGCTGTTAGGTATGAATTCCTAACACTTCTTCATGTGCATGTGCTCTTGATTTGGATTGGTTTTGTGAATATTCCAATTTTTGGGTTTTTAAGTCAAATTTGTGTGAAATCCTTTTATGGATGTTTGATCATGCTTTTGGTGATGCATCGAGGAGCATATAGGGCCGGGTTGCCGATTGGCATAAACCCTTAGAGCCAATGTTCGTTCGGTTGCATTTTGGAAGAGTTTGCTCTTCATTTGGATAGGCTGAAAAACAGCCCAGGCAAGATTCAGTCGACTGAAAAGTCTGTTCAGTCGACTGAAACTGGAACCCGAAAGTTTCCAGGCATGATTCAGTCGACTGAATCCTCTGTTCAGTCGACTGAAACTGGAAACAGAAAGTTTCATGAACCTGGAAAATTTCTAGGCACAGGGTCAGTCAACTAAAAACTCTGTTCAGTCGACTGAACCTGCTGTTTGAGTCCATTTTGCCTTTTTGGATTGAATTTCCAATTTAAATCGATTCGTGATGATCCTATTTGTTGTTATCATTTATTATGGCTTTGATGACTTCTTTTTAGGGATTTTTGAATATCCATTTCGATGGATTCTTTATCGGTTTCTTTGGATTTTATTCACATCTTCGTATGTGAATTTTAGTGATTGATTGTTCCTACAATCTTCTTTGTGATTTGTCACTTTAAAAATATAAAGGTTTCGATACTAATAGTAATATCAAAACTCTTTCTTCAAATGATTTCAACACTATTTTATTACAAAGCTCGTTTTCTCAAACCGATTTCCAATCTATTAGTATATACAAACCTTTGCCTCACTCATATGAGAAATCTAATTAAACGACGTAGTAAAACAAGTGGTATGAAACGCTTGCGTTTACTTCGTCGGTTAATTCTTGGACTTGTTCGATTGAATCTCTTGTGACAATTTTCTAGTGGAGATCTACAATTTATTCGTAAATATTTAAGTTAAGCTAGTGGTTATGGGACATGAAGCTAAGCTCATATATTTAATAGCTTACTGTAATTGACACTTCTTGATGATCATGACGATCATTTTTGTGATTTAGACTAGCAATGTGCGATGTCTCTTTGCCTACGAGGGAGACTAAACCCCGTTTGTGTGAGTTTCAACTCACATATGTGGGGTAGCGCCCCATGGCCTTCGGGACGTTCGTGTGTCAAAAATTAATGGCTAGCTACCATGAGATAGCGTCTCGTTCGTGTGATACATATGTTGGTGAGTTTTCATGCTCCCGTTCGTGTGATAGGCCTCCCCCCTATTTTGTGTGATTTCTGGATTTCGTGTGTCGAATTCTGGAATTTTCTTCTTCACCTATTTTTGTGATTTCTATTGATATGATTTATCAATTTTTGTGCATAGGTGAATTCGTGTGTCATTTACTGGATTTCTTGAGATGATTTCTAGAATTTGTGCTTCACCAATTTTCGTGATTTCCATTGATAAGTTTTATCAATATGTGTGCATTGGTGAATTTTTGTATCATTGACTTTTGTGATTGACATTGATATAATCGTTAATATTTATGGTTTGGTGAACGAAATAAGGTGTATGACATTTCCTTTGATTCTTGTGTAGATTTGGTGATATTGATTAATCTCTTGTTGATTTTCAATTACTTATATATATCACAGCTTGGCATTGTGATTATTATGCATTTAGTCATATCTCTTATTCTATATCGCTTCATCGGATATTTATAGCTAGACTGATCCGTTTATTATTTTCTTATTAAATAATACTCGAGTCAGACCGAGATGTTACAGGTGCTTCTGCTTGACTTCTCCCTAGGGATTCATTACTCTGACATTTGGCTAACTACATAGATTAGTAGTTTATTTTGTTATATACACTTGAGATATAGACTCATAGTTGTATTCTTTTGTATAGCACGTGTTGCTATTCTTTTGTATTATTATGCATCTTTTTGACCACTACTCTGCTATACACTTTCACGTATTAATTATATATTCATATCTTCTTCCGCCTTTGTGATATGAATTATCTGTGAATGATTTGTGTTATGCTTATTTCTATATTTGTTTCCGAAGATTACTATAGACACTGTGTAATAGCTTTGAGTTTGTGTCGGTATGTCGGATTTCCTCTTGTGATGAAAAGTTATATTTTTATCTGGCATATCGGTGCTCGCCCAAAGAAATTATACGGATGGTCGCTCCTCAACAGCCTTATTCTCCGTGCTAGTTGACAGCATTACTCCGTAGTGTTCTTGCCTAGCGTGGGTATAAAGGTGGGGCGTCACATAATGGGTTCGAACGTTCTGTCAAAGGGCTCTGGTTCGTGCATTTTCCTAAGATTCTAGTGACGATGACGTGGCAGGGGAGGTAAAGTGTTCTTCTTTTTTTTATTTTTTTGAAATCCAAACACACTAATCATCATAACTTTTTCATTCGTGATCCAATTTACGCGCGGTTTTCTCCGCTAGGTTTGTATTGGAATTCTGGACATTTTGGCGCTGATTTGGATGAATTCTGAGACTGTCCAATTTTTTGGGTTTAAATTGGATTTAAATTCAATTTGAATTCAAAAGGTGGGTGTTTTAACCTACTCACAGCTTCTAAATTTTTTTATGTTCGTTAAATTTAATTTATGTTGTGATTTTGAATTTATTTACGACTGTTTGTATATTTTTAAATCATCATCTCAGTCAATTGCATTTATTTAAATAAAACTGTTATTTAATTTATTTTTGCATATAAACTGCCAGCCAGATAGATTGTTAATTTATTTTTGAATATAAACTATCAGTAATTACCTGTTATTTATTATATGCTCTATATTGATGTTATTGTTTAAATTGGATGATGATTGTAATAAATGGTTGATGATTGATATTGGATGAATGGATGTTGTATTTTATATTGTTTTAAACTGCAAATTTGTTGTGCACTTTATTTCTTTCAGGATTGCGGTTTGAAATGATATATAATCGTATTTTTTATTTTAAATTATGGATTGAAATGATAAATATCCGTATCACTTGACCATAGGGTAGAAAATTATATACAGACACCGTGGTCTATATATAAAAATATTTTGAAATGATTTTCTATTGTTTTGTAAAGAAATATATGGTTTTATGAGATAGTGATTTGGATATTTTATAAATGTTATTTTATATATAGTTAAATTCTGGGTTTTAAGCTATGTATAAAATTGATTTGAAGTATAAAAGAAGTTAATGATTAAGTTTGATTTTATTGAGATAAAATATGATTAAGCATTCATTTAAATTAAATTTCTGGAGTTTATAAGGACTTACATGAGAATAAGGTTGGAAGATGAACATGGAATTTATTTGGAATTTAATAATTTAGAATTTTAAATGGTATGATTTTTTTACTTGATTTTTGTTTAGAGTAATTTAAATGAATACCAAGTTAATTTAAATGAATATATCAAGTTTAATAAATTGAAAGGATATCTAGTTGTTGAATTTAAAAGTTTTCTTAAATTATATTGGATTTATTAGGTAGACATTTCAAATCTAAATAATAGTAATTAAATTTGATATATATGGAATTATCAAAGAATTAATGTTGAAATGGTGGAATATGTAAAGCTTTGAATTTTATGAAAATTGGAATGGTTTAATTGGAGGTTCAAATTGGTATTTGGAATTTATTTGTGAAATTTAAAAAGCTATTTCATTATATATAGTAATTTAGTATTTAAACCATTTAAGTATTCGAAGTTATATTTCAAAGCTATGGGGTTCAAGGTATATAGATTTGAAAGTACTATGATTTTGGAAAAGGATATATTTTGAAATAAAAATGATATCATATTGATTTGAGTTTTTAAAACGGAAATGATATCGTATTTATATAGTTTGAAATGGATATTATATTCTGGTTTTGAAGTATAAATTATTTTGAAATGACCGCGGTGTTATAATAATGTTTGGTTGTTAAAGAGACCGGGATCGGAAGTTGTCATACTCTCTGCCGACTCCGAAAACCAATTTAACAACCGTGTACGCGGTGGAGATTCTAGAATGAAGTAGGATGGTGGTGGCACTTCCTTTGAGGTAAATACATGGACCCGACTCCCGTGAGTTGGCATAAGGTGGCTAAAACAGGAGCGATCGATGGGCTAATGAGGTAGCACCTTTGATCGGACACATCCCTTCGATATTATACTTTGACCTTTGGATTTATTCAGTGGCCACTTTTGATTTCTTTGATTTAGGGGTGTGGCTTGAGGTGGGCGGTAGCTTCGGCTATGCGTTACCACCGGCTCGGAAGCGTAATTGGTATATCTACCCTGGCCTTGCCTAGTTGTGCCGTGCCACCTACCCTAGCGTGCCTTATACGATTTTGCTTTGTACCATACCTATGAAGCGCCCTCTGACGATGCCCGGTACGGGGGAGATTACGGTACTGTATAGACTATGGGAATATAAAAGTGTGTTAAGGGCTATATGGGTAACCCCTTAACGTTATTTTCTGTATATTATACCTTACTTTAGACACTACTATAATAGTGTATATTACTACATAGTAGATAGTTTAACGGATCCTTAGGAGATGTGAATCCCAAAGATCTCTTAAGTTACCGCACTCACGTTAGACACTGGGTAGGAGATTTCAACTCCCATAAATATCTCTGACGCCGTTTCGCTCATATTATTTACCGTTGATTTAACTTACATAAGATCTTTTAGTTCTGACTTGAGTGTTTTGTCTTTTCAATTCGCTCGGGTCATCCTGAGCATTTCAGGAATTGAAGGCCATATTTCTGGACAACGAAGACGAAGATTTAATCATTACTAATATTTACTATAGTGTTCTCATATTTTTCCGCTGCATTGTTATTACTCCTTGTTATGTGTAACTCTGATATATATTTTATAAGAATAATCGAATATTTTGTAAACAGCTTCATGAACTGTATATTTGATTATTATATTTTATCGTTCCGCTGCAAGATTCTATTTTTATTTATTTTTCTTTCTCTGCTTTTTCTTATTTACCTCATAACAATCCATCCTTCTGTATGCTTTAAGTCTGACGTGTGTGATTTATCGTCGATTTAAACCGTGCAAAAAGGCGGGACGTTACAGTGTAAGTCGCTTGGAATTTGCCAGAAATTGGGGTATAAGGGTTGCGGCGGAGGTGGTTCTAGCCACCGGAAGGGCGCACGAGGCCGAGTTAGGGTCGGCCTGGGTCGTGGAGACCAGCTTGGATTTGGGTGTCATTGTTCGTGATGGTGCTGGATTTTGGTCAAAGGCGGCTGGAGCTTGCGTGCACGCGTTCTAGGGTTCGAAGGATATGTTACTGCGCGTGTGTGCAGAGACAAAGAGAGTGATGTGGTAATTAATGTATTATTTAATTTAATTTAATTTAAATTCTGAAACTTTTATCTGCAATGACTTTCATATACGAGGTCCGTTTCACGCACGATTTGCTCTGCTAGGATCGTATTGAAATTCCGGACATTTTGACGCTGGTTTGGATAGATTCTGAGACTATTCAATTTTTGGGTTTAAATTCAATTTAAATTCAAAAGGTGAGTGTTTTAACCCACTCACAACTTCTAAAATTTCTTATGTTTGTTAAATTGATATATGATGTGATTAGAAATTGATTTATGACTGTTTGGCATATATTTTTTTATCATCATCTCAGTTAAATTGAATTTATTGAACTTAATTGTCACTTAATTTTTTATTGCTTAATAACTACCAGTTAAATTGTCATTTAATTTATTATTGCACAATAACAGCCAGTTAAATTGTTATTTAATTTATTATTGCATATAAACTGCTAGTTAAATAGTTATTTAATTTATTATTAAATATAAACTGCCAGTAAATACATGTTGCTTATTATCTGTTAATTATTGATGTATTGTTTGAATCGGATGATAATTGTGAGAAATGGTTGATGATTGATATTGGATGAATGGACGTTGTATTTTATATTGTTATAAACTGCAAGTTGTTATGCATTTTTATTTCATTCGGGATTGCGGTTTGAAATGATATATAACAGTATTATTATTTTAAATTACGGATTGAAATGATAAATATCTGTATCACTCGACCATAGGGTAGAAAATTTTATACAGCAACAGTGGTCTATATATAAAAATATTTTGAAATGATTTTCTCTCTATGGTTTTGTAAAGAAGTATGTGGTTTTATGAGATATTGATTTGGATATTTTATAAACGTTATTTTATGTACAGTTAAATTCGTGGTTTTAAGCTATGTATAAAATTGGTTTAAAGTATAAAAGAAGTTTAATAATAAAGTTTGACTTTATTAAGATATAATATGGTTGAGTATTTATTTAAATTATATTTCAAGAGTTATAATAACTTAAATGAGAATAAGGTGTGAAGACAAATATTAAATTGATTTGAAATTAATAAAATTGGGACTTTAAAGGTATGATTTTTATAACCGGATTTTGGTTTAAGATGAATTAAACGAATATTTCAAGTATAAATAAATGGAAGTAAATATTTAGTTATTTGTAATTTGAGTTTTATTTAAATGAAAATGGATTTATTATGCAAATATTTCAAACATAAAAATAGAACATTGAATCGACGAATAGTAATTACCATCTTAATTTTGAAATTGTTTAATACTCAAAATTTGAAATATATTGAAATTGAAATGGTTTATTTAAACTGAAAGTTAGTTGAAAGTTATGAATCGAGATATAATTTAAACTGAATAAAATTGTGAAGTCGAGGAAATTATTTTACTTTATAAAATAATTTTTAATTCAAACTATTTTATTTTATATACTGTTTGAATATCCAAACCATTTAAGTTTGGAAGTTGGAGTTTAGAAGCTATGAATTTCGAAGGATTATGTTTTGAAAGCTTATATTTCAAGCATTTGGTTTCAAAATATTATTATTTTGAAAGTTCTATGATTTTGGGAAAGATGATATATTTGAAATAAAAATGATATTACATTGATTTGGGTTTTATAAAAATGATATCATATTGATTTGGGTTTTAAAACGGAAATGATATCGTATTTATATGGGTTTGAAATGAATATTTTTTTTCTGTTTTTCAAAGTATAAACTATTTTGAAAAGATCGCGGTGTTATAATAATGTTTGGTTGTTAAAGAGACCGGGATCGGAAGTTTTCATACTCTCTGCCAACTCCGAAAACCACTTTAACAACCGTCCACGCGGTGGAGATTCCAGAATGAATTAGGATGGTGGCGGCATTCCTTTGAGGTATATTCGTGGACCCGACTCCCGTGAGTTGGCATAAGGTGGATAAAACAGGAGCGATTGACGGGCTAATGAGATAGCACCTTTGATCGGACACATCCCTTCTGTGACGTCCCAGAATTTGTAACAATTTAAATTGGAATATTTAATTGATTGTAAATATTTAAAAAGTTAACTTTTAACTTGAATTCAAATATTTTATTAATAGCAATTAAGTTATTAGATTTAATAAACTGAAATTGGGTAAAATGTTGAATCTGGAGTTTTAAGCCTGTTAAAAATAATTTGAAGGCTTATAAAATTTATAATGATGATACTGTTGGTTGAAATTTAATTTAAAGGTGATTTGTTCAGTTTTGAAAATACATCGTTTAAATCGATATTTAAAAATAGCCTTCTGAGGCACAGTCTCGGAATTCAACGAAACAAGCTCCATTGGATCCATAATAGTTTGTTATTATCGGATTTCAAATTTCGTAGCATTTGGATTTACCATTTGCTCATACGGGTGAGAAACGCATTGAAATTGAAACCGAAAATTTAATATTTTAAATCGATTTATAAAGCTAGCTTCCACATATGATCAAATTAGCCTTCAAAACACGTTCCATTGTGTTCGGAACGCGGGTAAAACCTTACAATCACCTAGCGGCATTCCTTAAGAGGATTTCAAAATTTTAAGTGGCAATTAACGAGGCATTTTGGAAGTTTTATAATATAATAAAATTTGAAGTAAATTGGTCAAAGATATTTTTATTAACAAACACTTGTACGCAAGAAGCTATCCCCAAATTGATATTTTATCTCCGTCCCCTCTCTAATCTTAAAACAGAAATCGAACTCATAAAAAAATTAATAGCGAAATAGTTTCTTCCATGAATCGAATCGAGTTCGAGATTCGATCACTCGATTCGATCATGAATATTTGCGTGGGTTGAAAGCCAGGGAGGCCCACGTCTTCGTTCGAAGCCGAGTCGCTCGTGATGGAGTGGCGACGATGAGAAGATTGCGCGAGAGACTAGGGTTTATAAGGCTTTAGGAAGCCGTGTTGCAGTGCAGTAGGTCGGAGGTGTGGCTGTGGGCCGAAGTTTGGTGGATCGAGGTCGTAGAAATTTTTGGTAACGGCGACGCAAGCACAGGGTCTCGAGCTAGCATCTTCGTCAATCCATCTGGCAGCTAGTCGAGCTCGAGCTTTGGGTTCGTGGTGGCAGCGACAGTCAGGGAGGCTCATACTCGAACGAGAGTTTGGGTAGACGACTCGATATGGTATTTTCGAGTTATTTATTTAAGTTTGTATGTGAATGCATATATTCACATATTACAGTAAGCAGAAGAAGAAATTTACAAATCAGGTTCTCATGGTTCATATATTTATATATATTAAAGGAGTTTTACAGTAAAGTAAACTTGACCCCTTAAGCTGTTTTTATTTTAAATTAATGATTTTTTTTATGTTAAAAGTTTATATAAAAGTAAGATTTTAAGCCTATAGAAATTACATTTATATGCAGTTTGGGAATGAAGAAAAAATAAATTAAAATACATAGACACATTATTTAAACCTACCTGTTATTTTAAATAATGTATTTTAGTGATTAATTTGATTAATAAACTTATTTAGCTTATTTAGCCACTAAAAGATTTTTAAGAAGGAAATTATTGTTTTAAAATAAATTTATTAGTTAATTTAAGTATAAATGGTAATTGTGTAACGACCCAGAATTTTATTTAATTAAAATTTGAATATTTAATTAATTTTAAATATTAATAAGTGAATTTATAAGTCAAATAAATTTTTATTTGAATTATTGGATTTAATTGAATAATTAAATCAATAAATTAATATGTGAAATTATGGAAATAATTGAAAATTGAGTTAAATATGATTGAAAATGATTTGTAAAATTTTATTTTATCATATGGGAGTTAGAAAGATATTTTAGAACTTTTAAAAATCGAATTAAAAGTTTATTTGTGAAAATTGAATATTTTAATATTAAAATCGACTAGCGAAAATAGTCAATTTTTGAACAGTCTCAGAATTGAACGAAACCAGTTCCATTGGATCCGTAATAGTTAGTTATTACCGGATTTCAATTTTCGTGTCAATCGGAGCTATCGTTTGATCGTGGCAGCTCGAAACGCATCGAATTGTTTTTAATTTAAATTTGACGAGTGAAAATAGCCATTTTTCAAAAAGTCTCGGATTTCGACGAAACCAGTTTCATCGGATCCGTAATGTGATATTATTGTAAGGTTTCATATTTCGTGTCAATTGGATTTACCGTTTGTCCGGTACGAATTAAAACGCCTAGAAATCGATTTAAATCGGTTTGATTTAAATTGAGCGTTTACAGCCATAACTCGCACAGATTTCCGAATTAGCTTCCGAAACCTGTTCCATTGTGTCCGGAACGCGGGGTAAACCTTAGAAACGCTGGTTACGGCGCGTAAATCGGAGTTCGGAATTTCCGGATGAATAGTGTTCGATTTTCTTCTATAAATAGACACCCACACCCTTCATTTATTAAAAAAAAAAAAAAAATGAAACCCTAGCCGCCACCCCCCATGAACGGCCAGAAAGCTTCTACCTTCCTCCCTCCAAATCTTCTAATCCATGTATCGATTCAAGAAAGTTTCAACTAGGAAATCGTAGAGCACATCAAGTACTCCATATCCAACGGTGGAGATCATCTGAAGTGTTGTGGATTGGCGGCAAATTGGGCTCAAAGGTACGAAGTTGCGCATGGTTTTCGAGAGGCATAGGGTGGCCGAGCTTCACCACCTTGGGGCCGAACATAGCTCTTGGCATGGCGCTTCAAATGGTTGTAGTTTGATGAGGTATCGTCGAGTATGGAGATGGTGATATTTAACCCTAATCTAGGGTGTTGGGTTCGGCTATACGAGCATGTCGCGTGCGTAAACGGAGTGGGAAAGGAGAAGATCATGTGCGGTCCAGATGCAAGGGACCAGGGGATCTACGGTGATAAATTGAATAGGTTTATAATATTAAAATTTATGTTGAATTGTTTATATAAAATCGTGTACAAACTTATAAAAATCATAACTTTTTCATACGAGGTCGAAAACGCGCGAAACCAGTTGCGTTGGAATCGTATGGACGAGCACTACGCGATGGAGATGGATTGGAGTCGTTTGGAGTTAGTGAGAATTTCGGGTAAAATTAAACGTCCGTTTAATTTTATTCGAAATAAATCGCTAAAACGAAATTGGAATCAAGGTGAGAACTTCTCACTCAATCGAATCAGTTTTGATTTTATTTTAAATAGTTAGATTTAAAATATTTGAATGCATGTTTGAATGTTGATTGATATCTATTTATTGTTAAAATAGACATTATACGCCGTTAGTAAGCGGATGCTATTTATTAAAAACATATACCGCGAATATTTCATAAACAGTGAAATTGGTATTATATATAGTAGCAATATATATATATTGGCATATGTATATATTGGAATTATTGATTTCCCGCAATTTTTGTTTAGCGGATGAGACCCTATTGCGCCGTTATTAAGCGGGTAATATTTAATAAAAACATAAACCGCGATAATTTCGTACTGGAGCGAAATTGGTATTGTGCTAATGTTTTTGGATGCAGGAAAACAGGTTGGAGGGATCCAACTGGATTCCTCAACAGTATTTATTTGATTTCAGATATTTTGATATTTGATGGATTATCATATCGATATATGATATCGTTGTTGTCGTGATTGACTATTTGGTATGTAGCATCATTGGACCAAATTTGGAATTTTAAAATGATTTCAAAGTGATTTTTGAAAGTATACGTTTATAAAATATTTTTGGAATTGATTCATTTTAAATAAATAAACGTATAATTTTTAAAGTTATAAAAATTATGATTTTGAGAAATACGATTAAAGATTTATTTTTGAAAATTTGATGCTAATGATTTTATAAAATAGTTTAATCGGGATTTTAGAATTTATTGTGAAAAGTTGAAATATAGGATTTATAAAATTTAATTATTTTATAAATCAAAATGGTGGAAAAATAAAGGAGATTAAAGAAGTTTAAAGAATAATATAAATTAATTTATATTAAGAGATTTATAAATGGATATTTATAAATTGAAATATAGACATCATAAAACGAGTTTTTATAAGTGTTTGAATGAAGTGAAAATGAATTTCATAAATGAATGAAATTTATAGAATTATAAACGGTGAAGTTATAAATGAAACTTTATAAACAGTAGGTTTATAAAATTTATAAAGTTATAGAAAGAATGAATTTTGGATAAATAAACAATCTTATAAGTTATAAGATTTATAATTTGGAAAGTCTTAAAAAGAACGATTTTGTAAAATAATCGTTTTATAAGTATTTGACTTATAATATGAACTTTTGTTTTATAATTGAGTTATAAATCGAATAGATTAATAAAGGAGATTTATAAAGGAAGTTGTTATAAAATAATTAGAAATGGAGTTTATAAACGTTGTTTTATAAATTCGCAAACGACTTATTTTGATAAGTAAATTGTTGAAACCTATTAATGGAGTTATATTCACGTTTTGACTGTGAATAAATCCTTTGAAATAAAATGTATAGAAATGATGAAATTGATTAACGTAGTATATTCACGTTTTTGAATAGTGAATAATATGTTAAAGAAATTGTTTTGAATGTGATATTTGAAATAGAATTAAAACGATCTAACGATGTTTTAAAATATGTTGAGATTCAAAACCATAGATTTCAACATTTATTGTTGAAATAGACGTTTTCGAGAAATAGAAGGAAATAGTGGACTATAACACTGTGGTTATAGTAAATGATTTCCGAAAGGAAATGTTTTGTATAGTATTGGGATTTATATATCTGTCTTAAAAATTCGAATCCCTATACTAGTGATTTTGGGTTGTCGTAACGATGTTCTACGCAACATTCGTTTTGGCCCAAATAAATATGTTTAAGAGAATGATTTCCTTAAAGAATGAAATATGTACTTAATTTCGATTTAAGTATATTGAATATTTTCTAAGTGTTGAAAATAAATAAAATTTGTGAATTACTTATGAATAAATAAGTATGGAAATGTTTTCCAATATAAAGCGAATATTTTGAGAATTTATCTTTTTGAAGATAAATTGAAAAGGAATATTGAAATGAATAATTGGAATCGAATATTCATAGATATTTTGGATTATAAATTCACTATGGAATTTATAAAAGAAAGTGGGATTGGTTTAGAAAAATAAATATTGATTTATTTTTGAAATGTGAAATTATACATCTAGTAAAGATATTTTGGAAAATAAATAATTTGGAAAATTATTTGGAATCTGATGATGTGTGCATATCAATTGATAGTTCAATAACCGACTATCAATATTTCCCTTGAATGGGTAATTGATGTGAATTGTTTGAATTTGAATGCCACACTTATTTTTGAATAAGCGCTCAATGTTCGGGTTAACCGGGAAAGGACCATGGGGTCGTATAACCCATTCTGAATATGTGATACGTCGTTGTGAATTGCATTGAAGATCGGTGTTGAAGACCGAGTATTTGTGAAAGCGATAGGATGACCTATCGATTGTCTCTGCACTGGGTAGCTCCTGGTATAGAGATTTCCTTAAGTGATGGGAAATTCGATCGGGATTGTGAATACCCGGATTTGCAAGGGCTTCGTAAGAAGTGCCTTCGGTTTTGTTCGAGCCCGGAACAGACTTGTATGGATTGTATGTCTGACGTTACAAATTGAGATATAAAGCAGATTTCTTTCAAATATATTTCTGTTGGTGGCGGAGAATTTATTCTTTTAGCTTAACACCCTTCTCTGAGACGTACGTGCTCAGAGGTTATATAGTTGAAGTTATCAGCGATATATTCCCAATTTGGTAATGTGACATGCTGAGTGTTGCTGTAAATGATCATTGTGTTGATTATTTGTGATAGGATCATTTACTTGATCGTCTATCTTTGTGATCATTTCTATGATCATTTGTTGACCTAAAGCATGGCTTTTGTATAAAGTATGTTTTTGTGGACGTGACTTCGTCGAGCCTCACACCCCGTGAATGGTCAAAACAGGAAAGATGCGGCAAGGTTATGAGGGGTAGCGCCCTTTAGGATGTGTGCATTTCCTTCTGGAAAAGGGTGGTATCATGGTATGGAGCCCAGATACTTACTCATGTTGAAAACACTTTGTTATGATTGTGTGAATTGATTACGAGCGCTCGGTTGAAAGGTCCCAAAGGACCGGGGGATGGCATATTCGGTCAGTTGTTACTCAGTTAGGGGTAACCCGGCCTTGTGTTGGTAGAGATCCGGTTTGGTTCTCGGGGATGTCCATCCAGAGGCATTCTCATGTGGCAATGGGAAGTTCCTTGGCCTGATCATTCGTTGGAAATCCAAAGAAACAGTACGATCTTGTACGGTATTAGTTGTAGAACCTATCATTCACTTATGGTGTCGCAACACTGTTTGGATGGTAGCTATAGTAGGCATAAATGCGAAATGCCTATGCTGGCTAAGATTTATATCTTTACTTTTGAAGTGATTTTCTCTACACTATGCACTAGTAATAATATCAAATGTTCTTTTAAATGCGTATCAAGCATCTTTGACTATCATAAGGAGAAATCTCCTCCGATTCTGCGTTTGCATGTGTGTGTTTGCGGGAGGCCTTATGATAGTCTCATTTTTAAAAGCATTGCGAATTGACTTTCAAAATATTCCTCTATTTTGATTTTAAAGATAAATAAACTGTTTTGAGTTCCCACACCAGTCACATGACTGACTTGGAGTTTATTGTTTTCCTTCCTAAACTCTGGGTGCCCACCAATTTCCACACGGGCAGTCAAGAGTTAGGTTTATCAGGATATTCTGGATATTCTGGAGTTGCTGGAGGCAAGATGGATGGCATGGCGTATTACTTATATAGTATTTCTTTTTTCCGCTGCACTGTTGTTGTTGTTGTTGTACACTCTGATGATTTGATGTAATGAAACGTAATGTGTAAAATGTAATAACTGTTATAGTTCTTTGTTTAAAGATTATTCATTTATTTATTATATGTTGTTCCGCTGCGAATTGTGAGATTCTGATGTTGTTCTGTTGTGTTATTTCTTTCAGTTCTATTTTCTTTTTTTATTTTCTATCTTCTTATCTCTTCTTCTTTCTTTTCTTCTTCTTAAACCCTCAGTGTTCGGTTTTCCGTCGTTCGATTGCTCGGCAGTCGATAAAGTGAGTATCGATGTTGAATTTTCGAAAGATGAAGAATCGGGTCCTGACAATGCGGTATCAGAGCATATGGTTAAGCGACAACCATGGTTCTGTTGGGTATTACTCATTAGAGATAGAGTCAGTAGTACTCTAGAATGAGTTTGAGTGTAATAATAGCTATGAGAGCGTATTTGTTAGTGAATATGAAATTGTTTTATATTGTGATGATTGGTTTGTTGAATGGTATATAGATTCCGGTTAATACGAGTAATTAACGTTGTTGATAGGGATCTCTAAACACTTGAATAGAACAATTCGACATAATATTGTTTTAAATTTGGTAAATGAAATAATTTTACCTTGATTATATATTTTATATATGAAGAAATAATTTTTCAGAATTATTAAAGTGTATATAAGTTGATTGTTTAGTTGTTTGAATAATCTAAATAAAAGAATAATTGTATAAGTATAAAGAATTATAAGAATTGAATTATAATTAAAGTGATTGCAATTGTGAAATAAACTTATATATATAAGAAGTGAAACTATATGAATATATTTATAAATATGAGTTGAAATAAAAATGAATTGGTAATTGAATAGAATGAATGGATTGAATATTAATCAATTAAATGTGAATTTAGTTGATATGAAATAATGAATGTAAGTGTTAATTCATTAAAATCTAATGTTATTAGAAGTTGAAAGTTTGAATGAAAATCAATTAATTAAACCAAACTGAATGAATATAAGCAAAGGAATTTGGTTGTAGTTAATATACATTGGTTGTTATATGATTGTTAGATTGATTGTATATAATTCATTAAGTATTAATGAAATTGAAAGCTAAAGTAATTGAGATTCAATTGGAAGTTAAATGAATCTTGAATAGAAATGAATTTGAATTGAAAGTGAACCAACTTGAATATGAATTAGTGAATATAAACTAATTGAAAATGAATGTTAGTAAAAACATCCACTATTAATGAATCAAATGTGATTTGATATTGAAAACCTATTTCATTGAATATTAATGAGAATATAAATGAATATTGATTTGATAGTAGAATGATAGTTGGTTGATGGTTGAATATATAGCTTTTATTGCATTTGCTATGTTGACATATATAGTTATTATGTTGCTATATGTTATATATTGATACTATTGTCTACATGCATGTTCACATGTTGTTTGTTGAGTGATTAGTAGGTGCGGATCGCGTTTGCTTCGCATTTGGAGCTCGCTTTCGCGCTATATTAGCCGTATATGCTTGCTAATAAAATATAAGGTACATATCTCGGATTACATACCGTACTTTTATACTTTTTCCCTGCGGGATGCCTCATTACTTGATGAGATGTATATTTGTGATATATATACTGTCATTTTTTTTTGGATCGAGCCGCGCAAAGGAGACTATGGCGAATTTTTCCGAAAATTTAAGGTGTTAGAAAAAATTTGAGAAAAATTGGAAAGTTTTGAAAACTTTAACTTTGATTTAGAATTGAAAGTTAAACAATAGTAATTGTTTTTGAAAAGATAACTAAGTACGATTTGAAAACTTAGTAAAGTTATTATAAGAAGTTTAACTATGGATTTATGGAAAATTAATAAATTCTATAACTTTTCTCACTTAATAATTTCGAGGACGAAATTCTTTTAAGTGGGGAAGATTGTAACGACCCAGAATTTTATTTAATTAAAATTTGAATATTTAATTAATTTTTAATATTAATAAGTGAATTTATAAGTCAAATAAATTTTTATTTGAATTATTGGATTTAATTGAATAATTAAATCAATAAATTAATATGTGAAATTATGGAAATAATTGAAAATTGAGTTAAATATGATTGAAAATGATTTGTAAAATTTTATTTTATCATATGGGAGTTAGAAAGATATTTTAGAACTTTTAAAAATCGAATTAAAAGTTTATTTGTGAAAATTGAATATTTTAATATTAAAATCGACTAGTGAAAATAGTCAATTTTTGAACAGTCTCAGAATTGAACGAAACCAGTTCCATTGGATCCGTAATAGTTAGTTATTACCGGATTTCAATTTTCGTGTCAATCGGAGCTATCGTTTGATCGTGGCAGCTCGAAACGCATCGAATTGTTTTTAATTTAAATTTGATGAGTGAAAATAGCCATTTTTCAAAAAGTCTCGGATTTCGACGAAACCAGTTTCATCGGATCCGTAATGTGATATTATTGTAAGGTTTCAAATTTCGTGTCAATTGGATTTACCGTTTGTCCGGTACGAATTAAAACGCCTAGAAATCGATTTAAATCGGTTTGATTTAAATTAAGCGTTTACAGCCATAACTCGCACAGATGTCCGAATTAGCATCGGAAACCTGTTCCATTGTGTCCGGAACGCGGGGTAAACCTTAGAAACGCTGGTTACGGCGCGTAAATCGGAGTTCGGAATTTCCGGATGAATAGTGTTCGATTTTCTTCTATAAATAGACACCCACACCCTTCATTTATTAAAAAAAAAAAATGAAAATGAAACCCTAGCCGCCACCCCCCATGAACGGCCAGAAAGCTTCTACCTTCCTCCCTCCAAATCTTCTAATCCATGTATCGATTCAAGAAAGTTTCAACTAGGAAATCGTAGAGCACATCAAGTACTCCATATCCAACGGTGGAGATCGTCTGAAGTGTTGTGGATTGGCGGCAAATTGGGCTCAAAGGTACGAAGTTGCGCATGGTTTTCGAGAGGCATAGGGTGGCTGAGCTTCACCACCTTGGGGACGAACATAGCTCTTGGCATGGCGCTTCAAATGGCTGTAGTTTGATGAGGTATCGTCGAGTATGGAGATGGTGATATTTAACCCTAATCTAGGGTGTTGGGTTCGGCTATACGAGCATGTCGCGTGCATAAACGGAGTGGGAAAGGAGAAGATCATGTGCGGTCCAGATGCAAGGGACCAGGGGATCTACGGTGATAAATTGAATAGGTTTATAATATTAAAATTTATGTTGAATTGTTTATATAAAATCGTGTACAAACTTATAAAAATCATAACTTTTTCATACGAGGTCGAAAACGCGCGAAACCAGTTGCGTTGGAATCGTATGGACGAGCACTACGCGATAGAGTTGGATTGGAGTCATTTGGAGTTAGTGAGAATTTTGGGTAAAATTAAACGTCCGTTTAATTTTATTCGAAATAAATCGCTAAAACGAAATTGGAATCAAGGTGAGAACTTCTCACTCAATCGAATCAGTTTCGATTTTATTTTAAATAGTTAGATTTAAAATATTTGAATGCATGTTTGAATGTTGATTGATATCTATTTATTGTTAAAATAGACATTATACGCCGTTAGTAAGCGGATGTTATTTATTAAAAACATATACCGCGAATATTTCATAAACAGTGAAATTGGTATTATATATAGTAGCAACATATATATATATATATATTGGCATATGTATATATTGGAATTATTGATTTCCCGCAATTTTTGTTTAGCGGATGAGACCCTATTGCGCCGTTATTAAGCGGGTAATATTTAATAAAAACATATACCGCGATAATTTCGTATTGGAGCGAAATTGGTATTGTGCTAATGTTTTTGGATGCAGGAAAACAGGTTGGAGGGATCCAACTGGATTCCTCAACAGTATTTATTTGATTTCAGATATTTTGATATTTGATGGATTATCATATCGATATATGATATCGTTGTTGTCGTGATTGACTATTTGGTATGTAGCATCATTGGACCAAATTTGGAATTTTAAAATAATTTCAAAGTGATTTTTGAAAGTATACGTTTATAAAATATTTTTGGAATTGATTCATTTTAAATAAATAAACGTATAATTTTTAAAGTTATAAAAATTATGATTTTGAGAAATACGATTAAAGATTTATTTTTGAAAATATGATGCTAATGATTTTATAAAATAGTTTAATCGGGATTTTAGAGTTTATTGTGAAAAGTTGAAATATAGGATTTATAAAATTTAATTATTTTATAAATCAAAATGGTGGAAAAATAAAGGAGATTAAAGAAGTTTAAAGAATAATATAAATTAATTTATATTAAGAGATTTATAAATGGATATTTATAAATTGAAATATAGACATCATAAAACGAGTTTTTATAAGTGTTTGAATGAAGTGAAAATGAATTTCATAAATGAATGAAATTTATAGAATTATAAACGGTGAAGTTATAAATGAAACTTTATAAACAGTAGGTTTATAAAATTTATAAAGTTATAGAAAGAATGAATTTTGGATAAATAAACAATCTTATAAGTTATAAGATTTATAATTTGGAAAGTCTTAAAAGAACGATTTTGTAAAATAATCGTTTTATAAGTATTTGACTTATAATATGAACTTTTGTTTTATAATTGAGTTATAAATCGAATAGATTAACAAAGGAGATTTATAAAGGAAGTTGTTATAAAATAATTAGAAATGGAGTTTATAAACGTTGTTTTATAAATTCGCAAACGACTTATTTTGATAAGTAAATTGTTGAAACCTATTAATGGAGTTATATTCACGTTTTGACTGTGAATAAATCCTTTGAAATAAAATGTATAGAAATGATGAAATTGATTAACGTAGTATATTCACGTTTTTGAATAGTGAATAATATGTTAAAGAAATTGTTTTGAATGTGATATTTGAAATAGAATTAAAACGATCTAACGATGTTTTAAAATATGTTGAGATTCAAAACCATAGATTTCAACATTTATTGTTGAAATAGACGTTTTCGAGAAATAGAAGGAAATAGTGGACTATAACACTGTGGTTATAGTAAATGATTTCCGAAAGGAAATGTTTTGTATAGTATTGGGATTTATATATCTGTCTTAAAAATTCGAATCCCTATACTAGTGATTTTGGGTTGTCGTAACGATGTTCTACGCAACATTCGTTTTGGCCCAAATAAATATGTTTAAGAGAACGATTTCCTTAAAGAATGAAATATGTACTTAATTTCGATTTAAGTATATTGAATATTTTCTAAGTGTTGAAAATAAATAAAATTTGTGAATTACTTATGAATAAATAAGTATGGAAATGTTTTCCAATATAAAGCGAATATTTTGAGAATTTATCTTTTTGAAGATAAATTGAAAAGGAATATTGAAATGAATAATTGGAATCGAATATTCATAGATATTTTGGATTATAAATTCACTATGGAATTTATAAAAGAAAGTGGGATTGGTTTAGAAAAATAAATATTGATTTATTTTTGAAATGTGAAATTATATATCTAGTAAAGATATTTTGCAAAATAAATAATTTGGAAAATTATTTGGAATCTGGTGATGTGTGCATATCAATTGATAGTTCAATAACCGACTATCAATATTTCCCTTGAATGGGTAATTGATGTGAATTGTTTGAATTTGAATGCCACACTTATTTTTGAATAAGCGCTCACTGTTCGGGTTAACCGGGAAAGGACCATGGGGTCGTATAACCCATTCCGAATATGTGATACGTCGTTGTGAATTGCATTGAAGATCGGTGTTGAAGACCGAGTATTTGTGAAAGCGATAGGATGACCTATCGATTGTCTCTGCACTGGGTAGCTCCTGGTATAGAGATTTCCTTAAGTGATGGGAAATTCGATCGGGATTGTGAATACCCGGATTTGCAAGGGCTTCGTAAGAAGTGCCTTCGGTTTTGTTCGAGCCCGGAACAGACTTGTATGGATTGTATGTCTGACGTTACAAATTGAGATATAAAGCAGATTTCTTTCAAATATATTTCTGTTGGTGGCGGAGAATTTATTCTTTTAGCTTAACACCCTTCTCTGAGACGTACGTGCTCAGAGGTTATATAGTTGAAGTTATCAGCGATATATTCCCAATTTGGTAATGTGACATGCTGAGTGTTGCTGTAAATGATCATTGTGTTGATTATTTGTGATACGATCATTTACTTGATCGTCTATCTTTGTGATCATTTCTATGATCATTTGTTGACCCAAAGCATGGCTTTTGTATAAAGTATGTTTTTGTGGACGTGACTTCGTCGAGCCTCACACCCCGTGAATGGTCAAAACAGGAAAGATGCGGCAAGGTTATGAGGGGTAGCGCCCTTTAAGATGTGTGCATTTCCTTCTGGAAAAGGGTGGTATCATGGTATGGAGCCCAGATACTTACTCATGTTGAAAACACTTTGTTATGATTGTGTGAATTGATTACGAGCGCTCGGTTGAAAGGTCCCAAAGGACCGGGGGATGGCATATTCGGTCAGTTGTTACTCAGTTAGGGGTAACCCGGCCTTGTGTTGGTAGAGATCCGGTTTGGTTCTCGGGGATGTCCATCCAGAGGCATTCTCATGTGGCAATGGGAAGTTCCTTGGCCTGATCATTCGTTGGAAATCCAAAGAAACAATACGATCTTGTACGGTATTAGTTGTAGAACCTATCATTCACTTATGGTGTCGCAACACTGTTTGGATGGTAGCTATAGTAGGCATAAATGCGAAATGCCTATGCTGGCTAAGATTTATATCTTTACTTTTGAAATGATTTTCTCTACACTATGCACTAGTAATAATATCAAATGTTCTTTTAAATGCGTATCAAGCATCTTTGACTATCATAAGGAGAAATCTCCTCCGATTCTGCGTTTGCATGTGTGTGTGTGTGCGGGAGGCCTTATGGTAGTCTCATTTTTAAAAGCATTGCGAATTGACTTTCAAAATATTCCTCTATTTTGATTTTAAAGATAAATAAACTGTTTTGAGTTCCCACACCAGTCACATGACTGACTTGGAGTTTATTGTTTTCCTTCCTAAACTCTGGGTGCCCACCAATTTCCACACGGGCAGTCAAGAGTTAGGTTTATCAGGATATTCTGGATATTCTGGAGTTGCTGGAGGCAAGATGGATGGCATGGCGTATTACTTATATAGTATTTCTTTTTTCCGCTGCACTGTTGTTGTTGTTGTACACTCTGATGATTTGATGTAATGAAACGTAATGTGTAAAATGTAATAACTGTTATAGTTCTTTGTTTAAAGATTATTCATTTATTTATTATATGTTGTTCCGCTGCGAATTGTGAGATTCTGATGTTGTTCTGTTGTGTTATTTCTTTCAGATCTATTTTCTTTTTTTATTTTCTATCTTCTTATCTCTTCTTCTTTCTTTTCTTCTTCTTAAACCCTCAGTGTTCGGTTTTCCGTCGTTCGATTGCTCGGCAATCGATAAAGTGAGTATCGATGTTGAATTTTCGAAAGATGAAGAATCGGGTCCTGACAAATTGATTTTTCAATTTGTTCAAATATTAATAAACTACCTAATTATTTATACAAGGTTAAAAATCGAGGAAACCAAGGCAATTTTGAGGTGGATTGCAAATAAAAGCCAAGGTGGGTAATTCTCAATCCTTTGGATTTTTATCCAAATTTAAATGGTTAAATTTGAGTATTTGGTTGCATGATTGAATTGATTTAATGTGCACTGTGAACTGATGATCGGGTAACTTTGGTTTTGGTTGGTTCTCGTGTTAATTGTGGCTTGACTCGAAGTATTCGAGTTTTAAGTTATTTTAAACTCAAGTCATAAATAAGAAAATGTTTTCATTTTAATGTTAATAAGGGCTTAATGATTTGCGATTCATCAAATTAGAAGGGTAATTAAAATGGATAATTAACTAATTCAATTAATCATTGATTTGGGTTGATTAATTTAGTAATTATGGGTTTGAATTAATTAATTAAGGTTTAAGTTAATTTATTAAGTTTAATTAATTTATAATAATCAATGGATGGTTTGATAGGTAATTGCTTAATGTAATTAATAAACTATAATCACTTTGTGAAATTAATCAAGAGATTAATTAAGATAGTTAATTAAGGAGTAATTAATTTATTTAATGAAGTAAATAAAAAGGTAAATAATTATAGGTTGAGATAAATAAAGAATGGTTAATATTTGCAGTTTAATTAGTGATTAATTATTTAATGTAATTAATTTAGATTAGGATAAATTGAAATATAATTGGAAATCGTTAATTTATATAATTAACGATGTAATTAAAGATTGGTTCTTTTAGATGAATTAATCAATAATGAGTGACTTATGAGAAGTTAATTAATATAAGTAATTAAGGATTAATGTAATTAAAATAGTTAATTAATTTATGAAGAAATTAAGATTACTTATTGATTTTGGTTAAGAATAATTAATATTGTGAAATTAATTTAAGATAATTACTTGAAGGTAATTGAAGAATAATCAATCCATGATGATTAATTAAGATGGATAATTAAGGGATGATAAATAAATTGATTTACAATTAATTAATGTTAAATGAAGGAATCTAGGTGGTCGAGGTTAGTAATTCAATTTGTATTAATTAAATAAAGTTGGAAGCTATCAAGTTGCTTATAGATGATTGAATGGTATTGGATGTCTCGAATGAGACTCGAAGTGACCAGAGTCGGGTATTGGAAATTATTCGAAACCACTTCAAATTTTCTATAGATTGTAATGTGAAATCAATAGGCCGGAATGAAATGATTTAGGTGAATTGGGCTATTTAATCCAAATTTTGGTACTTAGAAAACTTATGTGTGAAATAAGTGATGTCAACATTAAATTGTGAATTTGTAAATTTATTCGAGTTACCCCGGGTTTATATAAGTTGTTTGCTTGGATATTCTATGTTAGTTGGGTTTACTCACGTTGGTTTCCAGCCTGACCCGAGTGTTACTTCGATGTAATGCTCGGGTCAGACCGAGTATTACATATTTTCAGGTAAGGATGTTCTGGAGCTCAGGAGGCGAGCTGGATGGCAAGAACGTATAGAGTATTTCTGCTATATTATATTATTGTATATTTGAGACTTGTAATTGTGTATATCCAGTGCCTGTATAAACGTGTATTGTAACGACCCAGAAGTTATATTAATTAAAATTCGTTTATTTAATTGAATTTAAACGTTAATAAGTGAAATTTATAAGTCGAATAAATTTTATTTCGAATAATTGGATTTAATTGGATAATTAAATCGATAATTTAATAGTTGAAATTACAGAAATAATTGAAAATAGAGTTTAATATGAATGAAAATGATTTGGAAAATTTTATTTTTATCATATTGGAGTTAGAACGATGTTATAGAACTTTTAGAGTCGAATTAAAAGTTAATTTGTGAAAATTAAATATTTTAATATTTAATTGACGAGTTAAAATAGCCATTTTTCAAACAGTCTCGGATTTCGACGAAACTAGTTTCATCAGACCCGTAATGTTATATTATTGTAAGGTTTCAAATTTCGTGTCAATCGGATTTAACGTTTGTCCGGGGCAAGACAAAACGCATAGAAATTAGTTCAAATCGATTTAATTTAAATTGATCGTTTATTGCCGTAACTCGCACAGATGATCGAATTAGCCCCCGAAACATGTTCCATTGTGTTCGGAACGCAGGGTAAACCATAGAAACGCCAGTCACTGCACTTGATTTGGAGTTCGGAAAATCCGGGATGAATAGTGTTCGTCGTTTTTTTCTATAAAAGCCCCAAATATTCATTTTTGCAAAATAAAAACAACCCTAGGGTTTCTTCTATAGCCGGCCGCCACTGACATTTTCAATGGCCAGAAAACTCACAACTTCTTCCCTCCAAATCTCTTAATCCGTTAAGCAACTTGAAAAGTTATCAACTACAAAAACGTAGAGCTAAGTGAGATCTTTAATCTGAACGGCTATGATCGTGATTGGGTAAACGGATCAACGGGAAATTGAGCTCAAAGCCGTCACGTTCGGCGCGAATTTAGAGGAGCATGGAGAGGCCGAGTTGCACATGTTTGATGGTGAAGGTGGAGCTCGACGTTGGCTTCGGAGTGGTGTATCCTACCGAAGAGAAAATGCTCGTGGAGGTGGCGATTTCAAAACCCTAGCTAGAGTATTGGGTTCGGTTTCACGCGTTTCACTGGAGCAAACGCGTTTGGGAAGGAGCACGCACGTGCGGCCAAGATTTGCAGGATTGGAAAAGAACGGCTGGGATATTAGGGTATAAAAAAGAAAAAGAAAAAGAAAATATATTGTAAATTTTTATATTATTAATTTGTGTCAACTTTAAAATAACGTATCTTATTCATACGAGGTCGAAAACGCACGAAACAAGTTGCGTTGGGTTCGTATGGACGAACACTATGCTATGGAATTGGATTGGAGTCGTTTGGAGCTAGCGAAAATTTTGGGTAAAATTAAACGTCCGTTTAATTTTATTTGAGATAAAAGCTGAAAACGAAATTGAAACCAAGGTGAGAACTTCTCACTCAATCGAATTGTTTCGATTTAAATTTTAAATAGTTAGATTTAAAATTGTTGATTGTATGCCTGAATGATGAATTATTATCTATTGATTGTTAAATAGACATTATACGCCGTTATTAAGCGGAGGTTATTTATTAAAAACATATACCGCGATAATTCCAACTTGTATGGAATTGGTATTATATATGTACTTGGAGTTGATTTTCCCGCATTATATAGCGGATGAGACCCTATTGCGCCGCATAATAGCGGATAATATTTTATAAATCCCATATACCGCGATATTTCACCTCGAAGTGAAATTGGTATTGTGCTAACATCTTTGGATGTAGGGAAAAAGGTTGGAGGGATCCAACTGGATTCCTCAAATAATTGAATTGGTTTCAATGTTGTGTGTTGATCTATTTATTGATCTATTTATAATCTACATGATTATCTTTGTGATTGAGATTGTTAAAGGCAAAATTTTAGCCGAATACATTTTGGTATCGTTAGATGCCAAAAATAAATAAAATTTGATTTTTGAAAATTTAAGTTGAGAATTCATAATAAAATTTAATTTTGAAATCGATTCATTTTAAGTGAATAAACGTTGCAATTTATATGTTATAAAAATTATGATTTTTGAGAAATATAACCAAAATGTGATTTTTTAGATAAATTGTTGATAAATTTATAAAATTATTTAAATTTGGATTTTTGAATTATTATAAATGATTTATATGAAATATTTATAAAATTGATATTTATAAATTAAAAATATTGGAATTATAAAACAAGTTTTTATAAGTGTTAAAATGGAATATAAATGGATTTTATAAGTGAATGAAATCTATATATTTATAAATTGTGGAATTATAAAATGAATAGATTTTATAAAATAAAAGATTTATAAGTAATTAACTTATAAATTGGATTTTTTTGCGTGTAAATGGAATATGGGTAGAATTTGTTAATAAAGTGATTTTTATAAGTTGAAGTGGCCATAAAATATAAATGGAATTTATAAACGTTGTTTTATAAATCCGAAAACGACTTATTTTGATAAGTCAATTATTATAGCATATTAAAGGAAGTATATCCATGATTTTGCACAGTGGATAATCCTTTAAATAAAATATGTAGAAATGTTTAATTTGGATAAGAAAATATATTCACGATTTTGGACAGTGAATAATATATTAAAGAAATGTTTTGGGAAAGTGAATTTAAATAGAATTAAAACGATTTAAAGATGTTTTAAAATGTATAAAGTATCGAAACCATATATTTCAACATTCATTGTTGAAATAGACGTTTTCGAGAAATAGGAGGAAATGGTGGACTATAACACTGTTGTTATAGTAAATGATTTCCGAAAGTAAACGTTTTATGTGGTATTGGGATTTATATACCTATCTTAATTTTGAATCCCTATACTAGTGATTTTAGGTTGTCGTAACGATGTTTTATGTAACGTTCGTTTTGACCCAAATAAATGTGTTTAAGAGAATGTTTTCCTTATAAAATAAAATATATACTTAATTTGAATTTAAGTATATTGAATATTTTCAAAATGTTGAAAATAAATAGATTGATGAATTACTTATTATTAAATAAGTATGGAAATGTTTTTCCAATATGAAGTGAATGTTTGAGATTTTATCTTTTAAAGATAAATTGAAAATGAATATTAGAAATCGATTTAAAAATCGTATATTCATAGATATTTTGGAATTGTAAATTCACTATGGAATTTATAAAAGAAAGGGAAATTAGTTAAAAATAAACGTTGATTTATTTTTGAAGTGTGGAAATTAATTTACGGATTTGGAACGTAAATTTAATAAATCGGTAAGGATTTAGTTAATTGGTTTAAATGAACCATTTTGAAATGAAAGTTGTAAGGGTGTAAATTTATTTGAAACTGGTTTTCAAATGGTTGAAATGTGGGATATATATCTTATAAAGATATTTTTGAAAATAAATAATTTGGGAAATTATTTAAAATCGGGTGATGTTGTGAATATTAATTGATAGTTAAATAACCGACTATCAAATATTGACCTTTGAATAGGTATTTGTTATGAATTGGTTGAAATTGAGATGCTACGCTTATTTTTAAATTATTGCGCTCGTTATTCGGATTACCCATTCCGAATAGTGATACGACGTAATGGATAGCATTGAAGATCGGTGGTGAAGACCGGGTATTTGTGAAAACGATAGGATGACCTATCGATTGTCTCTGCTCCGTTAGCTATGGTATGGAGATTTCCTTTGTGATGGGTAATTCGATCGGGATTGTGAATACCCGGATTGCAAGGGCTTCTTTTGGAAGTGCCTTCGGTTCTGTTCGAACCCGGAACAGACCTGTATGGTTACGTGTCTGACATTACATTTTGAGATATAAAGCAGATTTATTTCAAATACATTTGTGTTGGTGGCGGAGAATTCATTCTATGGCTTAACACCCTTCTCTGAGACGTACGCGCTCAGAGGTTATGTAGTTGAAGGTTATCAGCGATATATTCCCAATTTGGTAATGTGGCATGCTGAGTGTTGTTGTGTGATGATTATTTATTGATCATTTGTTGATCAAAGCGTGGCTTTGTGAAAAAGCGTAGCTTTGTGGACGAGACTTCGTCAGACCTCACTCCCCGGAAATGGTCAAAACAGGAATATGCGGCAAGGTTATGAGGGTCGCGCCCTTTAGGGTATGTCATTTCCTTCTGGAAAGGGTGGTATCATGGTATGGAGCCTAGATACTTACTCATGTTGACACACTATATTTATTACTGTGTGATGTTGGTTATCGAGCGCTCGGATAAAGGTCCAAAGGGACCGGGGGATGGCATAGTCGGTTAAGTTCTCGAGACGTCCCACCAGAGGCGATCCCATGTGGGAGTAGGAAGTTCCTTAGCCTGACCATTTGTTGGAAATCCAAATAAAATAATACGCACCTTGTACGGTTTTAGTTATAGAACCTATCATTCACTTATGGTGGCGCCCCACTGTTTGGATTGTAGCTATAGTAGGCATAAGTGCGGAATGCCTATGTTGGCTAAGATTTATATCCTTACTTTCGAAATGATTTTTCCTACACTATGCACTAGTAATAATATCGAATGTTTCTTTTAATGCGTATCAAACATCTTTGACTATCATAAGAAGAAATCTCCTCTAATTCTGCGTTTGCATTGTGTGTGTGGCGGGAGGTCTTATGGTAGTCTCATTTTCCAAAAGCATTGCGAATTGACTTTAAAATTATCTTTGTTGTTTTGGTTTTAAAAGATAAACTATTTAAGTTCTCACACCAGTCCCATGACTGACTCGGAGTTTATTGTTTTCCTTCCTAAACTCTAGGTGCCCATAATTTTCCACACGGGCAGTCAAGAGTTAGGTTATCAGGATATTCTGGAATTCAGGAGTTGCTGGAGGCAAGATTGAGAACATGGCGTATTCACTAGTATATAATATTTCTTTTCCGCTATTTATTGTTGTTTTGTTGTTGTACACTCTGATAATAAAATGTAATCTGATGTAATGTAATGTAATAACTGATATAGTTTTTTGTTTAAAGATTATTCATTTATTTATTATATTTTGTTCCGCTGCGATATGTGAGATTCTGATATTGTTTCTGTTCTGTTTCCTTATTTCTTCTATCTTTTTCTTCTACCTCTTCTTTTTAACCTTCATGGTTCGGTTTTCCGCCATTCGATTGCTCGGTAGTTGATACAGTGGACGTATTGATGTTATTTTCGGAAGTCGAAGAATCGGGTCCTGACATGTAACTCTGATGTATTAAAATATAATCGACAGATATAGAATTCTTTTGTAAACTGTTATTATTTGATATTATATTTTGATCCGCTGTGAATGTGAGATGTTGGTTTTTTTTGTTTCTTCTTCTACCTCTTTCTTCTTTTTCCTAACTATCTGGAATTTTCGGGATCAAAAATTCCGGGTCGTTAGAGTTGGTATCAGAGCAGACAGGTTAAGTGAGAACCTTGGCTCTGGTGGGGATTACTCATTAAATATAATCCATAGTACTCTAGAATGAGTTGAATATATATATATATATAATATATATATATATATATATATATATATATGAGAGCGTACTTGTTATTTTCTTATATAAAATTTTTAAATGGTTTTATATAAAATATATTTTGATATATAAAGCAATATTTCCTTCTAATAAATATTAAGGTGATTGGTTGTTAAATAATTGGAATTAAATTAAGCAGTAATATAATACGACCAAATTGAAATCTCGAACTGGAATTAAATAAAGTGGTACCAGAAATACAACCAAATTAAAGTTAAATTAATTGAAATGAAATTATAGAATTAGAATTCAGAAATTAAATTTTTTTAAAACTTTAAATAAAGGTAATTTGGTTTAAAAAGTTAAACCAACCTTTGAGAATTTAACTCGAATTTATATAATTCGAGATGGTTTAAAATTGAGATTGAATTAGTTCAAAACTAAATTTGATTTAAATTAATTGGATTCGTGATTGAAGATGGATAAGTTTAAAATTTTAAATGGAAAATTTGAATTGGATTAAATTGAAATGATATTGAAATTGAAGTGAGTTCAATTGATATTAGTCCAAATTGATTGGAATAATTTGAAATTATAATTAAAGTTGAACAGGATTAAAATCAAATGGAATTTGATTTAAATTGGAAAAGGAATCAAGATTGATTCAACTTGAATTGGGATTAAATAAATTTCAATAGAAATTGAAGTTATTCAAGTTAGAATTGAGTCAATTTAAATAGAAATGGAAATTTAAATTGATTTGATGGGGAGGTGAACAGTTTTGACTCTGGACTATTTTCAATATAAATTGTTTTAATATAAACTTATTTTTTTCCAAGCTATTTAATATATGCAACCGTTCTTTCTTAAAGCCAAAATTTGAAGTAAAATTACTTAAGTCAATAAAAGCTTGGTTTCGAATAAGAATGGAAGACCATTAAATAAAAGTTTGGAAAATGGATATTAATATAAACATCGAATGTTGTCAAACTCAATGAAATAATTTTAAAATGAAACAAATGCGGAGATGAAATGGAATGCAAATGTATGGTTGGTGAATAAATTAGAAATGATATGGAATTAAATACAAAATGAGTTGAAATTAATTTAAAGTAGTTATAAACTAAAACGGATACTCTATTAGGCAAATATCGCCGAATTTACATAAAAATAGTTGTCGTTTGATGTAAAACAAAAGTAATTAAAACTCTATAAGTGGGTAGAGATTAAATAAATTGATCTTAGGATCAATTGAATTGAACATGAGCTTGATTGGATTAAAAATAAATTGAATGTAAGAAATTGAGTTGTAAACCACTAAAAGTTGAATGAAATGGCATATGAATTGGTTGGAAGGAATTGGATTAGCTTTAAATCATATAAATCGCTTATGGGAAGCATTTGGTGCTTGTTGCTTATGAAATGCATGTGTTTAGCTATTGAAAGTAAGTGAAATGCTAATAAATTTTCTATATATGGCACTTACATATTTAAATTGAGTAAGTACAGGTACCTGAAGGCCGTTTGGCTGGCTTTGGTTGCGCTAATTGCTAATATAAATATGACCTTGCTTAAAATGCTAAATAAAGGTACGCCTATGCAATAAAATAGGAAATATGAAATATTTTTGATTTTCCAACCGGTTGGGTCGTTGTATATATATTTATATCTCTTGTCAAATTGCGAAAGCTCCTCCGTACAAAGGAGACTATGCCAAAAAATTTCAAAATTTTAGGAGTAAGAAAACTTTTGAAAAATAAAAATTTTGTTAGCGCCAAAACGTTTTTAAATTGGAAATTGAAATAAACTAGTGAATGAAACTAATTTAAGATAATGATATGAATTAGATATAAATGGAAGATAAAAATTCAATATTTAGAGATAAAGATAAATTGAATTCATATGGAAATGAGAAAACTAATTTGAATAGAAGTAGATATAAAACCTATGTAAGGAAATGTATAAAATGATTTGAAAAGTTACGATTGGATATTATTGCTAAGTAGGATATGCAGGTATTAAAGGGAAAAGGAAATTGATTTTTTATTTCAGAAGATAAATTTGAATTGCTCGACGAAAAAGGTATGTGTTTAAATTTCTGTATGAAATTTGATTCGGTTTTTGATCTAGCCACTTGGCTTTTGTTTTCTATTGGAATTTGGGAGCCCGTAGAGGCATTTTGTAGTTGTACCGAGCTAGCCGCGCAAAGGAGACGCTGGCAAAAAATTTCGAAAATTTAGAGAGTTAGAATTTTTTTGAGAAAGTAGTGATAATTTAAATTTGAATTTTAAACTTAAATTTGAATAAGTGGAGTAAATAATGTTGTTGGAAACTATAGAAGGTTTTGGGAAGTTGGTTGAGGTGATAGTGGGTCTTTAATAAAAGATAGTTGGTAGGATGTTGAGTTGTGGGTTTGGGAAAAGGTAAACGGGTATTGGACCATTCTTCCTAACTAGTAATTTCGGGGACGAAATTCTTTTAAGGGGGGAGGAATGTGACGACCCATAATTTCTAATAATTTAAATTAGAATATTTAATTAATTGTAAATATTTTAAAAGTTAATTTTTAACTTGAATTCAAATATTTTTATTAATAGCAATTAAGTAATTAGATTTAATAAACTGAAATTGGGTAAAATGTTGAATCTGGAGTTTTAAGCCTGTTAATAATAATTTGAAGGCTTATAAAATTTATAATGATGATACTAAAGATAATAGAATGGTTGAAATTTAATTTAAAGGTGATTTGTTCAGTTTTTAAAATATATCGTTTAAATCGATATTTAAAAATAGCCTTCCGAGGCACAGTCTCGGAATTCGACGAAACCAGGTCCATTGAATCCGTAATAGTTAGTTATTATCGGATTTCAAATTTTGTAGCATTTGGATTTACCGTTTACTCGTACGGGTGAGAAACGCGTTGAAATTAAAACCGATAATTTAATATTTTAAATCGATTTATAAAGCTAACTTCCACATACGATCAAATTAGTCTCCGAAACACATTTCATTGTGTTCGGAATGAGGGTAAAACCTTATAATCGTCTAGCGGCATTCCTTAAGAGGAGTTCAAAATTTTAAGTGGCAATTAACGAGGCATTCTGGAAGTTTTATAATATAATAAAATTTGAAGTAAATTAGTCAAAGATATTTTTATTAACAAACACTCGTACGCAAGAAGCTATCCCTAAATCGATATTTTATCTCCGTCCCCTCTCTAATCTTAAAACAGAAATCGAACTCATAAAAAAAATTAATGGCGAAACAGTTTCTTCCACGAATCGAATCGAGTTCGAGATTCGATCACTCGATTCGATCGCGAATATTTGCGTGGGTCGAAAACCAGGGAGGCCCACGTCTTCGTTCGAAGCAGAGTCGCTCGTGATGCAGTGGCGACGATGAGAAGATGGCGCGAGAGACTAGGGTTTATAAGGCTTCAGGAAGCCGTGTTGCAGTGCAGTAGGTCGGAGGTGTGGCTGTGGGCCGAAGTTTGGTGGATCGAGGTCGCGGTAATTTTTGGTGACGGCGACGCAAGCACATGGGCTCGAGCTAGCATCTTCGTCAATCCATCTGGCGGCTAGTCGAGCTCGAGTTTCGGGTTCGTGGTGGCAGTTACAATCAGGGAGGCTCGTACTCGAACGAGAGTTTGGGTAGACGACTCGTTACGGTATTTTCGAGTTATTTATTTAAGTTTGCATGTGAATGCATATATTCATAGATTACAGCAAGCAGAAGAAGAAATTTAAAAATCATGTTCTCATGGTTCATATATTTATATATATTAAAGGAGTTTTACAGTAAAGTAAACTTGACCTTTTAAGCTATTTTTATTTTAAAGTTAATGATTTTTTTTATGTTAAAAGTTTATATAAAAGTTAGATTTTAAGCCCATATAAATTATTTTTATATGCAGTTTGGGAATAGAAAAATAAAATAAAATACATAGACACGTTATTTAAACCTACCGATTATTTTAAATAATGTATTTTAGTGATTAATTTGGTTAATAAACTTATTTAATTTATTTAGCCACTAAAATATTTTTAAGAAGGAAATTGTTTTATTAAAATAAATTTATTAGTTAATTTAAGTATAAAATGTTAATTGATTTTCGATTTGTTCAAATATTAAAAAACTACCTAATTATTTATACAAGGTCAAAAATCAAGGAAACTAAGGCAATTTTGAGGTGGATTGCAAATAAAAGCAAAGGTGAGTAAATCTCACTCCTTTGGATTTTTATCTAAATTTAAATGGTTAAGTTTGAGTATTTGGTTGCATCATTGAATTGATTTGATATGCACGGTGAACTGATGATCGAGTAACTTTTGTTTTGGTTGGTTCTTGTGTTAATTGTGGCTTGACTCGAAGTATTTGGGTTTTAAGTTGTTTTAAACTCAAGTCATAAATAAGAAAATGTTTTCATTTTAATGTTAATAAGGACTTAATGATTTGTGATTTATCAAATTAGAAGGGTAATTAAAATGGATAATTAATTAATTCAAATAATCAATGATTTGGGTTGATTAATTTAGTAATTAAGGGTTTGAATTAATTAATTAAGGTATAAGTTAATTTATTAAGTTTAATTAATTTAGAATAATCAATGGATGGTTTGATAGGTAATTGCTTAATGTAATTAATAAAATATTATTACTTTGTGAATTTAGTCAAGAGATTAATTAAGATAGTTAATTAAGGAGTGATTAATTTATTTAATGAAGTAAATAAAAGGTAGATAATTACAGGTTGAGATAAATCAAGAATGATTAATATTTGCAGTTTAATTAATGATTAATTATTTAATGTAATTAATTTAGATTAGGATAAATTGAAATATAATTGGAAATCATTAATTTATATAATTAACAATGTAATTAAAGATTGATTAATTTAGATAAATTAATCAATAATAAGTGACTTATGAGAAGTTAATTAATGTAAGTAATTAAGGATTAATGTAATTAAAATATTTAATTAATTTATGAAGAAATTAAGATTACTTATTGATTTTGGTTAAGAATAATTAATATTGTTAAGTTAATTTAAGAAAATTAATTGAAGGTAATCGAAGAATAATCAATCCATGATGATTAATTAAGATGGATAATTAAGGGATGATAAATAATTTGATTTACAATTAATTAATGTTAAATGAAGGAATCTAGGTGGTCGAGGTTAGTAATTCAATTTGTATTAATTAAATAAAGTTGGAATGATCAAGTTGCTTATAGATGATTGAATGGTATTGGATGTCTTGAATGAGACTCGAAGAGACCAGAGTCGGGTATTGGAAAATATCCGAAACCACTTTGAATTTTCTATTGATTGTTATGTGAAATTAATAGGCCGAAATGAAATGATTTAGGTGAATTGGACTATTTAATCCAAATTTTGGTACTTAGAAAATTTATGTGTGAAATAAGTGATGTCAACATCAAATTGTGAATTTGTAAAAATTTTCAAGTTACCCCGGGTTTATATAAGTTGTTTGCTTGGATATTCCATGTTAGTTGGGTGTACTCACACTGGTTTCCAGCCTGACCCGGGGGTTACTTCGATGTAATGCTTGGGTCAGACCAAGTATTACATATTTTCAAGTAAGGACGTTCTGGAGCTCAGGAGGCGAGCTGGATGGAAAGAACGTATAGAGTATTTCCACTGTATTATATTATTGTATATCTGAGACTTGATAATCGTGTATATCCAGTGTTTATATAAATGTGTAACTCAGATGTATTAAAATATAATCGGCAGATTTAGAATTCTTTTGTAAACTGTTATTATTTGATATAATATTTTGATCCGCTTCGAATGTGAGATGTTGGTGTTTTATGTTTCTTCTTCTACCTCTTTCTTCTTTTTCCTAACTATCTAGAATTTTTGGGATCGAAAATTCCGGGTCGTTACACCTTTGACATTATACTCTGACTTTTGGATTGATTCGGTGGCCACTTTTGATTTTTTTTTGATTTGGGGGTGTGGCTCAAGGTGGGCGGTAGCTGCGCGATACACGTTTCCACGGTCCCAGAAGCGTAATTGATATATCTGCCTTGGCATTGCCTAGTTGTGCTGTATCACCTACCCTAGCGTGCCTTATACAAGTTCGGTTTTCTCCCGTATCCCGTGGAGAATTTAGAGTAGTCTCCCGATCTAGAGATGCGCTGATACTGGATGGACTACTGGGACTATTACGTGCTAAGGGCTATATGGGTAACCCCTTAACGCTATTAAAAAGTAAGTTTATTTTACTACTAGACATTATTATAATAGCGAAATATTACTACATAGTAAATAGTTTAACGGATCCTTTGGAGATGTGAATACCGAGCATCTCTTAAGTTACTGCACTCACGTTAGACACTGGATAGGAGATGTCAAATCTGGTAAACATCTCTGACTCCATTCCACTCAGATTATTTACAGTTGATTTAACTTACATAAGATCTTTTACTTCTGACTGGAGTGTTTTGTCTTTTTAATTCGCTTGGGTCAGTCTCAGCATTTCAAGGTTTGAAGATCTTATTTCTAGAGGACGAAGACGAAGATTGTATTATTACTATTGTTTATTATATTCCACTGCATCACATTGTTCCGCTGCATTGTTATTGATTATTATCTGGTATGTGTAACTATGATATGTATTGTATAAGTATAATCAAATGTTTTTGTAAAACAGCTTCAGGAACTGTTTATTTGATTATTATATTTTATCGTTCCGCTGCAAGATTCGACTTTTTTTTCTTTCTCTGCTTTTTTTTATTTACCCCATAACAATCCGCCATTCTGTATGGTTTAAGTTTGACGTGTGTGGTTTGTCTTCGATTTAAAGCGTACAAACAGGCTGGATGTTACATCTGGTATCAGAGCTTTGGTTTAGCGATAAACCATAGCTTTGTGGGGTCTGACTCTTTATTAATAGGGTAGTAATACCCTATGATGAGTCGTTGAGCGTATATATGAGAGAGCGTACTTGTTAGTATTATAAAAAAGTTTTAATATTGTGTTAATTTGTTCCGTTTTGCATTTATAGATGCTGGTTGGTGCATAGGATGCTATGACATCAATAGGGATTTCTAAACACTTAATAGGACGGACCGACACAATATTGGTTTTGAATATATGTGAATGAAATAATTTTGCCTATTATATTTTCTATATACAAAATAATTTTTTTTTATAAAAGTTGTATTTGGTTGTAATGTATTGGTTGTTAGGTAGTGAGATTTATAAATATTAGTTGGAAATAAGATTTAAAATAAAAATAAATGAAATGGATATTTAGAACCTGAGTTCCGGGATTTTTGGTAACATCATTCAAAGGATTTTGGAATATAATAATATTGTTAGAAGTATTTTCCGATACATATTTATGTATAATTTGAAAATTTTGTTTCAAAGAAATTTTAGAAGAAATAAGTTATGTACTTCCCTCTCTGTCGCTAGGAAATAATTTCGGTGATGAGTGCACGCATCACCGATATTCATTTTCGAGTTTCGAAGTGGGAAGGCTACTGCAGTAGTTTTACTACAGATTTATTTTGATAAACAAATATAAGTTTAAATTATTTAAATCTAATTGGATATATAAGTTGCAAGTATATTCATTTATCTATTATTTTAAAATTATTTGAAACTTAACCCGGTATTTAGTTCTTTTCCATTAATTAATAGTTTCAATTATTGTAGTAAAATAGAATGTAGCTAATAAATAATTGAAACCCCTAAAGGAAATAAGAAATTTAATGATAATTTATAAATGGAATTAAAATGAAGTTGAAATTGTAACCTATAAAACAAAGTAAATGACTATTGAACATTAATTAGTTAAAAGAAATGAGAAAACTTGTATAACTTTAAATTGCATTCTCAACAAGCACATATATAACTTACCAGATATTAAGAGTTCTAATGTCTAATAAGAAATGTAATGGATATTATACAAGTAATAAAGTTGAGGTAATGAAAGTATGTAATGAAATTCTTTTATAATAAGAATTTGATGCTGTAATTGTTGTGAACTTAAGTTATAATTGAAATGTTACTATAATAAAGGTAATAGGAAGTAAGTATTACAAGTATAAGATTATAAACTTAAGTAAATGAATTGATATGCAAAGAAATTGAATTAAACACGAACTATAAATAAATGAATGTTAATAAATGGAATTATGCAATAATGAATGAATGAATGAATGAATATAATGCAATAAAGAGGATACTGACATGACATTAATAAATGAAAATGTATATTTGTAAGTAATAAATGAAAATAAAGGAAATAAACATTGAATAAAAGTAAAAGTTTGTAAGAATTAAATGAAAATTCAAAAGGATGAATCAGTATATGAATGAAAAGGGAACCAAACAACAAATGTATGAAATGAAATTAATAAGAATGAACTTGATTTATTATTTTAAATTGGTGTTTGTTTGGTTTATGGTTGTTGGGGCAAGAATACTTTAAAATTGTGTGGATGTATGGATAATCTATTTAGTTTCATCAAAGACTGTCGAGTAAATGGTGCACTTAGTAGTTTATTCTTCATTCTGTACAATTTAAAGTTTTGAACCCGAACAACTATTTGTTTTGTTGATATGAATAGATGATTGATTTGTGTTGATTTTGTATGATGATTGCATATAGGTTGCAAGTGATTGTTGTTGGTATTGATTGTTTGTTGGTGGTTGAAAAAACTTTAAATATTTCATTTTATATAATTATTAACTCTTTTTAGATTATATAAGTGAAATGTAGGTTATGGAAGCTATTGCTACTGCTTTTGGTTTCATAATTAAGCGTAATTGCCCGACAAATAGGTATTTTCAGATTACGGTTTTATAGTGCTATTATATTGTTTTTCCGTGTTAGGATATATATTATTTTGGAAATATACATTGTGTGTTGTTATATTTGATATTATATTTTCCCCCGAGCCTCTCCATACAAAGGAGGCTCTGTCGAAATTTTCCGTAAATTTTGGACTTAGAAATTTTTTGAAATGTTTTCCAAACTTTATTTATTTTGAGTATAAAAAGATTTAATGGTTGTATAATTAGTATATTTTATTTAAATTTTTTAATTTTGTAAATTTATTTGTTTATAAAGTTAATATTTTTGAATAAGATATTGTTTACTCAATCCTTTCTTTCCCACTTTTTTCCTTTTAGGGGACGAAAAATTTTGAATGAGGGAGAGTGTAACGACCCGTAAATTTTGATAAATAAATTAGTTAATTTAATTAGATCTTTGTAATTAAATTTGGAAAGAAATATTATTTTTTATAATTTATAATAAAGTAAATGTTAAAAATGAAATGTAGCAATGGTAATTATAATTTTGACAATTGGAGTGAAATCCCAATAAAGAAATAGTGTTAATTGTTACACTTGGGTGTAAAATTTAAAATAAGTAAATTAAAATAAGCATTTAATTAACCAATGTAAAAATATATTGATTAATTGTAACTGAATATAAATTAAGGTAGTAATGTTAATGCCAGTTGATAAATAACTAATTTAGTGCAATCCCAATTTAGTATGAAATCAATGGCAGTAAATTGACTTAATTTGTGCAGTTAGGGTAGATTTGATTTTTCATTGAAGATTGTTAGTTCAACAATAAGTAACCAATGTAAACTCTATCCATAATATGGCAATTGACTGAATGAAAACAATTAAAGTTCATGGTTGATTAATTTATTGGATTTTGAGCTATAATAAATGGATTATTGAAATTAAATGAAATAAATATTACGTTATTGGGGATTAATATGAAATGAAACATAAATTAATGAAACAAATCAATGTTAATTATACCCATAAGATGTCAATTCATTGAATAGCAAGATTTTAAATCAAATAAACGGATTTATTGAGATTTCAATTGATAATTAATAAAAAATTTAAAATTGAAACTAAATGCGGTAATGGGTAAATTTATTAACTTGAAATTGATATCTGAATTGTTTAAAGGGATGTAATGGTGTAGGAAATCAAAAATGATAAAATTTGTAAATTTTGGAATTGGAATTTAAGAATTGATTTTTATTTATTTAATATTTATTTAATTAATTAACTTGAAAATAGCCATTTAGGCCACTGACTTGGATTTCGACGAAACCAATTTCATCGGATCCGTAATGGTGAATTATTGTAGGAATTTAAGTTTCATAACGATCAGGCTTGCGTTTGATCGTATGGGCTTGAAACGCCTAGAAATTAATTTAATTGAAATCAGTTGAAATCAATTCGAAATAACTTGATTTGAGCATAACTTCTTCATACGGTAAAATTTGGACTTGAACCTGTTCCATCGCGTTTAAAATATTTAAAAACATCTATTTTGATATATAGGTTGACCAAATTTCGTTCCGGAGTCAGAACGGGATTCTTGGGCCATTTGTTGTTCAGCGATCCAAACCATTCGTATCCGTTCTTTTATTTTCAACCCTACCTATATATACCCTGTTATAAACCCTAATTCATTTCTTATTCCAATCATTTCTGTACGTAAAATTCTATTTGCTCCTCTTCATTGCAATGGCAGACAAACCAAAATTCCACTTGCAATTTCAAATCAATTACAAAGCCAAAAATTCAAACTCCACAAACAATATAATATTATATATCGTCGGAAAGCTCTTGTTACCTGGAAATTCGACCAGGCAACTAGGATCGTTCGACATTTCAGAGTTGCGTTCGGCATCAAAAGAGCGCTCGGTATTAAATACCGCTCGGCCAAAAGAGAACGTTCGGCATAGGGTCGTTCAAAGGCTAAAGGCTGCTCGGCCTCCCGAAGATGCTCGGCCAAAGCCATCATTCGGCAAGCCTAGATGGTTCGGCATTCCAGCATGGTCCAGCACAGTATGTTCGGCACTATGTTCGTTCGGCCAAGACGTTAGTTCGGCCTTCAGTATCGTTCGGCACAGGTGCTCCCTACTGAAGCCAGTACGCTCGATCTCATCTCGTTCGGCTAAAGGGTAGTGTTTGGCTGGACAAGACCGTTCGGCCTATTCCTCCCACTCAACGAAGAGATCGTTTGGTCCGGCAGAGAGCGTTCGGCATTTCAATCGTTCGGCCTTTTTGGCTCGGTACATAGGGTATGTCCTACTTGGACCAAGTTATACAGCCGCCAGGCCCACCAGGAAAGTCCAACCCACCTTCATCTATAAATAGAGGGGCAGGGGCACAGAAAAAAGGGATCAGATTTTAGAGAGCACTAGGGAGACTCTGCCACATTGAATCCTCATTCAAGACTTATTTTTTTTACCTTACAATTGTATTCTAATACTTAAGAACAGATTGTATCTGTAATCAAGTATCAAGTGGAAAATAAAGATTAGCTTCAAAGTGGACGTATGCCATTGCGCCGAACCACTATAAATTTGGTGTCCTTACTTCCCGCATTTTAATTTATGTTCTCTTCTCTTTTTCAGTTTATTTTCTTCATTATTCTCTCTACACAATCTTTCTAAGGGTGTTAGTGACCAATTTTGGTGCTAACATTTTGGTGCTTTCACTGAGAATTGAATTCTCAGGCTATTAGGATCTACTTTGTAGCTACTGGATCGCGTGAATTCCCCGAAGGAGATCCATACTCATTCATAAGGCATCTGTTGATTCTACTCAGAGTTACAGCGAACAACTCTATCATGGGAAGACCACGAACTAGATCGGCCTCTCAAAGTGCAGATGTCCGTGAAACTGCTAGCATACAACAAGATGGTCCTAGCAAGCAACAAGCGATTCGAGGCGTAGGACCCTCCAACATAAATCAAGCGGAAGTTGTTTCCCGAGCTGAGTTCAATGACTTAATGAAAGAACTTAGGGAAAGCAGGAGGCAACTTGCTGAGAAAATGCAGACCAATGCCGACCTCATGATTCAGCTTACTAAGCAGCAACATCAGAATGCTGGAGGTAGCCCTGCCCCTTACTCAAAAGATGATAGTTCGACTTCAGCTGACGAACCACCTAGGCGTAGACGCCGCAAGGATGAAGGTGCACAAGCAGGTGCCACCAATCGATCGACTAGGGATCAAGCTCGTGAAGAGGCTGGACACCAGACTCACTAAGATCCTAAAGAACCCAACCTTCCATCTTCCATACCTACCCCCGACTTGACAGCTATGGTTAGGCAGCTGATGAAAGAAAATCAAGGGTTGACTAATGAAGATTGGGGAGTTTTCAAGAGTCATACTCCCTTCATAGATACCATCCTACAGGCTGAATACCCAAGGAAGTTTAACATGCCCACCATTCCTGCCTATGAAGGGAAAACTGACCCTAGACAGCATGTAATGAGGTATGGATGGATGATGGATTCATCAAGAGCCAACGATGCAACCAAGTGCAGGTGCTTCCCGATAACTTTATCCGGAATCGCCACCATGTGGTTCACTCGACTTCCTCCATGGTCAATCTCCAGCTTCGACGAATTAGCAAGAAAATTCATAGAACAATTCCGGGTACACACCACTCGTCCCAAGGGTGTGATGTCCTTGTCAAGTGTGACCCAAGCTCCAGGAGAATCACTGAAAGCATACTTGCAGAGATTTCATGTTGTCGCTACTGAAGTGAGCAATCCTAACGATCATGCAATTTTGATGGCAGTAATGCGTGGAGTGGATCCAGATTCTGAATTTGGAGATTGGTTAGGGGGAAAGCCCTCAGCCACGTTGGAACGTTTCTATTCGAAAGCCCATCAATTCATAAGGAGGGAAGAAGCTCGGTGGACAAGGAAGGACAAGGCACCGGGGCCCAGTCAGGAATCTGTAAAGAGTAACATCGCTGCGAAGACAACCGGAGATAACCCTGAGAAAGCTCAAGCCAACGTCCAGAACGAGCCCGGACAGTCTAAAGCAACTGGAGGCGGAGATCCCGGAAAGAAGAAGAAGGAAACGGGGAGATGGAATTCAAGAATCCCGACCTACAACGAATACACTCCACTGAATACATCTCTTGAGAACATCTACTTGTCGACCTGTAACACTTTCCAATACAGAAAACCACGCCCAAAGGAATCAACAGAGGAGCAGAAGCGGACTGGGAAGTATTGCCGCTTTCACGAGTCCTACGGACACAACACTGACGAGTGCAGGCATCTTCATGACGCTATTGAGAAATTGATTAGGCAAAAGAAGCTACAGGAATTTGTCAGAGACTCACCAGACAGTAAACAGGAGACATCGTACCCCGGATGCGGGCCAGCTCCACGCCAGCCAGAACATCCTGCTCGGACTATGGGAAGATTGGTTATTAACACAATTGCTGGTGGACCTCATCCTGCGGATAAAAATTGGCAGGAGATGGAGCGATATGCTAATTCTCTGAGACATATGGAGTATGAGTGCTGTTCAAATGTGGAGGATGGATCTCCCGCAAAGCAGAAACGCACGATGAACGACGATATTGTATTCAGGAATAGAGATGCGGATAAGGTGGAAGCCCCTACTATCGATCCGATGGTCATATCCGCGACCATCAGACCGACATTCGTAAGAAGAATTCTAATTGATTGCGAAAGTTCCGTTAACATCATCTTCAAGAAAGAATATGACCAAATGAAGCTGGAGACCAATGATTTGAAACCATCTAAAGCCCGAATCCATGGCTTTAACGGCGCAGCAACAGACGCAGTAGGATATGTGGAGTTACCAGTTGAACTGGGACAAGGAGAACGCAGGAGAGTATGAATCCTGCCATTCATAGTGCTGGATGTTGATTCACCATACAACGTATTCCTGGGACGACCAGCCCTCGCAGACTTCAGGGCGGCCTTGGCCCCGTGGTGTTTGACGTTAAAGTTTCCCACAGACAAAGGAGTAGGAGTAGTGCATGGTGATCAGGCAATTGGACGTGCATGCTACGTGGCTGAGCTCAGAGAAGCGCAGCGTAGGGGGAAAGGAAAGGTCGCGGACAGCTTTGTCCGCATCCAAAATTCTGATGATTAACAACTAACGCCCGAGCCCTGGCTCGGGAAACATTCTTGGATCCATAGAGACATAGATCCGAGAGATGATGATGGGGAACCCAGGGAAACGAATGCAGCGCCAGCTGAACTAACTATTGACATCTCAGTTAGTCGCAATGACCCATCACGAGTTCTTAAAATAGGATCACGACTAGACCCCATGACAGCTGAAAACCTTATTGACTTCCTCCGAGCGAACCTTGATGTGTTTGCTTGGACACATTCTGATATGTGCGGGATTTCTCCTGCAATTGCGAGTCATGTGTTGAACATAGACCCAAAACACGTCCCCGTGAAACAGAAAAGGAGAGGCATGGATCTAGAGAGGTCCGCAGCTCTCAAAGAGGAGGTGGACAAACTCAAAACCAACGGGTTCGTCCGCGACGCCCTCTACCCTGAATGGGTGTCCAACCCAGTATTGGTAAAGAAAACCAATGGGAAATGGAGAACTTGTGTTGATTACTCTGATTTAAACAAAGCCTTCCCAAAGGACAGTTTCCCGCTACCAAGGATCGACCAACTGGTCGATTCAACGGCCGGACACGAGTTACTATCATTTATGGACGCGTACTCTGGCTATAATCAAATTGCGATGTACATACCGGACCAAGAGCACACCAGCTTTGTCACAAACGTCGGGTTGTATTGCTACGTAGTAATGCCCTTCGGATTGAAGAACGCATGAGCAACTTACCAACGTCTAGTAAATCGAATGTTCAAAGATCAGATTGAAAAAACGATGGAAGTCTATGTGGACGACATGCTTGTGAAGTCACGACAATCAAACGACCACATCCGAGACTTAGCAGAAATGTTCGATATACTGAGGCACTTCGGGATGAAGATCAATCCTTTGAAATGTTCGTTCGACGTGGCATCAGGAAAATTCTTGGGTTGCATTGTGAATGCACGAGGAATTGAAGCTAACCCGAAAAAGATCCAGGCCATCCGAGATATACGAATACCCAGAACCATCAAACAGGTGCAAAGCTTGAACGGAAAAGTGGCTGCGCTGAGTCGATTCATATCCAGAGCTACAGACAAGTGTATTCCGTTCTTTGAAGTTATAAAGAAAGGAAAGAGAAACTTCGAATGGACCACCGACTGCGACGAAGCGTTCCGGGCTCTGGTAAGACACCTGGAGAGTCCCCCGGTGCTGTCGAAACCAGTAGACCACGAGATGTTGTACGTATACTTAGCGGTCTCTCAGCATGCCATCAGCACAGCCCTGGTCCGCGAGGAGGACCGAGTTCAAAGGCCAGTTTACTATGTTGGTAAACGCCTGACGGGGGCGGAAAGGAACTATCCAAAGATTGAGAAACTCGCCTATTGCTTGGTGATTGCATCACGCAAGCTCCGTCCATACTTCCAGGCACACTCGATCAGGGTCTACACTGACCAACCATTGCGACAAGTACTCCAACGACCGAAAACTTCTGGAAGGATGCTAAAATGGAACATTGAGTTGAGTCAGTTCGACATTGCCTATCTGCCACGAAGGGCTATACAAGGACAAGCACTGGCTGACTTCATCGCCGAGTTCACTCTGCCAGATGAACCGAGCGGACACAGGGTCGCACCTCCCGTTCGATGGAAGATGTACACCGATGGGGCATCTAACGACCATCGCTCGGGGGCAGGTATCGTCCTCATAACCCCAGAAGACCGATCAATCTGCTACGCTTTGAAGCTTGAATTTGCAGCAACAAATAACGAAGCTGAATATGAGGCATTGATTATTGGCTTGAAACTCGTTATCGAGTTGGGAGTGAAGTCAATCGAAATCTTCTGTGACTCACAGCTGGTAGTTTATCAGGTGCGGGGAGACTATCATGCAAAGGGGCAGAGACTGGCTCTTTACCTTGCTCGCACTCGAGGACTACTAGCAAGTCTCGAATATTATGACATCTCCCATGTCCCACGCGAACAGAATTGAGAAGCTGATTTGTTAGCAAAGTTCGCAAGCACTAGCGATGCACAGCAGATGGGATTGTTCCCTGTCGAGACCCTACTTGCCCCAAGTATAGATATGATGGAGATAGATTTCGTCTTAGACACCGAACTCGAAAGGGAATCGTGGTTGACCCCGATCAAACAGTACTTACTACATGGGGATTTTCCTGAGAAGAGGAGCGAAAGATGCCAAGTCCTTCGTAAGGCCTCGCGTTATGTAATACAGAGCGGAGTAATGTATCGCAGGGGATTCTCGACCCCCTTACTCCGGTGCGTGGCCCGTGACGAGATAAAACGGGTACTGGAAGAAGTCCATGAGGGAGAGTGTGGTGATCATACCATGGGGCAAACTTTGGCAAAGAAAATCCTCCGCTATGGATATTATTGGCCAACCGTGAACCGCGACGCCGCAGACTATGTGAGGAAATGTGACAAATGCCAGGTATACGCGAAAATTCTAAGAGCCCCGCCGACGGAACTCACGCAAATGGTTAGTCCCTGACCATTTGCAATGTGAGGAATTGACCTGATTGGTTCTTTACCCTTAGCCAAAGGAGGCACGAAATATGCAATAGTGGCAGTCGATTATTTCACCAAATGGGCAGAAGCAGAGCCTATGGCCACGATCACCACCACGAAAGTCATTAATTTCGTTGTACGAAATATCATATGCCGCTTTGGTCTTCCACGGACCATCATAACAGATAACGGGACTCAATTCGAGAGCAAAGAATTCAAAGAATTTTGTCAGAAGTATGGCATTGAGAAAAGGTTCGCAGGAGTTGCTCACCCGAAGGAGAATGGGCAGGTAGAAGCTGTAAACAAAATAATCAAGTCCATATTGAAGAAGCGTTTGGAAAAAGCTAGAGGCAAGTGGGTAGATGAACTCCCGACAGCGCTTTGGGCCTATAGAACTACCCACAAGACCGCGACTGGCCACACACCATTCGCATTGGCGTACGGCACGGAAGCCGTCATACCCGTGGAACTTGAAGTTCCATCACATCGGGTGACTCATTATGACCCCGCGTTGAACCAGGATCTCTTACTGGAATCATTGGACTTTATCGATGAAAAACGCGAAGAAGCTGATCTAAGAGCAGCCTCGTACAGACATCGGGTCGCGAGATATTATAATGAGAAAGTCCGGCCAAGAATCTTTGATGTGGGAGATCTCGTTTTGAAACGATTTTTTCCAGTCCCGTCAAATATGAACCCCACATGGGAAGGTCCATACGTCGTCAAACGGAGGCTTGGAGAAGGAACTTTCAAGCTAGCGACCGTCGATGGTGTGACACTCCCCCGAGCATGGAACAGCGAGCATTTGCGGTGTTACTACACCTAATCTATTTCCTTTATGCAGTAGTTGCGCTTATTTCCAGTATGTTTCCATTTCCAGTTCTTGGCATGTAATAAGAAAATTCATCTTGCTCTCATTAATAAAGGCTTGAAGCCACCTTTTTCATAAATGATTAATGTATCAGCGTATGATATTCCTGTGACAAGCGGCTGGAAATTATGATATTCTGACTAGCGTACGGACGCTCAAAAACAACTTAACATCTCCAAGTCCCCAGAGCATGGACTGGAGTACTCGGAGTCCCCGGAGTGCGGACTCGAGTATAAACGACTGAAAATCTCCATGTCCCCAGAGCACGGACTGGAGTACTCGAAGTCCCTGGAGTGCGGACTCGAGTATAAACGATTCAAAATCTCCAAGTCCCCGGAGCGTGGACTGGAGTACTCGAAGTCCCCGGAGTGCGGACTCGAGTATAAACGACTTAAAATCTCCAAGTCCCCGGAGCGCGGACTGGAGTACTCGAAGTCCCTGGAGTGCGGACTCGAGTATAAGCGATTGAAAATCTCCAAGTCCCCGGAGCACAGACTGGAGTACTCGAAGTCCCCGGAGTGCGGACTCGAGTATAAACGACTCGAAATCTCCAAGTCCCCGGAGCGTGGACAGGAGTACTCGAAGTCCCCGGAGTGCGGACTCGAGTATAAACGACTTAAAATCTCCAAGTCCCCGGAGCGCGGATTGGAGTACTCGAAGTCCCCGGAGTGCAGACTCGAGTATAAACGATTGAAAATCTCCAAGTCCCCGGAGTGCGGACTCGAGTAAAACGACTTAAAATCTCCAAGTCCCCGGAGCGCGGACTGGAGTACTCGAAGTCCCCGGAGTATGGACTCGAGTATAAACGACTCAAAATCTCCAAGTCCCCAGAGCACGGACTGGAGTACTCGAAGTCCCCGGAGTGCGGACTCGAGTATAAAAGACTTAAAATCTCCAAGTCCCCAGAGCGTGGACTGGAGTACTCGAAGTCCCCGGAGAGCGGACTTGAGTATAAACGACTCAACATCTCCAAGTCCCCGGAGCGCGGACTGGAGTACTCGAAGTCCCCGCAGTGCGGACTCGAGTATAAACGACTTAAAATCTCCAAGTCCCCGGAGCGCGGACTGGAGTACTAGAAGTCCCCGGAGTGCGGACTCGAGTATAAACGACTCAAAATCTTCAAGTCCCCGGAGCACGGACTGGAGTACTCGAAGTCCCCGGAGTGCGGACTCGAGTATAAACGACTCAACAACTCCAAGTCCCCGGAGCGCGGACTGGAGTACTCGAAGTCCCCGGAGTGCGGACTCGAGTATAAACGACTCAAAATCTCCAAGTCGCCGGAGCGCGGACTGGAGTACTCGAAGTCCCCGGAATGCGGACTCGAGTATAAACGACTCAAAATCTCCAAGTCCCCAGAGCGCGGACTGGAGTACTCGAAGTCCCCGGAGTGCGGACTCGAGTATAAACGACTCAAAATCTCCAAGTCCCTGGAGCGCGGACAAGAGTACTCGAAGTCCCCGGAGTGTGGACTCGAGTATAAACGACTTCAAATCTCCAAGCCCCCGGAGCGCGGACTGGAGTACTCGAAGTCCCCGGAGTGCGGACTCGAGTATAAAGGACTTAAAATCTCCAAGTCCCCGGAGCGCGGACTGGAGTACTCGAAGTCCCCGGAGTGCGGACTCGAGTATAAACGACTCAAAATCTCCAAGTCCCCAGAGCGCGGACCGGAGTACTCGAAGTCCCCACTGTGCGGACTCGAGTATAAAGGACTCAAAATCTCCAAGTCCCCGGAGCGCGGACTGGAGTACTCGAAGTCCCCGAAATGCGGACTCGAGTATAAACGACTCAAAATCTGCAAGTCCCCGGAGCGTGGACTGGAGTACTGGAAGTCCCCGAAATGCAGACCCGAGTATAAACGACTCAAAATCTCCAAGTCCCCGGAGCGCAGATTGGAGTACTCGAAGTCCCCGAAATGCGGACTCGAGTACAAACGATCCAATATCTCCAAGTCCCCGGAACATGGACTGGATTACTCGAAGTCCCCAGAGCGCGGAGTCGAATGTAAGTGATTCAGATCTCCAAGCCCCTTGAATATGAACTATGACACAAATGGCTTGGATATGCAGAGTCCCCGACATGCGGGCTAGGAAATATTTTAAATACATGAAGCACAGAATGGAGATTGAACAACCTCAAAGAATTCCCAAGCTATGTAAAGGTGAACCAAAAGGTCTATGTTATTCACAGCAGTTCAGATTTCACTCATAATCACAATCACAAAGAAAACTGAATGACAAGAATCTTTTGAAAAGACAGAAAATGAAACTGAACTTTATTCCTGAAAAGCTTTTCGCTACAAAAGCGCTCCGAAGTCCGGAGTCGACAGCCTATTTACACAGTCTGCAAAAATCATTACATGACCTAAATTAACTCTCGTTGAACGAGGACGATGGTCACTTCTTGTGTTTCTTTGACTTCTTCCCGGATGATTCCTTCCCAGAGCGCTTACCCTTGGAATCCTTCCCTGATGGAGGGGTGACGACTGAAGATGTAGGGGGAACATCCATAGGCTTGGACCCGCCAGGGAGGATGACCTTCAACGGTTTGTTCAAGGGGTCGTCCAGGTCCACATCCCGAGGCTTAGCCTTAACTCTGGCTGTCACTTCCTTCTCTTTATCGAGCCGCTCCTTCATACTCGGCTCGGATGAATGCTCAGAGGCGCCCGTGATTTCTATTTCAAAACTCTCGGGAGAAGTGTCGGACTTGCCTTCATCGAGTGCCCCGATTACCTGGGCATCTAGGCCAGGACCCTCGCCAACTCGAGCAACCTCACTTGTTTCTTTCTCCAGCTCCTTGGCGACATCGCTCCTCGGAGTGGGCTCGGGGTCAGAACAACCTGCACAAAGTCACAAGAGAACAAATGTTAGAGCACGACAGCTTCTAGAAAAACATAGAAACCCTATAAAGAAAAGAAGTTGCTTACGGGTGCCGATGGAATCTCGGTTGTCAGAGGGGTCTCACCCTCTGGGATGGGAAATAGAACATGAACGCCAAGCCCGGGGGCATCCGGGTCGTAGCCAAGGTGCTGCTCGAAGGGATCAAGTACCGGTCGGCTAGCCGGTTGAGTAGGCGCACGAACTGGGGGCACGATGCCGGATGGACCAATAACCACTTCCTTTCCTTTCCTCGCGAGGGAACCTTTGCTGTATAGGGCCTTAGCCGCTGATAGGTCTGAAGGTTGTTTCCCTTCAAGAACTCCTTAATCAAAGCTTCCTCATCGACCTCTTCGACGCCGCTTTCGGCCTTCCTGATTTGAATCAGGGTCTCCCACGCCTCGATCAGAGACTCAAGGTAGCCCTCGCCCAAAAAAGTTAGATCTCGATGCATGAGAACTCGGGCGTTGAATTCAGCGATGAGAGTATCGAATTCAGTCTTGATCTCTTCCCTACCTTCCTCCCTGGCCGCCTCAAGGCGAGAGTCGATGTCGGCAGTTCCCATCTTTTTTCCCTCCTCGCGAGCCTCATTCTTTAGTGCCTCGACTTTGGAGAAATCATTCTTGAGTTTCTTCTTTAGGAGCCGGGTGGCGACGATCTCAACGCAATAGTGTTGTGCCTCAACCTAGGCGGCCAATTTTTCTTTCTTCTCCTCATGGAGTTTCTCTTCGAGTTCCTTGACCTGTTGGCTGAGTATGTCCCGCTCCTTCTGAACGGAGTCCTTCTCCAAAGCTAGAGCACCACACCGTTGGACTGACTCATCAAGCTCTTTCTTATGAGTTAATTCAAGGCGGGAAACAGCCTCGGCGGTGTCCTTAGCGCGCTGACGGGCGACCTCAAGCTCAGACTTTTAAGTAGTCAACTCGTCATCCTGGGCCTTAATGATATCCCTGTCATGAATAGCTTCAAGCTTTAGGCGGTCAATTTCGTGTTGGCGCTCCACAGAGACTTTAGAAAGCTTCTCAGCCAGATGAACGAATGCGCCATGTTGAACATAGACGTCGTTGGTACAGGCAATGGCATTTTGCTTAACATCTCCGGGTATAGGGTGAATCGCTGGGAGAAACTTTAGCCCATCAAAACAAATCTTCGGAAATTTGGCCTTGAGTTCAGTCAATTTCTCCGACACTATCGGGCCTGTCACTGGAGCGGGAGGAGACGGCTTTGAAAGTTCACCCCTCCTATGAGAGTCTCGGGAATGCCGGGTAGAAGAGGAGTCAGAGTGTTGGTCCCGAGGAGCATCGGAATGCGACCTCTTATGACCGCGCTTTTCTTTGCTTCGCTCCTGATGAGAAGAGGTCTCCTGGTGGAGTTTGGGCTGATAATGAGTTTTCTTCCGGAATGACGAGTCCCGGGAATGATAATCTCGGTCGTTGTCGTTATCTCTGTCTCGATGCTTCTCGAGACCTGAGTCCCGACCGGATTGGCGTAGAGTCGACGAACCGCGAAGGCGGTCATATCCATGAAAACGCCCCATGTCACCTGCAAAGAATTCAAACAATAGCGAATCAACGAGGGAACAAAATGATGAAAGAAAAGTAGGTGCAAAGTGAAGTGCACGTGTCCGTGTGTGTCCTAGTGTTCCCCCCTGACGGACCAGTGGCTTCGCTAATGGGAGTCTTTTCCCCTCGGTTCGGGGCTGAGACACTCGCATCGCCCCTGGCGGGTGAGTGAAACTTAAACAACTCCGGGTTATTGAAATCATAGTTGAACAAGTCATTGGGAATGGAGAGGTTCAGAAAGCCCTTCAGAGAACTTTCAACGTGCTGTGAAGAAGCCTCTTTCTCTGGTTGGATAGGCATAACTTTGGAAGTCCCGCCAACCTTCTCCTTCCTCAACTTGCACGCCGGCTTCTTTTTCCCCTTCGAAGGGGAAGATGACGTTTCAATATCATGAACTTCGACCGTAGGGCCCAAATCCTCACCTTGCTTTTGAGGTGGCTCGTTTGGAATTTCCCCCTCTTCTGGTACTTCAAGAGAAGGGCGAATAGATGTTTCAGGCAGTTTTTTCCCTCTAGTGGGTACGGGTTTGGGAAGCGAGGCGCCCTCAGGAAGACTAATCCGACGGCCAAGAGATAGCAGACCGAACCTTGATAATGACTCATTGGAAATGAGGGCTCGGATATCTCGTTCCTCGGCAGGGAGGGCTCTAATGGATTCGACAGCATCAGAGTACCCTCGACCCTCGGGACGTGGAATGGAATCTGAAAAGATGAAACGATAAGTTAGCAGAAGCTTAAAACCGATTGGGAACGGACATCAATTCAGGAAGAAGACTTACTTCCTTCAACCCATCTCCTCGCAAAACCCTGTGGGCAGCGCACGTAAAACCATTCCTGTTTGTACTGGGCGAATTTGCTGCTCCACGCGCTGGTGAAAATTTGGCACTTCCGATGTGGCTCAAGAAACATGTAAGAGGGACTGTCTTCCCGTTTCTTGGTAATGCATATGTACCTAATATCGCCAGGGGTTGGGTGCCTAGAGAAGACGGCCATAAAGAGCACGTACGTGCCATAGATGAAGGCGTGACCGTTTGGATGTAGCTGTGATGGGGCGACGTCAAGATACCGCAGCACATCTCGAAGAAATAGATTGAACGGTGGTACGCTGCCAACCCAACACATGAACTTGCTGCACGCTGTATATCCCGTTAGGGGTAGATGTGGACGGTCGTGCCCCGACGGAACTAACACATCGAAAAACGGGATACCATGAATAGAACATATCCGCTGAAGAGCGGCTTCGGTGACCCTCGAAGCCTGTGAGTCAACCTAGTTATCCAATAAGATCGACGACTCCAAGGTATCAAGATCCCAGTCATGAGCGGGGGAAACTGACGGGTCAGATGTATCGGCGGCTGTTTGCTTTGAAGACGGCCCGGGTCTATCGGAAAGTGTAGCGGAACTGGATTTTTTAGACATCTTGAATAAATAGTGGATTCAACTAAGCACTTGAGTGAACTATACTTGAAAAATGACCAATGTTAGAGTTAATAACACGAATAACCCCCACCCCACGTGGTGTGTGAACTAGTGCAATCAATTGTGTATAAGCATTGAAAGTTTGGAATTATTAACATAAAACTAAGCTTAAAATCACCGCCTTCGAAGACCGTCATCACTGACCGTTTCCAAAAGCTTTCTTTATGGCGATTACAGTCTCAGATTCAGATAATGTCAAAGGAAGTTATCCGACTACATCAGGTAAAATTCAGATTTCTATATGATAAGAAGGTTATCAGTCCAAATCAGTTCGATAAGCAAATATGCCGGAGTTCCTGTCATAAGTCAGTTATGAAAATTGGGCAAGGCAAATGTTTGGTTGGATTAAGTTATGTCCGGCCAATAGGAATACGGCCGGTATTTGAGTTTTGTTCGGCATGTCATTGTTCGGCGTTCATGATTGGTTCGGCTAAGCATTGTTTGTTCGGCTTGATTAGTGTGGCAACTATGTTTGTTCGACATTTTTGTATGGTTCGGTTAAACATTGTTCGGCATTTACGTATGGTTCGGTGACGCATTGTTCGGCATGATGGGTTCGGCATTTATATGACGTTCGGCGTAAAGATGCTCGGCCTTGGTATGTTCGGCATTGATGATTGTTCGGCCAAACTATCGCTCGGCGAAGTTGTCGCTCGGCCTACAACCATTGTTCGGCCTAACTATAGTTCGTACTGGTTAGCGCTCAACTAAACATCGTTCGGCCAAAATCCCCTTCGGTCGAAGTCACACCCACTAACCTCTCCACTAACTCATGCTTCCAAACCTCTACCGACCGGCATGTGGTGAGACACACCGAACCGAGATTATGCCGAACCCCAACATTTGGTACTCCAACCAAAAATTCGTCCCATTTTTCCTCCATCCAGGCCGAGCAACTAGAACAGTTCGCTTGGCGAATCGTCCCAATTCAGGCCGAGCAACATCCAAGCCACTTCCAACAACTCCCATGTGCGACCATCCCCGATCGCCTCCTTTCGCCACACACCGTTTAGCCCTGACCATCAATGCGACCATCTCGGCCACAATTCAAATGTACAAATCCCTAAGTTTTAACCATGGAAGGGATTAAGTTAGAAGGGGTAATACCTAATTAACAGATCGAAGTTCGAGAAGGATTGATCAGGCCCGAGATATCCGATTAGCAGGTTAGGGTTGCAAGATCTTAAAAAGATAACGAGAATGGGAGTAGAAAAGAGAGGAAGAGGAAGGACAAACGGTTTTATAGGGAGGAAGAAGAAGACGAACGGGCCGTTGCCGGTAAGGCCGGTCAAAAATATGTCGTTCGAATAAGACATGCCCGGTAGAGCCGGTGAAAGCACAGAACATCGTTCGGCATAGAGATCGTTCGGCATGGGACATCTTGTTCGGCAATTTCAGTGTCGTTCGGCTTCGGCATTGCACCAACTGATGGTTCAAAGCACACCCTGTTCGACCACATGATTTACTTTGGGGGGCAAAATTTCACCTGGAAATTCGACCAGGCAACTAGGATCGTTCGGCATTTCAGAGTTACGCTCGGCATCAAAAGAGCGCTCGGTATTAAATACCGCTCGGCCAAAAGAGAACGTTCGGCATAGGGTCGTTCAAAGACTAAAGGCTGCTCGGCCTCCCGAAGACGCTCGACCAAAGCCATCATTCGGCAAGCCTAGATGGTTCGGCATTCCAGCATGGTCCGGCACAGTATGTTCGGCACTATGTTCATTCGGCCAAGACGTCGGTTCGGCCTTCAGTATCGTTCGACACAGGTGCTCCCCACTGAAGCCAGTACGCTCGATCTCATCTCGTTCTGCTAAAGGGTAGTGTTTGGCTGGACAAGACCGTTCGGCCTATTCCTCCTACTCAACGAAGAGATCGTTTAGTACGGCAGAGAGCGTTCGGCATTTCAATCATTCGGCCTGTTTGGCTCGGCACATAGGGTATGTCCTACTTGGACCAAGTTATGCAGCCGCCTGGCCCGCCAGGAAAGTCCAACCCACCTTCATCTATAAATAGAGGGGCAGGGGCACAGAATAAAGGGATCAGATTTTAGAGAGCACCGGGGAGAATCTGCCACATTGAATCCTCATTCAAGACTTATTTCTTTTACCTTGCAATTGTATTCTAATACTTAAGAACGGATTATATCTGTAATCAAGTATCAAGTGGAAAATAAAGATCAGCTTCAAAGTGGACGTAGGCCACTGCGCCGAACCACTATAAATTTGATGTCCTTACTTCCCGCATTTTAATTTATGTTCTCTTCTCTTTTTCAGTTTATTTTCTTCATTATTCTCTCTACACAATCTATCTAAGGGTGTTAGTGACCAATTTTGGTGCTAACAGCTCTAGAAGAGCGCATCACAATTTTGTGATCCATTTTTCAATTCGATGCACTATTTAGCCAGAAATTCAAGTTGAACCTCAGCTGTCCATAGGCTAGGGTTTTGATCCAACGATGGATCGTCAACCGTTCGACGATTGGGTAGTAGCGTTGGGAAGCTGGTGTCGAGCAGGTCCTAGGGTGGTCATCGCTCGGTGTAAGTCGCTCGGAATTCGCTAGAAATTGGGGTATAAGGGTCGCGGCGGTGGAGGTGGTTCCTGCCACCGGAGGGGCGCGCGAGGCCGAGTTAGGGTCGGCCTGGGTCGTGGAGCCCATCGGCGGCGTTGGATTTGGGTGTCATCGTTCGTGGTGGCGTTGGATTTTGGTAAAAAGCGGCTGGAGCTTGCGTGCGTGCGTGCGTTCTAGGGTTCGAATGATATGTTACTGCGAGTGTGCAGAGATAAATAGAGTGACGTGGTAATTAACGTATTATTTTATTTAATTCAATTTACATTCTAAAACTTCTAACTGCAATAACTTTCACATAAGAGTTCTGTTTCACGCTTGGTTTTCTCTACTAGGATCGTATTGAAATTCCGTACATTTTGATGCGGGTTTAGAGGATTCTGAAATTGTTCAATTTTTGGGTTTAAATTGGATTTAAATTCAATTTAAATTTAAAAGGCGAGTGTTTAACCCACTCACAACTTCTAAATTTTCTTATGTTTGTTAAATTGATATATGATGTTATTAGAAATTGATTTATGGCTGTTTGGCATATTTTTTTATCATCATCTCAGTTAAATTGAATTTATTGAACTTAGCTATCACTTAACTTGTTATTGCATAATAATTGTCAGTTAAATTGTAATTTAATTGATTATTGCATAATAACGGCCAGCTAAATTTTTATTTAATTTATTATTACATATAAACTGCCAGTTAAATAGTTGTTTGATTTATTATTGAATATAAACTACCAGTAAATACATGTTGCTTATTCTCTGTTATATATTGATGTATTGTTTGAATTGGATGATAATTGTGAGAAATGGTTGATGATTAATATTGGATGAATGGATGTTGTATTTTATATTGTTATAAACTACAAGTTGTTATGCATTTTTATTACATCCGGAATTGTGGTTTGAAATGATACGTAACCGTATTTTTATTTTAAATTACGGATTGAAATGATAAATATCTGTATCACTTGACCACAGGGTAGAAACTTTTATACAGACACCGTGGTCTATATATAAAAATATTTTGAAATGATTTTTTTCTATGGTTTTGTAAAGAAATATATGGTTTTATGAGATATTGATTTGGATATTTTATAAATGTTATTTTATACATAGTTAAATTCTTGGTTTTAAGCTATGTATAAAATTGGTTTAAAGTATAAAAGAAGTTTAATAATAAGTTTGATTTTATTAAGATATAACATGGTTAAGTATTTAAAATTATACTTCTGGAGTTATAATAACTTAAATAAGAATTGCGTGTGAAGACAAATATGAAGTTGATTAGAAATTAATAAAATTGAGACTTTAAAGGTATGATTTTTATAACCGAATTTTGGTTTAAGATGAATTAAACGAATATTTCAAGTATAAATAAACTGAAAGAAATATTTAGTTATTTCTAATTTGAGTTTTATTTAAATGAAAATGGATTTATTATGCAAATATTTCAAAACTAAAAATAGAACATTGAATCGATGAATAATAATTACCAACCTTAGTTTTGAAATTGTTTAATACTCAAAGTTTGAAATATATTGAAATTGAAATAGATTATTTAAACTGAAAGTGAGTTGAAAGTTATGAATCGAGATATAATTTAAAGTGAATAAAATTGTGAAGTCGAGGAAATTATTTTACTTTATAAAGTAATTTTTAGTTCAAACTATTTTATTTTATATACTGTTTGAATATCCAAACCATTTAAGTTTGGAATTTAGGGTTTAGAAGCTATGAAATTTGAAGGATTTTGTTTTGAAAGGTTATATTTCAAGCATTTGGTTTCGAAATATTATTATTTTGAAAGTTCTATGATTTTGGGAAAGATGATATATTTGAAATAAAAATGATATTATATTGATTTTGGTTTTATAAAAATGATATCATATTGATTTGGGTTTTAAAATGGAAATGATATCGTATTTATATAGGATTGAAATCTATTTTTTTTTTCTGGTTTTAAAAGTATAAACTATTTTGAAAAGACCGCGGTGTTATAATAATGTTTGGCTGTTAAAGAGACCGGGATCAGAAGTTGTCATACACTCTGCTAACTCCAAAAACCACTTTAACAACCGTGTACACGGTGGAGATTCCAGAATGAAGTAGGATGGTGGCGGCGTTCCTTTGAGGCATATATGTGGACCCGACTCCCGTGAGTTGGCATAAGGTGGCTAAAACAGAAGTGATTGACGGGCTATTGAGGTAGCACCTTTGATCGGACACATCCCTTCGATATTATACTCTAACTTTTGGATTGATTTGGTGGCCACTTTTGATTTTTTTTGATTTGGGGGTATGGCTCGAGGTGAGCGGTAGTTGCGCGCTACGCGTTACCACCGGCCTGGAAGTGTAATTGGTATATCTACCCTGGCATTGCCTAGTTGTGCCTTGTCACCCACCCTAGCGCGCCTTGTACGAGTTTTGTTTTCTCTCATAGCCCGTGGAGTATTTAGGATAGTCTCCCGATCTGGAGATGCGCTGATACTGGATGGACTACTGGGGCTATTACGTGTTAAGGGTTATGGGTAACTCCTTAGCGCCATTAAAAGTAATTTTATTTTACTATCAGACATTATTATAATAGCTAAATATTACTGCATAGTAAATAGTTTAACGGATCCTTAGGAGATGTGAATCCCGAGCATCTCTTAAGTAACTGCACTCACGTTAGACACTGGATAGGAGATGTCAAATCTCGTAAACATCTCTGACGTAGTTCCACTCATATTATTTACCATTGAATTAACTTACATAAGATCTTTTAGTTCTGACTCAAGTGTTTTGTCTTTTCAATTCGCTCGGGTCAGTCTGAGCATTTCAGGGTTTGAAGATCTTATTTATAGAGGACGAAGATGAAGATTTTATTATTACTATTATTTATTATATTCCACTACATCACATTGTTCCGCTACATTGTTATTGATTATTTTCTGGTATGTGTAACTCTGATATGTATTGTATAAGTATAATCAGATGTTTTTGTAAAACAGCTTCATGAACTGTTTATTTGACTAATATATTTTATCATTCCGCTGCAAGATTCTATTTTGTTTTTTTTTCTTTCTCTGCTTTTTCTTATTTACCCCATAACAATCCGCCCTTTTGTATGGTTTAAGTCTGTCGTGTGTGGTTTGTCGTCGATTTAAAGCGTACAAAAAGGCCGAATGTTACAAAAATAGATTAAAATGGGTTAAAAGACTTTAAATAGATTTAAAATCGATTAAAATACTTTATAATTTTAGTTCAAACCAATTTCCAATTCCAACCTTCAAACTAGGATCTTCAAAGTAATTCAATTTATATAAATCAATTTCCTTCGAAATATCATTTAATCCAATTCAAGATTTAAGGGTTTCAAAATCGTTTAATTTAACCAATCCGGTGTTCATATATAATTTTTTACCTTATGGTCAAATGATACAGATATTTATCATTTCAATCCGCAAAAATTTAAGTTTACGGGTATATATTATTTCTGTAATGCCCCGATATTTTCAACCATTCGCATACGCACATGTCGGACTTGAATTGCGTAAAATATCGCGTTGTAAATAAAATTTGGCAAATCTCAGAATATACAGTAAATAAATAATCGCAGATCACAGACACAGAGTGAATAATAATGCAGCGAAAGTAAAAGAAAAAGTAGTTCATGAAGCTACTATATATATATAAGATACATCAGAGTTAAGCAAGATACAAAAGAAGTGTGACGACCGCCCATGACTCCCGCACCAAATCAAGGAAATAATGCGCTGAGAGGCGTGCCAGGCAGCCATGGACGATAGTCAAGGGTAAAATAAACATCGCAGACTCTATCGTAAAACTCACAGCGCATGAATAAAATACAATAGAGAAATATAATATAGTGAAGCTCCCATAGAACAGAATATCATCATCTAATCATAATAGCTTTATACATGGTCTGAATCATGAATACAAGAAGCCTCACTACATAGCACTCAGAGTAATCAACAAACAGCGGAATATCCAGTACATAGAATATGAAAATAATATGTAAAGCCTCCTGCTCGTCTTCGTCATTATCAGCGTGAGCCACTAAGATCAGCACCTGCCACCTGTCACCTAGTCTGCCCATCCCAACATGGATGAACAGCCCAAGGTAATAAGAGGAGACATAAAACCTTGAGTCAGACAAAGTCTTAGTGAGCAATAAATCAACTGTCAAACATACCAAAAGAGCATAAGGGATAAAAGGAATAGGAACCAAACCATCCCACTCCGCCTCTTTCTACAGTGATAGCCCCCAGACACACATTAAGGAGAAGCAAGCATAACATAGCAAGCAATTAAAGTAAAGCAATAATCACTCGAGTCAAGGTCGATGTTTTCCAAATACAAACCCCCAAGGCCTAAACCAAGATCAGATAAGCACCCAGAAAACACCGCTCTTGAGATCGAATGATGATATAATCAAACGTCCAAACATCCATGACTCTGACTATCACTGTTATCATTGCCTTGATTTCACCGTTAGTTGAACGACCATCTGTCAAGGGCCAATGGTAACCCCGGTTCTAGACATAACTCCGCACGTCGTCGCAGCCCGTGCCTAGGAATTTTCGCAACTACCCAGAGTACTAGCACGTCGTCGCAGCCCGTGCTTGGAACGTCGTCGCAGCCCGTTCCAACGTACTCTTGCTTTGAGCATGCTAGAACCTTCAACAACGATGAGATCTCAGCCTCCTAGTCATCCTCCTTGACGACTATTTTCATACTAGCTCAAGCGCCTCTCAAGCTAACCATTATCATCAACCCGGATCGCATCACCGAGTTATCAACATAGCTTCGCACGTCGTCGCAGCCCGTGCTTGGAACGTCATCATGACCCGTCCCATCTCATCATCATACTTTGCCTCCTCGCATCATGGCAAAGTCCATCTCAATACCATACTTTGCCTCCTCGCATTATGGTAAAGTCCATCTCAACACCATACTTTGCCTCCTCGCATTATGGTAAAGTCCATCTCAACATCATCTAATCCAAACATATGAGCTTCAACATCCGCTTCATATGCCACAAGCAGCTTTCACCATTCAAGAGCCTTTCCACTTAGCTTTTGAATCATCTTCGACCATCTTGTCTCGATCTAACTATCAATCAACTAACATACATAGCAATCAATCAAATCAATCATTAACTTAAGCAATCAAGTAATCAAATATGGTCTAAGTAGGCATTTATAACTACAATGGCAATTTCGTAAATAAATGAGCATAGATATAACATACATGAATCATGGGTTTCTAGCATAGATCTAACAAATATAAATCATGGGTTTTGTCTCTACAACTTGATGAATGAACTTGCATAAGTAAACATCTTCATAAGTAATGGATCTACACTTGGATCTAAGGAAAATGTATGAAATCACTATCTACAACACTCCAACAAACCACCAATCCAATATACTCCTTTGGGTCCGCGTGAGAGATAACCACCACTCACCAAATCACCCAAACACTTCAAAAACTATCAACTTCAGATCTGGACAGCGAAGCTTCAAGCTTGATTCGTCGAAATCCCGCTTGAAACGATGAAATCTAGCTTGGTTGGATGAAGATCTTCAACTTTAGCTCTTGGATCCTCGATCTTGATCTTCGATCTTGGATGGATGTTAGAACTAGATTGGAATGGAGAAAAGAAGATGAAGAAATGCTGTAGTCGAGCTCTCAAAATGGCAGCACTTCGTCGCTTCAAAATCCGGTGCCAAAAAGTAAGCCAAACCCCTCTATTTATAGGCTGAAATTCCCCATGAGTCGTCCGCCCCTATGAGTCGTCCACGACTCATGACTCAACGACTCAAGCCACTACCGACTCACGACTCAACGCAGCTCAAGGCAATACGACTCAACACACACACGACACAGCATGCACACGACTCAAGCCCCTACCGACTTAACTATGTTGCCGACTCACGACTTAACACTACACAGGGCCACACGACCTAGTTCCCTGCTGACCTAACACTAAGTCGTCTGGACGACTCAACTACCAGTCGACTCAACTACCAACGACCTAAGCCTTAACTCCTTAAGCCGCTAACCTATGAGTCGGCATCCCCTAAGCCGTTAGTTCCTTTAGGTCGGCCAATCACCTTAAGTCGTTCCATCCTATGAGTCGGTCACCTCTCTTACTCAGTCACCCCAATGAGTCGCCACTCTACTAAGTCGCTAACTCCTCTAACTCGCTAACTCTTAGGTTGGTCACCCCTATGAGTCGGTTATCCTATGAGTCGCTCACTACCTTGAGTCGGTCCAAACCTTAAGTCGGTCAAACTCTATAAGTCGGTCATCCTATAAGTCGTTAACTCCACTAACTCGCTCACGACCTAACTCCTCAAGGTCGCTGCAACACTTTAGGTCGTAACCCAATAACTCGTAACTCGTGCACCCTCCTAAGTCGGTTACGACTTAAAACTCCACTATCTCGTTAACTCGTACACGACTCATCTCTTAACCCGTTAACTCCTCTAATCCAACCTAACTTCCACACGGGTCAATTCCTTACGAGTTAAAAACGTACGACTTAAGCTATAGATGCCATAAACAACACTAATGACCTGTAAATTCTACGATTTATCGACACGTAAAATACGGGTCGTTACATTCTCTCCCCCTTAGGAATTTCGCCCCCGAAATTCCAGACAAACAAGAGCAACCGAAACTATTCTACATGCCTACCATCCATAGCAATCAACAAACCATGCATCAATTACTATCCTAGCATGCAGAATTCTAAGATTAGAACAAGTTACAAATTCATGAGATGCCACGACACCTTAGGGCCATACCTCGAAGAGTTCAGGATGAGCTGCCTTCATTCTCTCTTCCTCCTCCCATGTACAGTCGTTAACATCATCACTCCATTGTATCTTGAGTAACGTAATCGTCTTCCTCCTAAGCTGTTTCGTGTCAGTTTCAACAACACGAAGCGCTTACGAGGTCTCGAAACAACTGGATCAACTTCTAAATCTTCACAGCTATTAGCAGAAACCACCGTATTCGAGTCATGCACATACTTCCGTAGATAAGATACATGAAAAACATTGTGCACACCCGCCATCTTTTCCGGTAACTCCAATCTGTAAGCGAGCTTTCCAATTCGCTCGATAATCGGGAATGGTCCAACAAATCTCGGAGTTAACTTTCCTTTCTTCCCGAATCGAATAACATTCTTCAGAGGAGAAATCTTCACAAAAACCATATCACCTATGTCGAATTCCAAATCCTTACGACGATTATTGGCATAACTTTTCTGACGATCTTGGGCTGCCTTCATTCGTTGCCGAATGATCCCTATACAATCCGAAGTCTGTCGAATCATCTCTGGCCTAAGTATCAGTTTTGCTCCAGTTTCCAACCAACATGTCGGAGAGTTACACGGTCTTCCATACAGTGCTTCATATGGTGCCATACCAATACTTGACTGATAACTGTTATTATATGCAAATTCCACCAAATGAAGGTGATCTTCCCATGATCCTCCGAAATCCAAAACACAGGCTCTGAGAAGATCTTCCAAAACTCGGTTGACTCTCTCAGTCTGACCATCTGTTTGAGGGTGGTAAGCTGTACTCAAACACAACTTAGTTCCCAAAACTTCCTGGAAGCTCTTCCAAAATCCACTAGTGAACAATGGGTCTCGATCGCTCACTATTCTCTTCGGAACACCATGGAATCGAACAATCCACTTAACATACAACTCAGCCAACTTCGATGCAGTCCTAATTGATCGAACAGGAATGAACATTGCACTCTTAGTCAAACGATCTACGATGACCCAAATCCCTTCATTCCCTGCCCTGGTTCTAGGTAGGCCATCGATAAAATCCATCGACACTTGCTCCCACTTCCATGTAGGAACCTCTAATGGCTGAAGTAATCCACTGGGCTTCTTCTGCTCAGCTTTCACCAACTGGCAGTTCATACACTTAGAAATAAAATTTCCAACATCCTTCTTCATGCCTTCCCAATAATAGGTTCTCTTCATATCCCGATACATCTTATTTCCACCTGGATGAATTGTCAACTTCGAGTGATGACTTTCTCTAAGAACTTCATCTCTCAATCCATCTACATCGGGAACAACTAGTCGTCCTTGCTTCCGAAGCCAACCCTCTCGATCGACTTCGAATCCTTTATCCTTTTCTGGGTCCAATCCAGATTCCAAATCTCGGATAATCTTGACAAGCTTATCGTCTCGCTTTTGGCTCTCGCCAATTCTCTCCACCAGAGTAGGCCTTATCGATAAGTTTGCCAACATCTCAGGTTCCAATTCACATCTGGGCCTGAAATCAAATCCAGCCAAATACTCGAGACTCTTCCATTCCGAAAACATGGCTCCCAATCCGGCATGTCTTCGACTCAACGCATCAGCTACTGCGTTACCTTTTCCTGGAGTATAAGCTATACCAAAATCATATGATGCCAAAAACTCTAGCCACCGTTGCTGCCGAAGATTCAAATCCTTTTGGGAGAAAAGATACTTCAACGACTTATGATCCGTAAACAACTCGAATCGAACTCCCAATAGATAATGTCTCCACATCTTCAGAGCAAACACAATCGCCGCCAACTCCAAATCATGAGTCGGGTAATTCCTTTCATGCGGCTTTAGTTGTCGACTTGCATACGCAACAACTCTATCCTTTTGCATTAGCACTGCTCCAAGTCCAGTACCACATGCATCGGTGTAAACCACCATCTCAACATTCCCACTTGGAATAGTCAAAACAGGAGCACTTGTTAGTCGCTCTTTTAGGATTACGAAAGCTTGCTCACACTTATCATCCCATCTGAACACTTGGTTCTTCTTCGTCAATCCTGTTAACGGTGCAGCTATCTTGGAAAAGTCTTTGATAAACCGTCGATAATATCCAGCTAACCCAGAAAACTTCTCACATCAGATGCATTCTTAGGTCTAACCCAATCCTGGATCGCTGCCACCTTAACGGGATCAACCGCTATTCCATTTCCAGAGATAACATGGCCTAAGAATCTCACTTCACTCTTCCAGAAGTGACACTTCGAAAACTTAGCCTTCAGCTGATGTTTTCGTAAGATTTCCAAAACAATACGCAAGTGCGTCTTGTGCTCTTCCTCAGTTCTGGAATAAATCAGAATATCATCCACGAACACAAGCACGAACTTATTCAACTGATCTCTGAATACTCTATTCATAAGATCCACAAAATATGCTGGTGCGTTAGTCAATCCAAACGGCATTACCAGCCACTCATAGAAACCGGATGGTGTCCTAAAAGCAGTCTTCGGCACACTATCCTTAGCCACTCTCAACTGGTGAAATCCAGTTGCCAAATCCATCTGAGAAAACACCTTAGCTTCGTGAAGCTGATCAAACAAGTCATCTATTCTCGGCAATGGATACTTGTTCTTCTTAGTCACCTTATTCAGCTCACGATAATCCACACACAACCTCAACGATCCATCCGCTTTGGTTGCGAACACAACTGGTGCACCCCATTCGGACACACTACGCCGAATGAATCCTTTCCGTAAAAGGTCATCAACTTGCACCTTCAACTCTTGTTGTTCCCTAGGCGCCATCCGCCTAAGAGGCATCACAACGGGTCTGGCTCCCTCAACTAGATCAATACGAAACTCGATCTCTCTATGCGGCGGTAACCCTTTGACTTCGTCAAAGACATCCTCGAATCCATTCACGATTGGCACCGATGACAGTCCATCCCGTGGAACAACCAGCGAATACATGAAGCTCATGAAGACGCCTTCTTCATGCTTACATCGTATCACAACCTTTCGCCCCTCCACATTCTCGACTGTCACCTCCAATCTCTCACAATCAACCTTTGCCGCATACTTCCTAAGCCAGTCCATACCCAAAATAATTCCGAACCCCGTAAAGTTCAGAACAAAGCAATCACAAACAAACGAGCAATCATGACTCGACACAACTAGACCATGGCATATCATACACAAACATGACGAACCCCCAACTGGATTTGTCACAACCAATGGCCTATCAACAATATCCGGTTTCAAACCTAACCGGCCTACCAAATCATCACAAACAAAAGAATGAGACGCTCCAGTATCAAACAACACTCTAATTGGAACACCACAAATGGATAGAGTACCTTGAACCACCACACTCTTCCCCTTCTCTTTAGCAGTAGGAGCTTTTGAAGACGACGGCACAGTTCCCATAGCATAAGCTTGCACAATCTGCCTATCCCTCCTTGGTTCCGGACAATCTTTCCTGAAATGCCCTGGCTTGTCACAGTTGTGGCATTTCGCCGGCGCCTTTGGATTCCTACAATCCTTGGAGAGATGGCCCTTCTGATGGCAATTATAGCAAGTCATTTCGCCCCTCGGCTTCTTCTGGCCATCCTTACCCTTCTGTTGCTGTTGCTTCCTCTTCTTGTTTCCACCCTTCTGTGGCTTAAACCCTTCCTTGGTTACAGCAACAACAGAACTCTCCCTAGGAAACAAACTCTCATGCCTGAGAGCTTTCTCCACAAGCTTCTCAAACGGATCGTCCAGATGATCCACCAATTGTCTTCCAAGATAAGCATCCAAACCGGTCACAAACTTCTCATTCTTTTGATAGGGAGAATCAATATACGATCTGGCATACTTGGACAAAGCTTCAAAACTCAGAAACATACTCAAGAACGGGTCTTCCACCTTGCGTAAGCTCCACAAACTTTTTAAACAAGACAGATTTCTGAGCCGTAGAGATGAACTTAGCTTCAAATCTAACTTGGAATTGCTCCCAAGTAATCTCTTCCTCTGGAGTATCAATGGTGATAGAATTCCACCAATCCGAAGCTCTCCCTTGAAGTTGCCTTGATGCAAGCTTCCTCTTAGTTGCATCCTCAACTCCCAAGTCACCAAAGATCCTTCTACAAGCATCAATCCATCTTTGCACTTCAATGGTTGATTCCGTCCCCAAGAAAACCTTTCCTCCAAGAGAAGTATAGTCCTTACAAAGCTCAGCAAAATCCACTGGCTTTGGAGCTTGAACTTGAATTCCAACATCTACCGCTGACCCTGGAGTTGGTATCCTTCTCATGATCAAAGTCATCATCGCTTCGAACATAGCTCCATAATCAGCAACTCCATCAGCAGCACGACCTTCCCCGGCAGCTGGTCTCCCTCTTCGACTCATCCTTAGTATCTACAAAAAGGACTGATTAGAACACCTTGAGGAACAACTACATAAGGAGTTCAAATCCATCTAAACTACTATATTATATATAGTAATCATCTATCAAAATACAATTACGTCTCTCTTACGTAGTTACGTCAGCGAGCGTTGGCTAAAATCGATTAACCAAAGCTCTGATACCAAATGTGACGACCGCCCATGACTCCCGCACCAAATCAAGGAAATAATGCGCTGAGAGGCGTGCCAGGAAGCCATGGACGATAGTCAAGGGTAAAATAAACATCGCAGACTCTATCGTAAAACTCACATCGCATGAATAAAATACAATAGAGAAATATAATATAGTGAAGCTCCCATAGAACAGAATATCATCATCTAATCATAATAGCTTTATACATGGTCTGAATCATGAATACAAGAAGCCTCACTACATAGCACTCAGAGTAATCAACAAACAGCGGAATATCCAGTACATAGAATATGAAAATAATATGTAAAGCCTCCTGCTCGTCTTCGTCATCATCAGCGTGAGCCACTAAGATCAGCACCTGCCACCTGTCACCTAGTCTGCCCATCCCAACATGGATGAACAGCCCAAGGTAATAAGAGGAGACATAAAACCTTGAGTCAGACAAAGTCTTAGTGAGCAATAAATCAACTGTCAAACATACCAAAAGAGCATAAGGGATAAAAGGAATAGGAACCAAACCATCCCACTCCGCCTCTTTCTACAATGATAGCCCCCAGACACACATTAAGGAGAAGCAAGCATAACATAGCAAGCAATTAAAGTAAAGCAATAATCACTCGAGTCAAGGTCGATGTTTTCCAAATACAAACCCCCAAGGCCTAAACCAAGATCAGATAAGCACCCAGAAAACACCGCTCTTGAGATCGAATGATGATACAATCAAACGTCCAAACATCCATGACTCTGACTATCACTGTTATCATTGCCTTGATTTCACCGTTAGTTGAACGACCATCTATCAAGGGCCAATGGTAACCCCGGTTCTAGACATAACTCCGCACGTCGTCGCAGCCCGTGCCTAGGAATTTTCGCAACTACCCAGAGTACTAGCACGTCGTCGCAGCCCGTGCTTGGAACGTCGTCGCAGCCCGTTCCAACGTACTCTTGCTTTGAGCATGCTAGAACCTTCAACAACGATGAGATCTCAGCCTCCTAGTCATCCTCCTTGACGACTATTTTCATACTAGCTCAAGCGCCTCTCAAGCTAACCATTATCATCAACCCGGATCGCATCACCGAGTTATCAACATAGCTTCGCACGTCGTCGCAGCCCGTGCTTGGAACGTCATCATGACCCGTCCCATCTCATCATCATACTTTGCCTCCTCGCATCATGGCAAAGTCCATCTCAATACCATACTTTGCCTCCTCGCATTATGGTAAAGTCCATCTCAACACCATACTTTGCCTCCTCGCATTATGGTAAAGTCCATCTCAACATCATCTAATCCAAACATATGAGCTTCAACATCCGCTTCATATGCCACAAGCAGCTTTCACCATTCAAGAGCCTTTCCACTTAGCTTTTGAATCATCTTCGACCATCTTGTCTCGATCTAACTATCAATCAACTAACATACATAACAATCAATCAAATCAATCATTAACTTAAGCAATCAAGTAATCAAATATGGTCTAAGTAGGCATTTATAACTACAATGGCAATTTCGTAAATAAATGAGCATAGATATAACATACATGAATCATGGGTTTCTAGCATAGATCTAACAAATATAAATCATGGGTTTTGTCTCTACAACTTGATGAATGAACTTGCATAAGTAAACATCTTCATAAGTAATGGATCTACACTTGGATCTAAGGAAAATGTATGAAATCACTATCTACAACACTCCAACAAACCACCAATCCGATATACTCCTTTGGGTCCGCGTGAGAGATAACCACCACTCACCAAATCACCCAAACACTTCAAAAACTATCAACTTCAGATCTGGACAGCGAAGCTTCAAGCTTGATTCGTCGAAATCCCGCTTGAAACGATGAAATCTAGCTTGGTTGGATGAAGATCTTCAACTTTAGCTCTTGGATCCTCGATCTTGATCTTCGATCTTGGATGGATGTTAGAACTAGATTGGAATGGAGAAAAGAAGATGAAGAAATGCTGTAGTCGAGCTCTCAAAATGGCAGCACTTCGTCGCTTCAAAATCCGGTGCCAAAAAGTGAGCCAAACCCCTCTATTTATAGGCTGAAATTCCCCATGAGTCGTCCGCCCTATGAGTCGTCCACGACTCATGACTCAACGACTCAAGCCACTACCGACTCACGACTCAACGCAGCTCAAGGCAATACGACTCAACACACACACGACACATCATGCACACAACTCAAGCCCCTACCGACTTAACTATGTTGCCGACTCACGACTTAACACTACACAGGGCCACACGACCTAGTTCCCTGCTGACCTAACACTAAGTCGTCTGGACGACTCAACTACCAGTCGACTCAACTACCAACGACCTAAGCCTTAACTTCTTAAGCCGCTAACCTATGAGTCGGCATCCCCTAAGCCGTTAGTTCCTTTAGGTCGGCCAATCACCTTAAGTCGTTCCATCCTATGAGTCGGTCACCTCTCTTACTCAGTCACCCCAATGAGTCGCCACTCTACTAAGTCGCTAACTCCTCTAACTCGCTAACTCTTAGGTTGGTCACCCCTATGAGTCGGTTATCCTATGAGTCGCTTACTACCTTGAGTCGGTCCAAACCTTAACTCGGTCAAACTCTATAAGTCGGTCATCCTATAAGTCGTTAACTCCACTAACTCGCTCACGACCTAACTCCTCAAGGTCGCTGCAACACTTTAGGTCGTAACCCAATAACTCGTAACTCGTGCACCCTCCTAAGTCGGTTACGACTTAAAACTCCACTATCTCGTTAACTCGTACACGACTCATCTCTTAACCCGTTAACTCCTCTAATCCAACCTAACTTCCACACGGGTCAATTCCTTACGAGTTAAAAACGTACGACTTAAGCTATAGATGCCATAAACAACACTAATGACCTGTAAATTCTACGATTTATCGACACGTAAAATACGGGTCGTTACAAGAAGAGTAACAAGATACATCAGGTATAAATCAGAATACATCCCTGAAATTACTGGATACTGAAAGCAAAATAGATGGCTGGATCTTCAAGCAAAGCTCCAACTTCAAAAGTGAGTCTTGAATGCTGAATCACTTAGTCCGACTCGAGCGTAAAGCAAAACAAAAAACACTCGAGTCAGGACATACATACTTGTGAAATGTAAATCAACTCAACTGAACAGTAGCAAATGCATCAGTAACTTAAAGGATGATTGGGATCGCCCATCCTTTGAGGATTCGTTAAACTATTTACTATGTAGTAATATTCGCCATTATAATAATGTCTACAGTAAAATAAACTTACTTTAAAATAACGTTATGGAGTTACCCATATAGCCCTTAACACGTAATAGTGCCAATAGTCTATATAGTACATGCATATCTCTTGATCGAGAGACTACGCGAAGATACTCCATAGGTACGACACAAATCAAACTCGTAGTAAAGCACGCTATGGTAGGTGACATGGCACACAAGGCAATGCTAGGGTAGATATACAATTTACGCACATGGGCTGGTGGTAATGTAGCAGCCACTCCGCCCACCTCGGAACACACTCCCAATCAAAATGGAAGGATAGCCATCAAATCAACCACAAGTAAGAGTATAGTATCGAAGAAATGTGCTCGATAGGAGGAATGACCTCAATTGGCCCAAGATTGCTCATATTTTAGCCACCTTATGCCAACTCACGGGAGTCGGGTCCACGTAATATACCTCAAGAATGACGCCACCATCCTACTTCATTCTGGAATCTCCACCGCATACACAGTTGTTAAAGTGGTTTTCGGAGTTGGCAGAGAGTATGACAATTTCTAATCCCAGTCTCTTTAACAACCAAACGTTATTATAACGCCGTGGTCATTTCAAAATAGTTCATACTTCAAAAATCAAATCATTTTATTTCAAAACTATATCCCTTTCAAAATAGTTTGTACTTCTATACTAAAACCATTTTTATTTCAAAACTATATTCAAATCAAAATAGTTTATACTTCGAAACCAAAAACATTTTTATTTCAAAACTATATTCAAAACAAAATAGTTTATACTTCAAAACCAAAACAATTTTTATTTCAAAACTTTATTCAAATCAAAATAGTTTATACTTCGAAACCAAAACCATTTTTATTTCAAAACTATATTCAAATCAATACGATACCATTTCCATTTCAAACATATATTCATCTTTCAGAAATCATAATACTTTCAAAGTTATAACTCTTTCAAAACCAAAATACTTGAAATCTGTGACGACCCACCTTTCTCGACCCTCGAAAATCGACACAAAATACGCCATAGTATACTATGCCGACGATCGAGTGCCGGAAAAGACAGATAGTTGAGGGAAAAAAAAGAAGATAGAAGAAAGAAGGAGCTAAACAATAACAGAACCTCACAATCGTAGCGGAACAAAATATAATAGTCAATAACAGATCTTTTACACAAAATGAAACCTATATTTGTTTTATATATTACATCATCAGAGTATCAAAGACAAACAATAATTACCAGCCTGATAATTTCAAACAACCATAGCAGCGGATATAAACATCTACGGACAATACGTCTCGGTCTCCAGCTCCTCTTCTGAGCTCCATAGCATCCTATCTTGAACATATAATACTCGGTCCGACTCGAGCATTATGATAAAATAACACCCGAGTCAGTCTGGAATACCAGTGTGACAGAAATACACCCAAATTGATTATTAAAGTTTAAAAAATCCTTTGAAATTAAAAGCATCTCGTAAGACCACGCCACAAATAAACATGTCGGGTTTTTACCTTACGATAGCCAAAACATTTCTTATAAAATACTCTGATATTATAATAGGGTCCATATACAAATACTTATTAAAATAGCTAAAATTGTTACATGATTAAATTCGAGCTACTAGCCACAAAGTGGGTTATACAAACAAAACTCGTAAAAGGCTCGTAGGGAAAATGGATTTCCAACTAATGACTAGGCACTGGGGTACCACCTGTCACAGTATGTGGCCTAGATCATCGTAACGCAGATTACTCCCAATCCCCTACAACACAAGGCCGAGACTACCCCTTACTGGATAATCTCGAGTAAAATCACCCTGCGGTTGGGATCAGCAACCGCACCACTAAGCCGAATAAAAGGGACATCTAGACAGGGATGACCTCACCCTAATGGGCGCTACCCACCTAGCCTTGCTGCACAACCCTTGATTTTCAGTCATTCTCGGTTGATGAGGCTTGAGGCTAAACGTTACCTTTTAGAACGTTTCACTAAGAATGCCCATCATCCACCTGATGATGTTCCGAAAACATTTATCCATACGAGTCCGTCCCGAGTTCGAGCGGAACCAAAGGCACTACTCCTACTACATCCATTAGGAATCATCCTCAGGATTAGTAGCGATTAGCCCTTGCACTTCACTGCTCCATCTTCGACTCCAAACTCATTTTTCCACGAAAACGTACAAATCGGATCGAAGTGGTTTTCGAAAAATAAATCTCGATCCCAGTCTCTTCGAAACGATGAACGAATTATCCAATATTGATAGTCGGTGATTTAACTATCAATTAACATTCACAAACATCCATTAAATAATAAATAATTGCCCAAATTATTCATCATCCTCAAAAATATCTTTGCAAGACATATTTCCATTTTTAACCCTTTTGGGAACAGTTTTCAAACCCTACTCTTCTCATGGAATAAATTCCCAAATCTTTACTTCCTCTGAAAACATCCAAGTACCAATACTTTAGATTTAAAATAATCTAAATCTTTTATTCTTGGAAATACATGAAAACATTTAAATTACTTAAATACTTTATTTAAAATATATGTACTTTTAAAAATATATCAAATAAAATTGCTTTATAAAATATAAACTATTTTTCTTCAAAATAAAAGTTAAGTCATACTAAATTTTAAAATGAAGTTATGAAATCCTATACAAGTTTTTCAAATAAAACTTTAACCAAACTATCTTTAAAATAAACTATTTTATAAAATATAAATATTAATGATATTATTTTAAAGCATATGCCAATTAACCCTTCAAAATAATTACCTCTATTCTAATTTATTAAATATTCACCTTTAAAATTTTTACAACTTAATTAAGAATTTTCTTAAAAACATTCTGTTAAAATCAAATTTAAAACTTTTAACTTTTACTTAAAAGTCTGCTTTAAAACGTACTTGGCTTTTCGGTGAACTACACTTCTATTTCAGAATAAACCAAACAACCTTTATAAATCCCGCTTTATTTATCTCAATTCGTATTTATGTTTAAATCCCGTAAATTTCTTCCCATACTTTAAAAATAAACACCTTTTATTTTTAAACACATTCCCACCTCCTGGAAATCACTTCCAAGGTATACTTAAATTATTTAAAATATGATTATTATATTCTTTACTCAAATCATAATTTTGAAAATCTATAAAAGTTTCTTGAGTAACTTAAATTAAAAATTTCCTTCTATGTAAAGTTACCAAATATTTATATTAAAATTTCCTTTAGAAAACATAACACTATTTTACCTTTAAAATAATTTAAAACCATAGTTACTTAATTAAATATTTACTTATACCTAAAAATGATTAAAAATAATATATTATTTTCTAAAATATTTTAAACACATTTTAAACTGTTAATTTATATTTTGAAAGCTTTCTTAAGAATCATACTTAATTTCCAGGGAAAACACCTTCCATCTTTAGAAATAATCCATCTTTATTTTTAACACAATTTATACCTTCTTATAGAATTTTCCACCGAAAATCCATGCTTTCAAAATTTATCCACCGGTAAATATACCAATTTATTTATAAACCCAATTTATAAATTTTCGTTTCTCATTTCCATTCCAATCACAGTTTCAAAATATTTCAAATTCCAAGCCAATTCCTTAATTTAATTTCCTTAAATTCATTCCTTAAAATCACTTTTCATTTCCTTTTTACTCCCATTTCACTTTATTGATATTTTAAAATACCAAATTATATTATTCAACCATAACACAGCATAACAAAATTACAAATCTATCTATCACAGAATATCAATGAAATATATCATAGATTATAAATATAATTTCTATTTGTGAGGAATCCAGTTGGATCCTTCCAACCTGTTTCCCTGCATCCACAGATATTAGCACAACCAATAAATATCGATCCAATATTATAATAATTATCACATTCAACTAATCAACCAATCAAACTTTAAATATTAGCTATTTAAATTAAATGGCATCCAGATGTGAGTGAGATTAACTCACCTTGAATTTCGTCGAGCGTTTAAATTTTAAATTAAATCGAACCATTCGATTTAATCTAAAATTTCCACTTGCTCCAATCATCTCCAGACTTGCTGCAGCGCGTAGACCGCATCGCTGCGATTCCGGCGCTTCTCATTTAGTCGAAATCTGATAAAGAATGTAATAGATATGAATTTTTAAAGGTTTTTAATACAATTTATAAAACAATTCTCTTTTTTTTATACCAGAGAAAAATCCTGCCGTTCATCAGAAAAGAAATCAAGGCCGCTCTTATCTCTTCTTCCTCACGCACGACACAGGCAACCAAAATCCAAAACGCTCGCCAACTAGGGTTGCAAACAGCTCCCATGTCGCTCACCGATAGGTTGATCCAAGGCCACCACCTTGAACCCCATCGCCGACTCGATCCCCACCTAGAACGCGCACGAACTCGGTCGCCACCATCACCAGAAAACCACACGCGGACGACCTGCGAACGCAACCTCATAACGCCTCTAATCGACAATGATACCCCCGATCCACCGTAGGATGCGTCGATCTCTCCATGCCCTAAAACTTTCATTTACAAAGTTTTCAAAAATACTGCCTAAATTTCGAGAAAAATTGGGAAGAAGAGAATTGAATATCGGCCATTGAAATGTTGCAAACAGCGGCCGTGAAAATTCTAGGGTTTTCCCTGAGTTGAGTGAATTTATGAACGTATATCTATATTATTTTAATATTAAATTCAATTTTAACGAGCATTTACAAACGAACTCCGACTCAGACATGCTGCCAGTCGATTATAAAGTTTTATCCGCGTTTCGAACAAAGTGGAACATGTTTCGGAGGCTAATTCGATCATATGCACGAGTTACGGAAATAAACGCTCAATTTTAAATCAAATCGATTAAAATAGTTTCTATGCATTTTGAGCTTCCAGGGTCAAACGACAACTCCAATTGCTACGAAAATTGAAATTCGATAATAATATATTATTACGGATCCAATAGAACTAGTTTCGTCGAATTCCGAGACTATGCCCCGGAAGGCTATTTTAACTCGTCGATTAAATCGAGCGATTTCCGAAATTGTCGAAATCACTTAAAATTTCACTTTTAAAACTTTACTAACTTTATTAGAAATCGTGTAGAATTTATATTCAAATTAGAAACCGTTCTGATTCATTCCGAATCAAAATCTGTTTATATACACTATTATATTATTAAATTCCATTATTAAATTAATATAAAATTCCAAATTCAACTTATCGACTTTTAATTCCATCTAAAAATCCAGTAGAAAAATTCAAATCAAACTAAACTTATAATAAACCTTAGAAACTATTTTCATAACTATTTACATCCAGATTCACAAATTATTCCGATTCCAAATATTTAATTATTATTCAAATTTTAATTGAATTTCCATATTGAAAATTACAACTAAATTTTGTTGATTTAACAAAATTCTTCTTACTTCAAAATCAATTCAAAGTCCATATTTAACATTCAAAATGAATTAGACGTTCAAAATTTAACGACCAAAATTCTGGGTAAATACATTCCTCCCCCCTTTTAAAAATTTCGTCCCCGAAATTTGCTAAGGTAGGAAAATGCTACTAAACTCATTTACTTACCCATACTTAGTTAAAAACTCACATTCACTTCCCCAAACTTTTTAGCTTGAGCCAAAACCAATTACTTCATTTTTAACTCAAAAGCTTGCTTCCAACATTATTTCAAAAACTAACTTTCCAAGTTAACCAAAATTTCCAAAAAATTTCTAACTTCCAAAATTTTTGAAATTTTTTGACAACTTCTCCTTTGTACGGAGAGCGTTTTACAATATCACAATAGATATAAATATATATATATATATACATCGACCCACGCGGTCGGAAAAACAAAACAGTTCATATTTCCTATTTTTATTGCGTAAGCGTACCTCTATTTAGCATTTTTAAGCAAGCAGCTTATTATTTTAGCAATTCGCGTCCAAATCCAACCAAACGGCTTCTCGGTACCTGTACTTACTCAAACAAACACATCCGTTTTCAATAATATGAGAATCAAACAACATTCCATTCATTAATCTTAGCCAAACACATCAATTATACATCCCAACAAACCAATTCCCAAAATCCTACATCCTAATCATATTTTATAAGAAATCACAAGATTTCAATACTACTTTGGTTTTCTTTACAAATCCATACTTCACTTTGTTTCACTCTAATGATTTACAAATACGTTTTCTACATACAATTTATATTTAATACGACCAATTCATCTTTATATCAAATAAGCTCATATTCACATCAAATTGGTTTATAAGCCTTATTTATGTAAATTTACTCCTATTCAATTTCCAATTGATGGAAACCAATTTTATTTTCAATTTTATTCATTCGCATCTCTTTAATGATTCACTTGCATTTATAAACAAATCCACTTAATAAAATTTCAATCCATTCCAATTCATTCAAAAACCAATTCTATTTACTTCTCTTAATTCATTCACTTTCATTTATGGCAAAACGACTAATTTCTATGCATGTTGTTGTTATTCAAAAAAATAATCTTTTCTTACTTATACCAATTAAAATCAATTCCAACATGGATTTATATTGGAATTATTCATACCCCAAACAAATTTTTACTTCATCATAATTATTAAATCAAATCCTGATTCCCACATTCCAAATTCATTATCCAACTCAAGTTTATATTAATGTCATTCCATTCTGGATTATTTACAACTCATACATTCTTATTTTATCATAATAATTAATTAAAATCCTTTCACTTGCATTTCAGTTTTATTATCTAAACAAATTTCATTCAAGTTCCCTTATAAAGCTCGACCACAATCATTTTCCAATTTGCTTAAGTTATTTCAATAACAAAATAACTCGATTTCTTCTCACCTTAATCTTAGTTCCATTTTAATTTGATTCTTATTCAATCAAATTCCAATCCATTACAAATTTTAATTCAATCTGTTTACTTACTCAATGCATTTTAATTTTAATTCACCTTCTCAATTCATTTCTGAATCTATTTTATTAACAATGAGGCCACTTCAAATCATTTCACTCACTTGAATTTATTTACAGTTCAAATCATCATTATTATAATCTAATTCCATTATTCATTCACACTCCCAACTTTCTATTGCCAAAATTAAATCCCATACCAGAACTGGGTTTTTATTTTACTTTTCAAAATTTTAACAAACTACCAAAATTTCATCCATGCCAATACAAATTCCATTTAATTTAGCTTACACTAAATTCATCCTCAAACAATTTTTTTTTTTGAATTTAGTTGAATGAGAATTTTATCCATTCAATATTCAACCAAATTAAACTTTCTTTCAATTCAATTCTTTTTCCAAATTTAATTCAAGTTCAACTAAATTTTATTTAGCCAACTTAAATTCATATCATTTCCTTTACTAATTTAAATAAGAATTATTTCAATTCATATTCAACTCAATTCCCTTTAATCTTAAATTAAATCCAATTCAGTCCAATTTTATTTCTCCATATATAAGTTCAAAACTTATTTACTAACTTAAGTCCATACACCTTTTATATTTTCCTTTGTCTTATCTTACTTTACATTTCATTTAGGATTAAGTTTGAATTCACCATACCATTCAACTATTTCCCATTTATGATTATAATTCCATTTTCTATTTATAAGTTCACCAACTTATTTACTTAAAAGCTTATATTGCTCATTTGAGTCCACTTTCATCTTAAAATTACAATTCTAAATTATATATATGTATCACTGAATTCTTAAGGATATAAATTTTCATCACACAAATTTTAACTCACAATTTCAGATTATAAGTATAACACTTAATAGCTTATGGGTACAAATTCATTACACAATTATACCTCACAATTACAAAGTCATTTTACATATCAACTTTATCCACTTTAATTCGATCTCAATTTCAATTTTATTTAACTTATCTCCAGTTAAATTCAAATATATCTTATTTACTTCCATTTACTCAAGTGAAATTTTAATTCCAAGAGTAAAATTTTCATTTTTCCTTTCTTATTTAAATCAACTCCACTTATAGGTTCAACGGTTGATTCATTTTGACCTTCATATTTATATTTTAAATAGTATTCTCAGAATTCAATTGCCCGGTTTATTCCGAAACCATTTTGAAACAATAATCAACACATACCCACTTTGTATATCAAATCAAATCTCCGGATTCCAAAACAATCTGTTTTTACCAAAGCATTTTTTTGTTTTTTTTTTGAAATTTATAAAACAAATTGTATACCTGACAAGTCCAAACAAATATCATAACCCATCACCCCGGTAGCAATCCATCACTTTAGAAACTTGAAAATGAATGTGGCCATCATCATCAGGATTATTTTCTAGCGACTGAAGTGAGTTCAGTGCTTACTTACTTTCATAAATTCCTTCCAAAATAGCTTCCATTCAAAAATATTCCAAGATTTTAAATTCCCAAACTTTTTTTTAATTCTGTTTTAAACACTTTTCAAAAATTTTGGGATTTAAATTCTGGATTAAATCAAATTTTAGCTGCACTCCTTTTTATTTAAACCATACTTAGATAATTCTATTTGGTTATAAACCATTTCAAATTTTAGAATCTTATATTCGATTATAATATTAACAACGAAACATCCAAATACATATAATAATTTCAGAAAATTATTTCTTTTATATCAAAATATATTTTGGGTAAAATTATTTCATTCACCCACCATTATAAACAATGCTATGTGGGTTTATCTTGTTTAAGAGTTTAGAAACCCTTATCGATACAGTTGTACTTCCTGTACCGACCAGAATTCATAAACACTCAACCGATAAGTGTAACGACCCGCCATTTTGGACTATTCGCATCCGCACATGTCGGACTTGAATAATTCAAAATATCGAATTGTTAATTTAAATTTGGCAAAACTCAGATATACAGTAAATAAGTAGTCACAGCATCACAGACACAGAGTAATAATATGCAGCGGAAACAAAAGAGATAGTAGTTCATAAAGCTACTATGTAAATATATAAGATACATCAGAGTTTACAACAAAAGAGTAATACGATACATCAGATATAAATCAGAATACATCACTAGAATCATCGAATACTGAAAGCAGAATAGATGGCTGGATCTTCAAGCAAAGCTCCAACTCCAAAGGTGAGTCTCAAAGCTGAACCACTCAGTCTGACCCGAGCGTAAAGCAAAACACAAAACACTCGAGTCAGGATTAATATTCTTATATCAATAAATCTAACTCAAGTGAAATAGCAATCGAAATACAAGTAACTCAAAGGATGTTTGGAATAACCATCCTTTAAGGATCCGTTAAACTATCTACTAGGTAGTAATATACGCTAAGTAGATAATGTCTATCAGTAATATAAAATATCAAAATAGCGTTAAGGCGTTACCATAATCCCCCTTAACACATTTTATATTCTCAAAAGCATATACAAGACCGTAGTTTTCCCAAAACCGGAAGTCACCAGAGGGCAATCCATATGCTCAAGGTACAAATCAAAACGTAGTGGTCGCGAATAGGATAATCAGTATGACAAGGTACATGAGGCGATACCAACTAGGATACTAGTAGTTGCGTGATCCGGACTGATGTTGAGCATAGCCAGCAGCTACCTCAACACCGCGAAACAACACTCCCAAATCGAGGGGTGCACCCAAATCGAATCACAAAAGTAATAGATATGGTATCGAAGAAGTGTGTCCGCTAGAGGTGGCGAACCTCAATGGCCCGGCGCGGCTCCTGTTTTAGTCATGTCAGGGGTCATCCAATATCGTTCTCTTTCTTCAGTCAACGCGTTCACCAAACCATCCACTTCATTCTGGATCAACACTCCGCGTATAATAGTTATTAAAGTGGTTTTCGGCATCGACAGAGAGTATGTCCATATCCGATCCCGGTCTCTTTAATAACTACGTATTATTACACCGATTGGTCGTTTAATATATTTCAAAACAATCAATTTCAATTTCAATTTCAATTCGAAAACCATCATTTCATTTGTCTTTCTAAATCAATTTCCACCATTTACATTTCAAAACTTCCAAATTATCATTTCAAAATCTTACACTTCAATTTTAATTTTATTTAACAAAACAAATATTGATTCAAGTTCGTACATAAGTTTTATTCCGAAATTATTTAAATTAGTTTAATTTAACATTCAAAACAAATTTAAATTTATTTATCGATTTTATTCAATATTCATTAAGTTAATTTAACATCCAAAACAATTCTTTTAAATTTCCAAGTCATTAAATCAATTACTTAAGTTCAACTTCATTATATCAAAACTTCAAATTTAATTAGATTAAATTCGTCAAATCAAATTTCTTAAATTACAAGTCTTACCTTTATTTCAATAAAACGCATTTTATTTCTTGTCAAAGAAATTCAATTTCATTTATTCACTTACTTAAATAATTCCCCAAACTTAATTAACAAAGAAACTCAATTTCAATTATTTACGAAGTTCCAATTCACTTATTCAAAAGTTCAATTTCTCTTATCAAATAATTCAATTTTTATTCAATTATCAAATAATTCAATCTTATTCAATTATTGAATAATTTCAATCTTAATTATTAATAATTTCAAAACTTAATAATTTTAAATTTAATTATAAATTCAACCTTAATTATTAAATCATTTCAAAACAACGTCCTTTCATCAGTTATTACATTAATATCTTGTTTCAGATTTCAATATTAACATTTTCCTTTTATCAAAATTTACGTTCCAATTTTATTTCAAAACCTTATTATTCGAATAAAATCTTATTTTATTTTAAATCAAATTATTGACCAATCGGGTTTTATTAAATTTTCTATCTTAAGTCAAGTTCATTTGGGTATATATCATTTCAACCCGATTCCATTTCAATTCAAAAATCAAAGCATAGCAAAGGGAACTTGCAGTGTGATAACAGAGATGGTGTCAAAGTAAATAAAAAATCAATAACAACAATCAATAACAATTCAATAATCAATTCAAATAATCCCGAAATAATCGTATTAATTCACATTGTTATTTGTGCAAATTAATATAATTATTTCTAGAATCTACACTATCATTTCATGTAGATTAAAAATTATTACACTATTATTTTATACGGTTTTTCACTTGTCATTAAATTTACATTCCATACTTCATCAATTTATACAATATACATTCAACGGTTCAAGGTGTACATAATCAAATTCTACGTGTCAATTAATTTAACAATTTAAAAGGGTCAAATTTAACTAATCAAATTCAACAAATATGTCGGTTCAATTTTTAATTATCCTACGTCAAATTCAATTGCATAATATTTATCACTTTATATATTACCATTTAACATCCAACATAAACAACAATCAATCAACCAATTATCAACCAAACTGGATTATTTTTGCATACATAACAGATAACGGTGTCAGATGTCAAAGGTGAACTGATACATAAATAACAGTGCAATAACTAACAGCGATATATTTCAATTGTCGTTCCAATTGAAATCAAATTTAATAAATAAAAGAATATTAATCGTGAGTGATTGCTCACCTTTCGAGGCTAGAGAAAATAGGAGATGGCACAGATACGCACACTGATACGAACACTGAAATGGAGTTACAAATCCAAGCATGATTCTCAGAGCAAAGTAAGATTGGCACGAATCGACGAGAAAACTGTTAAATAGGAATTGCCGAAATCAATCAAAACATTCAACATAGAAACAATTACAAAACATGCCCTACGTCAAAATTTAACAATATAATTCTATGTGCTACCGAGATCGAAATGGTCTGAAATTTGGTATGAATAAAGATCAAAACTTGTATTTCAAAACTGCAAAGAATCACTTGATTTCGACGTAAGACGGAGGAGATACGATGCTCAAACATGAACTCAGGTCGTGTTTGCAGCAGTGTAAAATAAATTCTAAGTACAAAGGAATATCTGCCTGGGTCTAACTTTCAGTCCTCGACCACAAATCAAACGATGTCGGATTTTGCTGGAATTTGACATGTATAAACTACGTAACTTAAACTCCTTTTTAAAAATAGAATCAACCCATTCCGATAAAACATGAGTGAGATACGATGCGTCAAACATGAACTCAGGTCGTGTTTGCAGCAGTGTAAATTAAATTCTAAGTACAAAAGAATATCTGCCTGGGTCTAACTTCCAGATCCTCGACCACAAATCAAACGATGTTGGATTTTGCTGGAATTTGACATGTATAAACTACGTAACTTAAACTCATTTTTAAAAATAGAATCAACCCATTCCGATAAAATATGAGTGAGATATGATATCGTGAACATGGAGTCTAACTGCTGTTCAGAAAAAAATAAACATGCAAACAAATTCAAATACACAACCTATATTTTATAATTTAACTTTATAAAAATAAATAAATCCCACCATACTTATAAACGAAGCGGCACATTATAAAACTAATGTACTAACATATATGTTTTACGTGAGCTATCCTATATAACAAATACCATATGCGAACAGCAAAACACTATATATATGTGACAAGAAAATGCCCATTTCAACTATACCCACCTTGCTTACAAATCCTAACACAAATAATACCTAAACAAAAGACAGCACAACAAATACAGGAAATCATGTGAACCTCTCGTATGACTCAATATATTATTATATAGATACAAAAGTTGATATGTTATCACTACCTATACTACATATGTACATCTATAGAATTTTATATATCTGACGCAACTCATACATAAGTATACTAACAATTCATATAGCTTTCCTACCAAAATCCCCTGTATATAAACTAAAATACTTTGAGCTATGCAACATATTTACTTCAACTTTTATAAAATAATATACACTTACAGATATATACTATACATACCCAAAGTAAGAAGGAGAAGGTGATTTGCAGGAAGGTGTAGCTCGGTGCTACACGTGTCAGTAGGAAGGTGGAGCTCGAGGGCGGGAACAAAGATCGGCGAAGGCTCGCCAGGGCGGAGGCTCGTGCAAGGTGATACATGTGATGGGAAGGCCGATGACGACGGAGGTAGCTGGAGCGGTGATGAGATCGCTGGGGTGAGGGAATGCTCCGGCACTCGGCTAGACATTGGCGATGAGTGACGAGGCCTTGGGTTGGTGAGAAGGTGATGTAGTTTCGGCCTCGGTTTTTATAGGGGAGAGTTCGGCCATGGTTGATGGTCAAGGAGAGGCCGGAGTGTAGAGGCGAGGAGGGTTCGGCTGTTGTGTGCGTGGAGTTTGGTCGGAGGTCTTTGCGGCGGTGATCGGTGACGTGGGCGGAGGGTGGTGCTCGGCCGTGTGATGAGGTGGAGGCTCGAGATGTGGCTGACGGTAGAGTAGGCGAGCATGTGTGCTCACGTGTGAGAGAGAAGGGGAAAAAGTAGAGGGTTGGGTTCAAAATAAAGTGGAAGAGAAACTTAAACGTTCACAGGCAAAGAAAAATGAAGATGGGAAGAGCATGCTAGTTTCATGGGAAGGCCAAAGGAGTTGGGAGAGGAAGGAAGAAAGAAAAACTGTGGGAATGAGGAGGAATGAAAAAAGATTAGTGGCTACAGCTTTTTTTATTTTTCATGCAGAGAGATGATTTTATCATGGCTTTGGGAACAGAAAAATGGAAAAGAGAAGTGAATGGGCGAGCTTTTCAATCAAGGAGAAAGCAACAGTCACAAACTATCAGAATAATGAAAGCAATAAATTGATGCGTGTCAGAGACGTTTAAAATTTGAAACACAAAAGAAATCAAATGGTCACGGATTCCGGTACCGATACGGTTATCGGTTTCGTGAATTCCGCGGTGTACCGGACTTCAAAACACCGAACTGGATATACCGTAGAGATCAGCACGACGAGACGATCCAAACGGTGTATAGATATCAGTGGTATCGTTGAATTATAAAAATTCGAAATTTTCTACTATGGAAAATGCATAAAAATCGCAGAAAATAAGAACGACGGAGCTAAAGATGTCCGAATTTGGAAAAACAAAAATGACGTCTTACTCAGAAGATGATTTAGAATTTTTTCATGTAAAAATATTTAGGTTTCGAAAACGGTTTATTTTCATCGATTACTAACAGATTTAAATTAAAGTAAATTTACGCACGAAATGAACTTTCATATTTTCGGACGAAAATTTACCAGTTGCTATATTTAATTAGACGCATTCCAAATATGAAGTTTGAATAGCATCGGAATTTGTTTGTGAAAATTCGAAATTCTACACTAAATAAGCAATTTAAAAATTTTAACTGGGTCTGAATTTCAGGGTCGTTACATTCTCCCCCACTCAAAACTTTTCGTCCCCGAAAAGGAAGGAGGTAGGAAAATAGAAACACCTAGAAGAAATAGACTTGAATTACAGAATAAACAATTAATTTAAACCATAGAAATATCAATTTAAATTAATTTATATTTAACAATTTGGCTTTAAATTCAAGACTTCCATAAGATTGATTTGATTTCATATATATTAATGTTAGGTACAAAAGATTCCTTCCAAATGAAATTCAATTTAAATTCGATTAATTCAAGATATTCTCTGAAGTTGATTTAATTCAATTTATTAACTTTCAAAACAAATTTTCTTCTATTAATCATACCTATTATTTATTTGACGTATTATTCTATTTATCTCATAAACCTTTAATTAAAATTTAAGTGAATAACATTTATTATACGCACTTACATTTTATTTATAAAGACAATTTATATTATATATTATCCAATTTTCTTAAATTAACCACTTCAAAGATCATAAATTTGAAGTCATTTATTATGATCAAACCTTCTTTGACAATATTTAATTCTTCTTTATTCCAAATTATTATCAAATTTATTCTACTTAATATATCCTATCACATATATATCAAGTATATTTACATTTATTATAACTACTCAATTTATTAAAAATTCCATTGGTATCATTTTCTATTGTATAATATTCAATTACATAATTAACTTTTTTTTTAAATTTTTAGGTAAGTTATATATAATGCGATTGAGTATCATCCAAATAAAATTTTACAATTCAGTTATTTCAAGCTAAGTATTTATATACAAATAATTTGGCTTCATTTAAAATTGTAAAATCATCCTTTAACAATTTTAAGAATTAATTTCCGATTAGCTTCAAACAACTTGAGATAAAATATATATATATATATATATATATATATATATTCATAATATATTAAATCAAATTTAAATTTTCAATATATATTATAAATCAAGTAATGTTTAGAAATTAAAATCAATTTATTTTTCAAAACAAACCGTAGCAAAGCTACAGAATAGTCTCTCCACTTCGAAACTCGAAAATGAATGTCGATGATGCGGCCGTCATCACCGAAATTATTTTCCAGCGACAAAAGAGAAGAGCTCAAATTTAATCATTTAGAATTCTTTGCAAACCATTTCTATTTAAATAATACACATTTTAAACCTTTAAAAACCATAGTTCGAAATCACCGGAAATTAATTTCTTGAATCCATGATTTAAATTCATTACAAACTTCAAATCAAATTATAACCAGATTTTATTATTTATGTTATGAAATAGTCAATGATTTATAAAATTATAAATGAAAATTAAATGTTAACATTCGGACAACATATTCATTAACATTTTAAATTTAGAAAAATTTATACTTATATAATATAATCATACAAAACTATTTGTTTACCAAATTTGAAAACAATATTGTGTCAGTTTGCTCTGTTCAAGTGTTTTGGAAATCCTATCGATAGCGTTGATCAGACGAATCGATCGAAAACCCAAATCAATATCAACAACTCCACAACACAATATATAAAACATTTTTAAATATTAATTTACAAATACACTTCCTCGCTCGACGATACAAGAATAGATTTCAAAACAAGTATAGAGATTCAAATTTGATGGAAATCAAATCAAAGAGAATTTTGATTCGATAATAAGTTCGAAACAGAAGATAAGGTAATTCAATTAACAGAATCGGGAGATGGACAAGCTTATTTAATTCACGGGCAACCTTAACCGGGTCTACCGTAACTTCAAGAATAAGATCGATGCTGAATTCCCAGGTAAATCAACATTCGATCTCAAGAAATTGAATTCAGGTATAGCAGGGAATATATAGCATCGTAAACCGAGGATACAGAAATCTCCGGTAAATCAATGCTTATTGTAAAGTAGTTTCACCCCTTTACAAATCATTTGAAGTTTGGCGAGACCGCCGGTTCATTATAAAGGTTATTCGAAGTGGAGTTATGGAATACTCCAGAATTGAAAGAAGACAAATAGTGAGGGATGTGAATGAATTCCGGAACCGAGGGACGTTCCTAAAATTCAAAGGAATTGAGTTAAAAGGAAGAGATTGAAACTCGAATGAGAGTGATTCTGTAAATACATTTACCCTATATGCTAAGTTTTGCCTAGAGCTACCAAAAGCTCTGATACCAACTGTAACGACCCGCCATTTTGGACTATTCGCATCCCCACATGTCGGACTTGAATAATTCAGAATATCGAATTGTTAATTTAAATTTGGCAAAACTGAGATATACAGTAAATAAGTAGTCACAGCATCACAGACGCAGAGTAATAATATGCAGCAGAAATAAAAGAGATAGTAGTTCATGAAGCTACTATGTAAATATATAAGATACATCAGAGTTTACAACAAAAGAGTAATACGATACATCGGATATAAATCAGAATACATCACTAGAATCATCGAATACTGAAAGCAGAATAGATGGCTGGATCTTCAAGCAAAGCTCCAACTCCAAAGGTGAGTCTCAAAGCTGAACCACTCAGTCTGACCCGAGCGTAAAGCAAAACACAAAACACTCGAGTCAGGATTAATATTCTTATATCAATAAATCTAACTCAAGTGAAATAGCAATCGAAATACAAGTAACTCAAAGGATGTTTGGAATAACCATCCTTTAAGGATCCGTTAAACTATCTACTAGGTAGTAATATACGCTAAGTAGATAATGTCTATCGGTAATATAAAATATCAAAATAGCGTTAAGGCGTTACCATAATCCCCCTTAACACATTTTATATTCTCAAAAGCATATACAAGACCGTAGTTTCCCCAAAATCCGGAAGTCACCAGAGGGCAATCCATATGCTCAAGGTACAAATCAAAACATAGTGGTCGCGAATAGGATAATCAGTATGACAAGGTACATGAGGCGATACCAACTAGGATACTAGTAGTTGCGTGATCCGGACTGATGTTGAGCATAGCCAGCAGCTACCTCAACACCGCGAAACAACACTCCCAAATCGAGGGGTGCACCCAAATCGAATCACAAAAGTAATAGATATGGTATCGAAGAAGTGTGTCCGCTAGAGGTGGCGAACCTCAATGGCCCGGCGCGGCTCCTGTTTTAGTCATGTCAAGGGTCATCCAATTTCATTCTCTTTCTTCAGTCAACGCGTTCACCAAACCATCCACTTCATTCTGGATCAACACTCTGCGTATAATAGTTATTAAAGTGGTTTTCGGTATCGACAGAGAGTATGTCCATATCCGATTCCGGTCTTTTTAATAACTACGTATTATTACACCGATTGGTCGTTTAATATATTTCAAAACAATCAATTTCAATTTCAATTTCAATTCGAAAACCATCATTTCATTTGTCTTTCTAAATCAATTTCCACCATTTACATTTCAAAACTTCCAAATTATCATTTCAAAATCTTACAATTCAATTTTAATTTTATTTAACAAAACAAATATTGATTCAAGTTCGTACATAAGTTTTATTCCGAAATTATTTAAATTAGTTTAATTTAACATTCAAAATCAATTTAAATTTATTTATCGATTTTATTCAATATTCATTAAGTTAATTTAACATCCAAAATAATTCTTTTAAATTTCCAAGTCATTAAATCAATTACTTAAGTTCAACTTCATTATATCAAAACTTCAAATTTAATTAGATTAAATTCGTCAAATCAAATTTCTTAAATTACAAGTCTTACCTTTATTTCAATAAAACGCAATTTATTTCTTGTCAAAGAAATTCAATTTCATTTATTCACTTACTTAAATAATTCCCAAAACTTAATTAACAAAGAAACTCAATTTCAATTATTTACGAAGTTCCAATTCACTTATTCAAAAGTTCAATTTCTCTTATCAAATAATTCAATTTTTATTCAATTATCAAATAATTCAATCTTATTCAATTATTGAATAATTTCAATCTTAATTATTAATAATTTCAAAACTTAATAATTTTAAATTTAATTATAAATTCAACCTTAATTATTAAATCATTTCAAAACAACGTCCTTTCATCAGTTATTACATTAATATCTTGTTTCAGATTTCAATATTAACATTTTCCTTTTATCAAAATTTACGTTCCAATTTTATTTCAAAACCTTATTATTCAAATAAAATCTTATTTTATTTTAAATCAAATTATTGACCAATCGGGTTTTATTAAATTTTCTATCCTAAGTCAAGTTCATTTGGGTATATATCATTTCAACCCGATTCCATTTCAATTCAAAAATCAAAGCATAGCAAAGGGAACTTGCAGTGTGATAACAGGGATGGTGTCAAAGTAAATAAACCAGCAATAACAACAATCAATAACAATTCAATAATCAATTCAAATAATCCCGAAATAATCGTATTAATTCACATTGTTATTTGTGCAAATTAATATAATTATTTCTAGAATCTACACTATCATTTCATGTAGATTAAAGATTATTACACTATTATTTTATACGGTTTTTCACTTGTCATTAAATTTCAATTCCATACTTCATCAATTTATACAATATACATTCAACGGTTCAAGGTGTACAAATCAAATTCTACGTGTCAATTAATTTAACAATTTAAAAGGGTCAAATTTAACTAATCAAATTCAACATATATGTCGGTTCAAAATTTAATTATCCTACGTCAAATTCAATTGCATAATATTTATCACTTTATATATTACCATTTAACATCCAACATAAACAACAATCAATCAACCAATTATCAACCAAACTGAATTATTTTTGCATACATAACAGATAACGGTGTCAGATGTCAAAGGTGAACTGATACATAAATAACAGTGCAATAACTAACAGCGATATATTTCAATTGTCGTTCCAATTGAAATCAAATTTAATAAATAAAAGAATATTAATCGTGAGTGATTGCTCACCTTTCGAGGCTAGAGAAAATAGGAGATGGCACGGATACGCACACTGATACGGACACTGAAATGGAGTTACAAATCCAAGCATGATTCTCAGAGCAAAGTAAGATTGGCACGAATCGACGAGCAAAACTGTTAAATAGGAATTTCCGAAATCAATCAAAACATTCAACATAGCAACAATTACAAAACATGCCCTACGTCAAAGTTTAACAATATAATTCTATGTGCTACCGAGATCGAAATGGTCTGAAATTTGGTATGAATAAAGATCAAAACTTGTATTTCAAAACTGCAAAGAATCACTTGATTTCGACGTAAGACGGAGGAGATACGATGCTCAAACATGAACTCAGGTCGTGTTTGCAGCAGTGTAAAATAAATTCTAAGTACAAAAGAATATCTGCCTGGGTCTAACTTTCAGATCCTCGACCACAAATCATACGATGATGGATTTTGCTGGAATTTGACATGTATAAACTACGTAACTTAAACTCCTTTTTAAAAATAGAATCAACCCATTCCGATAGAACATGAGTGAGATACGATGCGTCAAACATGAACTCAGGTCGTGTTTGCAGCAGTGTAAAATAAATTCCAAGTACAAAAGAATATCTGCCTGGGTCTAACTTCCAGATCCTCGACCACAAATCAAACGATGTCGGATTTTGCTGGAATTTGACATGTATAAACTACGTAACTTAAACTCATTTTTAAAAATAGAATCAACCCATTCCGATAAAACATGAGTGAGATATGATATCGTGAACATGGAGTCTAACTGTTGTTCAGAAAAAAATAAACATGCAAACAAATTCAAATACACAACCTATATTTTATAATTTAACTTTATAAAAATAAATAAATCCCACCATACTTATAAACGAAGCGGCACATTATAAAACTAATGTACTAACATATATGTTTTACGTGAGCTATCCTATATAACGAATACCATATGCGAACAGCAAAACACTATATATATGTGACAAGAAAATGCCCATTTCAACTATACCCACCTTGCTTACAAATCCTAACACAAATAATACCCAAACAAAAGACAGCACAACAAATACAGGAAATCATGTGAACCTCTCGTATGACTCAATATATTATTATATAGATACAAAAGTTGATATGTTATCACTACCTATACTATATATGTACATCTATAGAATTTTATATATCTGACGCAACTCATACATAAGTATACTAACAATTCATATTGCTTTCCTACCAAAATCCCCTGTATATAAACTAAAATACTTTGAGCTATGCAACATATTTACTTCAACTTTTATAAAATAATATACACTTACAGATATATACTATACATACCCAAAGTAAGAAGGAGAAGGTGATTTGCAGGAAGGTGTAGCTCGGTGCTACACGTGTCAGTAGGAAGGTGGAGCTCGAGGGCGGGAACAAAGATCGGCGAAGGCTCGCCAAGGCGGAGGCTCGTGCAAGGTGATACGTGTGATGGGAAGGCCGATGACGACGGAGGTAGCTGGAGCGGTGATGAGATCGCTGCGGTGAGGGAATGCTCCGGCACTCGGCTAGACATTGGCGATGAGTGACGAGGCCTTGGGTTGGTGAGAAGGTGATGTAGTTTCGGCCTCGGTTTTTATAGGGGAGAGTTCGGCCATGGTTGATGGTCAAGGAGAGGCCGGAGTGTAGAGGCGAGGAGGGTTCGGCTGTTGTGTGCGTGGAGTTTGGTCGGAGGTCTTTGCGGCGGTGATCGGTGACGTGGGCGGAGGGTGGTGCTCGGCCGTGTGATGAGGTGGAGGCTCGAGATGTGGCTGACGGTAGAGTATGCGAGCATGTGTGCTCACGTGTGAGAGAGAAGGGGAAAAAGTAGAGGGTTGGGTTCAAAATAAAGTGGAAGAGAAACTAAAACGTTCACAGGCAAAGAAAAATGAAGATGGGAAGAGCATGCTAGTTTCATGGGAAGGCCAAAGGAGTTGGGAGAGGAAGGAAGAAAGAAAAACGGTGGGAATGAGGAGGAATGAAAAAAGATTAGTGGCTACAGCTTTTTTTATTTTTCATGCAGAGAGATGATTTTATCATGGCTTTGGGAACAGAAAAATGGAAAAGAGAAGTGAATGGGCGAGCTTTTCAATCAAGGAGAAAGCAACAGTCACAAGCTATCAGAATAATGAAAGCAATAAATTGATGCATGTCAGAGACGTTTAAAATTTGAAACACAAAAGAAATCAAATGGTCATGGATTCCGGTACCGATACGGTTATCGGTTTCGTGAATTCCGCGGTGTACCGGACTTCAAAACACCGAACTGGATATACCGTAGAGATCAGCACGACGAGACGATCCAAACGGTGTACAGATATCAGTGGTATAGTTGAATTATAAAAATTCGAAATTTTCTACTATGGAAAATGCATAAAAATCGCAGAAAATAAGAACGACGGAGCTAAAGATGTCCGAATTTGGAAAAACAAAAATGACGTCTTACTTAGAAGATGATTTAGAATTTTTCCATGTAAAAATATTTAGGTTTCGAAAACGGTTTATTTTCATCGATTACTAACAGATTTAAAGTAAATTTACGCACGAAATGAACTTTCATATTTTCGGACGAAAATTTACCAGTTGCTATATTTAATTAGACGCATTCCAAATATGTAGTTTGAATAGCATCGGAATTTGTTTGTGAAAATTCGAAATTCTACACTAAATAAGCAATTTAAAATTTTTAAACTGGGTCTGAATTTCAGGGTCGTTACAATAAGTCAACACTGTATAAAAACAGTTTTATATTGACTAACAAGTACGCTCTCATATCTATATTACACTCAACTCATTATAGAGCACTATAGATTCTATTTATTGAGTAATTTCCTCACTAGAGCCAAGGTTATCGCCAACCTAAGCTCTGATACCACTTGTGATGACCCACCTTTCTCGACCCTCGAAAATCGACACAAAATATGCCACAGTATACTATGTCGACGATCGAATGTCGGAAAAGACAGATAGTTGAGGGAAAAGAAAGAAGACAGAAGAAAGAAGAAGCTAAACAATAACAAAATCTCACAATCATAGCGGAACAAAATATAATAGTCAATAACAGAACTTTTACACAAAATGAAAACTATATCTGTTTTATATATTACATCATCAAAGTATCAGAGACAAACAATAATTACTAGCCTGACAATTTCAAACAACCATAGCAGCAGATATAAACATCTACGGATAATACGTCTCGGTCTCCAGCTCCTCTCTTGGGCTCCATAGCATCCTATCCTGAACATATAATACTCGGTCTGACCCGAGCATTATGATAAAATAATACCCGAGTCAGTCTGGAATATCAGTGTGAGAGAAATACACTCAAATTGATTATTAAAGTTTCAAAAATCCTTTGAAATCAAAAGCATCTCTTAAGACCACGCCACAATAAACATGTCGGGTTTTTACCTTACGATAGCCAAAACAATTTTTATAAAATCCTCTGATATTATAATAGAGTCTATGTACAAATACTTATTAAAATAGCCAAAATTGTTACATGATTAAATTCCAGCTACTTGCCACAAAGTGGGTTATGCAAACAAAACTCGTAAAAGGCTCGTAGGGAAAATGGATTTTCAACTTATGACTAGGCACTGGGGTACCACCTGTCCTAGTACGTGGCCTAGATCACCGTATTGAGGATTACACCCAATCCCCTGCAACACAAGACAGGAACTACCCCTTACTGGATAATCCCGAGTAAGATCACTCCGTGGTTGGGATCAGCAACCTGTAACAACCTGATATTTTCAACCATTCGCATCCACACATGTCGGACTTGAATCGCTCAAAATACAGCAGTGTAAATAAATTTGGAGCAAATGAAATACAAATCACAGAATCACAGACACAAAAATATCAGAATAGCTCGCAGCGGAAATTTAAAAAACCATAGTAGTTTATGAAGCTACTATAACAGAGTCTCAAACCAAATACATAATACAGTCTGAAACAACATAATATAAATACCAAATACATCGTAGTTCACTAATACATGAGATAAACTAGAATAGCTGAAACAGAAGTAGATATAAGTGTAGATAAGCAGAAACTCCAGCAAAGACCAGCTCCAGAAAGAGAATCCAAAGCTGTGAATACTCAGGCTGACCCGAGCGTAAAATAAAACACAAAACACTCGAGTCAGGACATATATACTTATGTAATGTAAACCAACTCAAGTGAACTCTAGTAATGTACAATAACTTAAAGGATGCTTGGGGCCGCCCACCGTTTAAGGATCTGTTAAACTATAAATTAAATACATCCCGTGGTTAAAATTTCAAAATGGTATTTTATACTTCAAAATCAAATATCATTTCACAATTCAATATCATTCAAACATCCATTTCAAAATATCAAAATATCGTATTTTCCAAACCACACTCATTTATTTAAAATACCATTTCGACACACATTTCAAAATAGTTTATATTCCAGAAAAAATTACTTCATTTTAAATCATAAATTGAAGTTATTATATTTAATAATTAAATTATTAAATTTCCAAAAATTTTAACCTTTCAAAACTCATTTATTCACTTAAATTTATTAAAAACAATGAAAATTCAACTTTCACAGCATTTAGAAAATGCTACATAGTTACATTCAAACAATTCAATTTAACAAAAGACGACATTTAAAAATGCTGTAATAAGGTTACACTAATTTCAAATAAAACCTAGTTAAATTCAAATATTATAGCACTTACAAAATGGTGTAATGGCCTTTAATTAAATTCAGTCATTTAGTTCATTTCTATCAACTACAGCATTTACAAATGCTGTATTATCATTTACATTAGCAATAATAGCATTTCGAGAATGCGGTTAATTAACTTTAAATATTCAATATAATTTCACAAACAATTATATTTTTCATTTAAACCATTTTTAAACTTATAAAATCATATATTTTTACTTTTATAACTATCAATTACTTTTCCTCAAATTCATGATTTTATAAAGTTAAATTCCCATTAAAAAATCAATATTTAATAATAATACACTTATTAAATTTCAACATTCAATTTCAATCCATATAATTAAAATTTTAACTTAACACTTAAGTTCAAATTTCAAAATATAACTTATTTTACATTTTATTTACTTAATTTCAAAAATTTAATTCTAAACAAAATACACAAATTTCCAATTTAAGTTATATTTCAAAATTCAACTCAATATTCATTTATTTCACATTTAACTTATTCAAAATCCATTAATATATTATAAAAATCATTTAAATTCATTTAAATTCAAATTAACATAAATGTATCATGTTATCCCATTTTTGGTCAAAACTGGAATATCAATGTTGTGTGCGTTTCCACCACGACCGGAACAAGAAGAAGCAAGCAAGCGTATGTAAGTCTGGGATTTCACTCATGATTCAAGTACAAAGGTTCATTCGGTAAAGCAAGGCAAGAGTTCGTTCGACACTACACTCCCCGAGTTCATCCGGTAATAAGCGTCATCTGGTACTTAAACCCCTCGCTTTCGTCCGGTAGTTCAAGTGTATGAGTTCGTTCGGTATTCGAACTCCCCATGGATCATTCGGCATTCTCAAATATGAAGGCTCATTCGGCATTCCCAACACAAGGGATCATTCGGCATTCTCAGTATAGGATCCATTCGGTAGCACCGGACCAACCATCACCGGATGTCTCCCCACCGAACCAGAGCATGCCGAACCAAAGTTGCCAGTCCAAATTGCATCAGCCCAGGCCCACCAGCAGCTATAAACATCCTAGACCTCTGCCCCCAACCTCACTCTATAAACAGAGGGGCAGGGGTACAACAATGGGGGACAAGTTTAAGAGCTCAAGCACGGATAGAATTTCAAACAACATTCATATACTTGTATACAAAGCTTTGTACTTGTAATCTGAAGAGAAAAAGGAGAATACCATATAAAGTGGACGTAGGCACGTTCTGGCCGAACCACTATAAATCTGTGTGTCTTTTACAGTTTAGTCCTTGCTTTTAACATATTTGCATAAATCACTCAAATCACTAAGAACAACATATAATCAACTAAATCGTACGACTTTGAGGTGTTTGCCCATTTTTTGCGCAAACATTTTGGTGCTTTCACTGAGAGGAACTAGCGCCCGCTATATCGGATAGAAGTTTGGATTTGGGAGACAATGGCTAGGCTAAATAGTAGAAGGCAAAGGGCTGAGAGAAGCCAACCGGAAGGAAGTCAGCAAGCATCCTCCGGAGCTGAGGAAGGACCGGCTTCGATCTACATAACCCGGGACGAAATGGAAGCCATAACAAATTCACTGCAAGAGAGGTTGTTGAAGAGTCAACAGGAGATGATGCAGACTTTCTTGGAGCAAATGAGAGCTGCAGGGACCCAGAACTTAGGAACAGCTACAGCGGCGGTGGATGCAGGACAAGGAGCTAGGGTTATGGAACCCAATGGAGGACAGGATGCAGAGCCAGAGGGCAATCGACAAGGGCTTGGGGGCAGGCCCACAGGATCCAACACAGGAGGACCTTTGGAAGGAGTTCAACAGGCTAGAGCTAACGTTGCTGCTAGTGAACCACATGAGGAATATGTGCCAGAGTTCCCTCGGGGGCATGAAGGGCAACCACCAACAGACAATACCGGATTAGTAGAAATCATCAGAAGAACTGTGCGAGGTGGTTTGACCAACGGAGACTTGGAAGGAGTGAATAGGAGTCCATTTTCTCGGGAAATAAGGATGGCTCAGAATCCACCTAAGTTTAAACTACCTAGCTTGGAGGTTTATGATGGTAAGGCAGATCCAACAGATCACTTGATGAGGTACACCAGACACATGGAGGTACTAGGGGCATCGGAGGAAGTGATGGCTCGATGCTTCCCTTTATATTTGACGGACTTAGCTGCAATGTGGTTTAGGCAGCTTGGAGAAGGATCTATCAGGACTTGGAGGGAATTGGTGGAAAAGTTTTTGGGACAGTTTCGGGTTCACGTCAAGAGGCCGAAGAATGTGATGACATTGACATCGGTGAAGCAAAGGATGGATGAATCGCTTAGAGCCTTTCTAACTCGATTCAGTGCCGCAGTTGCTTCGGTGGATCGGCCCGATCCATCGATGGTTTTAATGGCAGCAATATCAGGGGTCAGGGAGAACTCGGATTTCAAGGTATCTCTGATACGAAATCCCCCACGGGATCTCGACGAATTCTTTCACGAGGCAGAAAGGTTCCTTCGGTAAGAAGATGCGAGTACGGATTGAAAGTTAAAAAAGGTTAATGCAATTGAGGTTGGAGGACCATCCAGCAAAGGTTTGGATAAAGACAAAGGAAAAAGGAAGTTGGACGATGATTCTAGAAATGCTAGGAAGCAATGGAAGGATCCAAAGTTTCCCACGTACACAGGATTGAACGAGACGCTGGAGCGGATATACCTGGATACTCAGAATCGCTTTCCCTACCGAAGGCCGGCTAGGAGAGAACCAACAGAACGGGAAAGAACATCAGGAAGGCACTGTCTCTTCCATGATTTGGATGGACACGACACCAACAGCTGCAGGCACCTAAAGGACATAATTGAGAAGCATGTAAGGAATGGACAGCTGCCACAATATGTTGGACCTCGGAATGCAACAGCGGGGAAGGAGCAACCGCCGCCTACCTCAAGCTACGATGGCGGGAGGCCCAGGAATGATGGTCGATTGATCATCCATTGACCAGGTTATTATGAAATAAGCAGCGAACTATTGGCAAGCAACCAAGTCATTTACACATGTACGGGGACGGAGATAACCCCTAGGCATGCTCTGAATGATGATAAACTACAATGCTATGGTTTGTGAAACTTATCTTTTGCTTTTGGATTGGACACTGATTTTGTTTTTGGTTTTCGGTTTTGGAGCTTGGATTGAGCTCCTGGTTTTTCTTGCTTTTTGATTTGGATTTTCCTTTGAATGATTGTTTTCGGTTTTGGATGCTGGTTTGGATTTCTGGTTTTCTGGCTTTGATTTGGATTTTGGATGTGGATTTTGGGTTTGATTTCGATTGGATTTTTATCTGATTTTTGATAAACGGTCGTCAGGTATGGATTATGCCTGGCAAGGGTGAGTCGCTTCGCCTGAACATGGTAAATTAACTCATTCAGGTCGTCGGGTATGGACTATGCTCGGCAAGGGTCCGGAGTGACCAGGATTCGGCCTAGGACTTAGGCCCTGTATTTTCAATTGTTATTTTCAGGTCGTTGAGTATGGACTATGCTCCACAAGGGTCCGGAGAGACCAGGATTCGGCTTAGGACATAAGCCTTGGCCTTACACAGCGTCCAGGGACACTGGACCAAGGTCGTCAAGTGTGGATTACGCTTGGCAAGAACCCGGAGAGGTTAACACAGCGTCCAGGGACACTGGACCAAGGTCGTCAAGTGTGGATTACGCTTGGAAAGAACCCGGAGAGGTTAGCTCAACGTCCAGGGACACTGGACCAAGGTCGTCAGGTATAGATTGCGCTTGGCAAGAACACGGAGAGGCTAGCTTAACATCCAGGGAGACTGGATCACGGCCGTCAGGTGTAGATTGCGCTTGGCAGGAGCCCGGAGAGATCCTGGATTCGGTTATTGGCTATTGGATAAGAACGGTTTGGGGCTCGGTTGTCGAGTTCGGATGGACATGGAATTGGCTCAAGCTTTGGTTATTGGATTTGGAACTGGATATCGGCTCGGAGCAGTCAAGGATGATATTCTCTGGCAATATGGTTATGACTTTGGATAATGGATTCGGAACTATTCAAAACACGCCTTATTATCACAAGGCATGTTTTGGGGGGCAAAGTGTTATCCCATTTTTGGTCAAAACTGGAATATCAATGTTGTGTGCGTTTCCACCACGACCGGAACAAGAAGAAGCAAGCAAGCGTATATAAGTCTGGGATTTCACTCATGATTCAAGTACAAAGGTTCATTCGGTAAAGCAAGGCAAGAGTTCGTTCGACACTACACTCCCCGAGTTCATCCGGTAATAAGCGTCATCTGGTACTTAAAACCCCTCGGTTTCGTCCGGTAGTTCAAGTGTATGAGTTCGTTCGGTATTCGAACTCCCCATGGATCATTCGGCATTCTCAAATATGAAGGCTCATTCGGCATTCCCAACACAAGGGATCATTCGGCATTCTCAGTATAGGATCCATTCGGTAGCACCGGACCAACCATCACCGGATGTCTCCCCACCGAACCAGAGCATGCCGAACCAAAGTTGCCAGTCCAAATTGCATCAGCCCAGGCCCACCAACAGCTATAAACATCCTAAACCTCTGCCCCCAACCTCACTCTATAAACAGAGGGGCAGGGGTACAACAATGGGGGACAAGTTTAAGAGCTCAAGCACGGATAGAATTTCAAACAACATTCATATACTTGTATACAAAGCTTTGTACTTGTAATCTGAAGAGAAAAAGGAGAATACCATATAAAGTGGACGTAGGCACGTTCTGGCCGAACCACTATAAATATGTGTGTCTTTTACAGTTTAGTCCCTGCTTTTTACATATTTGCATAAATCACTCAAATCACTAAGAACAACATATAATCAACTAAATCGTACGACTTTGAGGTGTTTGCCCATTTTTGCGCAAACATATCATATTTTCATATTTTATTTAAATTCCATTTATCACCAATTTAAAAGTTCCAAAATAACTTACATTTCAAATTTTCTAACTTTACCATTGATTTATTTCACCTATAAATTTCAAAAACTCAATAATACGTTATAAAAATCATTTGTAATTAAGTTTAAATCAAAATATTATAATAATTACATTTCAAACATATTTTAAATTTTTTTTAAAAATATAATTTAACTACGGGTCTGTATATATAATTTTCCAGCCTACGTAAAGTGATACGGGTAATATATCATTTCAACCCGTAATTTACAAAGAATCCGGGTTTTATCATTTCAAACCCGCAGTCCCAAGAAAATGAAATAATTTGAAAATCGCTCAGGCCTATCATTTTAGCCCATAACGATTTTCCCTATTCTAAAGTCCGTTCGGGTATATATCATTTCAACCCATAGTGATTCTAATCTAAAGGGAACTTGCATGGTGGTAAACTGATAAAAAAATAACAGAACAGCATAATATAACAGTAACATATGATATAACAAGTGTTTAAGCATGGGTGAACCTCATATAATCATTACATAGTAGGTGTAACATGATGATGCATTTTACAGATTCACAAGTTATTAATTTACTAGTTATATAGGTACACATTGTCTGGTGAGAATAACTCACTGGTTTGAGCTGGAGACACAACAACGAATACACAAATGAGATCCACAAAGGCACGATAGCACGACAAGATACGAGTGAGAGGTCCAAAATATCAATTCCCTTGAATACAAGTCAAACAAAAACAATATAATACACATAAGCTTTCAATTTCAAATACGATAAAATTTAGCTACAATCAACTGCACAAATCAAAGCAGAATTGCTTTGCACTTGTTTCCAGCATACCCTAGGTTCGGCCATAAGTGAATACAAGGCTAAAGGAAGGTTTTTGGATTAGGTTTGGGTTGGATATGGTCGGCCTACATAGGTTTGTTGAAGTGCAAAAGTGCTGGTGGGAAAACAACACAACAATCAACATACAAGCAACATCACATGGATTCAAGGCCAAATCAGGGCTCGGTCAAGGGCATAAGGGTCACGACCTTTACTGGAGAAGTCAAGGTGACGACATGGCAGAGTGTTCAGGTGGAGCTGGAGGTGGTGGAGGCGAAGATGATGGCGGCTATGGAGTGTTGAAGTTGGTGGAAATAGATGTGAGTTTGACTATGCATAAGGTTGAAGTTTTGGTGCATTTAGGTGATGGATAATCAAACTTTGGTGGCTCGGCTAGGGTTGGCCAGAGACGAGGTGGTGATGGTGATGTTCTTAGGTGGTGGTGGAGACGGCAGAACATGTGGAGGAGGTGGCAGAACCTAAATAGAGGAAGAACAAGTGCAAAATCCATGAAATCAAGCAATAAAACAATGAAAAAGGAATGAATTTTTACCAATCCCTTTGAGCAAGAGGAGGCCGATATTTTTTTCTTCAGGAATGAGAAAAATATTTTACGTGAATGAGGAAAGACGGTATATGGCTGAAGATCTAAGGAGTAATGTCCAATTGAATGAAAAGTTAGGTTAAAAATATGAAAAGGTGGAATATAAAAGGCCTTAGGAAAATCAAAAGTCACAAAACCTTTTCAAATTTCCTTTATTTCTTTTTTAAAAGTTTAAATAACTGAAGATAATTATAAATTCAGTTTAAATTCGAAAATGTAACAAAAATATAAATAAATAATTATTAATTATATATGGTTGAAGTAAGAAAATAGCACAAAAATGAAAACTACTCTAGAAAATTTGAAAATAAACAGAATAAACTTTGAAAAATTTATATATACTTGGAAAATATTTATAAATAAAGATAATAACATAAAATAAAAATGCATTCACAAAAATAAATAAATAAATTTTAATTAATATAACTTAAATGAAGAAAATAGCAAAAAAATAGATATAGCCTTTAAAAATAGGAAATGAATGCAATAAATTTTGGAAAAATTATAACATCACTTTAAAAATGTTTTTAATAATAAAATATATATGTAACATGTCATATAACACATACTAGAACATGATTTGACAAATAAAACTATTATTTATATAAATTAAAATAGATAATTTTATTAAATAAATCAATTTACACTCAATATTGTAAAAAGCACAACTTTCACAATATAAATCAGATTTCAACGAAACGAAAAGCTGTATTCTTGAAATTTAATATGTTTTCATAATAAAAGATAAAATTCAAAAATTCAAATATTTAAATTTTAAATTTAAAAGTCAAAGTTTGACCAGATTGACCAAAAATCCACTTTTCTGGAAATATCCTATTTAATCAGGAGTTTCAATGTAACGACGAGATTTTCGACTTATGAAAGTCGACATTAATACATCCGCTGTATCAATTGCCGAGCAATCGAAGGCGGGAAAACCGAATTGTTAGGGTTAAAGGAGAAGAGGTAGAAGAAAGAAAGAAAGAAGCAATAGAAACAATATTAGAATCTCACAATTCGTAGTGGAACAACATATAATATATTAATGAATAATCTTTAAAACAAAGAATCATATCTGTTATTACATTACATCACATTACATTACATTACATTATCAGAGTTTACAACAACAAATAGCAGAAAAAATACTATAAACTAGTTGATATGCCACTCCATCCAGCTCGCCTCTTGAGCTTCACAGCATCTCCTGAATTCCAGAATGACCTAATAACCCGACTCTAGACTGCCAGTGTGGAAATTGGTGGGCACCCAGAGTTTAGGATGGGAACAATAAACTCCAGGTCAGTCATGGGACTGGTGTTAGAACTTAAAACAGTTTATCTTTAAAAACAAACAAAGAAATATTTTAAAATAGATCCGCTATGCTTTTGGAAAATAAAACTACCATAAGGCCTCCCGCATACACACACAATGCAAACGCAGAATCGGAGGAGATTTCTCCTTATGATAGTCAAACATGCTTGATACGAGAAAACTTCTTTGATATTATTACTATAAGTGCAAAGTGTAGGAAAAACATTTCGAAAGTATGATATAAATCTTAGCCAACATAGGCATTTTGCACTATGCCCACTATAGCTACCATCTAAACAGTGGTGACCACCATAGTAAATGGCAGGTTCTACAACTAAAACCGTACAAGGTGCGTATTGGAGTTTGGATTTCCAACAAATGGTCAGGCCAAGGAACTTTCCATTGTCACATGGGTACGCCTCTGGAGAGACGCCCCGAGAACCAAACCGGATCTCTGCCACCACAAAGCCGGGTTACCTCTGCAAAAGTAGGTAACTACTGACACGAGTATGTCATCCCCGGGTTGTAAACAACCTTTATCCGAGGATCCTCAACCAACAACAATTACAAAGTCATATATATTTGCGACATTCACATAAGTTAAGTATATGGGCTCTATTCCATGATACCACTTCTATCCAGAAGGAAATGCACATATCTTAAGGGACGCTACTCCCTAAAACCTTGCTGCATTCTTCCTGTTTCGACCATTTCCGGGGTGTGAGGTCTGACGAAGTCCCGTACGCTTTATACAAAAGCTATGCTTTATACAAAAGCTATGCTTTGATCAACAAATGATCAGCAGCATTTCGTATGCCACATTACCAAATTGGAAATATATCACTAGTAACCATCAACTACATAACCTCTGAGCTCGTACGTCTTAGAGAAGGGTGTTAAGCTAAGAGAATAAATTCTCCACCACCAACAGAAATGTATTTGATAGAAACCAGCTTTACATCTCAAATTTGTAAGGTCAGACACACATCCATACAAGTCCGTTCCGGAATCGAATGGAACCGAAGGCACTTCCAAAGAATCCCTTGCAATATGAATATTCACTAATCACGTCGGACTTCCCATCACAAAGGGTGATAAAATCTCTATATCGGAGATCGGCCGATGCAGAGACATTCGATGGTAATCCTTCCGTTTGCGAAAATAAATGACAAATGCTATCCATTACGGCATATAACTATTCGGAATGAGATTCATGACCCAAAGGTCCTCTCCCGGCTAAACCGAATAACGAATGCTTATTTTTAAAATAAGTGTAGCATTCAAATTCAAGCAAATCACAATAAATACCTATTTAAAGGTAAATATTGATAGTCGGTCATTTAACTATCAATAGATATGCACAACATCACCAGATTCCAAATAATTTCCCAAATTATTTAATTTTCCAAAAATATCTTTAAAAGATATATTATTCCACACTTCAAACATTTGAAAACAAATTTCAAATCACTTTTCACCTTTGCAACTTTTGAAAACAAATTTCAAATCATTTTCCTTACGCGGAAATACTTCCAAATATTTATTCATTTTCACTGGAAATCGGCTGAGTTCAAATACTTTAAAATAATTTATAACACCTATCCAAAATATATCAGCAAAACACTTTGAAATAAAACTATTTTTCTTTAAACACTTTACTTAAAATATTAGTTATAAAAAAAATATTTTATCAATATTACATATAACTTAAGTCCAAACTAATTTTCAAAATAAAAATTAGTAGATAGAGTATAACTATTTAAATAACTATTTTCCAAAACAATTATTGATTAAATCTTAGAAATAACCATTTCCATATCAACTTAACAATTCTTTACTTAAAGGATTTAAAACAAATTAAAAGGTTAATTTCTCCAAAGTATCCTTTTCAAAACCAATTCTAGAATTATATGTATGTATGTACGTATGTATGTATGTATTTTTCAAAGCTATTCAGAAATTTTATTCGGCTTTTCAGGGAGAATACACTTTCATTTCAAAATGATTCATTTAAACCAATTAAATAAATCCTTACCGATTTACTTTAAATTTACGTTCCAAATTCGTAAATTTATTTCCACGCTTCAAAAATAAATCAATGTTTATTTTTAAACAAATTTCCCTTTCCTTTATAAATTCTATGGTAAATTTAAATTTCCAAATATCCACTAATATATGATTTTCAAATCGATTTCAAATATTCACTTTCAATTTATCTTTAAAAGATATAATCTCAAAACATTTCACTTCAAATTGGAAACATTTCCATACTTATTTAATAATAAGTAATTCACAAATCTATTTATTTTCAACATTTGGAAATTATTCAATATACTTAAATCACAATTAAGTATATAATTTATTCTTTAAGGAAAACATTCTCTTAAACACATTTACTTGAGTCAAAAACGAATGTTGCGTAAAACATTGTTACGACAACCCAAAATCAATAGTATAGCGATTCGAAATTATGATAGATATATAAATCCTAATACTATATAAAACATTTCCTTTCGAAAATCATTTACTATAACAACAGTGTTATAGTCCACCATTCCCTTTTATTTCTCGAAACCGTCTATTTCAATATTGAATGTTGAAATCTATGGTTTCGATACTTAATACATTTAAAAACACCTTTAAATCGTTTTAATTCTATTTAAAATATCGCTTCCCCAAAACATTCCTTTAATATATTATTCACTGTCCAAAATTATGAATATACTTCGTTAACCAAATTCAACATTTCTACACATTTTATTTTAAAGGATTATCCACTATCCAAAATCGTGAATATATCTCCTTTAATAAGCTACAATAATTAACTTATCAAAATAAGTCGATTTCGGATTTATAAAACAATTTTTATTAATTTCATTTATAATTTATAACAACTTCAACTTATAAAATCACTTTATCAACAAATTCTATCCATATCCCATTTACACGGCAAATTATAAGCAAATTACTTATAATTCTCTATTTACAAATTCATTCATTTTATAAATCACAAATCGTAGGTTCTATTCTTTTATAAATCCATTTATAACATTATTTTAAAACGTCTTTAAAACTCCTTTATAATTCCATCACTTTGATTTATAAAAATCCAATTTTTTTTTTAAATCTTATGTATAAAGCTTTTATAATAAATTCAAAAATCACCATTTAAATTATTTTATAAAATAATCAACTTCATATTTCCAAAAATCACCTTTCAACTATATTTCTCAAAACATTATAATTTTAATATAAACTTTCAACCTGAATTTTCAAAAATCAAATTTTTATTTATTTTCGGTATCGAACAATACCAAAATTATATTCGGCTAAATTTTATCCTTCAACGAGAAAGATAATCACACAGAGATTATAAATAAATCAACACGCAACATTGAAACAAATTCAATTATTTGAGGAATCTCGTTGGATCCCTCCAACCTGTTTTCCTGCATCCACAGATGTTAGCACAATACCAATCTCGTTTCAAGACGGAATATCGCGGTACATGGGTTCATATAAAATATTATCCGCTATTATGCGGCGCAATAGGGTCTCATCCGCTATATAATGCGGGAAATCAACTCCAAGTACGTATATAATACCAATTCCACTTTAAGATGGAATATCGCAGTATATGTGTTTAATATAATAACCTCCGCTTAATATGCGGCATATAAGGTTATCATTCAATCACACAAACAAGCAATGTTAAATTTAACTATTTAAAATTTAAATCGAAACAGATTCGATTGAGTGAGAAGCTCTCACCTTGCTTCCAATACAGTTTTCAGCGTTTTATTCCGAATAAAATTAAACTGCGTTAATTTTACCCACACTAGCTCCAATCAACTCCAATCCAGCTCCATCGTGTAGTATTCGCGAATACGAACCTAACGCAAGTCGTTTCGTCATTTTTCTACCTCGTATGAACAAGTTATGAAGTTACAAAGTTTATACGATTTTAAATATAATTTATATCATTTCTTTTTATATTTTTAACCTTTGCTTCATCATAGCCGCACGATACCAAACCCTAGATCATGGTCATCTGCGTTTTCTTCCTCCTCACATTCTTACGTGCGTACAAAATGAACCCATGACGCCATCTAAAACCCTAATCAACGCGATTACCTCGCTTGCCTCGACAACGATCAGTGACCATCATCTTGTAGCCCTAGCCGAGCTCTATCTTCCCCATGAATATGATCGAACTCGGCTATATATTTGCACTGAAAAACATGCGCGACTACCACGGGTTAGAAATTGATTTGCCGTCGATCCATAGCTCCATTTACGATCATAGCCGTTGAATTCGTAGTTCGCAAAGTGCTCTACAATATTGTAGTTGATAGTTTCTTGTAATTATTAACGGATTTGAAGAAAACTAAAGGAGAAGGAGATGAATTTTCAGCCATAGAAATGGGAACTGGCGGCTAGGGTTTATATGTTAGGGTTTGAGTGTAAATTGTGAATTATGGTGGCCTTTTATAGAAATTCTCGCAACACTATTCACCCGATTTTTTCCGAACTCCAAACGAAGCGTGCCGCCTTGCATTTATACTGTTTTACCCCTATTTCGAACACAATGGAATATATATCGGGAGCCAATTCGAAAGTATTTGGAAGATAGGTTTTCAAATCGACTATTTTAAATTAAAAATTTACTTAAACCGATTTCAGTGCATTTTAGCTTGCCCTAGACAAACCGTAAATCCGATTGACACGAAATTTGAAACCTTACAATAATATAATATTACGGATCCGATGAAACTAGTTTCATTGAAATCTGAGACTATTTGAAAAATGACTATTTTTACTCGTCAATTAAATATTAAAATATTCAATTTCCACAAATTAACTTTTAATTCAATTTTAAAAGTTCTATAACATCATTCTAACTCCAATATGATTTAATACAACTTTACAAATCAATTTTAATCACGTTAAACCCAATTTCCAATTATTTCTATAATTTCAAATATTAAATTATCGATTTAATTATCCAATTAAATTTAGATATTCGAAATATAATTTATTCGACTTACAAATTTTACTTGTTAATATTTAAAATCAATTAAATATACGAATTTCAAATGACAGAAATTCTAGGTCGTTACAAACTCCCCCCTTAAAAGAATTTCGTCCTCGAAATTGCCAAGTAAGAAAAAGTTACAGAATCCATTAACTTTTCAAAACCATTTGTTCAAATTGAATTTCAAATTCATTTAAACATTTTAACTTTTCCAAAATCCATATTAAACTTCTTACAATAACTTTACTAAGTTTTCAAATCATACTTAGTTATCTTTTCAAAACCAACTATATCGTTTAACTTTTCACTCTAAAATCAAAGCTATAGTTTTCAAAAAAATTTAGTTTTCTAAAAAATATTCTAACGCCTTAAATTTTCGAAAAATTTCGCCAATGTCTCCTTTGCGCGGCTAGCTCGGTACGACTACAAAAATGGCACCACGGTCCCCAGATTTTAAAAAGAAAAGAAAACGCAAAGTGGCTGGACAAGAAAATCATCAAATTTCATACTGAAATTCAAATACATATCTTTTGTCGAGCAATTCAACTTTTTATCTTCGAAATCAAAAGCCCAGTTTCCTTTAATCCATGTGTATATCTTGCTAACCATAATATCCATTTTCATTTAATCTCACATTATCAATTTCATTTGAATTCAATTTACAATTTCAATTCTATTTGGATTCAAATTTCCTTCTAAATATTGAATTTTATCAATTATTTTTCATTCACAACTGATTCATCTTGCTATTTTAAATTAGTTTCTTTTACTAACTCATTACAAGTTCTAACTCATTTCATCTCGCACGATTCAAATTGGGTTTCGATATTCGGTTTTCAATTTCAGTTTTTTATTCTTTTGTTCGTTCCCAAACACAATTCAATTCACCATTTCGGTTTATAACCACTTATATTTAAACTGGATTTCAAATTCCATATGAATTTAGTTTACCCTTTATTTATAAATGTTGAATTCAATTCATTTCAACCCATATTAAATTTGTCATTTCTTCAATTAGTTTTACTTACTAATTTTATTTTAATACTTAGCTTCATTTGATCCAACTTGACAAATTTTCAATTTACTTGCAATTTCAAGATGAATTTCAACATTTAGTTTCTACCCCAAATTTATTTTCAACTCAATAAATTTTATTCCATAACTATTTTTATCAGATTCTAGAGTCTTTCCAACATTTCAAAACCATTTTTGAAACCAATTCAAATTATCCTTTGAATTTCAAAACCCAAACCCAAATTTTCCAAACAACTTCTATTTAAAACAACTTGGCAGCAATCCCTTTTTTGGAAACCCGAAAATGAACACCGATGATGCTACCGTCATTACCGAAGTTATTTTCCAATGACCGAAAAGAGTTTAGAGCTTTTATTCCTCAAAAAAACATTTTTCCAAACCCTTGAAAACCATTTTCAAACTCAAAAAGGAATTTAATCTTTTCCGAATTGCAGACCCTTTCAAAATATTTTCAAATATTCCTCTGGAATTTTACTTCAAATTACAAATCACATTTACAATTTATATTCTCTAATTCTATTTGTATGTGAATTTATTTCTTAACTTTGGAGTTACGATTTCTATTTCTTTTTCAAAATTAATGATAATAATTCAACATCATCACTTTCTAACAACCAAGCAATCATATATTATAATAATTCACAGAAATTTTTTCTCTTTTATATACGAAAATAATTTAGGTAAAATTATTTCATTTACCCTATTTTAAAACGATATCGTGTCGAATTTGTTCTGTACAAGTGTTTAGAGATTCCTACCAATAACGTTAATTACTCGTATTGACCAGAATCCATATACCACTCAACAAACCAATCAAAAAAATAAAATAATTTTTATATTCACTAACAAATACACGCTCATATCTATTATTACACTCAAACTCATTCTAGAGTACTGTTGACTCTATCTCTAATGAGTAACACCCAACAGAACTAAGGTTGTCGCTTAACCATATGCTCTGATACCACATTGTAACGACGAGATTTTCGACTTACGAAAGTCGACATTAATATATGCACTGTATCAATTGCCGAGCAATCGAAGGCCGAAAAACCGAATTGTTAGGGTTAAAGAAGAAGAGGTAGAAGAAGAAAGAAAGAAGAAGCAACAGAAACAATATCAGAATCTCACAATTCGCAGCGGAACAACATATAATATATCAATGAATAATCTCTAAAACAAAGAATCTTATCTGTTATTACATTACATCATATTATCAGAGTTTACAATAACAAACATCGGAAAAATAATAATACTATAAACTAGTTGATACGCCATGCCATCCAGCTCGCCTCTTGAGCTCCACAGCATCTCCTGAATTCTAGAATGACCTAACAACCTGACTCTAGACTGCCCGTGTGGAAATTGGTGGGCACCCAGAGTATAGGAAGGGAATAATAAACTCCAGGTCAGTCATGCGACTGGTGTGAGAACTTAAAACAGTTTATCTTTAAAAACAAACAAAGAAATATTTTAAAATAGATCAGCAATGCTTTTGGAAAATGAAACTACCATAAGGCCTCCCGCACACACACATAATGCAAACGCAGAATCGGAGGAGATTTCTCCTTATGATAGTCAAACATGCTTGATACGAGAAAATTTCTTTGATATTATTACTATAAGTGCAAAGTGTAGGAAAAACATTTCGAAAGTATGATATAAATCTTAGCCAACGTAGGCATTTCACACTATGCCTACTATAGCTACCATCTAAACAGTGGTGACCACCATAAGTAAATGACAGGTTCTACAACTAAAACCGTACAAGGTGCGTATTGGAGTTTGGATTTTCAACAAATGGTCCGGCCAAGGAACTTCCCATTGCCACATGGGTACGCTCTGGAGAGACGCCCCGATAACCTAACCGGATCTCTGCCAACACAAGGCTGGTTTACCTTTGCAAAAGTAGGTAACTACTGACACGAGTATGCCATCCCCCGGTTGTAAACAACCTTTATACGAGGATCTTCAACCAACAACAATCACAAAGTTATATATATTTGTGACATTCACATAAGTTAAGTATATGGGCTCCATACCATGATACCACTCTATCTAGAAGGAAATGCACATACCCTAAGGGGAGCTACTCCCTAAAACCTTGCTGCATTCTTCTTGTTTCAACCATTTTCGGGGTGTGAGGTCCGAGGAAGTCTCGTCCACAAAGTTACGCTTTATACAAGCTATGCTTTGATCAACAAATGATCAGCAGCACTTCGTATGCAACATTACCAAATTGGGAATATATCACTAATAACCATCAACTACATAACCTGTGAGCTCGTACGTTTCAGAGAAGGGTGTTAAGCTAAGAGAAAAATTCTTTGCCACCAACAGAAAGGTATTTGATAGAAATCAGCTTTACATCTCAAATTTGTAACGTCAGACACACATCCATTGTAACAACCCGCATATTTGTCGATTTTATATTTAAATATTTTATTTAAATATTTTATCGATACTCGGAATTTAGTCGGAAAAGCTACTTCTTGCATACGGTCGAATTAGGACTCGGGACCACTTCCATTGAGTTCAAAACGCCGTTTGCGATCTTTTTGAGTGTAAACTTTGATATGTTTGGAGTTAGAGGAATTTTGCCACTTTTTACTTAGGGCTTTGGTTTGGGCTGAGCCCAATGACTCCACTTATGTATTCAGTCCCAACCCACTCCTCTTCATTTACTTCCTTTCCTAATACTCAAGCTTTTATAACAATGGAGAGTGGAATGGGAAATTGAAACTCAAGCCCTAGTATTCTTTTGCAAATCAAGCTCTAGCTCCAAACTAATAGAAGAACCCATTGGTAAGCCTTCTCTTCATCTTCTCCAACTCATTCTCTCTTGACTTTCAGAAATTCTTAAACCAAACTTTGGGAATGTTCTTCTTTTTGAGCATAGATTCAAGCTCGTTTGAGTTGTGTTGAAGAGTGGTTGATTATCCCTTTGCTTTCAAGCTTCTTCTTCATTTGTTTGGGTTCAAAGGTGAGATTTTTATCTCACATCTTTGTCTATAATTATCTTCGATTGTTAGGTATGAATTCCTAACACTTATTCTTGTGCAATTGATTTTGGTTTGGATTGATTTGGTGTATATTCCAATTTTTGGTGTTTTGAAATCAAAATCTATTAAAATCCTTTTATGTATATTTGGACATTGATATTTGATGCGTATCGAAGAGCCGTTAAGGCTAGGTTGTCGCTTGGCGTAAATCCTTAGTCGTTGTCGTTCGATCGATCGCTTCCGGTATCCATTTGGCCATTTTGGCCTAGGTTCAGGGAAGGCCCTGAACCCCAGTTTCAGACGTCTGAAACGTAGTATTCAGACGTCTGAATATTATACTGGGAAGATTTGTATTCCCAGATTCAGACGTCTGAATCTATATTTCAGATGTCTAAATTAGTTTGTTTTGGACCAGAAAGGAAATAGGCTAAAAATTGCCTATTTCAGACGTCTGAAATATAGGGTTCAGACGTCTGAAATATACTATGGAAAACTTTTGGTTTTCCAAATTCAAACGTCTGAATCCTTGATTTCAGACGTCGGAATCTGCAGTCTTTTACCTATTTGCCTATTTTCTTGAGAATTCCAATTTAATCGATTTAGTTTGATCCCGATTTGTTGCTATCATTTATTAGCGACTTTGGTGACATTTTCTTCGAGATTTTCGTGAACATAACTTTTGATGAATTCGGTATCGATTTCGTTGGATTCTATTCGCATCTTTGTATGTGAATTTTGATGGTTGATTGTTTCTACAATCTTTTCTATGATTTGTCACTTCAAAAATATATATGTTTCAATACTAGTAGTAAATAACAAAACTCTTTCATCAAAACGATTTCAACTCTATTTTCAATAACAAAGCTCTTTTCTTAAACCGTTTTCCAATCTACTAGTATATACAAACCTTTACCTCACTCGTATGAGAAATCTAATTAAACGGCTTAGTAAAACAAGTGGTATGAAACGCTTGCGTTTACTTCGTCGGGTTAATTCTTGGACTTGTTCAATTGAAACTCTTGTGACAATTTTTTAGTGGAGATCTACAATTTGTTCGTAAATATTTAAGTTACGCTAGTGGTTATGGGACATGAAGTTAAGCTCATATATTTACTTGCTTACTGTAATTGACACTTCTCTTTAATCATGACGATCATTTTGTGATTTAGACTAGCAATTGTGCGATGTCTCTTTGTCTGCGAGGGAGACTAGACCCCGTTTCTGTGTGATTTCGACTCATACATGTGGGGTAGCGCCCCCGGTCTTCGGGCCGTTCGTGTATCAAAAATTAAAGGCTAGCTACCATGAGATAGCGTCTCGTTCGTGTGATACATATGTTGGTGAGTTTTCATGCTCCCGTTCGTGTGATAGGCCTCCCCCTTTTTAAGATTTCTGGATTTCGTGTGTTGAATTCTGTAATTTATGCTTCACCAATTTTAGTGATTTTTATTGATATGATTTATCAATTTTTGTGCATTGGTGAATTCGTGTGTCATTGACTTGTTGCGAATACAAGTTTTGGGTATGAAACCCTTTTTGGATCTTTGAGAAGATTCTTATGATATTGATTAATCTCATGTTGATTTTCAGTTACATACTTATTGTAGTATGCCATTACGGTTATCATATGTTTATGCCATATCTCTTATTCTATATCTTGTAATTTGATATTTATAGCTAGACTGATTCGTTTATTATTTTCTTATCAAATAATACTCGGGACAGACCGAGATGTTACAGGTGCCTTTGCTTGACTTCTCCCCATGGATTCATTACTCTGACTTTTGGCTAACCATATAGATTAGCAGTTTTTGTTGTTTACACTTGAGATATAGACTCATAGTTGTATTCTTTTGTATAGCACGTGTTGCTATTCTTCTGTATTATTGTGGATCTTGTTTGACCACTACTCTGATGTACACTTTCATGTGTTAGTTATATAGTCATATCTTCTTCCGCCTTTGTGATATGAATTATCTATGACTGATTTATGTTATGCTTATTTCTATATTTGTTTCCTAAGATATTATAGCCATTGTGTAGTAGCTTTGAGTTTGTATCGGTACGTCAGATTTCCTCTCGAAATGAATTGCATGTTATTCTATCTGACATATCGGTGCTCGCACAAAGCAATTACACGGATGGTCGCTCCTCAACAGCCTTATTCTCCATGCTAGTTGACAGCATTACTTTGTAGTGTTCTTGGCTAAAGTGGGTATAGAGATGGGGCGTCACAGCTTGGTATCAGAGCCAAACTTCGGAACAATGTAGAATAACTTAACAAGGATCATCGTCCTAAGTCCACCTTAGGAGTTATGTCTTAGGATTAATTCGAGTCGTCGTACCAATTCATCCTGTATCCTTTATGATTCCTTATTTTATCTAGCAAGATTGATTGATATTCATTAGTGAATAATCTTCTTCTTTCTCTTCTTTCTTTCTTAAGGAAGAGAAATGGTTAGACCTGGTCGTCCCAGGGCTGGACCATCTAGTGCTCCACCCCAAGATGGAGATTTTTTGACTACACAGCAACTTCTTGACCTTGTCACGAATGATCTAGTAGCTGGATCTAATCCGGAACTTACTCACCCTAAATCTGGGTTTGCACGTTTGTGCAATGATTACACCAACCTGGGTGGGAAGCCATTTAAAGGTTCTGAAACTATCATCGAGGTCCAAGCTTGGTTGAGGACCTACGATCAAATCTTCATTCGCATGAATCTCGTTGGTCTTCACCGTGTTCAGGTGGCTTCCAGTATGCTCCAAGAGAGAGCCTTGGAATGGTACGAACTTCTTATTTCTGAGATTAATGAAGTGGATCTCACCTGGGAGGAATTCCGAGAACGCTACGAATTAAAATTCGTGCCAGAAGCAGAGAAAGTGACATTGGCTCGACGTTTCATAGACCTTGTTCAAGGTGAGTCCTCCGTGACTGTTATGTTGCATCCTTCGAGTCATTTTCCAAATATGGGGTTGAATACATCAACACCCCATTGAAGAAGAACCAAAGATTTGTCTATGGCTTAAACAAAAAACTCAAGAAGCCATTAATTCTAAAATTAGAAGTTCCCTTCGACCAACTCATTGATATCGCTCTTCGTCTTGAAGAGGCGGATAGGGAAAGTGATGCTGAAGTGGTGGGTTCCAAACCAAACTTCAACAACAAAAGGAGGCCCAGTAAATTCAAAGGCCCTTATCCCAACAAAAAGGGTAAGCAAGTAACCCCTGCTGCAAAGGCTCCTTCTCCTAGTAGTGGGAAATGCTTCAAATGTGGGTCTAGGGACCATTTTGCAAACAAGTGTTCAAAACCCCGTTGTTGTCGCTATTATAAGAGCCCGGATCATTATATACATCAATGCCTCAAACTTGAAGGCAAGAAGGAGGGATAGTTAAATGTTGCTCAAGCCCCTGGCAACACATCTCGTGGTCAAGGTATATCTCATTCTATCTTTGATGGTATTATTATATTTCATGATCAACCTATTCGAGTTCTCTTTGATACGGGAGCATCCCACTCTTTTATATCAAAGGAACTTGTCGATACCTTTTCTTTAAGTGTTGTTGCCTTAATGACTTCTTTAAGAATTGTGAATCCGGGTTGTGGATCCACAACTCTTAGTTTGCTTTGTAAAGATGTGGAGATTATTTTATGCGATTTTTCCTTCCTAGCCGATTTGCATGTCATGCGTTATTTAGGCTTTGGAATGATTTTGGGAATGGATTGGCTTAACCGTTATGAAGCTCACATCCTATGTCCCAAGCGGACTATTTATCTCTGACACCCGCAATCTGTAAAGCAGATTTCTATTATTCTTAAAGATTCGGATTCTTCTTTGACTGCATATTTATATTCTTTAAATCCTCGTGATGACGATAATGATGATGAGGAAGATGCCATTGCTCTTATTCACGTTGTTCGTGAATTTTCCGACATATTTGAGCCCGTTTTAGGATTGCCACCTAAGCGAGCAATTGAGTTCAAAATTAATCTTATCCCTGGAGCTCAACCTATTACTCATCCTCCTTATCGCATGTCTAATAAGGAGAATGAGGAGATGCGCAAACAATTATCCGAATTTGTGACGAAGCAATTTATTCGCTCTAGTTCCTCGGCTTGGGGAGCTTCGGCTATTTTCGTGAAGAAATCCGATGGTACACTTAGACTTTGCGTTGACTACCGCAAGCTTAATGATCTTACTATCAAAAATAAATATCCTTTACCTCGGATTGATGATCTATTTGACCAACTTAGCGGTGCTAGAGTCTTTTCACTATTGGACTTGGCTACTGGTTTTCATCAGCTTCGTATTGCTGAGGATAGCATTCTTTTGACATCGTTCCGTACCCGTTATGGATCTTATGAATGGCTTGTTATGCCATTTGGTCTAACGAATGCTCCGGCTTATTTCGTTGACCTTATGAGTCGAGTTTTCAAAGATTTTCTCGATCGATTCGTTCTCATCTTCATTGATGATATTCTTGTGTATTCAAAAACCGAGGAGGAACATGAAAAGCATCTTCGGATTGTGTTGGAAACTCTTAGGAGTAATCATTTAAAAGCAAAATTTTCTAAATGCCATTTTTGGCAATCTCGTGTGAAGTTCCTCGGTCATATTATTTCCAAATCCGGAATTTCCGTGGATCCTTCAAAGATTGAAGCGATTCAAGTTGGAAAAGACCTGAGAGTGTGACAGAGATTCGTAGTTTTCTTGGATTGGCAGGTTATTACCGTCGTTTCATTAAAGACTTTTCTAAGATTGCCATGCCCCTTACTGGCTTGACTAAAAAGGGAGTGAAATACATTTGGTCGGACAAATGTGAAGCCTCTTTTCAGAAATTAAAGGAACTCCTTTCCGATGCTCTTATTCTTGTGATTCCCGATGGAAACCAAGATTTTATTGTTTATACCGATGCTAGTCGCATTGGTTTGGGTGTCGTTTTATGCAAAAAGAACGTGTTATTTCTTATGCTTCTAGACAATTGAAGCCGGCCGAGATTAGATATGCCACACATGATTTAGAACTCGGGGCTATTGTTTTCGCTCTTCGGATTTGGCGTCATTATCTTTTAGGAGAGAAATTTGTTCTTTATACCGATCATAAGTCTTTGAGGTATTTATTTTCTCAAAAGGAACTTAATTTGCGTCAACAACGTAGGCTCGAATTCCTTGCTCCTTATGGTCTTGACATTCTTTATACCCTCGGTAAGGGTAACCGTGTCGCCGATGCTCTTAGCCGTAAGCAACAAGCAGTTGTTTCTATGATGATATCCGAATGGAACAATCTCGAGATCTTATCCACTTGTGAGATTCGAGACCGCGTATCCGATTTATGCTCATCATTTGTTTTATGTAGCCTTGAGGCTCATCCTTCTCTTTTAGACCGCATTCTTGAAGCTCAAAGGCTAGATCCCGACTTGGCTCTTCTTGGCCAAAATTTTAAGGATAGAATTGATATTGAAGGTTTGAAAGAATTTGATATTGATTCTCGTGGCGGCATTCGGAAATTTGATAGACATATCGTGCCAAATATTAGTGATCTTCGAAAAGATATTTTAGAAGATTTCCATCGTTCTAAATTTACCATTCATCCCGGTGGTAGTAAAATGTACGCGGATATGAAGCGACTTTATTACTGGGAGGGAATGAAACTTGACGTCGCTAACTTCGTTAAGTGTTGCAGGACTTGCCAACTCGTTAAGGCCGAACATCAAAGGCCCGGTGGGTTATTGTAACCTTTGGAAATTCCAATTTGGAAGTGGGACCAAATTTCCATGGATTTTATTGATGGCCTTCCCCGTTCTCGTTCGGGTCATGATAGCTTATGGGTGATTGTTGATAGACTTACTAAATCTGCCCATTTTATTCCCGTTCGGTCTAACCGAACCGTTCCTCTTTTGGCCAAACTCTTTGTTAAAGAGATTGCTAAATTACATGGAGTTCCTACTTCTATTGTTAGTGATCGTGATCCATTGTTTACTAGTGGATTCTGAAAGAGTCTTCAAAAAGCTTTAGGAACGAAGCTTAATTTTAGTACCGCTTATCACCCCTAGTCCGATGGACAAACCGAGCGTGTGAATCAAACTCTTGAAGATCTTCTTCGTGCTTGTGTGCTTGATTTCGATGGAAGCTGGGAAGATCATATTCCTCTTGTTGAATTTTCCTATAATAATAGCTTCTAATCTAGTATTGGTATGGCACCTTTCGAGGCACTCTATGGAAGGCCATGCCGATCTCCTTCTTGTTGGCTTGAGGCCAGTGAGAAGCTGGTTTTAGGTCCAGACTTTATTCGTGATTCCACAGAAAAGATTGAACTTATTCAACATAGGATGAAAGAAGCCCAAAATAGACAAAAATCCTTTGCCGATAAACGAAGAAGGAGATTAGAATTTTCTGTTGGAGATCTTGTTTTTATTCGTGTTTCACCTATGAATGGTGTTGTACGTTTCAGTAGGTCAGGAAAGTTAGCACTTCGATATATTGGGCCATTTCCTATCACTGAACGTATTGGTTCCATGGCTTATTGCCTATCATTACCGGCTCAGTTTTCTGCCATGCATGACGTGTTTCAGTTTCTCAATTACGGAAATGTCTTCGAGATTCCGATTCTATTCTTGAGCCCGGCGTTGTGGAAGAGATTGAAGTTTCGCCTAATTTAACTTATGAGCAGCATCCTATTCGAATTATTGCTTCGGAGGTCAAACGCCTTCGAAATAAAGATGTCCCGCTTGTGAAAGTTCAATGGTCTTCTAATCCTAAGGATTGTTCTTGGAAATCTGGAGAGTTCATCGAGCGAACACATCCGGACTTACTTTCCCGCGCTCTTTAAGGTGAACCTTTTATTTCAGATTTCTTTTGTGTTGAATATGCTCTCGTGGTTGTTACTATATATCTTCTTCTTAAATATTGCGAGGACACAATTTCTTTAAGGAGGGGAGTCTGTAACAACCCGCATATTTGTCGATTTTATATTTAAATATTTTATTTAAATATTTTATCGATACTCGGAATTTATTCGGAAAAGCTACTTTTTGCATACGGTCGAATTAGGACTCCTGACCACTTCCATTGAGTTCAAAACGCCGTTTGCGATCTTTTTGAGTGTAAACTTTGATATGTTTGGAGTTAGAGGAATTTTTCCACTTTTTACTTAGGGCTTTGGTTTGGGCTGAGCCCAATGACTCCACTTATGTATTCAGTCCCAACCCTCTCCTCTTCATTTACATCCTTTCCCAATACTCAAGCTTTTATAACAATGGAGAGTGGAATGGGAAATTGAAACTCAAGCCCTAGTATTCTTTTGCAAATCAAGCTCTAGCTCCAAACTAATAGAAGAACCCATTGGTAAGCCTTCTCTTCATCTTCTCCAACTCATTCTCTCTTGAATTTCAGAAATTCCTAAACCTAACTTTGGGAATGTTCTTCTTTTTGATCATAGATTCAAGCTCGTTTGAGTTGTGTTGAAGAGTGGTTGATTATCCCTTTGCTTTCAAGCTTCTTCTTCATTTGTTTGGGTTCAAAGGTGAGATTTTTATCTCACATCTTTGTCTATAATTATCTTCGATTGTTAGGTATGAATTCCTAACACTTATTCTTGTGCAATTGATTTTGGTTTGGATTGATTTGGTGTATATTCCAATTTTTGGTGTTTTGAAATCAAAATCTATTAAAATCCTTTTATGTATATTTGGACATTGATATTTGATGCGTATCGAAGAGCCGTTAAGGCTAGATTGTCGCTTGGCGTAAATCCTTAGTCATTATCGTTCGATCGATCGCTTCCGGTATCCATTTGGCCATTTTGGCCTAGGTTCAGAGAAGGCCCTGAACCCCAGTTTCAGACGTCTGAAACGTAGTATTCAGACGTCTGAATAATATACTGGGAAGATTTGTATTCCCAGATTCAGACGTCTGAATCTATATTTCAGACGTCTGAATTAGTTTGTTTTGGACCAGAAAGGAAATAGGCTAAAAATTGCCTATTTCAGACGTCTGAAATATAGGGTTCAGGCGTCTGAAATATACTCTGGAAAACTTTTGGTTTTCCATATTCAGACGTCTGAATCCTTGATTTCAGACGTCTGAATCTGTAGTCTTTTGCCTATTTACCTATTTTCTTGAGAATTCCAACTTTAATCGATTTATGTTGATCCCGATTTGTTGCTATCATTTATTAGCGACTTTGGTGACATTTTCTTCGGGATTTTCGTGAACATAACTTTTGATGAATTCGGTATCGATTTCGTTGGATTCTATTCGCATCTTTGTATGTGAATTTTGATGGTTGATTGTTTCTACAATCTTTTCTATGATTTGTCACTTCAAAAATATAAAGGTTTCAATACTAGTAGTAAATAACAAAACTCTTTCATCAAAACGATTTCAACTCTATTTTCAATAACAAAGCTCTTTTCTTAAACCGTTTTCCAATCTACTAGTATATACAAACCTTTACCTCACTCGTATGAGAAATCTAATTAAACGGCTTAGTAAAACAAGTGGTATGAAACGCTTGCGTTTACTTCGTCGGTTAATTCTTGGGCTTGTTCGATTGAAACTCTTGTGACAATTTTCTAGTGGAGATCTATAATTTGTTCGTAAATATTTAAGTTAAGCTAGTGGTTATGGGACATGAAGCTAAGCTCATATATTTACTTGCTTACTGTAATTGATACTTCTCTTTGATCATGACGATCATTTTGTGATTTAGACTAGCAATTGTGCGATGTCTCTTTGTCTGCGAGGGAGACTAGAACCCCTTTTCTGTGTGATTTCGACTCACACATGTGGGGTAGCGCCCCATGGTCTTTGGGCCGTTCTTGTGTCAAAAATTAATGGCTAGCTACCATGAGATAGCGTCTCGTTCGTGTGATACATATGTTGGTGAGTTTTCATGCTCCCGTTCGTGTGATAGGCCTCCCCCATTTTAAGATTTCTGGATTTCGTGTGTTGAATTCTGGAATTTATGCTTCACCAATTTTAGTGATTTTTATTGATATGATTTATCAATTTTTGTGCATTGGTGAATTCGTGTGTCATTGACTTGTTGTGAATACAAGTTTTGGGTATGAAACCCTTTTTGGATCTTTGAGAAGATTCTTATGATATTGATTAATCTCATGTTGATTTTCAATTACATATTTATTGTGGTATGCCATTATGGTTATCATATGTTTATGCCATATCTCTTATTCTATATCTTGTCATTTGATATTTATAGCTAGACTGATCCGTTTATTATTTTCTTATTAAATAATACTCGGGACAGACCGAGATGTTACAGGTGCTTCTGCTTGACTTCTCCCCATGGATTCATTACTCTGACTTTTGGCTAACCACATAGATTAGCAGTTTTTGTTGTTTACACTTGAGATATAGACTCATAGTTGTGTTCTTTTGTATAGCACGTGTTGCTATTCTTCTATATTATTGTGGATATTGTTTGACCACTACTCTGATGTACACTTTCATGTGTTAGTTATATATTCATATCTTCTTCCGCCTTTGTGATATGAATTATCTGTGACTGATTTATGTTATGCTTATTTCTATATTTGTTTCCGAAGATATTATAGCCACCGTGTTGTAGCTTTGAGTTTGTATCGGTATGTCGATTTCCTCTCGAAATGAACTGCATGTTATTCTATTTGACATATCGGTGCTCGCACAAAGCAATTACACGAATGGTCGCTCCTCAACAGCCTTATTCTCCGTGCTAGTTGACAGCACTACTTCGTAGTGTTCTTGGCTAGCGTGAGTATAGAGATGGGGCGTCACAGCTATACAAGTCCGTTCCGAGATCGAACGGAACCGAAGGCACTTCAAAAGAAGCCCTTGCAATCCGGATATTCACTAATCACGTCGGACTTACCATCACAAAGGGTGATAAAATCTCTATATCGGAGATCAGCCGATGCAGAGACATTCGACAGTAATCCTTCCATTTTTGAAAATATCCGATCTTCAAATGTTATCCATTACGACGTATCACTATTCGGAATGGGATTCATGACCCAAAGGTCCTCTCCCGGCTAAACCGAATAACAAATGCTTATTTTTAAAATAAATGTAGCATTCAAATTCAAGAAAATCACAACAAATACCTATTTAAAGGTAAATATTGATAGTCGGTTATTTAACTATCAATAGATATGCACAACATCGTCAGATTCCAAATAATTTCCCAAATTATTTATTTTTTCAAAATTATCTTTAGAATATATATTATTCCACACTTCAACCATTTGAAAACAAATTTCAAATCACTTTTCACCTTTACAACTTTTGAAAACAAATTTCAAATCATTTCCTTACGCGGAAACACTTCCAAATATTTATTCATTTTCACTGGAAATCTGCCGAGTTCAAATACTTTAAAATAATTTATAACACCTATCTAACATATATCAGCAAAACACTTTGAAATAAAACTATTTTCTTTAAACACTTTACCTAAAATATTAGTTATAAAAAAATATTTTACCAATATTACATATAACTTAAGTCCATACTAATTTTCAAAATAAAAATTAGTAGATAGAGTATAACTATTTAAATAACTATTTTCCAAAACGATTATTGATTAAATCTTAGAAATAACCATTTCCATATCAACTTAACAATTCTTTACTTAAAGGATTTAAAACAAATTAAAAGGTTAATTTCTCCAAAGTATCCTTTTCAAAACCAATTCTAGAATTATATGTATGTATGTACGTATGTATGTATGTATTTTTCAAAGCTATTCAGAAATTTTATTCGGCTTTTCAGGGAGAATACACTTTCATTTCAAAATGATTCATTTAAACCAATTAAATAAATCCTTACCGATTTACTTTAAATTTACGTTCCAAATCCGTAAATTTATTTCCACGCTTCAAAAATAAATCAATGTTTATTTTTAAACAAATTTCCCTTTCCTTTATAAATTCTATGGTGAATTTAAATTTCCAAATATCCACTGATATACTATTTTCAAATCGATTTCAAATTTTCACTTTCAATTTATCTTTAAAAGATATAATCTCAAAACATTTCACAATTAAGTATATAATTTATTCTTTAAGGAAAACATTCTCTTGAACACATTTATTTGAGTCAAAAACGAATGTTGCGTAAAACATTGTTACAACGACCCAAAATCACTAGTATAGGGATTCGAAATTATGATAGATATATAAATTCCAATACTATATAAAACGTTTCCTTTCGAAAATCATTTACTATAACAACAGTGTTATAGTCCACCATTCCCTTTTATTTCTCGAAACCGTCTATTTCAACAATGAATGTTGAAATCTATGGTTTCGATACTTAATACATTTAAAAACACCTTTAAATCGTTTTAATTCTATTCAAAATTTCGCTTCCCCAAAACATTTCTTTAATATATTATTCACTGTCCAAAATCGTGAATATATTTCGTTAACCAAATTAAACATTTCTACACATTTTATTTTAAAGGATTATCCACTGTCCAAAATCGTGAATATATCTCCTTTAATAAGCTACAATAATTAACTTATCAAAATAAGTCGATTTAGGATTTATAAAACAATGTTTATAAATTCCATTTATAATTTATAACAACTTATAAAATCACTTTATTAACAAATTCTATCAATATCCCATTTACACGCCAAAATCCAAATTATAAGCAAATTACTTTTAATTCTCTATTTACAAATTCATTCATTTTATAACATCACAAATCGTAGATTCTATTCTTTTATAAATCCATTTATAACATCATTTTAAAACGTCTTTAAAACTCCTTTATAATTCCATCACTTTGATTTATAAAAATCCAATTTTTTTTAAATCTTATATATAAAGCTTTTATAATAAATTAAAAATCACCATTTAAATTATTTTATAAAATAATCAACTTTATATTTCCAAAAATCACCTTTCAACTATATTTCTCAAAACATCATAATTTTTAATATAAACTTTCAACCTGAATTTTTAAAAATCAAATTTTTATTTATTTCCGGTATCTAACGATACCAAAATTATATTCGGCTAAATTTTAGCCTTCAACGTTTTCAATCACAAAGATAATCAAACAGAGATTATAAATAAATCAACATACAACATTGAAACAAATTCAATTATTTGAGGAATTTCGTTGGATCCCTCCAACCTGTTTCCCTGCATCCACAGATGTTAGCACAATACCAGTCCCGTTTCAAGACGGAATATCGCGGTACATGGGTTTATATAAAATATTATCCACTAATATGCGGCGCAATAGGGTCTCATCCGCTATGTAATGCGGGAAATCAACTCCAAGTACATATATAATACCAATTCCACTTCAAGGTGGAATATCGAGTTATATGTGTTTAATATAATAACCTCCACTTAATATGCGACGTATAGGGTCTATTTCAATACAACAAATAGCAATTTATCATTTAATCACACAATCAAGCAATTTTAAATTTAACTATTTAAAATTTAAATCGAAACAGATTCGATTGAGTGAGAAGCTCTCACCTTGCTTCCAATACAGTTTTCAGCGTTTTATTCCGGATTAAATTAAACACGCGTTTAATTTTACCCAAAATTCACACTAGCTCCAATCAACTCCAATCCAGCTCCATCATGTAGTATTCGCGAATACGAACCTAACGCAAGTCATTTCGTCATTTTTCTACCTCGTATGAACAAGTTATGAAGTTACAAAGTTTATACGATTTTAAATATAATTTATTTCATTTCTTTTTATATTTTTAACCTTTGCTTCATCATAGCCGCACTACCAAACCCTAGATCAGGGCCGTCTGCGTTTTCTTCCTCCTCACGTTCATACGTGCGTACAAAATGAACCCATGCCGCCATCTAAAACCCTAATCGCCGCGATTACCTTGCTTGCCTCGACAACGATCAGTGACCATCATCTTGTAGCCCTAGCCGAGCTCTATCTTCCCCATGAATATGATCGAACTCGTTTGTGTATTTGCACTGAAAAACGTGCGCGACTACCACGCGTTTGAACTTGATTTGCCATCGATCCATAGCTCCATTTACGATCATAGCCGTTGAATTCGTAGTTCGCAAAGTGCTCTACAACATTGTAGTTTCTAGTTTCTTGTAATTATTAACGGATTTGAAGAAAATTAAGGGCTAAAGAGATGAATTTTTGGCCATAGAAATGGGAACTGGCGACTAGGGTTTAGATATTAGGAATTGAGTGTAAATTGTGAATTATGGTGGCATTTTATAGAAAATTCTCGCGACACTATTCATCCGAATTTTTTCTGAACTCCACACGAAGCATGCTGCTTGGCATTTATAATGTTTTACCCTTATTCCGAACGCAATGGAATATACATAGGGAGCCAATTCAAAAGTATTTGGAAGATGGGTTTTCAAATCGACTATTTTAAATTAAAAATTAACTTAAACCGATTTCAGTGCGTTTTTGCTTGCCCCGGACAAACCGTAAGTCCGATAGACACGAAATTTGAAACCATACAATAATATAACATTACGGATCCGATGAAACTAGTTTCATCGAAATCCAAGACTGTTTGAAAAATGACTATTTTTACCTGTCAATTAAATATTAAAATATTCAATTTCCACAAATTAATTTTTTAATTCAATTTTAAAAGTTCTATAACATCATTCTAACTCCAATATGATTTAATACAACTTTACAAATCAATTTTAATCAGATTAAACCCAATTTCCAATTATTTCTGTAATTTCAAATATTAAATTATCGATTTAATTATCCAATTAAATCTAGATATTCAAAATATAATTTATTCGACTTACAAATTTTACTTGTTAATATTTAAAATCAATTAAATATACGAATTTCAAATGGCAGAAATTCTAGGTCGTTACATTCAATTTAAATAATTAAAATAAACAATTAAAATAATCACAAAATACTGGGTTGTTACGCTCTCCCCCACTCAAATCTTTTCGTCTCGAAAAGAACGAACAAGGAAAATAAGGAAAAGCACGATAGACAACAAATAGTACCGGGAAAAACAATCTCAGATTCGAAGTACAAATGCACTCCTCCGTTTCCCGGGTACAATCTCGATCATCAGTACCCCATCGTACTTCGATCAAACTAATAGATTTCCTTCTTAGCTGCTTTGTACCTCAGTCGACAATATGAAGTGGCTTACTCTCGACAGTCAGATTAGGCTCAGTATCCCAACCATCATGAGAAAAAGGCTAAACAAAAGAGATAGGCCAAGAAGATGCCAACGAAGATGTGAGACGTGGAATACATCATGCACACCAGAATGCTTCTTAGGCAAATCCAAACGATAAGACAAAGAACCAACTCTTCCCATAATGTAGAAAGAACCCCCAAAGAGTACAAAGGTAGGTATAGCTAGGGGGAAAATAGGTTGGAACACAAGGATGGACCATTATTTTAAAACCATATACATTTCGATTTAAGGTTTTATATTTACAACATTTTAAATATTTTATAATATGATAAATAGTCATTTGATTCAAATTTGATAGTTAGAAGTAAAAAATATTTAAAACATTTTACATTATTTAGAAAAGTAAAATAAATGATCAAAATATCCTTTATTAAATACTTTATTAAAATACTTTTATAACTTGATGTCTTAATAAGTTTACTTTCGTCCCTGTAGACTCTGGCCATGCGTTGATCATGCGCAAAGCTAAAATTCTTCAGGTACTTGGTTGACTTGTTTCAACACCCAGTGAAAATACTGGAAAACCCCTTTTAAAATAATAGATATGGAAAGTACAATCCAAACCAATCAACCAAACCAAAACATTTGTCTAACCATGGATCGTAGATACACAATGGTTACACCTGCATCCTTCAGGAAACAATTCGTATCCGTAATCTTTCTCAGCCCTGCGAGTTACGCCATGATGACTAGTAGAGTGCAGGATACACAATGGTTATGCCTGGATCCTCCAGGAAACAATCCGTACCCCTAGGCCATCTCAGCCACAAAGTTTCGCAACTAATGCGACCTACATAGATTGCAGGATACAGAATGGTTACGCCTGGATCCCCCAGGAAACGATCTGTACCCCTAAGTCATCTCAGTCATGCAGTTGCGCTATGCAGTCGCGCTCGTAAGACAATGGAGATCGCCATGGAATTCGATGGACACTCGAGTATCATATCCGAAAACCCCAAATCAGAGAAAATAATAACGATAGAATGAATTCATAGTGTGGCCACAAAGCGGATATCAAGCAGAAGGCACTTTCCATATCTTTACTTCGAAAATATGTATCATATAGTACCTTTCAAATCACTTTCAAATATCATACTTATATAAAGTCCATTATAAATAAGATTTCATTTCAAATCGAATACTTTTCAAAATCAATAGTATATCAAATCACACTTATATAGACTTTGATTATATAGGATTTCAATTTACAAATTTAGTACCTTTACAGATCAATAGTCTCAAATCACTTCATAATTATACAAATCAATTTTTATATAAGTTCGATAACTCCCAAATCAAGTATTTAGTAAATCAAGGTTCTCAATTTCAATTCCTTTCAACAACGTTTCAGTTTCACAATCATATACGGTTTTGCCAAATCATTTCTTCCAAATTACATATATTCAGTTTCAAAGTTTCCAAAATAATAAGTTAGAAAGATAATCCAAATTTCCAAATAAATAAAATTTAGGTCAAACAAATTCATTTCATTTCAAACATATATTCACTTTCAAAAATCATAATACTTTCAAAGTTATAAATCTTTCGAAACCAAAATATTTAAAATCATTACACTTTGAAAATCATAACTTTTTGGATTATACATTTGAAATCATAAAACGTGTAACAACCCAATATTTTCAACCATTCGCATCCATTATAAGTGTATAGGTAGACACTCATGCCGGAATTGAATTGCTCAAAACCGCATTGTAAATAAAATTTGGCAAATCTCAGAATATACAGTAATTAATAATCACAGATCACAGACACAGAGTATTTAACAATGCAATGGAAGTAAAAGAAATAGTAGTTCATGAAGCTACTATATAAATATATCAGAGTTAAATAAAATACAACAGAAGAAATAAAGTAAAACAGAAGTCTCAAGATGATAACCGAGTACAAGCTGAATAGAACAACAGAACTGGAATAGATAAAACTAGATAAGCAGATAATCTTCAGTGATTCCAATCTCCAGAAAGTGGAATCCAAATCTGTGAATAACTCAGGCTAACCCGAGCGTAAATAAAAAATACATACACTTGAGTCAGGACAATATATACTTACATAATGTAAACCAACTCAAGTGAACTGTAATAAGGTACAAGTAACTTAAAGGATGCCTGGGACCGCCTGTGATATCCCGGAAATTTGAGGCAATATCAATTTAATAATCTGTGATAAAATTAAATTGATTTAATAATATTTGTTAATAATAATCTGAATTGATTTAATAATCTTCTTTTACATAAATGATTAACTGATAAATTATCTTTTAAAAGCAAATTAAATTGTGTTCTATTTATAATATATATATATGTATATATTATAAATAAATAACCTTTGTTTAAAGTTGAATAAAATAAAGACATGATTTCTAATTCTAATATTTTTGGAAAATTAGGGATTTGATTTTATTTAATATTGAATAAATAATAATATGATCTTAAGGATACTCAAGATAAATTTAATTTGTTTAGAAATAAATTTAGCTTAGAGTTTAAATTTAAATAAAAATTTGTTTTGTTTTATAGCTTGATAAAATTAGTGACTTATATTATAGAGAATAGTTCTTTTGTAAATTATTTTAATTTAATAATAACTTATATTTAAACTATATCAATATTGTAATATCTTTGAAAATGGGTTTTTAATATAAATAGAAGTTGTTATTTTAATATATGTATATTTTTGCAAAGAAGTTATGATATGTAAATTTAAAATAAAGACTTTCAAAAAAATTAAATAAAATAATAATTTATAAATCCTAACATAAGCATTTAACTGTTTAAGTTTTCAATAAAAGCAACCCAGAAGTAAATAAATATATAAGTTCAAACTGTAATAGGTCTGTAAATAAAAATGTTTGAAATAGAAATGCAAAAGTATGAAACAAAGCAAATTAACAAAGTAAGAAATAAACTAAACAAATGCAAATAGCTTATAGACTAAGATTTCAGATAAGTATGAAAACAAAATAATAAAAATCACCAGACAACATAATTTTTTGCTGTCTGCAGGTAAGAATGCAAAACAAAACTAAGTAGAAATATCTGTGTGTATGTTTAGCATATAGAATAGTTTGTGAAGCAAGCTAAAAAAACATGCAGGTAAGAGAAGTGTAAAATATCTACATAAGAAATGATTAATTGGCTAAGTAGGTAACAAGAGTACATTAACCATTAATGCTTGCATTTACTTAGCACAACCTTTTGTCCATTCGAAATGGATTCAATTCATTTCAGCCTCCTATAAACAAAGATATGCCTGATAAAACAAAATGTATACAGTGTACTTACATACACCTGATCCAGTTATCACCTTTCCCCCCTGAAACTTCTTATATACATCTTGTTTTAGTTCGTTCATAAAAAAATATAAAACCTGAAACAAAGAAGTAACAACAGACACTTCCATTTAGACAAACTCAATTGTATTTACAACTGAAGATAAGCAAGGGAAGATTTAGGAAATGCAGGCAAACCACTTTACAGTTTTTAAGATCCAGATTTTCAAGCAAGCATGCTTTGTTCATTCTTTTTCTCACAAGCAAGGTGAGTAACATCTTTTATTTAAATGCTTAAGTATATATTTATATGTTGTTAAATTTTGATCTGATATGTGCATTTATCTTGATGAATTTTTGTGTTCATGTGTTACTGTATGTATGTGTGTTTGATATTCTGCAATCACCTCTGTTTAAAGGGAAGCAACATAAAGATTTAAATGGTTTAAGTATATTATGGTTCTGTTGTAACCCCTTTTCTCTGAACTTCAGTTGCATTGCTCTGTTTAAGCATGAGTGCTGTATTAAATATTTTCTGGTTTCCCTCTGCTTTAGTTCCAGGTTTAAATTCCTTAACAAAAATTTCATTTTTTTTTGTTCTTAATTCAAGCCTTAATAAGATCCAGTAGGCATAAAGTGCTGGTATTCACAGACATTGAGTTTTATAACCTGTTTAAGTGACAACAGTAGTATTAGTTACAAGTAAATATCAAACTACAAGTAGAAACTGAAATAAGTTAAATCTCAATGAATTTAATTTGTGAATTCAGGATTATGAACTAAATGCTTAATCAAAGTAATGATTTTTAAAAAATGGAATCACTAATTTTAATAGCAAAATGAATGTGTTGTTCTGTTTTTTTACTGGGAATTAGTATTTGTGTGGTCATGGATGTTCTCGAGTACCTAAGGGGTTGTAGTTGCCAAGGGAGATAGTGGGACTAGCGGTGATGGTGAGAAAAGTAGTTTAAGTGGTGGCAGATCACGGTGGTGGTGGTGGCGGCGAATTTATGTTGCTAAACCTAGTTTAGGCTATGCTGTGATGTTTGATGTGTCGCGTGTCCTAGGAGCGATCGAGTTCGCTGAAACTCATGTGGGTAGTAGCTCGGTCATGGACGAAGTGGTGGCCGGTGGTGCTAGGGCTCTGGTGGACGGAGTTTGGGTTGCGGTGGATTTTCCAGGTTTCGAGAGAAACCTGATTTTATTAGTTTCCAGGTGAGTTTCGAACTCACTTTTGTTTCAGATTGCTGTGGTGGCTCTTGGGGTTGTGGTGGAGTCTGGTGGTAGTCAGTGGCGTGGTGGAGCATATAAGGGTGGTCGGAGATGGCTGGGGCCACGGTGCATGTGCACCGTGCCAGTAAAGTGTGTTGGGTTTTTCTTTGTCGGTGAGCAGGATTTTAACTCGGGGAGATGCGAGTTTATTCCAGGGTTTGACACGAAGTAGAGGTAGGGGAGACTCGAAGTAGTTTTTGCATCTCTCGGGTCAGATTTGTTTTCCAGTTTTTTCTGTAAACCTGCAGTAGCATTGTTTCAAAAACAAATTCAACTGGAACCTATTTATAAATAAGTAATGGAAGTAAATAAAGTGTAAATCTAGATGAAGTTTGAAAACAAATTTACTATTGAATCCAAATTTAAATGAAAATAAAGTTTAAAACAATCAAATATGGGTTTCAACCTGACAGTTTCAGGTTTTAAATGTAATTTAAAATCTGAATCAAAACTTAAACTGTGTTTGAAGTTAAAAGTTCAAAATATAAATTCAAGTGAACTTTTGAATATAAGTTTTAGAAACGAATTTGGATTTTTTTAAATCAAGAATTACAAATCAAGTTTTCCAAAAGCTAGTTAAACCCAAATTTTAAATTCAAAGTTAGACTAATGAAATCAAAAGTGTTAAACCCAAATCAAATTAATGAACTCAAAACTGAAAAATAAATCAGATTTAAAATCTAAATGTATAAAGAAAAATTAAATTCAAATAGTTCGTTTTAAAAGTGATTGTTTTCAAATAAATGTTTGAATTGGTTTTTACAAAGGTCTTTGAATAGGAGTTAAATAAATTGTTTTAACTTGGGAATTTGCAAGTTTAAATTTAAATTAAGATTCAAGCAGTTGAAGTTATGGGTCTTTCCTATATAAAAAGTTAATGTTAGGATTCTAAATTGAATTAAAATTTGAAATGTTTGAATAAGAACCATTTTGAATCTTAAATTCAAAATGAAATTTTGAATTTAAATTTGAAATGTAATGTTCTAATATACTTAGATATAAATTAATAATTTGGATAAATTTATAATTAGAGATCAAGTAAGAAGTAGATTAAGAAAAGTTATAAATTAAAGAAGATAATTAATTAAGTATTATTAATTAATTAATATATGTGATTAATTTTGGATAATTAATTAGATTCATTAAATAATCTATTATAAATTGTTAAATGTAATCACTGGATAAAAGTAATGAAGAAATTAATTACTTATTGTAATTTATTTGATGAAATGATTTATTTTAAGTTAATTAATTTAATTTAATTAATTTAAGAAATCATTTGAAGTTTTGAGATGTGTAATCACTTAGTGTATTCAATGGAGCATAATTACTTGAGGAAGTAATTAGTATAATTACTGAATGGAATTAGTGAAAATAACGTGTTAATAAGTAATTGGGATAATTACTTTTGTAATTAATCAAGGGATTAATTAATGAAGATAATTAATTATGGAATAATTAATTTATTAATATAAGTAATTAAGGGAAGTTAATTACTGGTTGATATTAATCGAGATGGTTATTAATTGTGTTTAATTAAAGATTAATCACTTAATGTAATTAAATTAAACAAAGTAATTTAGTTTAAATATGAATTAGAGATCATTAATTAATGTAATTAATGATGAAATTAAGAATAGTTGAATTATGAAATAATAAATAATGTAGTGATTAATTAAAGATAATGTAATTAATTGTATTTAATTATAAATAAGTAATTAAATTACTATAAATGATTTAGGATAATTAATTTGTAGAATTAATTAAAGACTAATTACTTATTGTAATTAGACGGTGATTAATTGAAGAAGTTAATCAAGATAAATATCTAGAAATTGATTAATTAAGTTGATTTAATTTAATAGTTGTATAAGCAAGATTTATAGATGAAGTAATTAATTTAATTTACTTTAAATTAAATAGAGATAGAAGTAGTTAATTTAATTCATTTTAAATTAATTACAAAATGGTATGATTATAAATCATTGCTTATGGATAAATGATAGTGATATTTCATTTGATGGTTGTGCATTCAGATCTGACTTGAATAATATCTATGTGATATGGATGCTTGATTTAAAGTATGATAATATTTAATTATCTGTTTTGATAATAATATGAATTATCTGTTTATGATGATGTGATTATCTATTGTGATATTATGAATTATCCATATGTGTGTATATTGATGATATTGAATTAAACTGTTAAGACTAAATAGACAACTTGGCCTTAAAAGACACGTTTTGGATTTCGATGAGACCGGGATCGGGTTTTCCGCATTAGGAACATCCGAAAACCACATCGTTTCCAAATTAACGATGTTCGTGAATCTGAAGTGAAGATGAAGTTTCAGAATGCAAGGGTTATCGTCGTTAACTCTGAGGGTGATTCCAAAATGAGTGTAACGAGATAATGCCTTCGGTTTCGTTCGAACCCGGAACGAACTTGTATGGATTGAATGCTTTCAACACATCGCCAGGTGGGCGATGAGCATTCTAAGAATTATGTTCTATAAAGGTAATCGTAGCCTCAAGCCTCATCAACTGGGAATGGCTAAAACAGGGGAGGTGCAGCAAGGTTAGGTGGGTCATGCCCAAGCAGGACAAGGATATTCCCCTGTCTAGATGTCCCTTTTATTTCGGTTTAGTGGGCAGTAGCGACGGCTATCTGCGGGGTTATCTTGTTCGGGACTGTTCAGTAAGGAATGGTTCCGGCCTTGTGTTGCAGGGGATGAAGGGAGTAATCCTCGGTACGGTGATCTAGGCCCCGTACTGTGACGGGCGGTACCCCAGTAGCCCTGCCATTGTATGGAATCCACAATCCAATAAGTGCCAACGATTTTGATTGTATTACCCACTTTTGTGGCTAGTAGCTGGAATTTAATCATGTAACAATTTCGGCTATTTTCTACTTACTTGAAAACCCTAGACCTATTATAATATCATAGAATTTCCTCCTATCACATGTTTTGGTTAGCGTAAGGTAAAAACTTTTCCATGTTTATGTGTGGGAAGTCTTACGTGATACCTTTGTTTTCAAAAAGATTTTCAAAGTTAAGCAACTTTAACCTGTTACTCATACCAGACCCATGTCTGACCCGGAGTTTATTTTTGTTTTTCATAAACTCTCGGGTACCCAAATTTTTACGGGTAGCCAAGGGATTCAGGTCAGCTTTGACGAATACTGGAGGAGCAATGGAGCAGAAGCTTCTGCGTTGTAGATAGACAATAGTTCCGCTGTGTTGATATTTCTGTGTTGATATTTCTGTGTTGACTTGTGTATTGAGTTGTATAACTAGACAGGTGTTTATAACTGTCTAGTATGTGATCTATTGTCTGTATAACTATGATATATGTAAAATTATGTAATACTTATGTGATTATTATAATTTATCCATTCCGCTGTGAAATTATGATGTTGTTGTTCTTTCTTCTCTATCTTTTCTATTTTCTCACCCCTTTCTTTCTTCAAGACGAAGCGGTTTTCTGGGCTTGGAAAGCCGGGTCGTCACAGTTGGTATCAGAGCGCTAGGTTGGGTAAATACCTAGGCTCTTAAGTGTTTTCTTTCTTGAGAGAGCGTATTTGTAATTTTGATATATATATATATGTATATATATTTATTTCTACCTATTGTTGGGTTACCTGTTCAGGTTTTCCAATAAGATATAAAGGTAGATTGGGTGGTGATGTGTGAAACATGACTATCAATGGTTGGAGTTTGAATGTTTGAGGTTGGAAGTATAATTGTCGAGACTTTAGACCTAATACCGTCTCGAGTGAGTTTTGGATGGTGTAAGGATTTCATTGATCTCTGATGGAAATCTGTTGAGATTCAGAGTTCATTTTTGAAGTATAAGTTTGGTTGAGTTAGAGTTTGGATCTGTCGGTTGGACAGAAGCAAGTCATGATATCTCGATACATCAAGATGATAGTAGCTGTGTGATGAGGCACAGTGACTATGGATGTCTCCGAAGATGTTTTCTTTGGAACAAGTCAAGAAAGTGTGTCTGCTCGGTGTTGCGGCTGTGTTCAGTTGGATGTTTCTGTTTGCTTTGAGGTCCGAATTTCTCGAAGAGCTTTGGATTAGGAGGTTTTTTGGCTTAGCAGTTTTTCTTGAGATAATTTCAGAAGCAGTAGAGTAGTTCCATTTCTTCGATGGATTTGCCACATAAGAGTAAGCTGTTCTGATTGGTAAAGAGAGAACGGTATCTTTGGAATTAGGCTGGATCAATCGCAAAGGTGGCTTGCGATGGTTTGAGTATTCTTTTGTGAATTTTTTTTGGATGTCTTCAGGAAATTAGAGTTTTTCAGCATCTGAAGATTGAATTTGGTATCGACGGAATTTCAGAAGTGGTACCGATGGTTCAAATCAGTAATAGGATGACTTTTGAGTTTAGTAAGTAACCCGGATTTTGGAATGTTTTGACCAGTCTATGCTTGAGTTCATCATCAGCATTTTCATCTGCTCAGTCAGAGTTGCGCAGTGGAAGCATGGTGGTAGCTGTTTTAGTTTGGAAGCAATTGGATGCTGCAGTGTTTGGATTGGAGAGTTCTATAAGAAGTTTTTCAGGATCTGAGGCCAGATTGGAGTGCACCTGTTTAATCTTTTCTAGATGAGAGAAGTGAGTTCTGTCTTTTGATTTGAAATAGAGGTTGTGTTCTGAGTTTTGGTTGATCTTGAAAAATTATTTGTTGGATTATTTTGGACCAGTTTATTTATAGGACATCAGCAAGTGTTGAGTTGATCAGTAGTGATGAGGAAGCCCAGGATCGTCCGAAGAGTTTTATGGATAAGAGACGGACAAATTTGGATTCCGAAGTTGGAGATTTGATTTTGGATAAGTGCTTAGTCTTCAGGATTGGATTGTCAGTTTGGATAACTGGAATTCGTTGTGTTTCACGTATCTCTGAGGGAGTACGTGTAAGATCTATTTTGATTTTAGAACCAGCAGTTCAGGGAGTTTTAGTTGTTGATTCAGGCTTGTCTGTAGTTTGATATCCTGTCTTGTTTTGTAAATCTAGATGTGTGAAAGTTCTGTAGCTTAGCAGTATTGTTTGTTCAGGCTCTATAGAGCGAGTAACCCGGTATTTATACTTGGGGAAACTCGAGACAACTCTATCTAGAATTCTGTCTAGATAATTAAATTCGTTTGTTTGGATGAATTGGTTGCTATGGTTGTTAGCATATGATGGATATATGTTTGTGTTTTAAAATTAAATCTTTAACTAGATTATTAAATTACCTTTGTTTTAAATTTCGGGGACGAAATTCTTTTAGGGGGGAGGAATGTGATATCCCGGAAATTTGAGGCAATATCAATTTAATAATCTGTGATAAAATTAAATTGATTTAATAATATTTGTTAATAATAATCTGAATTGATTTAATAATCTTCTTTTACATAAATGATTAACTGATAAATTATCTTTTAAAAGCAAATTAAATTGTGTTCTATTTATAATATATATATATCTGTATATATTGTAAATAAATAACCTTTGTTTAAAGTTGAATAAAATAAAGACATGATTTCTAATTCTAATATTTTTGGAAAATTAGGGATTTGATTTTATTTAATATTAAATAAATAATAATATGATCTTAAGGATACTCAAGATAAATTTAATTTGTTTAGAAATAAATTTAGCTTAGAGTTTAAATTTAAATAAAAATTTGTTTTGTTTTATAGCTTGATAAAATAAGTTGCTTATATTATAGAGAATAGTTCTTTTGTAAATTATTTTAATTTAATAATAAGTTATATTTAAACTATATCAATACTGTAATATCTTTCAAAATGGGTTTTTAATATAAATAGAAGTTGTTATTTTAATATATGTATATTTTTGCAAAGAAGTTATGATATGTAAATTTAAAATAAAGACTTTCAAAAAAATTAAATAAAATAATACTTTATAAATCCTAACATAAGCATTTAACTGTTTAAGTTTTCAATAAAAGCAATCCAGAAGTACATAAATATATAAGTTCAAACTGTAATAGGTCTGTAAATAAAAATGTTTGAAATAGAAATGCAAAAGTATGAAACAAAGCAAATTAACAATGTAAGAAATAAACTAAACAAATGCAAATAGCTTATAGACTAAGATTTCAGATAAGTATGAAAACAAAATAATAAAAATCACCAGACAACATAAATTTTTGCTGTCTGTAGGTAAGAATGCAAAACAAAACTAAGTAGAAATATCTGTGTGTATGTTTAGCATATAGAATAGTTTGTGAAGCAAGCTAAAAAAACATGCAGGTAAGAGAAGTGTAAAATATCTACATAAGAAATGATTAATTGGCTAAGTAGGAAACAAGAGTACATTAACCATTAAAGCTTGCATTTACTTAGCACAACCTTTTGTCCATTCGAAATGGATTCAAATCATTTCAGCCTCCTATAAACAAAGATATGCCTGATAAAACAAAATGTATACAGTGTACTTACATACACCTGATCCAGTTATCACCTTTCCCCCCTGAAACTTCTTATATACATCTTGTTTTAGTTCGTTAATAAAAAAATATAAAACCTGAAACAAAGAAGTAACAACAGACACTTCCATTTAGACATACTCAATTGTATTTACAACTGAAGATAAGCAAGGGAAGATTTAGGAAATGCAGGCAAACCACTTTACAGTTTTTAAGATCCAGATTTTCAAGCAAGCATGCTTTGTTCATTCTTTTTCTCACAAGCAAGGTGAGTAACATCTTTTATTTAAATGCTTAAGTATATATTTATATGTTGTCAAATTTTGATCTGATATGTGCATTTATCTTGATGAATTTTTGTGTTCATGTGTTACTGTATGTATGTGTGTTTGATATTCTGCAATCACCTCTGTTTAAAGGGAAGCAACATAAAGATTTAAATGGTTTAAGTATATTATGGTTCTGTTGTAACCCCTTTTCTCTGAACTTCAGTTGCATTGCTCTGTGTTAAGCATGAGTGCTGTATTAAATATTTTCTGGTTTCCCTCTGCTTTAGTTCCAGGTTTAAATTCCTTAACAAAAATTTCATTTTTTTTTTGTTCTTAGTTCAAGCCTTAATAAGATCCAGTAGGCATAAAGTGCTGGTATTCACAGACATTGAGTTTTATAACCTGTTTAAGTGACAACAGTAGTATTAGTTACAGGTAAATATCAAACTACAAGTAGAAACTGAAATAAGTTAAATCTCAATGAATTTAATTTGTGAATTCAGGATTATGAACTAAATGCTTAATCAAAGTAATGATTTTTAAAAAATGGAATCACTAATTTTAATAGAAAAATGAATGTGTTGTTCTGTGTTTTTACTGGGAATTAGTATTTGTGTGGTCATGGATGTTCTCGAGTACCTGAGGGGTTGTAGTTGCCAGGGGAGATAGTGGGACTAGCGGTGATGGTGAGAAAAGTAGTTTAAGTGGTGGCAGATCACGGTGGTGGTGGTGGTGGCGAATTTATGTTGCTAAACCTAGTTTAGGCTATGCTGTGATGTTTGATGTGTCGCGTGTCCTAGGAGCGATCGAGTTCGCTGAAACTCATGTGGGTAGTAGCTCGGTCATGGACGAAGTGGTGGCCGGTGGTGCTAGGGCTCTGGTGGACGGAGTTTGGGTTGCGGTGGATTTTCCAGGTTTCGAGAGAAACCTGATTTTATTAGTTTCCAGGTGAGTTTCGAACTCACTTTTGTTTCAGATTGCTGTGGTGGCTCTTGGGGTTGTGGTGGAGTCTGGTGGTAGTCAGTGGCGTGGTGGAGCATATAAGGGTGGTCGGAGATGGCTGGGGCCACGGTGCATGTGCACCGTGCCAGTAAAGTGTGTTGGATTTTTCTTTGGTGGTGAGCAGGATTTTAACTCGGGGAGATGCGAGTTTATTCCAGGGTTTGACACGAAGTAGAGGTAGGGGAGACTCGAAGCAGTTTTTGCATCTCTCGGGTCAGATTTGTTTTCCAGTTTTTTCTGTAAACCTGCAGTAGCATTGTTTCAAAAACAAATTCAACTAGAACCTATTTATAAATAAGTAATGGAAGTAAATAAAGTGTAAATCCAGATGAAGTTTGAAAACAAATTTACTATTGAATTCAAATTTAAATGAAAATAAAGTTTAAAACAATCAAATATGGGTTTCAACCTGACAGTTTCAGGTTTTAAATGTAATTTAAAATCTGAATCAAAACTTAAACTGTGTTTGAAGTTAAAAGTTAAAAATATAAATTCAAGTGAACTTTTGAATATAAGTTTTAGAAACGAATTTGGATTTTTTTTTTAAATCAAGAATTACAAATCAAGTTTTCCAAAAGCAAGTTAAACCTAAATTTTAAATTCAAAGTTAGACTAATGAAATCAAAAGTGTTAAACCCAAATCAAATTAATGAACTCAAAACTGAAAAATAAATCAGATTTAAAATCTAAATGTATAAAGAAAAATTAAATTCAAATAGTTCGTTTTAAAAGTGATTGTTTTCAAATAAATGTTTGAATTGGTTTTTACAAAGGTCTTTGAATAGGAGTTAAATAAATTGTTTTAACTTGGGAATTTGCAAGTTTAAATTTAAATTAAGATTCAAGCAGTTGAAGTTATGGGTCTTTCCTATATAAAAAGTTAATGTTGGGATTCTAAATTGAATTAAAATTTGAAATGTTTGAATAAGAACCATTTTGAATCTTAAATTCAAAATGAAATTTTGAATTTAAATTTGAAATGTAATGTTCTAATATACTTAGATATAAATTAATAATTTGGATAAATTTATAATTAGAGATCAAGTAAGAAGTAGATTAAGAAAAGTTATAAATTAAAGAAGATAATTAATTAAGTATTATTAATTAATTAATATATGTGATTAATTTTGGATAATTAATTAGATTCATTAAATAATCTATTATAAATTGTTAAATGTAATCACTGGATAAAAGTAATGAAGAAATTAATTACTTATTGTAATTTATTTGATGAAATGATTTATTTTAAGTTAATTAATTTAATTTAACTAATTTAAGAAATCATTTGAAGTTTTGAGATGTGTAATCACTTAGTGTATTCAATGGAGCATAATTACTTGAGGAAGTAATTAATATAATTACTGAATGGAATTAGTGAAAATAACGTGTTAATAAGTAATTGGGATAATTACTTTTGTAATTAATCAAGGGATTAATTAATGAAGATAATTAATTATGGAATAATTAATTTATTAATATAAGTAATTAAGGGAAGTTAATTACTGGTTGATATTAATCGAGATGGTTATTAATTGTGTTTAATTAAAGATTAATCACTTAATGTAATTAAATTAAACAAAGTAACTTAATTTAAATATGAATTAGAGATCATTAATTAATGTAATTAATGATGAAATTAAGAATAGTTGAATTATGAAATAATAAATAATGTAGTGATTAATTAAAGATAATGTAATTAATTGTATTTAATTATAAATAAGTAATTAAATTACTATAAATGATTTAGGATAATTAATTTGTAGAATTAATTAAAGACTAATTACTTATTGTAATTAGACGGTGATTAATTGAAGAAGTTAATCAAGATAAATATCTAGAAATTGATTAATTAAGTTGATTTAATTTAATAATTGTATAAGCAAGATTTATAGATGAAGTAATTAATTTAATTTACTTTAAATTAATTAAAGATAGAAGTAGTTAATTTAATTCATTTTAAATTAATTACAAAATGGTATGATTATAAATCATTGCTTATGGATGAATGATAGTGATATTTCATTTGATGGTTGTGCATTCAGATCTGACTTGAATAATATCTATGTGATATGGATGCTTGATTTAAAGTATGATAATATTTAATTATCTATTTTAATGATAATATGAATTATCTGTTTATGATGATGTGATTATCTATTGTGATATTATGAATTATCCATATGTGTGTATATTGATGATATTGGATTAAACTGTTAAGACTAAATAGACAACTTGGCCTTAAAAGACACGTTTTGGATTTCGATGAGACCGGGATCGGGTTTTCCGCATTAGGAACATCCGAAAACCACATCGTTTCCGAATTAACGATGGTCGTGAATCTGAAGTGAAGATGAAGTTTCAGAATGCAAGGGTTATCGTCGTTAACTCTGAGGGTGATTCCAAAATGAGTGTAACGAGATAATGCCTTCGGTTTCGTTCGAACCCGGAACGAACTTGTATGGATTGAATGCTTTCAACACATCGCCAGGTGGGCGATGAGCATTCTAAGAATTATGTTCTATAAAGGTAATCGTAGCCTCAAGCCTCATCAACTGGGAATGGCTAAAACAGGGGAGGTGCAGCAAGGTTAGGTGGGTCATGCCCAAGCAGGACAAGGATATTCCCCTGTCTAGATGTCCCTTTTATTTCGGTTTAGTGGGCAGTAGCGACGGCTATCTGCGGGGTTATCTTGTTCGGGACTGTTCAGTAAGGAATGGTTCCGGCCTTGTGTTGCAGGGGATGAAGGGAGTAATCCTCGGTACGGTGATCTAGGCCCCATACTGTGACGGGCGGTACCCCAGTAGCCCTGCCATTGTATGGAATCCACAATCCAATAAGTGCCAACGGTTTTGATTGTATTACCCACTTTTGTGGCTAGTAGCTGGAATTTAATCATGTAACAATTTCGGCTATTTTCTATTTACTTGAAAACCCTAGACCTATTATAATATCATAGAATTTCCTATCACATGTTTTGGTTAGCGTAAGGTAAAAACTTTTCCATGTTTATGTGTGGGAAGTCTTACGTGATACCTTTGTTTTCAAAAAGATTTTCGAATTTAAGCAACTTTAACCTGTTACTCATACCAGACCCATGTCTGACCCGGAGTTTATTTTTGTTTTTCATAAACTCTCGGGTACCCAAATTTTTACGGGTAGCCAAGGGATTCAGGTCAGCTTTGACGAATACTGGAGGAGCAATGGAGCAGAAGGCTTCTGCGCTGTAGATAGACATATAGTTCCGCTGTGTTGATATTTCTGTGTTGATATTTCTGTGTTGACTTGTGTATTGAGTTGTATAACTAGACAGGTGTTTATAACTGTCTAGTATGTGATCTATTGTCTGTATAACTATGATATATGTAAAATTATGTAATACTTATGTGATTATTATAATTTATCCATTACGCTGTGAAATTCTGATGTTGTTGTTCTTCCTTCTCTATCTTTTCTATTTTCTCACCTCTTTCTTTCTTCAAGACGAAGCGGTTTTCTGGGCTTGGAAAGCCGGGTCGTCACACCGCCCATCCTCTAAGGATCCGTTAAACTATTTACTATGTAGTAATATTGCGCTATTATAATAATGTTTACAGTAAAATAAACTTACTTTTAAATAGCGTTCCGGGCTACCCATATCACCCTTCACACATAATAGTTTCAGAAGTCCATCCAATATCATGACATCTCCAGATCAGGAAACTATCAGAGGATACCACACGGGCTACGGGAGAAAAACAAACTAGTAGTAAAGGCTCGATATGGTAGGTGACACGGCACACAAGGCAATGTCAGGGTAGATATACCAATTACGCACACGGGCTGCTGGTAACGCAGCAGCCACATACGCCCACCTCGGAACACACTCCCATATCAAAATCGAAGGATGGCCATCTAATCAATCACAAGTAAGAGTATATTATCGAAGGAATGTGTCCGACCAGAGGAGCTACCCCTTTTGGCCCGAGATCGCTCCTGTTTTAGCTACCTTATTCCAACTCATGGGAGTTGGGTCCACGTAATATACCTCAAGAACGTCGTCACCATCCTACTTCATTCTGGAATCTCCACTGCGTATACGGTTGTCAAAGTGGTTTTCGGTATCGACAGAGAGTATGCCAGATATCCGATCCCGGTCTCTTTGCCAACCAATCGTTATTATAACCCACGGTTATAAATTTTAAAATAATATTTATACTTCAAAATATAATATCATTTCAAATCCAAATCTTTATCAAAATGAAGATTAAATTAATTCCATACCATTTCGAAAACATCATATCTTTCCAAAACTTCCTGTCAAATCATTTCGATACATCAAAATATCATATCTTTAAAAAACTTCATTTCCAATCATTTTTAATATATCAAAATATCATATCTTTACAAAACTTCATTTCCAATCATTTTAATATATCAAAATATCATATCTTTTCAAAACCACATTTCAAATCATTTCAATATATCAAAATATCATATCTTTACAAAACCTTATTTCCCATCATTTCAATATATCAAAAATATCATATCTTTACAAAACTTCATTTCCAATCATTTTAATATATCAAAATATCATATCTTTTCAAAACTTCCTTTCAAATCATTTTAATATATCAAAATATCATATCTTTACAAAACTACATTTCAAATCATTTTAATATATCAAAATATCATATCTTTTCAAAACCACATTTCAAATCATTTTAATATATCAAAATATCGTATATTTCAAAATTCATTTCAAAACCATATTCAATTTAAAATACCATTTCAATTCACATTTCAAATTAGTTTATATTTCAAATCAAATTACTTCATTAAATCAAAAATGAAGTTATTACATTTATTAATTATATTATTAAATTTCCAAGATTTTCAACATTCAAAGTTCATTTATTCACTTAAGTTTATCAAAATAGTGAAAATTCATTTTTCGCAGCATTTAGAAAACGCTATGGAAAGTTACATTCAAAACAGTTCAATTTAACAAAAGACGGCATTTTAAAAATGCTGTAATAGGGTTTACTTAAAATTCAAATAAACTTAGTTAAATTCAACAATTATAGCACTTGCATAAATTGCTATAATAGCATTTAATTCAATTTAGCTTTTTAGTTCATTATCATCAACTACAGCATTTACAAATGTTGTAATATCATTTACATTGCAATTAATAGCATTTCAAAAATGCAGTTAATTAACATCAAATATTCAATATAATTTCACAACCAATTATAATTTGATTTAAAACATTTTTAACCTATAAATCATACATTTTCAACCTATAAATCATACATTTTCACATTTATAAACATTATTTAATTTTCCCTAAGTTCATGATTTTATAAAGTTGAATTTCCATTCAAAAATCAAGATTTACTAATAATTCATTTATTAAATTTCAACATTCAATTTTAAATTCATTGAATTAAATTTCAATTTAACACTTAAGTTTAAAATTTCGTAACATACTTAATTTCAGTTTTATTTACTTAACTTAAAATTCACTTTTAAGCCAAATTCACAAATTCCCATTTTGGTTATATTTTCAAAATTTCAACTTAAATAATCATTCATTTCACATTTTAACTTTATTCAAAAATCATTAATATATTATAAAATCACTTTAAATTAATTTTAAATTCAAATTATCATAAATTTATCATAATTTCATATTCAAATAAATTTCCAATTATAATTAAATCAAAATTTCCAAAATAACTTACATTCAGATTTTCTAACTTTTCCATAATTTATTTAACTTATAAATTTCTAGAAAATCAATAATACTTTACAAAAATTATATTTAATTAATTTTAAATCAAAATATTATAATAATTTCATTTCTGAAATATTAAACATATTTTAACTACAGGCCTGTATATAATTTTCTAGCCTAGGTAAAGTGATACGAGTAATATATCATTTCAACCCGTAATTTACAAAGAAAATCCGGGTTTTATCATTTCAAATCCGCGGTCCCAAGTAAATGAAAATAATTGAAAATCATTCAGAACTATCATTTCAACGCATAATGATTTTCTTCTATTCTAAAGTCCGTTCGGGTATGTATCATTTCAACCCATAGTGATTCTAATCTAAAGGGAACTTGCAGTGTGATAAACTGATAAAAAATAACAGAACATCATAATATGCAACATATGGGTTCGGCCACAAGCTAGCATGGTGTGTCCATCACTGTAGTGGGCTGGAAGATGGTGTGGAAGAGGGTTTCAGGTCGTCCATGGGTGGTGGAGGTGGAGTTGGTGGCGGTCAAAGGAAGGTTGAAGGTGATGAAGACATAGGTGTTGGCTATGGTGCATATAGGTGAAGTTTGTGTAGATTTAGATGGAGCTTCACCATAGGATGGCTCGGCTTGGATATGGGGTTGGAGAGGAGGTGGTGGAGGCTGGATCAAGTGGTGGGGCTAAACCTGAAGTAGAAGAGAAGGCAAGTGAATATCAACATAAACTAGTAGAAAACAAGAAGAAATTTCATAGAAAAGAAGAAGAAGTTTACCACCACTTTGCTTCAGAAATGGCCGTGATTTTTTTGTGATGAGGAAGAAAAAGTATTCACGTTAAATGCAAAATAAAATGTCGGCTGAAGAGTGGAGTTAAGGCAGCCAATTAAACAGATGTTGGTTGAGAAATGAAAAGACAGAATACAAAAAGGCTTAAGCAAATAAAAGGTCACTAAACTCTTCAAATTTCCAATATTTCTTTTTTAAATTTTATATAACTGAAAATAATAATAATCTCATTCAAAATTTCGAAAACATAACAAAATAATATATATATATATATATATATATAATTATTAATTATATAAGGTTAAAATAAGAAAATAGCACAAAATTGCAAACTAGGCCTTAAAAATTAGAAATAACATCAATAGCGTTGGAAAATTTTATTTTAACTTAAATATATGTAAAATAAATAAAATAAAGTAAAATACAGCAAATAAGAGTGAATGCATAAAATAAATAAATAAATTTTAATTATATATAATTAAATTAAGAAAATAGCAAAGAAAATGGAAACTAGGCTTTAAAATAGAAAATAAATTCAATAAGCTTTGGAAAAAATTCAAAAATCACTTTAAAATATTTAAAAGTCAAAATATACATAATATAACATAAATATACAAATTAGAATAAGATATATCAAGTAAAAATGTCATTTATATAAATTAAAACAAAGAATATTTCTAAATAACCCTATATACACACAATATTGTAAAAGGTATAACTTTCACAATTTAAATCCAATTTCAACGAAACGAAAAGAAATATTCATGATATTAAATCTATTTTCATAATAAAAGATAAAATTCAAGAATTTAAATATTTAAATTTAAAATTTAAAAGTCAAAGTTTGACCAGTTTTGACCACAAATCCATTTTTCAGGAAAATATTCAATTTATACCAGTTTGAAATTATAATTCACATAATAATAAAAATTTAAATTTAAAAATGAAATGTTTGAAATAAAAAAGTTTAAAATAATTTCAAAATAAAATAAAGTCAAATTAAAATTATATGCAAAAAAAATCTAGGGTTGTTACAAAACGTTTCTTTAATTCTTTGCATTTCATGAGTTTATTCAATTAAACCCAAATCTAAAATTTCCAATTTTAATTCAATTCAAACCATAAGTTCCATTTCAATTTAGTTTTTCAACAACACCTTCAAACTATTTATTTCTATATGAAAAATCCAATTTACTATTGAAAAGATTATTATTCTATATATATACTTTATTCAAAACATTTCAAAACTATATTTCATACCAGTATAATTCAACATAATCTTATTTATTTCACTCAACAAACAATTTCAAAATTACATAAATCATATTACTTTATACTTTAATCATACCAAATAAACTTGTATTGATTATCAAATACCTTATACCTTCAACATTTCTTAGCCTCGAAAAGTTAACCTTGATTTGGGAGCGCTCGAACCTTCAAAATAGTAGAAGAAATCATATTATCAATCCAAGAGTTGGAAATCACCAACAAATCAGTAAATCAATTTCAAAAGATAGGGTTATACCAAAACAAATCTGAATCTCGAGGACTGAACACTGGCTTACTTTAAATCATTTCAAATGTGTGTGTGTGTGTGTAAATATATATATATATATATATATATATATATATATATATATATATATATATCGAATATCAAACCATGCTTCAAAATCTAAAATCAAAATTTGTTGCACAAAATCACTCGCATAGCAAAGCTACTAGAGTGGCCTCTCCCCACTCAGAAACTCGAAAATCAATGTCGATGATGTATGTAATCATCACCGAAATTATTTTCCAGCGACATAAGTGGGTTCTGGACTTTATTTTCTTGAAACTATTTGAAATTACTTCGAAATCATTGGAATTCATTCAAATACATTTGAAACATTATATTCGGAGAAATATCTTTAAATCATATTATTCTTATATATTTTCCCAAATCTTAAAACCAATTTTTAAACACCGGAGTTCGATTCCAAGAAGTTCAACATTCAAAACTTTTCAGTTATAAATCATTTTACAAGTCAAATTCTTATAAATTTTCAAAATTTCAAATCCTTTCGAAATTTAAAATTTTGTTTTCAAAAGATATAAAAAATCCTTATTGAAAACATTTCACTTTTATATAAAATAAGGCCATCCTTATTAAAATAATAATTTCGATATATGCACAATTCCAAAATACAACCAAACATAAATTTCCAAGGGATGATTCAACGATGGATTTCAAATCAAACACAAGGGATGATTCAAGATAGATTTCAAACAAACAAAGATTCAAATTTCATATCATATGAAAAAAAGGACCATAAATATCATAGTTTGAGAACTTCAGCTAAACAAAAGGTACAATAGAGTTCACCGAATGCAGCCTAACAACTGCTGAAAACAAACAGACCCATAGAATACCACCCTACATAAACAAAGCATCGGTATTACTTCTACCGGGTGGTACTTCAACGGGTCCAGAACACTCCCCCTCAATATGCCCCCAAGACCTACACTTCTTGCATAAATGCACTACACTCCCATCTTCCCTAACGAACTGCGGGCACGCAGCCTTCCTTCTGTACTTCCTCACAGGACAATTCCTGGCTATATACCCATGCCTCCTACAGTGAGAGAAAATGGTGGATTGGTCGACTGATGCAGTGGGTGCAGATTTTACTTTCTTCACCTCCTGGCAGCGACTGGGAAAGTGCCCCATACTACGGCACCTAAAACAGAAGATCTTGGATCGAAAACGCTTGCCTTCCTTCCTCTTTCCTTCATCTCTCTTCCCATACATGGCGGCAAAGTGTCCCTTCTCCTGAAACCAATAAGAAATGATATGGTCATAAGGACCAGGTCCTGCCTTTCCCTCCATAGCCTTTCCCACTTCTCCATTGCTTCCTCCCATTCCTTACGGGATAGTGCACTTCGAGCTCGACGAGTTGCTTTCTGCTCTTCCGATCTTGCCATAACTACAATAGCTTCCTATCAAGAAAATAATCTGGATCAACAAGATAGAATTTCCAAATCCAAGTAAGTCTTAACCAAAGAAATTACCAACAAGATGGATACCTAAGGGATGGAGTTTAGAAGATCTTGATTTCAAAATAAGAAGATTTTATACTAATATAGTGTTTGAAAATACTTTAAAAATCATTTGGAAATCATTTTATACTTCGAAAATACGTTCTCTCACAAAGAAAGGATTCTGAGATTGATTTCACTCGTTCTAGGGTAGAAATACCCTATCTCTAATGAGTTTTTGCTCCGCAGAGACAATGGTTTGCCAAAAACCTGGCTCTGATACCAAACGTAACAACCTAATATTTTCAACCATTCACATCCACACATGTCGGACTTGAATCGCTCAAAATACCGCATTGTAAATAAATTTGGAGCAAATGAAACAAAAATCACAGAATCAGAGACACAAAAATATCAGAATAGCTCACAACGGAAATTTAAAATACCAAAGTAGTTCATGAAGCTACTATAATAGAGTCTCAAACCAAATACATAATAGAGTCTGAAACAACATAATAGAAATCTCAAATACATAGTAGTTCACTAATACATGAGATAAACTAGAATAGCTGAAACAGAAGTAGATATAAATGTAGATAAGCAGAAACTCCAGCAAAGACCAGCTCTAGAAAGAGAATCCAAAGCTGTGAATACTCAGGCTGACCCGAGCGTAAAGTAAAACACAAAACACTCGAGTCAGGACATATATACTTATATAATGTAAACCAACTCAAGTGAACTCTAGTAATGTACAATAACTTAAAGGATGCTTGAGGTCGCCCATTCTTTAAGGATCTGTTAAACTATAAATTAAATACATCCCGTGGTTGAAATATCGAAATGGTATTTTATACTTCGAAATCAAATATCATTTCACAATTCAATATCATTCAAAAATCCATTTCAAAATATCGTATTTCACAAACCACATTCATTTATTTAAAATACCATTTAAACACACATTTCAAAATAGTTTATATTTCAGAAAAAAGTACTTCATTTTAAATCATAAATTAAAGTTATGATATTTAATAATTAAGTTATTAAATTTACAAAATTTTTAATCTTTCAAAACTCATTTATTCACTTAAATTTATTAAAAACAATGAAAATTCAACTTTCACAACAGTTAGAAAATGCTACATAGTTACATTCAACCAATTCAATTTAATAGAAGACAGCATTTAAAAATGATGTAATAAGGTTACATTAATTTCAAATAAAACCTAGTTAAATTCAACAATTATAGCACTTACAAAATGCTATAATAACCTTTAATAAAATTTAGCCATTTAGTTCATTTCTATCAACTACAGTTTTACAAATGCTGTATTATCATTTACATTAGAAATAATAGCATTTCGAGAATGCGGTTAATTAACTTCAAATATTCAATATAATTTCACAAACAATTATATTTTTTATTTAAACCATTTTTAAACTTATAAAATCATATATTTTTACTTCTATAACTATCAATTACTTTTCCTCAAATTCATGATTTTATAAAGTCAAATTCCCATTAAAAAATCAATATTTAATAATAATAATACACTTATTAAATTCCAACGTTCAATTTCAATTCATATAATTAAATTTTTAACTTAACACTTAAGTTCAAATTTCAAAATATAACTTATTTTACATTTTATTTACTTAATTTCAAAATTTTAATTCTAAAAAAATACACAGTTTTTCAATTTAAGTTATATTTCAAAATTCAACTCAATATTCATTTATTTCACATTTAACTTATTCAAAATCCATTAATATATTATAAAAATCATTTAAATTCATTTAAATTCAAATTAACATAAATTTATCATATTTTCATATTTTATTTAATTTCCATTTATCACCAATTTAAAATTTCCAAAATAACTTACATTTCAAATTTTCTAACTTTACCATTAATTTATTTCACCTATAAATTTCAAAAAATCAATAATACTTTATAAAAATCATTTTTAATTAAGTTTTAAATCAAAATATTATAATAATTACATTTCAAACATATTTTAAAATATTTTAAAAAATATAATTTAACTACGGGTCTGTATATAATTTTCTAGCCTAAGTAGAGTGATACGGGTAATATATCATTTCAACCCGTAATTTACAAAGAACCCGGGTTTTATGATTTCAAACCCACAGTCCCAAGTAAATGAAATGATTTGAAAATCGCTCAGGCCTATCGTTTCAGCCCATAACGATTTTCCCTATTCTAAAGTCCGTTCGGGTATGTATCGTTTCAACCCATTGTGATTCTAATCTAAAGGGAACTTGCAGAGTGGTAAACTGATAAAAAAATAACAGAACAACATAATATAACAGTAACATATGATATAACAGGTGTTTAAGCATGGGTGAACCTCATATAATCATAACATAGTAGGTGTAACATGATGATGCATTTTACAGATTCACAAGTTATCAATTTACTAGTTATATAGGTACACATTGTCTAGTGAGAATAACTCACTGGTTTGAGCTGGAGACACAACAACGAATACACAAATGAGATCCACAGAGGCACGATAGCATGACAAGATACGAGTGAGAGGGCCAAAATATCAGTTCCCTTGAATACAAGTCAAACAAAAACAATATAATACACATAAGCTTTCAAATTCAAATATGATTAAATTTAGCTAGAATCAACTACAAAAATCAAAGCAGAATTGCATTGCACTTGTTTCCAGCATACCCTAGGTTCGGCCATAAGTGAATACAAGGCTAAAGGAAGGTTTTTGGATTAGGTTTGGGTTGGATATGGTTGGCCTGCATAGGTTTGTCGAAGTGCAAAAGTGCTTGTGCGAAAACAACACAACAATCAACATACAAGCAACATCACATGGATTCAAGGCCAAATCAGGGCTCGGCCAAGGGCATAACGGTCACGATCTTCACTTGAGCAGCCAAGGTAATGACGTGGCAGAGTGTTCAGGTGGAGCTGGAGGTGGTGGAGGTGAAGATGGTGGCGGCTATGGCATGTTGAAGTTGGTGGAAATAGATGTGAGTTCGGCTATGCATAAGGTTGAAGTTTTGGTGCATTTAGGTGATGGATAATCAAACTTTTGTGGCTCGGATGGGGTTGGCCAGAGAGGAGGTGGTGATGGTGATGTTCTCAGGTGGTGGTGGAGGTGGCAGGAAATGTGGAGGAGGTGGTCGAACCTAATAGAGGAAGAACAAGTGCAAAATCCATGAAATCAAGCAATAAAACAATGAAAAAGGAATGAATTTTTACCAATTCCTTTGAGCAAGAAGAGGCCGATTTTTCTTCTTCTTCAGGAGTGAGAAAAATAATTTGCATGAATGAGGAAAGATGGTATGCGGCTGAAGATGTGAGGAGTAATGTCCAATTAAATGAAAAGTTAGGTTAAAAATGTGAAAAGGTAGAATATAAAAGGCCTTAGGAAAATCAAAAGTCAAAAAACCTTTTCAAATTTCCTTTATTTCTTTTTAATAAGTTTAAATAACTGAAAATAATTATAAGTTCAGTTTAAATTCGAATATGTAACAAAAATATAAAATATAAATAAGTGATTATTAATTATATATGGTTAAAATAAGAAAATAGCACAAAAATGAAAACTAGTCTAGAAAATTTGAAAATAAATAGAATAAACTTTGGAAAATTTATATGTACTTGAAAAATATTTATAAATAAAGATAATAACATAAAATAAAAATGAATTCACAAAAATAAATAAATAAATTTTAATTAAATGTAACTTAAATGAAGAAAATAGCAGAAAAATAGAAATAGCCTTTAAAAATAGGAAATGAATGCAATAAATTTTAGAAAAATTATAACATCACTTTAAAAATGTTTTTAAAAATAATATATATATATCTACCATGTCATATAACACATATTAGAACATGACTGACGAACAAAACTATTATTTATATAAATTAAAATAGGTAATTTTATTAAATAAATCAATTTACACCCAATATTGTAAAAAGCACAACTTTCACAATATAAATCGGATTTCAGCGAAACGACAAGCAGTATTTTTGAAATTTAATATATTTTCATAATAAAAGATAAAAATTCAAAATTCAAATATTTAAATTTTAAATTTAAAAGTCAAAGTTTGACCAGATTGCTCAAAAATCCACTTTTCTGGAAATATCCTATTTATTCAGCTTCGAAATTATAGTTCACACAAAATCAAAATATACTTTCAAAATAACAAAATTTATTCATTTAAAAAAATTAAGTTTTTAAATCAGGATTTTTAATTTAAATAATTTAAATAAACAATTAAAATAATCACAAAATACTGGGTTGTTACACAACCGCACCACTAAGCCGAATAAAAGGGACATCTAGACAGGGATGACCTCACCCTAATGGGCTCTACCCACCTATCATTGCTGCATAACTCCCGATTTTCATTCATTCCCGGTTGATGAGGCTTGAGGCTAAGTGTTACCTTTAGAACGTTTCATTAGAATGCCCATCGTCCACCTGACGATATTTCGAAAGGATTCATCCATACAAGTCTGTCCCGAGTTCGAACGAAACCGAAGGCACTACTCCTACTACATCCATTTGGAACCATCCTTAGGATTAGTAGTGACTAGCCCTTGCACTTCACTGCTCCATCTTCGACTCCGAACTTGTTTTTCCACGAAAACGTACAAATCAGATTGAAGTGGTTTTTGGAAAATAAATCCCGATCCTGGTGTCTTCGAAACGATCAACGCATTGTCCAATATTGATGGTCGGTGATTTAACTATCAATTAACATTCACAAACATCCATCAAACAATAAATAATTTCCCAAATTATTCATTATCCTCAAAAATATCTTTGCAAGATATATTTCCATTTCCAACCCTTTTGGAAACAGTTTTCAAACCCTACTCTTCTCATGAAATAAATTCCCAAATCTTTACTTCTTCTGAAAACATCCAAGTACCAATACTTTAGATTTAAAATAATTTAAATCCTTTATTCTTGGAAATACATTAAAAAAATTAAATTACTTAAATACTTTATTTAAAATATATGTACTTTTAAAAATATTTCAAATAAAACTGCTTTATAAAATATAAACTATTTTTCTTTAAAATAAAAGTCATACTAAATTTTAAAATAAAGTTATGAAATCCTATACAAGTTTTTCAAATAAAACTTTAACCAAACTATCTTTACAATAAAACTATTTTATAAAATATAAATATTAATGATAATCTTTTAAAGCATATACCAATTAACCCTTCAAAATAATTTCCTCTATTCTAATTTATTAAATATTCACCTTTAAAATATTTACAACTTAATTAAGAATTTTCTTAAAAACATTCTTTTAAAATCAAATTTAAAACTTTTAAATTTTACCTAAAAATCTGCTTTAAAACGTACTTGGCTTTTCAGTGAACTGTACTTCTATTTCAGAATAAACCAAAGAACCTTTTATAAATCCTGCTTGATTTATCTCAATTCGAATTTATGTTTAAGTCCCTTAAATTTCTTCCCATACTTTAAAAATAAACACGTTTTATTTTAAACACATTCCCATCTCCTGGAAATCACTTCCAAGGTATACTTAAAATATTTAAAATATGATTACTGTATTCTTTACTCAAATTATAATTTTGAAAATCTATAAAAATTTCTCGATTAACTTAAATTAAAAATTTCCTTTTATATAAAGTTATTATACCGAATATTTATATTAAAATTTCCTTTAGAAAACATAATACTAATTTACCTTTAAAATAATTCAATACCATAGTTACTTAATTAAATATTGACTTATACTTAAAAATGATTAAAAATAATATATTTTTTCTAAAATATTCTGAAACACATTTTAAACTGCTAATTTATATTTTGAAAGCTTTCATGGGAATCATACTTAACTTCCAGGGAAAACACCTTCCATCTTTAGAAATAATCCATCTTTATTTCTAAAACAATTTATACCTTCTTATAGAATTTCCCACCAAAATCTATGCTATCAAAAAAATTTATCCACCGATAAATATACCAATCTATTTATAAACCCAATTTATAAATTTCCGTTTCTCGTTTCCATTCCAATCACAGTTTCAAAATATTTCAAATTCCAAGCCAATTCCTAATTTAATTTTCTTAAATTCATTCCTTAAAATCATTCCTTAAAATCACCTTTTATTTCCTTTTTACTCCCATTTCACTTTATTGATATTTTAAAATACCAAATTATGTTATTCAACCATAACACAGCATAACAAAATTCAAAATCTATCTATCACAGGATATCAATGAAATATATCACAGATTATAAATATAATTCTATTTGAGGAATCCAGTTGGATCCCTCCAACCTGTTTCCCTGCATCCACAGATATTAGCACAACCAATAAACATCGATCCAATCTGATAATAATTATCACATTCAACTAATCAACCAATCAAACATTTAAATATTAGCTACTTAAATTAAATGGCATCCATATGTGAGTTAGATTAACTCACCTTGAGTTTCGTCGAGCGTTTAAATTTTAAATTAAATCGGATCATCGGATTTAATCTAAAATTTTCACTTGCTCCAATCATCTCCGGACTTGCTGCAGCGTGAGACCGCGTCACTGCGATTTCGGCGCTTCTCGTTTTGTCGAAATCTGACAACGAATGCATTAGATATGAATTTTTAAAGGTTTTTAATATAATTTATGAAATAATTCTCTTTTTTTAATACCAGAGCAAAATCCTACCGTTCATCATAAAAGAAATCAAGGCCGCTCTTATCTCTCCTTCCTCACGCACGACACAGGCAATCAAAACCCAAAATGCATGCCAACTAGGGTTTCAAACCGCTCCCACGTCGCTCACCGATAGGTTGATCCAAGACCAACACCTCGAACCCCATCACCGACTCGACCTGCACCCAGAACGCGCGTGAACTCGGTCGCCTCCATCACCAGAAAACCACACGCGAACGGCCTGCGAACGCAGCCTCATAACGCCTCCAATCGACGATGATACCCCCGATCTATCGTAGGATGCGTAGATCTCTCCATGCCCTACAACTTTCATTTAGAAAGTTTTCAAAAATACTGCTAGATTTCGAGAAAAATTAGGGAGAAGAGAATTGAATATCGGCCATTGAAATGTTGCAAACAGTGGCCGTGAAAATTCTAGGGTTTTCCCTAAGTTGAGTGAATTTATAAACGTATATCTATATTATTTTAATATTAAATTCAATTTTAACGAGCATTTACAAACGAACTCCGAATCAGACGTGCCGCCAGTCGATTATAAGGTTTGACCCACGTTCTAAACACAATGGAACGTGTTTCGGAGGCTAATTCGATCATATGCGCGAGTTACGGAAATAAACGCTCAATTTTAAATCAAATCGATTAAAATAGTGTCTATGCGTCTTGAGCTGCCAGGATCAAACGACAACTCCGATTGCCACGAAAATTGAAACCCGATAATAATATATTATTACGAATCCAATGGAACTAGTTTCATCAAATTCCGAGACTGTGCCCCGGAAGGCTATTTTAACTCGTCGATTAAATCGAGCAATTTCCGAAATTGTCGAAATCACTTAAAATTTCACTTTTAAAACTTTGCTAACTTTATTATAAATCATATAGAATTTATATTCACATTAGAAACCGTTTTGATTCATTCCGAATCAAAATCTGTTTATTTACACTATTATATTATTAAATTTCATTATTAAATTAATATAAAATTCCAAATTCAACTTATCGACTTTTAATTCCATCTAAAAATCCAATAGAAAAATTCAAATCAAACTAAACTTAAAATAAACCTTAGAAACAATTTTCATAACTATTTGCATCCAGATTCATAAATTATTCCAATTCGAACTATTTAATTATTATTCAAATTTCAATTGAATTTCCATATTGAAAATTACAACTAAATTCTATTGATTTAACAAAATTATTCTTACTTCAAAATCAATTCAAAATCCATATTTAACATTTAAAATGAATTAAATGTTCAAAATTTAACAACCAAAATTCCGGGTCGTTACATTCAAAATTAAACCAAATTTGAGAATTATCGATTTTGAAGATATCGATTTTGTATAGATGAAGTTTATATATGATTCATATAAAGAGTATGATTTGAAAGGTACTATATATGTATATAGTATGATATGTTTTGAGAAAAGTATGGAAAAGGCACCCCCATGAAAGTCGAAACTTATAGTAGGAGATCCGCTGGGTGGTTTTGCCTAGAACCCTATGGATAGGTTCAAAGAAATTGGGATCCCAAAGGACGTCCGGACAAAACTCGAGTTCCTGACGTTCATTATTGGGTAGCGTAAGTCGGGTGGCGCTGATGCCTATAGTTACAAAGGCTTTGCTGTGATGGCAACGTAACCTTTATTGTAACTGTGATCTATTGCATTTCCATAGCGTAAGTCGAGTGGCAGCGATTGCCTACAATCTACGTTTAATTTCACTGGGAGAGCAACGTAACATTGGTAGATTGCGATCTATGTGGTTCCATAGCAGACTTCGTGTGGCAGTTAGTGCCTACATTCTACATTGTGTTTCACTGAGATAGTGATGCATCCTTTGTGTAGTCTATGATCTATGGTAAATTTTTGTTTGGCAGCGTAATTCGAGTGGCACTAATGCCTACAGTTATATGGGTTTTGCTGTGATGGCAACACAACCTGCATGTAGCTGCGATCTATGTTGTTCCCATGGCGAAATTTGAGGGATGCAGATGCCTATAGTTTTCTTATGGATTTCGCCGGGATGACGATGCAATCATCGTGCTAACTGTGATCTATGGATGGGGGTGATACTTTCCGTAATATTTTTGAAAAGAGGTTTTTCAAGTATTTTCACTGGGTGTTGAAAACGGGTCTACTAAGTACTTATAAATTTTCAGTCCTACACCTGATCAACATATGACTAAACTTCTATGAGAACGAGGATGGACTTGTTTGGACATCGAGTTATGAAAAGTATTTTTATGTAAAACTAATTTTGTAATATTATGTACTTTTAAAGTATTTTAAATTTTATAAAAAGAGTAAGGAGTTAAAATGTTTAAAGAACGATTTAACTAATAATACACATCCAAATTCAAATTCTCATTTCGCTCCTTTTCGAGGATGAAAAGTTCTAAAGGAGGAAGGAATGTAATGACCCGGACTTTTTAATGTCTGTTAATTGGATGGTTAACTGATTTTAATTATTGGAATATTAACTTTTATTAAACGAATAAGTGAATTTTTGATGTTTACAAAAATATCTAAATATATAAAATTGGTTACAAAATATAAATTCTTGATATGATATATATAGTGTGTATGGAATCTCCATATATTTGTGTGTATATATATATATATATATATATATATATAACATATACAAGCTTTATGACGTTAAATATGAATATATATAAGTACATAAGTATGTATATATATGGAGGTATAAAAAAATACATATATGTGTATATGTATATGTGTGTGTGTGTTAGGTAAAATAGTGAATAAGTAGGTATATACACATATTTTAAGAAATACAGTATGTGAATACACACACACACACACACACACACACACACACACATATATATATATGAGCATATAAAACCTCACAATGAAAAATTCAAACTTATGGATATATGTATATATGCTTATATTAAATAGTAAAAAGGAAAATGTATATGAAAATTGTGTGCACTTATAGGTATATAGAAATGTGTAAGAATAAATATACATATATTCTAGTTTCAACCACTTAATCAGTTTCAAATCGATTTTCAAAACTAACTCCATTTTAAAAACAAATTTCTTTACTTACCCAAATTTATTTCAAAACCCATTAATTCCTTATTTACTTCTATATTTATAATTTTAAATCTTATTTTAAACTGAAATATCCACTTCATACTTTATTCAAAATCTTACCCTTTTATTTCTTCCCAAACATTTAAATCTTAAATTAGAAAATAAAATCCTTTAAATTTTATAACAATATCATTAAGTCTCCAACTCTTTTATTTTAATTTATTAAAATCTCTATCTTCATTTCCATACTCAGAATTTATTTAATCAAACTTTTATGCTTTTCCAAATTCAATCTTTTATTTATCTAAATTCTCTATAATTATTTTACTTAAAGATTTCCCTTTTTACTTCCTTTAAAAATTCAAGCTTTATACTTTTTTCATTTTCTCAAATATTAATATATATTCAACCAAGCCATAGCATTCAATAATTACAATTCCCAATATAAAAAATATAATTATCAAAGATTATGACATAAATCACATCGCTGAATATAAAATAATTTCAACATTTTGAGGAATATAGTTGGATCTCTCCAACCTGTTTCCCTGCATTGTAACAACCCTAGAATTTTGAATATTTTTAAATTTTAATTTATTTCATTATGAAATTATTTTAAATTTATTTTTATTTCAAGATTTCATTTTTAAATATTTTTAAAGTGATGTTAAAATTTTTCCAAAGCTTATTGTATTTATTTTCAATTTTTAAAACCTAGTTTCTATTTTTAAGCTATTTACTTAATTAATTTATATTTATCTAAAATTTATTTATTTATTTTCTTTCACACATTTTTTTTTATTGTTTTATTTATTTACATTTTTCATGTGTTTAGAAATGTAAAAATAAAATGGGAAATTCAAAGAGTTTTATAACCTTTCACATGCCTTAAACTTTTCATCTTCTTACCTTTTCATTTCAAATTATCACATGGATTGATGAGGCCGACTACTTCCTCTCTTCAGCCGAATATTTTCATTTCTCATGCACAATTTTTTTTTACTTCTCATCAAAAACTTCGGCTATCATTTCTGAGAAAAAAATTGGTAATGTTTCTTTCACTTTTTTTCATTTTTTTCTTCTTTGTTTTATTACTTTTTCATGCCTTGCTTCACTTAGCTTGTTCGGCCATAGCCTCCTCCTTCACCACCACCTTCATCACCACCTCACTCGGCTGTAACCATCACCTATCACCTCTGACTTGTCAGGTCGTGGCCACCCTTGGTTGAAAGCACCACAAATTATTCCATCATCTCCTTAAACATCCATAGCCGAACTCCTATTGCCTTCACCACTCACCACTCCTCTCGGCCACTACTTCACCACTCCTCTCGGCCACCACTTGCACCACCTCGACTAGCCTATACCTGACCCTAAGCCACTTCCACACCATCCCCTAACCTTCACCAGTCATGGCCGTGCTACATAAGGTCATGGCCGAATTTTGTAGGGGTGACAATTTGCCTTTGTTGCCTTGGCTTTGTATGTTCATGCCATTAATCACATAAGCAACCTCCATACCTTCATACCCAAGCTAGGTCGAGCATATATGGTTCCATACTGACCAAATACACCACCATGGCCATGCCTTATCACCATATGGCCGAGCATAGGATTTGTGAAAGCAAATGCAAGTTGTTTAATTATTTGTTGTTCCTTATTTTCGAGTGTTCAATGTTATATTTGGTGTTGAAATTCATGTCCTATATATTGTTTTGTTTCATATGCACAAGATAATAGCTTTGGCTCTCCCCTCACTTGAATCGTAGTCGTGCTTTAGTGCCTTTTGGATCTCTATTGTGTGTCTGAATTTTTTATCTCCAGCTTGTAGATGTGAGTATTTCTCACCGGACATTTATACTTATATAATTAGTAAATTGACACCATTTGAATCTGTAGATTTTGTTATCATGTTATAACTGCCTATGCTATGATCATATGATGTTCACCCTGTTTATACACCTGTCATATCATCTGTTAATGTTATATAATGCTATTCTGTTCATTTATATCTGTTTATCACACTGCAAGTTCCCTATAGATTAGAATCACGATGGGTTGAAATGATACGTACCCGAACGGACTTTAGAATAGTGAAAAGTCGTTATGGGCTGAAATGATAGGCCTGAGCGATTTTTATTCATCTTATTTTACTTGGGACTGCTGGTTTGAAATGATAAAACCTGGGTTTTCTTTGAAAATTACAGATTGAAATGATATATTTTCCGTATCACTTGACTTAGGTTAGAAAATTATATACAGACCCGTGGTTAATATATACTTTTCTAAAATTTTGAAAGTTTTTTAGCAATGTATATATTACGATACTTTGATTTAAATTTAATTAAAAATTATTTTTATAAAGTATTATTTATTTTCTACAAATTAATAAGTGAAATAAATTAATGGTAAAGTTGGAAATTTCAAATATAAGTTAATTTTTGGAAATTATGATTTGTTTATAAATGGAGTTCAAATTAAGTACGAAAATATGATAAATTGATTTAAATTTGAACTTAAAATGATTTTTATAAGTATTATTTATTTTGCTATAAAATAAAAATAGTTAAATAAGTGAATGAGAGAAATGTAATTTTGATTATAAATTAACTTGGAAAATGTGAATGTACTTTAAAATAAAGGTTAAGTTAAGAAAAATAAGATGGAAATTTAATTTAATTTATAAAATGGTAAATTAAATTTACATAATAAAGTAAATGAAAATGTTATGGAAATGGTATATTGATTTTAATAAGTGATTTATTAAAATTTGATATTTAATTATGAAATTTCACTTTATAAAATCATAAATTAAAGAGTATTTGAAACGATCATTTTTAAAGTTAGAAATATGATTTTTATAAGTTAAAATGGTTTAAATTAAAATTTAATTGTTTATGATATTTTAGTGAAAACATGGAATTTAATTAACAGCATTTTTGAAATGCTATCATTTCTTAAGTAGAGGATATTACAGCATTTCTAAGTGTTGTAGTTGATACAAATGAACTAAATGACTAAATTGAACTAAGGGGTATTATAGCACTTTGTAAGTGCTGTAATTGCAGTAAACTAAACTAAAACCTATTAGAGCATTTTAAATGCTGTCTTTTGTTGAAATTGAGTTGTTTTCAAACATAACTTTCCGTAGCAATTTCTAAGTGCTGCGAAAGTTGAATTTTTACCGTTTTAATAAATTTAAGTGAATAAATGAACTTTGAAAAGACTAAATTTGTGAGAATTAAATATTTGATATTAAGTATAATAACTTCATATTAAAATGGTTTAAATGGAGCATTTTGATTTGAAATATAAATCATTTTGAAATGTGATGTGCAATGGTATTTAAATTTTAAATAAAATGAATAAGGTTTTGAAAAAATATGATATATTGATATTTTTAAATGAATTTGAAATAATACTGAATATTGAAATGATATTTGATTTTCGAAGTATAAATACCATTTTCAAAATTATAACCACTGGTCATAATAACTATTGGTTGTTAAAGAGACCGGGATCGGATATGGACATACTCACCGTCGATACCAAAAACCACTTTAACAACTGTGTATGCGATGGAGATTCCAGAATGAAGTAGGATGGTGGCGAGATCCTACTTTGGTATGAACGTGGACCCGACTCCCGTGAATTGGCTTAAGTTGGCTAAAACAGGAGCGATCGACAGGCCAAGTGAGGTAGCTCCTCCGATCGGACAAACTTCTTCGATGTCATTCCATTACTTTTGTGATTGATTAGGTGCACCCTTTTGATTTTGGGAGTGTGGCTCGAGGTGGGTAGTAGTGGCTGTTATGCGTTACCACCAGCCCGGAAGCGTAATTGGTATATCTACCCCGGCATTGCCTCGTGTGCCTTGTCACCTACCATAGCGAGCCTTACCGCGTGTTTGTTTTTGTCCCGTAGCCCATGGAGTATTTAAGGTAGTCTCCTGATCTGAAGATATGCTAATACTGGATGGACTACTGGGACTATTACGTGTTGGGGGCTATATGGGTAACCCTTTGAAGCTATTTTAAAGTAAGTTTATTTTACTGTAGACATTATTATAATAGCGCAATATTACTACATAGTAAATAGTTTAGCGGATCCTTAGAGGATGGGCGATCCCAAGCATCCTTTAAGTTACTTGTAACTTATTACAGTTCACTTGAGTTGGTTTACATTATATAAGTATATATGTCCTGACTCGAGTGTTTTGTGTTTGCTTTACGCTCGGGTCAGCCTGAGTATTCACAGCTTTGGATTCTCTTTCTGAAGCTAGTCTTTACTGGAGATTCTGCCTATCTGTTTGTATATCTATTTCAGTTTCAGCTATTCTAGTTTATCTCATGTATTAGTGAACTTCTATGTATCTGGGATTCCTATTATGTTGTTTTCCGACTGATATTATGTATTTGTTTTGAGACTAGGTTATAGTAGCTTCATGAACTACTATGGTATTTCATATTCCGCTGCAAGTTATTCTGATATTTCTGTGTCTGTGGTTCTGTGTGATTGATTTTATTTGCTCCAAATTTATTTACAATCTGTTATTTTGCATCATTCAAGTCTTACATGTGTGGATTATTGTCGATTTGAATGGTACAAAATAATGGGTTGTCTCATTTGGTATCAGAGCTTTGGTTTTAGGCAAACCATAGCCTGCAGAGCAAAAACTCATTAGAGATAGGGTAGAAATACCTTAGAATGAGTGAAATCAATCTCAGAATCATATCTTTGTTAGAGAATGTATTTTCAAAGAATAAAATGATTTCCAAAATGATTTTCAAAGGATTTTTCAAATATTATTTTGATATAAAATTTTCTTGTTTTAAGAGCGAACTACTTTCCATTCGTATCCACCTTTTAGTGTTGTCTTCTTAGGATATTCATCCAAGTGAATTTATCTCATCTTATCTTTGTCATCTCTTTATCATTGTCCTAAATTCATTCTTGATATTTTGGGATGAATCGAGGAAATACCAAAGGTAGGGGTTGTAGTATTGCCCCAACTCCTCAGCTCGTTGCTCCTTTTAGATTTACTGCTCTCTGTAAGGAATACACTCAACTTGGTGGTACCAAGTTCTTTGGTTCAGAGAGTATCATTGAGGCTCAGCAGTGGTTGCGGAGTCTAGAGAGGATATTTACTGGTCTTGAGATTACTGATGCCCAGAAACATCAGTTAGTAGCTTGGCAGTTGCAGGATGCTGCTCTAGATTGGTGGGAGTCTGTTACGGCTAACACCGTCAAGGCTGATATTACTTGGGAGCAGTTTAGGCATCCTTTGTGTATCTTGAATTTTGTTCCTATTTTTCCTTCCCTTTGTATCTTTCTTAAGTCTGTTCTGTATCTCTTTTCCAGCGAGGCTTTTGTGGCAAAATGGATGCCAAAAGCCGGAAAATCTCAGCTTTATCGTGAATCCATGGATCTCAAGCAGGGTACCATGTCTTTTTGTGAGTATGAGAGGAAGTTCAATGAACTTTCCAAGTTTGGTCCTAGCCTGAAAGACACTCCTCTCAAGAAGAATGAGAAGTTCATAGTTGGTGCTTGTCCCGAGTATTATGATAGTCTCATTTCTCATGTTCATAGCACTTTCACTCAGCTCATGGATATGGCTATTCGTTATGAGAACCCTACATCTAAGGGTCCTTCTGTTTCTAGTGCTCCTTCATCTCAGTCTTCCTCTGCTAATTCTACGAAGAGAAAGCCTAATTTCTGCTAGCAGAAGAAGAATTGGCTCAAGCATCCAGGTTTGGGATCTTTATCATCTGCTCCTTCTCAGAGGCAACCCATTGATCTATCCTTCATCACTTGCTTCAGATGTGATCAGAAAGGACACTATGCCAATAGCTGTCCTACTTTAGCTGGTGTTGCTATTCATCCACCTGCTTAGTTGGCTATGTGTGATCTCTGCCATATATGTCTCCAGCCTGGTCATTTTAGGAAGGATTGCCCTACCCCATAGAAGGGTAAGCCTCCTCGCTATTGCTATCTCATCTGCATCATCTCCAGTTTCTCTACCTGCTCCTGCTCCTAGTGATGACCAAGATACTATTCAGGGTACATTTACTTTATTTCATCATCTTGTTCGTGTGTTGTTTGATACTGAAGCTTCCCATAGTTTTATTTCTATTGATTTGTGTGATAAGTTTGAGCATCTCCTTTCTCCTGGGTATGCTTTGATTCCTTTATGTGTTTCTAATCCTATTGGGGGTCCCGCGAACCTTAATAGCATTTGTTGAGGAGTGAAACTCTTTCATTTTGGTTATCGATTTTCTGTTGATTTCTATGTTTTGGGTTTCGATGCTTTTGATTTATTGCTTGGTCAAGATTGGTTAAGGAATCATGATGCCCGTATATCTTGCAAATCCAGAATTGTCACTGTTGTTGGAGATAAGGGTGATTCTTTGATTATTCAGTGCCGCATGCCTCAGGATTTTGCTGGCAGTTTTATATATTCTTTTGGATTCTTCTCCTAGTGATCTTAATTCGACTCCCATGGTCAGACTTTATGCCGATGTATTTGGTGAAGTCACTTCTTTACTTCCTAAGCAGGAAATTGATTTTCGAATTGATCTTATTCCTAGTGCTCGATCTGTTGTTCTTCCTCCTAGAAGAATGGCACCCCGCGAGAAGGTTGAGTTAAGGAAGCAAATTGAGGACTTGTCTTCCAAAGGTCTGATTGGGCCTAGTTTTTCTGAATGGGGAGTAGCGGTGCTTTTTGTCACCAAGTCCGATGGTTCTTTGAGGATGTGTGTCGATTATAGGGAGCTGAACAAGCTCACTATGAAAAACGGATATCCAATGCCTCGCATCAATGATATGTTTGATCATCTTTATGGTGCCACTGTTTTCTCTCAGCTTGATCTTTCCACAAGTTTTCATCATCTCAGGGTTGCTGAGGATAGCATTCCCAAGACTGCTTTCCGCACGGAGAATGGTTTTTATGAATGGTTAGTCATGCCTTTTGGTTTGACTAATGCTCCTGCTTTCTTTGTTGATTTGATGAACCGTGTCTTTTGTGATGTGCTTCATAAATTTGTTTTAGTCTTTGTTGATGATATCCTTGTCTTCTCTAAGACCAAGGAAGAGCATGAGTCGCATTTGAAATCTGTTTTGAAGACTCTTAGAAATTATCGGTTGAAGGCTAAATTTTTTAAATGCCATTTCTGGAAGGATGAAGTCCGATTTCTTGGGCATATTGTTTCTAGTAATGGAGTTTCTATTGATCCAGTCAAGATCGCTGTGATCAATGTAGGCTTTCTTTCCACTCTTTTCTTTTATCATTTAATAATTCTATCTTTTTGGTTGTTCTTATGTTCTCCCTATTCTGTTACAGGATTGGGAAACTCCAGAGACTCCATCTGATATTCATAGTTTTCTGGGCCTTGCCGGTTACCTCTCACTGCTTTGACTCATAAGAATGCTAGGTTCATCTGGGATAAGAAGGTGAAGCTGCATTTAATGAGTTAAAGAGCAAGCTAATTTTCGCACCAGTTCTTACCATTCCGAATGGAAGTGAGGGATTGACGGTGTATACTGATGCTAGTCGTGAGGGTTTGGGTGCTGTTCTTATGCAGGATGGTAAGGTCATTGCCTATGACAGCCGTCAGTTGAAAACCCACAAGGCAAATTATGCTGCTCATGATTTAGAGTTGCTTGCTGTTGTCTTTGCTTTCAAGCTTTGGAGGCATCATATTCTACGAACCAAGTTTGAGCTTTTCACAGATCATCAGTCTTTGAGATACATCTTCTCCCAGAAGGATTTGAATCAGAGGCAAGTACGTTGGCTTGAGTTCCTGGCTTCTTACGACCTCGATATTAGCTATACTCCTGGTAAAGCTAAGGTTGTGGCCGATGCTTTGAGTCAGAAGAAGGATATGTTGTGTCGGCTTGTTGTTTCTTCTTCTCCTCTTTTGGATCGTATCATGGCTAACCAGGATGAGGATGAGATGCTTAGATTGATGAAGGAGAGTGTTCGTAGCAGGGTTGGTGGTAGTGGTAGTGGTAGTAGTAGCAGAGCTCAGATTGATGATATAGGGATTTTGAGGATTAATGGTCGGATTTGCTTCCCGAATGTTGATGGATTGAGGCAGGAGTTGCTTTTGGAGAATCATCGATCCAGACTTTCTATTCATCTTGGTGTGTTGAAGATGTATCAGGATATGAAGAGGCTAGCTCCGTATCACTTGATTTAGGTTAGAAAATTATATACGGACCCGTGGTTAATATATATTTTTCTAAAATTTTGAAAGTATTTTAGAAATGTAAATATTATGATATTTTTATTTAAATTTAATTAAAAATGATTTTTTATAAAGTATTATTGATTTTCTACACAGGAAATAGGCACAGGGAAAAAGTTCCAAAAAAAATTTAGTCTCAAGGACAACAAGTTTGTTTTTTAGTCTGAAGGACACTTTATAGTGTAAACAGATAATGATAGTTGTAACTATCATTATCTGTTTACACTATAAAGTGTCCTTCAGACCAAAAAACAAACTTGCTGTCCCTCAGACTAATTTTTTTTGCAACTTCTTCCTTGTGCCTAAAAACCCCTTTTCTACAAATTAATAAGTGAAATAAATTAATGGTAAAGTTGGAAATTTGAAATATAAGTTAATTTTTGGATATTATAATTTGTTTATAAATGGAATTTAAATTAAGTAAGAAAATATGATAAATTGATAAATTTGAATTTAAAATGATTTTTGTAAGTGTTACTTATTTTGCTATAATTAAAAAATAGTTAAATAAGTGAATGAGAAAAATGTAATTTGGATTATAACTTAACTTGGAAAATGTGAATGTGTTTTAAAATAAAGGTCAAGTTAAGAAAAAAATGGAAATTTAATTTAATTTATAAAATGGTAAATTAAATTTAAAGAATAAAGTAAATGAAAATGTTATGGAAATGGTATATTGATTTTAAAAAATGAATTATTAAATTTTGATATTTAATTGTGAAATTTCACTTTATAAAATCATAAATTAAAGAGTATTTGAAATGATCTTTTTTAAAGTGAGAAATATGATTTTTATAAGTTAAAATGGTTTAAATTAAAATTTAATTATTTATGAAATTTTAGTGAAAACTTGAATTTAATTAACAGCATTTTTGAAATGCTATCATTTCTTAAGTAGAGGATATTACAACATTTCTAAGTGTTGTAGTTGATACAAATAAACTAAATGACTAAATTGAACTAAGGGGTATTACAGCACTTTGTAAGTGCTGTAATTGCAGTAAACTAAACTAAAACATACTACAGCATTTTAAATTCTGTCTTTTGCTGAAATTGAGTTGCTTTCAAACATAACTTTCCGTAGCGTTTTCTAAGTGCTGCAAAAGTTGAATTTTTGCTGTTTTAATAAATTTAAGTGAATAAATGAACTTTGAAAAGACTAAATTTGTGAGAATTAAATAATTGATTTAAAGTATAATAACTTCATTTTAAAATGGTTAAATGGAGTATTTTGATTTGAAATATAAATCATTTTGAAATGTGATGTGCAATGGTATTTAAATTTTAAATAAAATGAATAATGTTTTGAAAAGATACGATATATTGATATTTTTAAATGAATTTGAAATAATATTGAATATTGAAATGATATTTGATTTTCGAAGTATAAATATGATTTTTAAAATTATAACCACGGGTTATAATAACGATTGGTTGTTAAAGAGACCGGGATCGGATATGGACATACTCTCTGTCGATATCGAAAACCACTTTAACAACTGTGTACGCGGTGGAGAATCCAGAATGAAGTAGGATGATGGCGGCGATCCTATTTTGGTATGAACGTGGACCCGAATCCCGTGAGTTAGCTTAAGGTGGCTAAAATAGGAGCGATCGATGGGCCAAGTGAGGTAGCTCCTCTGATCGGACACACTTCTTCGATACCATTCAAAATTTTGTGATTGATTGGGTGCAACCCTTTGATTTTGGGAGTGTGGTTCGAGGAGAGCGGTGGTGGCTGCTATACGTTACCACCAGCCCGGAAGCGAAATTGGTATATCTAACCTGGCATTACCTCGTGTGCCTTGTCACCTACCATAGCGAGCCTTACTACGTGTTTGTTTTTCTTCCGTAACCCATGGAGTATTTAGGGTAGTCTCCATATGCTGATACTAGATGGACTAATGGGACTATTACGTGTCGGGGGCTATATAGGTAACCCTTCGATGCTATTTTAAAGTAAGTTTATTTTACTGTAGACATTATTATAATAGCGCAATATTAATACATAGTAAATACTTTAACAGATCCTTAGAGGATGGGCGGTCCCAAGCATCCTTTAAGTTACTTGTAACTTATTACAGTTCACTTGAGTTAGTTTACATTATATAAGTATATATGTCCTGACTCGAGTGTTTTGTGTTTGCTTTACGCTCGGGTCAGCCTGAGTATTCATAGCTTTGGATTCTCTTTCTGGAGCTAGTCTTTGTTGGAGATTCTGCCTATCTATTTATATATCTATTTCAGTTTCAGCTGTTCTAGTTTATCTCGTGTATTAGTAAACTTCTATGTATCTGGGATTCCTATTATGTTGTTTTCATATTGATATTATGTATTTGTTTTGAGACTTGGTTATAGTAGCTTCATGAACTACTATGGTATTTTATACTCCGCTACAAGTTATTCTGATATTTCTGATCTGTGATTCTATGTGATTGATTTTATTTGCTCCAAAATTATTTACAATTTGTTATTTTGCATCATTCAAGTCTGACATGTGTGAATTATTGTCGATTTGAATGGTACAAAATATGGGGTTGTCACATGCATCCACAGATGTTAGCACAATATAAATCCCACTTCGAGGGAGATATTGCGGTATAAAGGGTCATCCGCTATTATGCGTGGAGCATAGGGTCTCATCCGCAATATAATGCGAGAAATCAATCACTCCAATATATACTAATATATACTATCACATCCAGACTAATAATAAATTATTAATGCAATCAAACAATCAATAATCCGAATATAACTATTAAATTTAAATGGTTATCCAAATAACTTATATTTTCTCGCCTTTAATTTTATTGTATGCAATCCACTTCTAATTCGGCTTGCTTTCTTTCAGGTTTTGACCTTGCATAAACAGTTCATGATTTATTACTATTTGAATAAATCAAACAATTAATTACCATTTAATAATTAATTTACTAATAATTTAATTACTATTTTTTTTTAGTTTAACTGATGATTTGGTTTTAAACCAATAATTTAATTTTAAGCTAATTTCCTTTTTAATAAAATATTTTTAACAACTAAAAATATTTAAATAAGTTTATTAAACAAATCTATCTCAATCGTATATTATTTAAAAATAAACTAATAATTGAAAATATGTATTTTATTACTTTTTCACTTTGAAACTACATATATATATATATATATTTAAAGAATAAGCTATATAGTTTTCTTAGAAATCTAATTTATATAAAACTTCAAATATTTTACAAATTTCTATATATTTCTCTGCCAAAAAGTAAATAAATTCCTGTTTTAAATGGTTTATAAATAAAAATGTATATATGTATGTATATACATATATATATGGAATGGTTATAAAAATAATTTCCAAGGTTCAACACTTTAATTCTTCAAAATAAAGACAAGAAAATAAAAAGAAAAACGGACCAAGAAGCTGTTCACCCCCTCCTATAGATCGATCCAAAACCCTAGCCTCCAAGTCCATTGCGATCGAATTCGAACAAGCTAGCAACGGATACGACGCCTCGACCCCAAATCCACGTATCCCAGCCTCAATTGATGATTCGCGGCCCACGACATGCCTGACCTCCTCTCGTGCGATCGAGATTGCCACTCTCAGTACCACGACCTCCTAGAACATCATGACACCCATCGCCACTCTTAAATTCAAACGAGAGTGAGTTCGTTCGACGAATTATTTCAATGGGGGAAAGAAAAAAATGGAACGAGAATTCATTTTGTTGCTAAGGGAATTCGATCGAAATGAAGGGTTCATGCTTGAAACGTGAAGTAAGGCATTTCGATTTGAATGATGGAAGAAGATAAATGAAGCACGAGGTCATTTAAGCGAAGACAGATGTCTCTTTCTTTTTTTATTTTATTTTCTCTAAACGAACGCGTGTTATCCAGATGAATGCATGTTCGGAAATTTTCTCCACGTGTTTGTGCTTGCAATAATGGTGCAAAGCAATTATGTTACATATATATATATATATATATATTTTGAATTTAAATTCAAATTTAATTCATCTCGAATTCGCAAACTAAAATCTCAACCTCATATCGAGGCATGCCACTAGGTGTTTATAATGGTATACGCCTTTTCCGAACATAATGGAAAAGGTTTCGTGTTCGAATCTGATTGTATGGAGAAGATAGCTTTTGGACTAATTACTTTATTAGATTTTTCGATAGAGATTTCAGCGCGTGTATCTACTGTACGATCACACGACAACTCCAAATGCTACGAAAATAGAAATCTGATAATTATACACTATTATGGATCCAATGGAATTGGTTTTCGTCGAATTTTAAGACTATGCCCAAAAGGTTATTTTAAATATCGATTTAAACAATATATTTTCAAAATGAACAAAATAGTTTTAAGTTCAACTTTTAAAAGTTCTATTATTTCCAGTATTGTCAATATAAATTTTATAAACCTTCAAATTATTTTGACAAGCTTAAAATTTCAGTTTTCATATTTTACCCAATTTCCAGCAATTAAATCCAATAACTTAATTGCCCAAATAATGGTGATATTTTAAATTTCAAGTTGAAAATTAACTTTTGAATATTTAAAATCGATTAAATATTCAGATTTCAAATATCTAAAAATTCCGGCTTGTCACATTTCTCCCTCTTAAATGAATTTCGTCCTCGAAATTACTAGTTAAGAAGAATGGTCCAATGCCCGTTCACTATTTTCCCAAACAGCTAGTTTTAACAACCTCTGTCGGGAACGGAATTTTCGACTCTCGAAAGTCGACATTAATACATCCACTCTATCGACTACCGAACAATCGAATGCCGAAAAACCCTTAGGGTTTAAGAAGAAGAAAAAGATAGAAGTAGTAAGAAAGAAGAAGCAACAGAACAATATAAAAATCTCACAATCGCAGAGGAACAACATATAATATATCAATGAATAATCTTTAAATCAAAAGAACTGTATTAGTTATTACATTACATCACATTAGATTACATTATCAGAGTTTACAACAACAAACAGCGGAAAAGAAATACTATATACTAATTGATACACCACGCCATCTAGCTTGCTTCCTGATCTTTACAGCATCTCCTGAATTCTAGAATGACCTGATAACCTGACTCTAGATTGCCCGTGTGGATATTGGTGGGCACCCAGAGTTTAGAAAGGGAACAATAAAATCCAGGTATGTCATGGGACTGGTGTGAGAACTTAAAACAATTTATCTTTAAAAACAAACAAAGAAATATTTTAAAATAGATCCGAAATGTTTTTAGAAAATGTAACTACCATAAGGCCTCCTGCCATACACACAATGCAAACGCAGAATTGGAGGAGATTCCTCCCTATGATAGTCAAACATGCTTGATACGCAAATTTCTTTGATATTATTACTGTAAGTGCAAAGTACAGGAAAACATTTCGAAAGTACAATATTAATCTTAGCCAGCATATGTACCATTATAGTATGCCTACTATAGCTACCATATTAGATGGCAGGCTCTACAATTAAAACCGTACAGGGCTCGTATTGTTTCTTTGGATTTCCAACAAATGGTTAGGACAAGGAACTTCCCATTGCCACATGGGTACGCCTTTGGAAGGACGCCCCGAGAACCTAACCGGATCTCTGCCAACATAAGGTCGGGTTACCTCTAGCTAGGTAACTACTGACACGAGTATGCAATCCACCGGTCGTAACCGACCTAAATCCCGGGATTCACCAACAACCACAAAGAAATAAATTTTCAGCAACCACATAGGTTAAGTATTTGGACTCCATACCATAATACCACCTCTATCCAGAAGAAAATGAACATACCCTATGGGGGCGCTATCCCCAAATAACCTTGATGCATTCTTCCGGTTTTGACCATTTTTGGGGTGTGAGGTCCGACGAAGTCTCGTCCACAAAGCTACGCTTTTCATAAAAGCCACGCTTTGATCAACAAATGATCAACAGCACTCAGTGTGCCACTTTACCAAATTGGGAATATATCACTAGTAACCATCAACTACATAACCTCTGAGCTCGTACGTCTCAGAGAAGGGTGTTAAGCTAAGAGAATAAATTCTCCGCCACCAACAGAATTGTATTTGATAGAAACCATCTTTACATCTCAAATTGTAATGTCAGATACACATCCATACAAGTTCAATCCGGGATCGAACGGAACTTAAGGCACTTCCAAAAGAAGCCCTTGCAATCCGGATATCCACTAATCACGTCCGAATTTCCCATCACAAAGGGTGATAAAATCTCTATATCGGGGATCAGCCGATGTAGAGACATTCGACGGTAATCCTTCGGTTTTCGAAAACATCCGGTCTTCAACACCGGTCTTCAAATGCTATCCATTACGACGTATCACTATTCGTAATGGGATTATGACCCAAAGGCCCTCTCCCGGTTAAACCGAATAACGAGCGCTTATTTTAAAATAAGTGTAGCATTCAAATTCAAGCAAATCACAACAAAACCCATTTAAAGGTAAATATTGATAGTCGGTTATTTAACTATCAAAGCAAACAAACAAATATTCAGCACCATAACAATCACTAGGCCCTTTTTATAAATCTTCCATAAATTGAATAACTTGCCAAATATTCACTTCAATTTATCTTTAAAAATATATATTCTCTAAACCGTTTCAATTTCTACATTGGAAAACATTTCCAAATACTTATTTAACACTAAGTAATTTACAAATCAATTTATTTTCAATACTTAGAAAATATTCAATATACTTAAAACACGATTAAGTATATATTTTATTCTTTTAAGGAAAACTTTCTCTTTTAAACACATTTATTTGGGTCAAAACGAATGTTGCGTAAAACATCGTTACGACCATCCAAAATCAATAGCATAGGGATTCGAAAATAAGATAGATATATAAATCCCAATACTATACAAAAACATTTCCGTTCGAAAATCATTTACTATAACAACAGTGTTATAGTCCATCTTTTCCTTATTTTTCGAAAACGTCTATTTCAACAATAAATGTTGAAATCTATGGTTTAGATCCTTAACACATTTTAAAACAACTTCAAATCATTTTAATTTTATTAAAAGATCACTTCCTAAAACAATTCTTTAATATATTATTCACTGTCCAAAATCGTGAATATAAATTGTTTACCAAATTCAACACTTCTACATATTTAATTAAAGGATTATCCACTGTCCAAAATCGTGAATATATCTCCTTTAATAAGCTTTCAAATTTATTTATCAAATTCAATTGGTTTTGGATTTATAAAACAACGTTTATAAATTCACACACACACACACACACACACACATATATATATACACATATATACATATATATATATATATTATTAAAACTTCAACTTATAAAATCCCTTAATTAACAAATTCTATTTATATCTCATTTAAATGCCAAAATCCAATTTATAAGTTAATTACTTATAAATATTTTATTTTACAAAATCTATTCATTTTATAACTTCACAATTTATAAATCTATAAATTTTATTCACTTATGAAATCCATTAATACTTCATTTTAACACTTGAAAAAAACTCATTTTATATTTCCAATATTTTAATTTATAAATATCAATTTTATAAACCTTTTATTTAAACTGTTTATAATAATTCAAAAATACCAATTTAAACCATTTTACAAATTAATCAACTACTTATTTCAAAAATTACATTTCGGTTATATTTCACAAAAATCATAATTTTTATAACATAAAAATTAAAACGTTTATTTATTTAAAATGAATCAATTCCAAAATTCAATAAAATGTATACTTTCAAAAATAACTTGAAAATCCTTTTAAATTCGAAATCGTTACTTTAACATTTTTAAACTCCAAAAATAGGCCCAATGCTGCAACAGCACCAATACATCAACCACGGCATCCAAACATCATATATCAATATGATAACAGAATATATCTCAAATATCTGTAAATAAATCAATACTGTTGAGGAATCCAGTTGGATCACTCCAACCTTTTTCCCTACATCCACAGATGTTAGCACAATACTAATCCCGTTTCAAGACGGGATATTGTGGTACATGGGTTCATATAAAATATTATCCGCTATTATGCGGCAGAATAGAGTCTCATTCTCTATATAATGCGGGAAATCAACTCCAAGTACATATATAATACCAATTCCATTTCAAGGTGGAATATCGCTGTATATGTGTTTAATATAATAACCTTCGCCTAATCTACGGCGTATAAGGTCTATTTCAAAACAATAAATAGCAATTTATCATTCAATCACACAATCAAGCAATTTTAAATTTAACTATTTAAAATTTAAATCGAAACAAATTCGATTAAGTGAGAAGTTCTCACTAGATTCCAATAGCAGTTTCGGCGTTTATTTCGAATAAAATTAAACACGCGTTTAATTTTACCCAAAATTATCACTAGCTCCAATCGATTCCAATCCAGCTCCATCGCGTAGTGCTTGTCAATACGAACCCGACGCAATTCGTTTCGTCCAAAACATACCTCGTACGACAAAGATATCGCATTACAAAGATTACACGAATTAATATATAAATAATTTACAATTTTCTTTCTATTTTTAAACCTTTAACTAATCTGGCCGTGAGATCTCGCATCCCCAATCCAGGCCGTGAATCATCTTCTTTCTTCCCTTCGTTTCTTTTTTTTTCTTTACGTACGCAAGAAACCCATCTCGGCCGCCTCTTCCCCCAATTATCGCGACCACCACACCGCCCTAGAGGCCGATTAAACACCATTATATCGAAGCATTACTCGAGCACCACCATTGGCCTGAGTATGGTGAAGCTCGGTCGTCTATATTCCTTGATAAAAGTGCACGTAGTTCATCCGTTCGTAGCCATTTTGCCGACGATCCACCGCATTGATTTCGATTATAGCCGTTGAAGTTGGAGATCTCGTTGTGCTTAACATTTCCCTAGTTGGAGGATTTTTGTGATTGTCGACAGATTGGAAGAAAATTGAAGAGGAAGTATCGAGCATTTCTGGCCATTGGAAATGAAAATAGCGGCTGAAGCTTAGAAACTAGGGTTAGGGTTTTGGTGTAAAAATGAAATATGGAGGCCTTTTATAGAAATATTCGTGCACTATTCACTTGAATTTTTCCCGAACTCCAAACGAAGCGTGCCGCCTGGCGTTTATAATGTTTTACCCAGATTCTAAACGCAATGGAATATATATCGGGAGCCAATTCGATCAAATTTGGAAGATAGGTTTTCAAATCGACTATTTTAAATTTAAAATTCACTCAAACCAATATCAGTGCGTTTTAGCTTGCCCTGGACAAACCGTACATCCGACTGACACGAAATTTGAAATCTTACATAATAAAACATTACGGATTCGATGAAACTGGTTTCGTCGAAATCCGAGACTGTTTGAAAAATGGCTATTTCTACTCGTCGATTAAATATTAAAATATTCAATTTCTGCAAATTAACTTTTAATTCGATTTTAAAAGTTCTATAACATCATTCTAACTCCAATATGATTTAATACAACTTTATAAATAAATTTTAATCACATTAAACCCAATTTCCAATTATTTTTGTAATTTCAAAAATTAAATTATCGATTTAAATTATCCAATTAAATCTAGATATTCGAAATAAAATTTATTCGACTTACAAAGTTTACTTGTTAATATTTAAAATCAATTAAATATACGAATTCCAAATGACAGAAATTATGGGTCGTTACAAACTTCCCCCTTAAAAGAATTTCGTCCTCGAAATTACCAAGTAAGAAAAAGTTACTGAATCCATTAATTTTTCAAAACCATTTGTTCAAATTAAATTTCAAATTCATTTAAACATTTTAACTTTTCCAAAATCCATAGTTAAACTTCTTACAATAACTTTACTAAGTTTTCAAATCATACTTAGTTATCTTTTCAAAACCAACTATATCGTTTAACTTTTCATTCCAGAATCAAAGTTATAGTTTTCAAAAAATTTCAATTTTCTCAAAAATGTTCTAACGCCTTAAATTTTCAGAAAATTTCGCCATAACCTCCTTTGCGTGGCTCGATCCGAAAAAAATTGCAATATATATATCACAAATATACATCTCATCAAAGTAATGAGGCATCCCGTAGGAAAAAAAGTGTAAAAATACGATATGTAATCCGAGATATGTACCTTATATATTATTAGCGAGCATATACGGCTAATATAGCGTGAAAGCGAGCTCCAAATGCGAAGCAAGCGCAATCCGCACCTACTAAATACTCAACCACAATGAGAAACATGTATATAGAAAATAATATCGATATACAACATATACCAGAAGCAACAACTACATATGCCAATATAGCAAATGCAACAAAAGGCAACAAATCCAACCATTAAACAACTATCATCCAACAACAATTCCAATCATCAAATCAATATACATTCACTTCTCATTAATATTCAATGAATCGTTTTTTTTTCATTTAATACCATTTGATTCATTAACATTGGACTTTACTAACATTCATTTTCAATTAGTTTATATTCACTAATTTACATTCAAGTTAGTTCACTTCCATATTCAAATCAAATTTCATAGCTTCCAATTTTATCAATTCAACTTCATTAACACTTAATGCATTATATACAATCAACTAATAATCATATAACAACCAAATCATAACCAACATAACCAAATTATTAAATTCACATTCAATTTGGTTTTACACTTTTAATTCTAATTGGTTGATATTAAATTGACTTCCATTCAATTATTCAATTTTCCAATTTACTAGTTTTTAATAATTAACACTTACATTCATTTTTCTATATCAATTCATCTTCATTCGATTGATTGATATTCAATCCATTTATTAGTTCAATTGCTAATTCATTTAACAAATAAGGTTGAATTTCATTTATATAACTCAAGTTCATACCCATCACTTCACTTTATTAATTTACTTCGATACCAAAATCAACTTCATTCAACACTTTATATTCCATTTCAAACATCATTTGTTTAACTTAACTTAAATTTCGACTTATAAATCCAATTCAGATTCCAATTCTATTTAACTTTATTCCCAAGTCAAATTTCGTCACTTATTCAAATTCATATCTCGTTTTGCTTAACAGAATTGTTTAACCATTTTATCATTTAGTTTCACTTACATTTTCACACTTGTTATACAACTTATTTAAACTTCAAAGTTATTTTATATAATCACTTCAGTTTAATTTCCATTTCGATAGCTTATCTAATCTAAATCAATTTATTTAAACCTTCGTTTAGTTAAATTTCAAATCATATGTTTTGTTATGCCAATCTTAAACTTATTTCAACTTTACCCAAGCTAAATCTTTATTATTTCATATTATAAGTTCAAAACTTAATTACTTATATTCAACCATTACAGCTTGGATTTTAAATTTTCAAATTTGTTAATCACAACAAAACTTCAATTTTCAATTTACTATGGTAGCAAATCCATCACACAGAAACTCGAAAATGATACTGTTGATGCTGCAGTCATCACCCTTATTATTTCACAGTGACAGTAGTGAATTCAGTGCTTAATATTCTTTCAAAAAACATTCCTTTTATTTATAACTCACATTTATAAGTCTTTTTCTTATAGGATTTCACTATTCCACTTCAATTACATAAGATTATTCCAAATTGATTTATCTTACTTAATAACATCTTTAACTTTGAAAAACAACTTCCAAAATAGACAGGATTCAAAACTTTCAAATTCATAGTCCAAATTCATTTTTATTTACAACTCATATTTATAAATATATTCATATGGTTTCACTTCTTAATAATTCATTTGCTTATACAATTTATTCTTTTAATTAACTTATATATATTCTTACATTTTCAACAACCAAACAATCAATTTATATATGCTCTAATAATTTTTGAAAAATTATTCCTTCATATATAAATAAAGCTAAAATTATTTCATTTACCCAATTTAAAATGATACTATGTCGGTTTATCTCGTTTAAGAGTTTAGAAACCTCTATCGATACGGTTGTACTTCCCACACCGACCAGAATTTATAAACAGCTCAACGGATAAGCAAACACAATATAAAACATTTTTAATTCACTAACAAATACGCGCTCATATCTATTAATACACTCAAACTCATTCTAGAGTACTACTGACTCTATCTCTAATGAGTAACACCCAACAGAGCCAATGTTGTCGCTTAACCAAATGCTCTGATACCAAATGCCAGGAACGAGATTTTCGACTCCCGAAAGTCGACACTAAAATGTCCACTGTATAAACTGCCGAATAATCGAACGCCGGAAAACCGAACCATTAGGGTTTAAGAAGAAGAAAAAGATAGAAGAAGTAAGAAAGAAGAAGCAACAAAACAATATCAGAATCTCACAATCGCAGCGGAACAACATATAATATATCAATGAATAATCTTTAAATCAAAAGAACTGTATCAGTTATTACATTACATCACATTACATTATATTATCAGAGTTTACAACAACAAACAACAGAAAAGAAATACTATATACTAATTGATACGCCACGCCATCTAGCTTGCTTCCAGATCTTTACAGCATCTCCTGAATTCCAGAATGACCTGATAACCTGACTCTAGACTGCCCGTGTGGAAATTGGTGGGCACCCAGAGTTTAGAAAGGGAACAATAAACTCCAGGTCAGTCATGGGACTGGCGTGAGAACTTAAAACATTTTATCTTTAAAAACAAACAAAGAAATATTTTAAAATTGATCCGAAATGTTTTTAGAAAATGTAACTACCATAAGGCCTCCTGCCACACACACAATGAAAACGCAGAATTGGAGGAGATTTCTCCTTATGATAGTCAAACATGCTTGATATGCAAATTTCTTTGATATTATTACTCTAAAAGCAAAGTGCAGGAAAACATTTTGAAAGTACAACATTAATCTTAGACAGCATAGGTACCGTTATAGTATGCCTACTATAGCTACCATATTAGATGGCAGGTTCTACAACTAAAACAGTACAGGGCTCGTATTGTTTCTTTGGATTTTCAACAAATGGTCTGGCCAAGGAACTTCCCATTTCCACATGGGTACGCCTCTAGAAGGACGCCCCGAGAACCTAACCGGATCTCTGCCAACACAAGCCGGATTACCTCTAGCTAAGTAACTACTGACACGAGTATGTCATCCCCCGGTCGTAACCGACCTAAATCCCTAGATTCACCAACAACCACAAAGAAATAAATTTGCAGCAACCACATAGGTTAAGTATTTGGGCTCCATACCATAATACCACCTCTATCCAGAAGGAAATGAACATACACTATGGGGGCGCTATCCCCAAATAACCTTGTTGCATTCTTCCTGTTTTGACCATTTTCGGGGTGTGAGGTCCGACGAAGTCTCGTCCACAAAGCTATGCTTTTCATAAAAGCCACGCTTTGATCAACAAATGATCAGCAGCACTCAACATGCCACGTTACCAAATTGGGAATATATCACTAGTAACCATCAACTACATAACCACTGAGCTCGTACGTCTTAGAGAAGGGTGTTAAGCTAAGAGAATAAATTCTCCGCCACCAACAGAAATGTATTTGATAGAAACCAGCTTTACATCTCAAATTGTAATGTCAGACACACATCCATACAATTCCGTTCCAGGATCGAACGGAACCGAAGGCACTTCCAAAAGAAGCCCTTGCAATCCGGATATTCACTAATCAAGTCCGGATTTCCCATCACAAAGGGTGATAAAATCTCCATATCGGGGATCAGCAGATGCAGAGACATTCGACGGTAATACTTCCGTTTTCGAAAACATCCGATCTTCAACATCGGTCTTCAAATGCTATCCATTATGACATATCACTATTCGGAATAGGATTTATGACCCAAAGGTCCTCTCCCGGCTAAACCGAATAACGAGCGCTTATTTTAAAATAAGTGTAGCATTCAAATTCAAGCAAATCACAACAAATACCCATTTAAAGGTAAATATTGATAGTCGGTTATTTAACTATCAAAGCAAACAAACAAATATTCAGCACCCTAACAATCACTAGGCCCTTTTTATAAATCTTCCATAAATTAAATAACTTGCCAAATATTCACTTCAATTTATCTTTAAAAATATATATTCTCTAAACCATTTCAATTTCTACATTGGAAACATTTCCAAATACTTATTTAACAATAAGTAATTCACAAATCTATTTATTTTCAATACTTAGAAAATATTCAATATACTTAAAACATGATTAAGTGTATATTTTATTCTTTTAAGGAAAACGTTCTCTTTTAAACACATTTATTTGGGTCAAAACAAATGTTGCGTAAAACATCGTTACGACCACCCAAAATCAATAGCATAGGGATTTGAAAATACGATAGATATATAAATCCCAATACTATACAAAAACATTTCCTTTCGAAAATCATTTACTATAACAACAGTGTTATAGTCCATCTTTTCCTTATTTCTCGAAAACGTCTATTTCAACAATAAATGTTGAAATCTATGGTTTCTATCCTTAACACATTTTAAAACAACTTCAAATCATTTTAATTTTATTTAAAAGATCACTTCCTAAAACATTTCTTTAATATATTATTCACTGTCCCAAATCGTGAATATAAATCGTTTACTAAATTCAACACTTCTACATATTTAATTAAAGGATTATCCACTGTCCAAAATCATGAATATATCTCCTTTAATAAGCTTTCATATTTACTTTTCAAATTCAATTGGTTTTGGATTTATAAAACAACGTTTATAAATTCACATATATATAAATATATATAATTAAAACTTCAACTTATAAAATCCCTTAATTAACAAATTCTATTTATATCTCATTTAAATGCCAAAATCTAATTTATAAGTTAATTACTTATAAATCTTTTATTTTACAAAATCAATTCATTTTATAACTTCACAATTTGTAAATCTATAAATTTCATTCACTTATGAAATCCTCTAATACTTCATTCTAACACTTAAAAAAACTCATTTTATAGTTCCAATATTTTAATTTATAAATATCAATTTTATAAACCTTTTATATTAACCATTTATAATAATTCAAAAATACCAATTTAAACCATTTTACAAATTAATCAACTACTTATTTCAAAAGTCACATTTCGGTTATATTTCACAAAAATCATAATTTTTATAACATAAAAATTAAAACGTTTATTTATTTAAAATGAATCAATTTCAAAATTCAATAAAATGTATACTTTCAAAAATCACTTGAAAATCCTTTTAAATTCGAAATCGTTACTTTAACATTTTTAAAACTCCAAAAATAGGCCCAATGCTGCAACAGCACCAATACATCAACCACGGCATCCAAACATCATATATCAATATGATAACAGAATATATCTCAAATATCTGTAAATAAATCAATACTGTTGAGGAATCTAGTTGGATCCCTCCAACCTGTTTCCCTGCATCCACAGATGTTAGCGCAATACCAGTCCCGTTTCAAGACGGGATATCGTGGTACATGGGTTCATGTAAAATATTATCCGCTATTATGCAGCGCAATAGGGTCTCATTCGCTATATAATGCGGGAAATCAACTCTAAGTACATATATAATACCAATTCCATTTCAAGGTGGAATATCGCGGTATATGTGTTTAATATAATAACCTCCGCTTAATATACGGCGTATAGGGTCTATTTCAAAACAATAAATAGCAATTTATCATTCAATCACACAATCAAGCAATTTTAAATTTAACTATTTAAAATTTAAATCGAAACAAATTCGATTGAGTAAGAAGTTCTCACCAGATTCCAATAGCGGTTTCAACGTTTATTTCGAATAAAATTAAACATGCGTTTAATTTTACCCAAAATTATCACTAGCTCCAATCGATTCCAATCTAGCTCCATTGCTTAGTGCTTGTCAATACGAACCAGATGCAATTCGTTTCGTCCAAAACGGACCTCGTACGACAAAGATATCGCATTACAAAGATTACACGAATTAATATATAAATAATTTACAATTTTCTTTCTATTTTTAAACCTTTGACTAATCTGGCTGTTAGATATGGCATCCCTAAACCTGGCCGTGAATCATCTTCTTCCTTCCCTACGTTTCTTTTTTTTTCTTTATGTACGCAAGAAACCCATCTCGGCCGCATCTTCCCCCAATTATCGCGACCACCACACCGCCCTAGAGGCCGATCAAACACCATTATATCGAAGCGTTACTCGAGTACCACCATCGGCCTGAGTATGGTGAAGCTCGGTCGTCCAACTTCCTCGATAAACGCACACGAAGTTCATCCGTTCGTAGCCATTTTGTCGACGATCCGCCGCATTGATTTCGATCATAGCCGTTGAAGTTGGAGATCTCGTTGTGCTTAACATTTCCCTAGTTGGAAGATTTTTGTGATTGTCGACAGATTGGAAGAAAATTGAAGAGGAAGTATCGAGCATTTCTGGCCATTGGAAATGAAAATGGCGGCTGAAGCTTAGAAACTATGGTTAGGGTTTTGGTGTAAAATATGAAATATGGAGGCCTTTTATAGAAAATATTCGTGCACTATTCACCCGAATTTTTCCCGAACTCCAAACGAAGCATGCCACCTGGCGTTTATAATGTTTTACCTCTATTCCGAACGCAATGGAATATATATCGGGAGCCAATTCGATCAACTTTGGAAGATAGGCTTTCAAATCGACTATTTTAAATTTAAAATTCACTCAAACCGATTTCAGTGCGTTTTAGCTTGCCCCGGACAAATCGTACATCTGATTGACACGAAACTTGAAATCTTACAATAATATAACATTACGGAATCAATGAAACTTGTTTCGTCGAAATCTGAGACTGTTTGAAAAATGGCTATTTTTACTCGTCGGTTAAATATTAAAATATTCATTTTTTGCAAATTAACTTTTAATTCGATTTTAAAAGTTCTATAACATCATTCTAACTCCAATATGATTTAATACAACTTTATAAATCAATTTTAATCACATTAAACCCAATTTCCAATTATTTCTGTAATTTCAAATATTAAATTATCGATTTAAATTATCCAATTAAATCTAGATATTCGAAATAAAACTTATTCGACTTACAAATTTTACTTGTTAATATTTAAAATCAATTAAATATACGAATTTCAAATTACAGAAATTCTGGGTCGTTACAACCTCCCAAAACAATCTTTTCTATTGAAGACACACTAACCCTCTTACTAACTTTCCAAACTCATCCATAAGTTCCAACCAATATCACTTACTCAACAATTCAAATTTAAATTTAAAACAAAACTATAAATTATCAAAATTTTGTCAAAAATTTTCCAACTCCCAAATTTCAAAAAATTTCGCCAGTGTCTCCTTTGCACGGCTAGCTCGATACAACAACAAAATTCCTACGGAACCCCAAATTCAAAAAGAAAACAAAAGGCCAAGTGGCTATATCAGAAAATCATCAAATTTCATATAGAAATTCAAACACATACCACTTTGTTGGTCAATTCAAATTTATCTTCTGAAACCCAAAACACTAAGTTTCCCTTTACTTTTAAAACACCTGTAAATCCTACTCAGCAATAATATCCAATTAAAGAATTCAAAATCATTTTACACATTTCCTTATAAAAGTTTCAATATTTATTTCATTCAAGTACGTACGATGCACATGTATCATTCATACACAATACCAAATTCGATCACTTACTCGACCACACAGTTTCACTTCCGAACTAGTATCGTTCAGCCGACTCCCTGGTGCAGACTCAGATCTAGTTTCTTGATCCGAAACCGTCATTCTCCTTGCATAGCCACAAATTAAGATAGAGAATTTCCAGAACTAATCAAAAATCCATATCCAAGGTTCGCCGTCGAAAATCGAGTGAAAAATCCCAACTCGGATCCATATAACTACCTAGAAATTATGTGCTCGAATCTGGATCAAATCGCTATACGAATAAAGTAATGTATGTACATCGCACGTATTTATTTCCAATTGATTATTGGCTATATCAATACTCTCCTTATCCAGACTCGTCTTGATTTCAATTCACTTATCCACACTTATCATTTCACACACTTTTATTCAATCTCCATTTTACTTGGTATATTATTCAATTTCCAATTTTACTCAATAATTTTACCATTCATTTCTTAGGTTCAGTATAAATACTTCCTATATTTATTTTCATTTCACCACTTATGCTCATATCTATATTTATCTAACTTAAATTTTCAATTCCATTTGAATTCAATTTACCTTCCAATTTTTCAATATTGAATTCTATTCAGTTTTATCTCAAACCATAATCAATTAACCATTTCTTTAATTAGTTCCGCTACTATTTTATTTTAAATCTCCATAAAAGTTTATTTCTAAACTCTTACTTTTCTATTTTTTAGTTCCTTCGAACAAATTTTACAATTTCACTTTACTTGACACAATTGGAATTGATTCCAACATTCAATTTTCAAATTCATCTGCTTACCATTTAAATCAATTAGTTTATTTACTAATTTTAATTTCAATATTTTGTTTTATTTAGTCCAACTTGACTAATTTTCCATTTTACTTTATGTAATACAATTCAAATTTAATTCCAATATTCAACTTCCAATTTACTTACTAACAAATGTAAATTCCTTTGTTCCTTTACACATTTGTTAACAATCTTAATAAACTTATTTTCAATAATAATTTTCCTCAAATCTCACTTTTACTTAACTAGATTCACTTACATTCCGATTCAATTTAAATTTTAAACTTCTATAAGTTTTCCACTTATTTAAGTTCCATTGGCTAACTTCTTTTAATTCACTTCAATTTATTAGCTTATCTTCCAACTTATTTTGTTTTCACACTTACTTTAATTTAACCCCTTTTAAATTGAATCTTATTCCAACAAATTTCAAATTTTATAAGTTCCCAAACTTAGTTATATTTCCACACACATTTTAAATAAACTTCCAGAGTTTAAACAATTACTTAAGCATCTCAAAACCATTTTTAAAATCAGGTGTATCCCAAAATCCTTTAGTGTATCCAATTATTCCTTTGAATTTTAAAACCAAACCCAGTTTTGGCAAACAAACCCCAATTTAAAACAATTAGGTAGCAATTCCTCTCTTGGAAACTCGAAAATGAACATCGATGATGCTGTAGTCATCACCGAAATTATTTTTCAACGACCGAAAAGAGTTCAGTGCTTTATCTCTTTAAAAACCCTTCCAAATATTTTTAAATTCAAAATCTTACCAGATTTCAAATTTAATTCAAAAATATCTTTGAAATAATATCACCATTATTTCTCCAAAACCTTTGAAACCCATTTTCAAACACAAAGGAATTTAATTTCCAAAATTTCGAATTCTAAATCCTTCAATTCATATTCAAATATTATTACAGAATTTTTATTTTATTTTCAATTATAAATCACATTTATAATTCACATTTACAAATCCCATTTTGTTATATAAATTTATTCCTTTGGTTATAATTTTAATCCCTAGTTCAATTTCCACACAACAACGATGATAATTTAATATTATCATTTCCTAACAACCAAGCAATCATATATAATTATAATAATTTACGGAAAATTATTCCTTTTGTATGCAAAAATAATTTGGGTAAAATTATTTCATTTACCCAATTTTAAAAAAATACCGTGTCATTTTATCTTGTTTAAGAGTTTAGAAATCCTTATCGATGACATGGCATCCCACATATCGACTAGAATCCAAAAACACTCAACCGATAAGTCAACACAATATAAAAACAATTTTTATGTACACTAACAAATACGCGCTCATATCTATTAATACACTTAAACTCATTCTAGAGTACTATTGACTCTAGACTAATGAGTAATCCCTCCAGAGTCAAGGTTCTCGCTTAACCTGGTTCTGATACCACTGCAACAGCCCGCAAAACCCATATCCCTTGAGTCGACACAATTCTCCATCATATCAACTCAAATTGAACGGAAATATGAACCATTTGGGTGAAAGAAGAAAGAGGTAGAAGAAGAAATAGAAAACAACATCTGAATCACACAAACGCAGCGGAACAATATATAATAGATAAATGACTAAATTCTTTATACAAAAGAATTGTATCTGTTATATACATTACATCATAAGAGTACAACAAAATCAACAACACAATTGAGGACTGTGACGCCCCACCTCTATACCCACGCTAGCCAAGAACACTACGGTGCAGTGCTGTCAACTACCGCGAAGAATAAGGCTGTTGAGGAGCGGCCATCAGTAGTTAGGCCTTTCACTAGTATTGGTTATCTCGATAGGAGTGGTATATAAATATATATATATTCTTTCATTTTTCATCTTTGATTTATTTTCTCCCATCGAAATTCCCTAATTCCAGCATAAAACGAACTACGATGGTTCATAATAGTTTAGAACAGTAAATATAATAATAACACAGATAAATATAAATGCGGAACATAGATAAAAACAGAAAGTCTCATAAATATAATAACTGACATCAGTTACAATACATGTGATACAATACATGTGACACGGTACATATGATACAACTACCACAGTCGACTCAGGAAGTTACATATACAAGTACATTAACGTATATAATATACATGAATACATATCTTCCTATACAATTATACAGACTACTACAAATGACGACGACTACTCCAAAAGATAATAAAGAACTTCATAGCTCTAGCAGCAACCCAAAGCAGAATATCTACAACCTGAAATACTCGGTCTGACCCGAGTATTAAATTCAAAAGAAAATAATACTCGGGCCAGTCTAATTCAAACTCAGTTATTAGTGCACAGAAGCAATAATAATTAAATAATGAATTGACGACAGTCACAATAAATCTCGTCTATCCGATCCTTAAATAAAGAAATCGGATAACGATAAATATAACATGTAACAGTGTTAAACAACAAATCAGCAAATTTAAACCAAATCAGAATATTGAATTGAATAAACAAAACAGTTCAAACCATTGAAATATCAATTAAAATATTAAATTCGAGTAGGGCTGCAGTACACGCACGCGTGCACTGCCTCGCCTCTACAACATATAGAATATGCAAAAGATCAATAAATCAAAGCAAAATAGAATAACATAAAAGCAATACCGTGTGGATGCAGTTCACGCTTGCGTTCACTGCCTTGCCACTACAGTGATGATGTACCTAAAAGATCAACGAGCCAAAATCAATGAAGGTTCAAATATCAATTCCAGATGTCGATAATGTGTGGCTGCAGTGCACGCACGCGTACACTGCCTCGCCACAACAACATATACAGAAATAGCAACAAGGCACAAAGACCAATGCTCAAGAATTCACAGTGCCAACAAATGTAATAAACAAGTGACAGTAGTGAAAAGCTTCGACCAAGTGAATTGAAGTGGTTGACTGTCTCAAGCAACAGCAACCAAGCAAGTTCGAACAAGGCAGAGAAATGCCAAAGTGGTCAAGAAAAGATGACAACAAACTGCAGCCGAAAACCCAAATACAGCAATCAAACGAATGCAGCAGGGGTAAGGCTGCACAGTGTAAATGGTGAGCAAACAAAAATGCCACCAAGTGAATAAAACAACACTGCAACATTCAGGAAGTAGCAAACTGCCACCAAATGCAAGAAGGTCAAGTTAGTGACTTAATTTCAATTGCATCACAAAGGGAATAGCAGGTATACACTTTCGAACATAGCAGAATGGATCATGCATTCCTAAACCAGCAGAGCACGAAGGCACAAATGACCAAATGCACAAGGCAGTGGCACTTCATGGTGCAACAGAAAGATACAGTTCAACTAAAACTGCAATTAACCAGAAATCACAAAACCAATCATCAACCAAGTTCAAATGAACATAGGCAGCAAGCACCAGATATCATGCAGCAGTGTATATGTGAATATATCAAGTATGCTGCACAAATGAACAAGACTCAACAATGCCAAGACGAGCAGTCGAAATGCAACAAAACTGGGATGCAAGTGCAACAACAAGTAACAAAAATGTACATGACTGCACAGGACAAACCCTCGAGCCCAAGGCAGTACAATCAAAAATGCAACTGCAAATTACATGGGGGAGTGACAATGTAAAAATGAACCAGAGTGCGACTGAGAAATGAATAAGGCAAGCCAACATCAGTGACACAACCTCAACAAAGAAATGGTTTTAAATAACCATATATGAACACTGCAACATAATCAGAGTAGTAGAGAATGGATGCCACAATGAAAAATGCAGTAACAACCGGTACATTGACAAAGACAGTGCAAATGAACAGAAGCAACTACAACTACAGGTGCAACAAAATGCAACAGTGGACAGGGTCAAGGCTACAATTCGAATCCATGTGCAAATTGAAATAGGCTGGGACATCTGATGGTAAACAAGTGCAAAAATTCAAAACAGTATATCCCAATACCAGACATGATATGGAAGCGACCAGAATTCAAACGAGCGAACAGAGGCAACTACTAGTGATACAATATCACATAGTACAGCGATACACGAATGTTACCAGAAGTCAAGACTGAAGTCACAATAGGAATCAATGCTCAGATCACAAACACTCGACAAATTCAAGTATAACACGGCAAAGTGGTTAAACAATCAAAGTGACCGAAGTCAACAAAGAAAAAATGGAGTTCGTGATGGTCACGAGATATTAAACAGCCTAAAATCAAAGCCGAGTTAACCAAGTATCACGAATTTACACGAATTTGACAAAATCAGAGAAAGCATCGACAACGAAATCAAATCACACGCAAAGCATAAAACTAAGTTGACTTAGATGTGAGTAATAAAGATACTCACTCTAGTTCGAAGTGGCCGAGACCCAAGCAAGGAGACGAACGGAGACGAGAATCGAACGAGCGAGCGCCATCTATCGTGTTTGATTTCTATGCCCTAGCTTCGCAGAGGAACGAAGAAGAGGGGCGAACGAAATCGAGCAGCCATTATTTTTCTTTCGATGATTTAGGTTTTGAACGAAAATAAAAAAAAGGGCCGGTTATTATGCGTTGATAACCAACGGTACAAAAGAAACAATAGAAGATGTGGGCCAAATTTAAATGAAGACCGCAACTATTTTCACCAAATTTTTGAAATGAATTTAATCCGGGTTTTAAAAACCCTAAACAGCAATTTTCTATCGCCACAAACCGTTTAAAGATGATTATAAATTGGTGAAAATTCCGGGTTGTTACAGACTCCCCTCCTTAAAGAAATTGCGTCCTCGCAATCTTAAGGAATAAATGAACAAATGGTAACAACCATAAGAGCATAAAAGTGTAAGCTTGAACGTGTGTGCTCGATGAATTCTTTGGATTCCAAAGTGAAATCCATAGGATTTGAGAACCACCAAGCTTTCACGAGAAAAACATCTTTCTTTCGAGGGTGCTGAACCTTCGAAGCAATGATGTGAATAGAAGGTTGCTCAAGAATAAGGATCGGAAACCCCTAAGGCATCTCCGTAATTGGAAGACGTAGGAAACGTCATGAATAGCAGAAAATTGAGCCGGTACACCGGCGTAGTACAGTGTAAACGCCAAAGAAATGTTTTAATTTTCATAAAAGAAATTCACAAATTCTCAACAAAATTTAATTGTCAAATAGATAGTCAAAATACAGAAATCACAAAACAGCAATATCTAATCACCGATTCGATAATTAGAAAACAGCAAAATCTGCAAATCTAATTATCAACAAAGATAATTAGAAAACACAAATATCTAACTATCAAAAATGATAATAAGGAATTACCACAACGGTAATCAAATTTCAAATCAGCAAATATTCAATTATCAAAACGATGATCAAATCTTAAATCACAAATATTTAATTATCACAAACGATAATTAAATCTCAAATATCTAATTATCACAAGCGATAATCAGAAACAATAAATATCTGATTATCAAAAACGATAATCAGAAATCACAAATCAACGAATATTTAATTATCATAATTGATAATTAAATCTTAAATCGCAAATATTTAATTATCACAAACGATAATCAAATCACAAATATCTAATTATCACAAACGATAATAAGAAACAATAAATATCTGATTATCAAAAACGATAAATCAGAAATCACCAACATCCGATTATCAAAACGATAATCAGAAATCACAAGTTATTCAATTAATGAGTCCGGAATTAACCGAAATAGCAAACGCACATGGCCCATAACCACAAGTTTTACTAAATCGTTTAATTCACTTCATCGTTTTCTTGAAAGTGCATAATGGTGTATTTTAAAAATAACATTTCACATTCTCAAACGGACAAGTCCGGAATTAAGCGAATCAGTAAAAGAAAGGGGTCATAGTCCTCGATATTTCTGAAATGTTTAAATCGCTTCCTCATTCTTTTGAAAGCGTAAACTGTAATACTTCTGAAAACAATTTTCATTTATTTTATAAAAAAAAAAAATTTACATTCTCAAACGAACAAGTCCGGAATTAAGCGAATCAGCAAAAGAAAGGGGTCATAGTCCTCGATTTTACTGAAACGTTTAATTCGCTTCCTCATTCTTTTGAAAGCGCAAATCGTAAAAATTTTGAAAACAATTTTGATTTATATTTTGAAACAATTTTTAAAACACGTGATTAAAGCAGCAAATTGGTGAAGCGCAAATTCTAGAAATCATCACAAGAAATCTAGAAAACACAAATTCTAGAAATCTACACAAGAAATCCAGATATCACAAAATGAGAGTATGAAAACTCAAATGGGAGTACGGAAACTCGAATGGGAGTATGGAAACTCAAATGGGAGTATGGAAACTCAAATGGGAGTATGAAAACTCACCTACACGTGAGCATGAAAAATCACCAACACGTGTAATGCAAAGCGAGAACGGGAGCATGGAAACTCACCTACACGTGAGCATGAAAAATCACCAACACGTGCAAGACAAAGCGAGAACGGGAGCATGGAAACTCACCTACACGTGAGCATGAAAAATTACCAACACGTACAACACAAAGCGAGAACGGGAGCATGGAAACTCACCTACACGTGAGCATGAAAACTCATCAACACGTGCAACACAAAGCGAGAACGGGAGCATGAAAACTCACCTACATGTGAGCATGAAAACTCATCAACACGTGTAACGCAAATCGAGACGCTATCTCATAGTGGCTAACCGAAAAGCAAAAAGGTATGTGTGAATGGAATCACACAAGTGGTGTCTAGCCTAACCAAAAAGCAAAAAGATATGTGTGAATGAAATCACACAAATGGTGTCTAGGCTAACCAAAAAGCAAAAAGGTATGTGTGAACGAAATCACACAAGTGGTGTCTAGCCTAACCAGAAAGCAAAGAAAGAGACATCACACAATTGCTAGTCTAAATCACAAACATGATCGTCATAATCATCCAGAGATCAATCAATATCACATAAAAAGGGAAAGAGGCCTATCACATGACGGTCCGAAGACCATGGGGAGCTACCCCATATGGATGAGTCTGAGTCACCCGAATGAGGTCAAGGCTAACCAAAAAGCAAAAAGGTATGTGTCAATGAAATCGCACAAGTGGTGTCTAGCCTAACCTCGCAAACAAAAAGGTATGTGTGAATGAAATCACACAAATGGTGTCTAGGCTAACCACGATAGCCTCTATACCCACGCTAGCCAAGAATACTACGGTGTAGTGCTGTCAACTAGCGCGGAAAATAAGGCTGTTGAGGAGCGGCCATCAGTAGTTAGGCCTTACACTAGTATTGGTTATCTCGATAGGAGTGGTATATAAATATATATATTCTTTCATTTTTCATCTCTGATTTACTTTCTCCCATCGAAATTCCCCAATTCCAGCATAAAACGAACTACGATGGTTCATAATAGTTTAGAACAGTAAATATAATAATAACACAGATAAATATAAATGCGGAACACAGATAAAAACAGAAAGTCTCATAGATATAATAACTGATATCATTTATAATACATGTGATACAATACATATGACATGGTATATATGATACAACTACCACAGTCGACTCAGGAAGTTACATATACAAGTACATTAACATATATAATATACATGAATACATATCTTCCTATACAATTATACAGACTACTACAAATGACGACGACTACTCCAAAAGATATTAAAGAACTTCATAGCTCTAGCAGCAACCCAAAGCAGATTATCTACAACCTGAAATACTCGGTCTGACCCGAGTATTAAATTCAAAAGAAAATAATACTCGGGTCAGTCTAATTCAAACTTAGTTATTAGTGCACAGAAGCAATAATAATTAAATAATGAATAGACGACAGTCACAGTAAATCTCGTCTATCCGATCCTTAAATAAAGAAATCGGATAACGATAAATATAACATGTAACAGTGTTAAACAACAAATCAGCGAATTTAAACCAAATCAGAATATTGGATTGAATAAACAAAACAGTTCAAACCATTGAAATATCAATTAAAATATTAAATTCGAGTAGGGCTGCAGTACACGCACGCGTGCACTGCCTCGCCACTACAGCATATAGAATATGCAAAAGATCAATAAATCAAAGCAAAATAGAATAACATGAAAGCAATACCATGTGGCTGCAGTTCACGCTTGCGTGCACTGCCTTGCCACTACAGTGATGATGTACCCAAAAGATCAACGAGCCAAAATCAATGAAGGTTCAAATATCAATTCCAAATGTCGATACTGTGTGGTGCAGTGCACGCACGCGTACACTGCCTCGCCACAACAGCATATACAGAAATAGCAACAAGGCACAAAGACCAATGATCAAGAATTCACAGTGCCAACAAATGTAATAAACAAGTGACAGTAGTGAAAAGCTTTGACCAAGTGAATTAAAGTGGTTGACTGTCTCAAGCAACACCAACCAAGCAAGTTCGAACAAGGCAGAGAAATGCCAAAGTGGTCAAGAAAAGATGACAACAAATTGCAGCCGAAAACCCAAATACAGCAATCAAACGAATGCGGCAGGGGTAAGACTGCACAGTGTAAATGGTGAGCAAACAAAAATGCCACCAAGTGAATAAAACAACACTGCAACATTCAGGAAGTAGCAAACTGCCACCAAATGCAAGAAGGTCAAGTCAGTGACTTAATTTCAATTGCATCACAAAGGGAATAGCAGGTATACACTTTCGAACACAGCAGAATGGATCATGCATTCCTAAACCAGCAGAGCACGAAGGCACAAATGACCAAATGCACAAGGCAGTGGCACTTCATGGTGCAACAGAAAGATACAGTTCAACTAAAACTGCAATTAACCAGAAATCACAAAACCAATCATCAACCAAGTTCAAATGAACATAGGCAGCAAGCACTAGATATCATGCAGCAGTGTATATGTGAATATATCAAGTATGATGCACAAATGAACAAGACACAACAATGCCAAGACGAGCAGTCGAAATGCAACAAAACTGGGATGCAAGTGCAACAACAAGTAACAAAAATGTACATGACTGCACAATACAAACCCTCGAGCCCAAGGCAGTACAATCAAAAATGCAACTGCAAATTACATGGGGGAGTAACAATGTAAAAATGAACCAGAGTGCGACTGAGAAATGAATAAGGCAAGCCAACATCAGTGACACAACCTCAACAAAGAAATGGTTTTAAATAACCATATATGAACACTGCAACATAATCAGAGTAGTAGAGAATGGATGCCACAATGAAAAATGCGGTAACAACCGGTACAATGACAAAGACAGTGCAAATGTACAAAAGCAACTACGACTACAGGTGCAACATAATGCAACAGTGGACAGGGTCAAGGCTACAATTCGAATCCATGTGCAAATTGAAATAGGCTAGGACATCTGATGGTAAACAAGTGCAAAAATTCAAAACAGTATATCCCAATACCAGACATGATATGGAAGCGACCAGAATTCAAATGAGCGAACAGAGGCAACTACTAGTGATACAATATCACACAGTACAGTGATACACGAATGTTACCAGAAGTCAACACTGAATTCACAATAGGAATCAATGCTCAGATCACAAACACTCGACAAATTCAAGTATAACACGGAAGAGTGGTTTAACAATCAAAGTGACCGAAGTCAACAAAGAAAAAATCGAGTTCGTGATGGTCACGAGATATTAAACAGCCCAAAATCAAAGCCAAGTTAACCAAATATCATGAATTTACACTAATTTGACAAAATCAGAGAAAGCATCGACAACGAAATCAATTCACACGCAAAGCATAAAACAAAGTTGACTTAGATGTGAGTAATAAAGATACTCACTCTAGTTCGAAGTGGCCGAGACCCAAGCAAGGAGACAAACGGAGACGGGAACCGAACGAGCGAGCGCCATCTATCGTGTTTGATTTCTATGCCCTAGCTTCGCAGAGGAACGAAGAAGAGGGGCGAACGAAATCGAGCATCCATTATTTTTCTTTCGATGATTTTAGGTTTTGAACGAAAATAAAAAAAAGGCTGGTTATTATGCTTTGATAACCATCGGTACAAACGAAACAAAAGAAGATGTGGGCCAAATTCAATTGAAGCCCGCAACTATTTTGACCAAATTTTTGAAATGAATTTAATCCGGGTTTTAAAAACCCTAAACAGCAATTTTCTATCGCCACAAACCGTTTAAAGATGATTATAAATTGGTAAAATTTCCAGGTTGTTACAAGGACGGTTATAATAACTTCTACTCCCAAAGCTAAATATACATCTTACATTGCACAGCGGAAATATAAATCTATGGAAATTCGCCTCGTCATCCGGCTTGTCTCTTGAGTTCCACAGCATTCCATCCAAAATCTATACTCTATAGTACTTGTTTTGACTCGAGTATTATAATAAAAAAATACCCGGGCCAGTCTGGAAAACCAGCGTGAGAAAACACACTCAATCAGATTATTAAAGTTTTCAAAATCCTTTAAAAAAATCAAAGGTATTTTGTAAGATAATGCCACAATTAAACTTGCCTGGTTTTTACCTTACGATAACTAAAACATTTCTTATCAAATCCTCTGATATTATAGTAGTGTCTATAAACAAATACTTATTCAAATAGCCAAAAAATTTACATTCACTAAATTCCAGCAATACTAGGTTCTACAAACAAAACCGTAAATGCACATAGAGAGAATTGATTTCCATTAATGGTAGGGCTACTAAGGTACCGCCTGTCACCGTACGTGCTCAAGATCATCGTACCGAGGATCCACCCTTATCCTCAGCATCAGAAGACCGGAGCAATCCCTTGCTGGATATTCCAAATAAGATCACCCTATGGCTGAGATCAATAACCGCCCACACAGCCGAATAAAAAGGACCTCTCGACAGGGATGACCTTGCCCTAATTGGTTGCTAGCCACTTTGCCTTGCGTGCATCTCTCCTATTTTAGCCATTCCCGGTCGATGAGGCTCAAGGCTATGCGTTACCTTTTTAGCACACAATCACTTAAAATGCTTATCGTCCTTCTGACGATGTTCTGTTGCATTCGTCCATACAAGTCCATTCCGGGTCCAAACGGAATCGAAGGCACTATTCCTACTACGTCCATTTTAGAATCACCTTTAGAATTATTAGCGATTAGCCGTCGCACTTCACTGCTCCATCTTCAACTCCAAGCCCTTGTCTTCTTCATGAAAACGTTCAAACCAGATCGAAGTGGTTCTCGAGAAATTAATCCCGATCCCGGTCTCTTCAAAACGATTAGCGCATTGGCAAATATTGATAGTCGGTGATTTAACTATCAAACAACATTCATAACCAATCATCAGATTTAAATAATTTTCCAAATTATTTATTTATTTCAAAATATCTTCGCGATATATTTTCTATATTTAAATCCTTTGAAAATAGTTTTCAAATCACTTTTTCTCTCACGGAATAAATTTTCACCCAACTATTTCGTTTCCACTGAAAATTTACCAAGTCTTAATACTTAGATTTTTAAAATAATTTAAATCACTTTAACCAAAAATACATACTTTAAAACACTTAAAATAAAAACTATTTTAAATATTTTATTTAAAATACTAGTTGTGAAATTTTATAATAATTTCTCATGTAAAACTTAAGCCAACAAATCTTAAAATAAAAGTTTTGAAATTCTATACAAGCTTTCAATCGAAAAATTTAGCCAAACTATCTTTAAATAAAACTACTTTAGAAAATATAGATATTAATAATTATCTTTAAAATCATAATACTAGTCAAACCTTTCAAAAAATTATTACTACAATTAATTTAAATAAATATTTACTTTTAAAATTTTAAAAAAATTTAAATAATAAAATTTCTCTTAAAACATTCTTTAAAAATCATCTTAAAATTTCTAACTTATACTTGGAAATCTTTCTTTGAAAATATACTCGGCTTTTCAGGGAAATAAACTTTCCTTCCCACACCTTTAAAAATAAATCACTGTTTATTTTTAAACAAATCAGCCTTCCCTTATAAATTACCATCCTGAATTTATACTTCCGAAATATCCTCTGATAAATATTTCACTTAATTTATAAACCCCGTTTATGAATTCCAAAATATCATTCTCCTTTAATTCCAGTTTCAACCACTTAATCAGTTTCATATCAATTTTCAAAACTAATGCCATTTTAAAAACGAATACCTTTACTTACTCAAATTTATTTCAAATCCCACTAATTCCCTATTTACTTCTATATTTATAATTTAAAATCTTATTTTAAACAGAAATATCCACTTCATACTTTATTCAAAATCTTACCCTTTTATTTCATCCCAAACATTTAAATCTTAAATTTGAATATAAAATCCTTTAAATTTTATAACAATATCATTAAGTCTCCAACTCTTTTATTTTCCGTTATTAAAATCTCTATCTTTATTTCCATACTCGGAATTTATTTAATCAAACTTTTATACTTTTCCAAATTCAATCTTTTTATTTATCCAAATTCTCTATAATTATTTTACTTAAAAATTTCCATTTTTTACTTCCTTTAAAAATTCAAGCTTTACATATTTTTCGTTTTCTCAAATATCAATATATGTTCAACCAAGCCATAGCATCCAATAATTTCAATTCCCAATATAAACAATATAATTATCACAGATTATCACATAAATCACATCGCTGAATATAAAATAATTTCAACGTTTTGAGGAATCCAGTTGGACTCCTCCAACCTGTTTCCCTGCATCCACAAATATTAACACAATATAAAAATTCCAATCCCACTTTGAGGGGGATATCGTGGCATAAAGGGTCATCCACTATTATGCGAGGAGCATAGGGTCGTATCCGCTATATAATGCGGGAAATCAATCACTCCAATATATACTACATATACTACTATATATACTATCACATCCAGACTAATAATAATTATCAACGTAATCAAACAATCAATAATTTACATTTAACTATTAAATTTAAATGGTTCTCCAAATGAGTGAGATTTACACACCTTTGATTTTATTGTATGCAATCCACTTCTAATCCGGCTTGCTTTCTTCCAGATTTTGACCTTGTATAAACAATTCATGATTTATTACTATTAGAATAAATCAAACAATTAATTACCATTTAATAATTAATTTACTAATAATTTAATTACTAATTATTTATTTGTTCAGTTCAACTGATGATTTGGTTTTAAACCAATAATTTAATTTTAAACTAATTTCCTTTTTAATAAAATATTTTTAACAACTAAAAATAATTAAATAAGTTTATTAAACAAATCTATCTCTATCATATATTATTTAAAAATAAACTACTAATTCAAATATGTATTTTATTACCTTTTCACTTTAAAACTACATATATATTTTAAAGAATAAGCTATATAGTTTTGATAAAAAATCTAACTTATATAAACCTTCAAACATGTTAAAATTCTTATATATTTTCAAAATATTTCTATATATATATATATTTCTCTTCCAAAAGAAATAAATAAATTCCTGTTTTAAATGGTTTATAACTAAAAATGTATATTTATAGATATAAATTGAATAGTTATAAAAATAGTTTCCAGGCTTCACACTTTAATTCTTCAAAACAAAGAAAAGAAAAAAAGAAGAAAAAAAGAAAAAAGGACCAAGAAGCTGCTCATCCCCTCCTACAGATCGATCCAAAACCCTAGCCTCTAAGTCCATTGCTATCGAACTCGAACAAGCTAGGGACCGATATGACGCCGCAACCCCAAATGCACCAAGCCTCAATGGACGAATCGCGGCCCACGACACGCCTGCGATCGAGATCGCCATTCTTAGTACCACGACTTCCTGAAACATCGTAACACCTATTGCCTCTCTCAGATTCAAACAAGAGTGAGTTTGTTCGAAGAATTATTTCGACTGGGGAAAGAAAAATGGAATGATAATTCATTTCGTCGCTGAGGGAAATCAATAGAAACAAAGGGTTCATGCTTGAAAAGTGATGTGAGGGATTTCGATTTGAATGAGGAAAGAAGATAAATGAAGCATGTGGTGATTTAAACGAAGATTGATTTCTTTTTTCTTATTTTATTTTCTTTAAACAAACGCGTGTTATCCAGATGAACACGTGTTCTGAAATTTTCTCCACGTGTTTGTGCTTGCAACAATGTTGCAAAGCAATTATATTATATTATATTATATATATTGAATTTAAATTTAAATTTAATTCGTCTCAAATTCGCAACCTAAAATCTCAACCTCCTGTCAAGGCGTGCCGCTAGGCATTTGTAAATACGCCTATTCCGAACACAATGGTAAAGGTTTCGAGTCCTAATCCGATTGTATAAAGAAGATAGCGTTTTGGACCGGTTATTTTATTAAATTTTCGGTAAAGATTTCGGCGCGTTTATCTATCGTACGATCACATGACAACTCCAAATGCTATGAAAATTGAAATCCGATAATAGTACACTATTATGGATCCGATGGAACTGGTTTTCATCGAATTTCAAGATTATACCCCGAAAGGCTATTTTAAATATCGATTTAAACGATATATTTTCAAACTTAACAAAGCAGTTTTACATTCAACTTTCAAAAGTTCTATTATTTCCAGTATTATCAATATAAAATCTATAAACCTTCAAATTATTTTAACGAGCTTAAAATTTCAGTTTTCGTATTTTACCCAATTTCCAGTAATTAAATCCAATAACTTAATCACCTAGATAATGGTGATATTTGAAATTTCAAGTTGAAAATTAACTTTTGAATATTTAAAATCGATTAAATATTCCGATTTCAAATGTAACGACCTGATATTTTGGACCATTCGCATCCATACATGTTGGACTTGAATTGCTCAAAATATCAGATTGTCAATTTATATTTGGTAAAACTCAGCATGTGCAGTAAAATAAATCAATCACAAAATCACAGATACAGAGTAGTACAATAATACGCAACGGAATAAATAAATAGTAGTTCACGAAGCTACTATATAAACATCAGAGTTTGAAATAAAATACAACAGAATATCTCAGATGCAATGAAGTCTACAGTACGAGCAGATGACTTCTCTGAAACAATTAACTAGAAAAGCTGAAAGCTGAATCGATAGTTGGATCTCCAAATGAAGCTCCAAGCTCCAAGATCCAAGCTCCAAAAGGTGAGTCTCAAATGCTGTATCACTCAGTCTGACCCGAGCGTAAAGCAAAACACAAACACTCAAGTCAGGATTAACATTCTTATATCAATAAATCCAACTCAAGTGAAATATCAACTGAAATACAAGTAACTCAAAGGATGTTTGAGATAACCATCCTCTAAGGATCCGTGGGACTATCTACAATGCAGAGATATACACTATGACACCGTGGCCATTTCAAATTAATTAATACCAAAATATCATTTCATTTCAAATATATATATATATATATATATATATATATATATATATATACATACATATATATATATATATCCAAATTTTATCACTTTAAAAGTTGCGATTCAAATCTACTCAAATTCCAAATTCAAATTTAATCCCGTCTCAATTTATAAATTAAACTCAATTCCTAAATAACCATTTCAAATTTTATCGATCTCAAATCCGGGTTTGAATCACAAAATAAGCATTTATATTTCAATATATTTCAAAACTTTAAATATTCAACATTTTAAACTAAATTTAACGATTTCATATAGATTTAGTTTATCTTCATTATTATTTAGTCTTGAAGTATTCCCTCATTAAATTCAATATCATTTAAGTAACCTTAAATTACATTTTTCAAAATATTTTGTTTATTTTATTGAAACGTGAAACATTCATTAAATCACATGAATCAAAAATCCAGTTATAAAATCATATCTTTAAATTTCACATTCAATAACTTCAAATCGATTTAATTAAATAAAATTCTTAATTAATACCATTTCAAATAAACCCAAATTTACCTTCCCAACCTTACTTATTCAATTTATCACAAAATCTATTTGAAAAATAGATTTACATAAATACTTAACCATATTATATGTATTAAATCAATCAAATTTAAATTAGATATTATTATTAAATCTATATATAAAATTACCATTTATATATAATATTTTAAGGACCAATATTAAATAAAAACCATATTCTTTTCCAAAACCATAGAAATTATTTTCAATATTTGTATATGGACCAACGGTGTCTGCATATAGGATTCTATCATATGGTCAAATGATACGGATATTTATCATTTCAATCCGAATTTTAATATATACGGGTAGATATCACTTCAACCCGCAATCCCAAATTAAATTCAATTGAAAATCGCTTGGGTCTATCATTTCAACCCGTAACGATTTTCTCCTATTCTAAAGTCCATTCGGGTATGTATTCCCATAGTGAATTCTATACTAAGAGGGAACTTGCAGAGTGATAACTGATAATATAAAATAGAACAATAGGCATATAACATCAATAACAATATAATATAAACAACAGGATATGGTGTCATAAGCCACAGGTGAACAGTTACAGATAATAGCATAAATAACAAATTAAATAACTACAGTAGCATATTTCAATTGTCGTTTGAGTTGAAATCAAATTTAATAAATATAAGAACGTTAATCGTGAATGATTGCTCACCTTTCGAGGCTAGAGAGATTCGACGCAGAAATGAGCTACTAAATCTAAAGCAACGCTAGATGGATATGATTTGATGTAGAAAACAGGCACGACGGATAAGACTGATAATGGAAAATCGATGAGAATGACTGAATAAGTTTTGATATAACGCAACTATTCATTTTATATATTATTATTTCTTTCTAAAATAATTTCGAAGATATATTTTCAAATCCATATCGTGTTCCAAAAATTTTAATTTAAAAAAAACTAAATATACAATGTTTATACAATTCATACATTTCCTTAAAATTTCCTTAAATCCATCTTAAACGCTAACACTATTATAAGTTCGAAAACCGAGCCAACATATATGCAGACAAATACAAATCCATATGCAACGATATATATATTGCCTTCACATGAAATCAATATTAAATTTTTAAGACGAATGTTGAAATAAAAATCATTGTTTACATTTAAAACGCCGAAACAGTTTAGATGTTGAAAATAGTACATATATTAAAATACTTTAAGTAGTTTATATATTAAAATAATTTGTATATAAATTCAAAATTTTAAACACATATTAAATTAAATAAATATATATATATATCTAAAATCATCGTTTTTGAAAAACAATAACATATCTACATAATATACTTTATATAATACTTGCAAATATGCTACCTAACACAAACAAATACTTTAAACAAATATATTTCTAAATAAGTTAAAATATACACAACAGGTTGAACCCATGTTAACAACTTTACTAAACACTTAACTTATATTATTATACAAATAATAGGTTATATGATTTACATACTTGATTCTATATGCATAATAAAATAAACTGTAAGCTTTTCATATTATGCTGTAAGCCTATATATGCATGCACTATATAACTATATGCCGCTAATATAATTTTTATAGCTTAAGTAAACTTATAAAAACAATGTAACTAATAGATTTGTAGGCTCATATAAAAATTATACCTACCTATATTTTATTTCACTTTTATTTTATTTTATTTTATTTTTTATTTTTAAAACACACATGCACATTAAAATTCAACTTATATATAACTATACTGTTCGTACTATAACTTATAGATATAAAAACTTAAAGATATAAAACAACAAGCCTATTTAAGCAAGATCAGATAACAGATTTAAATACACTTACAAATATATATACCTTTAAATAAAAGATAGGAGCAAGGCCGAAAGGCTGGATGCAGTAGTGGTGGCCAATCTTGTGTGTGAAGGAAGGGAAGAAAGAAGGTCAGGATGGGTTGTTGGAGGGGCGCAGGCTTGTCGTGGTGGTGAAGAGCCAAGCACTTGATGGAGTGAAACAATGGCAACAAAAGAAAATACAGGAAGAAAAAAGAGGAAAAAAAAACAAGTACATGCGGCCATTACCTGAAGAGCAAGCTTTACGCGAGAGAAGAAGGCCAATTTATATTCAGTAGGGTATTGTATACGTGTTTATATTTATTAGAGAAGTTTCGTTGATTATGTGGAAACAAAAAAAGGGCAAGAGATAAAAATTTGTAACGGCTACAGGAATTTGAGGATTTAATTCCTATTATATAAGGAGAAGTAAATGGAAGGTGGAGTGAGATGAAATAATTTGCAAGGCAGCTTTAAATTCTTCCTTTTAAAAAGGCACGGCTGATTGATTTGCAAAGCTAACGTATGGAATCAAAGGGGTGTATTTTAAAGCCAAGAGATAATTTAAAACGTATGCCCAAAAGTAACGTATTTAAATTTATTTATTTCTTATTTAATTAATAAAATACACGCTAAAGAATATATCAGGAAATAACGTACCATTTATAACGCCAAATAAATTAAACAAGAACAGATATAAAACGTACCAAATAAAACATATAATTTGTTGCATTTTTACAACATTATTTATTGCTTAATTTAAAAGTATATAACCCATATAAGTAAAACAACAACGAAATAAATGTTGTAAATATATATAAATTATATAAAATATTTGAAGTTAGAATTTAGAATTTAAAATTTCAATTGGTGTCAAAATTTAACCAAAATCTACCATTACAGAAATTGTTTATATTTATTTAAAATTGGGCAAATTAATTCAAGAAGTTTTAAAAATTCAAACTCCTTTAAACAATTAACCTAGGTTTTAAAAATAAAATATATGCATAACATACCATGTTACACAAATTAGAACATGAACATACAAACAAAAAATATATTTATATAAATTAAAATAAACAAATTTGTTAAATAAAACAATTTACATACAATATTGTAAAAAGCATAACTTTCACAATATTAATCCGATTTTAACGAAACGAAAAGCAATATTCTTGAAATTAAATCTATTTTCATAATGAAATATAAAATTTCAAAAATTCAAATATTTAAATTTTAAATTTAAAAGTCAAAGTGTAACGCCCCACCTCTATACCCACGCTAGCCAAGAACACTACGGTGTGGTGCTGTCAACTAGCACGGAGAATAAGGCTGTTGAGGAGCGGCCATCAATAGTTAGGCTTTACACTAGTATTGGTTATCTCGATAGGAGTGGTATATATATATATATATTCTTTCATTTTTCATATCTGCTTTATATTCTCCCATCGACATACCCCAATTCCAGTATAAAACGAACTACGATGGTTCGTAATAATTTAGAACAGTAAATATAAAATATTACACAGATAATATAATGCGGAACACAAATAAAACAGAACGACTCATATATACAATAACTGATGTAAGTTACAATACATTTGATACAATACATATGACGCGGTACATATGATACAACTACCACAGTCGACTCAGGAAGTTACATATGCAAGTACATTAACGTATATAATATACACGAACACATATCTTCCTATACAATTATACAGACTACTACAAATGACGACGACTACTCCAAAAGATATGAAAGAACTTCATAGCTCTAGCAGCAACCCAAAGCAGAATATCTACAACCTGAAATACTCGGCCTTCATAGCTCTAGCAGCAACCCAAAGCAGAATATCTACAACCTGAAATACTCGGTCTGACCCGAGTATTAGATTCAAAAGAAAATAATACTCGGGTCAGTCTAATTCAAACTCAGTTATTAGTGCACAGAAGCAATAATAATTAAATAATGAATAGACGACAATAATTAAACCAAATCAGAATGCAATTCAGAATACTGAATTGAAATAAACAAAACAGTTCAAACCATTGAAATATCAATTAAAATATTAAGTCGAGTAGGGCTGCAGTACACGCACTCGTGCACTGCCTCGCCACTACAGCATATGGAAATACGCAAAAGATCCAAAAATCAAAAGCAATTAGAATATCAATAAAAGCAATACCGTGTGGCTGCAGTTCACGCTTGCGTGCACTGCCTTGCCACAACAGTGACGATGTACCCAATGAATTCCGTGTTACTGCAGTTTACGCTTGCGTGCACTGCCTTGCCACTACAGTGATGATGTACCCAATGAAAATTCACAACCAAACACAAGATCAAACCCGAGTCATCGGATTCAACTCAAGTGTAATTCAAAAATCAATCCAAATGCACATGGTAGTGACATGATGAAACAGTGCTAACAAACAAATAATGGCAGTGGTACCAACATGAAGACACAGTGGAATAAGGTGACAGCAAGAGAGATATGGCCAAAATATATGAAACTGCTCATATACTCGAGCAACAGAGGCAAAATGCACCAAAACCGACAGCAAGCATATAGAATAATCAAAGTCTACAAGAATGCATATAAATGCAAACAAATGCAAAGTCTAATGAATGCAACAGTGACTCAAAACATATGCAGTGAAGAGGGAATGCTCGAGTTATACCAGATTCAGGTATACACATGAGGACACTTATAAGTGCACATATGTTATGTTAGCAGTGCCAACAATTGTGACAGCAGTTACAAAGGTATTTAACATCACATTGAATCGGTTCAAAGTTCAGGTGAACTAAATAAGGTAGTGTACACAAAATGAAACAGTGGACAGAGCTGCCTCAGCAAGCAAGACAGTAAAACATAGTTCAATGCAACACAGAGGCAATAAAGGTTTGAGAACAAATACAAATGGTAAATTTGAACATGACAGCAAATAAACAACAGCCTCAACATGTATGTCCAAAAGGTTAAACAATATGAAGTGCACAACATTGCAATAACATGCTACATAAATGTATGTATACACACCAGCAATGAAGAGAAATGGGTGCAGACCAACCAAAGTGATACATGATACCGGTAACATGAAAATGAGACCAGGCATACATGATGACTACAAGATTGCAATTCTAGCCAATCCACCAATTTATTCATACACACATACATATGTATATATTTACATATGCACAAATATTTTTAAATATATAGTGATGAACAGATGGGAGAACACTAACTCGAATACATCAAGCAACTGAATTCAACAGTGAATCAAGCAACTCGACCAAATCCAGCTACTATATGAATGCATGCATATAGTCAAGCGGTCAAGTCAAACCAATGCTGTCATGTAGTGCATCGAAACTAAACAGTGAAACCCAAATGCTAAATAAAACAAGTATGCAAACTGTCTCATGTAATAATAACAGAGACCAAGTTCAGTGCCACAAATGAAGTACTCAAGCAAGACCAAACCAACATAACAGCACATAAATGCCCCCATGTGAATATGTACTCAAACACATATTAGCCCATGTATGCAAACATCAATTACATGGGGAGTGACAAATTATAGTGAACCATAGGCAACAGTGGTACTACTCAGGGCAAGGAACATTATGCATACCAAATGCAGCCGTAAGTAATCAAGTGTTCAAATCCATGATAGCCAAGTAAACCAAGAAAGTCGGTAAAGATTTATCGAAGCCAAAAGCAACAAAATTACCAAACTCGAAGTCAGTGATAAAAATCAAATTAAGGTCTGGTAATACCAAAAACAAGTTGAAGCCTGGCCACTAAACAAAATCCTGGAATCGCGTACACAAAAAAAATCAAGGCCAAAGTCAGGTGAACATTAACCTGTAATGACCAAGACAGAACCTTGGGAATAAAGGTGTCGAACCAAGAAAAAAAATCAACACCGTGATTATTCAAGTAAACAGAAGAATTCGAAGAAATCATCAGCTTCAATAAAAAGAAATCAAGTCAAAACTCATCAATCACCAAGTTATACGCGATCGACAGAATCAACGAAATCATCAATGATAAAACACACATGAATTAGATGTGAGTAATAAGGATTACTCACCTTTGTTTGACGCGTACTGAAGTAGCCGCGATCACCGAGAGGATTTGAAGCATCGTCGCGTTCAATTTGGCGAAGCGGCGATCTCATGCTCGAAGCCCTAATCTGGGCAAAGAGGGACGAACGAAATCGAGCCACCATTTTTAACTTTTCTTCGTTTGATTTTTTATTTTAGGTTTTTTTTTTGAATGAGAAAAATTAAAAAGGGGGAACGGGTTGTACTCGAACAACACGGCATCAAAATAGATGGGCCGAGATTTAACATTTAAAGCCCAACAATTCCTTTTAATAATTTATAAAAGCATTTTAACTTAATTAATTAATTTTTTTTATTTAAATTTATTATTAATTGATGGTAAACACCAGGTTGTTACACAAAGTTTTGTCAATTTAACCAAAAATCCATTTTTTTGGAATTATTCCATTTATTTAGGTTTGGAATTATAATTCACACAAAAATCAAAATGTTTATTTAGAATAACAAAATTTATCCATTTTAATAAATAAAATAAATTTTTTAAATCAAGAATTTCAGTTAAAATAATTAAAATATAAAATTTAAATAAACACAAAATACAAGGTTGTTACACTCTCTCCCACTCAAATCTTTTCGTCCTCGAAAAAGAACAAGGTACGGAAAACACAGAAATAAAAGAGTGAAATAGGACTAAGACAAGATGACAAGAAGATTAAAATTATACCGGATAACTGTTGTTATAGGTAAGTTTATCAAGGTGGAAAGTAGGAATGGCTAGAAGGGAAAATAGGTTGAAAGACAAGGATGAACAATTATTTTAAAATTATATAAATTTCAATTATTTAGAAAGGTAAAATAAATGATCAAACTATCCTTTATATGATACTTTATCAAAATACTTTTATAACTCGATGTCTTAACAAGTTTATCTTTGTTCCTGTAGACTCTGGCAGTGCGTTGATCAGGCGCAAAGCTAGAACTCTCTAGGTACTTAGTAGACTTGTTTCAACACCCAGTGAAAATACTTGAAAAACTTTTAAAAACAGATATGGAAAGTACAATCCAAACAAAACAACCAAACCATTTGTCCAACCATGGATCGCAGATACACAAAGGTTACGCCTGACTCCCCCAGGAAAATCCGTATCCGTAATCTTTCTTAGCCCTGCCAATTTCGCCATGATGACTAGTAGACCGCAGATACACAAAGGTTACGTCTGAATCTCGAAACATCCGTATCCGTAAGCTTTCTTAGCCCTGCGGATTTCGCTACTAAAAACGACCTACGTAGATCACATGATACACAATGGTTACGCCTGGATCCCCCAGGAAACAACCGTACCCCTGGGCCATCTCAGCCAGGCGAATTACGCTATGCAGTCGCGCCAAGAAAAAAAAACATAGGTTACGCCTTGGTGGGACACTCGAATATCACATCCGAAAAACCAAAATCAGAGAGAATAATATGATAGAATGAATCCAAGATGTGGCCACAAATCGGATATCACGCAGAAGGCACTTTCTATATCTTTACTTCGAAAATATGTATCATATAGTACCTTTTCAAATCACTTTCAAATACCATACTTATATAATGTCCATTATCTGTGAGATTTCATTTCCAAATCGAATACTTTCCAAAATCAATAGCATATCAAATCACGCTTATATAGATTTCGATTATATAAGATTTCACTTTCAAATTGAGTACCTTTTTAAACCATAGTTTTCAAATCAACTTCATACTTATACAAATCAAATTTATATAAGCTCGACAACTCCCAAATCAAGTATTTAGTAAAACAAGGTTCTCAATTTCAATTCATTTCAATATCAGTTCAGTTTCAAAGATCATACCCGATTTCACCAAATTATTTCTTCCAAATCAAATATCTTCAGTTTCAATGTTTCCAAAATCATAATTTTAGCACATAATTCAAAATTTCAAATCAACATAATTTAGGTCAAACAAAATTCATTTCCAAAACATCATGTAAATACTGGGTTTAAATTCAATCTATTTTCGAAACCGGATATTTTTTCAAAATTAATTTTTACCCCAAAATGGTTACTAAGTTTTAAAACCATCCCTTTTAAAACCTTTAAACTATTTATTTCAATTTACCACTGGAAAGATTATTATTTGAGATATATATATATACTTTATTCAAAACATTTCAAATCTATATTTTCTACCAGTATAATTCAAAATAGTCTTATTCATTTACTTAACAAAGAAGTTTCAAACTTATTTAAATCGTATTAAAACATACAAAACTAATCTTATATACTTATCAAATACTTTATACTTTCCAAAATTAGTTATCTTTGAAAAGTTAACCTTGATTTGGAAGTGCTTGAACCTTCGAAATAGTCAAAGAAATCATATTTCAATCCATGAGTTGGAAATAACCAACAAATCAGTAAATCAAATTTCAAAAGATAGGGTTATACCAAATCAAATCCGAAATTTGAGGACTGAACACCGGCTTACTTCAAATCGTTTCAAATATATATATATATATATATATATATATATATATATATATCTTCTGAAAATATCAAATTATACTTTGGAATTTGAAACCAAAATTGGTTTCACAAAATCACTCGCATAGCTTTTAAAGTTGCCTCTCCCCTACTCTGAAACTCGAAAATCAATGTCGATGATGCATGCACTCATCGCCGAAATTATTTTCCAGTGACATAAGTGAGTTCTGGACTTCTATTTTCTTGAAAACTTCTTTGAAATTTCTTCGAAATTATTGGAACTCATTTGAAGTCATTTCTTATTTGGAGAATACTTTCAAATAGTACTACTATATATTTTCAAAATCCTAAATCCAATTTTCAAATTACCGGAGTTCAATCTCTCAAATTTCAAATTCAAAACCCTTCAGTTATAAATCATTTTTATATAAATCAATTTCTTATATAACCTTTTTTTTTTAATTTCAAATCCCTTCTAAACTTCAAATTCTCATTTTAAAAAGTTATATAATCTTTATCGAAAACATTTTCACTTTTATATATATAATATAATCATTCTTATCAAAATAATAATTTCGATATATAAAACAATTTCAAAAATATAGCCTAACTCGATTTTCAAGGATGATTCAAGGATGGATTTCACAACAAGGATAGTGTTTCAAAATTAGAGAACTCAAATCAAATATAATTCTATTTCGAAGATAGGCTCAATCGAAGATGAGATAATTAAATTTCAAAATATAAGATGGATATAAATCGCGGGCGACCTTAACGGGTCAACCGTGACTTCAGGAATATGATCAATGCGGAATTCCAAGGCAAATCGACATTCGATCGCTAGATGTAGAATTCGGCATAACCAAAGACAATAGCATCTAAACCGAGGATATATAAATCTTCGGTGAATCGATGCTATTATAAAGAAGTTTCACCCCCTTACATATCATTCAGTGGAGCTATGGGATACACCAGAATTTAGAAAACACGAATAGGGAAAGACAAGAATGGATTTGGAACCAAGGGGAATGTTCCAAAATTCAAAGGAAACTGTATCAAATAGGAAGAGATTCAAGCTCGAGCGAAAGTGATTCTGTAAATAAATTTACCATATATGCCAAGTTTGCCTAGAGCCAAAGCTCTGATACCAACTGCAACGACCCGATAATTTGGACCATTTGCATCCATACATGTCGGACTTGAATTGCTCAAAATATCGAATTGTTAATTTATATTTGGTAAAACTCAACATATGCAGTAAAATAAATCAATCGTAGAATCACAAATACAGAGTAGTACAATAATACGCAGCGGAATAAATAAATAGTAATTCATGAAGCTAATATATAAACATCAAAGTTAGGAATAAATACAACAGAATATCTCAGATGCAGTGAAGTCTCCAGTATGAGCATATGACTTCTCTAAAACAATCAACTGGAAAAGCTTAAAGCTGGATCGATAATTGGATCTCCAAACGAAGCTCCAAACTCCAAAAGGTGAATCTCAAATGCTGTATCACTCAGTCTGACTCGAGCGTAAAGCAAAACACAAACAGTCGAGTCAGAATTAACATTCTTATATTAATAAATCCAACTCAAGTGAAATATCAACTGAAATACAAGTAACTCAAAGGATGTTTGAGATAACCATCCTCTAAGGATCCGTGGGACTATCTACAATGCAGAGATATACACTATAACACCGTGGTCATTTCAAATTAATTTGTACCAAAATATCATTTCAAATATATATATGTATATATATATATATATGTGTGTGTATGTGTGTGTATATATATATATTTCCAAATTTTATCACTTTAAAATTTGCGATTCAAATCTACTCAAATTCCAAATTCAAATTTAATCCCATCTTAATTTACAAATAACCATTTCAAATTTTATCGATCTCAACTCAATTCCTAAATAACCATTTCAAATTTTATCGATCTCAAATCCGGGTTTGAATCACAAAATACCCATTTATATTTCAAAATATTTCAAAACTTTAAATATTCAACATTTTAAACTAAATTTAACGATTTCATATAGATTTAGTTTATCTTCATTATTATTTAGTCTTGAAGTATTCCCTCATTAAATTCAATATCATTTAAGTAACCTTAAATTACATTTTCTAAATATTTTCTTTATTTTATTGAAACGTGAAACATTCATTAAATCACATGAATCAAAAATCCAGTTATAAAATCATTTCTTTAAATTTCACATTCAATAACTTAAAATCAATTTAATTAAATAAAATTCTTAATTAAATACCATTTCAAATAAACCCAAATTTATCTTCCCAACCTTACTTATTCAATTTATCACAAAATCTATTTGAAAAATAGATTTACATAAATACTTAACCATATTATATGTCTTAAATCAATCAAATTTGAATTAAATATTATTATTAAATCTATATAAAAAATTACCATTTATATATAATATTTTAAGGACCAATATTAAATAAATACCATATTCTTTTCCAAAACAATAGAAATTATTTTCAAAATATTTATACATGGACCAACGGTGTCTGCATATAGGATTCTATCATATGGTCAAATGATACAGATATTTTTCATTTCAATCCGAAATTTTAATATATATGGGTAGATATCACTTCGACCCGCAATCCCAAACTAAATTCAATTGAAAATCGCTTGGGTCTATCCTTTTAACCCATAACGATTTTCTCCTATTCTAAAGCCCATTCGGGTATGTATCATTTCAACCCATAGTGAATTCTATACTAACAGGGAACTTGCAGAGTGATAACATATAATATAAATAGAACAACATGCATATAACATCAATAACAATATAATATAAACAACGGGATATGGTGTCATAACCCACAGGTGAACAATTACAGATAATAGCATAAATAACAAATTAAATAACTACAGCAGCATATTTCAATTGTCGTTTGAGTTGAAATCAAATTTAATAAATATAAGAACGTTAATCGTGAATGATTGCTCACCTTTCGGGGCTAGAGAGATTCGACGCAGAAATGAGCTACTAAATCCAAAGCAACGCTAGATGGATATGATTTGATGTAGAAAACAGGCACGACGGACAAGGCTGATAATGGAAAATCGATGAGAACGATTGAATTAGTTTTGATATAACGGAACTATTTCATTTTATATATTATTATTTCTTTCTAAAAAATTTCAAACATATATTTTCAAATCCATATCATGTCCCAAAATTTTTAATTTAAAAAAAAAACTAAATATACAATGTTTATACAATTCATACATTTCCTTAAAATTTCCTTAAATCCATCTTAAACGCTAACACTAATATAAGTTCGAAAACCGAGCCAACATATATGCAGACAAATACAAATCCATATGCAACGATATATATATTGCCTTCCTATGAAATCAATATTAAAATTTTAAGACGAATGTTGAAATAAAAATCATTGTTTACATTCAAAACGCCGAAACAGTTTAGCTGTTGAAAATAGTACATATATTAAAATATTTTAAATAGTTTATATATTAAAATAATTTGTATATAAATTCAAAATTTTAAACACATATTGTAACGACCCGTAAATGTAGTGGATTAAAATTGGTTAAAATTTATAAGTTTTGTAATTTAATTTAGTAGAAAACTTTAAATTATAAACAAATATTGAAATAAACGCTAAATTAAATTATGTAAATGGTGACTTAAGACCTATTTATAGAAATTGGAATAAAATCCAAATGAATTAAGTAGAAAAAGGATTCTTACCTGGATATAAAATTTAATATGAGAAATTAATGAAATGTTAAATTGATTTAATGCAATAAAAGATTGTAAACGGTAATTGGATTAAATTATATATTCATATTAGTGCAAGTTAATAATTTACGACTTGATTGAGATTCCAATTCAATAAAATCATTTAAATGTTATGATTTGATTTTTAATGGAATATGAGAAAAACAAATGTAAGGATTTGATTAGTATATATGTTATTTGTTCAGGGTATTGAATAAAATTGGGAATCCAATTATAATTAATGATAATAACGTTGGTATTAGTTAATAAATAAATTTCAATGCAATACCCATAAATGAATGGAATGAAATGAATGTATACTAGGTTATTTATGAAATAGAAGAAAAGAAGAATAAATATCGAATTGATTTATGAATAAATATATATTGAATAGTAATGAAATGTAAAGTAAATGACGATTTTATAAAATCAATACAAGTTGGTAATTTATAAACTTTAATGAACATTTCAATTTAATAGATTTATTCAAATGTAGGACTTAGTTATAAGCGTAGAGTTATGGGTATGATAACAATTAGTATAAATTGCCTAATTAAGTGGCATGTTGAAATGGTTGATTTAATTGGAATTTATATTTAACTTAGATGAAAATATTTAAGGTTTACAATAACAGAAATTTAGGTAGTAAAGTTTGAGCAAGTTGATAAGTAGTAACTAAAATAAGGGAATAGCATTAATAAATAAAGTTGGAACAAATAGGATATAGAGAAATAAATGTAAGGATTTAATATATTGATTTATGTTGGTTTATGATAACGTTACTTGGTGATTAATTATAGAGTAACGGAAGTGTGAACGTAAAATAATGAAAGAATATATATATGGTAGGACATAATTTGTGGATTTGGGAATTTAAATCCAAAGATTTATTTTATTTAAGGAAATAATACGTATTAAATTTCAATTTGATGTAATCAATGCAAATCTAATAATTAAAAATAAATTGTAAGTTGGTGATTTAGGATGAATGTGAGATAATTGTAAAATTTAACCATTCATATAATTTATTTTGTTTTGTTAATATGATTTAGCTAATAAAGGGAAATTTGTATAAGACGAAGCATGCATGAGAAATGCATTTTAATTCAAATGTTATGTTTACCCATTTAATGTATTTACTGAATAACAAAATTTTAAAATCAATAAACGAAATTTATTGATGTTTCATCTTTAATTAATAACAATTAATGTGGGATCAATTACAGTTAATTGACTAAAATTGTTGCAGTTAGGGTAGATTTGTTTCGGAATTTAAGATAGTTAATTTTATAAGTTGAAATTTATGATAAGTCTATTGGATATATGAAAATTCATTGATTTAAAAAGTAAAAGGCAAGATTTATTAATTTGATTTAGTGCAGAGTTCAATAAATGAATTTATTGCAACTAAATGAAATTCAATATTTAATATTTCGTAAATTGAGACTTGATGGAATAATAATTAATTTATTTAACTAAATGGAAATTTGAGGATTTTATTTATAATTTTGTGAATTCAATGAAGTTAATTATTAAAAGTGAGATTAACATTTGACTTGATGAATTTAGCCTCTCTATATTGACATTTAAATTTGTTAAAATCATTGTAAGCATTTGAGCAATATAAAGATGATAAAATTGTCAATTTTAGAGTTTAAAATATAAGATTTGATTTAATAAATTTATTTAATTAATATAAAAATAGCCATTTTGGTCATGAACTCGGATTTCGACGAAACCAGTTTCATCGGATCCGTAACCGTGAATTATTGTATGGTTTTAAGTTTCGTAGCGATCGGACTTGTCGTTTGATCGTACGAACGTCAAACGCCTTGAAATCGATTTAATTGAAATCAATTTGAAAATATTGATTTGAGCATAACTTCTTCATACGATCGAATTTGGACGTGAAACTTTATCCATCGCATTGAGAATATTTTATAATACCCAATTTGATATATGGGTTTAACCAATTTCGTTCCGGAGTCAGAACGGGCTTTTTGGGCCACGTTAGCGATAGCACGTATATCTATCAACCCGATCCATCTACTCTATGTCTAACATATCTATATAAACCCAATTATAAATCCTAGCCTCCATCTATCCTCATTTCCTTGTGCGTTCATTTTCCCCAACTCCTCCTTCCCAATGGCTGCAAACCAAAACTTAGATCCAATTTCGAAATTTAAAAAAACCAAATCCAAAGTTAAAAATTTAAAATCCTCAGAAAAATCTAAAAAAATTATATGCTGTTGCTCTCGACAAGCGGAATTCAGTGGCGAAATTCGTTTTTCGAATCGGGTTATGGTTTGTCCAGAAATTTAAGAAAGATTCTCGGCCGTCCATTTGTGGTTGATCAACTTCGACTGATCAGTGATTCGCGGGTATGGATGGGTGGAGATCGATGAGAGTAACTCATCGGTGAGGTTCGTTTGGCTAGTTGATGGTTGGATCCTGGGCTAAATTTCGATTAGGGTTTTGTTTGAGGGGCGGCGGCTGTGCGTTTGTGGATCGATTTGGGGGTCGGCGGCCGACATAGAGGTGGCGGTAGGGGGTAGCGAGGTCGAGGTTGGCTCCTGGCGTGGCGCGGCGGCGGTGGTGAGGGGGCGCGTGCTCGAGATTTTCCCGCGGCGCTGGGTTGTATCTTGTAGGGTTTCGGTCGCATTGTTTTCTGTAGCGTGAAGGAGAGATGGTAGCTGCTGGACGACGTGGCATTGATTAAGGGTGAGAACTATTTTCTTTTATTTATTTAAATTTTGATTTCAATTCGTGAATTTATCACAACTTTTGCATACGGACCCAGTTTTAAACGCGATTATTTTTGTTAGGATCATAATAAAATTCCGGACTTGATGACGCTGGTTAGGATGAATTCTGAGACGGTCAAATTTTTGGGTTTAAATTGGATTTAAATTCAATTTAAATTCAAAAGGTGAGTGTTTTAACCCACTCACAACTTCTAAGTTATCTTATGTTTGTTAAATTGATTTTAGATATGAGTAGAAATTTATTTATGACTGTTTGGCATGTTTTATTCATTATCTCTGTTAAATCGCATTTACTTAATTTAACTTTTAATTAATTTTATTACTGCATATAAATTTACAGTTAAATTTATTTATTTTGCATAAAACTGCTAGTTAAACAGTTATTAAATTTATTTGAATATAAACTGTTAGTTAATACATGTTATTTATTACCAGTATAATTTATATACTCTATATCGATGATTGTTTAAATTGGATGATGATTGCAAATAATGGTTGATGATTGATATTTGGATGAATGGATGTTATATTTATATTGTATAAACTTCAAGTCATCATGCATTTTCATTTCATTCGGGATTGCGGTTTGAAATGATATACAACCGCATTTTTATTTTAAATTGCGGATTGAAATGATAAACATCCGTATCACTTGACCATAGGGTAGAAAATTTTATACAGGCACCGCGGTATATATATAAAATATATTTTAAAATGTTTTTATGGTTTTGTAAAGCTATATATATATACATATATATATGGTTTATGGGATATTGAATTGGGTATATATATATATAGAAATTTTTGGTTTTGAAGCTTTGTATAAATTTGATTTGAAGTATAAAATAAAGTTTGATTTTTAAGATCAAATACGATTAAGAATTTATTTAAAATCTAATTTCTGGAGTTTTTATGACTTAAATGAGAATAAGATTTGGAAGATGAATATTAAGTTAAATTGAAATTTAATAAAAATTAAAAAATTTAAGGGATATGATTTTTATAACTTGATTTTTTTGTAAAGTGGTTTAAATGTATATCAGGTTGATAAAATGAATATATCCAGTTTAATAAATTGAAAGATCTTCCAATTATGTGAAGTTAAAGGTTTTACTTAAATTATATTGAATTCATTAAGTAAACAGTTCAAGTCTAAATAATAAGTAATTGAATTTGATATATATGGGTTTGTCAAATGAGTTTGTTTTTGAAATGGTGAAATATTTAAAGCTTTGAAACATGAGAATTAAAATGGTATTTGGAAGTTTAAATCGATATTTGGAATTGATTTGTGAAATGTAAAGAAGCTATTTGTTTTATAAAAGAAATTTAATATTTAACCATTTGAGAGATGGAAATTTGTTTCAAAGTTATGATTTTCAAGGTAGTATAATTTGGAAATATTATATTCCAGAGTTTTGATTTCTAAATATTTTACTTTGAAAACCCAATGAGTTTGGAAAGAATATATATTGGAAAATAAAATGACATTATATTGGTTTGGGCCTAAATGATATCGTATTGATTTGGGGTTTTAAAAATATAAATGATATCGTATTTATATGGGTTTAAAATGGATATTTTATTCTGGTTTTAAAGTATAATTATTTTAAATGACCGCGTTGTTATAATAACGTTTGGTTGTTGAAGAGACCGGGATCGGAAGTTGTCATACTCTCTGCCAACTCCGAAAACCACTTTAACAACTGTGTACGCGGTGGAGATTCCAGAATGAAGTAGGTTGGTGGAGGCGTTTCCTGCAAGGTAAATACGTGGACCCGACTCCCGTGAGTTGGCATAAGGTGGCTAAAACAGGAGCGATTCTCGGGCCAATGAGGTCATTCCTCTGATCGAACGCACTCCTTGGATACTATACTCTGACTTTGGATTGATTCGGTGGCCACTATTGATTTCTTTGATTTGGGGGTGTTAGTTCGAGGTGGGCGGTAGCTGCGGCTACGCGTTACCACCAGCCCGGATAGCAATTGGTATATCTACACTGGCATTGCCTAGTTGTGCCGTGTCACCTACCCTATCGAGCCTTGTACGAGTTTGGATTTTTCCCGTAGCCCGTGTGGTATCCTCTGGTGGCTTCCCGATCAGGAGGGACTATGATATTGGATGGACTACTGGGACTATTACGTGTTAAGGTGGAAAATGTAAAGCCTTAATGCTATTTAAAAGTATGTTTATTTTACTATAGACACTATTATAATAGCGAAATATACTACATAGTAAATAGTTTAACGGATCCTTAAGAGATGTAAATCCCGAGCATCTTTTGAGTTACTGCACTCATATTTATTTCTGTTAATTTAACTTACATAAGATACTTTAGTTCTGACTCGAGTGTTTTGTCTTTTCAATTCGCTCGGGTCAGTCCGAGCATTTCAGGATTTGAAGATTTAGCTCTGGAGGACGAAGACGAAGATTTGTATTACTATTATCTAGTATATTTTTCAACTACACCATTTAATTCCGCTGCATTGTTATTGGTATGTGTAACTCTGATATGTGTTATATAAATATAATCAAATGTTTTTTTAAACAGCTTCATGAACTATATATTTGATTATTATATTTTATCCTTCCGCTGTGAGATTCTATTTTGTTATTTTCTTCCTTGTTTTTCTTATTTACCTCATAACAATCCGCCCTTACGTATGGTTTGAATTGGCACGTGTGTCTGTTTAAATCGTGCGAAAAGGTGAGATGTTACATCTGGTATCAGAGCTTTGGTTTAGCGATAAACCTTTGCTTTGTGGGGTTTGACTCTTTGTCAATAGGGTAGTAATACCCTATGGGAGTCGCTGAGTGTATATATATAAGAGAGCGTATTTGTTAGTGTTATAAAAAGATTTTAATATTGTGTTAATCTGTTCCGTTTTGTATTTATAAGTTTTGGTTGGTGCATGGGACGCTGTGACATCAATAGGGATTTCTAAACACTTAATATGACAGACTGATATAATATTTGTTTTTAATATAGGTGAATGAAATAATTTTGCCTATTATATTTTCTATATATAAAATAAAAAATTTCAAATGGTATCAATATTTGGCTGCAATAGATTGGTTGTTAGGTAATAAAGTGTATAAATAATAATAGAAATAAGATTGAAAAATAAAATAAATGAAATTTCTTTCGAATAAATTTTGGAATATAATAATAATATTTTAAAAGTATTTTTCTGATATGAGTATTTCAATACAATTTGAAAGAATTGCTTTAAAAGAAACTTTGAAAAGAAGTAAGTTCTGTACTACTCTCTCTGTCGTTGGAAAATAATTTCGGTGATGAGTGCACGCATCATCGACATTCATTTTCGAGTTTCGAAGTGGGAAAGCCACTGTAGTAATTTACTACAGAATTGTTAAGAAAATTTTATCATTTTAATTATAATTGGATATATAGGTTAAGTGTAGATATCTATCTATTATTTTAAATTATTTAAAATTAAGCCCGGTATTTGGTTCTTAAGTTCCAGTTAATTAATAGTACAATTAAGTGTAGCAAATTTGAACCTTTAAGTAAAGTAAAATTTTAGTACAATAGGAAAAGAAGTAATGTAAATAAAACGATTGTAAACTTTAGTAAATGGATAAAAAGGAAATTCTTTATAAGAATTGATGTCATAAGGTTACAAATTTGGTGTAATTAAAATGTTACTATTATTAAATGTAATAGAAATATAAGCATTAAATATAGTGGATTAAAATTTGGTGTAATTAAAATGTTCTTTATAAGCATTAAAATGTTACTATTATTAAATGTAGTGGATTAAAATTGGTTAAAATTTATAAGTTTTGTAATTTAATTTAGTAGAAAATTTTAAATTATAAACAAATATTGAAATAAACGCTAAATTAAATTATGTAAATGGTGACTTAAGACCTATTTATAGAAATTGGAATAAAATCCAAATGAATTAAGTAGAAAAAGGATTCTTACCTGGATATAAAATTTAATATGAGAAATTAATGAAATGTTAAATTGATTTAATGCAATAAAAGATTGTAAACGGTAATTGGAATAAATTAAGGAATCATATTAGTGCAAGTTAATAATTTACGACTTGATTGAGATTCCAATTCAATAAAATCATTTAAATTTTATGATTTGATTTTTAATGGAATATGAGAAAAACAAATGTAAGGATTTGATTAGTATATATGTTATTTGTTCAGGGTATTGAATAAAATTGGGAATCCAATTATAATTAACGATAATAACGTTGGTATTAGTTAATAAATAAATTTCAATGCAATACCCATAAATGAATGGAATGAAATGAATGTATACTAGGTTATTTATGAAATAGAAGAAAAGAAGAATAAATATCGAATTGATTTATGAATAAATATATATTGAATAGTAATGAAACGTAAAGTAAATGACGATTGTATAAAATCAATACAAGTTGGTAATTTATAAACTTTAATGAACATTTCAATTTAATAGATTTATTCAAATGTAGGACTTAGTTATAAGCGTAGAGTTATGGGTATGATAACAATTATTATAAATTGCCTAATTAAGTGGCATGTTGAAATGGATGATTTAATTGGAATTTATATTTAACTTAGATGAAAATATTTAAGGCTTACAATAACAGAAATTTAGGTAGTAAGGTTTGAGCAACATGATAAGTAGTAACTAAAATAAGGGAATAGCATTAATAAATAAATTTGGAACAAATAGGATATAGAGAAATAAATGTAAGGATTTAATATATTAATTTATGTTGGTTTATGATAACGTTACTTGGTGATTAATTATAGAGTAACGGAAGTGTGAACGTAAAATAATGAATGAATAGATTTATGGTAGGACATAATTTGTGCATTTGGGAATTTAAATCCAAAGATTTATTTTATTTGAGGAAATAATACGTATTAAATTTCAATTTGATGTAATCAATGCAAATCTAGTAATTAAAAATAAATTGTAAGTTGGTGATTTAGGATGAATGTGAGATAATTGTAAAATTTAACCATTCATATAATTTATTTTGTTTTGTTAATATGAATTGGCCAATAAAGGGAAATTTGTATAATATGAAGCATGCATGAGAAATGCATTTTAATTCAAATGTTATGTTTACCCATTTAATGTATTTACTGAATAACAAAATTTTAAAATCAATAAACGAAATTTATTGATGTTTCAACTTTAATTAATAACAATTAACGTGGGATCAATTACAGTTAATTGACTAAAATTGTTGCAGTTAGGGTAGATTTGTTTCGGAATTTAAGATAGTTAATTTTATAAGTTGAAATTTATGATAAGCCTATTGGCTATATGAAAATTCATTGATTTAAAAAATAAAAGGCAAGATTTATTAATATGATTTAGTGCAGAGTTCAATAAATGAATTTATTGCAACTAAATGAAATTCAATATTTAATATTTCGTAAATTGAGACTTGATGGAATAATAATTAATTTATTTAACTAAATGGAAATTTGAGGATTTTATTTATAATTTTGTGAATTTAATGAAGTTAATTATTAAAAGTGAGATTAACATTTGACTTTGATGAATTTGGCCTCTCTATATTGACATTAAAATTTGTTAAAATCATTATAAGCATTTGAGAAATATAAAGATGATAAAATTGTCAATTCTAGAGTTTAAAATATAAGATTTGATTTAATAAATTTATTTAATTAATATAAAAATAGCCATTTTGGTCACGGACTCGGATTTTGACGAAACCAGTTTCATCGGATCCGTAACCGTGAATTATTGTAGGGTTTCAAGTTTCATAGTGATCGGACTTGTCGTTTGATCGTACGAACGTGAAACGCCTTGAAATCGATTTAATTGAAATCAATATGAAAATATTGATTTGAGAATAACTTCTTCATACGATCGAATTTGAACGTGAAACTTTTTCCATCGCGTTCGGAATATTTTTAAATACCTAATTTGATATATGGGTTTAACCAATTTCGTTCCGGAGTCAGAACGGGCTTTTTGGGCCACGTTAGCGATAGCACGTATATCTATCAACCCGATCCATCTACTCTATGTCTAACCTATCTATATAAACCCAATTATAAACCCTAGCCTCCATCTATCCTCATTTCTTTGTGCGTTCATTTTCCCCAAATCCTCCTTCCCAATGGCTGCAAACCAAAACTTAGATCCAATTTCAAAATTTAAAAAAATCAAATCCAAAGTTAAAAATTTAAAATCCTCAGAAAAATCTAAAAAAATTATATGTTGTTGCTCTCGACAAGCGGAATTCAGTGGCCAAATTCGTTTTTCGAATCGGGTTATGGTTTGTCCAGAAATTTAAGAAAGATTCTCGGCCTCCATTCGTGGTTGATCAACTTCGACCGATCGGTGATTCGCGGGTATGGATGGGTGGAGATCGATGAGAGTAACTCATTGGTAAGGTTCATTTGGCTAGTTGATGGTTGGATCCTGGGATGGTGAGGGGGCGCATGCTCGAGATTTTCCCGCGGCGCTGGGTTGTATCTTGTAGGGTTTCGATCGTGTTGTTTTCTATAGCGTAAAGGAGAGATGGTAGCTGCTGGACGACGTGGCATTGATTAAGGGTGAGAACTGTTTTCTTTTATTTATTTAAATTTTGATTTCAATTCGTGAATTTATCATAACTTTTGCATACGGACCCAGTTTTATACGCGATTTTTTTTGTTAGGATCATAATAAAATTCCGGACTTGATGACGCCGGTTAGGACGAATTCTGAGACGGTCAAATTTTTGGGTTTAAATTGGATTTAAATTCAATTTAAATTCAAAAGGTGAGTGTTTTAACCCACTCACAACTTCCAAGTTATCTTATGTTTGTTAAATTGATTTTAGATATGAGTAGAAATTTATTTATGACTGTTTGGCATGTTTTATTCATTATCTCTGTTAAATCGCATTTACTTAATTTAACTGTTAATTAATTTTATTACTGCATATAAATTTACAGTTAAATTTATTTATTTTGCATAAAACTGCTAGTTAAACAGTTATTAAATTTATTTGAGTATAAACTATTAGTTAATACATGTTATTTATTACCAGTATAATTTATATACTCTATATCGATGATTGTTTAAATTGGATGATGATTGCAAATAATGGTTGATGATTGATATTTGGATGAATGGATGCTATATTTATATTGTATAAACTTCAAGTCATCATGCATTTTCATTTCATTCGGGATTGCGGTTTGAAATGATATACAACCGCATTTTTATTTTAAATTGCGGATTGAAATGATAAACATCCGTAACACTTGAACATAGGATAGAAAATTTTATACAGGCACCGCAGTATATATATAAAATATATTTTGAAATGTTTTTATGGTTTTGTAAAGCTATATATATGGTTTTTGGGATAATGAATTGGGTATTTATATATAGCTATAGAAATTTTCGGTTTTGAAGCTTTGTATAAATTTGATTTGAAGTATAAAATAAAGTTTGATTTTTAAGATCAAATACGATTGAGCATTTATTTAAAATCTAATTTCTGGAGTTTTTATGACTTAAATGAATAAGATTTGGAAGATGAATATTAAGTTAAATTGAAATTTAATAAAAATTAAAATTTTTGAGGGATATGATTTTTATAACTTGATTTTTTTGTAAAGTGATTTAAATGAATATCAAGTTGATAAAATGAATATATCCAGTTTAATCAATTGAAAGATTTTCCAATTATGTGAAGTTAAAGGTTTTACTTAAATTATATTGAATTCATTAAGTAAACAGTTCAAGTCTAAATAATAAGTAATTGAATTTGATATATATGGGTTTGTCAAATGAGTTTGTTTTTGAAATGGTGAAATATTTAAAGCTTTGAAACATAAGAACTAAAATGGTATTTGGAAGTTTAAATCGATATTTGGAATTTATTTGTGAAATGTAAAGAAGCTATTTTGTTTTATAAAAGAAATTTAATATTTAACCATTTGAGAGATGGAAATTTGTTTCAAAGTTATGATTTTCAAGGTAGTATAATTTGGAAATATTATATTCCAGAGTTTTGATTTCTAAATATTTTACTTTGAAAACCCTATGAGTTTGGAAAGAATATATATTGGAAAATAAAATGACATTATATTGGTTTGGGCCTAAATGATATCGTATTGATTTGGGGTTTTAAAAATATAAACGATATCGTATTTATATGGGTTTAAAATGGATATTTTATTCTGGTTTTAAAGTATAAATATTTTAAATGACCGCGGTGTTATAATAACGTTTGGTTGTTGAAGAGACCGGGATCAGAAGTTGTCATACTCTCTGCCAACTCCGAAAACCACTTTAACGACCGTGTACGCGGTGGAGATTCCAGAATGAAGTAGGTTGGTGGAGGTGTTTCCTGCAAGGTAAATACGTGGACCCGACTCCCGTGAGTTGGCATAAGGTGGCTAAAACAGGAGCGATTCTCGGGCCAATGAGGTCATTCCTCTGATCGAACGCACTCCTTGGATACTATACTCTGACTTTGGATTGATTCGGTGGCCACTATTGATTTCTTTGATTTGGGGGTGTTAGTTCGAGGTGGGCGGTAGCTGCGGCTACGCGTTACCACCAGCCCGGATAGCAATTGGTATATCTACCCTGGCATTGCCTACTTGTGCCGTGTCACCTACCCTATCGAGCCTTGTACGAGTTTGGATTTCTCCCGTAGCCCGTGTGGTATCCTCTGGTGGCTTCCCGATCAGGAGGGACTATGATATTGGATGGACTACTGGGACTATTACGTGCTAAGGTGGAAAATGTAAAGCCTTAATGCTATTTAAAAGTATGTTTATTTTACTATAGACACTATTATAATAGCGAAATATACTACATAGTAAATAGTTTAACGGATCCTTAAGAGATGTAAATCCCGAGCATCTTTTGAGTTACTGCACTCATATTTATTTCTGTTAATTTAACTTACATAAGATCCTTTAGTTCTGACTTGAGTGTTTTGTCTTTTCAATTCGCTCGGGTCAGTCCGAGCGTTTCAGGATTTGAAGATTTAGCTCTGGAGGACGAAGACGAAGATTTGTATTACTATTATCTAGTATATTTTTCAACTACACCATTTAATTCCGCTGCATTGTTATTGGTATGTGTAACTCTGATATGTGTTAATAAATATAACCAAATGTTTTTTTTTTAAACAGCTTCATGAACTGTATATTTGATTATTATATTTTATCCTTCCGTTGTGAGATTCTATTTTGTTATTTTCTTCCTTGTTTTTCTTATTTATCCCATAACAATCCGCCCTTACGTATGGTTTGAATTGGCACGTGTGTCTGTTTAAATCATGCGAAAAGGTGGGATGTTATACATATTAAATTAAATATATATCTAAAATCATCGTTTTTGAAAAAAATAACATATCTACATAATATACTTTATATAATAGTTACAGATATGCTACCTAACACAAACACATACTTTAAACAAATATATTTCTAAATAAGCTAAAATATACACAACAGGTTGAACCCATGTCAACAACTTTACTAAACACTTAACTTATATTATTATGCAAATAATAGGTTATATGATTTACATACTTGATTCTATATGCATAATAAAATAAACTGTAAGCTTTTCATATTATGTTGTAAGCCTATATATGCATGCACTATATAACTATATGCTGCTAATACAATTTTTATAGCTTAAGTAAACTTATAAAAACAATGTAACTAATATAATTACAGGATCATATAAAACTTATAGCTACCTATATTTTATTTCACTTTAATTTTATTTTATTTTATTTTTTATTTTTAAAACACACGTACACATTAAAAATCAACTTTTTATAAGTATACTGTTCGTACTATAACTTATAGATATAAAAACTTATAGATATAAAACAGCAAACCTATTTAAGAAAGATTAGATAACAGATTTATATACACTTATAGATATATATACCTTTAAATAAAAGAGAGGAGCAAGAGCAAAAGGCTGGATGCAGTGGTGATGGCCAATCTTGTGTGTAAAGGAAGGGAAGAAAGAAGGTCAGGATGGGTGGTTGGAGGGGCGCAGGCTTGTCGTGGTGGTGAAGAGCCGAGCACTTGATGAGTGAAACAATGGCAACAAAAGAAAATGCAAGAAGAAAATAAAAGAAAAAAAATTAAATTAAATGCGGCCATTACCTGAAGAGCAAGCTTTACGCGAGAGAAGAAGGCCAATTGATATTCAGTAGGGTATTGTGTATGTGTTTATATTTATTAGAGAAGTTGCGTTGATTAGGTGGAAACAAAAAAAATGGCAAGAGATAAAAATTTGTAACGGCTATATGAATTAGATTTAATTCCTATTATATAAAGAGAAGTAAATGAAAGCTTGAGTGAGATGAAAGTTTTACATGTGAATTTGCAAGGCAGCTTTAAATTCTTCCTTTTAAAAAGGCATGGTTGATTGATTTGCAAAACTAACGTATGGAATCAAAGGGGTGTATTTTAAAGGCAAGAGATAATTTAAAACGTACGCCCAAAAGTAACGTATTTAAATTTATTTGTTTCGTATCTAATTAATAAAATATACGCTAAAGAATATATCAGGAAATAACGTACCATTTATAACGCCAAATAAATTAAACAAGAACGGATATAAAACATACTAAATAAAACGTATAATTTATTTCATTTTTACAACATTATTTATTACTTAATTTAAAAGTATATAACCCATATAAGTAAAACAACAGCGAAATAAATGTTGTAAATATATATTTTGTATAAAAGATTTGAAGTTAGACTTTAGAATTTAGAATTTAAAATTTCAATTAATGTCAAAATTTAACCAAAATCTACCATTACAGAAATTGTTTATATTTATTTAAAATTGGGCAAATTAATTCAAGAAATTTTAAAAATTCAAACTCCTTTAAACAATTAAACACCTAGGTTTTAAAAATAAAATATATGCATAACATATCATGTTACACAAATTAGAACATGATTTTACAAACAAAAAAATATTATTTATATAAATTAAAATAAACAAATTTGTTAAATAAACAATTTACACACAATATTGTAAAAATCATAACTTTAACAATATTAATACGATTTCAATGAAACGAAAAACAGTATTCTTGAAATTAAATTTAGTTTCATAATGAAAGATAAAATTTCAAAAATTAAAATATTTAAATTTAAAATTTAAAAGTCAAAGTTTGACCTATTTGACCAAAAATCCCTTTTTTTTTGGAATTATTCCATTTATTCAGGTTTGGAATTATAATTCACACAAAAATCAAAATTTATATTTAGATAACAAAATTTATCCATTTCAATAAATAAAATAAAGTTTTTAAATCAGGAATTTCAGCTAAATAATAAAAATATAAAATTAAAATAAACACAAAATATAGGGTTGTTACATTAAATATCCAAAAATTCCGGGTTGTCACAAAATGAAGGGTCCATGTACATCGCACAACCTTTTGAAATTCATTTTTTTAAAGCGTAACCAAATTAACTTCATTAACTCAAATAATTTTCAGATTTATACGCATTTATGTTTTTATCTACACATAATAAAAAATTTATACTTACCTTAGAAATGAAAATGTTCAATTCAGTTTTCCCAAAATGATCTTTTATATCCATTAAAACACCTTTTTTGTTTAACACAAAACGTGGATTTCTTATATTAAATATACTAATAGCAATTAACGTCTTCTTTCCTTTTAATTGAAATATTTGAATTACATTAATTGCAATTACTTACAAAGTTAAATTTCAAAATAGACAACTAAAATGGATGAAAAATAGAACATTTGTTTATTTAAATACATCTATAAATTTTTTGTTTGTACCCTAGAGTAATAAATAACTTTGAAATATATTATTTTTCTATTCTTGTAATCAATCTATAAACTAAAACATAGTTCAAATAAACATATATTTCTTCCTTTAGAATCAATCATTCTTTCTTTATTTTAATGAAATTAAACCTACATTTACAAATGAAACAATTATTTTATTTGACGTAAATGTTCTTCTCATTAAATCAAAATTTCCTTATATTTTCAGAAAATATAAGCTACTTTTAATTACACCTATTAATTTATAATTTAGTATTCTCTCTCCTATTAATATAAAATTTCCGATTACATTAATTTTAGCTGGTTAAGTTTCAAAATGGACTAAATGAATGTAATGAGAGGTAGAACAATTACTTCCTATTTAATAGTAATATAAACATATTTATACATTATTGGATACAAATGGTAATTACACATTTCTTACTAAATAATATTTTCTCATCTCTACAATCAATCTTTCGGCTACCAAACATTTCAAATAAATAAACACATGTTCACTCCTTTACTAAACTTATTCATTTTTATTCTTTTATTATGATTTACGTTTCTACTACTAAATCAACAAATACCTTATGAAATTGTTAACATATGTTTCTTTCTTGTTATCCTCATTTTCTACAATTGATGCCTTTTCTTACATTAACCATGGTATTTAATTACATTAAATTCCAATTAATTATATTCTACTTCCAATAAATTGGTTTAATTGGATTTCAATCTTTTTATTCAATCAAACATTACTCTATGGACATAGTTAACCTTGGTTTGTATCTTATTATGTTAGTATTATTTAATTTCATCTTAATTTCCATTAACGCAATATTTAATTACATTTATTGCAATTTATTTCCAATTTAATTTCAACAAGTTAAACAAATAGGTAACAAATATCAATTATCACCTTTAGCTTAATTTAACAATATTTATAAGTTGATTGTCCACACCAATGTTGTAATTATTTACCCAACCCAAATTTTTTTCAATTACAATTTATTACATACTATTTCATTTGCTAATACAACATTTAAATTATCAATTACTCTTTTAATCTAATTATCAATTAATACACACATTATTACAATTAATTTACAATCTATAATCAATTATAGCTTTTTAATCATTTTAATTAATTGGAATTGCATTTAAAGCAGTTGTCAATTACCTTAAATTAGTACTATTGCATTTCATTCTAGTTATGTTCTTACTATTAAATCACAAATTTTTTCTTCCAACATTAAATCACAAACCTTATTAAATTTAATAAATTTAATTATTGAAAATTACAGATTGCTACCTCTATAGACATAGTTAACATTTGTTTACATCTTATTGTATTAATATTCTATAATTATCATCTTTTATTATATTAGTTGCAATATTTCAATTATATTGAATATTTATCGATTTTCACATTAATTATAGTTTAAAGTCCCAATAAGTTCATTTATCTCAGGTTCACTCTTTTTTATTAAATAAATTATTTCCTTAAGAATATAGTTGACATTCTTGTACATTTTATTACCTTCATATTTTTATCGTTTAATTCATATTTGGTAATATTTAATTACATTTAATTGCAATTTACTTCCAACTTAATTCAACATATTAATTAAATTGGTAACAAATAACACTTGTTACCTTTTCTTAATTTAATCGCATTTATAAGTTTGTTATCTACACACAAATGTTATAACTACTAACACAACACAAATTTTATCCAATTTTAATTTATTACATATTATTTCAAAAATTAATTTAACATTTAAATTTATTTCCTTATTTTAAATTTATAACCAATTATAACTTGCAATTATTACAATTATTGAGATTACATTCAAATAGTCATCTATTACATTAATTTACATTATTAAACTTCATTCTAATTAGTTTTCTCATTCCTACATCATAAATTTTATTTTCTTCCAACATTAAATTACAAAATCTTATTTAATTCAACTTTTTAATTATTGAAAAAAATGTGGGTCGTTACGAGGAGTTTCTTGGATTTGATAGTTTTCTATAGAAGGTTCATTAAAGATTTCTCGAATATTTCTTCTCATCTAACAAAGCTAACAAAGAAAGAGATTAAGTTTGTTTAGACATCCATGTGCGACTAAGCATTCAATGAGTTAAAAGAGAAATTAACAAGTGCTCTTGTCTTGACTATTCCAGATGGGAGTGAAGGATTAACAATGTACATAGATGCTTGTAAGACTGGGTTGGGAGTAGTTTTGATGTAAAATGGTAAAGTTATAGCGTATGAAAGTCATTAGTTGAAACCGCATGGAAGAATTTTGCCACGCATGATCTTGAGCTTTTGGCAGTAGTCCTCGCATTGAAAGTATGAAGGCACTACCTTTTGGGTGCAAAGTTTGAGTTATTTATGGATCACAAGTAATTAATGTATCTTTTACCCAAAAGGATTTGAACTTAAGGCAGCAAAGATGGGTGGAATTTCTTGTGTCTTATGACCTAGTGTGATAACCCGAATTTTGAAATATCTATTAATTGATAATTAATTGGGTTAATTAACAGAAATGCTGCTTCATAGGCTGAATAAATAGTATTCTATTGATTAAAAATATCAGAATATTATAAATGGATTTGAAACTATAATAATAGTTGAATTAAAATAATGAATCTTTTAGTAAATAAATAAATATGTAAATAGGTAGACGCAAAATTTATCTTATGATAGCTATTTTATTTTTATACATACTTTTATGAATGTAAATGAAACTTGGATTAGAAAATTCAAATTTATATTTTGAGAATAAAATTACAAACTAGTATGTACAGAAATTTGGATATTAACTAAGTATATAATTAGGTTCTCTATTATTATTTTTAAAAAAAAAGAGAAAATGGGGGTTGCATAAATAAAGAAGAAATGTGTTAATGGGATTATATATAAACATAAAAACACTAATGAAAACTTAGTCAAATTTATACATAAGTAAATAAGGACATAATTCATGTTAACATATAGAAAAGATTATATATATGCAAAATATAATTTAAGTTTAGACACTTGTAAACATTTAATTAACACTTTTGACAATTGTAATTATGACAACATGTGTGAACTTTGTATCATGCAAAAAAATTAACAAGTGGCAAATTAATCTTTAATCTAAAACAAAATTTTAATTTAATCACACATGTCTAAAAAATATATACAAAACTATGATTTTCAGTTCAATTCCTCTCCATTCTTTTGTTCTTCATCTTTTCAATCAAAAAAAATCAAAAATCAGGAAATGTCAAGGCAAACTAGAAGGAGAAATCTAAGCAGAATTTAACTAAAAAAAAGAAGAGAGAGAGCAAGCTAGCATGGAGATTCAAGGTTTAATTCAGCAATCAACTAATTAGTGAAATTCATCTAGATCCAAGATCAATTACTTTCCAAATTTTTGTTCAAGCTCTCTGTCTTCTTCTTATAAAGGTGACTAAACATTTTTATCTAAAGAATTAAACCTGTTAAATCTAAATGCATGCAACATTTACTTAAATTGAAATATGATATGTGATTGCTCGATTGATTAAACCATATTGCAGGTGTATTTGTATGTGAAAGTTGTTGTGCATGTCTGGAACAAAAAGTTTGCTCTGTTCTTTATTCTTAAGTTCTAAAAATTTAAAAGAAATCAACTACTCTTCCTCTGATTTGTTATGTGTTTTGATATTTAAACAAATATTGTTAGAAATAACAGGATTTAAGTTGTAAAAATATATTAAGCAGAAATTGGTGATAGTTTAACTGGTATGGGGATATTACAGTAAAAATCTTATTTTTTTTTCAAAATTTCAACCTTAAAGATTTGTTATTTCAGGATAAAAATCTGAATGATTATCAAGAACTAAGATTTTCAAAAGGTAGATCATGATTTTTAACGTTGTTAATCGCAAGTAATCGAGAGTTAGAAGATAAATGGGTTTTAAGCATTTGGAGTTGATCGAGATGGTGGGGAAGGGCGAAATCGATATTGAAGGGAGGGGAAAGGTTGCCGAAGCGGGAAAAATTGTCCGATGATTTTATCATCCATCGAGACATCGTCGACGCTTCGATTTAGGGTTTTAGGTCGATGATGGATTCTTGGCCAAAGCGGCCTCGCCAGTGTGTCGAGTTGAATCAGAGCTGTGCGAAAAGAAGTTGGTGAGCACGGCAAGGAACTGGATGAAGTTGAGGGTTCTCCGATGGTCAGAGGTGAAGGTTCGGCGAGGATTTCTAGTGATTGATTTTGTTTCAGGTGAGGTCGATAGTTCGATTTTGATTTTCGTGGTGGCTTGTATTTCTGAGTGGCCGATAGGTTAGAGAGGGTCGTAGTTGACAGGATAATGATCGGAGTGATGGTTGGTAACGAAGGGGTTGTTGTGCATGGTGCAAGAGAATCTGTGGTTTCAGGTTGATTATGTGATGAGGGAATGGTGGTGGGTCGAAGCCAATCATGGGAGATTTGGGTCATTGGCTCATGCCAGAACTCGGGTGGGTTTATGTGTTATGTCTGTTTGTAACTTGAACAAAACAAAAAATGAGAAGAAGAGGAAAGACTCGGGGTTGAGTGTGGGATTTCTCGGGATTTGCTCGAGTCAAATGATAAGAGATTGTCAAGTTAATGGTTAAGCAAAAAATCAAGTTTAAATTTCCTCAACTATTATTCTAAATAGTAACTGTTTAAAATCGGGTAATTTATTTTAACTTAATTAATAAAGTTCATTTTTAAGTTGTTTTAAACCTTAATTAATTATGTAAGTAAGAAGTAATTAAGGAAATAAAATGTTATATCATTAGTTAAACTTAAGATCTTGAATAAATTGAAGTTAATTAATCCAAAGTAATTAAGTGAGGATAAAGTTGATAAGTTATTAAAGAGGAATTAATTAATTAATGATTGAGAATTAATTAATTAAGGGAATATAAATTAATTAAAGGTTAATTACTTGGTAATTAGAGATTAGTTAATTACTAAATGATAAATTACTCAATGGAAGTAGTTGAGAATTAATTACTTTGAGTAATTAATTGAAGTATGGATCAAATAAGAAGATTGTTTTTTAGGGTTAATAAATTAATAAGTGTGATTAATTAAAAGATAATCAATCAATGTAAGGGATCAGAGGATAATTTAATTGAGTAATTAATTAAGGATTAATGTGAATGGGTGAAGGTTAATTAATTTTTTGTAATTAATTGAGAGTTAATTATTTATCATAATTAAAGGATAATTCGTTAAGGGTGATTAATTTAGATGGGAATTAATTAAGGAATAGTTAACTAATTTTTATTATTAATTAAAGGGAATTACTTAATGTAATTAAAGAATGATAAATCAAGGATGATTAATCGAGATGAATAATTAAAGTATTCATTAATTAATTAACGGGTTAATTAATTAATGTTAGTAATTGAGAATAATTACTCAAGGTTGATTAATGAATGTTTCAAATAAATTAAAGGCTAATTACAGAATGTTATTAGAAAGGATAATTAGGAAATGATTAATTAATGGATTGTAATTAATTGTTGTTAAGTAAGCAAGATTAAAAGTAATTAATTTTATTTAATTAGGAATGGGGTGACTAATTAATCTTGCTTATGAAAGATTGGTTGATATTTCTGATATGAAATGTTTGTGATATGATATGTTTGCCTTGAACAGAGATAATGTGGTTATCTATCGATAATGAATTGTTGTTTAAAAGTGACATTTTGTATTTAAGGATTGAATTGTGTTTCACTCGAATAATGTGGGTTTAGATGGTTTTGAATTCGAAGAGACCGGAGTCAGGTATTAGTAAATACCCGAAACCACTTCGATTCTTTATAGGTGAAATCAATAGGCTGGTATGGAATGATTTACGTGAATTGGACCATTTAATCTGATACTTAGAAATTGATGTATGAAATAAGTGATGTCTATGACAACTTGTGACGTTGTAAATTGATATGTAAAATCAATAGGCTGGTATGGAATGATTTAAGTGAATTGGACCATTTAATCTAAGTTTTGATACTTAGAAATTGATGTATGAAATAAGTGATGTCTATAACAACCTGTGACATTGTAAATTGATACAAGTTACCCCGAGCTTATATAAGTTGTATACTTTTGTATTCCTTGTTAGATGGGTTTACTCACGCTGGTTTCCAGCCTGACGCGGGTGTTACTTTGATGTGATACTTGGGTCAGACCGAGTATTATAGCTTTTCAGGCAAGGACGTTCGAGAGCTCGAGAGGTGACTGGATGGTAGGAACGTATGGAGTGTTTTCGCTCTGATATATTGTTGTATATCTTAGATATGGTTGTATCTGTCCAGTATTTGTGTATTTGAGTAACTCTGATATATTAAAGTGTAATCTGATAAGTATAGTTTTCTTTTGTATAACTGTTATTATTTATTATTATATTTTATCCGCTGCGATTGTGAGATGTTGGTGTTTCTGTTCTTCTTTTTCTTCTATCTCTTTCTTCTTTTCCCTAACTATCTGGAATATTCAGGATCGAAAATTCTGGGTCGTTACACCTAGAGATTCTTTATACCCTTGAGAAAGCAAACGCCAGATGCGTTAAGTAGGAATGTGGCAACGATTGTAAATTTGGAAGTTAATCCAGTACTAGTGTAGAGGATTGCATATTTCCTAGAAGAAGACCCTAATCTAGCTCGGCTTAAGAAGAATGTTGAAAATGGAATTGATTCTAGTTTTTAGATTGACTTTCGAGGCATTTTAAAAATGAATGGATGGATTAGTGTGTAAGACATTAATGGAATTAGACAAGATGTGCTGAAAGAGTGCCACGGGAGTAACTAAAATGACTTAGAATGTGAAGAACACCTTTTGGTGGAAAGGGATGAAGGGAGACAATTCGATTTTCACAAGTCGATGTGTGAATTGTCAACAAGTCAAGAGTGATCAACAGAAGGCCATTGGGCTGCTCCAACCATTGGAAATACCAAGGTAGAAGTGGAAACAAGTAACCAAGGACTTTATCGATGGGTTGCCTGGAACAAGAAGAGGTAATGGTAAGGAATCTGGGTAATTGTGGATCAATTAACAAAGAGTTCCCACTTTATGATGGTGAAGTCTATTAGAACTACAGCTTCTTTAGCAGAGATTTATTTATAGGAGATCATTCGACTGCATGAAATTCCAGTAAGTATAGTCAGTGATCGAGATCCTATCTTCACCGATCGAATTTGAGGAGCAATGCAAGCCACTTTAGGAATAGATTACAATTTGAGCATAGCCTATAGCCCATAGACCGATGGACAAATTGAAAGGGTGAATCGAATTTTAGAGGATCTCTTGAGAGCATGTATTTTGGATTTTTAAGGTTCTTGGGAAGCCCATCTGCATTTGGTAGAGCTCTCTTATTACAACAGTTACCAAGCTAGCATTGGCATGGCACCCTAAGACGCTTTATATGGGTGGCCATGTAAATCACCTTCACGTTGGGTGAAGACCAGAGACCTTTTAGTTCTTGGACTAGAAATGATTTGAGAAGCATCGGAGAAAGTAGCTATGGTCAAGGAAATGACGAAAGAATCCTATGATCGTCAAAAAAGTTATGTTGGTCAGCGGAGAAGGGACTTTGAGTTTGCGGTTAGGGATTTGGAATTGTGAAAGTTTCACCGATGAAAGGAGCTATTAGATTCAGAAGAACATGCAAGCTAGCACCTACATTCATTGGACAATTTAGAATCCTTAAGAGAATTGGATCGTTGGCCTACATGGTAGAATTGCCTAAAAGATAATTAGAAGTCTATAATATTTTCCGTTTATCTCATCTGAAAAAGCATGTTTAGGATTCGTCGCTGATTGTAGAAACACTTGTTCAGGAAGATTTAGAAAAGAGTTGAATTTGATGGTAGCCCGACATCCAGTTCATATTTTATACCAAAATGAAAGGAGATTGAGAAACAAGGTGGTTAAGCTTGTGAAGGTTTGGTGGAATGATGATCCTCATGATTGTACTTGGGAGACTAAAGATCATATTAGAGAAACTTATCCTGATGTAATGTCAGGTTAGTTGTTTGTTGCTTGAATGCACTATGTATGTTCTTTTATAGACTAGTTGCTTTGATTGTTATATGAATTTCTTTGTACAATACATACATTTTGAATTATTGTTTGTGTATTAATTTCGAGGACAAAATTCTCCTATGGTGGGGATGTAACGACTCATAAATTAATTGTTATGTATTTAAATATTTAAATAAATTTTAAATATTTCAATAATAGATTATAATAATCAAATAAACATGTTTTAAATATTAATTAATAATATTAAAATCATTTTAAAATTTAGTCCACCAAAATAGATAGTTCAAATAAAAATAGAAAATGTGACCGAAGAACGTTTTCTAAAATTTTAACTTTTGGGCTTCAAAAAGTCATCAGAAACATTGTACACAATTCTATATCACTCATATGCACATGCATACAATGCATATATGTCATGTGATAGTTCATTGATAGTGTTAAAATAAATGAACCATGTTAGAATAAAATAAAACAAGATCATACTTAAAGAAATATAAAATAAAACCTAAGTAACCTAAAGGAGAGCTTCCCCATAACCTAAGCTAGCTAGGTGAGTACAAAGCATGGTGAAATGGGGAGGGGGGTCCAAGAGGGTGCATGTGCACCTATGGGTATGGTGAGGCACGGCCTTCATGTCTTATGACAACAAATATTATATTTTAATGTTTTAGTTTAATTAAATTTACACTTTACACTTTGCCTATAAATACCATAACACACACTTTGTTCTAACTTTACACATTCATTTACATACACACTTCTGTCTTCTTCATGTTCATGAACACTTCCATAGCTTCCAATAGAGATTCCAAAATTAAAACTAGTGAATACACTACCAAACATCAATTTAAACACCATGTAAAACAGAATCCAAGGCCATCTCCATCTCATAGCTCCAAGGCTGAGCTAATTTCACCCTAAGAGATCACATAAGTGCATAAATTTGAGTTAAGGAAATTTGCTTAGCGCTTAGGCAAGTTCGGTGAAAGTTAGTAAGCATTGCGGTGAGTAAAGCTATTACCTTTGAACCACAAAATTTTAAACTATATGCATGCCCATACTTGTAGCTATATATGCTTATTGTAAATGTAATGATGGTTCGGTGGATGGTTTAGTTTGTTGCTTGAAATATAGCCGCATTTGAAAGCTCGTAAGCGATTCATTGGTTATATGGGAATCTAGTAGTAAAACTAATGTCGTTTTTATTAAATGCTTCATATATGTTATGTTATTGTAAATCATCATATATTTATGATCATACTTTTATTATGTGATACGTGGTTATGTTGCAAATGTCATGTGCTCGAATTCCAAACTGCATGTACAGCGATAGTCGTTATATCGACACTTTCGAAAAATCACCTTTTATGGAAACCATTTGGTTTCATTATCGTGCTTGGAATTATTTAACAATTAAGCAAGTTTTTAATAAATGGTATGTTCAAAAACAAATAATTATGTCAATAACGATCATTTAATTTAATTAATTAATTAATTAATTATTTAATTAATAAGGATTAAAGTCAACTAATTAACTTATTAATGAGGTGTTTTAAATTTAACTAATTACTTAGTTAATAATGTTTTAATTTTAATTAGTCATTTTGTTTAATGATGTTTAAGGATAATTAATCTTTGGATATGATGGATTAAGATTAATTTATTTATTAATTAATGATATTTTAAAATTAATTAACCCTTTCTAATTATTGACTTTTAAAGGATAGTAAATCTGTTTGACCTTGAGTAAATATTTCTTAAATAAGGTTTAAATTATTTTATCATTTGTAAATAATGATATTAATTATTATTTAATTAATTATATTATTATTTAATTGAATTCAAGAAGATTTAATGGTAATTTTCCCATTTTTATAAGGGCATTGAAGTGAATTTACCAACTTAATTAATGAAGTTTAAATTTGATTAATAAATATAATAAGGATGTTTTAAGTTGTGAAATCCTTTTTATAACGATGTTTCAAGATTATTGAACTCTTTTAAAAAGTGTTTTAATGCTAATACTTGTAATGTGAAGCCAAGTACAAATTCGGGTTTTTGAAAGAAAAGTTTGATTTGCTTATGGAAATGAATAATTTCTGTAAAGCGGTTCACTTATATAAAAATGATTTATTTTGATAATTAGCATTAAACAATGGAGAAGTAGACTTGTTGTTATTTTGAAAGGTAAGAATAATCATGAGACATGACTTTGAGGTAACACTACCTAGACTTGTTTGATATTCTTGTTAACCAGGAAATAATACAAGTTTGAATTCGATGAGTGGCGATTAGTATACAAGATTTAATTTCCATACGCGATCGTTTTATATCCTCGATAGTTGGTTTCTCAGCTATCGGTTACTTCATCTTCTTTATTATCGTCATTCAAAGACGATTTATTACTCCGTTGAGCATTGATATCCTTTGTTGGAAATGACTAAATCCAAAGCGCAAGCGGAAGTCAACCTATTTTGTGTTGCTCCCATTAGAGTATTTTCACATATCATCTACATCAGTTTCATTTATGCATTTTGTTGTGAAATATTCTGATTCTCGGTAAGGATTGGTGGGGTCCGGCTTGGTATTGTCTAAGAAGTGTCACGAAGTATATAAGCTTCTCAGAAGCAAATTACTAGAGGTGTAACGACCCGATATTTTCAACCATTCGCATCCGCACATGTCGGACTTTAGTTGTTCAAAATACCGCGTTGTAAATAAAGTTTGGAAAATCTCAGTATATATAGTAAATAAATAATCATAGGTCACAGACACAGAGTAAGAAATGCAGCGGAAGTAGAGAAAATAGTAGTTCATGAAGCCACTATCACATAGTCTCAAAATAAGTACGAATTACATAGTCTTAAAACCAATATAGTTTGAAATAACCATAGAAAATCCCAAATTCATCTGTCTCAATTACATAGGCTAAGATAAAAGACTAAATAGAAAAGTAGACAGCAGCTTGATAAAGATGATCTCCAGCAGTCCTAGCTCCAGGAAATGAAGTCCGAACTGATACTCAGGCTGATCCGAGCGTAAGAAATAAACACAAACACTCGAGTCAGGACATACATACTTATACAGTGCAAGCTAATTCAAGTGAACTGTAATCTAAAGGCAAGTAACTTAAAGGATGCTTGGTATCACCCATCCTCTAAGGATCCGTTAAACTATTTATTATGTAGTAATATTTCGCTATTATAATAGTGTCTATTTTAAAATAAACTTACTTTTAAATAGCGTTAAGGCTTTACATTTTCCACCTTAACACGTAATAGTCCCAGTAGCCCATCCAATATCATAGTCCCTCCTGATCGGGAAGCCACCAAAGGATACCACACGGGCTATGGGAGAAAACCAAACTCGTATACGGCTCGCTAGGGTAGGTGACACGGCACAACTAGACAATGCCAGGGTAGATATACCAATTACGCTTCCGGACCAGTGGTAGTGCGTAGCTGCTATTACCGCCCACCTCGAACAACACTCCCAAATCAAAGGTGTGCACCAAACAATCACAAAGTAATAGAATGACATACGAAGAAGTGCGTCCGATAAGAGGTGCTACCTCCACAGCCCGTCGATCGCTCCTGTTTTAGCCACCTTATGCCAACTCACGGGAAAAGGGTCCACGTATATACCCCAATAGAACATCATCACCATCCTACTTCATTCTGGAATCTCTCATTCACGGTTGTCAAAGTGGTTTTCGGTATCGACAGAGAGTATGCCCATATCTGATCCCGGTCTCTTCTATTACCGGATTTCAATGGAACTGGTCTCGTCCAATTCTGAGACTGTTCAAAAATTGACTATTTTCACTAGTCGATTTAATATTAAAATATTCAATTTTCACAAATTAACTTTTAATTCGATTTTAAAAGTTCTAAAATATCATTCTAACTTCAATATGATAAAATAAAATTTTACAAATCATTTTCAATCATATTTAACTCAATTTTCAATTATTTCCATAATTTAACATATTAAATTATCGATTTAATTATCCAATTAAATCCAATTATTCGAAATAAAATTTATTCGACTTATAAATTCACTTATTAATATTTAAAATAAATTAAATATTCAAATTTAAATTAATTAAAATTCTGGGTCGTTACATTTAACAACCAACGTTATTATTACCCGTGGTTATAAATTTCAAAATGATTAATATTAAATCAAAATACTTCATTTTAACTTTTAAAAGTGAAGTTTTTATATTTACAAATCACATATCCAAAAATCTCAATTTCAACCACTGCAATACTTAACAAGTGCAACTGTAGCCCTTTTCTTTATTCAGGTTTAGCTTTAAATTTCGCAACAACAGCACTTACCAAGTACTGCAATAGCCTTTAATTAATTTTAGCCTTTATTTATTTGCATCAACTACGACACTTACAAAGTGCGGTGATATCCCTTACAACAGAATCTAAGTAGATTAAATTTTTAAACTTCAATATATATTCAGCAATAATTTAATTTTAACCAATTTAACTTATAAAAACATATCTTTCACTTTGACATAGTCGTTTAAATTACTCAATAATTTATGATTTTTATAAAGTAAATTTCACAAATAAATATCAAACTTCTCAAGGCTTCGCTTATTTAAGTCAAATGCACAAATTTCTAGTCTTGGTATTCAAAATTTACTTTAACAATTAAGTTTAATTACCATTTCAAAATATAACTTATTTTCCAATTTATTTCTTAACTTACCCTTTTTCTCTTAAACCAAACTTCACTTTTCTAAGTTTAGTTATATTCAAATTTTTATTTTTATGCATTTAGTTTATTAACCATTTAATTCATAGAAAATTAAATAACACCTTATTTATCCATTTTAAATTCATTTATAATTTATTTACTTAACTTGAATTTCATTCCTTTACAAAAAACAAAATTCCAAAATAAATTTTTGTTTCAATTTTCAACTTAACCATTCATTTATTTATATATTTAACATGTATAAAATCACTAACAGTCATTTTCAATTCAATTTAAATTAAAATATTATAATATACAAATTTAAAAATACATAAAATTTCTAGAAAAATATATATAAATAACCACGGGTCTGTATAATATTTTCTAACCTAGGTCAAGTGATACGGATAATATATCATTTCAATCCATAATTTACAAAAATCCTGGTTCTATCATTTCAAACCCGCAATTCCAAGTTAAATAAATAAATAAATAATAATAAATATCGTTCAGGCTTATCATTTCATCCCATTACGATTCTACTCTATAGGAAACTTTCAGTGATAAATAGGAATAAATAAACAGTATAGTGGCATAAAATATAACAGCAAATAATATCATAGATGATGTGAAAATTTTATAACAGGGTTTTAACATCATAGAATTTAAATCACAAGCCAGTAAAATATAACATAATCATTCTACAATTTCACTTGTTATTAAATTACAATTCTATTTGTATGTTTGTCAAGCGTGAATACTCACTTCTACGACGCTGAAGGTTAGATTCGAAATGATATCCACACCGGAACAAACATACAGAAGGCACGATCAAATTTTAGCGGAGTCGATGATCAGATTCAAACCTTGAAACATAACGAACAAAACTAATTATGCGAATTAAATTACGATCATATCAAATTTAATAAAGCAAAACTAAAAAGCTAGATTGAATAAAATGATATGATTAACCAATAACTCGGTTCCTTCACCACACGATTTAACCCACACCTCAAGTCTCGGCTATTTACCATATTCAAGGTTAGAGAAGCACGTACGCAGGGGGATGCTGAGGTATATAGGCTGAGATTTAATTAAGCACAGGTGGCGCATGCATTAATATATAAAAAAAAATATTTATAGCCCAAAACACGCAAGCAGTAGGAGATTGGAAAATTTAGGCTGGGGTTAAAACTCAAAAGTGGTGGGGGGCCGAGTACTTGGTGTAGAAAAACAATGGACAAAAGAAACACAAGAAAAAGAAAAAGAAAGAAAATAAATAAAAGAAGGAAGAAAATTTTTGCAGCCATTACCTGAAGCAGAGAGCTCACGCAAGAGAAGGATGAAAACAATTTGAAGTGGTGATGGAATTTTGTACGTGACTAGTATTCAAAAGGGAGGTACTTGCATTGATTAGGTGAAAAAAGGCAAGGAAATACAATTTGATTTTTGAAATAGCTATACGAATTTATTACTATCAATTACAAAGAAGAAAAAGGAAAAGAGGATATCCACGGACGCAAATGACAAGGCAAGTAATCTTTGTTTGAAACAGCAAGATGAAATAAGGCATTTATTCCTATTAAATATAAGGAAGCAACGGAAAGGGAATATTTTTACACGTGAATGGTAATGTACGGTTTCAATTGATTTTTATTAGCTGCGGTAAGAAATTAATGAGCGCGTGCTATATATGCAATAATTAATCGTAACATACGCCCAAATTTATAACAAAAGTAACGTATTGAAATTTTATTCGTTTCTTATTTATTCACTTTTTATATATTTAGTCAAATATACGCTAAAGAATATTTCATCAAATAACGCCCCATTCAACGCCAACTAAATAAAACGAGAACGGATATAAAAGTACCAATTTAAAAATTGTAATTAAATAGCTTATTTATACACTATTTATTACTAAAATTAAAATTTGATTTGTTTACATTCATTTGATTTATTTATCATTTAATTAAGAAACTGATGTATATACGTATAAAAGAACATAAAATTTTATTTCTTTTTACACAATATTTATTACTTAATTTGAAAAGTTTATAACCAATTTTAAAAAAAAACAAAAGCGGAACAGATGTTGTACATACAATTTGAATAAAAGTTTGGAAGAAGAAAAAAGTAGAAAAAAAGAGGAGGCCACTACAATATTCCTAGCCGTGAGAAATAAAAATGAGAGGAGATGTTTTTGCTTGAGAAATAAAGTGAGAAAACTCACGGCAATCAAGTGGAAGAAACGGTCAAGCAATCAATGTTTAAAACATCAAGAGAAAATGAAGGGATTTGATTCCTATTTAATAAAAAGAATAAGTGGAAAATGAGAACTCTTTCTATCTTCACGTGAATTGATAGGCTACATGTAAGGAATGGCTATGGATTTTGAGGAATAAGTTAAGGTAGGAAATAAATAAATGATTTCAAGAAAAAAAGGAAAAGAATTAAAGAAATAGTTTATTAAATTGAAACAAGGCTTAAAAATTTACACACAATACCACTAGCTTTGGAAAAATTTCTACCACACTTTAAAACAAATAAAAATCGGTGAATAAAATAAAACAAACTGAAATAAAGTGAAAAAGAAGATAAATAATTATATTTTAGGAAAATAGAAAGATAAATAAAGAAAATAGCTTAATTTATTGAAACTAGCTTAAGAAAATTGCAAACATAATCCACTTAACTTTGGGAAGTTATAACTCTTCTTAAAAATGGTTTAAAATAAATCTTTGAGAAACAACATAAAGTGAGAATGAGAATAAAATAAGTTTTTAATAAAAATATAAAAATAAATAAAGAATTTCTTAAATTAATTGAAGTTGGAAATTAGAAATTGTAAGCAAAATACAACTAACACTGGAAAATGTCAATTACACTTTTAAAAATGTTTTAAAACCAAAATATATACAAAACAAGATATTTTTCCACTGAAAACATAAATTTTAACGTTACATGACCAAATAAAATATTATTTATATAATTTAAATTAAACAATTTTGTTAAATACAGCAAATTAAACACAATAGTTAAAAAGACATAACTTTCACATTATAAATCATATTTCAACGAAACGAAAAGCGGTATTCTTAAAATTTTATTTACTTTCAAAATAAAAGATAAAATTCAAATTTTCAAACTTTTAAAATTTTAAATTTAAAAGTCAAAGTTTGACCATACTGAAAAATTCACTTTTCCAGAAAATATTCTATTAATTCATGTGTGGAATTCTAATCCACACCAATATTTATATTTTAAATAACAGAATTATCTAAATTAAATAAATAAAACATTTATTAAAAAATTTAGGTTGATATATAGATGGTTTGGATGGCAAGCAAAGTGAGGATAAATGCTAAGAAACAGAAAAGGCATAAGTTAAGAAGAAAGAAACGTATATATGTTTTATTCTTAAATGCAAATGAAAATGAGGAGTTTTGAAATGAGAAATAAATCTTCTTGTACATGATTTGCAAATGAGAAATACACGGCTAGGAAAAGTGTTTGTATGGCTAAGGCAAGAAATAAAGAGGCCATGTAGAAAATGGCAAGAAATCAAGCAATGACCTGATGGATTTAATTAATTTCTTTCCTTTGTATTAACAATTGTTCTTTATTATATTGAATTTGTTAAATGTGTACATTTATTATGATTGAATCCTCAAATAGATTCATTCAGATAAGTTTCATTCTTTTATATTACCTTATGAATAAAATATGCATTTCCACTTTAACATTCCTTCCTTATTTTGTTACAACGTTTATTTTTCTTCATATTAAATTACCAAAATTATTTCAACTTAACAATTTTAATTATTAAAAATTTATGGGTCGTTACACTCTCCCCTACTCAAAACTTTTCATCCTCGAAAAGGAAGAAGGTAGGGGAATAGAAACAACCTGAAAGAAAACTAAATTAAAACTCAAAATGGAATCATTAATCTAAACCATACAGATTCAGTTTTAAATTAATAATTGATTTCATCTATTTAATTTCACTTAAGTTAAATTGAACTATTTCAAATTTCATTATTCATCTTCCAATTATCTTAAAATAAAAGTTTCTAAAACCGTAAGTTTGAAAATCATTTGTTATACTCAAAAATGTGTTCAATAAATTAATTTCTTCTTTATTCCTAATTATAATTAAATTTATTTCTCTCAATATATTTTTATCATTTATGTTAAATATGTTTACACTTATTACAACTGCTTAAATTTATTCTTAGTTCCTTTAACATCATTTTATATTGTAAATTATTTCATCACCCTTTTATTCTATTTACCTCTGTTAATCTTTTTATAATTAGAATTTAAGTGTATAATATTTACTATAACCACTCAAATTTTATTTATAAAATCTTTTTATATTGTATATTATCCAATTACATTTTTAACTTCTGAAAATCAAGGTAATTTATATTTAAATGCAATTGAGTATTATACAAATAAAACTTTCAAATTCAATTATCTCAAGTTTGAATCATTTATTCAAAATTTTGATTTTCTTTTTATAATTGAAATTATTCCTCAAGATAAAATTTAAGAATTAAATTTCTGATTCCCTTCAAACCATTTAGAGATAAATAAATATATGTACATAATATGTCAAATCAAATTTAAATCATATATCTATATATTACAAATCAAGTCATATTTTAGAGATTCAATTCAATTAAATTCTCAAGGTAACACTGTAGCCAGACTACATAATGGACTCTTCAATACAAAACTCGAAAATGAATGTCGATGATGCTGCAGTCATCACCAAATTATTTCCCAACAACAAAGAGAATAGCACTAATTTTTAAACCTTTAAAATTCTTTGGAAACAAAAATCTATTCGAAAATAATTTAAATAATATATCCTTTTAAAACTTTAAACCCAAGGTTTGAAACCATCAGAAATTGAATTCTCAAGTTCTTGTTTTAAATTCATTTCTGTTTCCAAATTAATTTATAACCATTGTTTATACTTCACTTATTTATATGAGATAAAACTCATGGTTTACAAGACTATAAATAAAATCAAAGACTATTATCTCTTGACAACTAGTTAAATTAATTATAAAAATTCTGAAAATTATACTTATATATATAATATTAGATTTTTTTTTCCAAATATAGGAATAAATTTTTCAAAACAAGGATAGAGATTCAAATTTGATGGACTCAAATCAAAGAGAATTTTGATTTAAAGATAAGTTGGAATCAAACGATCCGATGATTAAATAACAGAATAAGGAGCCGGATAAGTTTATATAAATCACGGACAACCTTAATCGGGTTAACCGTGACTTAAAGAATAAGATCAATGTGGATTTTCTAGGGTAAATCTACATTTGTAACAACCCTATATTTTGGGATTATTTTTATTGTACATTTTATTTCTTTTAAATTGAATTTTCTGATTTAAAAACTTTATTTTATTTATTAAAAAGAATAAATTTTGTTATTTAAATATATTTTTTGATTATTATGTGAATTATATTTCCAAACTTGAATAAATTGAATATTTTCTAGAAATTGAATTTTTGGTGAATATGGTCAAACTTTGACTTTTAAACTTTAAATTTAAATATTTAAATTTTGAATTTTATCTTTTATTATGAAAATAGATTAAATTTCAAGGATATTGCTTTTTCGTTTCGTTGAAATCGAAGTTATATTGTGAAAAAGTTATGTTTTTTTCAATATTGGGTGTAAATTGTTTTATTTAACAATATTGTTTATTTTAAATTATATAAATAATCTTTTTATTTGTCATATCTTATTCAAATTTGTATTATATGTTATGTTACATATATTTTTGTCTTTTAAATATTTTTAAAGTGATGTTTGAATTTTTCTAAAGCTTATTGAATTTATTTTCAAATTTTAAAGCCTAGTTTCTATTTTCTTTGCTATTCTATTCATTTAAATTATTTTTAATTAAAATTTATTTATTTATTTTTGTGAATTCATTTTATTTTAGGTTCTTATCTTTATTTATAAATATTTTTCTAAGTCCATATAAATGTTTCCAAAGTTTATTCTATTTATTTCAAATTTTCTAGACTAGTTTACATTTCCTTTGTTATTTTCTTATTTTAGTCATATATAATTAATATTTATTTATTTATATTTGGTTTCTTTGTTATATTTTCGAATATTAACTGAATTTATAAGTATTTTCAGTTATTTAAATTTATAAAATGAAATTGGAGAAATTTGAAAACGTTTGTGGCTTTTTATTTCCTATGTCCTTTTATATTCTCACCATTTCACATTTCAACCATATCTTTTCATTCAATTTTCCATATCTCCTCATTTCTTCAGCCATATCTTTTCCCTCATCTTTCGCGTGAATTATTTCTTCTCAACTCTGAAAAAATAGTCAGCCCCTTCTTGTGAAAAAAGTTTGCTAAATTTTTATTTCTTTTTCATTATTTTCTTCTTGTTTGTTGATCTTTCACTTGCATTTGCTTCACATATATGCTAGGCCTTAGCTTCTCCTTCACCATGGCCGCCTCCTCCATCACCTGAACCACCCAACACCTCCAACAGTCTAGCCCTAAGCCATTGGCCATGCACCAATATTTGATCATACTCTACTAAAATCTACACAAACTTCACCCTATATGCCTAGCCGAGCACCATACATCACCATCACCTTCAACCACCCCCTTGGCCACCACCTACTCCACCTCCACTACCCTTAGAGGACCTGAAACCCTCTGCTACACCATCCTCCAGCCCACTACAGGGATGGTCGTGCTTGGTCTTGCTTGGGCCGACCCCAATGTTGCATTGAATCCATGTAGTTTGCCTTTGTAGTTGAAATCTATGCACCTATCTCTTTGTATCACCTTTGCCCCATCACCATACATGTTTGGCCGACCCTATGGAACCCAAAACCAGACCCAAACACACACTTTGGCCATGCTAACCTGACCTATGGTTGAAGCATTAGTGGTAGAAGGCAAGTGCAAGTGGTTTGGATATGATTTATGCATTTATTTCTACCATTGTTTAATCGTATTTTGGGTTGAAATCTTATGTTTGTTATATTGTTTTGTTTGAATATGTTCAAGGAAATTAATCTTCGTCGTGCTATCGTGCTTTTGAAGATCTCAGTTTGTGTGTTTCAATGGTCGTCTCCAGCTTATATGTGACGCCCCACCTCTATACCCACGCTAGCCAAGAACATTACGGTGAATGCTGTCAACTAGCACGGAGAATAAGGCTGTTGAGGAGCGACCATCCGTGTAATTGCTTTGCGCGAGCACCGATATGCCAGATAAAGAGCATGCAATTCTTCTCAAGTGGAAATCCGACATGTCGACACAAACTCAAAGCTACTACACAGTGGCTATAATATCTTCGGAAACAAATATAGAAATAAACATAACATAAATCAGTCACAGATAATTCATATCACAAAGGCGGAAATAGATATGAATACAACACTAACACATGAAAGTGTATACCAGAGTAGTGGTCAAAAGGATCCACAATAATACAAAAGAATAGCAACACGTGCTATACAAAAGAATACAACTATGAGTCAATATCTCAGGTGTATACAACAAAAGCTACTACTAATGTAAGTAGTTAACCAAAAGATCATACGTAGACGGATAAGGAGTCAAGCAGGAGCACCTGAAAAATCTCGGTCTGACCCGAGTATTATTTAAGAAGAAAATAATAAACGGATCAGTCTAGCTATAAATATCAGATAAAGTGATATATAATAAGAGATATGACACAAACATATAATAATCACAATGCCAAGCTGTGATAAATAAGTAATTGAAAAATCAACAAGAGATTAATCAATATCACAATAATCTACTCAAGATAAAAAGGAATGTCATACTCCTAATTTCATTCACCAAGCCACAATAAATGACATATATATCAATGCCCATCGTAAAAGTTGGTGAAACACAAATTCCAGAAATCAACACATGAAATCCAGAAATCACAATAAAAAGGAACAACGACGTCGTACAGCGGGACATCCGATGAACCAAATTACAATAAAAAGGATGGCCAATCCCACAGACTGGACATCGACGTACCTAGAAAGACACGCCCCATGTACAGTCGAACATCGACACACCTAGAAAGATATGCTCCATGCTCTAGCATCGACGCACCTAGAAAGATACGCCCCATGCATAAATAAACATCGATGCACCTAGAAAGATACACCCCATGCATAAATAAACATCGATGCACCTAGAAAGATACACCCCATGTAATGTCTAACACCGATGCACCTAGAAAGATACACCCCATGCTAAGTCGAACATCGACGCACCTAGAAAGATACGCCCCATGTATAGACGAACATCGACGCACCTAGAAAGGTACACCCCATGTCCCGACTTATTGAGCCGATTGCTCCACGAAGTAAAGAAACATCGATGCACCTAGAAAGGTACACCCCATGCATAAATAAACATTGATGCACCTAAAAAGGTACGACCCATGTATAAACAAACATCGATGCACCTAGAAAGGTACACCCCATGCATAATAAAACATTAACGCACCTAAAAAGGTACGACCCATGTGAGAAGTGAGACGAAGCTCAATAAAATGAGGAACAGTCCTCCACATAAACAAAGAGACATCGCACATTGCTAGTCTAAACCACAAAGATGATCGTCATGATCAACGAGAAGTGTCAATTACAATAAGCTAGTAAATATATGAGCTTAGCTTCATGTCCCATAACCACTAGCTTAACTTAAATATTTACGAACAAATTGTAGATCTCCACTAGAAAATGTCACAAGTGGTTCAATCGAACAAGTCCAAAAATTAACCAACGAAGTAAACGCAAGCATTTCATACCACTTGTTTTACTAAGTCGTTTAATTAGATTTCTCATACGAGTGAGGTAAAGGTTTATATATACTAATAGATTGGAAATCGGTTTAAGAAAACGATCTTTGTATAAAATAGTGTTGAAATCATTTGAAGAAAGAGTTTTGATATTTACTACTAGTATAGAAAACCTTTATATTTTTAAAGTGACAAATCACAAGGAAGATTGTAGGAACAATCAATCACAAAGATTCACATTCAAAAATGTGAATAAAATCCAAAGAAATCGATATAAAATCCATCAAAGTGGATATATCTAAAATTCCCAAAGAAAAGGTCATCAAAGTCGATAATAAATGACAACAACAAAAGGGAGACAACACGAATCGATTAAAGTTGGATATTCAAACGGATTAGCAAAATAGGCTAATCTGGCAAAAATCATCAGGTCGGTCGACCGGACTCCCTGAGTCGGTCGACCGAACCAAAGGTTGGAAACCTCTCGGGACAGCAGGTCGGTCGACCGAACCCTGTACTCGGTCGACCGAACCTTAAAACAGAAAGTGCTTATGCACTTGGAAGCAGGTCGGTCGACCGGACCAGAGGGGTCGGTCGGCCGAACCTGTTTCCAGCCTCTTCCCTGCCTATAACAAATGTGGTTCAATCTTGACCAAATTGCATTTTCTCGAGCAACGGCGCTAAGGGATTATGCCAATCGACTACCCGGCCCTATATGCTCCTCGATGCATCACCAAAAACATGTTCAAACATAGAAGTTAGGATTTTTAACGAATTGAACTCAAAACACTAAAAATTGGAATATACACCAATTCAATCCAAACCAAAAGCAAATACACACGAATAAGTGTTAGGAATTCATACCTAACATTCGAAGATAATTCATAGACTTAGATGTGAGATTTAAAAATCTCACCTTTGAACCCAAACGAATGAACAAGATGCAATGAAGCAATGGCAAGAACAAGCACTCTTCAATTCCAACTCAACAAGCTTGAATCTAAGCTTAAAAGAGAAACATTCCCTAAATTAGGTTTAGGAAATTTCTGAAATCAAAGAGAGAATGAGTTGGAGAAGAAGAAGAGGAAGCTTACCAATGGGTTCTCTTGAACTTTGGAGCAAGGAGATGGATTTGCAAAGGAAGCTAGGGCTTGGAGTTTTAATTCTTTTTCTCTTCCACCATTGTTGAAAGCTTGAAGAGTTAGGAATTAGAAATGAAGAAATGAAGAGTTGAAGTGGGTTGGGACTGAGTTAGTAAGTGGGTTCAGCCCAAACCAAAGCCCAAAGCAAAAAGTAGCAAAATTCAACTTCTCCAAATATATCGAAGCTTATATTCAAAAAGGTCGCAAACGGCATTTTGAACTCAATGGGGGTGGTCTCGAGTCCTAATTCGACCGTATGCTAAAAGTAGCTTTTCGGACTAAAATCCGACTAACGATAAAATATTTAAATAAAATATTTAAATATAAAATCGATAAATATGCGGGTTGTTATAGACTCCCCTCCTTAAAGAAATTGCGTCCTCGCAATACTTAAGAAGAAAATAAGAAGTAACAACCATAGAAGCATATCAACACAAAAGAAAATTTGAATCAAGAAGTTCACCATAAAGGGCACGAAGGAGTAAATCCGAAAGTTTTCGTTCGATGAATTCTCAAGATTTCACAAGAGCAATCCTAAGGATTTGAGAACCATTGAACTCTCACAAGAAGAACATCTTTATTCCAAAGGCGCTCAACCTCCGAAGCAATGATCTGAATGGAATGTTGCTCATAAATCAAATCTGGTGAAACTTCAATTCCCACAATATCACCGGGTCAAGAATGAAAACCGGAATCCCTAAGGCATTCCCGTAGATAAAAGATGTGGGGAACGTCAAGAATAGCAGAAAATTGAGCCAGTGCAACGGTGTTGTACAGAAACGGTACGCCCAATGAACCGATAAACCGGAACAACGATGTAGTATAATGGTACATCCATTGATCCAGATAAGACGGAACACCGATGTAGTATAATAATAGTACATCCAATGAACCGAACACCATAAAAGAACACCGGACACTAGTCCATAAAAGGAATGAGATAAAACTCAATAAAACGTAGTGTACCAAAACGTCCGATGAACTTGATGAAAAGATAATTCCATTCAGACAACATCGAAGAATCAACCACTTGTTGCTTACGACAAAGCGCATTGGCAACACGATTTCCCTTACCGGGCGTATAAAGAATATCAAGATCATAAGGAGCAAGGAACTCGAGCCAACGTTGTTGACGCAAATTAAGTTTCTTTTGAGAAAATAATTATTCCAAAGATTTATGATCGGGGTAGAGAACAAATTTCTCGTCCAAATATGATGATGCCAAAATCCAAAAGTAAAAACAATAGCCGAGAGAACCAGATCATGAGTGGCATATCTAGTCTCGATAAGCTATAATGATTTAGAAGCACAAGTGATAGCACGTTCTCTTTTGCAAGAGAATGACATCCAAACCAATACGACTAGTATCAGTACAAATAGCAAAGTCTTGGTTCCCCTTCAGGAATCACAAGAATAAGAGTATCGAAAAGAAAGAATTTCTTTTAAACAATCTTCTTTCCTGAAAAGTTAAAACTTTCAAAATCACAATTATTTCAATGTAAAAATATTTCTAGAAAAATTTACAATTTACAAGTCAATATATCGTGTCTGATTGTCACATCAAAGCGTTTAGGAAATTCCTATCGATAACGTTGATCAAGCGCATCGACCAAAATTCTTAAAGCACTCAACGGGCAATACAATCACAAAATCATTTTTTATAGGATAAATAAATCTCTTAAAAAGTTTTAAGAATATTCTTTGTTCGTTTCAGGAACAAAATCCAGTTTTACTCATAAATAAATCTTATGAAAAAGATTTGCAAAATTTTAAATTACTATTTTCATCCAAAATCACTAAATACAAGAATAGTCTCATCGAAATATTCATAGAATATTCGATTTATAAAATGGATGAAATAGGCTAGACAAATTGAATGACATAATAAGTCATTCATTAGAATCATAACGAGTGCGGAGTGCGTAAGTGGAATGCTAACTCACGCAACTCGTAGCCAAATGAAAATCGGTGACAAGGTCAAACTGAAAAGACCTTAGCACCACACCAAAGATTACTTAGGTAATAATCCTAAGACAAACTCAAAAATACCGGAAAATTTCTCTAACTACATAAATGAGAGAAATAACACTTTCCTTATAAGTGGGCTTTAAGGAATAAAATGATGCCATCAAATTGGAATCAAAATCACAAAAGAAAAACAGAAATCTGCTTAACAGATAGAAAATGTCGAAGATGAATTGTCCACATAGAAAATAGGACATGGGCTTCACAATTAAGCCAATCCTTACAAAAATCAATTCCGAAGCCTAAGTAAAAATATCGGCTCGGAAAGAAAAGTCTCATAAAATAATTTCGACATCAATAAAAAGCAAATTGAGTGTTGCGGATCTACCATCCGGATTCACAATCCTCAAAGAAGTCATCAAGCCCAAAATATTCAAAGAAAAAGAATCGACAAGTTCTTTTGATATAAAATAGTGAGATGGAACCCATATCAAAAAGAACTCGAGTAAGAAGATCACAAAATAAATGTAATCAAGGATCAAATGAGAAATACCTTGAGCACGAGAAGTGTTACCAGGAGCTTGCACCACATTGAGCTCTCCCTCCTTCTTATTTTGAAGTACGGGACATGCAGTAATATGGTGGCCCGAATTTTTGCAATAGCGACAAAAGAGGGGTCTCGGACACTTCCCTGCATAGTGGTTCGTGGAACCACAATTGTAGCATTGTCCACGACTAGAGGTAGGTGCTTTTGCTACCAGGGTTTCTTGCCTCCCTTTCTTGTTGGGAATGGGGCCTTTGAATTTAATAGGCCTCTTCTTGTTGCTGTTGAAGTTCTGTTGGGCACGCACAACTTCAACATCACCTTCATTATCGGCCTCTTCAAGACGAAGAGCGATATCAACAAGCTGATCAAATGAAACTTCAAGTTTTAGAAGTAATGGCTTCTTAAGATTCTTATTCAAGCCATAGATGAATCTCTGATTTTTCCTCATTGGGGTGTTAATGTATTCAACCCCGTATTTGGAAAGAGATTCGAAAGATGCGACATAGTCTGTCACAGAAGATTCACCTTGAACAAGGTCAATAAAATGCCGGGCCAAAGTTACCTTTTTGGCCTCCGGCACAAATTTCGATTCGAATCTTTCCCGGAATCGCTCCCAAGTGAGATCCGCTTCAACGATTTCAGAAATTAGGAGCTCATACCAATCTAACGCTCTTTCTTGGAGCATGTTAGAAGCCACTTGGACTCGATGTAGATCAATAAGGTTCATGCGAGAAAAGATGCGATCGCATGATTTGAGCCAAGCTTGAATTTCTATAACACTCTCGGATCCCTTGAATGGCCTCCCACCCAAATCGGCGTAGTCTCTGCACAAGCGTGCAAAACCGGATCTAGGATGAGTAGGCTCTGGACTGGGTCCGGCTGCTTGAGCGTTCTTAACAAGATCTAGAAGCTGCTGGGCAGACATAAATACTCCATCCTGGGGAGTAGCACTAGATTGACCGACGCTGGGACGGCCAGGTCTAACCATTTCTCTTCTTTAAGAAAGAAAGAAAGAAAGAAGAGGAAAAAGTTATTCTCAGAATAAATTTCAATCAAACTTGATTGATAAAACAAGGAATCATAAAGAAAATAGGATGAATCGGTACGAAGACTCGAATTAAATCCTAAAGCACGACTCCTAAGAAAGACTTAGGACATGATTCTTGCTAAATTATTATATATTGTTCCGAAGTTTGGCTCTGATACCAAGCTGTGACGCCCCACCTCTATACCCACGCTAGCCAAGAACATTACGGTGAATGCTGTCAACTAGCACGGAGAATAAGGCTGTTGAGGAGCGACCATCCGTGTAATTGCTTTGCGCGAGCACCGATATGCCAGATAAAGAGCATGCAATTCTTCTCAAGTGGAAATCCGACATGTCGACACAAACTCAAAGCTACTACACAGTGGCTATAATATCTTCGGAAACAAATATAGAAATAAACATAACATAAATCAGTCACAGATAATTCATATCACAAAGGCGGAAATAGATATGAATACAACACTAACACATGAAAGTGTATACCAGAGTAGTGGTCAAAAGGATCCACAATAATACAAAAGAATAGCAACACGTGCTATACAAAAGAATACAACTATGAGTCAATATCTCAGGTGTATACAACAAAAGCTACTACTAATGTAAGTAGTGAACCAAAAGATCATACGTAGACGGATAAGGAGTCAAGCAGGAGCACCTGAAAAATCTCGGTCTGACCCGAGTATTATTTAAGAAGAAACTAATAAACGGATCAGTCTAGCTATAAATATCAGATGAAGTGATATATAATAAGAGATATGACACAAACATATAATAATCACAATGCCAAGCTGTGATAAATAAGTAATTGAAAAATCAACAAGAGATTAATCAATATCACAATAATCTACTCAAGATAAAAAGGAATGTCATACTCCTAATTTCATTCACCAAGCCACAATAAATGACATATATATCAATGCCCATCGTAAAAGTTGGTGAAACACAAATTCCAGAAATCAACACACGAAATCCAGAAATCACAATAAAAAGGAACAACGACGTCGTACAGCGGGACATCCGATGAACCAAATCACAATAAAAAGGATGGCCAATCCCACAGACTGGACATCGACGTACCTAGAAAGACACGCCCCATGTACAGTCGAACATCGACACACCTAGAAAGATATGCTCCATGCTCTAGCATCGACGCACCTAGAAAGATACGCCCCATGCATAAATAAACATCGATGCACCTAGAAAGATACACCCCATGCATAAATAAACATCGATGCACCTAGAAAGATACACCCCATGTAATGTCTAACACCGCTGCACCTAGAAAGATACACCCCATGCTAAGTCGAACATCGACGCACCTAGAAAGATACGCCCCATGTATAGACGAACATCGACGCACCTAGAAAGGTACACCCCATGTCCCGACTTATTGAGCCGATTGCTGCACGAAGTAAATAAACATCGATGCACCTAGAAAGGTACACCCCATGCATAAATAAACATTGATGCACCTAAAAAGGTACGACCCATGTATAAACAAACATCGATGCACCTAGAAAGGTACACCCCATGCATAATAAAACATTGACGCACCTAAAAAGGTACGACCCATGTGAGAAGTGAGACGAAGCTCAATAAAATGAGGAACAGTCCTCCACATAAACAAAGAGACATCGCACATTGCTAGTCTAAACCACAAAGATGATCGTCATGATCAACGAGAAGTGTCAATTACAATAAGCTAGTAAATATATGAGCTTAGCTTCATGTCCCATAACCACTAGCTTAACTTAAATATTTACGAACATATTGTAGATCTCCACTAGAAAATGTCACAAGTGGTTCAATCGAACAAGTCCAAAAATTAACCAACGAAGTAAACGCAAGCGTTTCATACCACTTGTTTTACTAAGTCGTTTAATTAGATTTCTCATACGAGTGAGGTAAAGGTTTATATATACTAATAGATTGGAAATCGGTTTAAGAAAACGAGCTTTGTATAAAATAGTGTTGAAATCATTTGAAGAAAGAGTTTTGATATTTACTACTAGTATAGAAAACCTTTATATTTTTAAAGTGACAATCACAAAGAAGATTGTAGGAACAATCAATCACAAAGATTCACATTCAAAAATGTGAATAAAATCCAAAGAAATCGATATAAAATCCATCAAAGTGGATATATCTAAAATTCCCAAAGAAAAGGTCATCAAAGTCGATAATAAATGACAACAACAAAAGGGAGACAACACGAATCGATTAAAGTTGGATATTCAAACGGATTAGCAAAATAGGCAAATCTGGCAAAAATCATTAGGTCGGTCGACCGGACTCCCTGAGTCGGTCGACCGAACCAAAGGTTGGAAACCTCTCGGGACAGCAGGTTGGTCGACCGAACCCTGTACTCGGTCGACCGAACCTTAAAACAGAAAGTGCTTATGCACTTGGAAGCAGGTCGTTCGACCGGACCAGAGGGGTCGGTCGGCCGAACCTGTTTCCAGCCTCTTCCCTGCCTATAACAAATGAGGTTCAATCTTGACCAAATTGCATTTTCTCGAGCAACGGCGCTAAGGGATTATGCCAATCGACTACCCGGCCCTATATGCTCCTCGATGCATCACCAAAAACATGTTCAAACATAGAAGTTAGGATTTTTAACGAATTGAACTCAAAACACTAAAAATTGGAATATACACCAATACAATCCAAACCAAAAGCAAATACACACGAATAAGTGTTAGGAATTCATACCTAACATTCGAAGATAATTCATAGACTTAGATGTGAGATTTAAAAATCTCACCTTTGAACCCAAACGAATGAAGAAGATGCTATGAAGCAATGGCAAGAACAAGCACTCTTAAATTCCAACTCAACAAGCTTGAATCTAAGCTTAAAAGAGAAACATTCCCTAAATTAGGTTTAGGAAATTTCTGAAATCAAAGAGAGAATGAGTTGGAGAAGAAGAAGAGGAAGCTTACCAATGGGTTCTCTTGAACTTTGGAGCTAGGAGATGGATTTGCAAAGGAAGCTAGGGCTTGGAGTTTTAATTCTTTTTCTCTTCCACCATTGTTGAAAGCTTGAAGAGTTAGGAATTAGAAATGAAGAAATGAAGAGTTGGAGTGGGTTGGGACTGAGTTAGTAAGTGGGTTCAGCCCAAACCAAAGCCCAAAGAAAAAAGTAGCAAAATTCAACTTTCTCCAAATATATCGAAGCTTATATTCAAAAAGGTCGCAAACGACATTTTGAACTCAATGGGGGTGGTCTCGAGTCCTAATTCGACCGTATGCTAAAATTAGCTTTTCGGACTAAAATCCGACTAACGATAAAATATTTAAATAAAATGTTTAAATATAAAATCGATAAATATGCGGGTTGTTACATTATACCTGTGAGTTATTCTCACCAGACAGTTTTGTACTAATATGACTTGTGAACTAATTTCATTTGAATCAGTAAAATGCATCACCATATTATATTTTCTATATTATGATCATATGATGTTCATCCATGCTTAATCATCTGTTATATCATTTCTTACTGTTATATTATGTTGTTCTGTTATTTATATCAGTTTATCACACTGCAAGTTCCCTTTAGATTAGAATCGCTATGGGTTGAAATGATACATATCCGAACGGACTTTAGAATAAGGGAAAATCGCTATGGGCTGAAATGATAGGCGTGAATTATTTCCAATTATTTTCATTTACTTGGGACTGTGGGTTTGGAATGATAAAACCCGAGTTTTCTTTGTAAATTACGGGTTGAAATGATATATTACCCGTATCACTTTACCTAGGCTAGAAAATTATATACAGACCCGTAGTCAATATAAATTTATCTAAATTTTTTAAAATATGTTTGAAATGTAAATATTGTAATATTTTGATTTAAATTTAATAAAAAATGATTTTTTTAACGTATTATTGATTTTCTAAAAAATTTAAGTGAAATAAATAAATGGAAATAAATGGTAAAGTAGAAATTTGCAATATGAATTATTCTGGGAAATTTGATTTAATTATAAATGGAATTTAAATTACTTATGAAATATGCTAAATTTATGACATTTTGAATTAAAATGAATTTAAAATGATATTTTTATAATATGTTAATGATTTTTCAGTAAAGTTAAAATGTTAAATGAATGAATATTTATGTTGAAATTTGGAAATATAACTTAAATTGGAATTTATGAATTTTGTTTTAAAAGTGAATTTTGAAGTTAAGTAAATAAAATGAAAATAATATATATTTGAAAATTTAAACTTACGTGTTAAGTTAAAATTTAATTTAATGAATTTAAAATTTGAATGTTGGAATTTAATAAGTGAACTATTATTAAATATTGATTTTTGAATGGAAAGTTAACCTTATAAAATCATGAATTTAAGGAAAATTAAATGATGATTTTAAAGGTGAAAGTATATGATTTTATATGTTTGAAATAAAAATAAAAATAAAAATAAAAAGATTAATTGTTTGTGAAATTATATTGAATATCGGAAATGTGAGTAATAGTATTTTGAAATGCTATTATTTCTAACGTAAATGATATTACATCGCTTTACAAGTGCTGTAGTTGATACAAATGAACTATGAATAAATTATAACTAAGTGGTATTACAACACTTGGTAAGTGCTGCAATAGCAGAAAGATAATTAAAATCTGAAACTAAATAAAAGGATACAGTAGCACTTGATAAGTGTTGCGGTAGGCTGAAATGAATGTTTGAGGTTTTGATTTAAATAAATGAGCTCAGAATTTGTCTAAAATTTTGGAAACTGAATATTTGATTTTAAATATAATGACTTCACTTTTAAATGGTTTAAATGAATTGTTTTGATTTAAATATAAACTATTTAGAGGGTGATTTGAAATGATAATAAATGAATGATATCTTTGAATTAAAAAGGGTATTTAAATGTATATATTTGGATTTGAATTCAAATAATGATTTGAAATGAATTTTGAAAGATATGTTATTTTGATATATTGAAATGGTTTGGAAATGATTTGATCTTTATTTTGATAAAGATTTGAATTTGAAATGATACTTTATTTTGAAGTATAAACTATGTTTTTTAAATCATAACTATGGGTTATAATAACGATTGGTTGTTAAAGAGACCGGGATCGGATATGGACATACTCTCGGTCGATACCGAAAACCACTTTAACAACTGTGTACACGGTGGAGTTTCCAAAATGAAGTAGGATGGTGGTGACGTTCTTGAGGTATATTACGTGGACTCGACTCCCGTGAGTTGGCTTAAGGTGGCTAAAACAGGAGCGATCTCGGGCCTAAAGGGGTAGCTCCTCTGGTCGGACACATTCCTTCGATACTATACTCTTACTTGTGATTGATTAGATGGCCATCCTCCGATTTTGATATGGGAGTTTGTTCCAAGGTGGGCGTATGTGGCTGCTATGTTACCACCAGCCCGTGTGCGTAATTGGTATATCTACCCTGGCATTGCCTTGTGTGCCATGTCACCTACCACACCGAGCCTTTACTACGAGTTTGTTTTTCTCCTGTAGCCCATGGAGTATGTAGGGTAGTCTCCCGATCTGGAGATATGCTGATACTAGATGGACTATTGGGACTATTATGTGTGAAGGGTGATATGGGTAGCCCGAAACGCTATTTAAAGTAAGTTTATTTTACTGTAGACATTATTATAATAGCGCAATATTACTACATAGTAAATAGTTTAACGGATCCTTAGAGGATGGGCGTTCCCAGGCATCCTTTATGTTATTTGTACCTTATTACAGTTTATTTGAGTTGGTTTACATCATATAAGTATATATTGTCCTGACTTGAGTGTTTTGTGTTCTGCTTTACGCTCGGGTCAGCCTGAGTATTCACAGCTTTGGATTCTCTTTCTGGAGCTGGTCTTTGCTGAAGTTTCTGCCTATCTACATTTATATCTATTTCTGTTTCAGCTGTTCTAGTTTAGCTCATGTATTAGTGAACTTCTATGTATTTGGGATTTCTACTATGTTGTTTTCAGACTTATATTATGTATTTGTTTTGAGACTCTGTTATAGTAGCTTCATGAACTACTATGTTATTTTTATATTCCGCTGCGAGTTATTCTGATTGTTCTATTTCTGTGATTCTGTGTATTTGATTTCATTTGCCCCAAATTTATTTACAATCTGTTATTTTGCATCATTCAAGTCCGACATGTGTGGATTATTGTCGATTTGAATGGTTCAAAAAGGCGGATCATGACATTTGGTATTAGAGCTTTGGTTTTTGGCAAACCATTGCCTGAGGAGAAAAAACTCATTAGAGATAGGGTAGAAATACCCTAGAATGAGTGAAATCAATCTCAGAATCACTTTCTTTGTGAGAGACGTATTTTCAAAGTATAAAATGATTTTCATAATGTTTCAAAGGATTTTCAAAGATTATTTTGATATAAAAAATTTCTTTTTTTAAAGGATTTTCAAATGTTTTCTAACTACCTTTCTTTCGTATCAACCTTATTAGATTTTGTCTTTCTTTAGGATATTCATCCAAGTGAATTCTCTTGTCTTATCTAAATTTATCTTTGGCTTGTCTTTATCTTATCCTAAATTCATTCTTGATATTTTTCAGGATGAATCAAGGAAATGCCAGAGGTAGGGGTCGTGGTATTGCCCCAGCTCCTCAACCTGTTGCTCCTGTCAGATTCACTGTTCTTTGTAAAGAATTCACTCAACTTGGTGGAACCCCATTCGCCAGTTTAGAGAGCATAATTGAGGCTCAGCAATGGTTGCGGAGTCTTGAGAGGATATTTACTGGTCTTGAGATTACTGATTCCTAGAAGCATCAGTTAGCGGCTTGACAGTTGCATGAGTCTGCTCAATATGGGTGGGAGTCTGTCATGGCTAACACCGTCGAAGCTGATATTACTTGGGAACAGTTTAGGTATCTTCTCGTGTTTCTTTGAATTTTGTTTTTCTATCTTTTTGTGCTTTTCTAAGTTTATCTATCATCTTTCCAGAGAGGCTTTTGTGGCAAAATGGATGCCCGAAGCCGGAAAATCTCAGCTTTATCACGAATTTATGGATCTCAAGCAGGGTACCATGTCTTTTGCTGAGTCTGAGAGGAAGTTCAACGAACTTTATGAGTTCGGTCCTATCCTGATTGACACTCCTCTCAAGAAGAATGAGAAATTCATATCTGGTGCTCGTCCCGAGTATTTTGATCGTCTCATTTATCATGTCCATGGCACTTTCACCCAGCTTATGGATACGACTATTCGTTATGAGAATCCTACTTCTAAGAGTCCTGCTCCTGCTCCTAATGGTATTCCTTCATCTCAGTTTTCCTCTTCCAATTCTAGGAAGAGAAAGCTTAATTTCTAACAGCAGAAGCAGAATTGGCTCAAGAATTCGGGTTTGGGATCTTTTTCATCTCCTCCTTCTCGTAGGCAACCTGTTGACCTTTCTGCCATCACTTGCTTCAGATGTGATCAAAAGGGACACTATGCCAATAGCTATTCTACCTTAGCTGGTGCAGTTGTTCCTCCTCCTGTTGATATTAAGCCTTTTGGTATATTTGCTGTCTCATCTGCATCTTCTCCAGTTCCTCAACCTGCTCCTACTCCTAGTGATGACCAAGGTACTCTTCAGTGCAACCTTTCTTTATTTCTGTATCATATTCGTGTTTTATTTGATACTAGAGTTTTCCATAGTCTTATTTCTGTTGATTTGTGTGATAAGTTTGAGTATCTCCTTTCTCCTGAGTTTGCTTCTGTTCTTTTATGTGTTTCAAATGCAATTGGGGCTCCGCAAACCTTAATAGGATTTGTAAGCATGTGCAACTTTTCTATTCTGATCATTGCTTTAATGGTGATCTTCATTTGACTCCTGTAGTCAGATTCTATCCCGATATATTGGTAAAGTCACTGTTATACCTCCTAAGCGGGAAATTCCTTTTCGTATAGATCTTATTCCAGGAGCTCTGGGAATAGATTCTATAAATGGTTAGTCATGCCTTTTGGTTTGACTAATGCTCTTGCTTTCTTTGTTGATTTGATGAATCTTGTTTTCGTGTTGTGCTAAATAAATTTTCTAAATGCCACTGCTGGAAGGATGAAGTCCGATTCCTTGGACATATTATTTCTAGTAACGGAATTTCTGTTGATCCAGTCATGCTTGATGCGATCAAAGAAATCATTCTTTCTTTCTCTATTCGTAGTCAATCAATTATTCTATTCTGTGTTTTCCGTACTTCATTCCTTTTCGGGGACGAAAAGTTTTGAGTGGGGGAGAGTGCAACAACCCTATATTTTGGGATTATTTTTATTGTATATTTTATTTCTTTTAAATTGAATTTCCTGATTTAAAAACTATATTTTATTTATTAAAAAGAATAAATATTGTTATTTAAATATATATTTTGATTATTATGTGAATTATATTTCCAAACTTGAATAAATTGAATATTCTCTAGAAATTGAATTTTTGGTCAATATGGTCAAACTTTGACTTTTAAACTTTAGATTTAAATATTTAGATTTTTAATTTTATCTTTTATTATGAAAATAGATTAAATTTCAAGAATACCGTTTTTCATTTCGTTGAAATCGGAGTTATACTGTGAAAGTTATGTTTTTTCAATATTGGGTGTAAATTGTTTTATTTAACAATATTGTTTATTTTAAATTATATAAATAATCTTTTTATTTGTCATATCTTATTCGAATTTGTATTATATGTTATGTTACATATATTTTTGTGTTTTAAATATTTTTAAAGTGATGTTTGAATTTTTCCAAAGCTTATTGAATTTATTTTTAAATTTTAAAGCCTAGTTTCTATTTTCTTTGCAATTCTTTTCATTTAAATTATATTTATTTATTCATTTTTGTTATGTTCTTAGCTTTATTTATAAATATTTTTCCAAGTCCATATAAATGTTCCCAAAGTTTATTCTATTTATTTTCAAATTTTCTAGACTAATTTATATTTTCTTTGTTATTTTCTTATTTTAATCATATATAATTAATATTTATTTATTTATATTTGGTTTATTTGTATATTTTCGAATTTTAACTGAATTTATAAGTATTTTCAGTTATTTAAATTTATAAAATGAAATTAGATAAATTTGAAAAGGTTTGTGGCTTTTTATTTCCTATGACCTTTTATATTCTCACCTTTTCACATTTCAACCATATCTTTTGATTCAATTGGCCATTTCTCCTCATTTCTTCAGCCATATCTTTTTTCTCATCTTTCACGTGAATTATTTCTTCTCAACCCTGAAAAAAAAGTCGGCCTCTTCTTGTGAAAAATGTTTGGTAAATTTTTATTTCTTTTCCATTGTTTTCTTCTTGTTTGTTGACTTTTCACTTGCATTTGCTTCACGTATATGCTAGGCCTTAGCTCCTCCTTCACCATGGCCCCCTCCTCCATCACCTGAACCACCCACCACCTCCTTTAGTCCAGCCCCAAGCCACTGGCCATGCACCAATTGTTGATCAAACTCCACCAAAATCTAAACAAACTTCACCCTATATGCCTAACCGAGCACCATACATCACAATCACCTTCAACCACCCCCTTTGCCGCCACCTACTCCACCTCCACAACCCATATATGACCTGAAACCCTCTACCACACCATCCTCCATCCCACTACAGAGATGGCCATGCCTAGTCTTGCTTGGGCCGAGCTTAATGTTGCATTGAATCCATGTAGTTTGCCTTTGTAGTTGAAATCTATGCACCTATCTCTTTGTGTCACCCTTGCCCCATCACCATACATGTTTGGCTGACCCTATGGAACCCAAAACCAGACCCTAACACACACTTTGGCCGTGCTAACCTGACCTATGGCTAAAGCATTAGTGGTAGAAGGCAAGTGCAAGTGGTTTGGATATGATTTATGCATTCATTTCTACCATTGTTTAATCGTATTTTGGATTGAAAACTTATGTTTGTTATATTGTTTTGTTTGAATATGATCAAGGAAATTAATCTTTGAATCTCCCACTCAAATCTTTTTCGTGCTATCGTGCTTTTGAAGATCTCAATTTGTGTGTTTCAGTGGTCGTCTCCAGCTTATACATGTGAGTTATTCTCACCAGACAGTTTTGTACTTATATGACTTGTGAACTAATTTCATTTGAATCTGTAAAATGCATCACCATATTACATCTGTTATATTATGATCATATGATGTTCATCCATGCTTAATAATTTGTTATATCATTTGTTACTGTTATATTATGTTGTTCTGTTATTTATAATACTTTATCACACTGCAAGTTCCCTTTAGATTAGAATCACTATAGGTTGAAATGATACATACCCGAACGGACTTTAGAATAAGGGAAAATCGTTATGGGTTGAAACGATAGGCATGAATGATTTTCAATTATTTTAATTTACTTAGGAATGTGGGTTTGAAATGATAAAACTCGGGTTTTCTTTGTAAATTACGGGTTGAAATGATATATTACCCGTATCACTTTACCTACGCTAGAAAATTATATACAGACCCGTAGTCAATATAAATTTTTCTAAAATTTTAAAAATATGTTTGAAATGTAAATATTGTAATATTTTGATTTAAATTTAATTAAAAATGATTTTTGTAAAGTATTATTGATTTTCTAAAAATTTTAAGTGAAATAAATAAATGGAAATAAATGATAAATTTATGATATTTTGAATTAAAATGAATTTAAAATGATATTTTTATAATATGTTAATGATTTTTGAATAAAGTTAAAATGTTAAATGAATGGATATTTAAGTTGAAATTTGAAAATAATTTATACTTGAAAATTTAAACTTAAGTGTTATATAATTTAATGAATTTAAATTTTGAATGTTGGAATTTAATAAGTGATTTCTTATTAAATATTGGTTTTTGAATGGAAAGTTAACCTTATAAAATCATGAATTTAAGGAAAACTAAATTATGGTTTTAAAGGTGAAACTATATGATTTTATATGTTTGAAATAAAAATAAAAATAAAAAGATTAATTGTTTGTGAAATTATATTGAATATTGGAAATGTAATTAACAGTATTTTGAAATGCTATTATTTCTAACGTAAATGATATTACAGCGCTTTGTAAGTGCTATAGTTGATACAAATGAACTATGAATAAATTATAACTAAGTGGTATTACAGCACTTGGTAAGTGCTGCAATAGCAGAAAGATAATTTAAATTTGAAACTAAATAAAGGGCTACAGTAGCACTTGATCAGCGTTGTGATAGGCTGAAATGAATGTTTGAGGTTTTGATTTAAATAAATGAGCTCAGAATTTGTCTAAAATTTTGGGAACTGAATATTTGATTTTAAATATAATGACTTCACTTTTACATGATTTAAATGAATTGTTTTGATTTAAATATAAACTATTTAAAGGGTGATCTGAAATGATAATAAATGAATGATATATTTGAATTAAAAAGGATATTTAAATGTATATATTTGGATTTGAATTCGAATAATGATTTGAAATGAATTTTGAAAGATATGATATTTTGATATATTGAAATGGTTTGGAAATGATTTGATCTTTATTTTGATAAAGATTTGAATTTGAAATGATACTTTATTTTGAAGTATAAACTATGTTTTTTAAATTATAACTACAGGTTATAATAACGATTGGTTGTTAAAGAAACCGGGATCGGATATGGACATACTCTCTGTCAATACTGAAAACCACATTAACAACTGTGTACGCGGTGGAGTTTCCAGAATGTAGTAGGAAGGTGGCGACGTTCTTGAGGTATAATACGTGGACCCGACTCCCGTGAGTTGGCCTAAGGTGGGTAAAACAGGAGCGATCTCGGGCCTAAAGGGGTAGCTCCTCTGGTCGGACACATTCCTTCGATACTATACTCTTACTTGTGATTGATTAGATGACCATCCTTCGATTTTGATATGGGAGTGTGTTACGAAGTGGGCGTATGTGGCTGTTACGTTACCACCAGCCCGTGTGCGTAATTGGTATATCTACCCTGGCATTGCCTTGTGTGCCATGTCACCTACCATACCGAGCCTTTACTACGAGTTTGTTTTTCTCCTGTAGCCTATGGAGTATGTAGGGTAGTCTCCCGATCTGGAGATATGCTGATACTAGATGGACTACTGGGACTATTATGTGTGAAATGTGATATGGGTAGCCCGTAACGCTATTTAAAAGTAAGTTTATTTTACTGTAGACATTATTATAATAGCACAATATTACTACATAGTAAATAGTGTAACGGATCCTTAGAGGATGGGCGGTCCCAGACATCCTTTAAGTTACTTGTACCTTATTACAGTTCACTTTAGTTGGTTTACGTTATATTAGTATATATTGTCCTGACTCGAGTGTTTTGTGTTCTGCTTTACGCTCGGGTCAGCCTGACTATTCATAGCTTTGGATTCTTTTTCTGGAGCTGGTCTTTGCTGGAGTTTCTGCCTATCTACATTTATATCTATTTCTGTTAGAGCTTTTCTAGTTTATCTCATGTATTAGTGAACTTCTATTTATTTGAGATTTCTATTATGTTGTTTTCAGACTGGTATTATGTAATTGTTTTGAGACTCTGTTATAGTAGCTTCATGAACTACTATGTTATTTTAATATTCCGCTGCGAGTTATTCTGATTGTTCTGTTTTTGTGATTCTGTGTATTTGATTTCATTTGCTCCAAATTTATTTACAATCTGTTATTTTGCATCATTCATGTTCGACATGTGCGGATTATTGTCGATTTGAATGGTACAAAATGGCGGTTCGTGACAACATTCGATCTGTAGAGATAGAGTTCGGAATAACCAAAGATATTTGCATCTAAACCGAGGATAAATATAAATCTCTGGTGAATCAATGCTAATTGTAAAGGAGTTTCATCCCTTTATTAGAATATTGGCGAGACCGCCAATTCACTATAAAGATCATCCGAAGTGGAGTTATGGGATACTCCAGTATCGAATGAAGATGAATAGTGAGGGACACGGATGAACTTTGGAACCGCAGGGAACATTTCAAAATTCAAAGGAAATCGAATCAAAAGGAAGAGATTCAAGCTCGAATGAAAGTGATTCTGTAAATCAAATTTACCATACATGCTAAGTTTTACCTAGAGCCAAAGTTCTGATACCAAATGTAACGATTCGGTATTTTCAACCATTCGCATCTGCACATGTCGGACTTAAATTGTTCAAAATACCGTGTTGTAAATAAAATTTGGCAAATCTCAGAATATACAGTAAATAAATAATCATAGGTCACAGACACAGAGTAAGAAATGCAGCGGAAGTAGAGAAAATAATAGTTCATGAAGCCACTATCACATAGTCTCAAAATAAGTACGAATTACATAGTCTTAAAACCAATACAGTTTGAAATCACCACAGAAAATACCAAATTCATTTGTCTCAATTACATAGGCTAAGATAAAAGACCGAATAGGAAAATATACAGCAGCTTGATAAAGATGATCTCCAGTAGTCCTAGCTCCAGGAAATGAAGTCCGAACTGATACTCTGGCTGACCCAGCGTAAGAAATAAACACAAACACTCGAGTGAGGACATACATATTTATACGATGCAAGCTAATTCAAGTGAACTGTAATCTAAAGGCAAGTACCTTGAAGGATGCTTGGGACCACCCATCCTCTAAGGATCCGTTAAACTATTTACTATGTAGTAATATTTTGCTATTATAATAGTGTCTATTTTAAAATAAACTTACTTTTAAATAGCGTTAAGGCTTTACATTTTCCACCTTAACATGTAATAGTCCCAGTAGTCCATCCAATATCATAGTCCCTCCTGATCGGGAAGCCACCAGAGGATACCACACGGGCTACGGAAGAAAACCAAACTCGTACAAGGCTCGCTAGGGTTGGTGTCACGGCACAACTAGGCAATGCCGGGGTAGATATACCAATTACGCTTCCGGACCGGTGGTAGCACGTAGCTGCTACTACTGCCCACCTCGAACAACACTCCCAAATCAAAAGTGCGCACCAAACAATCACAAAGTAATAGAATGGCATACGTAGAAGTTCGCCCGATAAGCGGTGCTACCTCCTTAGCCCGTCGATCGTTCCTGTTTTAGCCACCTTATGCCAACTCACGGGAGTGGGGTCCACGTATATACCTCAATAGAACGTCACCACTATCCTACTTCATTCTGGAATCTCCACTGCATTCACGGTTGTCAAAATGGTTTTCGGTATCGACAGAGAGTATGCACATATCCGATTCTGGTCTCTTTAACAACCAACGTTATTATTACCCATGGTTATAAATTTCAAAATGGTTAATATCAAATCAAAATACTTCCTTTTAACTTTTAAAAGTGAAGTTATTATATTTACAAATCAAATATCCAAAAATCTCAATTTCAGCCACTGCAACACTTAACAAGTGCTACTGTAGCCCTTTTCTTTATTCAGGTTTAGCTTTAAATTTTGCAACCACAGCACTTACCGAGTACTGCAATAGCCTTTAATTAATTTTAGCCTTTAGTTTATTTGCATCAACTACGGAACTTACAAAGTGCGATAATATCCCTTACAATAGAATCTAAGTAAATTAAATTTTAAAACTTCATTATATATTCAGCAATAATTTAATTTTAACCAATTTAACTTGTAAAAACATATCTTTCACTTTGACATAGTCGTTTAAATTACTCAATAATTTATGATTTTTATAAAGTAAATTTCACAAACAAATATCAAACTTCTCAAGGCTTCGCTTATTTAAGTCAAATGCACAAATTTCTAGTCTTGGTATTCAAAATTTACTTTAACAATTAAGTTTAATTACCATTTCAAAATATAACTTATTTTCCAATTTATTTCTTAACTTACCCTTTTTCTCTTAAACCAAACTTCACTTTTCTAAGTTTAGTTATATTCAAAATTTTATTTTTATGCACTTATTTTATTAACCATTTAATTCATAGAAAATTTAAATAAAACCTTATTTATCCATTTTAAATTCAATTTATTATAATTTATTTACTTAACTTGAATTTCATTCATTAACAAAAATCAAAATTCCAAAATAAATTTATATTTCAATTTTCAACTTAACTATTCATTTATTTATATATTCAAGTTGTATAAAATCACTAACAATCATTTTTAATTCAATTTAAATCAAAATATTATAATATACAAATTTAAAAATACTTAAAATTTCCAGAAAAATATATATAAATAACCACGGGTCTGTATAGTATATTCTAACCTAGGTCAAGTGATACGGATAATATATCATTTCAATTTGTAATTTACGAAAATCCGGGTTCTATCATTTCAAACGCGCAATCCCAAGTTAAATTAATAAATAAATAATAAATAAATATCGTTTAGGCTTATCATTTCAGCCCATAATGATCCTACCCTATAGGGAACTTGCAGTGATAAACATGAATAAATAAACAGTATAGTGGCATAAAATATAACAGCAGATAATATCACGGCTGATGTGAAAATTTTATAACAAGGTTTTAACATCATAAAATTTAAATCACATGCCAGTAAAATATAACATAATCATTCTACAATTTTACTTGTTATTAAATTACAATTCTATAAGTATGTTTGTCAAGCGTGAATACTCACCTCTACGACGCTGAAGGTTAGATTCAAAACAATATCCACACCGGAATAAACGTACAGAAGGCACGATCAAATTTTAGCGGAGGCGACGATCATATTCAAATCCTGAAACAAAACGAATAAAACTAATTACGCGAATTCAATTATGATCATATCAAATTTAATAAAGCAAAACTGAAAAGCTAGATTGAATAAAATAATATGATTAACCAATAACTCGGTCCCTTCACCGCACGATTTAACCCACACCTCAAGTCTCGGCAATTTACCATATTCAAGGCTAGAGAAGCACGTACGCAGAGGGATGTTGAGGTATATAGGCTGAGATTTAATTATGCACAGGTGGCGCATGCATTAATATACAAAATTATTTTTTTAATTTATAGCCTGAAACACGCAAGCAGTGGGAAATTGAAAATTTTAGGCTGGGGTTAAAACTCAAAGGTGGTGGAGGGCCGAGTACTTGGGGTAGCAAAACAATGGACAAAAGAAACACAAGAAAAGAAAAGGAAAGAAAATAAATAAAAGAAGGAAGAAAATTTTTGCAGCCATTACTTGAAGCAGAGAGCTCACGCAAGAGAAGGACGAAAACAATTTGATGTGGTGATGGAATTTTGTACGTGACTAGTATTTAAGAGGGAGGTATTTGCGTTGATTAGGTGAAAAAAAAGTCAAGAAAATACAATTTGATTTTTGAATGGCTATGGGAATTTATTACTATCAATTACAAAGAAGAAAAAGGGAAAGAGGATATCCACGCACGCGAATGACAAGGCAAGTAATCTTTGTTTGAAACGGCAAGATGAAATAAGGCATTAATTCCTATTAAATATAAGAAAGCAATGGAAAGGGAATATTTTTACACGCGATGGTAAGGCACGGTTTGAATTGATTTTTATTAGCTGCGGTAAGAAATTAATGAGCGTGTATTACAGATGCAATAAATAATAGAAACATACGCCCAAATTTATAACAAAAGTAACGTATTTAAATTTTATTTGTTTCTTAGTTATTCGCTTCTTATATATTTAGTAAAATATACGCTAAAGAATATTTCATCAAATAACGCCCCATTTAATGCCAAATAAATAAAACGAGAACGTATATAAATGTACCGATTTAAAACGTGTAATTAAACAGCTTATTTATACACTATTTATTACAAAATTTAAAATTTGATTTGTTTACATTCATTTGATTTATTTATCATTTAACTAAGAAACTGATGTATATACGTATAAAAGAACGTAAAATTTTATTTCTTTTACACAATATTTATTACTTAATTCAAAAAGTTTATAACCAATTTAAAAAAACAAAAGCGGAACATTCGTTGTACATACAGTTTAAATAAAAGTTTGGAAGAAGAAAAAAGTAGAAAAAAAAGAGGAGGCCACTACAATATTCCTAGCCGTGAGAAATAAAAGTGAGAGGAGATGTTTTTGCGTGAGAAATAAAGTGAGAAAACTCACAGCAATCAAGTGGAAGAAACGGTTAAGCAAACAATGTTTAAAACGGCAAGAGAAAATGAAGGGATTTGATTCCCATTTAATAAAAAGAATAAGTGGAAAATGAGAAATCTTCCTATCTTCATGTGAATTGATAGGCTACATGTAAGCAATGACTACATATTTTGAGGAATAAGTTAAGGTAGGAAATAAAGAAATGATTTCAAAAAAAAAAGGAAAGGAATTAAAGAAATAGTTTATTAAATTGAAACAAGGCTTAAAAATACACACACAATACCACTAGCTTTGGAAAAATTTCTACCAGACTTTAAAACAAATAAAAATCAGTGAATAAAATAAAACAAACTGAAATAAAGTGAAAAAATAATAATTATATTTTAGGAAAATAGGAAGATAAACAAGAAAATAGCTTAATTTATTGAAACTAGCTTAAGAAAATTGCAAACATAATCCACTTAACTTTGGGAAATTACAACTCTTCTTAAAATTGGTTTAAAATCAATCTTTGAGAAACAAAATAAAGTGAGAATGAGAATAAAATAAGTTCTTAAGAAAAATATAAAAATAAATAAAGAATTTCTTAAATTAATTAAAGTTGGAAATTAGAAATTGTAAACAAAATACAACTAACATTGGAAAATGTCAATTACACTTTTAAAAATGTTTTAAAACCAAAATATATACAAAAAAAGTTATTTTACCCCTGGAAACATAAATTAGAACATTACATGACCAAATAAAATATTATTTATATAATTTAAAGTAAACAATTTTGTTAAATACAGCAAATTACACACAATAGTTAAAAAGGCATAACTTTCACATTATAAATTAGATTTCATTGAAACAAAAAGCAGTATTCGTACAATTTTATTTACTTTCAAAATAAAAGATAAAATTCAAATTTTCAATCTTTTAAATTTTTAAAAAAGGTCAAAACTTGACCATATTGACAAAATTCACATTTTTGGAAAATATTCTATTGATTCATGTGTGGAATTCTAATCCACACCAAAATTTATATTTTAAATAACAAAACTATCTAAATTAAATAAATAAAACATTTAATAAAAATTTTGGGTTGATAGATAGATGGTTTGGATGGCAAGCAAAGTGAGAGTAAATGCTAAGAAACAGAAAAGGCATAAGTTAAGGAGAAAGAAACGTATATATGTTTTATTCTTAAATGAAAATGAAAATGAGGAGTTTTGAAATGAGAAATAAATCTTCTTGTACATGGTTTGCAAATGAGAAATACACGGCTAGGAAAAGAGTTTGTATGGCTAAAGCAAGAAATAAAGAGGCCATGTGGAAAAAGGCAAGAAATCAAGCAATAACCTGATGGATTTAATTAATTTCTTTCCTTTGTATTAACAGTTCTTCTTAATTATATTGAATTTGTTAAATGTGTACATTTATTATGATTGAATCCTCAAATAAATTCATTCAGATAAGTTTCATTCTTTTATATTACCTTATGAATAAAATATGCATTTCCACTTTAACATTCCTTCCTTATTTTATTACAAAGTTTATTTTTCTTCATATTAAATTACCAAAATCTTATCAATTTAACAATTTAAATTATTAAAAACTTATGGGTCGTTACAAGAGGTATACTTCAAGGGCGGAGCACCTCCCTAATCATTTGTCGGAGATTTTCCTTTTCTTGTTTGATCCGAACCTTCAAATTTATCTCCTTATTTTCACTGGAGAGAAACAACCACTCTTTGGAGTGTTTAGTTATTTATCCATTATTTAAGTTGGGATGATGATTTGTGTGAAGGCATACATGTTCCATGTTCAGTGACTTGGTCTCGCATGTTTTATGTTTAATTACATACCTTTGTTTAATGTTTTGCTAATAGTTGACATATCGCCTTACCCGAATTATTTGTTTCCATAAATTTTTAGGTACTCATATTATTTGAGTAGTCCGAGACTACCATTCTTTGTTGTACTCTTTTGAAGATGGCATTCTAATTGGAGGATTTTCGTTTCTTATTTATCTATTCTGCTGTATTATCTAGTTTTTGTAAGTATTTTGTTTCAGCATATGTAAAAGCAGGATGTTATAATGCCTAAGTTGTTTTGTAGTACATTTCTATAACTCTGGTAACTCCCTGTTAAGGAGTAACTTGATGTACTATTTACCGTTACACCTTATTTAGTAGTTTTCAATGTGAGGTTTTTTATTTTGTTCTTTATTTTACTTTACGATGATTCATCTTTCTGATGCTTGGGCAATGTCACAAGAACACCGAGGATGTGTTAAGTATCGTTCCTAGGTGTCAGAAAGGTGGGTCATAACAAAGAAATTTATAAACTTTTGGTTTATAAATAAGTTGACTTACCCGTATGAAACTTGCTAACATTAACTCATCTTAGTATGTATTTAAAAGTGGAATAAGTAATATTGTAACTTAATGTGACCTCTTCATATGTTCATTTCCTTATATCTTTCTAAAGTGCTTAAACATGTACAAGTGTAAATTATTTCACAAGGATCATTAGAAATATCAGCTTTGGTTTAAAGATATTTACCAGACTATCGAAAAATTTCCAACATTAATGATCTTACAAAGCATGCACAGAAAAGCATGATGATTTTCTTAAACTAAGCATACTTATTATTTTGTATCAAAGTGTTTGACTCATTAGAAATACTGAAGTAAAAGTGGAAGCAAGTAACCATGGAATTTTTCGATGGGTTTCTTAGAGCAGGAAGAGGTAACGGTAATGAATCTGGGTAATTATGGATCAATTAATAAAGAGTGCCCACTTTATCCTGGTGAAGTATATTAGAACTACAGTTTCTTTAGCAAAGATTTATTTATAGGAGATCATTCGACTACATGAAATTCCAGTAAGTATAGTCAGTGATCGAGATTCTCTCTTCATCGATCGATTTTGAGGAGCATTGCAATCTACTTTAGGAATAGAGTAGAATTGGAGCACAGCCTATAACCCACAGACCAATGGACAAACTGAAAGGGTGAATCGAATTTTAGAGGATCTCCTGAGAGCATGTATTTTGAATTTTCGAGGTTCTTGGAAAGCCCGTCTACATTTGGTAGAGCTATCTTATTACAACAGTTATCAAGCTAGCATTGGCGTGGCACCCTACGACGCTTTATATGGGTGGCCATGTAAATCACCTTCATGTTCGGTCAAGATTGGAGACCGTTTAGTTCTTGGACCAGAAATGATTTGAGAAGCATCGGAAAAAGTATAGTCAAGCAAAGCATGAAAGAAACCTATGATCGTAAGAAAAGTTATGTTGGTCAGTGGAGAAGGGACTTTGAGTTTGCGATTAAGGATTTGGAATTGTGAAAGTTTCCCCGATAATAGGATTTATTAGATGCAGAAGAACAAGCAAGCTAGCACCTAAATTCATTGGACCAATTAGAATCCTTAAGAGAACTGGATCGTTGGCCGACATGGTAGAATTGCCTAAAAGATTGTCGGTAGTCCATAATATTTTTCATTTGTCTCATCTGAAAAATCATGTTCAGGATTCGATGCTGAATGTAGAGACATTTGTTTAGGATAATTTTGAAATAGAACTGAATTTGATGGTAGTCGAACATCTAGTTCATATTTTAACCGAGACGAAAGGAGATTGAGAAACAAGGTGGTTAAGCTTGTGAAGGTTTGGTGGAATGATGATCCTCGTGATTGTACTGGGAGACTAAAGATCATATTAGAGAAACTTATCCTGATGTAATGTTAGGTTAGTTGTTTGTTGCTTGAATGCACTATGTATGTTCTTTTATAGACTAGTTGCTTTGTATTGTCATATGAATTTGTTGTTATAATACATACATTTTTTATTGTTGTTTATGTATTAATTTCGAGAACAAAATTCTCCTAAGGTGGTGAGTGTGACGACTCACAAATTAATCGCTACGTATTTGAATATTTAAAAAAAAATTTAAATATTTAAATAATGGATTTTAGCAATCAAATAAACATGTTTTAAATATTAACTAATAATATTAAAATCATTTTAAAATTTAGTTTACCAAAATAGATAGTTCAAATAAAAATAGAAAATGTGACCGAAGAACGTTTTCTGAAATTTTGACTTTCAGTCTTCAAAAAGTCATCAGAAACATTGCGCGCATCTTTGTATCACTCATACGCCCATGCATACACATGCATATATGTCATGTGATAGTTTAATGATACTGTTAAAATAAATGAACCATGTTAGAATAAAACAAAACAAGATTATAGTTAAAGAAATATAAGATAAAGCCTAAGTAACCTAAAGGAGTGCTTCCCCATAATCTAAGCTAGCTAGGTGAGTACAAAGCATGGTGAAATGGGGAAGCGGGTCCAAGAGGGTGCGTGTGCACCTATAGGTATGGTTAGGCGCGGCCTCCATGTCTCATGCAACATATATTATATTTTAATGTTTTAGTTTGATTAAATTTACACTTCACACTTTGCCTATAAATACCAATACACACACTTTGTTCTAACTTTACGCATTCATTTACATACACACTTCTCTCTTATTCAAGTTCATGAACACTTCCATAGCTTCCAATAGAGATTCCAAAATCAAAAACTAGTGAATACACTACCAAACATCAATTTAAAACCATGTAAACAGAATCCAAGGCCATCTCCATCTCATAGCTCCAAGGTCGAGCCACATTTCACCCTAAGAGATCACATGAGTGCATAAATTTGAGTTAAGGAAATTTGCTTAGCGCTTAGGCAAGTTCGGTGAAAGTTAATAAGCATTGCGGTGAGTAAAGCTGCCACCTTTGAACCATAAAATTTTAAACTATATACATACCCATACTTGTAGCTATATATTCTTATTATATATTTAATGATCGTTCGGTGGATGGTTTAGTTTGTTGCTTGAAAGATAGCCGCATTTGAAAGCTGGCAAGCTAATCATTGGTTATATGGGAATCTAATAGTAAAGCTAATGTCATTTTTATTATATGCTTCATATATGTTTTGTTATTGTAAATCATCATATATTTATGCTCATTCCTTTATTATGCGATGTGTGGTTATGTTACAAATGTCATGTGCTCGAATTCCAAATGTCCGTGTAGGGATAGTCGTTATATCGACATTTTCGAAAAATCACCTTTTATCGAAACCATTTGGTTTCATTATCATGCTTGGAATTATTTTATAATTAAATAAGTTTTTAATAAATGGTATTTTCAAAAACAACTAATTATGTTAATTATGATTATTTAAGTTAATTATTTAATTAATTAATTATTTAATTAATTATTTAATTAATAAGGATTAAAGTCAACCGATTAACTTATTAATGAGGTGTTTAAAATTTGACTAATTTCTTGGTTAATGATGTTTTAATTTTAATCAGTCATTTTATTTAAGGATGTTTAAGGATAATTAATCTTTGGATATGATGGATTAAGATTAATTAATGATATTTTAAAATTAATTAACCCTTTCTAATTAATGACTTTTAAAGGTTAGTAAATCTATTTGACCTTGAATAAATATTTTCTTAAACAAGGTTTAAACTAATTTATCATTTTAAATAATGATACTAATTGTTATTTAATTAATTATATTATTATTTAATTGAATTCAAGAAGATTTAGTGGTAATTACCCTTTTTAAAAGGGCATTGAAGTGAATTTATCAACTTAATTAATGAAGTTTAAATTTGATTAATAAATACATTAAGGATGTTTTAAGTTGTGAAATCCTTTCTGTAATGATGTTTCAAGATTATTGAATTCTTTTAACAATGTGTTCTAATGCTAATACTTGTAATGTGAAGCTAAGTATGAATTCGGGTTTTTAAAAGAAAAGTTTGAATTGCTTATGGAAATGAATAATTTCCGTAAAACGATTCACTTATATGAAAATGATTTATTTTGATAATTAGCATTAAACAATGGAAAAGTAGACTTGTTGTTATTTTGAAATGTAAGAATAATCGTGAGACATGACTTTGAGGTAAAGCTACGTTGACTTGTTTGATATTATTGTTAACCAAGAAATAATACAAGTTTGAATTCGATGAGTGGTGATTAGTATAGAAGATTTAATTTCCATATGTGATCGTTTTATATCCTCGATAGTTTGTTTCTCAACTATCGGTTACTTCAACTTTTTTATTATCATCATTCAAAGATGATTTATTGCTCCATTAAGCTTTGATATCCTTTGTTGGAAATGACTAAATCTAAAGGGCAAGCGGAAGCCAACCAATTTTGTGTTGCTCCAATTAGGGTTTTTTCACATCTCATCTAGATCAGTTTCATCTGCGCTTTTTGATGTGAAATATCCCGATTCTCGTAAGGTTTGGTGGTGTTAGGCTTAGTATTGCCTAAGAAGTGTCACAGAGTATATAAGCTTCTCAGAGGCATATTACTAGAGGTATACTTCAAGGGTGGAGCACCTCCCTAGTCATTTGTTGGAGATTTTCCTTTTCTTGTTTGATCCGAACCATCAAATTTATCTCCTTATTTTCACTGGAATGAGTCAACCATTATTCAGAGTGTTTAGTTATTTATCCATTATTTTTATAGATTTGAGGCCACTATTTGAACCATGACCAATTGGTCCAACATCATCTGTTTGAGGCTGCTATTTGAATCATGACCAAGTGGTCTAACGTCGCTTATTGTCCAAATGATTCATTGCAAGGACACAACACCAGGCGGGATTAGTGCAAATGGAGATACGCAGTGACAGCAAAGATGTGATGAAGAAGTTAATACATCACAACAGAGGGAGCGTCGAAGTTCCAGGAGGGATCATGAAGAGGCATAGACAAATTCTAATCGGAAGGTATATGGATGAGAAGTGCCATGATAGCCATTTGTATCGGAGTCTAGTAGAGTGATTTTGATTAGGTATTCAACAAACAAATATGAAATAGGATTCACTAGAAATTTACAAACCTCATAAACAAAAAACATGAATCATGCATTTTATACAAATAAATATTACTTTTAAATATTGATGAAGTGTGATATCCCAGTTCACTAGAGTTGAAATTGTGAGTTACGTTAAATAAAGCCATGACACATGCGATATCACTGTTTTGTGCAAAAAAATTGGGTGAGATTTTGTATAGTGAGTGACATGTGTATGTTTAAAAAATATCACCTTTTTACTTAAAACTACATATTTACTATATACGATACTACAATATTCACATCTAGACTTCTAATTTGACTCGAGATTTTGTTTTATAATATGTGGTTGGCACGATATTAGTTTTCAGCTGTGAGCCCTAGCTCAGGAATAAAAAAGCCTAGCCACCTATCATTACATCTTCGATTTTGGCTGCGTAGCACTTATTATTCTTCGTTTTTTATTTTGTGCATTAGTTTTATTTTTTTTTATTTTTAAATATTACCATAAGTACATTAAAATACGTTTTTCAGTTAAATAAATTTAAAATGAATAAAATCAATGAAATTCAAAAAATCATGCTAAATTATTTAGAATAAACCCAAAAGGTAAGGTCATGGATTCAAAATTTTATTTTGATCGAAACTTATTAGAAAGAATGGGTTTAATAGAAAAATTAAAGATTCATAAATGAAAAAAATGATTCCTAAAAATATTTGATCAAATAAATTAAGTTGGATTTGAACTTCGAGGTTGGGATAAAGTGATCAAATGGAGTTGAGTTAATTTTACAACATAATGGTATAGCTTGCGAGATATGAACTTGTGATTTCCTGAAAGTATACCGAGTAATTAAGAATAGAGTATTTAAATTCTAAAAAATTAGAGGTAGAAAGAAAAATATAGATAAGACTTTAATAAGATATTTAACAATACTTTAATAAGACTTAGCAAGATATATATGGTATAAGATTGGTTTAACATATTCAAAAGAAACATAGAAATTTATTGCACTGTAACTTCAGATTAAAGATTGATATTTATGTTACTTGTATTTAAACCCTACATAATTATTCGTAACATAAATATTTCGTAAAAAGTTAAATATGCATTGAATGCAATGAAATTTAAATTCATTAAACATCTTTAAAAGAAACGTTGGGGTCTAATTTTAAAGAAAAAATAGTTTCATCAAGAAGCCTATATATATATAATTTACATTCTACATTTCTTGGAAACCCTGACTCTAAATCTAAATCCGAACCATAAATCGAACTCCAATGCCATCATCTAATGATTTTACGATCAACCCCTCTAGTGGTGAAGAACCAAAGGGTACTTCCGTGGGTCATATTACGCTGGAGATTCCGGTAGGAGAGGATGTACTAGAGGCAGTCCATGGGTACTGTCATAGAAATCAGAGAGGAGTATTCATCATGGCTGGTGTGGGCAGGCTTGAAAATCTCTCGATCAAGCAACCTAATGGGGATTCCATTTCTATTTGTGGTGAATTTGATATTATGGATATAAGTGGTATGGTGCTCCCACCACCAACTCAAGCCTCGAAAGAAGGTGGGCTTATTGTGCTTGTTCCTAACCTCTTAGGACATTTCATTGGAGGGAAGATAATCCATGCAACCGCGTCCTCTGCTCCGGTCAAGTTGTTTGGAGGGTATTTCGAGAACGTAAGACATGTAACCGGGACTACAGACTGGAGTTCCTAGAAGGCGAGGAAGTGTATGCATGGAATGTTTGATTAAGTTTGTGTCCTCATTTCGATGTTGTTTGTCAAGTTCAATTTATCATTGACATGCTATTTATCCAATTTCAATATTGCCATTGATGTGATAACCATTATAGTTTTGTACTTCAGTATCTATTGAAATGTCGGTCCCAAATATGGTTCAAGTGTTCAGTTTCACACCAATTTTACCTTTAATAATGTTGCATGTACCGATTAAGATCTTTGGGTTGCTAGTTTTATGTGTGTTATTCTCTCTTTTAGTTACTTTGTACGATAAAATTAAATTGCCAGTTTGGCTCATATGCCCATAACTAGTATTATAAGCTAATGATTTGGTGCTACGAAATCTACTGAGACTAGCCTTCCTCCCTCTATTGAACAAAACATCTACCAATATATTTCATTAAATCATGTTCTTTGTAATTCTTCAATTATCTCACTTCCAACATCCTCCTTCTTCCACCATCCTAATTTACGCAGATCAGATACACTATTATGGTTATTACATTCTAGATTGCTATAGAATTCGCTTATATAGCCTAACTTATGCCAACATTTTGTCAGTATAGTAGATATTGCCATATGTAAGAATCTAAAATTTAATTATTAATACAATACTTTATTCCTAGACTTTTGATTTTTCTCGTAATATCATCATGAACTTGAAGAACTGAAACTATATCTGAAACTTAAGGTAATCGAGGCATAATTTTTATTTTAGAGCAAATATGTTGAACTTAAAAGTAGAGGGTATATTCCAACTATATGCCTTTTTTGAAACTAATTGTAAAATATACCTTTTTTGGGATTCTGCATTCGTTCATGTGCATTTATGAATTGCGTAAGATATAAAACATACACAAATGTGACAATAGTTTAGTCTTTAAGTGTTAAATGTTACATAGGCATTATTGTAATCTTCATTTTCCATGACAAAATTATGAATTAAGCTCCATTGTATTGTATGTTAAGATCTAGACAGAATAAAAAGTTTCCTCGCTTTTTGTCTAAAGGCTCTTTATCTTTCTGTATTTTTAACGCGTTATCAGCATGATCTCTAACCGAAAATTATAGATATAGTGTTGTGATAGTTTAGAACACCGGATCCATTCATTTTCACGTATATCCATCTCTTTCTCTTAATCAATTAATGAAACCGAGTATGACTTTTGAGATTACATATTATACATTTCTTCTAATTTAAATCAACGTTTTCTATTCTTTTAAAATTTGTATTTGATAAATAATTCATTTTGAATTGATTCAAAATTTCTAACAAGTACTAAAGTCATTCATCATTGATTTCTTATGGACTTCTTAATTTTTATGTTTGAGTAAGTTTGGGTTGGACTTTGTTTATGAGTCATTAAATTTATGTAATATCTTACTCAAATTATATATCTACATGATTTGTATATGAAGAATTTTTTGGTCATAATTTTGGATTTGGTTTGGTACAATGTAGTTTTTCCTAAAATAAATGATTATAAAATTTTGATATAGAAAGAAAGATCTAAATGATTTGTATATGGTTTATATATTAAAATAAAATATTAAACAATGTCATATTTTTGGATATAATCTTTATTCTCTAAATTTTGAAAATAACTTGTGTTGATTAGAAGATCTATATTTTGTCTCGATATATTTAGTAAAGAATCATGGAATTATTTTTTCATTAGAGAAATAATTTGGATCCAAGACGTACAGTTATTATTATTTATGTTTGTGAATGGCATAGACAAATTGACATAACATAGAACCATTTATGTATGAGAATATAAAATCTTGGTTATATGATAATATTATTTTACTGAATTTTCGATTGAGCACTCTATATAAGAGTTATTTTGGTTATTTTATAACTTTTGATCATTAAGAAATAGAAGTTGTACTTTAAATGTTTATTTTGATTTTTTTCATTGAGTAATATTGTAGTTAGCTCAGAGTTTACTTTAAGTAACGTTTATTAAGTTGTTTCATATGTTTGTAAAGAAATTTTTTTATCATGACAATATTTTATACTTTAGACCAAATAACAATTAACTGCATTTATTTTTATTATAAGTGCAATAAATGTGATTTCTGTAGTAATGAATTAAATTACTTATTACCATAAATGCACTAACTTCATTCGTTACAGTAAATTAAATAATGTTGTATTTTTTAATTTTAAATTAAAATATACATATGGTTTAATATTTGATGCATTTATTTTTGAAAGAAATGTCTTGAATAATGTGAGAAATACGTTTGAACAACAACTTGAAATTTTGTAGAGTAAAAATTTTGAAATAGAAGTTGTGTAATTCAAAGTCTGATACCTAAAGTCTTGAATTATGCAAAAATTTAATGATATAGTTTAAGAAATTGAATTCTTCATCAACATTTTATTTATTTAGCAAAATATATAAGCCTCTAAACTAGAAGTTTGCAAAAAAATTGTGAGAATATCTGCGACGATGCGAAATTTCGAACATTTCGTATTCAATTATTAGAATTATTTAAATATTTGAATCTTGGATTAAATGTGATTAAATTGGTTTAATAACCCTGTAACTTCATTTTAATTTATAACCAATGGTGGAAAACTTGTTTTCAAAAATTGTTTACAAAAATAAATACTTCGAAGAAATATCGACAATTTGACCAAATAAGCTTTTATCGATAAAATGTTGTTTTCTTGGTAAAAGTTATTCGAATGTTTTGGCTTTGCCTAATATATTAACATTCCATTAATTATAAACTAAAAATATTTTATGGTATGGCTAACTAAATTCGAATAGTAAAAGAATTAGAAAATAGATTATGGGAAGATATTCTATTAATAATGTTTTAGGCGTTTATTTTAGGAAATGAGGTATAAGGTAACATGTGAAAGGAGGTTCCTTTGTGACATTCCAAGGAGTTTGGAGGTGGTAATGACCTCGTTACAAAAGTTTACAAATGCACCCTTAAGGGTTTCATTAATCACTTTTTACAAAATTAAAAAAAGTTAGAAACTAGTTATTGCTAATCCATTTTTATGTTCATGTACCTTTCTCTAATCAAGCCAAATCACCTCCATTTCAATAAAAATTAACCAAGGCCTTAGATCGTCTTAGCAACAATGAAAAGCATCATGGATCTTGAATATAATGATTAAAAACTTCTAAGCATATTGGGCAGAGAGCATTGTGGGGAGATTGATGTGGCCTAGTGCATTTTGAAGGCTAAATGTGGGGATTTTGGCATGCTGGTGATGGTAGGAAGCGGTTCTATGTTCTTTTGTGCGTTTTCTTGGTTTTAGAATGGATTTAATTGAGTTTACTCACCACTAAATGAATATATATTATGTATATATATTGTGTGTTTGAAATATAGACTCAAAAGTAAGTATGAACTAATTAAAGTTATAACTTTGGACACCTTTTCTTTCGAAAAACAAATGACAACTTTATATTATATATTATCACTTCTATGGCCTTTTATAATGTTTCGTATTGCTTGACATTGTGTAAAATTGGTTGGTTGGCTTATGTGTTGGGATGATGTGAATATAAAAGTGTTTGTATAGCAATATTTGCTATAAGCGCACTTTAAAATCCACTTCGTCTAAACTTATTAAATTAGTGATATGTCATAATATATCTTGATTATTCTCTAAACAAATATTTTTGTATGGGCCAGTAAAGAAATGGTTTGGAAAGTTGTAGAACTTGTGAAGCAACATTGTGAAAGTTAGAAGTAAAAAGGTCACTGTGGATACACTTAGAAAATGCCACTGTAATGATCTGTATTTTTCCGTAATTAAAAATATTAAATTAAATAAAATTTTGAAATTTAATGTTGATAGAAATAAAAAATGTATGATTTATTTATGACAAAAATAATTAGCATATGATTTAATAATGTTGTTTGAAGGTTATTGGCAATTATTTTAATGTAGTTCGATTAGTTGAAATAATTGTAAGGTTAATTTGGCTATAATTGCAAATATGGAATTAAATTGGTAATTGATGGAATAAATGAAATTGAAATATTATAATTAAAATGTTAAAAGATGATAACTATAGAATAAGAATGTAATATTTAAATATTAGATTTAACATGGAAAATTTATTTTAAACGATTATTAATTTCTCTGTAATCAAGACTGATAAATTGTTAACTTCTAAATTTGAATTTAAAATTGATTAAGTCAATTTAATAATAATTTACTCAATTAACATGAAATTCAGCCATTTTGGCCACCCTCTCAGTTTCTGAAGATACCAGTTTCATCGGATCCATAATAGTGAATTATTATAGGATTTCAAGTTTCCTAGTGATCAGATGTCGGTTGATCGTGTGAGTTTGAAACGTGTAGAAATCAATTAAAAGGATTTAAATGAATGTAATTTAATTTTAAAGCAAACTTCTATATAAATTGGAATTTGGGTATGTAACTAGTGTTGGAAATATCTCGACGAGCACAATCTTCTGCTACAATCCATTTTTCGATTCTTATCACGGTTTGGCCAGAAATAGGCGACCTTTCTCAACCGTTTGTTTCTAGGATTTTTGATCCAACGGTGGATAGTCGATTTTACGATGATCGGAGGGGCTGCGTGGTAGAGGGTGAATAGAGGACTACATCCATGGTGTTAATTCGTCTCAATAGTGCTCCTAGTCGCCAGAAATTGGCCATAGATGAACGGCGGCGGCTGGACATTTGAAGGGGTCACAAGGCGTGGCCCTAGTCGCATGGGTGCGGCCTGAGTTGCAACGGCGAACTTGGATTTTGTGGTAGATGCTTGTAGGCGGCAACGTTAGAGCTAGAAGGTAGCGGCTGGGTAGGGCTTCATGTGTTTGAGAGCAATATCACGTTAGAGCTAGGGTATAGTGTAACAAATGGGATTTTCAACCCTCGAAATTCGACACTTATATGTCCACGTATAAAATGCCGAACAGCCGAATGCCGGAAATACCAGTTCATTACGGTAAAAAGAAGGAGATAGAAGAGAAATAGAAACAACAACACAGAGTGTCACAATCGCAACGAAATAAAATATAATATATAATAACAGATTTTATACAAAATAATCTATAACAGTTTATGTACTTACAATCATTAGAGTATAACCATCAATACATTAAACTGGACAGTTATATAACTTGTCCTTACACAGCGCAATCTAAATCAAGTATGGAAAAGTACGTTTGAAACTCCTTCAGCTAGTCTCCTGAGCTCCATAGCATTATCCTTAATCTGTAATACTCAATCTGACCCAAGCATTACAATAAAATAACACCCGAGTCGGTCTGGAAAACCAGCATGAGAAAATACACTCAATTTGAATTATTATAGTTTTCAAAATCCTTCGAAAAACAAAGGTATCTCGTAAGACCACGCCACAAATAAACATGATGGGTTTTCACCTTGCGATAACCAATACATTTCATATCAAAATCCAGTGATATTATAATAGTGTCTAAATACAAATACTTATTCAAATAGCTAAAATAGTTACACTAATTAAATTCCAGCATACTAGGCTCTATAAACAAAACTGTAAGCTCATATTGGAAAATGGATTCCAACTAAATGACTAGGCACTAAGATACCACCCGTTACAGTACATGTCTAGAACAGCATATCGAGGACCACGCCAGGATCCCCTACAACACAAGATCGGACTACCCCTAACCTGGATATTCCGAATAAGATAACCCCACGGTTGGGATCAGCAACTGCCACATAGCCAGATAAAATGGTCTCTAGATAGGGGTAACCTTACCCAACTTGGGTGCGACCCACTTAGCCCTTGCTGCATTTCCCCTGATTCTCGGTCATTCCCGGTTGATGAGGCTCGAGGCTAAGCGTTACCTTTTCAAGGACAATTTTACTTAGAATGTCCATCGTCCTCCAATGACGATGTTCTGATATCACTCGTCCATACAAGTTTTCCTGGGTCTAGAAAAACCGAATCATCATCTTCATCATCTTCACGGCATTCATTCGTTACGTTCAAACCTGATCGAAGTTGTTTTCGAATAATTAAATCTGTTCTCGTATCTTCGAAACGATTAACGAATTTGGCCAATATTGATAGTTGGTTATTTGACTATCAATAAAATATCCATAAGCATTCATCTGGCCTTATTATAAATTTTCCTAAAATATTTACTTTCAAAATACCATTAAAAGATATATCAATTCCTTTCAACATTTGAAAACAATTTTTTCAAATACTTTAATCCGTAACAGGATACTTCCAACATCTCAACACTTAGAAATATCTCAAATTTCTATTTTCTATGCTTAGGAAAGTATTACTAGTCTTATTTTCCAAAATCCTTTCAATATTTATATTTCAGAGAATTATTACATAACTTATTTACACAATCTTCGGAATCACAAATAAATTTCCTCTCCTCAAAACCATATCCTTTTATAAACCCCTTTTCGAATCTATAGAGAATTTAAAAACTAAAATTTTCAGTTACTTTAAAACTATATATATTTATAAAATAACTATTTAAAAGGTAAATAATTTATTTTTAAAAACAAGTTCAAGTAATTATTTAAAATATCGAAAACACTTTTATAACATTAATAACTCATCTTTAGTTAAAAGATAATTTTTCTCTCCAAGATGATTTTACAAATTAGAATTTATTAAAATAAATACTTAATATTTGAAATCTACTTATCCAAGTATTTTAATCTCAATAGTTAAAGTTCCATAGTTTTAAAATAATGAAATTTTCCTTTTAAACAAACCCACCTCTTAAAAAATAATTTCTTTTTAAATTTCAATAACAAATTTAACTTATAACCTCCTCTCGATTTCATAACATCTCATTTTATTTTTGCTTCCCTAACCATTTCCATTTCAAAAATAGAATCTACTATTTTTGTCCACCCTGTTTCCATATTCCAGTATGAATGTACCCTATCAATTTATTTCCAATTATCATCTGATATCGAATTCATTTATTTATAAATATCGTTATCAATTCTTTAACCACTTTGGTTTTACTTATTTATAAAAACAAATCTTATTTATAAAAAATCCATTTCATAAATTTATTTCTTATAAATTCCATTAATACTTCCAATCTATTTTCAATATTGATTTTGACTCCTTTTTATATCCCAAAATGTCACTTATAAATTTTTTATATAATTTCTTTTAAAAATTTCCATTTTCTACTTTAAAAATGTTAAGTATAACCAAACTCAAATATAATTTTATTTTCTAATTCAATTTCTATAAAATAAATCTAATTCCAATATATATATACATATATATATATATATATATATATATTTGTCAAATTTTCTTTAACTCCTTAATTTTTTTTTGAAAAATACACTTATAGTTTTTTTATAATTATCAAATTTCAGGCCAGTGCTACGACAGCATTCAAATATTCCAATTTCAATAACAAGCTATAACAGATTATTTACACACATCATATATCACTATATATGAAAAATAAACAATATATTTGAGGAATCCAGTTGGATCCCTCCAACCTGTGTCCCTGCATCCACAGATGTTAATACAACATAAAATAATTAACAATCCCACTTCGAGGGGGATATCGTGGTATATAGGGTCATCCGCTATTATGCGGGGGCACATAGCGTCTCATCCGCGATATGCCCGGGAATATCACTTCAAATACTAATATATATATATATACTACTATATATACATATATACATATAACGTCCAACAGATAATTTTTTTTATTCATCAATTCTATCAAACATCCAATAATTAAATTTAACTATTTAAAATTTAATTATTGGAATCCAAATGAGTGAGAATTTTCTCACCTTGATCGTCTGAAATTGTTAATCGTCCCAACTCCAATTGTATTCGATTTCGGCAACATTTTCCACGGCGGACCCATCGTGTCCCGATTCCATGATTTTTAACACTCGTATTATCGTGATGCAATTTTATTACTGTTCGACATAAAATTAAAGCTTAATAATTAAATTTTGTTAATCACATAAAATTTACCTATTGAATAACTTCCCCCTCCTCTTAGACCAGCCTGGACCTCCTCTAACCACGCTCCACCATCACCGACCTAGCAAACCACACCGCTGCATGTCCTCAGTCACCACTACTCTGCTCCGCCAGCACCGACGAACTTCTTCCCTCGCTCAGCCCCCCCACACCTTCACTGTGGTTGACCAGTCCCCAACATCGCCAAACTCCTCCTCCAACCTATCGACTTTGCCATGCCACTGTCAAACGCCTTCACCGCACCATCGCTGCTCGTACGAACAAAGCATCGGGTCCTACTTGGACAGAAACCATCGTGGCCATCCACCATAACACCTAAATCCACATTCACGCCATCTAGCTTCATGCGCTACTGAGAGAAAATCGTGAGTCCACCTCGCTGATGCCGACCACCCTCCTCCATAATGCATGCTACCACTGCAGCGAACCCTACATCGACGAGCACGCCTCCATAACACCACCTACCCCCATGATCACCTGACCTGATTTCTTCACAAACCACTCATGTGGTTCTCCTTTTCTTTTATCATTTGAACTAATCGATTCGATCTGAAGAAGGAAATGGAAAGGGTGTGATTTTTAGGGAAATAGTGTTGTGATTTGGAAAGGAAGAGGGGATGAGGAAGAATAAGTTACAGAGTTTTAAACGAACATTCGTTCGGCCATTGTTTCTCTCACAATAGATTTGAAATAAAAAGAAATTCTCGATTGTTCTATTGAAGAGAAAGATGTGTGTGTTTTTTCAAGGAAGGGAAACGAGATTAAAATGTTTTGCGTGTAGAATATGTCTTGCTATAGTGATTCAAAGAGAAAGGGCAAAAATTATGATGTGGATTATCTTGTCAAATCCATGAATATATATATATATATATATATATATATTACATAATTATAAATCGTCTTGAATTTGTCGCCTAAAATCTTCATCTCCTACCGAGGTGTGCTGCTAGGCGTTTATAATGTTATACTCCTATTCCATATGCAATGGAAAAGGTTCCGAGTCCCAGTTCGATCGTATGGAGAAGATAGCTTTTTGGACCCAATTATTATATTGAATTTTTGATAAAAATTTAAGCGCGTTTATATACCGTACGGCCAAACGATAACTCCAAACGCTATGAAACTTGAATTTCGACAATAATACAATATTACAGATCCAATGGAATGGGTTTCGTTGAAATCCGAGACTATGCCTCGGATCGATATTTTTAAACGTCAATTTGAAAAAACTATTTTTAAAATTGAACAGATCACTTTTAAATTCTATTTTAAAACTTTTATTAAATTCCTTATTATTGATATAAATTTTACAAGCATTTAAATTATTTTTATCGATCTTAAAACTCGAGATACAATAATTTAACCAATATTCAATTATTAAATTCAATAATTAAATTATCCAATAAATCGTTACATTTAAATTCTTAATTTATCTTATAAATAAATCCAAATTTTCATATTCAAAGTCAATCTATAATTCGAACTAAATATTTAAAACCATTTAAATATTTCAAATCAAATGTCGAAAAATTCGGATCGTTACATTTGTCCCTCCTTAAAAGAATTTCAACCCCGAAATTGCTAAATCAGAAGAATGCTCCAAACCCAATAATTTATCCAAAAACCCAGTTAATGAAAATTCGATATTCACCTTTCTAATCTGTTAGTTTCACCCAAAATAATTAGTTCTAATTTCATATCCAAAATTCCTTATTTCAATTTCAATTTGAAATTAATTTGTCGTTAACAAAGTTTTTAAAAAATTTCTAACACCCTAAACCTCCGAAATTTTTTAACAGAGTCTCCTTTGTATGGAGGACTTTTTGCAATATGACAAGAGAGATAAATACACATACATCGACCCACATGGTCGGAAAACAAAATATATAACAATATTTATATATTCGTAGTATTGAATCCGAAAACGTACCATATTTTAGCATTTTTAAGCAAGCGGCTTATTTATTTTGCAATATGCACAATTAGAGTCAAGCACAACAGTCCAGGCACCTGTACTTACTCAATTTAAACCTGTAAGTACCAAACATATGAAATTCACTAACATTTCACTTTTTTAAATAGTTAAAACATCTAAACTTCATTAGCAATACATGCTACACATTTATTTATGAGCAAATTTTAAGATTCCATTACTAATCTAATTGTTTTCAACCAATCCATATACTGTTTTATTCTATTCGAATGATTTACAAATCACTTTACATGCATTTAATTTATTTTTAAACCAAACAAACCCAAATTCATTTCAATTAATTTAAAAATCAATTTATTCACTTCTATTAATTCATAGAATTTTATTTACTTCCGTTTACGTCAAACGACCAATTTTCTTATGCAAATTCGGCGATATTCATTCAAAAAAAATTCACATGAGCTTATATCTACTTAATATAATATTCACTTAGTTTACAGGTATTTTAAATTGATTCCAAATCAATTTTTACTTAATTCCATTTCATTTTCACACTCATCACATACAAATCTATTTCTTTATTTAATGGCCATTTCACAATTTTACTCGAAGCCAAGCTTCTATTAAATATTAGCTTAAGTTATTTATTTACTTCAATCATTTAACAATATAACTTAGGTTTATTTCTATTTGCAAACAAATTCCTTTTCTATTTTAGATTGAATCTCATCCAATCAATTCCGTTCCAATCTATACATCGATTCAATTGGTTCATTCACTTCAACCATCAAAATTTTAATACCCATACATAATTCATTTCTGAATTCATTTAAATGATGCCAAGGCCATATTTAATTTATTTATATTCTAATTGGATTTATTTACAACTTAAACCATTTCTATTTCAATCCAATTCCATTTTATTCGGCAATAGTTCCAATTATTTTTAATTTACTTACTATATAAATCGAAATTTTATTTATTACACAAGTTTCGTTTAAAAATCAATTTTTAATTAACAATCGAATATTATTTAACCGAGTTAAATTCCATTGACATATTCAGTCAACTAATTTATATAGCTAACTAGCTCACTACCAATTTTTAAATCAGTATTTAATTTTTATATCAAAAATCACTTCAACTATTTTATCAAAAATCACTTCAACTATTTAACTTGAGTTTAATTTTTTTATAACTCGAGTTTGTATTTTTATTTCCTACACCGAATTATCAAACAATTTTATTTTGGGTTTTTTCTTCTATTTCAATTTTTAACTTTTCATAAATCACCCAACTTAATTTTCACACTTCCATCAATTTATACTTGAATATATTCACATTTTATTTTAACTCGAGATTTACACTTTTTATAGCCCAAGCATATTTTTATTCCATAAACTTCAATTTTTATAAACTATCGAAATTTATTTATTCCAATTCAATTATTATTTTTATTTAACTTAACTTACTCTAAATTCAACTTCATACCATTTTCTTTAATTTATTGAAGTAAGAATTCAATTTCATTTAATATCGTCTATAATTCAATTCAATTTCATTCAGTACAATCCAGATTCAACATGATTTCATTTAGTTTAAGTTAAAGTTAAAATCAACTTAATTCAATTTTATTTTAACTCACTTAAGTTAAATCCCAATTTTATTAATGCACCCACTAACTCAATTCAAACCCAATCAATTAAATTTCTAAAATTTAATTTATCCGACTTAACTTGACCTGAATTCTATTCAAATTTTTTTCCAATTCAATCCATTTACATCCCAAATTAATCCATTTAACTAGTCTACTTCCATTCAAATAACCATCAATTAAATTTCAAAAAACTTAATTTCTCCAACTTAATCTAAGTTAAATTTCATTTTAACTTTTCCACTTTTAATTTTAATCCCAAAATTCAATCTCCATATTTTTCTTCAAAATAATTCACCGTTTATAAATTTATAACTTATCTCTTGATGATCTCTAAATTATCTAAGTAAGGATTTCAGAATTTTTAAACAGCTAGTATTTATTTCAAGTCATTTTGAAATTTTAAATATCCTAAAATCGTATTTTTTTTAAAATTTTAAACTAACCTGGTTTTTATCCAAAAAAATTCCCTTCGGAATTTCAAAATAAAACTTGTTTTTCCTCAAAACAATGCAAAAACAATGACCGCGGCAGCAATCCATTAGTTAGAAGCTCGAAAATGAACACCGATGACGTCGCGATCGGCATCGGAATTATTTTCCAGTGACCAAAGTGATTTCAATGCTATATTCCTTTCAAAAATCTAATTTCAAAACATTTTTTCTATTCAAAAATATCTTCAAATAATAATACTATTATTTATCTCAAAATATTTTGGAAAACATTTCAAAAATCTCCAGGACTAAATTCTTAAATTCTGGTTTTTAATTAAGTCCTAGTTTTTAACTCAACTGTATAATGCATATTTATACAATGTCTATTTAGTTATACAATCTATTTATAATCTTATTTCGATTATAATATTATCATCCAAACATACCTTATAAAATTATTTCCTTTATATAAAAATAAAATTTGGGTAAAATTATTTCATTTATCCGCTTCAAAATAATATTGTGCCAGTTTATCGCGTTCAAGTGCTTAGAAACTCCTATCAATTTAGTGTCGTCCCACTATTCAACAAGAATTTATATACCACTCAACCAATAAATTAACACAATATAAAACCATTTTATATTCACTAATAAATACAGCTCATATCTCTTAATACGCTCAAACTCATTATACAGTACTATTGACTATATCTCTAAGAGTAATCCCCACCAGAGCCAAGGTTCTCGCTTAACCTTCAGCCCTAATACCAAATGTAACAAATGGGATTTTTAACCCTCGAAAATCGACATTTATATGTCCACTGTATAAAATGTCGAACAACCGAATGCCGGAAATACCAATTCATTTGGGTGAAGAAGAAGGTGATAGAAGAGAAATAGAAAAAACATAGAATCTCAAAATCGCAGCGAAACAAAATATAATATATAATAACAGATTTTATACAAAAGAAACTATAACACTATATATATAATTACAATCATCAAAGTATAGCCATCAATGCATTAAACTGGATAGTTATATCACTTGTCCTTACACAACGGAATATAAATCAAGTACGAAAAAGAAATTCTGAAACTCCTCCAGCTAGTCTCCTGAGCTCCATAGAATTTATCCTGAATCTGCAATACTTGGTCTGACATGAGCATTATAATAAAATAACATCCAGGTCAGTCTGGAAAACCAGCGTGAGAAAACACACTTAATTTGAATTATTTAAGTTTTCAAAATCCTTTGAAAAATAAAGGTATCTCGTATGACCACACCATAAATAAAAACGATGGGTTTTTACCTTACAATAACCAAAACTTTTGATATCAAAATCCAGTGATATTATAATAGTGTCTAAATACAAATACATATTCAAATAGCTGAAATTGTTACATTAATTAAATTCTAGCATGCTAGGCTCTATAAAAAAAACGTAAGCTCGTATTGGAGAATGGATTCCAACTGAATGACTATGCACTGGGTACCAACTATCACAGTACACGTTAGAACAGCGTATCGAGGACCACGTCTTACAACACAAGATCGGACTACACCTAACCTGGATAGTTTGAATAAGATTACCCCACGTTTGGGATCATCAACTACCACACAGCCGAATAAAAGGGTCTCCAGATAGGGGTAACCTTACCCTACTGGGGTGCAACCCACTTAGCCTTGCTGCATCTCCCAGATTTTTAGTCATTTCCGGTTGATGAGGCTCGAGGCTAAGCGTTACCTTTTCAAGAACAATTTTGCTTAGAATGCTCATCGTCCTCCAATGACGATGTTCTGACAGCATTCGTCCATACAAGTTATCCTGAGTCTAGACAAATCGAATCATCGTCTTCGTCATCTTTATGATATTCATTCGTTACGTTCAAACCATATAGGAGTGGTTTTCGGATAATTAAATTTGATCCTGATCTCTTCGAAATGATTAACGAATTTGGCCAATATTGATAGTCCATTATTTAACTATCAATAAAACATCCATAAGCAATCATCTGGCCTTATTATGAATTTTCCCAAAATATTTACTTTCAAAATAACTTTAAAATATATATCGATTCTTTCCAACATTTGAAAACAATTTTCAAATACTGTAATCCGTAACAGGATACTTCCAACATATCAACACTTAGAAATATCTCCAAATTTCTATTTTCTATACTTACGAAAATATTACAAGTTTTATTTTCCAAAATCCTTTCAATATTTAAATTTTAGAGAATTATTCTATAACTTATTTCCATAATATCTAGAATCATAGATAAATTTCCTCACCTCAAAACTGTATCCTTTTATAAAACCCTTTTCGAACCTCGAGAGAATTTATAAAATAAAATTTTCAGTTACTTTAAAATTCCATATATATATATATATATATATTATTTAAAAGGTAAATAATTTATTTTTAAAAACATGTTCAAGTAATTATTTAAAATATCGAGAACACCTTTATAACATTAATAACTCATCTTTTGTTAAACAGATAATTTTTTTTCCAAGATAATTTTAAAAATTAGAATTTGCTAAAATAAATATTTAATATTTGAAATCTACTTACCAAAGTATTTCAATCTCAATAGTTAAAATTTCTTAGTTTTAAATAATAAAATTTTCCTTTTAAACAAACCCACCTTTAAAAATTAATTTTTTTTTAAAATTTGAATAACCAATTTAATTTATAACCTCCACTCGATTTCACAACAACACGATTTATTTCGCTTTCCTAACCATTTCCTTTTCAAAAATAGAATCTACTGTTTTTCTACGATATGTTTCCATATTCCAGTATAAATTTACCCTACGAATTAATATTCCAATTATCATTTGATATTGAATTTCTTTATTTATTAATATCGTTATCAATTTTATAACCCCTTTGGTTTTACTTCTTTATAAAAAAACAAATCTTGTTTATAAAAAATCCATTTCACAAATTTATTTCTTATAAATTCCATTAATACTTCCAACCTATTTTCAATATTGATTTTGACTCCTTTTCATATTCTCAAAATATCACTTATAAATTCTTTTATATAATTCCTCTTAAAAATCTCCATTTTCTAATTCACAAATGTTAAGTATAACCAAACTGAAATATAATTTTATTTTCTAATTCAATTTCTCCAAAATAACTCCAGTTCCTATATATATATATACATACATATATATATATATATATATATATTTATCAAATTTCCTTTAACTCCTAAATTTTTATATAAAAAAACACTTATAGCTTTTTTAAAACAGGCCAGTGCTACGATAGCATTCAAGTATTCCAATTTCAATAATAATCCATAACAGATTATCTACACACATCATATATCATTACATATGAAAAATAAACAATATATTTGAAGAATCCAGTTGGATCTCTCCAACCTATTTTCCTGCATCTACAGATATTAATATAACATAAAATAAATACAAATCCCACTTTAAGGGGGATATCGCGATATATAGGGTAATCCACTATTATGTGGGGCACATAGGGTCTCATCTGCTATATGTGCGGGAATATCACTCCAAATACTAACATATATACTACAATATATACATATATACACATAACATCCAATATATAATTTTTTATTCATCAATTCAATCAAACATCCAATAATTAAATTTAACTATTTAAATTTTAAATATTGGAATCCGAATGAGTGAGAATTTTCTCACCTTGATCGTTTGAAATTGTTAATTGTCCCAACTCCCATTTTATTCAATTTATGTAACATTTTCCACCGCAGACCCATCGTGACTCGATTCCATGATTTTTAACCCTCGTATGATTGTTATACAATTTTATTACTATACGACTTAAATTTAAAGCTTAATAATTAAATTTTGTTAATAACATAAAATTTACCTAGCGAATACCTTCCTCCTCCTCTTAGACCAGCCTACACCCATTCTGACTACGCTCCACCATCCTCGAACTAGCAACCCATACCACCGCCTATCCTAAGTCACCACTACTCTGCTTTGCCAGCACTGACGAACTTATTCCCTCACTCGGCCCCCACACCTTCATTGTTGTTGACCAGTCCCCAACATCGCCGAACTCCTCCTCCAATCTGTCAACTTCGCCATGCCACTGTCGAATGCCTTCAGCTCACCATCGCTGCTCGTGCGAATAGAGCATCGGGTCCTGCTTCGACAGAAACCATCGCGGCCATCCACCATAACAATTAAATCCACATTCACGCCATCGATCTTATTGCGCTACCCAGGAAAGTCACGACTCCACCTCGCTAACCCGACCACCCTCCTCCATATTGCGTGCTTCCACTGTCGCGAACCCTACACTGGCAAGTGTGCCTCCATAACACTTCCCTACGATTGCCTGACCTGATTTTTTCGCAGATCACTCACGCGGCTCTTGTTTTTTATCATTTGAACTAATCGATTTGACCTGAAGTAAGAAATGGAAAGCATGCGATTCTAAAGGAAGGCGGGTTGCATGATTTCGAAAGGAGGGAAGGGATGAGGAAGAATAAATTACGAAGTTTTAAACAATCATTCGTTCGGACATTGTTTCTCTAAAGATAGATTTGAAAAAAAAGAAATGCTCCGCTGTTCTATTGAAGAGAAAGATGCGTTTGTTTATAAGGAAAGGAAACGTGATTAAAATGTTTTGCGTGTAGAATATATATTACTACAGTGATTTGAAGAGAAAGGGAAAAAAGTTTTGATGCGAATTATCTTGTCAAATCCACGAATATGTATATTATTTAATTTTAAATCGTCTCGAATTCGTAGCTTAAAATCTTGACCTCCTATCGAGGCATGCCTCTAGGCATTTATAATGTTATACCCTATTCTGAACGCAATGGAAAAGGTTTCGAGTCCTAATTCGATAGTATTGAGAAGATAGCTTTTTGGACCCAAATATTATATTGAATTTTTGATATAAATTTTAGCGCGTTTGTATACCGTACGACCAAATGATAACTCTAAATGCTACAAACTTGAATTTCGATAATAATATGATATTACGGATCCAGCGGAACTGGTTTCATCGAAATCTTAGACTGTGCCCTGGATCGCAATTTTTAAATGTCAATTTGAACAAACTACTTTTAAAATTAAACAGATCAATTTTAAATTAAATTTTAAAACTTTTGTTACCTTCGTTATTATTAATATAAGTTTTACAAGCATTTAAATTATTGTTATCGTGCTTAAAACTCTTGATACAATAATTTAACCAATATTCAATTATTAAATTATCCAATAAATCGCTACATCTAAATTCTGAATTTATCTTATAAATAAACCCAAATTTTCATATTCAAAATAAATCTATAATTCTAATCAGTGTTTAAAACCATTTCATAGTCCAAATTAAACGTCGAAAAATTCGGGTCGTTACATATAGGGTGATGACGTGGTAATTTTGTTTTTTGCTTTGTTTATTTTATTTTAGTTTTAATTTTAGAATCTTCTAACGTACATTACCTTTTCATACGAGCTTGGATTTATATGCGGTTTTCTCCATTGCGATCGTATTGAAATTTCGGACCACATGTAGCTAGATTAACTACATTCTGAGACTGTTCAAATTTTGGGTTTTATTTGGATTTTTAGTCGACTGAAAAATCAAAGGTGAGTATTTTAATCCACTCACAAATACTTAATCATCTTATGTTGGTTAAATCAAATTTATGATGTGCTTAGAGATTTATTGATTGTTGTTTGGTATATTTAAATTGTCATTCAAATTTAGTTTGAATTTATATTGAACAGAATTGCTATATGAATTAACATTGGAATTAAATTGTTAGTTAACTACCTGATAATTTTAATCGGTTAATTATTGTGATTTATTAGTTGATTTGAATGATGATTGTGATGGATGCTTAATTGTTGACATTTTGGATGATTTGATGTTATGTTAAATTATATGTTGTTATCACGCTGTAAGTTCCCTTAGTTATTGTTAGGAAAAATCACTATGGGTTAAAATGATACATACCCAAACGATCTTAAAGATTAGGAAAAAATAGTTATAGGTTGAAATAATAAATCCGAGTGATTTTATTGTTTTGAAAATTGTGATTCGAGATATGGGTTGAAATGATATATATCCGAAAACTTAAATTATTGCGGATTAAAATGATATATATCCGTATCACTTGACCATAGGGTAGAAAATTATACACGAACACCAAATAGGTTAAAATAAACGATTTTAAATCCTTAAATCTTGTAAAGGCCCACAATCCATACCCCTTTTGAGCCGATAATATTTCACCTCAGCTCAACTCAAATTGGATGGAAATACGAAACTTTAGGGTAAAGAAGAAAGGATAGATGAAGAAATAGAAACTACAACACGAAATCTCACAATCGCAGTGGAACAAAATATGATATATAACACAGATTTTTATACAAAAGAATCTGTAACTATTAATACTTATAATAATCTGAGTACACAATCATTACACAAAATCTGGACAGTTAAAACAACTTGTCCTCATACAACGGAAATATCCAAGTACGTGATATACGTCTGAACTCCTCCAGCTTGTCTCCCGAGTTCCATAGCATTTAACATGATTCTGTAATACTCAGTCTGACACGAGCATTATGGTAAAATTGCACCTGAGTCGGCCCGGAAAACCAGTGTGAGAAAACACACTCAATTTGAATTATTATCTTTTCAAAATATTTCAAAAACAATGGTATCTCGTAAGACCACGTCACAAATAAACATGACGGGTTTTATCTTACGATAACCAAAAACATTTTTGTCAAATCCGTTTGATTTTATAATAATGTCTATAGAAAGTAAATAGAACATAGCTGAAATGCTTGCATCTCACGTTCCAACATAGTTGGGCACAATAAAAACTGTACAGCGCTTATTGGAGATTGGATTCCATCGAATGACTGGGCTACTAGTGTACCACCCGTCACTGTACACCTCTAGAATAGCGTACCTAGACCACTCCGGGATCTCCTGCTATACAAAACCGGACTACTCCCCTTAAACTGGATTACCCCACAGTTGGGATCAGCAACCGCCACACAGCCAAATAAAAAGGACTCCGGATATGGGTAGCCATACCCTACTTGGGTGCAACTCACTTAGCCTTGCTGCATCTCCCCCGTTTTAGTCATTCCCCTATTGATGAGGCTTGAGGCTAAGCATTAACATTTAGGAACAAGTTTACTTAGGATGCTCATCGTCGTCCAGTGATGATGTTCTGATAGCATTCGTCCATACAAGTCTGTTCTTAGTTCGAACGGGACCGAAGGCACTATTCCTACTACATCCATTTTTGAATCACCCTCAGGATTAGTAGTGATTAGTCCTTACACTTCAATGCTCCGTCTTTGACTCCATGCATTTTTTTCACATCGAAAACGTACTCGTTGGGATCGAAATGGTTTTCAGATAACTATGTGATCCCTGTCTCTTCGAAACAACATTCGAAATTGGCCAATATTGATAGTTGGTTATTTACTATCATTGCACACCCATAACAATCATCGGGCCTTATTATAAATTATCCAAAATTTATCTCAAAATATCTTTATAAGATATTACTTTCAGTTCCTCAACATTTGAAAAACAGTTTTCAAATCCTTTTTATTTTCATTGGACATTTTCAAACCCTTCCCAATACTTAGAATATTTTCTTCACTTCATTCAATATTCGACACTTGGAAAATATTCCTCTTGTTTTCTTTTTCTATTCTCAAAAATCATTTACAACTTTATTTGTAAATTTCCTAACTCGTTCCACACGAAGTCTATAAATTCCCGAATTTCTTAATTAATTCCCTTAATATGTTCAAAACCAATTATACTTGCTTCAATTCCCTTTGTACTTCTTTATGAATTCTATTTTTGTGCTTCGAAGTTCACTTTTATTTAAACACTTCGAAATTTTCTAACTTTTCTCTTCAAAACTTCGCTTTGGGGTTTCTCTTATAAGTCTCATCTATTAAATAACCACTTCCAACTCCCGAGAAGATTTATAAGTAAATTTTAAAATCTTTTCAAAACTCTATAGACACACATATGTAAATAAAAATAAGCATTTAAAAGAAAATACTAATGATTTATTTTTAAGACATATTCAAATAGTTATTTAAAATATCAAAACACCTTTTATAACATCATTTCAGAACAGGTTTTCTAGATTTAGAATTTTATTAAAATAAATATCAAGTATTAAAAATTCCTTCTGAAATATTCAATACTAACTAACTTTAAAAATTACATGGTTTAATAAATAAAATTTTACTTTTAAAATTTTAAACTTAACTGTTGCTTTAAATTCATTTTTTTAAGTTTGGATAACCAAATTTTTAATTTATAAACTTCTCGATTTCCATCACATTGTTTCCATTCTGGTCATCTCAGCCATTTTGATTTAAAAATTAGTATCTACTATTTTTCACACCCTATTCCATATTCCAATATAAATTCCCCCCATAAATTTATATTCCAAATTTTTCATTTGATATCTCTTTCCTTCATTCAAAAAAATCCATTTATTTTTGCCTATCTATTTTCAATATCGATTTCAACCGTTTATCCAAATATCATTTTTAAATCTAGTCTTTAAAAATTCCTTTATATAATTTATTTTAAACTCTCTATTTAAAATATTTTCCCACACATTTTTGTATGACCAAAAACCTATTTTTGCTTAATCAAATCAGTCTCTTTAAAAATACCAATTTTCCCAACCTATATATTTTTAACTTAAAATCTCTTCTTAATCCCCTAAATTTTTAAAATAATATTTTTGGTATTCAAAATTTGTTTCCATGCTATTATAACCTTTTAAAATTATCATTAAACAAAAATCCAATAGACTATTCATTCACACCAGATGTGTGTGTGTGTGTGTGTATGTGCATATGTGTATAGGCACACACACGTATATATAACACAAAATATTTTTGAGGAATCCAGTTGGATCTCTCCAACCTTTTTTTCCTACATCCACATATGTTAGATGTGGCGCCCCACCTCTATACTCACGCTAGCCAATGGCACTATGAGGTAATGCCATCAACTAGCACGAAGAATAAGGCTGTTGAGGAGCGACCATCCGTGTAATTGCTTTGGATGAGCACCGATATGTCAGATAGTATACCATGCATTTTAAAGAGGAAATCCGATATACCGATGCAAACCAAAGCTACTACACAGTGGCTATGTGGTCTTCGGAAACAAATATAGAAATAAACATAACATAAATCAGTCACAGATATTCATATCACAAAGGCGGAAACAGATATGAATATAACACATATAAGTGTACATCAAAGTAGTGGTCAAGTAAGATCCACAATATCATAAAAGAATAGATACAAGTGCAACATCAAAGAATATGTATACATCAAGGAGTCTCTATCTCGAATGTATAACAACAAAAACTACCAATCTAATGTAGTTAGACAAAAGTCAGATAATGATGATCCCAGATAAGGAGTCAAGCAGAAGCACCTGTAACATCTAGGTCTGACCCAAGTATTATTTAATAAGAAAATAATAAACGGATCAGTCTACCTATAAATATCAGATAAAAATGAGATAGAATGAGGGATATGACATAAACGTATGATAATAGTAATCTCATACTGTGATAAGTATGCATTTGAAAACCAACTAGAGATTAATCAATATCACAAGAATCTTCTCGTATATCAAAAGGAAAACCATATTCTTTATTTTTATTCACTAAATCACCAATATTGGCAAACATCTCAGTGCCAGTCGTAAAAGTTGTTGAAACACAAATTCATCAATGTACAAATATTGATAAACTCATCAATGTAAATCACTAAAATTGGTGAGACACATATTCTAGAAATCATCAACTAGAAATTTAGAAATCACAAGAGGGGGAGGCCTATCACAAAACGGGAGCATGAAAACTCACCAACACGTGTATCACAAAACGGAACGCTATTCCATGGTTGCTAACCATCAATTCCGAGCCAAAGCTCCATAAAATGGTCCGAAGACCATGGGTCGCTACCCCACAAAATTGAGTCGAAGCTCCACAGAATCGGGGTTTAGTCTCCCTCGCAGACACAGAGACATCGCACATTGCTAGCCTAAATAACAAAATGATCATCAACGATCATCAAGAAGTGTCAATTACACTAAGCTAGTAAATAGATGAGTTTAACTCCATGTCCCATAACCACTGGCTTAACTTAAATATTTATTAACAAACTGTAAGTCTCCACTCGAAAGTTGTCACAAGCGTTTCAATTGAATGAGTCTAAGAATTAACCGACAAAGTAAATGCAAGCGTTTCATACACTTGTTTTGCAAAGCCGTTTAATTGGATTTCTCGAACGAATGAGGTAAAGGTTTGCGTATACTAGTAGATTGAAAAAAGGGTTTTATAAACGGGTTTGATTATTGAAAATAGAGTTGAAATCATCTTTATGAAAGAGTTTGAATATTTACTACAAGTATAGAAACCTTTGTATTTAGAAGTGACAAATCGCAAAAATGATTGTAGAAACAATCAATCACCAAAAATTCACATTCGAAGACGTGAATCAAAGCCATAAAAATTGATATCGAATCCATCAAATGTATATTCTCAAAAATTCCGAAAAGAAGTCATCAAAGTCAATAATAAATGATAACAAGAATTCGGATAACCACGAATCGATAAAAATTGGAATCTCAAGCAAAATAGGCTAAATAGGCAAAATAGACTGAATACAACCAGGTCAGTCGACTGGCACTCTAAGAACAATCGACTGGCCAATGCCTAGAAAATCTCTTGGTTTGCAGGTCAGCCGATTGGACTCAGAGGGTCAGTCGACTAGTGTCTGTTATCCAACATTTCCAGCCTATCTAAATAAAGAGCAAACTCTAGCCAATTCGCGACCGGACAAGCAATGGGCGCTAGGGGTTTATGCCAATTGACAACCCAGCCCTATAGGCTCTTCGATGCATCACCAAAAACATGTTCAAACAACGAAGCTAGGATTTTTAAAGATTTGAGTTCAAAAGACCAAATATTGGAACATTTATAAAACCAATTCAATCCAAAACAAATGAACATGGAATAGAAGTTAGGAATTCGTACCTAATCAATAAAGATAGATAGAGACATAGACGTGAGATAAAAATCTCACCTTTTACTTAAAAACAAGGAAGAAGAAGCTTGAAAACAAAGGAGGATCAACCACTCTTCAATATCAACTCTAAAAGCTCCAATCTAAGATCATAAGCAATATTTTCTCAAAGTAGGTTACAGAAAATTTCTGAAATTGGATAGAAATTGAGATGGAGAAGGAGAAGGAGATACTTACCTTAGCTTCTCTTTGATTTTGGAGCTAAAACTTGGATTTGCTAAAGAAACTAGGGCTTAGGATTTTAATTTCCAATCTCCTCCACCATTTTTACTAAAGCTTAAATGTTAGGAAAATATGAAGGAATGAAGAGGAGAGGTAGTGGAGTTAGGATATAAGATGAGTTTGGTTAGTGGGTTGAACCCCAAGTCCAAACCCAAAGCCCTAAGTGAAAAGGTCAAAATTTTAGCTAGCTCCAAACATATCAATGTTTATACTCAAAAAGGTCGCAAACGCCATTTTGAACTCAATAGAAGTGGTATCGAGTCCTAATTCGGCTGTTTGCAGAAAGTAACCTTTCGGACTTAAAACCGACTAACGATGCTATATTTAAATAAAATATTTCAATATACAAATCGTTAAATATGCGGGTTGTTACAGACTCCCCTCCTTAAAGAAATTGCGTCCTCGCAATACTTAAGAAGAAAATATAAAAAGTAACAACCATAAAAGCATATCAACACAAAAGAAATTTGAATTAAGAAGTTTACCTCGAAGAGCATGAGAGAGTAAGTCCATATGTGTTCGCTCAATGAATTCTCTAGATTTCCAAGAACAATCCTTAGGATTTGAGGACCATTGAACCTTCACAAGAAGGACATCTTTATTTCGAAGGCGTTTTACCTCCGATGCAATGATACGAATAGGATACTGCTCATAAATCAAATTAGGCGAAACTTCAATTTCTTCCACAACACATGGCTCAGGAATAGAATCGGAATCCCTAAGGAATTTCCATAACTGAGAAACGTGAAACACGTCATGAATAGCAGAAAACTGAGCCGATAATAAAAGGCAATAAGCCACGGAACAAATACGTTCGGTGATGGAAAATGGACCAATATATCGAGGTGCTAATTTTCTCGATCGACTGAAACACACAACACCCTTAATAGGTGAAACATGAATAAACACAAAATCTCCCACAGAAAATTCTAATTTCCTTCTTCGGTTATCGGCATAGGATTTTTTGCCTACTTTGAGCTTCCTTCATCCTATGGCGGATAAGGTCAATCTTTTCTGTGGAATCACAAATAAAGTCTTGACTTAAAACCAGCTTCTCATCGGCCTCAAGCCAACAAGAAGGAGATCGGCATGGCCTTCAATAGAGTGCCTCAAAAGGTGCCATAGAAATACTAGATTGGAAGCTATTATTATAGGAAAACTGAACAAGAGAAATATGATCTTCCCAACTTCCACCAAAATCAAGAACACATGCATGAAGAAGATCTTCAAGAGTTTGATTCACACTCTCGGTTTGTTCATCGGACCGAGGGTGATAAGTGGTGCTAAAATTAAGCTTCGTCCCCAAAGCTTTTTGAAGACTCTACCAAAATCCACTAGTAAACAATGGATCACGATCGCTAACAATAGAAGTAAGGACTCCATGCAATTTAACAATTTCTTTAATAAAGAGTTTGGCCAAAAGAGGCACGGTCCGATTGGACCGAACGGGAATAAAATGGACGGATTTTGTAAGTCTATCACCCATAGGCTATCATGACCCGAACGAGAATGGGGAAGGCCGTCAATAAAATCCATGAAAATTTAGTCCCACTTCCAAATTGGAAAATCCAAAGGTTGCAATAACCCGTCGGGCCTTTGATGCTCGGCCTTAATGAGTTGGCAAGTCATACAACGCTTAACAAAGTTAGGAATATTGGATTTCATTCCATCCCAATAATAAAGTCGCTTCATATCTGCCTACATTTTACTACTACCGGGATGATTGGTAAATTTAGAACGATGAAAATCTTCTAAAATGTCTTTGCGAAGATCACTAATATTTAGCATGATAAGTCTATCAAATTTTCGAATGCCTCCACGAGCATCAATATCAAAGTCTTTCAAACCTTCAACATTAATTTTATCCCTACAACTTTAGCTCAGAAGAGCCAATTTAGAATCTAGCTTTTGAGCTTCGAGAATGCGGTCTAAAAGAGAAGGATGAGCCTCAAGGTTACATAAAGCGAGAGATGAACATAAATCGAATTCACGATCTCAAATCTCGCAATTGGACAAAATCTCGAGATCATTCCATTTGGATATCATCATAGAAACAACCGCTTGTTGCTTACAACTAAGGGCATCGACAACATGATTCCCCTTGCCGAGAGTGTAAAGAATATCAAGATCATAAGATGCAAGAAATTCGAGCCAACGTTGTTGACGCAAATTAAGTTCCTTTTGAGAAAATAAATACTTCAAATAATTATGATCAGTGTAAAGAATAAATTTTTCTCCCAAAAGATAATGGCGCCAAATTCTAAGCGTGAAAATAATAGCCACGAGCTCTAAATCATGTGTGGCATATCTAGTCTTGGCAGGCTTTAATTGCCTAGAAGCATAAGCAATAACACGATCCCTTTGCATAAGAACGACTCCCAAACCAACATGACTAGCATCGTATAAACAATAAATCTTGGTTCCCTTCATGAATCACAAGAATAGAAGCATCGGAAGGACTTATTTTAATTTCTGAAAAGAAGCTTCACATTTTCTGACCAAATGTATTTAACTCCCTTCTTTGTCAAATAGTAAGAGGCACGAAAATTTTTGAAAAGTCTTTTATGGAACGACGGTAATAACCCGCCAACCCAAGAAAGCTATGAATTTCTGAAACACTCTCCGGTCTCTTCCAATTTTGAATCGCTTCAATCTTTGAAGGATCCACAGAAATTCCGGATTCAGAAATGACATGACCAAGAAATTTCACACGAGATTGCCAAAAGTGGCACTTAGAAAATTTTTCTTTCAATTTATTGCTCCTAAGAGTTTCCAACACACTCTGAAGATGCTTTTCATGCTCTTCCTCGGTTTTAGAATAAACAAGAATATCATCTACAAAGATGAAAACAAACCGCTCGAGGTAATCTTTGAAAACTCGATTCATAAGGTCAAAGAAATAAGCTGGAGCATTCGTTAAACCAAATAGCATAACAAGCCATTCATAAGATCCATAACGAGTACGGAACGACGTCAAAGGAATACTATCCTCTACAATGCGAAGCTGATGAAAACCGGTTGCTAAGTCTAACTGTAAAAAGACTCTAGCACCACTAAGTTGATCAAATAGATCATCAATCCGAGGTAAAGGGTATTTATTCTTGATAGTAAGATCATTAAGCTTGCGGTAGTCAACGCAAAGCCTAAGTGTACCATCGGATTTCTTCACAAAAATAGCCGAAGCTCCCCGTGGAGAGGAACTAGAACAAATAAACTGCTTTGTCTCCAATTCGGATAATTGCCTACGCATCTCCTTGTTTTCTTTATTGGACATGAGGACGAGTGATAGGTAGAGTTTCAGGGATTAGATTTATTCTAAACTCAATAATTCGCTTAGGTGGTAATCCTAAAACAGGCTCAAATATGTCGAAAAATTCACGAACAACGGGAATAAGAGAAATGACATCCTCCTCATCATCATTATCGTCATTATGAGGATTCAAAGTATATAAAGATGCTGCCAAGTTGGAATCCGAATCTTTAAGAACAATAGAAATCTGCTTAACAGATTGAGGATGTCGAAGATGAATAGTCCACTCAGGACATAGGATATGGGCTTTATAACGGTTAAGCCAATCCATTCCCTAAATCATTCTGAAGCCTAAGTAACGCATGGCATGCAAATCAGCTCGGAAAGAGAAATCACATAAAATAATCTCGACATCTTTACAAAGCAAACTGAGTGTTGCAGATCCACCAACCAGATTTGCAATTCTCAAAGAAGTCATTAAAGCCATAACACTCAAAGAAAAAGTATTAACAAGCTCTTTTGATATAAAAGAATGGGATGCACTTGTATCAAAAAGAACTCGAATGGGATGATCACGAAACATAATAATGTCGTCAATGATAGAATGAGAAATACCTTGACCACGAGAAGTATTACTAGGGGCTTGCACCACATTTAGCTTTCCCTCCTTCTTGCTTTTAAGTTTGGGACATGCAGATATATAATGACCCGAGCTTTTGCAATAGCGACAAGCAAGGGGATTTGAACACTTGTTTGCATAATGGTCTTTAGAACCACAATTGTAGCATTGGCCACCACTAGGGGTAGAAGTCTTGGATACCGGAGTTGCTTGTTTCCCTTTCTTGTTGGGATAAGGACCATTGAACTTATTAGGCCGCTTCTTGTTGTTGTTGAAGTTCGATTTAGCACTCCCAACTTCAACATCACTCTCTTTATCTGTCTCTTTAAGTCGAAGAGCGATATCAACAAGCAGATCGAAAGCAACTTCTAATTTCAGAAGTAATGGCTTTTTGAGATTCTTATTCAAGCCATAGACAAATCTCTGATTTTTCCTCAATGGGGTATTAATGTACTCAACCCCATATTTATAGAGGGATTCAAAAGATGCGACGTAGTCCGTCACAGAAGATTCACTATGAACAAGGTTAATAAAACGACGGGCCAAAGTCACTTTTTCAGCTTCCGGCACAAACTTTGATTCGAATCTTTTCCGGAATTGCTCCCAAGTAAGATCCGCTCCAACTATTTCAGAAATAAGAAGCTCATACCAATCTAATGCTCTTTCTTGGAGCATGCTGAAGCCACTTGGACTCGATGAAGATCAATAAGTTTCAAGCGAGAAAAGATGCGATCGCATGTTCTAAGCCAAGCTTGGACTTTGATAACGCCCTAGGAACCCCTGAATGGCTTTCCACCCAAATTTGTATAATCACTGCACAGGCGTGCAAATCTGGATTTTAGGTAAGTAGGCTCTGGAATGGGTCCGACAGCCTGAGCATTCTTTACCGGATCAAGAAGCTGTTGGGCGGACATAAATACTCCATCCTGAGGAGTAGCACTGTATTGACCGGCGCTGGGACGGCAGGGTCTAACCATTTCTCTTCTTTAAGAAAGAAAGAAAGAAGAAGAAAAAGGTTAATCTCATAATGAATATCAAACAATCATGATTGATAAAACAAGGCATCACAAAGAAAATAGGATAGGATGGGTCGAATGACACGAATAAAATCCTAGGGCACGACTCCTAAGAAGAACTTAGGACGACGATCCTTGCTAGAATATTCTACATTGTTCCAAAGTTTGGCTCTAATACTATGCTGTGACGCCCCACCTCTATACTCACGCTAGCCAAGGGAACTACGAGGTAATGCCGTCAACTAGAACGAAGAATAAGGCTGTTGAGGAGCGACCATCCGTGTAATTGCTTTGGGTGAGCACTGATATGTCAGATAGTATGACATGCATTTTAAAGAGGAAATCCGACATACCGATACAAACTCAAAGCTACTACACAGTGGCTATGTGTTCTTCCGAAATAAATATATAAATAAACATAACATAAATCAGTCACAGATATTCATATCACAAAGGCAGAAACAGATATGAATATAACACATATAAGTGTACATCAGAGTAGGGGTCAAATAAGATCCACAATATCACAAAAGAATAGATAAAAGTGTAACATCAAAGAGTATGTATACATCAAGGAGTCTCTATCTCAAATGTATAACAACAAAAACTACCAATTTAATGTAGTTAGAAAAAAGTCAGATAATGATGATCCCAGATAAGGGGTCAAGTAGAAGCACCTGTAACATCTCGGTCTGACCCGAGTATTATTTAATAAGAAAATACTAAACGGATCAGTCTAGCTATAAATATCAGATAAAAATGAGATAGAATGAGGGATGTGACAGAAACGTATGATAACAGTAATGCCATACTGTGATAAGTATGCATTTGAATACCAACTAAGGATTAATCAATATCACAAGAATCTTCTCATAGATCAAAAAGAAAACCATATTCTTTATTTTTATTCACTAACTCACAAATATTGGCAAACATCTCAATGCTAACTGTAAAAGTTGTTGAAACACAAATTCTCCAATGCAAAAATATTTATAAACTCATCAATGTAAATCACTAAAATTGGTGAGACACAAATTCTAGAAATCATCAATTAGAAATCCAGAAATCACAAGAGGGGGAGGCCTATCACAAAACGGGAGCATGAAAACTCACCAACATGTGTATCACAAAATGGAACACTATTCCATGGTTTATAACCATCAATTTCGAGCCGAAGATCCATAAAACGGTCCGAAGACCATGGGTCGCTACCTCACAAAATTGAGTCGAAGCTCCACAGAAACGGGGTTTAGTCTCCCTCGCAGACACAGAGACATCGCATATTGCTAGTCTAAATCATAAAATGATCACCATCGATCATCAAGAAGTGTCAATTACACTAAGCTACTTAATAGATGAGTTTAGCTTCATGTCCCATAACCACTGGCTTAACTTAAATATTTACGAACGAACTGTAAGTCTCCACTCAAAAGTTGTCGCAAGAGTTCCAATCGAACGAGTCTAAGAATTAACCGACAAAGTAAATGCAAGCGTTTCATGCCACTTGTTTTGCAAAGTCGTTTAATTGGATTTCCTAAACAAATGAGGTAAAGGTTTGTGTATACTAGCAGATTGAAAAAAACCGTTTTATAAACGGGTTTGATTAATGAAAATAGAGTTGAAATCATCTTTGTGAAAGAGTTTGAATATTTACTACTAGTATAAAAGCCTTTGTATTTAGAAGTGACAAATCACAAAAATGATCGTAGAAATAATCAATCACCAAAAATTTACATTCGAAGGCGTGAATCAAAGCCATAAAAATCGATATCGAATCCATCAAATGTATATTCTCAAAAATTCCGAAAAGAAGTCATCAAAGTCAATAATAATTGATAATAAGAATTCGGATAATCACGAATCCGATAAAAATTGGAATCTCAAGCAAAATAGGCTAAATAGGCAAAATAGACTGAATACAAGCAGGTTAGTCGACTGGCACTCTGAGAACAGTCGACTGTCCAATGTTTGGAAAAACTCTTGGGTTCCAAGTCAGTCAACTGGACTCAGAGGGTATGTCCACTGGTGCCTGTTTTTCAGCATTTCCAGCCTATCTAAATGAAGAGCAAACTCTAGCCAATTCGTGAACGATCGAGCAATGGGCGCTAGGGGTTTATGCCAATCGACAACCCAGCCCTATAGGCTCTTCGATGCATCACCAAAAACATGTTCAAACAATGAAGCTGGGATTTTTAAAGATTTGACTTCAAAACACCAAAAATTGGAACATTCATAAAACCAATTCAATCCAAAGCAAATGAACATGGAATAGAAGTTAGGAATTCATACCTAATCAATAAAGATAGATATAGACATAAATGTGAGATAAAAATCTCACCTTTTACTCAAAAACAAGGAAGAAGAAGCTTGAAAACAAAGGAGGATCAACCACTCTTCAATCTCAACTCTAAAAGCTCCAATCTAGGATCATAAACAATAATTTCCCAAATTAGGTTATAGAAAATTTCTGAAATTGGAGAGAAATTGAGATGGAGAAGGAGATACTTATCTAAGCTTCTCTTTGATTTTGGAGCTAAAACTTGGATTTGCTAAAGAAACCAGGGCTTAGGATTTTAATTTCCAATCTCCTCCACCATTCTTACTAAAGCTTAAGTGTTAGGAAAATATGAAGGAATGAAGTGGAGAGGTGGTGGAATTAGAATATAAGATGAGTTTGGATAATGGGTTGAACCCCAAGTCCAAACCCAAAGCCGTAAGTGAAAAGGTCAAAATTTTAGCTAGCTCCAAACATATCAATGTTTATACTCAAAAATGTCGCAAATGCCATTTTAAACTCAATGGAAGTGGTATCGAGTCCTAATTCAGCTGTTTGCAAAAATTAACCTTTCAGACTTAAATCCGACTAACGATGCTATATTTAAATAAAATATTGAAATATACAAATCGTTAAATATGCGGGTTGTTACATTAGACAACAATAAAAATACCAATCCCACTTCGAGGGGGATATCGCTGTATATAGGGTCATTTACTATTATGCGAGGCGTATATGGTGTCATCTGCTATAATATTCGGGGAAAATCACTCCAATAGTAATATATATACTGCTCTATATATATAGTCATCCAACAGAAAATTTTAAATCTATTAATTAAATCAAGCATCAATTAATTTAAATTTAAACATTTAAATATAAAAATGGTAATCCAAAACGAGTGAGGGATTCCCACCTTAATTTTTCAATCTGCCGATCACTCAGATTTTGAATTATCTAATATCCCAACTTTGGAAAATCCATACAATTCTATCGCAAGGATTCCAAGGCCACAAACCACACACGATTTATTTAATGATTCCCATACCCTGTATGAAAAAGATTATAATAACTGTAGGATTTGATTCATTAATAAAATAAATTTTCAATTAAGTTCAGAATAAAATAAAATAAACCTTAATCCCATGCTCTAAGAAATCTGCCTGCACGACTACTTCTCTATCGTCGCTGCGGATGCCCAAAGCTGTAAACAAAGCTCGCTCACAAGCATCCATTAATGATATCTCAAACTCGTGATCAAACCAACATTGCCTTACAGTCGTGACGATCTCCAGGTTACAGCCGCGACTCGCTCTTGCTTCCAGGTAGCAATCCAACAGCATGGCTGCCACCATCACTATCCATCGAACCCCTCCGAACCAAACTGCGACAGTCCACCCCTGCTCGACTTTGCAGCACTCTCCAGAAACCGAACTCCATCTTCCGACCTAGCAGAAAAGCACGACCACCATCATCGAAAACCCCCAACTTGCTCGACCCCTAGTCGCACTCCCCACTCGAGCTACCTCCAAGTCTCCCGCCAACCTTGACTTGCCAGCACGCGACTTGGATTCCACCCGCCAGCAGCTCGATTAACATGTCTTTCCATCCTATCATCAACAAAGCCTCCTATCACACCGTGAATTTTGATTCGCGTGCGATTTTTTATTCATTCACGAATTTGATTTCGAATTCGTTTTCAAGAACACGAGAAAAAAGGGAATTCACAATTTAACAGAGAAGTGGCCATTTTCCTTTGTTTTGATTTTATGCGATCATTTTGGTTTGAACAGATAGCATGGTGATTTAAAAGAAAAGAGGGAAGGATAGGATGTGATGTTAAAAGGAAGTTAGCATGTATGGGTAGAAGTACAGTGTTTTTGAAAAGGAAGGAATCTAGATGATGCGAATATGTCTTGACCGGTCAACATCTAATATATATGTATATATTAAAATTTCAAATTGTCTCGATTACATAACTTAAAATCTCAACCTCCAATCGAGGCATGCCGCTGGGCGTTTATAATTTTATACCCATATTCTAAACGCAATGGAAAAGGTTTCGAGTCCTAATTCGATTGTATGGAGAAGATAGATTTTTGGACCCGATTATTATATTGAATTTTTGATATTATTTTTAGTGCGTTTATATACCGTACATCAAACGATAACTCCAAACGCTACGAAATTTAAACCCGATTATAACATACTATAACGGATCCAATGGAACTGGTTTCGTCAAATTTCAAGACTGTGCCTTGGAAGGCTATATTTAAATGTCAATTTGAATAAACTATTTTTAAAATTGAATATATTGCTTTTGAAATCAATTTTAAAGTTTTTGCTATCTTCATTAGTATTACTATAATTTAACAAGCCTTTAAATAATTTTTATTGGGCTGAAAATTCAAGGTACAAAAGTTTGACCAATATTCAATTATAAACTTTAAAAATTAAATTATCCAATAAATTTCTATATTTAAATTCTAAATTTATTTTATAAAAACCAAATTTCCATATTTAAAATTAATTTATAATTCAAATTAAATATTTAGAACGATTTAAATATTCAAAATCGAACAATGAAAAATCTGGGTTGTTACATTTCTTCCTCCCTTAAAAGAATTTTGTCCTCGAAATTGTTAAGGCAGGAAAATGCGCTAAACCCATTACTTATCCAAAACTGACTTAGTGAAAATTCGATATTCACTTTTCTAATCTTTTTGTTCCTCCCAAAACAACTAGTTTTCAATTCAAATTCTGGAACCCTTAATTCCAATTTCAAACCAATTTGTCATTAATAAATATTTTCCAAAAATTTCAAAAATTTTCTTAACACCCTAAATATTCGAATTTTTTTGGCAGAGTCTCCATTGTACGGAGGGCCTTTTGCAATTTGACAAGAGAGATAAATATATATATACATCGACTCACATGGTCGGAAAACAAAAATATATATCAATGTTTATATATTTCACACTATTTAATCTGAAAACGTACCTTATTTTGGCATTCTAAGCAAGCGACTTATTTATTTATGCAATTGTGCGACCCAACTCTACCGCAATCGCCTCCGCGTACCTGTACAACTCAATTTGAATATGCAAGTTTCGAAATATACTAGTTTAATAGTATTTTACTTACTAAAATAGTTAAAACACATCTTTGGCATAACCAAGCATTTATAAGCGATTACGGGGTTTCAATACCAATTTAACCGCTTTCAATCAATTTATACTCGATTTGAATGATTTATAACTAATTTAACTTGCATTCACTTCATATTTACACCAAACAAATTTATATTTACCCCAAATTGATTTAAATCAATTTATTCACATTATATTCATTTATAGAACTTTATATACTTCCATTTACGCCGAACAACCATTTTTCTATGCAAATTTGGCGCTATTCATTTAATAGAATAACCATTATAGTTTATAACTATTTTAAATTGATTCCAACTCAATGTATATTTAATTTTATTCTATTTCCAATTGATTCTTCATCAATTTAGTTGCATTCCATTCATATCTACTCTCTTTGTATTCAAATCCATCTAATTGAATTGATTTCTATTCAATCACTAATTAATTCATTAATTCATTAATTTAATCCACTTCAATTTTTAATTCCATGCTCAAATCCATTAATCTAATATTCCAAACCATATCAATTTATTTATGCTTGGACTGAATTTATTTATAACTTAAGTTATCATCATTTCAAACCTTTTCCATTTTACTCGACAAATTTCAAATTTTTATTTAATTTGATCACTCACTAAGTTGAATTTTATTTAACTCAAGTTTCATTTTCAAATTCCATTTTCAACTCACAATCCAAATTTATTCAATCCAACTAGTATCCATTTTATCCAGTTAACTAATTTATTATCTAATTAGTACATTTTTACTTTAAAATTCAATATCTGATTTTTATTTCAAAAATCACTTCAACCAAATTACTTGAGTTCGTATTTATTTTATAATTCAAGTTTGGGTCTTTATTTCATGTCCAAAATATCAAACTCTTTTGATTTTGGATTATCTATTCCAATCTCTAATTTTATATGTCACACAACTATTATTTTTATTCGATTTATTTAAATTTTTATAAGTTACTCCAATTTATTTATTCACAACTCCAATTTTCACCTGAAACTTATTTCATTCAAAATCTTATCCATATGGTTTTAATAATATTCCACAATTCAAAATTTATATTTACTACAATTCGATATTATTTCTAATCCAATTCAAATTTTACAACTTATAGTTATATTATCACCTTATAATTCTCATTTACATATTTTAATTCCATCCCATCTGGCTTTAATCTAATTCACCCTTTTAATTTAAATTTCTATTTCTTTTTAACCCACATTTCAAAACCATATTCGAGTTATTCACACTTAAATTAATGTCGCTCTAAGCCATTTAATTTTTTTATTTATTCATTTTCATTAAATATCCCAATTACTTCATTTAGGTTTAATTTTCATTTATTTTGACTCTCTCAAGCTACAATTTAATTCCAAAATTCAAATTTCCACACCTTTCTCACTTTTTTTCGATTTTGTAAGTTTATACCTAATTCCTGATGTTCCCTAAACATTTAAATCAGGATTTAAAAATTTAAATACCTGGTGTTTATTTCAAATCATTTTGAAATCACAATACCCTAAATCACACTTTTTAATTTTAAACTAACCCTAGTTTTATTCCAAAACAAATTCCTTAGGAATTCCTAAAATCATTTGTTTTTCCCACAAAATCTCCGAATCAATTTTTCGGTAGCAACTCGTGACTTAGAAACTCAAAATTAATACGGATGATGCGGCCTCATCATCGGAATTATTTCACAGTGGATGAAGTGAGTTCAGTGTTATATCACTTTCAAAATCCACTTAAAACAATTTCCTTTCGAAAATATTCAAAAATAATACTTTTATTATTATTTTGCCACACCACTTTTAAAAAAATATTTTCAAACTTTGGGGGATTTAAGTTACCAGATTTCGGTTTAAATCCTATCTCAATTGTAATCCATTTGTATAATTTACGCTTATACAAATTTTCATTTGGTTATATAAACTATTCTCGATTTTATAATCTTGTTGATTATAATATTATCGGCCAAATACTCCAAATATATAATAAATTTCAGAAAATTATTTTCTTGTATATCAAAATATGGTTTGAGTACAATTATTTCATTTACCCACTTTGTAAAACAACATTGTGTAGGTTTGCCTAGTCTAAGAGTTTAGAAATCCTTGTCGATAAAGTTGTCCAGACTGTACTGACCAGAATTTATAAACACCCAACCGATAAGTCAACACAATATAAAATAATATATATCCACTAAAAAATACGTGCTCATACCTATTAATACACTCAAACTCATTCTAAAGTACAACCGACTCTATTTCCAATGAGTAATCCCCACCATAGCCAAGGTTCTCGCTTAACCTTCAGCTCTGATACCACATGTAAAGGCCCGTAATACGTAACCCTTTGAGCCGACAATATTTCACCTCGGCTCAACTCAAATTGGATGGAAATACGAATCTTTAAGGTAAAGAATAAAGGATAGAATAAGAAATAGAAACAACTACACAAAATCTCACAATCATAGCGAAACAAAATATAATATATAACATAGATTTTTATACAAAAGAATCTATAACTGTTAATACTTAACCATCGGAGTACACAATCGTTACATCAAATCAAGACAGTTATAACAACTTGTACCCATACAACGGAAATATCCAAGTACGTGATATACATCTTAACTCCTCCAGCTTGTCTCCTGAGTTCCATAGCATTTAACCTAAATCTGTAATACTCGGTCTGACCTAAGCATCATGATAAAATATCACCCAAGTCAGCCTTGAAAACTAGCGTGAGAAAACACACTCAATTTGAATCATTAACTTTTCAAAATATTTCAAAAACAAAGGTATCCCGTAAGACCATGTCACAAATAAACATAACAGGTTTTACCTTACGATAACCAAAAACATTTTTACCAAATTCGTCTGATATTATAATAGTGTCTATAGAAAGTAAATAGAATATAGCTGAAATGCTTCGATCTCACTTTCCAGCATAGTTGTGTACACTCAAAACCATACGACACTTATTGGAGAATGGATTCCATCGAATGACTGGGCTATTGTGGTACCGCTCGTCACAGTATACCTCTAGAATAGATTACCGAAGACCACTTCGGGATCCCTTACTACATAAGACCGGACTAGCCCTTAAACTGGATATCCCGAATAAGGTTACCCCGCGGTTTGGATCAACAACCGCCACACAGCCGAACAAAAGGGACTCTAGATAAGGGTAACCTTACCCTACTTGGGTGCTACCCACTTAGCCTTGCTGCATCTCACTTATTTTAGTTATTACCTAGTTGATGAGGCTCGAGGATAAGCGTAACATTTTAAGAACACAGTCACTTAGTAAGCTCATCATCCTCAAATGATGATGTTCTGATAGCTTTCGTCCATACAAGTCCGTTCTCGGTCCGAGCGCAACCGAAGGCACTATTCCTACTACATCCATTTTGGAATCACACTCAAGATTAGTTTCCATTAGCCCTTGCACTTCATTTCTCTATCTTCGGCTCCATGCTCTTGTTTTCACATCGAAAACATACTCATTGGATCGAAGTGGTTTACGGATAACTTATCGGATCCCGGGGTCTCCGAAACAACATTCGAAATTGGCCAACATTAATAGTCGGTTATTTACTATCAATTCACATCCATAACAATCATCAGACTTTATTATAAATTTTTCCAAAATTTATCTCAAAGTATCTTTATAAAATTTTACTTTCAGTTCCTCAACATTTGAAAAACAGTTTTCAAATCCTTTTTATTTTCATGGGACATTTCCAAACCCTTCCTAATACTTAGAATATTTTCTTCACTTCATTCGATATTTGATATTCGACACTTGGAAAATATTCCTCTTTTTTCTTATTTCTTTCTCAAAAATCATTTACAACTTTATTTGTAAATTTCCTAACTCGTTTCACAAGAACTCTATAAATTCCGAAATATCTTAATTAATTCCCTTAATATTTTCAAAATTAATTATACTTACTTCAATTCTCTTTGTACTTCTTTATGAATTCTATTTTTATGCTTCGAAATTCACTTTTATTTAAACGTTTCAAAAATTTCCAACTTTTTTCTTCCAAACTTCACTTTGGGAATTCTCTTATAAGTCCTATCTATTAAATAACCACTTCCAACTCTCGAGAAGATTTACAAATAAATTTTAAAATCTTTTCAAAATTCTATATATATACACACATATGTAAATAAAAATAAGTATATTTAAAAGAAAATACCAGTGATTTAGTTTTAAGACAAATTCAAATAATTATTTAAAATATCGAAACACCTTTTGTAGCATTATTTCAAAACAATTTTTCTAAATTTGGGATTTTATCAAAACAAATCCACTACGATAATCAATTCCATTACGATAATCTCATTTATAATATTCCATTTTGTAAAATCAATTCCTTTAAAAAAAATCCATTCATTTTTGCCCATTTATTTTCAATATCGATTTCAACCATTTTGCCGAATATCATTTTTAAATCCAGTCTTTAAAAATTCCGTTATATAATTTATTTTAAACTCTCTATTTGAAATATTTTCCTACACATTTTTGTAAGCTCCAAAAACCTATTTTTGCTAAATCAAATCGGTTTCTTTAAAAATACCAATTTTCCCATCGTATATATTTTTAACTTAAAAATCTCTTTTAATCCCTTAAATCTTTTAAAATAATATTTTTCTATTCAAAATTTATTTCCATGCTATTATAACCTTTTAATATTTTCAACACACAAAAATCCAGCAAATGGTTCAGTCACACTATATATATATATATAAACACTAAATATTTTTTGAGAATCCAGTTGGATCCCACCAACCTATTTTTTCTGCATCCACAGATGTTAGACAACAATAAAATTACCAATCCCACTTCAAGGAGGATATCGTGATATATAGGGTCAACCGCTATTATGCGAGGCGCATAGGGCCTCACCCGCTATAATGTGCGGGGAAAATCACTCCAATACTAATATATATACTACACTATATATATAGTCATCCAACAGCAAATTTTAAATCTATAGGATTTCGATTCATTAATAAAATAAATTTTTCAGTCAATTTAAGAATAAAATAAAATAAACCTGAATCCCATGCTCTAAGAAATCTGGCTGCACGACTACTTCTCCATTGCGCAACGGATACCCAAAGTTGTAAACAAAGCTCGCTCATAAGCATCCATCAATGCTATCTCTAACTAGTGATCAAACCAACATTGTCTTGCAGTCATGATTATATCCAAGTTGCACCCGCGACTCACTCATGCTTCCAAGCAGCAATCCAATAGCACGATTTTAACTTTAATTTATTTGTTTAAATTAAATATCGTTTAACTTCTAATGTTAATAATTTTCGTGTACGAGGTCGGATCCATGCTCTGTTTCCTCCGCTGTGATTGTGTCAGAATTCTGGACATTACGGAACTAGTTTGGACAAATTCTGAGACTGTCAAATTTTAGGCACTATTTGGTTTCGCAATTTGAAGTCATAAGTGAGTGTTTTAACCAACTCACAACTACTAAATTATCTTATGTTTGTTAAATTAAATTTATGATGTGATTAGAAATTAATCGACTGACATTTGGTATGTTTAAATTTTAATTCTAGTTAAATTTGATTTTATTGCATTTAATTATTATTTTATTTAATATTGAATTAACTGTCAATTTAATATCTTTTGACGACCTGGGATTTGAAGAACTATTAATGTTGTGCGACCAACAAAAATCCAAAAAAAGAGTAACCGAGCTCAAAAAATATCGGCCTCCTACCCCGTTTTGGTATCAGAGCATGGCTTATCCTTGAGTAGTAAAACAAGTTTTGTATTACTAAAAAGTCTGACTCAGGTAGCCAGGAAGAGCGTAAAGCCTAATTATGTCAGATGAAAGCTAATATAAGTCTCACGCTTACTCAAAAGGAAAAAATCAAGCCTATGATCAAAACATTGCTAACTGTTTATTTTAAATATGTTAGTAATTTTTCAACATTTTAATTCAAGTATTAAGGAATGAGTAATTAATTTATGAAGTAAAGAAAGTGATTTCAAAATAGATTTTCAACACATAGTTAAACGCTTGCAATATTTAAATTTAGAGTACTCCTTTAAAAAAAGAAATATTGTCAGTCTAGACAAATATAAGTTTCCTTGTTACTTTGAACATCAATTTAATCATCAGTTGCAGGCAATAATACTCAAATAAATAGTACAATAGACTTTTTATTTAGTCAAGCAAGTAATCTCGAATCCTATAGTAACACAATGACTAGGGCAATAAATAACTTAACAGAAGCTACTAAAGAGAAAAACAAAAATTTAAAGCAGACTAGTTCCAATCTAGACTTTCTTAAAGATCAAAACAATACTATTCAAAACCAGTTTATTCATATTAAAAGGAATATACCTACTAAAGAAGAATTAACCCAACTTAAATTCCTGCTAGAAACTAATAAACCAAAATATCTAGAAACAGAATCAAAACTAATATTAGAAGACTTGCAAAAGCAAACAGTCAAGTTTGATCATAAAATTAAGAAAGTAGAACAAGTAATCGAAGAAATAAAAAAGGTAGTAGCAAGTTAATGAATAAAAAACTGAAAGAAGCAAAAAAGAAAGCAGACGAATTTAAAGCAGAAAATAATTTACGACCAGTTCCAGATCAAGGCTTTTCTAGGTATTCCAGGCATAGTCAATCAGATCAAGAATATCAACATTTATTCAATATTTTAATAAGCTTAAATCTTCAGTTAATTGAAAACGTGAAGCAACTAACAGAAAAGGTAAATAGTCTATCAGTGGGAAAGGATAGTCAGCATTTACAAATAATAACAAAAAAGCCAGAACCACTTTACAAATTTTGGAAACCATGACAATAAATTTACAACCAGAATCTGGATCCAGTAGAGCCTTAACAAGACGTAATTCTACTACTATGACTAGAGATGAAATATCAAATGTCATGTTGTTATTTAATAAAAGGAAAGACAAACAAATAATACAACCTGATGAAGAAATATATGTGGATAAAAATCTAGAAATATATAATAACCATCAACTAGATGTACTAAATCCAAAAGTTTTATATCAAACAGGAGTGATGAACTTAAACACTACTTTAATACGAAGCACTCGTGAAGAAGGACTTAGAATAGTAGATAATAGTGAAATGATCAATATAATTTCCCAAGAAGCAATAGAAAAGTTAAAGAATACAGGGAAAAGATTTTTCCATTTAGATCTAATTGTAATAGGAATAAAAGCATTAACTAGAAAAGGCTTAGGAACAAAGCTGTTAACATTAATCCTAGATAAATCGTGGACCTCCGATATTGAAAAAGCATTAATATCAGGAACGGAAGTAGATTTAAGCAATAATTCTGCTCTTATATATTATGCATTAGACATTATCAAAAGTACAGATAATTTAGAAAATCTAAAAATGGGATTTCAAGCAAAAGGATTTGAAGGATATATTGGAAAAATAATTAGTATCAGTATAGGATTACTAGGAAAAGCATTAAATAGATCAGGTATGAAATTTAAGCTAAATTTAACAGGAATAGTACAAAACATAGCAAGTTAAGGCATTCGGATGATAGAACCTAGAAGAATTAATCCAGAAGATTTAGCAGGACTCGAATGGTCCTTAAAATATTTTGTCACCAATGATAAAACACTATTAGTCCCAAAATCGCATATCATATATACAAATCAATATGATGAACCAAGTATTAGATTTAATAATTATAAAACAAAACAATCTGAAATATAACAACATAGTGATGAAGAGACAGAATATAATAACTTAAATTGGGAGGAAGGACCAATTTACGATGAATATGATAGTGACATAGAACTAGAATATGATAAACTAGAAGACGTAATCCGATGCTTACCAATAGACGAAGAGATAATACAACAAATAGATGAAATCCAAGTCGAAGACTACTTTATTAAAGAAATTGAAAATTTAGAAACAAGGTTTAAAACTGAAATAGAAATATCCTTAGTAGAAATAATGAATAAAAAATTAACAGTCGAAAATGTAAGAGAAGAAACTGATAATATGATCATACAATGTATGATGAATCTCCAAATGAATTATCAAACAGCATTCAACACATTAATTGAATATTATAACTTAGCATTAGTAGATCATATAAGTACAGGAAAATTCCTTTAAGTGACATATACACCCAAAAAAATGAAACAAATTATCAAGATTCAGTGATTACAGAAGCCTCATCAAGTAAACGGCCAAGAAGTGAATTTACAAGACCGAGAGTAGGATATGAAAAAACATTTGAAAGAGAACCATGTAATCCTCCTAGTATTAGTTATACAGAAGGAAATACCAAAATTGGAAAATGAAGTAGGAAATCATATACAAAAATTTATAGTTCTAATATGTTACTATTAGAAAATCAAAGCCCTCAATTATGGCCAGATGAAATATTAATCTGGGAACAAAATGTCATGCGGTACTGGGAAGTTAATAAACGGGGAGATATGGATATGTTTGCAGTACTAGAAACTACTTTAGGCCCAATGGCATTAGGAATATATCAGAGCTTTAAAGTAGTAAATCCAGACGAAATAGTTAGACAAAAATCGTTAGGGGACAATCCATATAATTTTACATCAATGATCCGAACGATAATAATTGGTATGGATCCAGCTAAAGGAAATACAACATTACAAGATATAACTATAAGAAATCTAGAACAATTAAGTATTAGTGATTTTAAATACATTAAAGAATTTAGCCAAGATTTTGTCACAAGGATATCGCAAACAGGTAAAGCTTTTAATGACAAATTGTGTGATAGATATTTTACAAAATTACCAGGAGATTTAGGACGAAATATACGTAAAAAATGGAAAGATAGTCATGGAAAAGAACAAGGGTTAGGTATAGGAATTAGAATTACTTTTGTTTTCTAAAAATTAGAGGAATTATGTAAAGAAGCCACTATGCAAGAACAGATTAAAAGGAAAGCATGGGCATTTTGTAAAACAGCAATATGTACACCTCAAGCCTATGGATACAAAAAGAGAAAAAAGTTTTTAAGAAAATTGGTAAAATATGACAAGCATAAACAAAGTAGATATGTTAAAAAACAATGACCATATAATAAAAAATATACCTGCTATATATGTGGCGACCCGAATCATTTAGCTAATAAATGTCCTAATCGTGCCAATAATCAGTATAGAGCCAATCTAGTCGACGAATTAGGAGAATACGATCTACAAAGTGTAAATGATAATTCCGATAACGAATCTATTCATAGTATAGTTTTCAAAGAAGATAATGATCATCCTAATCCTATAACCTATACCCTAATGAATCAAGAAAACTATTCACATGAATGGATACAAAGTAAAGGAAGTGATCGCATACCCTGCTACAACTGCAATAGATACCCAACAATTAATAAGCGATTTCAATGTAATGAATGTTATAAAGAAATATGTTTTTTATGCGTCAAACAAATGTTTAACATAGAATTAACCAAAAAAGATATAGAAGCACCGAAAAACAGCTTCTTACAAGAAAGAGTAGACAAGAATGAAGTTCAAATAAGATTACTCCAGTATGAATTACATGAAATAAAACGATAATTAGCAACCTAAAAACAAGAAAAGAAAAATACAGGAAAAGAAGTAATAACTGAGGTAAATGAAGAAAACTTCTAACAAACAGCAGAAATAATTCAAGTAAAAGATTTCTCTACAACTTTTCTAACCCTAGAATGTAAACTATGGTTTGATCACCAAAATTTTATAACCACAACAGCAATAATTGACACTGGTAGTACAAAGAGCCTAATAACTCATAAACTAATTTCAGAAGAATTCCAAGTACCTTTAACATATAAGCTATTCTCTAAAACAGTCGAACAACGCATTATGCAATTAAAATATAAATTACCTGACCATATACAAATCCAATTTAAAGACTTTTTTGGTAATTACAATAGTATATATGATTTAGGACAAAAAAATATTACACCACCTGAAATTAATGGTTCCGAGTTTTTATTAGGTCTAAATTTCATACTAAATCTTAATGGCAGTATTTCCATTAGTAAAAACAGCATTACCTTTAATAAAAACGCATACACCTTACCTACCAACTTTTACCAAACCAAATCAAAGTTGCTGCAGAAGCGTGGTGGTAACCCTGAGTTAGATTTTTTCAAACAAGTTAAACACCAAAAAATTTTGTTATCGGACGAAAAACTAGAAGCATTTAGTCTTTTAGCATAAGATAAAGAAAAAACATTAGAAAAAGGACCAGACATTTTTGACTCAATTAATTACCCCTTAATTCAAAAATTAGAAAAAAAATAGGCCTTATAGGCGATGACATTACCAAAAGCAAAGTACAGTACATAGCAAAAATAAAAATAAAAATCCCAGACATAACAATTAGAACAGCAAATATAGAATACTCACCCGTAGACGTTGTAGAATTAAAACTCCAAATACAAGAAATGTTGAAACAGAATTTAATCAGAAAATCGAAAAGTCCCCACAGATCATCCGCTTTTATTGTTAGAAACCATGTTGAAGTTAGTAGAGGAAAGCCTTGAATAGTATATAATTATAAAAGACTTAATGGTAATACAGAAGATGATGGCTACAATATCCCAAATAAAGACACGTTAATAAATCTAATTCAAAATAAAAAGATCTTTAGCAAATTTGATTTAAAATCAGGATACAACCAGCTGCAGTCAGAAGAAACCTTTAAACCATGGACTGCATTTACATGTTCAGAAGTACATTTTGAATGGAATGTTCCGAGCTTCAGATTAAAAATTTCCCTAGCAGTTTTCCAAAGATTTTTGGATAGTATATTTAAAAATATGACTTTTGCCTAGCTTATATTGACGACATCCTAATAGCCAGTAATACAATCCAAGAATATGAATCGCATTTAAGGTTAATCCTTGATGAAATATTAAAGAATAAAATAGGTATTTCAAAAAAGAAAATGGAGTTATTTAAAAAAAAATTCTTTTTTAGGAATAGAAATTGGAAATGATAAAATAGAACTACAACCTCATATTTCCCAAAAAAATTTAGAATTTCCAGACAAACTAGATAGTGTAAAAAAGATTCAAGCATTTCTAGGACTAGTAAATTATGCCAAAAAATTTGCCCCAAATCTTGCCAAACTAGTAGGACCATTATACGGTAAAATATCTAAAAATAGAGAAAGACGATTTAATAATAAAGACATTAAGTTAAAAATAATCAAAGAAGAAGTTAAACGAATTAAGCCATTAGAACTCCCATTGACCACAGACTATATTATAATCGAATGTGATGGATGCAAGGAAGGATGGGGAGCCATCCTTATTTGTAGACCAAATAAATTTGCAGATAAATCACAAGAAAAAGTAGCGTCATATGCTAGTGGTACGTTTAACAAACTTGGGCAAAACTGGACTAGTATAGACTTTGAAATACAAGCCCTTATTAACGCATTAGACAAATTTAAAATACAACTAACTAAAGAATTTACTGTCAGAAAAGATTGCGAAGCCATTGTCAAATTTATCAATAATGAAAACTCCAAAAAGATAAATAAAACTAGATGGTTAAATTTGCAAAATTTAATCCATGGATGTGGCTATAAAATCGTTTTTGAACATATAAAGGGTAAAAACAACCATTTAGCAGATTTACCTTCAAGGCAATTAGCCAAATGTTTTTTGCATTATTCCCAGGTAGCTATGATGAATGCAAAAGTAAAAACAGAAATTAAGGAGGCTAACACCTCTCCAGCTATTCAAAAGACAGAAAAGGAGGTTAAAACCCCTACAGTGCCAAGTAGTTCACAGACAAATACAGCACCCACAAATACTTTAGAGATTCCAACAATGACCTTTGGTCAGTATAACATAGCTATTTTTCAAGATAATGACCTAAGAAAATTTAGACCTATGGTCAGATTCACAGAAAAATCACAACAGTGCCTGTTAGATCATTTATGGAATCTAAAAATAGTAGATACAGACCGTAAACACAAAATGATTTTGGCAAACTGTTTTGCAAACTATTTTTCAAAAATACAACAAAAACCATGATCAAAAAACTTTTCCTGCTATGTAGTCTTTGAAGGACTATATGTTGGAATTTTTAAACACTTTAGTCAGGTCCGGAATTCAGTTCAAAATTATCCTAACCCAAGATTTAGGGGATTTTATTCTTTGAGCGAAGCCATAGAAGCAGCTAGACAACAACTGGGTCTTAACTTCTACATCGATCCACAACGTCAGCAATCATATTCCCGAGTTACAACTTTAATGCCACAATCTTGAGAACATATAATGAATGACAAGGCAGCTCTGATTTATGCTTTACAAACCTCGCTAAATCAGAGTCAACAGTAGTCGTTCCTACTCCAAGACAAGATAAAAGAGTTAGAGAACTGTAAAAGAGAATTGGCCTACATACAACAAACGAATCAGCATTATGAAACCAGGATCTTTGCCTTAGCTAAAGAAGTAAAGCAATTAAAGCAAGAAACCATCATTCCTAGTACAACTCTACCATATCAACAGCTCCAAGCCATGTTTAAACTTAAACTCAGAAAGGCACTAAAACCACTATATGACAAATGTCCTGATTTATAAATCAAGATTAATGAATTAGTAGGACAAGGATGGGAAAGTCAAATGCATAATTTGCAGGAGAAACTAAAAGAATAGGCAAAAAATTCACCAGGAGGATGCAAAATTGTACAAGATTGTCGATCCAATATGCTTAGAGCACGAATAGATTTCGACTTAACTCCAGTAGACTTTGACACTGTGATCACGTATTTTGACCACGGTATGCTCTCACGACTCAAACTAAACATGGATTGTAAAACAGAGTACTTAGACAAGTTTGGATGGAAGCTAAGCCTAATTCTCCATAGCATGCTCTCACTCGGGAATCCAGTCACATTATGTGTTAATTCCACTTGACCAAAGTTCTTGTTCGATAGTAAAAATACTGAATGACCAGCTAAACACAGGATTTCTATTTTTGTTAACAAAAATTCGCAGCCCTATGCAGTTGCACAGGGAGCGCAGATATATGAGCGAAAGCCAATTTGGTTTCAAAGCCATTGACCATGGGAGTTTCATCAAAGAGAGGAATTATTGTCACCACCGCCCCATTGGCCTGAACTTTACTTCTATGCAGAAACCACTACAAAGCAGACATGGGGCTCTACAGGGTTCAAATACTTACTATCATTCTATCCTATAGACAGCTTTGATCCACACATGCATGTAATTAGATTTGCGAAAGATAGTGATCTAGAAGCCATGGAAGAAATGAGCGACATCATGGATGACGAATCTGATGACTTGTCAGTACCTTCTACTAGACCTGTCAAACGGGTCGGGTTGGGTCATAAATGGGTCGGGTTGAATTTTACCCGATCCATTCAACACAGAAATAAACCCAACCCGCTTGACCCGTTTAATAAACGGGTTGATCTGACCCGATACGTTTATTAGAAGGGTCAACCCGACCCAACCCGTTTAACAAAAACTACAACAAAACAATGACAAAAACTGTAACAAAACCGAAAATTACTCCAATGTATTATTAATATTGCATGAATTATCAAAGATTCAAAAAATTACATCAGAAGATAACACAAAAACCGAAAAATATTAGCAGATCCTACATAGTATAATTACAAACTACAACATTTAAAAACTTCACAGTTGAATACAAAATCTGCATCCAATGACTGAAATAAAATAAAGCAAATACTACAAAAGTAGCAACATGTCACATAAAAGTAATGAAACTACAAAATATTTGGAAGTTCTGCATCATAGAAACAGTCTTGTAGGTTTGAAGCCCTTATGCACAGCCTTGTAATCCTGCAGCAAACAACACAAATTATCAGTTTACAAATGTTGTAATAGCAGTACTAGCAACTATAGATACTTTATAACTTGTTTAGTTGCTTCTCAAAGAAAGGGAAGCTTTCAGACTGAAGAAAACTGTATAGATATGTCTCCTGAATTCTAGCTTGAGCATGTATAGATCAGGTGATCAACACAATGATCAGGTAAATAGTTCACTGTAAAGTCCCCATAGTACAGATATTTCAAACACAATGATCAGGTAAATGATTGAACTTTTACTGACAACATGTGTATTATCAATGCATAAATGGTTCAAAAGAGGTCCAAATTCAAGTTTAAATAATGAACCTTACTGGCTATCCTTGACTGCTTTGTTTTACCTTTAAACAAGTTAAAAGTTCCAATAGTTTGGATAAAAATACATTTACTAAGGAATCTCCTTGTTTTAGGAGGTAATACAGTTGACCAAATATACCTGATGGTTACTGTAATATCTAACAAAGCTAATTTGGGTAGAACTGTATAGCCTGGTTCAAATTTCTGCAAGATTAAGAAGTGAATTAATATTAGAATTTTGAAGTATATCTATTGAGTAATCAACATATGTATTTATTAAGAATACTGTTTGGTTTAAGCAGAAACAAGAGATTGGTGTTTTGAACTTTTAAGCAACAACTGATTAAGACAAACTTGTTCCTATTGATTTGATTAAAAAAACAAACAAACAAATAAAAACCCAAGTTGAGGATATACGGTGTTCAGGTCCAAAAATATACAGGGCCAAAGTATATGCAGAACAAATTAAGCTTTGTGAATTTTGTTTTGGTAAAAGTTTTAGTGGAGCTTTAATTATGTTAAACTAGCACAGGTGTATACAGCTGCACCTTGCAATGTAGATGTCAATATCTTCAATTATGGTAGCTTGCTTAAGGTGGTTTTTTTTTTACCAGGAATGCACAAATGCAATATTGAATTTGCTTGTTTGTTATTAAAAATATGAAATATATATAGAAGGCTGGGAGGAACATGAAAAAAAAGAAGGAAAATGGAATGAGCTGTAATGTTAGATGGAGTTCTTGCTTTGGGTATTACTAGCAAGTTTTCAAATTTGGCAATTCTTTAGACAACATATAATACTTGCTTTAACGTTAGTGGCACCATTAAAGTCAATTAATTGCATTTATAGATGGCAAGCTTCGGCTGAGTTGAACACGTTTTTTTATTTAACATGGATGACGAAACTGAAAACTTGGGGCATACCAAAAGCACTAATATCCTGTTTTCATGAAGATAATAATACGAAAAAAAGATTTCATGAAATTACTTAAAAGAAAGTTTCAATTTTTTTATATTCCTCCTATACAGATGAAATTACTTCTATACGTCGATTGGTTTCTTCTGATTTGGTTAATGGAAATAATATACCCTTGAGCCTAGCTAGCAAGCATGTATTGAAAAGAAATACTATAAATAACAAACTCGCAGTGTTGGCTGGATTTGCTCATCCATTACTATCCTCTAAAAAGTGGTGTTTACAGATGTAAGTTGATTCCATGTGATGTAATATATTTGAAAATAAAAATGAAAATCGTACCTTGTATTATGCAGTCAATGATCGCCTAAAGATGGTGTAGGAAATTGAGTGAACTGCTCCGCATCAACATGAAATTTGGAAATATCTTCATCTTCTTGTTCCACTTCCGTAGCAATTGCATTCCCGTACAACCAATCACGCGTGCAAAGTAGCGCCTCCACAATATCATCTTTAAGAGAACTGCGATAATCGTCCAAAACCCTTTCTCTAACACTAAATGCACTTTCCGATGCAACTGTGGTGATAGGCACGGCTAAAATATCTTTTTCCATGAAAGAGAGAACGGGATATTTAAGTTTTTTAGATTGCCAAAATGAAAGAATATCCAGTGGTAACTTACGATCTAGCGGTCCATCTTCTAAATATAACTTAAGTTTCGAATTATGCGAACTTTCAGCAAACTCAATATTTCTAAGTATATCAAATTCCTCCATTACACCAACACACTCCTGCGAATAAGGTCCCATAAATGGATCACTACAATCTAATTCTTTTGATCCACTTGCTTCATTGTCCGATTCCTTCTCTATTTTTCTTTTGTACTCCTCATAAAGACATTTTAATTTTATCTCTACCACCTCAAACTTTTCACTATAATCATTGCCATAAAGCCTTTTGTAACAAAACTTGACAAAATCCTTCTTATATCGGGGATCAAGAATGAAAGCAATGCAAAGCAATATACTAAATTCACTCCAATATTTGTTGAACTTTAAAAGCATTCTACTTGCCATGTCTGACATAAAATCATTAGATCCCATGCATTTTTGCAATGTAAACAAAACCATAACAATTTTCGGAAAAAAGAAATTAGATGTTGGGTATTTCATTCCAGAAAACAAGCAAGTGGCATCATAAAATACTTCTAAAAAGTCGGTAATTTTTTTCGCTTTCATCCATTCATCTTGTGTAGGACAATAAATATAATTTTTATCGACAAGCTCTAAGCGACAAAGTGCTTGTTTATAATATATGGCACTTTTCAACATAATAAAGGTTGAATTCCACCTTGTCGGAACATCTTGACGCAATCCTTTGTTACTATTATCCAACGAAAGATCGGCTATACATTCTATGAAATGTTTTTTTCTTGATTGCGAACCTTTGATATACTTGACGCTTTCCCTAATATTATTTAAGCACGAAGCAATGCATTTTAAACCATCTTGTACCATTAAATTTAAAATATGTGCTGCGCATCGCACATGCAAATATTCTCCATTTGCAATCAAGGCTTTACGATATGTAAGATGAGAGTCTAATAGCTCCACAAATTTATCATTAGAAGAAGCGTTATCTAGTGTATAAGAAAATATCTTATCCACAATGTCCCAACTAAGCAAAAGATTGGATATTTTTCCAAAAATAGCAACTCCGGAATGTGGTGGCGGCATAAGACAAAAACTTAACAATTTTTTTTGTAGTTTCCATTCATTATCAATAAAATGAGCTGTTAGAGTGATATAGCCATCCGTATTAACCGATGTCCATAAATCGGTTCTCAAACTTACCTTCCCCGTACATGTTTTCAAAAAACATTTAAGCTTGGATTTTTCCTTTTCATATAATTTCAAAACATCGGTACGAGAGGTATTTCTCGAAGCTAATAGAACTCTATCATTAAGATATGAATGTATATCACGAATGCCTTCATAATGAACAAACATAAATGGCAAATTGTGTCTAATAATTGCTTTGGCCATTAACTCTCTATATTTATTTTGATTAAAAATTGTTTGATTTTGTTGCAATGCTTTTGCACTTACCATGGAACATCTCGGTATGTGTTTTCTTAGATTGGAAGTACCATACTTACCTCCCCAAATATACGACTTCTTACACTCCTTACAATAACATGTTTTCTTTTCCCCTTCCACGACTTCATTCTTTTGAACATACTCCCAAAATTCAGAATGAGTACTCCTAACTCGTTTTTTTCCTACAGAACTATTTACCGAATCAGGTTCATTCTCCAAATCCTCCATAGCAGCGTTATCATGCTCGATTGAATCCATAATCTACCACTTGAAAATCACAAGAAAATATTAGTTGCGGACAAAATGCGGACAATGTGCCTCAATGAAGATTTATTGGGTAGTTGTTCTACTGAATTTAAATAGACGGTTAATACAGGTGATCATCGGGTGAAAAGAGCACGTATCTATTGAGGGCAGAAGGTTAAATAAACTTTTCTCTATCGGGAATAATCACAAGAATCGACAATCCATTCAATCATAGTATTAGCATGAAATGAAATGTATGCAGTTTTGAATCTTCTTATATTGTATTAACAGTTGGCATGTAAATTGGTGGGTATAAAGAATTATGATTATTATTATGCTTTTCTCCATGTTTAACATTATGTAAAATTTAGTGCAAAATTGGACTGACTTCTTTTTGTCACCTTACTAGTATCTATTTAATTAACATAAACCAGAGGCTTTGCCACCGCCAATGTGTTCCCATTGTAGCAATACAACAGGCTGTATTAGAACTCCTCAAGAAAAAGTTAGACTAAGGTAAACATATATTATTACAACTAAAGCACATAAAGAATATTAGAAGTTCAAAAACATATGGAACTGCAGCTTCCTATTTTGAAAAATGAGTTTATAAACTTATGACCCTTATTGTCAAAATGATTTCATAAGCTTAACTTAACATATAGACTGAAATAATTGGCAGTAATACAAGAGATCGATATCTGTCATCATATAATCACTGATCTGTACATCAAACCACTACCAGCTACAAACATAAATGTATGAAATAAGTAAAAATTGAAATTAAATTAAACTAGGAACTATACTTGAATATCGTCGGAAGCCCGACGGTTAAACAAAAGACTAATAGCAAATATATTATGCTGACTTTTAACTACTTAGAAACAAAATGAGAGCAGATATTGTTTGTGAAAGTAATATAAACTAACAATGTTATATGAAGTACCACGTATTGAGAGGAATGTTAAGGTGAAAAATAAGGAGTGGGAATGTAGTAACCTTTCTAGTAATATCTGGACAGAATGACACTTGGCTTATGCAAAGAAAAGGCTTCCACGAATATTTCAACTGTGAAGAATGCAAAGGATGAGTGGCATCAAAGTTAGTAGATTAAAATGAAATTCAAACAAACTGGAAAGGGAGATTATTTTCTTATGTATACCTAGGAGTTAATCTGAAGCCACCAATCAAGCCGACACAATGATCCTATACAATATCACGAACAAAATTTAGCATCACCAATACAATAAAGAAAGAATGATTTCTAACAAATATTATTGGCCCACCGAAACCCATCTATCCGATAATTTATGTAATGAAAAGAGCAATCCGAGAAAATAGTTTCTGATACAAAGACAGATCGACCTTTTAATGTCACGGTACCAAAATTGGTGGAAGCTCGATCGGTGCTTTCATAAATTATGAGAAATCGCCCTTTCTTCTTTTGTCGCCTTTTTGCAGATTCGAGAACGAAGAAACAAAAATTAGGGTTGAAGGGTTACGCGGGTCGGATTGGTTTGGGTAGGTTTGCTGATGGGTCGTATACGGGCTGGGTAATAACAAAAGAAAGTTTTAAAAGGGTAAAACCATCCCTTTTAATTTTAGGGTTATTGGGTTGGATAAACGGGTTTGGGTATAATTTGACAGGTCTACCTTCTACTCACAGAGCCGCATAAAGCATTAGAAGTCTCTACATAAAGTCCAGCACATGCATACCACCAAAAGAAAATGCCAGCACTAAAATAGCTTTAACACCTGTCGGGCCAGCTTTATACTTTCTCTGCCAGCTTTGTACTTTCGTATAGATTAGGTGTCCTGTAAAATTTGGTATGTGATCCGCTAATAGCCTATATGAGGTAATTATGTAATTCAGTTGTAATCATCGAAACTTAGTTTAATAAAATCTATAAGCTCTCTGCAAAAAAAAAAAAAAAAAATCTGAGTGCTTCCGCACCCACCGCGCGTCTTCAGTGCTACTCCGCTCTGCCACATAGAAGCCAAGGCTTTCTTTAATCTATTTAAACAAGGAAAACACCAGGTATGGATCTCCTTGACTTGGTATATTTCTTGATTTCTGTAATTCGAATAATAATATTTTAATTTAGATGCGGAAGCATATAAAGGGTAAAGACAACCATTAAATGGTTGTCTTGGAGTTATAAGCATATAAATGGTTGTCTTGGAGTAGGAACGACTGCTGTTGACTCTGATTTAACCAGGTTTTCAAAACATAAATCTGCGCTGCCTGGTCATTCATTATATGTTCTCGAGATTGTGGCATTAAAGTTGTAATTTGGGAATATGATTGCTGACATTGTGGATCGATGTAGAAGTTGAGACCCAGTTGTTGTCTGGCTGCTTCTATGGCTTCGCTCAAAGAATAAAATCCCCTAAATCTTGGGTTAGGATAATTTTGAACTAAATTCTGGACTTGACTAAAGTGTTTAAAAATTCCAACATATAGTCCTTCAAAGACTACATAGCAGGAAAAGTTTTTTGATAGTGGTTTTTATTGTATTGTTGAAAAATAGTTTGTAAAATAGTTTGCCAAAATCATTTTGTGTTTACGGTCTGTATCTATTGTTTTTAGATTCCGTAAATGATCTAACAGGCACTGTTGCGATTTGTCTGTGATTCTGACCATAGGTCTAAATTTTCTTGGGTCATTATCTTGAAAATAGCTATGTTATACTGACCAAAGGTCATTGTTGGAATCTTGAAAGTATTTGTTGGTTCTGTATTTGTTTGTGAACTACTTGGCACTGTAGGGGTATTAACCTCCTTTTCTGTTGTTTGAATAGCTAGAGAGGTATTAGCCTCCTTAATTTCTTTTTTTACTTTTGCATTCATCATAGCTACCTGGAAATAATGCAAAAAACATTTGGCTAATTGCCTGGAAAGTAAATGTGCTAAATGGATGTCTTTGCCCTTTATATGTTCAAAAATGATTTTATAGCCATATCCTTGGATTAAATTTTGCAAATTTAACCATCCGGTTTTATTTATCTTTTTGGAGTTTTCATTATTGACAAATTTGACAATGGCTTCGCAATCTGTTCTAACAGAAAATTCTTTAGTTAGGTGTATTTTAAATTTGTCTAATGCGTTAATAAGGGCTTGTATTTCAAAGTCTATACTAGTCCAGTTTTCCCCAAGTTTGTTAAACGTACCATTAGCATATGACGCTATTTTTTCTTGTGATTTATTTGCAAATTTATTTGGTTTACAAATAAGGATGGCTCCCCATCCTTCCTTGCATCCATCGCATTCGATTATAATATAGTCTGTGATTAATGGGAGTTCTAATGGCTTAATTCGTTTCACTTCTTCTTTGATTATTTTTATTAACTTAATGCCTTCATTATTAAATCGTGTTTCTCCATTTTTAGATATTTTACCGTATAATGGTCTTACTAGTTTGGCAAGAACTGGGATAAATTTTCTGGCATAATTTACAAGTCCTAGAAAAGCTTGAATGTTTTTTACACTATCTAGTTTGTCTGGAAATTCTAATTTTTTTGGGAAATATGTGGTTGTAGTTTTATTTTACCATTTGCAATTTCTAGTCCTAAAAAAAGAGTAACCGAGCTCAAAAATTAAATAGGAACACATACATTTAACGCATATTCCATCAAGCACATAAAATATCCAATCTCAACTTTAATAAATCACTCCATTCTCAAAGATCATATCAGGTCAGTTTGCTGACCAAATATAATAAAAATTAAAAGAAAGAAAATGAAGAAAAAAAAGAAGTGTTGTGTTCATAGAAGCTTACCCTTCCCATATATATATCTCCTCTACCTTCTTCATTTCACTCAATCGAACAAAATATAATAAAAAGATAAAAAACCCTACCATCTTACAATTGAAACACAAAACATATTCAACTCAACAACTATATAAAAGAAGATCATTAATCAAAGGGAAGCAAGCTAGCAGCTTTTCAAAACAGGATTTTGTTCTCTGTTCAATTTTTTTACTGTTGAGTAAACTTCTTTCCAAAAAGTCAAATCTTACTTATAACATGATTATGTAAAGATTTAATAGTAGTAAGGGTTTAGAATATGTGTTGTATAGAATAAAAATGTGTATATTCCTGTGTATGAAAATGCCTATACTCAATGCCTCTGTTTTTTTATTCTGCCATGTTCTACTCTGTCAAAAATCCACTTCCCTTCATCTTTATAGTTAGTTCATGAAATCTGAAATTTTTGTTGCATTAGAGTATACAAAATTTAAGAAGAAAAAAAATATATATTTCATAAGATATTAACTAGTAGAACACTGTGAAGAGGACATACAGGTAAGCCAATAATTTTTGCAAGAAATCAATCGTTTTAATCCATATCTTCACCAATGTAAACATAATCGGTTTTGAAAATAAAGATTTTTGGTGGTATTTTCATGATTTTTAAGTATGTATGTAATGGGGTATCGTGTAATGACCAGAGTTTGGTTGTGGATTGATTTATTGTAGTCGCGAGGTTCAGCGGCATCGGGGTTGTGGCCGAAAGAAGGTCGTTGGCCGGGGGTCACGGGAAAAATGGAGTTGCATTTTTCTGGGCATCGGTGATGTCGGTGCAATGATTTTTGGGATTAGGCGAAACTTTTGGCCGAGGCTATTTACAAGGTAAGGGCGGTGTCATGGTGGCGTCGGGTGGACCGAAGGAGGGGGGAAAAGAAGGTGGAAGCCAGGAGCAGCTGCTGGCAAGGTGGCGTGGTTTCTGGTGGTCGGGAACGGCGGCGCGAGGTAGAGTTAGTAGGAGGTTTCTTTTTCTGGTATTGGTATTCTGCCTGATTTTGATTTTGGGGTCATCGTGGGGTTTTGGGTAGCAAGGAGGGTCGAGCGTGAAGGCGGCGTCCTGGTGGTGTCATCGATGATGGCCGGCGTACCTCCATTCGCGTGTGCACGTGTAAGAGGTGTCTTTGTGTCAAGGAGTTTCTGATGGGGTTATCAGTAGATATGTGAAATTAAAGAGAAGAGAAAGAAAGGAAGGGAGGGTCCGATCTAGATTTTGATTTAGGCCGATGGACCTATTTTGTGTACACAATAAAAATAAACAAATTTTCTCAAAGCAATTTTCAAACCAAATTATTTTAAAGGTTATATGCTTTTAAGACTCAAACTTTTTTGATAATAATAAAGTAACTTAAAACTTTGAATTAACCCAAAGTTTAGAATAATAATATTTATATGTTAATTATTTAAATTAATTCCTAAAGTTTATTAAAGTAAATAAATAGTGTAATTGGTTAGTGGTTAAGATAAAATAAAATGTTTGAAGGTTTAATTAATTAAAAGTCTTAAGTTAATCATATGTGTTCATTATTAACTAATTTCAAATATTTAATTAAAATAAAATAAAATAAAAAGCTTGTAATTAGTTATTAATGGTTAAACATGATTTACAAATAATTAATTTTGTTTTAAGTTAGTTAGATGATTGTTTGACTAGTTAATCTAGTCTATGGATAGGTTAAAATGATTAAGTACTTTGGATTGCTTGATTTATCCAATATATTAATTCCTGTATTTTATGGTATGAAATACCCTAGATTGAACTGTTGATATAAATGTAAGACGTTTATTTGAAATAGATATTTGTGATGAAATTTCTATGTGAATATGACATTCTGAGACTATATTGAATTGTTTTATTTAAAACAACTTGGCCTTAAAAATGGCGTTTGGATTTCGATAAGACCGGGGTTGGACATCGATTGTTATCCAAAAACCACATCGATCCAAAATAATGACAGGTCGGGAAGATCTCGAGAGAAGATCCAGACTGAAGATTCAGAATGCAAGGGCTTATTGTTGCTAACTCTGAGAATAATTCCAATACGAGAGTAGTGGAGATAGTGCCTTTGGTTCCGTTTGAACCCGGGACGGACTTGTATGGATGAATGCTATCAGACCATCGTCATTGGAGGACGATGATCATTCTATGAATGTGTTCTATAAAAGGTAATCGAAGCCTCAAGCCTCACAAATCGGGAATGGCTAAAAAAGAGGAGGTGCAGCAAGGCTAAGTGGGTAGCACCCAATTAGGGTAAGATTTCCCCTGTCTAGATGTCCCTTTTTATTCGGCTGTGTGGGCGATAGGTGGCCTCAACTGCGGGGTGATCTTATACGGACTATCCAGTAAGGGGTAGCTCTGGTCTTGTGTTGTAGGGGATCGGAGGTGTTCCTCGGTACGCTGATTTAGACCAGGTACCGTGACGGGCGGTACCCTATTAGCCCTGCCATTATATGGAATCCAATCTCCAATAAGCGCGTACGTTATAATTGTGCCCAACTATGCTGGAACATGAGATGCAAGCATTCCAACTATTTCTTATTTTATATTGAAAACCCTAGACACTATTATAATATCACAGGATTTCCTATGAAATGTTTTTGGTTATCGTAAGGGAAAAACTTGGCCATGTTTATGTGTGGTGAGTCTTACGAGATACCCTTGATTTCAAATGATTTTCAAAGTTAAATAAAATATAACCGCTTACTCACACAGACCCATGTCTGACCCGGAGTTTATTTTTCTGTTTTTCCTAAACTCTTTGGTACTCAAATTTTTATTAGTAGACAAGTGATTCCAGGTTAGCTTTGATGTATTTTGGAGGAAGGCTTCTGCGTATCTAGTTATTATCCCACCTTTTGGCAAGGCCGAGATATCCAGAAACTGATTGAAAGATAAGGATTACTCATCCCGGATATCGAGTACAAACAGGTTCGCTATGGATATCGATGAATTTTGTCCGAGTCCAGATCAAGCTACGTATGACAATACACAATGAGCGAAGCCGTGAAAGCTAATGTTTTGAATTTCAAGTCAATCCGATTTTGTATGCTCAAGATACGATCGGTTCAAAATTGAAGGGAATAACCCAATTTCGTATCCATCGTCTTCGTATTGATTAGAGCAGCGGCAACTTCGCATCCATTTTTGTGCCTTGGTACATATCGGTCCAGTTCGAATTCACTGCCAAGCCTCGGCTTGCATCGGTCAATTTCGTATCCATCAATAGACACTGCTCTTCGTATCGATCGACTAATGTTTATTTCTCATCCATCAACTACAACATGATGGTCTACTTCGTACCCGTCAGCAGAAGGGCAATATTCGAATCCATCATTTAACCTCAGTTCGTATCCATCAAGTGACCTTAGTTCATGTCCGTCAAATAGACACTATTTCGTATCCACTGAGTAACCGTTGTTTGTATCCATCACAATATCGCTTGTTCGTATCCATCAGTTGAGGCAACTTTGATCGATTCGAATAAGTGCCACCTCCATCGATACGAACTACACCACCTTCATCGATACAAACTGAACAATCTCCATCGATTCGAACTGAGCATACAACGAATCGATACGAAGAGCACGTTATTAACCGACACGAACCAGACAACGATCTTCGATACGAACAAGGCAAAATTCAAGGGACGACTTGGTCAACACAGCATGAAAAGTTGATCAATCTGAGGAGTGCATGCTATGTCATCACATGGTCACGTGCAAATATAGATTCGAACTGATCGATTCAAAGCGATCGATTCGAATAAAACATACTTTCGAAAAACAACAACTCGTATCGATCATATCTTGAGATCCACAAGTCCAAATGCAATGAAATTTTCATAAGAGCTTACGTACAAGCTAAAGAATGTTCATACCAAATTTCAACTCCATTGGACAAAATCTTGATCGATACGAATTACATTCGTATCGATCATGGATCGAGTTAAAACTTCATGGGATCGATCACATGGGCCCTCCACGTGCCAGAAGAGGTCTTCCGAGATCTGAGCGAAATATCAGCCTCCTACGCCTATAAATAGAACCCAGGGCCTACAGAAGAAGGATCTTTTGAATCTCAAGTGCCCAGAACCTGCCAGATTCAATTTTGCACTACATACTGCTATTGTACTCGAACTTCAGACTTGTAACTTGCTGTAACTTGCTGTAATCAAGGGTAATCATCAAGAGAATATCAATAAAACCATAAACCTTCATAGTAGATGTAGGAAACACACCGAAGCGCTCAAACTTGTTGTGTGTCTTTGCATTTAATTATCAGTTTTTGGAGTTTTTGTTAGACAATCCACATTTTCCATTTATCTTCTTCATTTTTATCTCTTCAAAAACTTTCGAAGAGTGTTGTGTCTATTTTTAGTACAAACACTATGGTGCTTTCACTGAGAAAAAACACAGTTTTCTCCTGCTCTTTGGATCTACTTTCGATACCGAATTGCATAAATCCAAGAGGAAGATCTAGATCTAGAATCCAGAATCCTTCCAACCTATTCAGATTTGCATAAAATCTAGGAAAGGACTTCACCTATCATGATGATAAGCACAAGGACTGCCTCTACCGCTGTCGATCAAAAAGGCCGGGATAGACAGAATCCCACACAATTGCCTCCATCCAACCAGAATGCTACCGGACACTCAGATCCTTCAGGCCGGGTTACAAGACAAGAATTTCAGATGCTGCTTCAAGAATTGACCCAGAGTTGGCAGCAATTGACTGAGCAGCTATGCGCTAATGCTGAACTGATTAATCAACTGAATCGCCAAAGGCGTAGAAGATCTAGAAGAGATCATGCTTCTCATTCCTCCACAGAAAGTTCTACCTCGTCGGACTACCACCACAGATCGTCCCATCCCCGGCTAGACGGGAGTTATACACAAGCAACTTTACATCGACCTGCAATGACTATTGGGCAGCTGAGGTATGGCCCATCAGCTAGCTTCCATACTTGACCTTCCTTCTAGGGAGGTACTGTTCCTCAATGCACCATAGACAACTGTGCTACCACCACTGCGGTTGAGCCAGGGGTTGATGCCGGGAATCACTCAGGTCTGAACCATCATCAGGTGGACGTACTCCTGAACCATACGTCCCGAGGACATTGAGCCAAGGACGCGAGTTGGTCCGTCGACAGCGCTCGGTCCAACCTCGCGCTGTGGAACCTGACCACACTTTGGCTTAACATGCATAGAATGTCCAGATGCCAGACATTCCGACTATGATTTGACAGATGATTCGAGAAAGTCAAGGCTTCACGAATGACGATTGGGGAATCTCTCGGAGTCATACCTTTTTTACCGACGAGATATTATATTCTGAACCACTTCGACGATTCAGGATGCCGACTCTACCAATGTATGAAGGAAATTCTGACACCAACCAACATATTCTGAAGTATGAACGGTCAATGAGCGCTATGGGAGCTGATGATGCAGTAAAATGTCGTAGTTTTCCCATCTCATTAGGGGCATTGCTACCATGTGGTTCATAAAATTTCCACCTTGATCCGTTTCTTCTTTTTACCAATTGGCCACTAAGTTTGTAGAGCAAGTCTGTATGCGTGTAGCGAGGCCTAAAGATGTCAACACTCTATCTAGTGTCACCTAAGCTCCCGGAGAGACACTCAGGCGCTATTTAGAGAGATTTCATGTCGCATGTGCGGAGATTAGTAATCCTAACGATAACTCAATCTTGATGGCATTAACTAAGGGGATTGACCTTGATTCTGAGTTTGGAAATTGGTTGACTGGGAAACCACCCGCATCATTGGACCATTTCTAGTCCAAAGTTGCTCAATTCTTAAGACGAGAGGACGCGAAACAGTCTAGGAAGCAGGATGACGCGGGACCCAATATGGAGGGAATACGAAGTAATATTGCAGTTAAATAGTCCGAAGAGAGCACCGAGAAAGTTCAATTAAATATACAGAACAAGCAAACTCAACAGAGGAACAATGGCAATCAAAATAAGAAGCGAGATCAGAATCGTGACCCACGACGTAGGGCTCCAAGGTTCGATCACTACACACCATTGAATACGTCACTAGAGAACATGTATTTGCAAACCTGTAATGCTATGCGATACAAGAAGCCTGCTTCAAAGCCATCATCGGAGAGGCAGATCCAGATAGGAAAGTTTTGTAGGTTACATGAGAGTTACATCCACAACACAAGTGTCGTCATTTGCAGGATCTCATCGAGAAATTGTTTAGAGAGAGAAAGTTGGGTCAGTTCATACAGGTGCCGCTGTTAGGTGGTGCAGGCTCGTCAACCCAAAATCATGTACCGAATCAAGAAAGACAGGAGGAATGCGCTCGTACTGGCAGGAGGTTAGTTATAAACATAATAAGTGGTGGTTCTCATCCAGCAGACTGAAGCTGGAGGGAAATGGAGTCGTATGCTAGCTCTATCAGGCATGCAGACTTCGAGTGTTGTAGCAATTTTGATGACGGGGCTCCGGCCAAGCAACAAAGGACGGTGACAGATGACATTGTATTCAGAAGTAGAGATGCTGATAAGGTCGAAGCCCCCATTATCGACCCACTAGTCATATTTTCCCAGGTAGGTCCTGCTTGGACGACGAGGATCCTGGTGGACAGCGGGAGTTCTGTGAATATTTTATTCAAGCGAGCATATGATTTAATGAAAATGGAAGCCAAGGATTTGAAATCTTGTCAATCTCGAATCCACGGCTTCAACGGAAGTGCTACTATACCCACTAGAGTAGTGGAATTGCCAATGGAATTGGGGGTTGGAGAGCGTTGGATAGTCCGGAGATTGCAATTTGTTGTTTTAGACATTAATTCACCGTATAATGCCTTTTTGGGCTGACCGGCCCTTGCTGAATCCTGAGCAGCTATCGCCCCATGGTGCTTGACTCTAAAATTCCCCACTGATGATGGGGTCGGAGTCGTTCCAGGAGATCAAGCTGTTGGGAGAGCCTGTTATGTTGCTTCGCTGCGTGGGGCGCAACGAAGAGAGAAAGGAAAAGGCGTAGAGGAATCTCTCTACGTCTGTTTCGCCGATAATTGGCAATTGGTACCTAGGCCTCAGCCCAAGCATCCCAACCAATTCCAGAGGGATCTTGACCCTAGAGATACCGAGAGCAAAGATGAATCTATAGACAGTCAAGCTTCCCCGGCCAAACTAACGATTGATGTTCCGATCGACGATGACGACGATTCAAGCATGATAAAGATTGGGTCTCAGTTAAGCCAGCAAACACAGCAGGAATTGGTTGAATTTCTCCGGGCGAACCTCGACGTATTTTCTTGGATGCATTTTGATATGTGTGGGATCTTGTTGGACATAGCGAGTCATACCCTGAGTATTTACCCGCGGTGTATCTCGGTCAAGCAAAAAAGGCATGGTATGGATCCAGAGAGATCTGTCGCCCTTAGAGAAGAGGTCGATAAATTGAAATCAAATGGGTTTATCCAAGATGCTTTATACCTGGAGTGGGTATCCAATCCCGTTCTTGTCAGAAAGCTAAATGAGAATGTGCGTTGATTATTATGTGAACAAAGCTTGCCTAAAGGACAGTTTTCCACTACCTCGAATTGATCAGCTCGTAGATCTTTTATGGATACTTATTCCGACTACAACCAGATACCCATGCATTTAACCGACCAAGAGCATACCATCTTTGTGACCGATTTGGGACTTTACTGCTACAGAGTCATGCCATTCGGACTCAAGAACATCGGAGCAACGTACCAACGCCTAGTTAACCGGATGTTTGCCAACCAGATCAGGGAGACCATGGAAGTACATGTGGACGACATGCTGATAAAGTCAGGATTCTCCACTGATCATGTAAGAGACTTGGAATCGATGTTCAACATTCTTCGAGAGTACAAAATGAAGCTCAACCCACTGACATGTCATTTTGGAGTCGCATCTGCACAGTTTCTCAGGTTCATTGTCAAAGCTTGAGGAATAGAAGCCAATCCCGGAAAGATCTAGACGATCAGAAATCTTCATACTCCGAGGACTATAAATCAAGTGCAGAGTCTCAACGGGAGGGTAGCAACATTGAGCCGGTTCATTTTAAAGTCCACCGACAAGTGCATTCCCTTCTTCTATCTGATCTGAAAAGGAAAGCGAAACTTTGAATGTACCACGGAATGTGAAGACGCATTCAGAGCGCTAATTCAACACCTCTTTACACCGTCAATTTTGTCAAAGCCTGTCGACCACGAGCAATTATATCTTTACCTGGTGGTATCAAAGAACGCAATCAGTGCTGTCTTAGTTCGGGAGGAAGACCGAGTGCAGAAACTGGTCTATTATGTTAGCAAATAGCTAAACGGAGCTGAGAGAAATTATCCAAAGCTAGTGAAATTGGCCTATTACCTAGTCATTGCCTCAAGGAAGCTCCATCCATATTTCCAAGCTCATCCTGTCACTATGTATACCGATCAGCCGTTACGACAGGTACTTACACGGCCTGAGACGTCTGGTAGGTTACTCAAATGGAACATTGAACTGAGCCTGTTCGATATCACTTATACTCCAAAAAGAGCGATTCAAGGACAAGTCCTAGCAGATTTCATAGTTAAATTTACCGTTCCAGAGGACTTGCTCGAGACCAGTAAATCTCTCGAATATATCCGGAAGCTACATACCGATGGTGCGTCCAACGATCGGTGCTCTGGTGCTGGAATAGTACTCGAAACCACCGAAGGCCGATCCATATGATGTGCCTTGAAATTGGAATTTCATGCGACCAGTAATAAAGCTGAATATGAAGCCTTACTTGCTGGATTGAAACCCGTCTGTAATTTGAGAATTATTGCTATGGAAATCTATTGTGATTCCCAACTAGTCCTATGCCAGGTTCGAGGTGAATACCAGGCTAAGGATCGAAGACTAGATGCTTATCTAGCTCGAGTCCAAGGAATACTTGATCGGTTTGACTATTATGCCATTGTTTACATACCTCACGAGCGCAATCAAATGTCTTATTCATTGGCGAAGTTAGCTAGCATGGGCAAAGTACAACAAATGGTCCTTGTTCCTATGGAGATATTATCTTCTCCGAGCATTGATCAGATGGAGACAGACTCTACATTTGAAACCACTCCTAGCAAGGAGTCGTGGATGACTCCATACCGAAATTACATCGAGCATGGAAAGCTACCCGAGCACAGAATTGAGTAAAGACAGATTCTTCGAAAAGCCTCGCGGTTTACCATTCAGATTGGAGTCATGTATAGAAGAGGATATTCAGTTCCTCTCCTCCGATGCATCGCGCACGATGAAATGGAATGAGTGTTACATGATGTACACAAAGGAGAATGTGGCAATCACATTAGCGTGTAAGCCCTCGCTAAGAAAGTGCTCTGATATGGGTATTACTAGTCGACTACAAACCGTGATGCAGCAGATTATGCCAGGAAATATGATGAATGCCAAAAACATGCTCGAATTCTTAGAGCCCCACCATCGAGATAACCCAAATAGTCAGCCCGTGGCTGTTTGCAGTATGGGGCATTGATATCATCGGCACTCTACCTCTGGCCAAAAGTGGTGTGAAGTACGCCTTCCTTGCAGTTGACTACTTTACCGAATGGACTGAAGCTGTACCTCTTGCGACTATCACGACAAAGAAAGTATTTAACTTCGTAGTTCGCAACATTATCTACCGATTTATTCTCCCACATACCATCATTACTGACAACGGAGCCCGGTTCGACAGTGTTGAGTTCAATGATTTCTGTTAGCGTTTTCATATTCACATGAAATTCTCTGCAGTTGTACACCCTCAAGTGAATGGCTAGGTTGAAGCTCTTAATAAGGTTATCAAGTCGATTCTGAAAAATAACTGGAAAAGGTGGGGGTCAAGTGGGTTGATGAACTTCCTATGGCTTTATGGGCTTATTGAACGACCCACAAGTCCACGACTGGACACACTCCATTTTCTTTATCTTATGGCTCAGAAGCCATTATTCCAGTCAAGATGGAAGTACCTTCTCATCGTGTGAATTACTATAATCCGAAGACGGATGCCATATTACTTGCTGAATCCTTGGATTTATTAGATGAGAAGCGCGAAGAGGCTGATTTGAGGGCAGCCGTGTATCGAAGTCGAGTCTCCCGATTATCTTTGAACTTGGCGATCTCGTTCTCAAGAGAATTTACCCAGTCCCTTCACACATGAAACCAAATTGGGAAGGACCGCATGTGAGTACGTAAAAACTCGGAGATGGCACGTTCAAGTTATCGACCATTGACGGTCTTACCCTACCGAAAGCCTAGAACAGCGAGAGTCTCCGTCGCTACTATACGTGACAGGCTATATTTATTTAGTTCATTCTTTTGTTTGCAATTTGTTTTTGCATTTCAAAATATTAATTTATAATAAGGCAACTAATTCTGCCGTATTTTATCATTTCAACAATAAAATGCCATCTCTTCGAGCCAGAGCTATGATTTATTGAATGTGATGAACAACATCTCAATGCAAGGAGAGATAAATTCCATCATACGGTGGAATTTGTTCAAATAGGGAGTGACTATAATATGATCGGCCACTCGCTAAGTGAAACCCAAGCTCGAGGGCAAGTCACTAACCTAAAGCCAGATAAGATTGATACACGACAATCCTTTCACTAACTCCAAACTCCCAGATTGCGAGTTGGAGCGTAAATTCATAAATATGGTCTTGAAGAGGGTGGACCCGTCCATCTAACGACTTCGACCGTATCCTAGCCAAGTTCGAGGAGGATTATCCGTCCATCTAATGACCTCACTTGTTAATGAGGGTGGATGTAAATCGACCATCTACCGTCCTGATAAATTCATCATTCTCGGAGCACAAATGAAATCCAAAAAGCTTAAACAGATGTGACTAACCATCTGTTTGCCAACTCCATATTCCTGGAGTGCGGATTGGAGTATAAACATCAACTCTAAGTTTTCGGAGTGTGAACCAGGGTGCAGAAACCAACTCCATATTCCCAGAGTGTGAATTGGAGTATAAACATCAACTTTAGTTTCTCGGAGTGGGAACCAGAGTATAAGCGTCAGCTCCAAATTCCCATAGTGTGAATTAGAGTATAATCGTCAAAGCCAAGTTCCTGGAGTGCGAACTGGGTTGCAAACGCCGATTATCTTTGGGTTCCCAGAGTGCGAACCAGATTATCGATCGTAAACAACTCTGGATCCTCAGAGTGTAGACAGAGTATAAGCATGAATTGAGTGCAAACGACCTCTCATAAACTAACCTAAGTCCCCAGAGCATGGATATGTACTTAAAACTTCAATGTGCGCGATGGACAGCCAAAATGCAAATGCAGATCTCCGAAGTGCGGATGTGGCTATTTATGAGTAAGCGAGTGTAATTCGACCGCTCGACTCTCACTTGTTTTAGCATCGATCTGACAATGTTAAATACAAATAAATAGGGAAAAATTACAATCACTAGCTGATCTTTGCAACTTTTCCTTGGAATAGGGGCAAGACTTAAGTGCTAATCGCTGGCCAGAGTAGTGCAGAGTCAGAGTCCAAATTGGTTTCCATTTACACTTTGTGTTTGTGATTTCCAGACTTGGTGAATAATGACAAACTCAACTCAAGAGTTGAAACTCCGCTAGTGTGCTGAACTGAAATTCAAACGCTGCAACACTTAAGCATAAAAGACAGAAATAAAAGTTGAAACAAGGAAACAAAATTTCGTTTCAACTAATTGTAAGTGAAGATTCATATACAAATTTCCAAAAATCCCTACTAGCATGGGTCGAACCTGCATCTATACACTGCCTGTAAAAGAAAAGCAGAAAATGAGTTCTTAACAACAAAAATGCGTAGAAAAGGCATACCTACTCCCTTTTCTTCTTCGGCCTTTTCTTCAATGTGGATCCGCTAGAGCCGCTAGTGATTTTTCGTTTTGAGCCTTTACCCTTTGGCGGATCATCTCCAGACGGAGGCATGATATCAATATCCTCCTCCAAACTTGAATCTAGAGGAATGCTCCCTGCAGGAGGACTTAGAGGAGTCAGATCTGCAACAAGGGGTAGAATGGGCACACTGGTATCGACAAGTGTACCTCCAGAAGAGATCATTCTTAGCGGAGCTAGGCCAGGAGCCGCCATTCCACCCCCATAACTACTATCGTGTGTCGCTGCCTCCAACTCAGCATTGATTTCGGCCAGTATCTCTTCCTTGCGAATAGATTGAGCTTCGTTGGAGGCAGCAATGGTTTGGGTTGAAGCACCAGAAACGGGCGCATGCCCACTAATGACAAACGACAAGTCCGCGAAGGGGTCACTGTGTCGGCCTAGAAGCTTGTTCATCATCTACTCAATGAAAGAAAGTGAACTCCCCTACGTTCCTTTAATGGGCGCGGTCATTGTCATAGTGGTCACCTCAGTAATAATGGCCTCCTGCGCTTGATGCAATTCTTGGATTGTAGGAGGCATTGACGATGTAACTCCAGTCACTGAATAAAGGAAGAAGAGAAATTATTAGTAAGCACTTTAAGGCGAGTCTCTTATTTCGAACATGCATGAGTTTTTTCAGAGTACCTTCCTCAGTTTGGCTATCAGATGGATGAGCGGCTTCGGAAGCGTACTCTTTGATGGGGGATAGCTGTGGATGCTCTTGATTGTAGGCTTGGACAGACTGGAGTTCAGCCGATGAAACAGGCTCAGATCGAGGCGAAGCAATAATCTCGGAACTTGTGGTGTGATTCTCAATACTCGAGCCTTCCTCAATTTCCCTGTGCTAGGTGTCGGGCTTCTCCTTCTTATGTGAGATCGAATCATGGAGAATCTTCTTTTCATCCTCGGTCAGCACACGATTCTCCCGCTCAAACTCATCGAATGGTCCACCCAAATGCACTGCCTTCTCCTCATCAACCAACCGGTTCCAAGCATTATTGAGATGTGTCGAGTAGTTCTCAAGCCATGCCAGATTTCTATGCTTCAATACATTAGCATTATAGGTAATGAGAAGTTCCTCTATATCGGCCTCCAGCCTGGACTCGCCATCCGAACTTTCTCTTCGACCACAGCTTCCACCGTGCAGACTTTTTCAAAAGCCGCATCCCTTTCACCCTGAAGCACCAGTGCCTGATCACATGCTTCTTGTGCAGAAATGTTGGCAGCATCCTTCTCTTTAATGACCTCGGAAAATTTGGTCATAAGCTCATTAAGGGCTGCGTCCCGCTTGGCAGTGACGATGGTGTTCCCGTGGCCTATGTCCTCTGTCATGGCATAATGCTCTTGTCTTATCCAATCTATATCCGAGTTAGCATCATCGGCCTTTTTGAGAGCTTCCATTTCATATTTTCGGGAAGACTTGGCTTCAGCATTGACTACCCGGTCTATTTGTGCAAGCTCTTTCTCCAACTTCTCGATTATAGCGGCTCGCTCAAAAGCCACTTTCAAAGCTTTTCTCGCTGCTTTGGCCCACTCCTTATACTGGAAATAGATATCCACAACATATTCATGATCAGTGTTCTCAACCTCCGCCAGAATTCTCTTCAAATGCGGGGGGAAAACATACCCGTCGAAACAAATATCGGGAAAATCTTTCTTCAATTGAGCGAGTTTAATCGCTCCTTCCCACGCGGGCTCAGCGAGGACCTATTCTGCAACTACAGGAGCCGCTACTTCTGTCCTGCGTTGTTGAGCTTCAGACCTGGGAACATGAGAGGACGGCTTATGCCGCGAAGTTTCTAGGGGCATTGAAACAAGGATCGGAGGCTGTACAGGATTTTCGGAAGGGGGTGAGCGAGATCGAGATCGATGTATGTACCCCCTGTCTCTTTTATACCGCTCCTGACTGGAATACCCATAGTCGTACTCTCTGTCCGCATCTCTTCGGTCCGCCTCGTAATATGATGAAGATCGGCTAGCTTTTTGAAGATTGCCTAGCGTCGAGTCTCGACCAGACATTGTATCTGCAAAGTAAAAGGAGAACAGAGTTAGTAATTTCCCAGAGTGATCAACATATGGTCAGAAATCATGTGGTTCCGTGAAGTGTGTATGTAAGTGCAACCCCCCGACCAACCGAAAGTGTCGACCACTCTAGTGGAAAGAGACTCGCTAAAATCTAAAGTGTGTTGAAGTTCCTCCAATCTGGCATCATGTTGGAAAGACACGTAGTCTAGGATTGGGATACGGGCGAGCCCTTGGAAAAGATTTTCCACTCACGGGGGAGAAGCCTTCGAAACTCTAAGTTCAAGAACGGGTGGAGACATGACCATAGTTTTCCATCTCTCGAATTTGAGGCGTTCAAAAGCAGCAGCCTTGCCTTTTCTCTTTCCTTCGAAATCCAGGACTGCATCCGAAGGCCCAGCCAAGAGTCCATCATCGGTGTGTGTTCTCTCCAAATCAACCTCCTCGGTTATAATGAGTCGGGGCATCTTATGCTTAGATCGCTTCTTTGGGCTAGCCCTTAGCGTTCCCTCGAGTCTTATACTTTGGTTCCTCTCGACCAGCCCGACATTCCTCAAGTTCCTATCCGTCAGAACCGATTCAATGTTTCTCTCTTCGCTTAGGATTTCTTAAAGGATCCGAACTATCTCTCTGAAGTGGACAAATTCAGACCGTTGAATTACAACTGTAAAGAAAAAGAGATCTAAATTAGCTTCAGTTATAACTGTCTTATTAGTTACTTGAAAAAACTGCGATACTTACGTCTGAATAACCATCAACTGGCAAATCCTGGAGGGCATCGGACATAGAACCACGTTGTCTTGAAATAACTTAGCCTGGTCCAAGATCTCATTACGAATTGACAATTTCTTACTCTCCAGGAACGTGAAAGATGGGATATCTCCCCGACTCTTAACGTTGAATAGATATTTGATCTCGATCGGTATAGGTGGTCGAAAGAGATGCTCCATGAACACGATGAATAAATAATTCAACTACGCGTATCCGTTGGGGTGTAGCTACGACGGAGCATTCCCAAGAAAAGACAACAATTCCCTGATATACCAGTTAAACGGAGAAAGTGTCCCAGCCGTGCACTCATGACGGTTGAATGCGGTATATCCGTCAAGTGGAATGTGCCGTCTATCATTTGGTCTCGGCAATAGAACGTCTTCGAATGACTGCCATGCCTCTGGAATATTCGTTCCAAATGTCTTCGGAGACATTGGATGGAACAGAGTCTATCGGGTTACCAATGAAGGATGCGTCAGGTATCTCATCTGGGGCTGGATCTATAGTTTCGGCATGGATGATCGGTAACTCGGTTGTTAGGGGAGAGAAATTTGAACTTCCTGTTGCTGTGAGCTTGAAGGTTCCGTGACTAGCTAACATACAAGAAATCATCATTAGAGGATAATAAGCCTGTGCATCCCCCTGTGTGAAGTGTGCGAATGTGTCGTGCAGTGCAGTGCTGTATGGTGCTTGAAAAAATTCTACAGAGTAAACAAAAGCATGTAAACGACAAGGCTTCAAAATTCAACTAGAATGACCGTCATCGCTGACCATCACAATTATGCCATCCAGATATTAGCGATCGTTCCAAGTTAGGGTTCATTATGTTTTTGTTAAATTCCAGTTCCATCGACGAACTTCGATAGGCAGTTAAATATGCAGTGAAATGATTAAGTCCAATTACGCAAGGCAGAAGCTTGTCGAAGTCAAATGTTCAAATGTGCATGAAGTTTCATATCCATCGAAGTCTAAACTTGGGTCGCTCCTCACAAAAACCGTCACTTTGCATCGATCGCAGCACCTTCATTTCATATCGATCATGAAATCTTCATTCGTATCGATCATGAAACCCTCATTTCGTATCGATCACGAAACCCTCATTTCGTATCGATCATGAAGCCCTCACTTCGCATCAATCACGACACCCTTACTTTGCATCGATCGCAGCACCTTCGTTTCGTATCAGTCCAAAACCTCCACTTCATATCGATCGAGGAAGGCCTAACTTCATATTGATCGAATGCATGAATTTAGCATCGATCAGGTCACGTTGACTTCGCATCGATCATGGTGCCACGAAGTTCGTATCCATCACGGATGCGCTTCGTGTCCATGTCGATTCGAAGCAACAGAAATAAAAATCGAGGCTCAACAATCGATTCAAAATCAAAAACAGGAAACTGATACAAAGTTCTTGGTTGGGGTCTGATGCCAAATCAAGTGTCTTTGACACCTAGTCGATGTGAAATTAAGGCTAGAGCGAATTTTCACCTAATTCTTCGTGTCCCTATGGCATCCTTCTTCCCCAAACTACTCAAACACCATGGCCATTTTCTCTGAGCCGACTTCGGCCTTAACATCACTAGAGGTCGTTCGCATAGGCAATAGGATTGGCAATCCAATTCGAATCTCGTCGCTATAACATGGGTTAGACATTGAATTACCTGATTTCAGACTATCGATTCGAAGTATTGGCATGTTGAAGTGATTTGGAGGCAAAGACTATTTTGAACTTTCCAATTCTTCTCGATACGAAGGTAGGAAGCAAAGCGAAGGAAATAAGTGAAAAATGGCTAAGCCCAAAGGTATTTATATGGACCCAAGAACAGAAGGGAAAAGGCGATTCTCCTCCCAGTCAAAAAAGACCGGTAGCAAGGTTCAACCAGAGCGATTCGACCAAGCTGTTCGAATCCATCATCCCGAGCCTTCATCGAGGCGAAAACATCACCAGGGTCCATCGATTCGAAACCGTCATCCATAGATTATTTTCGACTTCATTCACAGCGCATCGATGCGAGCTACACCTTTCGAATCCATCAAGTCACAGCCTCCAAGGGCCTGTACCCATCGGTGTGGACTGGTTATTCGAATCAAACAGCTCGAACTTCAAACGTTACGAAATGCTTTATTCGTATCCATCAGCACTCAACCCATGAGAATACAAGTTCATCAATATGAGATGGAGTCCACCGAAACTCATATCCATCGATACGAAAAACACAACAAAGAACTGATGGAGCTACCGAAAACTATTGATATGAAATGATAATTTCGTGTCCATCGAAGCCCATATCCATCGATGCAAAATTTTTATTTCGTATCCATCAATGCAAAGTAAATCTATGCAAGAGCAATCTTTCTACCATTTATATCGATTCAGGGGAGGATCGATATGAAGCAACGTCCAAAAACAACCATCAAGCATTGTTGCAACTCGAATTTCGCGTCGGTTCAGGAGAGGATCGATACGGAATTCGATACGAGAGAACCGACAATGACTCGTGAATGTGCAACATTAACGACAGTCAGGTTAACATATATGCATATATGCCGGACTAATATTCAATTTTCAGCATTCACTGGAATTAAATACTCATCTGATAATGGGTACGGCGAAAAACAGCTAATCACTATCATACAGCAATCCGTTACAATAACACAGGGTACAATAGTTAGCAATCAACAGTTCACACTACTGAGAGAATCAGGTAAAGACTACAACCTTCTCTGCAAAGATGATAACTGTTCAGAGTGAAAATGCCAGCTTTTCAAAGCACGTCATGTTTCCACAAGACGTACTTTGGGGGGAAATGTCATCCCTCCTTTTGGCAAAGCCGAGATATTAAGAAACTGATTGAAATCCAAGGAATGCTCGTCCCGTATATCGAGTACAAATAGGTTCGCTATGGATATCGATGAATTTTTTCCGAGTCCAGATCAAGCTACAAATGACATGACATAACGAGCGAAGCTGTGAAAGCCAATGTTCCGAATTTCAAGTCAACCCGAGTTCGTATCCTCGAGATACGATCGGTGCAAAGTTGAAGGGAATAACCCAGTTTTGTATCCATCGTCTTCGTATCGATTAGAGCGGCAGCAACTTCGCATCCATTTTTATGCCTTAGTTCGTATTGGTCCAGTTCGAATCCATCGCCAAGCCTCGGCTCGCATCGGTCAATTTCGTATCCATCAACAGACACCGCTCTTCGTATCGATCGACGAATGTTTATTTCGCATCCATCAACTACAACACGGAGGTCTACTTCGTACCCATAAGCAGAAGGGAAATGTTCGAATCCATTAGTTAACTTCAGTTCATATCCTTCAGGTGACCTTAGTTCGTGTCCGTCAAACAGTCAGTATTTTGTGTCCACTGAGTAACCGCTATTTGTATCAATCACAATACCGCTTGTTCATATCCATCAAGTTGAGGCAACTTTGATAGATACAAACAAGGGTCACCTCCATCGATACGAACTATGCCACCTCTATCGGTACGAACTGAACCATCTCTACCGATTCGAACTGAGCATACTGTGAATCGATACGAAGAGCACGTTATTAACTGACACGAATCAGGCAACGGTCTTTGATACGAACAAGGAGAAATTCAAGGGTTGACTCGGTCAACACGGCATGAAAAGTGGATCGATCCAAGGAGTGTGTGCCACGTCATCACATAGGCATGTGCAACCATCGATTCGAACAGATTGAATCGAAGCAATCAATTCGAACAAAACATACTTTCGAAAAGCTACAACTCTTATCGATCATAACTCGAGATCCACAAGTCCAAATGCTGTGAAATTTTCACAGGAGCTTACGTACAAGCTAAAGAATGTTCACATCAAGTTTTGACTCCATTGAACAAAATCTTGATCCATATGAATTATGTTTGCATCGATCACGGATCGAGTCAATACTTCATGGGATCGATCGCATGGGCCCCCACGTGCCAGAAGATGTCTTCCGAGATCTGAGTGAAATATCAGCCTACTACACCTATAAATAGAACATCAGGGCCTACAGAAGAAGGATCTTTTGACTCTCAAGCGCCCAGACTCTGTCGAATTCAATTTTGCACTACATACTGCTGTTGTACTCGAATTTCAGACTTGTAACTTGTTGTAGCTTTCTGTAATCAAGTGTAATCATCATGAGAATATTAGTAAAACCATAAACCTTCATAGTGGACATAGGTAACATGCTGAACCACTCTACATTGTCATGCGTCTTTGCATTTAATTATCAGTTTTTGGAGTTTTTGTTAGATAATCCACATTTTCCATTTATCTTCTTCATTTTTATCTCTTCAAAAACTTCCAAAGAGTGTTGTGACCATTTTTGGTACAAACACTAGTTATATATGTTTCCACTGTATTAGTATTTATGGCTGTATTTTCGTTTGTATTGAATAGGCAGGTCACCACGACTATCTAGTATGATATATGTAAACTTAATGACTATGATGTATTGTGTTAGTGACTTTTGGGATATATATATGTGATGTAATTTATTTATTCCTTTCCGCTGTGAGATTCTATGATTGTATTTAGTTCTTTCTGTCTATTTCTTTTCCACCCAATTCTTTCTATTTCACGACACGTCTTCCTATGGAATGAAGGGCGGGCCATCATAGTTGGTATCAGAGCGCTAGGTTGATAAAATACCTAGGCTTTTGGGTTAATACCCATCGAAGGAGAGCGTACATGTAAAATTTTATATATACATATATGCACCTACTTGACTGTTGGATTACCATGTCCAGGTTATCAAAATGAGTTCCAGGGGAAGAAGAGGCAAGAGAGCGAGTAGCATGACAACTACAAATGGACGGACACCGAATGTTGAAGGTGGTAGAGTGACTGTCGAGGCTATAAACCCAATAATGCCTTGAGTGAATTTTTCAGTGCTATGTAAAGACTTTACAAATCTCATAGGAAAGCCTTTTAGGGGTACTGAATCTATCATTGAACTTCAAGCCAAGTTACGCTCGTGTGAGCGAATTTTTAAGAGTATGGATCTTTTGTATGAGTAGAAGCGAGTTATGGCGTCTTGGCAATTACAGGAGGGAGCAGCTGCGTGGTGGGACGCAGTCACATTGAATGTTCACGAGGATGAATTTTCTTAGAACAGATTCAAGAAGGTATTTGAAGAGCAGTTTATGCCTATCGTAGGGAAGACCCGACTATATAGGAGTTTTCTAGACCTTAAGGAAGGAGAATTGTTAGTATCGAAGTATGTAACCAAGTTCAACGAGTTGTCCCGATACGGCTCTGGACCAATTGACACACCGCTAAAGAAAAATGAAATGTTTGGGCTTGGAATGAGACCCGAATTTCATGAGAAAATGACTGCACATCTCAAGGGATCATTTGTGCAACTGGTAGATATGACTTTGAGATACGAGGAGCTTTTGGAAAAGAAACCCTTGGAAACAGTTGCAGCACCGAGTGGAAATGCTACCAATCAGAATAAGAGGAAATTTAACCCAAACTAGAAGAAGCAGGGTAAAGGAAAACCTAGAGGCAACAATGCAGGCAAAAAATGTTATGTGTGCCAAAAAGAATGTGGAAAGATTCTATCCTAGAGGTGGAGCTTAGAAACCGCAACAGAGTAGACCTATTTCCCCAATGGTGCAGAAGCCTTTGTGCTTCAATTTTCAGCAACCCAGGCATATGGTGAAAGCTTTCCCACTTCTTCAGAAGGCTCAACAAAACACGGTGTTTGCTATTCAGGGTGGACCTTCAGCTTCTACTGGAGGGAAAGGCAAAGGCATACTCGAAGATACTTTGCTTTTAAATAGCATTTATGTTAGTATTGTTTGATTCCGGTGCTGCCCTTAGTTTTATTTCTTTGGAAATGGTGGAAAGATTTTACCATACCCCTAGTGTCGTAGACGCCTTATTTTCATTTCTAATCCCATAGGAAGAGTGACAAACTGGACATGATTTGTGAAGGCCTAAAAATTTCTTATCTATCCTATAGCTTCTCATGCGATCCTTTTGTATTGGACTTTAAAGGATTTGATCTTATTTTGGGAATGGATTGGTTAGACAAGTATAAAGCTGTTCTAATGTGTGAAGAGAGTACCATTTCCTTGGAAATCGAATTGGGAAGATTTGCAAGTGTGACTTGTGATAGTCCTTAAATTCACTTGGGTAGTCTCTTGCTTGGGCTCGAGGCATCTCAAGAAGAGGTAGGAACCATCGAAGTTGTCAAAGATTTTCCAGATGTGTTCGAAGAAGTCTAAGGTTTGTCCCCACATTGGGAGAATGAGTTCCATACTGATTTAGTTCCAGGGGCGATACCCATAGTTAAACTAAGTAGAAGGATGGCTCTCAGAGAAAGAGAGGAATTGGTGAAGCAGACTCGAGATTTCTTGGAGAGAGGATTGATCAGACCTAGTCGTTCTAGCGGGGGTTCTGCTGTTGTGTTTGCAACAAAATCGGACGAGTCGTTAAGATTTTATGTAGACCATCGGGAATTGAATAAGGTGACCATTAGAAATAAGTACCCCTTGCCTCGTATTGACGATCTTTTCGACCAACTTCATGGGGCGACTATGTTCCCCCCATGGATCTAGCTTCAGGATATCACCTGCTAAGGGTTACTGAAGATAGTATACCCTTGACAACATTCAGAGGACACGACTGTTTCTATGAGTGGTTGGTTATGCCTTTTAGGCTAACTAATGCTCTGACTTATTTTATAGATCTGATAAACCATGTCTTCCGGGATGTGCTAAACAAGTTTGTGCTTGTGTTTATCGATGACATTCTCATCTACTCTAAATTAGAGGAGGAGCACATGCATCATCTAGAAATATTATTGGAGACCTTCAGGAGGCATATCCTGAAAGCAAAGTTTTCGAAGTGCCATTTTTGGAAATTAGAAGTAAATTTTTTATGACACATCGTATCTGGAGATGGTATCTCTATGGATCTGATCAAGATGGCAGTTGTACAAGAATGGAAGCAACCACAAACTCCTATGGAAGTTCGCAGTTTTCTTGGCTTGGCGGGTTACTATAGGAAATTCATCCGGAATTACTCTAATATTTCCTCTCACTTGACCAGACTGACTATAAAGGGAGAGAAATTTAAATGGACTCTGGAATGTGAAGAATATTTTCTAGATCTGAAGGCAAAATTGACTTGTGCACCTGTTTTGGCTATTCTAGATGGGAGCAGTAAGTTCGAGGTTTACACAGATGCTTATGGAATAGGACTACGAGCTGTTTTGATGCAGAATGGAAGGTTGATTGCGTACGCGAGTAAGCAGTTAAAGCCTCATGAGAAAAATTACGCTATGCATGACTTGGAACTTCTAGCTATTGTCTTTGCACTGAAGATATGGAGGCACTGCCTGTTGGGTGAAAAGTTTGAGCTTGTCACTGATCATAAACCCTTAAAGTATCTTTTTACCCAGAAATACCTGAACCTAAGACAGCAGAGATGGGAGGAATTCTTAGCATCCTATGATCTGAACATTCTCTACACACCAGGGAAAGCAAATGTGGTGGCAGATGCCTGGAGTAGAAATGCAGCATTGGCTGTCATTGAAGTTACCCCGACTCTACAGGAAAGGGTTGTGAGCAATAAAGGGAAGGACAAAACTCTAGAGGAATTAATCCAAGGATCTAAGGAAGGTCGGTATTCATATTTTGAGATAGAAAGTCAAGGAGCTTTAAGAATAAATGGACGATTGTGTGTACCGGATGTGGACAGACTGAGACAGGAAGCTTTGTTGGAAGGCTATCAATCTAGATTAAGTATCCATCCAGGAATGAATAAGATGTATAAAGATATGGAAAGAGTTTACTGGTGGTCAGGAATAAAGAAGGACATTGCTACCTTTATTAATGGATGTGCAAACTGTCAATAAGAGAAGGGTGATCAACAGAAGACTTCGGGATTGTTGCAACCTTTAGAGATTTTGAAGTGGAAATGGGAGATGATATCGATGAATTTCATCGATGGTTTGCCTAGAACCAGGAAAGGTAATGAAGGAGTGTGGGTAATTGTAGACAAACTGACTAAGAGCGCTCACTTTATCCCAGTTAAGTCAACCAGAACTGCAGCTTCTTTGGTGGAGATTTTCATGAGAGAGATTGTCTGACTACATGGAGTTCCCATCAGCATAGTGAGTGATCGCGACCCAATTACTAGAAAATTTTGGAAAGCTCTACAAACGGCTCTTGCAATGAAGTTGAGTTAAATACCGCTTATAATCCTCAAACCGACGGTCGGATGCAGAGGCTAAATCGTATTCTTGAAGATATGTTGAAAGCTTATATCCTGGAATTTGGCAGATCTTGGGAAGACCATCTATACCTGGTGGAATTCTCGTACAACAACAATAATCAAGAAAGCATTAAGATGGCACCGTATGAAGCTATGTACGGAAGGCCCTATAGATCACCATCTTGTTGGGTAGAATCAGGGGATTGTCTTATACTTGGTTCAGACATGATTCGTGAAGCATGTGCGAAGGTTGAGCTAATCAAGAAGAGGATGAAAGCAGCCCAGAATCGTCAGAAAAACTACGCGGATAAGAGACGGAGGAATCTAGAATTCGAAGTTGGAGACTTGGTATTCATCAAGATTTCCCCAATCAAACGAGCAGTCAGGTTTGGTAACACAGTGAAGCTACCTCCAAGATATATAGGACCTTTTCGTGTTCTCGAATATATCGGTGATTTGGCATATAGGATTGAATTACCAGACCGGATAGCTGGGATTCACAATGTATTTCATGTATCTCATTTGAGGAAATACGTGTACGAACCATCATTGGTCGTAGAACCAACAGTTCAGGAAGATTTGGAGGTCGAACCAAACTTAACTGTGGTCAGGAATTCAGTTCAGATTGTGGACCAAGATGAGAAGGAGCTCCGAAATAAGGTGGTAAAGCTAGTTAAGATCCAATGGAGCGAGGATCCGAGAGATTGTACGTGGAAAACTCTAGATAATATAAGGAAAGCCTATCCAGAATTGTTATCGGGATAGTTAGGGTTGTTTGTTTGAATAATTTTTTTGCTATGGTTGTTAGCATATGGATGATGTGGATGCTTTGATGGTTGAATATTAAAACTTTTGATGAAAAATTGAATTATCTCTTGCTTTTAAATTTCGAGGACGAAATTCTTTTAAGTGGGGAGGAACGTGACGACTCGGGATTTTGGCACTATTATTTTGATAATCTTCTCGTCTAATTATTTAAATTTACAAACTTATCATTTCAAAGCAAATAAAAGCATGCTAGCTATTTACTATTTATTCATATATACATATATGGATTGTAAAAAAGAAAGCTATGATTTAGGAATTTAAAATAAATTCTCTCAAGAATAATTAAATATAAAGCTTTACCCTTTAAACACTAAATATAAGCATGTATATATAAGGATAAATTAAGTATTCATAACTTAAGCTTAAAATAAAAATAATATGAATATAGGTTTAGAGATAGAAATAAGTATATTAGAGGACCATACAGTTATATGTAATATTAAGTAAAATATATGTGTAAAAGAATAGGAGTAAAAGTATATAAGTGATTTATATTGTGTATGCTACACAAGTAAAACTTATACAAATAACTATGGTAAGTATATATGTGCATACATAGGGTATAAGGCAAAACCAGACAAAAGAACACTAGAGTACATATGAAATGTAGATGTACATAAGGATGGATACGTATGTAAACTTAAAGGGGAAAACATACATTTAATGCATATTCCATTAAGCACATTAAATATTCAATCTCAACTTTAATAAATCACTTCATTCTCAAAGATCATATCAGGTCAGTTTGCTGACCAAATATAATAAAAATTAAAAGAAAGAAAATGAAGAAAAAAGAAGAAGTGTTGTGTTCAAAGGAAGCTTACCCTACCTCTATATATATCTCCTCTGCCTTCTTCATTTCATTCATTCGAACCAAGTATAATAAAAAGATAAATAACCCTACCATCTTACAACTGAAAAACAAAAAAAACTTAACTCAATAACTAAATAAAAGAAGAACATTAATCAATAAGAAGCAGGCTAGCAGCTTTTCAAAACAAGATTTAGTTCTATGTTCAAAATTTAGTACTGTGGGTAAACTTCTTTCCAAAGGTCTAATCTTCCATATAACATGATTATGTAAAGGTTTAATAGTAGTAAGGGTTTTGAAGATGTTTTGCATAGAAGAAAAATGTGTATATGCCTATGTATGAAAACACCCGTATTCAATGCCTCTGTTCTTTTTTTCCTGCCATGTTCTAATATGTCAAAATTCCACTTCCCTTTATCTTTGTAGTTAGTTCATGAAGTCTGAAGTTTTTGTTTCATTAGAGTGTACATAATTTAAGAAGAATATATATATATATATATATATATATATATATCATGAGATATTAACCAGTAGAACATTGTAAAGAGGATATACAGGTAACCCAATAATTTTTGCAAGAAATCAATCGTTTTAATTTATGTCTTCACATATGTAAACAGAATCGGTCTTGAAAATAATGATTTTTGGTGGTATTTTCGTGATTTTTATGTATGTACGTAATGGGGTATCGCATGATGACTGGAGTTTAGTCGTGGATTGATTTATGGTAGTCACGAGGTTCAGTGGCATCGCGATTATGGCCGGAGGAAAGTCATTGGCCAGGTGTCACGGGAAAATGGAGGTGCATTTTTCTGGGCATCGATGATGGCGGTGCGATGAGTTTTGGGGTTAGGAGATGTTTTTGGTCAAGACTGTTTGGCGGGTAAGCGCGGTGCCGTGGTGGCGTCGGAGTGGACTGGAGGAGGGGGAAAAGGAAGGTGGAAGTCAGGCGCAGCTGCTGGCAAGGCGGTGTGGTTTCTGGTGTTCGGGAATGGCGGCACGAGGTAGAGTTAGCAGGAGGTTTCTTTTTCTGGTATTGGTAATCTTCTCTATTTTGATTTTGGGTCGTGGGGTTCTAGGTAGCAAGGAGGATCGACCATGACGACGACGACTTGGTGGTGTCATTAATGATGGTCGGCCTAGCTCCATTCGCGTGTGCATGTGTACGAGGTATCTTGGTGTCACTGAGTATCTGATGGGGTTATCAGTAGATAAGTGAAATCAAAGAGAAGAGAAGGAAAGGAGGGGAGGACCTAGATTTAGATTTGGGCCAATGGGCCTATTTTTTGTACACCATAAAACTAAACAAATTTTCTCAAAGCAATTTTCGAACCTAATAATTTTAAAGGTTATGTGCTTTTAAAACATAAACTTTTCTGATAATAATAAAGTAACTTAAAATTTTAAATTAACCCAAAACTTAGGTTTATAAATGATGCAAATAAATGATTTAAACTTAAATTAATTATGCTTAGAAAAAATATATTTATATGTTAATTATTTAAATTAATTCCTAAAGTTTATTAAAGTAAAATAAATAGTGTAATTAGTTGGTGGTTAAGATAAAATAAAATATTTGAAGGCTTAATTAATTAAAAGTCTTAAGTTAATCATATGTGTTAATTATTACTAATTTCAGATATTTAATTAAAATAAAATAAAATAAAAAGCTTGTAATTAGTTATTAATAATTAAACATGCTTTAAAAATAATTAATTTTATTTTAAATTAATTAGATGATTGTGTGACTAGTTAATCTAGCCTATGGATAGTTTAAAATGATTAAGTACTTTGGATTGCTTGATTTATCTAGTATGTTAATTCCAGTATTTTGTGATATGAAATATACCGTTGATATAAATGTGAGATGTTTATTTGAAGTAGATATTTGCGATGAAATTTCTATGTAGAATATGACATTCTGATATTATATTGAATTGTTTTATTTAAAACAACTTGGCCTTAAAAATGGCGTTTGGATTTCGGTGAGACCGGGATCAGATATCGATTGTTATCCAAAAACCACATAGGTCTAGAATAAATGACAGGTCGTGAAGATCTTGAGTGATGATCAAGACTGAAGATTTAGAATGCAAGGGATATTTGTCACTAACTCTGAGGATAATTCCAATACGGGTGTAGTGGAGATAGTGCCTTCGCTTCCGTTCGAACCCGGAACGGACTTGCATAGACGAATGCTATCAGACCATCGTCATTTGAGGTAAGAAATATGCTCTATAAAGGGTAGTCATAGCCTCAAGCCTCACAAACCGGAAAGGCTAAAACAGGGGAGGTGCAGCAAGACTAAGTGGGTAGCACCTAATTAGGGGTAAGATTTCCCCTCTTTAGATGTCCTTTTTTATTCGGCTGTGTGGGTGGTTGGTGGCCTCAACTACGAGGTTATATTATTCGGACTATCCAGTAAGGGGTAGCTTCGGTCTTCTGTTGCATGGGATCAGGAGTGGTCCTCGGTACGCTGATCTAGACCAGGTGTTGTGATAGGCGGTACCCCAGTAGCCCTGCCATTATATGGAATCCTATCTCCACTAAGCACCGTACATTTTGATTGTGCCCAACTATGTTGGAACGCGAGATGCAAGCATTCTAGCAGTTTCTTATTTTACATTGAAAACCCTAGACACAATTATAATATCACTGGATTTCCTATGAAATGTTTTTGGTTATCGTATGGGAAAAACATAGTCGTGTTTATGTCCGGTGAGTCATACGAGAAACCCTTGATTTCAAATGATTTTCAAAGGTAAATAAAATTTAACTGTTTACTCACACTAGACCCATGTCTGACCTGGAGTTTATTTTTCTGTTTTCCCTAAATTCGTAGGTACTCATATTTTTATGAGTAGCCAAGTGATTTCGGGTTAGCTTTGACGTATTTTAGGGGAAGGCTTAGAGATGGAGGCTTCTGCGTATCTAGTTATATATGTTTCCGTTGTATTAATATTTATGGCTGTATTTTGGTTTGTATGGAATAGGCAGGTCACCATGACTGTCTAGTATGATATATGTAAACTTAATGACTCTGGTGTACTATATTAGTGACTTTTGTGATATATGTATGTGATGTAATATATTTATTCCGTTCCGCTGTCAGATTCTGTGATTGTGTTTACTTCTTTCTTCATATCTATTTCTTTTCTACCCATTTCTTTCTATTTCACAACACGTCTTTCTATGGAATGAAGGGCGGGCCGTCACATGTCTGTTAATGATAATCAATTATGTATTGATGTTTATTGGTTGATTTTAATGTTGATTGTGATGGATGTTTGATTGTTGATACTGAATGACTGGATGTTGTATTTTCATATTGCTATAACACTGCAAGTTCCTTATAGGTTGAAATGATACATACCCGAACAATATATATAGATTAGGGAAAAATTATCATGGGTTGAAATGATATACTCGAGCAATTTTGTGGATTTTATTTAATTCGGGATTGTAGTTTGAAATGATATATAACCGTAAAATCTCAAATCGTGGATTGAAATGACAAATATCCATTTCACATGACCATAGGGTAGGAAATTATATATGGACACTGGATTGGTTAAAATAAATGATTTTAAATTCTTTAAAATTTTGAATTCAATTAACTAGCATTTTGAAATAGAAATTTCAACGACCCGTAATTTTTCGATAATTAAATTTGTTAACTTAATGAATCTTGTTACTTAATATTGAAAGGAATAAAAAGTTGTAAAGTAATAATGTTAGTGCAAGTTGATAAATAATTAGTGCAAACCCAATTAATTGAACCAATAGTACGATTATAACTGATTGTAATTTTTAAACTGGGAAATAAGTTCAAAATATATTAACTGATGAAATAATGCATAATAAACGGTAATTTGATAAAATTAACGTTAGTATAAATTAAAGAAATAGTTGGGAATAATGTTAATTCTATTTGCAATATGACAATTGGTTGATTTAAAGAATGGAAATCAAGATTTATTCATTTATTTGAAATTTAAAATTCAATAATTGGATTAATTGCAAACAAATGAAATTAAATATCTAAATATTACTTTAGTTGAAATTAAGATGGAATGAGAGAATATTAATGTAATAGACTATGTTAGTTTCATCCGTTTGATAATAACTAATTGAATAATAGAATGAAAAGTCAATTAAATGGAATTATTGAAAATAAAATTTGTAATTTCTGAATTATTGATATTGAAAGCAAAGATAGTAATTATTGAAATAATTAACATTAAATCAACATGAAAATTTGTTTTAAAATTGTTTAAAATGGCTAAATAAATCCAGTGATAAAATTTGTAAACTATAGAATTGAAATTGAAAATTTGATTTGATTAATTAATTATTAATTTATTTAATTAATGTAAAACTAACCATTTTGGCCACTAACTTCGATTTCGACAAAACTAGTTTCATCGGATCCATAGCGGTGAATTATTGTAGGATTTCAAGTTTCGTAGCGATTGGACTTGTTGTTTGATCATACAAACGCGAAACGACAAGAAATCAATTAATTGAAATCAATTGAAATCAATTTGAAATAACTTGATTTGAGCATAACATCTTCATACGATAGAATTTGGACTTGAAACCTATTCCATCACGTTTAAAATATTTAAAAACATCTATTTTGATATGTGGGTTGACCCAATTTCGTATCGAAGTCGAAACGGGATTTTCGGGCCATTTTATCGTTCAACGCGTATATCAATCGGGACCATCTATTCTATTTCAACTTTTCCTATATATACCTTGTTATACACCCTAGCCTATCTCTTATATTCACTTTTCTATACATACAATTCCAAGTACTCCTCTTTCTCAATGGCTGCAAACCCTAATTCCCAAACTTCAAATCCAAACCAAAATAAAATTGAAAAAAAAAATTCAAACTCCTCCAAATCTATAGAATTATATATTGATGTAAAGCTCTCAAAGAACGTAAGTCAATTCTTATGTTCATGTTTCGATTTGGGTTTTTGTGTGGCCAGAAAAGCACGATTAATCCTCGACTTTTGATGCTAAGGCTTGAGAATTGACGGCGGATTTGCATCGATAGCTCAATCGGCTTGTGTAGGAGGATACAGGGCGTCGACGCCAAGTCATCGGTACGGTTCGTTTGGGTCAGAGGCATGTCAATTCACCATGACTGGCCAAAGATTTTGGTGGCTGCGTGGCGTTTATGAGGGAGGCAGAGAGGTCGCATGAGGTCAGTGAGCTCGGCTTGGCCATGTGGAAGCGGCGTTGAGGCCTTATCGAGGCGATGATCCTCGTCGCGGCGGCGGTTTCTTTGGACGAGCAGCGGTTGGTTACGAACATGAGGTCACGATTTTTACTGACTTAGGGTTTCGTGCTTGGTTGCCAGGGTTTGCGTGTGCAGTTGTCTGAGGTGACGTGGCTGTAGTGTTGTTTTGTTTTTTATTTTTATTTTAAATTTCAATTTCAATTCTTATAACATGAATAACTTTTGCATACAAGGTCCGTTTCATGCACGGTTTTCTCCGCTAGGATCGTATCGAAATTCCATACATTTTGATGCTTGTTTGGATGAATTCTGAGACTGTTAAAATTTTGAATTTAAATTGGATTTGATTCAATTTAAATTCAAAGGGTGAGTGTTTTAACACACTCCCAACTTCTAAAATTTCTTATGTGTATTAAATTAATTTCTGATGTGATTAGAAATTTATTTATGACTGTTTGTCATATTTTTATTATCTTTCCAGTTAAATTTAATTTATTGAATTAAATTGCTATATAATTTAGTATTGCATATAAACTGCCAGTTAAATTGTTATTTAATTTATTATTGACTATAAACTGCCAGTAAATACCTGTTACTTATTATCTATTCTATATTGATGTTATTGTTTGAACTGGATGATGATTGTGATAAGTGGTTGATGATTGGTATTGGATGAATGGATGTTGTATTTTATATTGTTATAAATTGCAAGTTGTTATGTGTTTATTTCATTCGGTATTGCGGTTTGAAATGATATATGACCGTATTTTTATTTTAAATTACGGATTGAAATGATAAATATCTGTATCACTTGACCATAGGTTAGAAAATTATATATAGACCCTGTGGTCTATAAATAAATATTTTGAAAATGATTTATATTGTTTTTTAAAGAAATATATGGTTTAATGAATATTGATTATTATATAAATATTATTTTATATATAGTTAAGTGCTTGAATTTAAGCTATGATAAGTTTTTTAAATAATAATTAAGTTTAATAATAGAGTTTGATTTTTATTAAAATAAATGTGAGTAAGTATTTAAATTTTATTTTAATATAGAGTGTAAAATGATTTAAATAAATTAAGGTTGGGAGATAAATTGGAGATTTATTTGAAATTAAATTTATTTAAGAATTAAAGTCAAAACGATTGATGTGAAATTTATTAAATTAGAAATTTGAAAAGGTAATTTTTTTATAACTTGATTTTAGGTCAAGGTGAATTAAATGAGTATTTCAAGTATAAATGAATTGAAGGAATTATTTAGTTATTTGTAATTTGGGTTTTATTTAACTGATAATGGATCTATTATGTAAAATATTTCAAAACTAAATAATAGAAAATTTAATTTTTGAATCGAAATTATCAAATTTAGTTCGGAAATTTTAGGATATTTAAAGCCTTGAAATATAACAAAATTGAAATGTTATATCGAAATTAAAGTGATTTGAAGTTACGAATTTCAAAGTATTATGTTTTAAAAGTGTTAAAATTTCAAATGTTTGGTTTCGAAGTGTATAAATCTGAAAGTGCTATGATTTTGGAAAAGGGATATATTTGAAATAAAAGTGATATTATATTGATTTGGGTCTTTATAAAAATGATATCACATTGATTTGGGTTTTAAAATGGAAATGATATCGTATTTATATAGTTTTGAAATGGCTATTATATTTTGGTTTTGAAGTATAATTATTTTGAAATAGCTGCGGTGTCATAATAATGTTTGGTTGTTAAAGAGACCGGGATTAGAAGTTCTCATACTCTCCGTCAACTCTGAAAACCACTTTAACAACCGTGTACGTGGTGGAGATTCCAGAATGAAGTAGGATTATGGTGGCGTTTCCTTTGAGGTATATACATGGACCCGACTCTCGTGAATTGGCATAAGGTGCCTAAAACAGGAGCGATCGACGGGCTAAAAAGGTAGCACCTTTTATCGGACACACAACTTCGATACCATTCTATTACTTTGTGATTGATTTGGGCACTTTTGATTTTGGGGGTGTGGCTCGAGGTGGGCGATAGTAGCTGCTACGCGTTACCACCGTCTAGATGCATAATTGTACATCTACCCTGGCATTGCTTAGTTGTGCCGTGTCACCTACCCTAGCACGCCTTGTACGAGTTTGGTTTTCTCCCGTAGCCCGTGTGGTATCCTTTGGTGGCTTCCCGATCAGGAGGGACCATGATATTGGACAGACTACTGGGACAATTACGTGTTAAGGGGAATATTGGGTCGCTCCTTAACGCTATTTAAAAGTAAGTTTATTTTATTAATAGACGTTATTATAATAGCGAAATATTACTACATAGTAAATAGTTTAACGGATCTTTAGGAGATGTGAATCCCGAACATCTCTTAAGTTACTGCACTCACGTTAGACATTGGATAGGAGATGTCAAATCCCATAAACATCTCTGATGTCGTTCCACTCATATTTTACAGTTGATTTAACTTACACAAGATCTTTTAGTTCTGACTCGAGTGTTTTGTCTTTCCAATTTGCTCAAAGATAGAGATAAGAGAAGAAAGAAAGACTTACATTGATCGCAGCGATCTTGACTGGATCAACAGAAACTCCATTACTAGAAACAATATGCCCGAGATATCGGACTTCCTCCTTCCATAAATGGCATTTAGAAAATTTAGCCTTCAACTAATGATTTCTGAGAGTCTCTAGAACATATTTCAAATGCGACTCATGCTCTTCCTTGGTCTTAGAGAAGACAAGGATTCATCAACAAAGACTAGCACAAATTTATTAAGCACATCACAAAAAACACGATTCATCAAATCAACAAAGAAAGCAGGAGCATTAGTCAAACCGAAAGGCATGACTAACCATTCATAAAAACCATTCTCAGTGCGGAAAGGAGTCTTGGGAATGCTATCCTCGGCAACCCTGAGCTGATGAAAACCAGTGGCAAGATTAAGCTGGTAGAAAACTGTGGCACCATAAAGCTGATCTAACATGTCATTGATACGAGGCATTGGATATCTGTTTTTCATAGTGAGCTTGTTCAGCTCCCTATAATCAACACACATCCGAAGAGAACCATCAGACTTGGTGACAAAAACCACCACAGCTCCCCATTCAAAAAAACTAGGCCTAATCAGACCTTTGGAAGACAAGTCCTCAATTTGCTTTCCCAACTCAACCTTCTCGCGGGGTGCCATTCTTCTAGGGGGAAGAACAATAGGTTAAGCACCAGGAATAAGATCAATCCGAAAATCAATTTCCCGCTTCAGAGGTAAAGAAGTGACTTCACCAAATACATCGAGATATAATCTTACCACAGGAGTCGAATCAAGATCACTGGGAGAAGAATCCAGAGAATAAATAAAGTTGCCAGCAAAATCCTGGGGCATGCGCACTGAATAATCAAGGAATTCCCTTGATCATCAACAAGGCGAACAGTCCGGGCTTTACAAGAGATATGAGCATCATGATGCCCTAACCAATCTTGACCAAGAAATAAATCAAAAACGTCGAAGCCCAAAACATAAAAATCACCACAAAAGTGATGATCAAAATGGAGAAGTTTCACTTGCTTACAAATCCGATTAAGGTTAGCAGGACCCCCGATAGGATTTGAAACACGTAATGGAACAGAAGCATACTCAGGAGATAGGAGATTCTCAAACTTATCACACAAATCAAAAGAAATAAAACTGTGTAAAGCTCCAGTATCAAACAACACAGGAACAGGATGATGAAATAAAGTAAATGAACCCTGGAGAGTACCTTGGTCATCACTAGGAGCAGGAGCAAGTGGAGGAGCTGGAGATGATGCAGAAGTGACAGCAAATATACCAGAAGGCGTACCCCTCTGCTGGGTAGGGCAGTCCTTCTTAAAATGACCAGGCTGGAGACAGATATGGCAAAAATCACGTCTAGCCAACTGAGCAGGTGGAGGAATGGCAGCACCAGATAAAGTAGGACAGCTATTGGCATAGTGTCCCTTCTGATCACACCTAAAGCAAGTGATAGAGGAGAGATCAATTGTATGCCTCTAAGCAGGAGCAGATGGTGAAGATCCCAAACCAGAATGCTTCTGCTAATTCTTCTTCTGCTGTTGGAAATTAGGCTTACGCTTCTTGAAATTAGCAGAGAAGACTGTGCACCAGAAACAGCAGGACCTTTAGATGTGGGGTTCTCATAGAGAATAGCCATATCCATAAGCTGGGTGAAAGAACCATGAACATGAGAAATGAGGCGACTATAATACTCTGGACGAGCAGCAACAATAAATTTCTTATTCTTCTTGAGAGGAGTATCAATAAGGCTAGGACCGAACTTGGAAAGTTCATTGAACTTCCTCTCATACTCAGCAAAAGGCATGCTACCCTGCTTAAGATCCACAAACTCACGATAAAGCCGAGATTTCCCGGCTTCGGGCATCCATTTTGCCACAAAAGCCTCCTTGGAAAAGAGATACAAAACAAGCTTAAGATAGATTCAAAAGAAAAGAAAAATAGGAACAAAATTCAAGATAACACAAAGGATACCTAAACTTCTCCCAAGTGATATCAGCTTCGACGGTGGTAGCCGTAACGGACTCCCACCAATCTAAAGCAGAATCAGGCAACTGCCAAGCTGCTACCTGACGCTTCTGGGCATCAGTAATGTCAAGACCAATAAATATCCTCTCAATAGTCTGCAACCACTGCTGAGCCTCAATGATTCTCTCTGAACCGGTGAATGGGGTTACACCTAGTTGAGAGAATTCCTTACAAAGAACAGTAAATCGAACATGAGCAATAGGTTGAGAAGCTGGGGAAATACCACGACCCCTACCTCTGGAATTTCCTCGATTCATCCTGAAAAATATCAAGAATGAATTTAGGACAAGATAAAGAAAAGCCAAAGATAAATTAAGATAAGACAAGAGAATTCACTTGGATGAATATCCTAAAGAAAGAAAAATCTAACAAGGTAGATACGAAAGAAAGGAAGTTAGAAAACATTTGGAAATCCTTTAAAACAAGAAAATTTTTATATATATCAAAATAATATTTGAAAATCTTTTGAAAACAATTTGAAAAATTATTTTATACTTTGAAAATACGTCTCTCACAAAGATATGATTCTGAGATTGATTTCACTCATTCTAGGGTAGAAATACCCTATCTCTAATGAGTTTTTTTGCTCCGTAGAGGCAATGGTTTGCCAAAAAAACCAAAGCTCTGATACCAACAGTCATGATCCGCCATTTCGTACCAATCAAATCGACAATAATCCACACATGTCGGACTTGAATGATGCAAAATAACAGATTGTAAATAAATTTGGAGCAAATGAAATCAAATACACAGAATCATAGACACAGAACAATTAGAATAACTTGCAGCGGAATATAAAATAACATAGTAGTTCATGAAGCTACTATAACAGAGTCTCAATCCAAATACATAATAGCAGTCTGAAACAACATAATAGAAATCCCAAATACATAGAAGTTCACTAAAACATGAGATAAACTAGAACAGCTGAAACAGAATAGATATATAGATAGATAGGCAGGATCTCCAGCAAAGACCAGCTCTAGAAAGAGAATCCAAAGCTATGAATACTCAGGATGACCCGAGCATAAAGCAAAAATAAAAACATTCGAGTCAGGATAATGTATACTTATATAATGTAAACCAACTTAAGTGAACTGTAATAAAGATACAAGTAACTTAAAGGATGCCTGGGGCCGCCCATCCTCTAAGGATCCGTTAAACTATTTACTATATAGTAATATTGCGCTATTATAATAATGTCTACAGTAAAATAATCATACTTTAAAATAGCGTTCCGGGCTACCCATATCACCCTTCACACATAATAATCCCGGTAGTCCATCCAGTATCAGCATATCTCCAGATTAGGAGACTACTCTAAATACTCCATGGGATACGGGAGAAAAACAAACTCGTAGTAAAGGCTCGGGATGGTAGGTGACACGGCACACAAGGCAATGCTAGAGTAGATATACCAATTACGCACACGGGCTGGTGGTAACGTAGCAGCCACTATGCCTACCTCGAACAACACTCCAAAATCAAGGGGTGCACCCAATCGATCACAACAGTAATAGAATGGTATCGAAGAAGTGTCTCCAGCCAGAGATGCTACCTCCTTTGGCCTGAGATCGCTCCTATATTAGCCACCTTAAGCTAACTCACGGGAGTCAGGTCCACGTAATGTACCTCAGGAACGTCGTCGCCATCCTACTTTATTCTGGAATCTCCACCGCGTACACGGTTGTTAAAGTGGTTTTCGATATCGACAGAGAGTATGTCCATATCCGATCCTGGTCTCTTTAACAACCAATCGTTTTTATAACCCATAGTTATAAATTTAAAAATGGTGTTTATATTTCAAAAATCAAATATCATTTAATAATTCAATATCATTTCGAATCCATTTCAAAATATCCAACTTATCATATCATTTCAAAACCACATTCATTTTATTCAATTTAAAATACCATTTCAACTCACATTTTAAAATAGTTTATACTTCAAATCGAATTACTTCATTTAAGTCATTAAAATAAAGTTATTATATTTAATAAATAAATTATTAAATTTTCAAAATTCTAATCTTTCAAATTCATTTACTCATTTAAACTTACTAAAACAAAGAAAATTCACCTTTCGCAGCATTTAGAAAATGCTATGGAAAGTTACTTTGAAACAATTCAATTTAACAAAAGACAACATTCAAAATGTTGCTTTAGTTTCAAATAAAACTTAGTTAAATTCAACAATTATAGTACTTACAAAGTGCTATAATAGCCTTTAATTTAATTTAGCCTTTTTGTTCATTTATATTAACTATAGCATTTACAAATGCTGTAATATCCTTTACATTAGAAAATAATGTCATTTCAAAATGCTATTAATTAAATTTCAAATATTAAATATACTTTCATAAACAATTATATTTTTCTTTAAGTCATTTTAAACTTATAAAATCATACATTTTCACTTTTAAATCAATCATTTAAATACCCTTATATTCATGATTTTTATAAAGTTAAATTTCCATTCAAAATCAATATTTAATAATAATTCGCATATTAAATTTAAACATTCAATTTCAACTCTTTATAAGTAAATTTTTAACATAACACTTAAGTTTAAATCTCCAAATATAACTTATTTTTCATTTTATTTACTTAACTTAAAATTCACTTTTAAACAAAACTCATAAATTTCCCATTTAAGTTACATTTCAAATTTCAACTTAAATATTCATTTATTTCACATTTTAACTTTATTCAAAAATTCATTAATATATTAAAAATCATTTTAACTTCATTTTAATTCAAAATATCATAAATTTATTCATATTTTCATATTAAATCTAAATTCCATTTAATTAAATCAAATTTTCAAAAATAACTTACATTTCAGATTTTCTAACTTTACCATTAATTTATTTCACTTATAAATTCTTAGAAAATCAACAATGCTTTACAAAAATAATTTTTAATTAAATTTAAATTAAAATATTATAATATTTACATTTCTAAAAATATTTTAAAAATTTTAGAAAAATATAATTTAACCATGGGTCTGTATAAAATTTTCTAACCTAGGAAAAGTGATACAGATAATATATCATTTCAACCCGTAATTTACAAAGAAAACCCGGATTTTATCATTTCAAAGCCGCAGTCCCAAGAAAAATAAAATAATTGAAAATTGTTCAGGCCTATCATTTCAGCCCATAACGATTTTCCCCTATTCTAAAGTCTGTTCGGGTATGTATCATTTCAACCCATAGTGATTCTAATCTAAAGGGAACTTGCAGTGTGATAAACTGATAAAAATAACAGAACAACATCATATAACAGTAACAGATGTTATAACGGGTAAATAAGCATGGGTGAACATCATATAATCATAGCATAGCAGATATAATATGGTGATGCATTTTACTGATTTAAATGTGATCGATTTACAGGTCATATAAGTATAAAATTGTATGGTGAGAATAACTCACTGGTATAAGCTGGAGACACAACCAAAACACATAACAACGATCTTCAGAGGCACGAAAGCACGACAATGATTTGAGATTGAGAGAGCCAAATATTAATTGCCTTGAACACATTCAAACAAAACAATATAAACAATATAAGTTTTCAACCCAAATTCAATTAAAAACAAATCTAGAAATGAATGCACAAAACATCACCAAAGTGTTTGCACTTGCTTTCAACCACATATGCTACAGCCCTATGTCAGATTTGCATGGCCAAAGCATGGTTTTGGACCTGGTTTGGGTTCAAATAGGGTCGGCCTAGCATGGGAAAAAGATGGTGCAAAGTCATGGGTGCATGAACTACAACACAAAGCAACACAACATGGTTTCTATGCCATAAATGGGTCACGGCCCAAGGCCATAAGAGCACGGCCTGTAACATCCCACTTTTTTGTACGTTTCAAAATCGACGATAAACCACACATGTCAGACTTAAATCATACAGAAGGGCGGATTGTTATGGGGTAAATAAGAAAAAGGAAGAAAGAATTAAAACGAAATAGAATCTTGCAGCAGAACGACAAAATATAATAATCAAGTAAACAGTTCATGAAACTGTTTTATAAAATATTTGATTATACTTATACAATACATATCAGAGTTACACATACCAATAAATAACAATGCAGCGGAGCACATGATGCAGTGAATAATATAATAGATAATAGTAATAATATCTTCGTCTTTGTCCTCCAAAATAAAGTCTTCAAATCCTGTAATGCTTGGACTGACCCGGGCGAATTGAAAAACAAAACACTCGAGTCAGAACTAAAAGATCTTATGTAAGTCAAATCAACGGAAAAATAGGAGTGGAACGGCGTCAGAGATGGGATTTGACATCTCTTATCTAGTGTCAAACGTGAGTGCAGTAACTTAAGAGATGCTCGGGATTCACATCTCCTAAGGATCTGTTAAACTATTTACTATGTAGTAATATTTCGCTATTATAATAATGTCTATTATAAAATAAACTTACTTTTAAATAGCACTAAGGAGTTACCCAATCTTACCTTTAACACAATAATAGTCCCAGTAGTGCATCCAGTATCAGCGCATCTCCAGGTTGGGAGACTACCCTAAATACTCCACGGGCTAGGGAGAAAACCAAACTCGTACAAGGCGCGCTAGGGTAGGCGACACGACACAACTAGGCAATGCCAGGGTAGATATTCCAATTACGCTTCTAGGCCAGTGGTAACGCGTAGCGCATAGCTATCGCCCACCTTGGGCCACACCCCCAAATCAAAAATCAAAAGTGGCCACCGAATAAATCCAAAATTCAAAGTATAATATCGAAGGGATGTGTCCAATCAAAGGTGCTATCTCATTAGCCCGTCAATCGCTCCTGTTTTAGCCACCTTATGCCAACTCACGGGAGTCGGGTCCATGTATTTACCTCAAAGGAAATGCCGCCACCATCCTACTTCATTCTGGAATCTCCACCTCGTACACGGGTGTTAAAGTGATTTTCGGAGTTAGCAGAGAGCATGACAACTTCCGATCCCGGTCTCTTCAACAACCAACCATTATTATAACACCGCAGTTGTTTCAAAACAATTTATACTTTAAAACCAGAATATAATATTTATTTCAAAACCATATAAATACGATAACATTTCAAATTTAAAAACCAAATCAATGTGATGTCCTTTTTATTTCAAATCAATATAATATCATTTTGTTTCAAATATATCCCCTTTTAAAAATCATAGCACTTCCAAATTTTTATACTTCAAAACCAACATTTGAAATTTTAACACCTTTAAAACATAAGGCTATGAAATTCATAACTTCGAAACATTTCAATTTCTATAAACATTTCAATTTCGATATATTTCAAGGCTTTAAATATTCCAAAATTTCAAAACTAAATTTGATATTCGAGTCGACAATTAAATTTCCTATTATTTAGTTTTGAAATATTTTATATAATAACCCCTTATTATTTAAATAAAACTCAAATTACAAATAACTAGATATTGCCTTCAATTCATTATACTTAAAATAATCATGTAAATCACCTAGACCCAAATCAAGTTATAATAATTATACCTTTTAAAATTTCCAATTTAATAAATTTCACATCAACCCTTTTGGTTTAATTCTTGAATAAATTCAATTTCATAAAATCTCAAATTTATCTAAATTTTAAATCAATTTTATTCGAGTAAAATTCTTAAATAATTTAATTCACATCCATTTCATATTTTATCTTTCAAATCTTAATTTATTTAGATCATTATAACCTCTATATAAAAATATGATATAAATACTTAACCATATTTATTTTAATAAATCAAACTCTGTTATTTAACTTTTTGTCATTAAATAGATTTAAATATAGCCTAAATACATGAATTTAACTATATAAAATATTTTTTTTATAATATCAAAATGAATCAATATTTATTTAAACCGTATAATTCTATCCAAAACCATAGAAGTCATTTTCAAAATATTTATATATATAGACCAACGGTGTTTGTATATAATTTTCTATCCTATGGTCAGCGATACGGATATTTATCATTTCAATCGCAATTTAAAATAAAAATACGGTTATATATCATTTCAAACTGCAATCCCCAATGAAATAAAATGCATTAAAATTTTGCAGTTTATAACGATATAAAATACAACATTCATTCATCCAATCTCAATCATCAACCATTAATCACAATCATCATCCAATTCAATCAATAGCATCAATATATAACGGATAATAAACAAAAGGTATCAACTAGCAGTTTATATTAAAAAATAAATTAAATGAAAATTTAACTGGCAGTTTATATGCAATAAATAAATTAAATAACAATTTAATTAAATTAAATTCAATTTAACTTGGATGATGATTAAAAATACGCCAAACAGTCGTAAATAAATTTCTAATCACATCCTAAATAAATTTAACAATCATAAGAAATTTCAGAAGTTGTGAGTGGGTTAAAACACTCATCTTTTGAATTTAAATTGAATTTAAATCCAATTTAAACCTAAAATTTCAACAGTCTCAAAATCCATCCAAACAAAAGCCAAAATGTCCGGAATTCCAATACGAACCTGGCGAAGAAAACCGCACGCGAATACGACTTCGTACGTAAAAGTTATACGCATTAAACGATATGATTTCAATTTAAAACAAATTAAGTAAAAAAATAAAATAATAACACGTCACCTCAAATCCCTTCCCTGAACCCTAGTATGTGTGCGCACAATCAGCAGGAACACGCAACGCACCCCCTACCACCCAATGTCTCGTTCAACACGTCGCCTCAAAAGCGAGCTCCACTGCACTTGGCCAGAGCGCCGCAGTCGCCCCCTAGACCCCTGCCCTCTCTCGCGATCCCCCTTTACGATCTCGCGCACGCGAAGGACCTTGAAAAAGTGCAGCAGCCGCCGTTTATAATTAAAACCCTAGTTGAATTTTTTCGTAGATCCAACCGTCAGATCGACAAGCGAACACCGCCGATGAACTCCCCTCCATTCCCTCTTTGAAACCCAGAAACGGTTCGTCGATCCGTCGATGTTCATCGACGCGCGATGAACGATCGAAAATTATTCTTCGATTTCTAGAAAAACAATGCGTCGAACCGAAAAACGAGTTGTAGATCTGAGTTACACTCTTCGAGAGCTTCGAATTGATATAAAATTTGACATATATTAAGGAGTTTGAAATTTTGGCTTTGGATTTGATTTGGAATTTCAATTGGATCTGGAATTTTATTGTCTGCCATTGAGGAGGAAGTGAAGAGGGATTGTACACACTACAAATGAGAGATAGAGGTAGGTTAGGGTTTATAACAGGGTATTTATATACAAAGCTGAAATAGAATAGATGGACCCGGTTTACAAACGCGCTAAATGATGAATGGCCCGAAAAGCCCGCTCTGACTCCGGAACGAAATTGGTCAACCAATATATCAAAATAGATGTTTTAAAATATTTTAAATGCAATGGAAAAGGTTTCAAGTCCAAATTCCATAGTATGAAAAAGTTATGCTAAAATCAAAAAAAAAAAATTGGTTTCAATTTCATTGATTTCAAGGCGTTTCGAGTCCGTACGATCAAACGAAAAGTCCGATCGCTACGAAACTTGAAATCCTATAATAATTCACCGTTACAGATCCGATGAAACTAGTTTCGTCGAAATCCGAGTCAGTGTCCAAAATGGCTATTTTTCCAGTTAATTTAATAAATTAATATTAAATTAAATTAAATCACTTTTCAACTTCAACTCTATAATCAACAAATTTCACAAATTTTAACTTTCTTAATCATTTACACTAGTTTAACCAAATTCAAATGTCAATCTAGAGTTGATTAATTTATCAATTCCAGTGTTAAATTTTCAATTTCATTATATTAACAATTTATAATTTAAATTCTAAATAATCCCATTGAATTTTCTTTTCGTTCTTATTAATCAGTTCATTATTATCCAACGGATGAAATTTACATCGGTTCATGGTTTATTACATTATTATCCTCAAATTTCATCTTAATTACAATAACGTAATATTTTTAATGTTTAACTCCACTTATTTGCAATTTATTTAATTATTTAACTTTTAAATTCCAATAAATTAATAAATGCTGCCTTCCATTCTTTTAATTCAACTAATTATCATATTATGAATAAAATTTACGTTACTTCCAATTATTACCTCAATTTACATTAACGTAACATTTAATTTAGATTTATTGCAATTGATTACCCACTTATTTAACACATTAAATAAACAAGCAACCTATATTAATTGCCACCTATTTGCTTTTAATTGCATTCATAAGTTCGTTACTTATCAATCCAGATTTATAATTCCATATATAACGCAAATTTTGTTTCATTACATTAATATACGCCTATTTCCAACTTAATTTGAATAAATATTACATTTCTAAATGTGTACTTCTATCAATTGAACATATTAGTTAAGGTTTTAAACCAAAAAATGAATTTTCCTTAATTCCATTCTTATACCGGTTTATTACTTTACTTACATTACGTATTAATTCATCAATTAACATGCTTTGAACTATTCCCCAATTCACCAATTTCTACCTCAAAATAAATTTACGTTTTTATTAAATTTACATTCACACTTCCGTTATTATATTAATTACCATTAAAGCAATGTTTATTATCAACAACATACATTATAATTACTTACAGAACATTGATTTTTCAATGACCATTTATTATAATTTAAATTCATTAATGTAATTCAATGCTTACATTTTGTTTTCATATATTCAATTTGTAGCTAAGTGTACATCTACATTATTTCCATTGATTTAAATTTCATTCAATTTATTGATAATTACCTTAGTTAACATTAACGTAATATTAGATTATAATTTTTGTAACTCATTTCCAATTTAAAATCAACCAGCTACAAAATAGGTAACATACAAAAATCGTTACCGTAAATCCTTTAGTCGCATTAATAAGCTTTTATTACTTACAAATCAATGTTGCCATTTATCTTCATACTACAAATCTCATTCACTTATGTTCAATTTATAGCCAAACGTAACATTTAGATTTATTTTCATTAATTGGTATTCCATTCAATTCATAAATTTATTAACTTGATTGGTATTATTTAACTTGCATTCAAGTTATTATTTCATAAATATGATTCCTAATCATTCTTTAATTTATACTAACTTTTAAAAGTTTATTACTTATCTTTATTTACCTATCTTCCATTTCATAACCAACTACACCATTTACGCTATTTCACTTTTATTGATTTCACTTCAATTGTCTACAATTGGTTTTTTTTATATAACCATTGCTACAATTCATTCTTAACATTTATTTCAATATAAATTATAAAAAAATTATTTCTTTCTAAACTAAATTACAAAAATTAAATTAAATTAACCAACTTATTTATCAAAATTTACGGGTCGTTACACTCTCCCCCACTCAAAATTTTTCGTCCCCGAAAAGAAAAAAGAAGGGAAAAGAAGGATTACGAAATCAATATATCTTACTTAAAATATTAAATTTATAAACAAATAAATTTACAAAATTAATTAATTTAAATAAAATATACCAATTTATAACCATTAAATCTTTTATAAAAAAGTATGGAAAACATTTTCAAAATATTTTCTAAGTCCAAAATTTTTGAAAAATTTCGGCAGAATCTCCTTTGTACGAAGAGGCTCGAAAGAAAATATAGTATCAAATATACAATATATTTTCCAAAATAATATATATCCCAATACGGGAAAACGATATAATAATAGTGCTAAAACACCGTAATCCGAAACGTACCTATTTGTCGTGCAATTTACGCTTATATTATGAAAACAAAAGCAGTAGCAATTGCTTTCATAACCTGCATTTCACTTATATAATATAAAAGAGTTAATAATTATATAAATGAAATATTTAAGGTCGTTTCAATCATACAAACAAATCAATACAAACGACAATCACTTGGAACAAGGCATACAACCATCACATATAGTCATCACCAATCAATCATTCATTCATCTCAAACAAAACAAATAGTTGTCCGGGTTCAACTTTAAATTTGCATAGAATGGAAAATAAACTAATTAGTGCACCATTCACTCAACAATCTTAGATAAAACTAAATAGATTATCCATACATCCACACAATTTTAAAGTATCCTTGCCCCAAACAACCTTAAACCAAACAAACAACAATTTGAAATAATAAATCAAGCTCATTCTTATAAATTTCATTTATTATTTTAGTGCTTACCTTTCTATCATATTTAATTTTAGTAACATTTCAACAACAACTTAAGTTTATAACCGTATAACATCAATTCTTATAAATAAAAGCAATTTATTGAACACTTTCATTACATACTTTTACTTGTACAATTTCGATTACATTTCTTATTAAACATTTCAACTTTTAATATTTGGTAAGTTATATATATTCTTTTAAAGAATGTAATTGAAAGTTATACAAGTTTTCTCATTTCTTTTAATTAATTTACTGTTCAATAATAATCCTTTGTTTTATATGTTACGAATTTAAATTTTCTTTTTATTTAATTTATAACTTAGCATTATATCTCTTATTTCCATTAGATGTTTCAATTATTAATTACCTACATTCCAATTCACTGCAATAAATGAAACTATTAATTTATGGAACTTAGGAACTAAATACCGGGTTAAATTTCAAATCATTTTAAAATAACAAATAAATGTATATACTTACAGTTTATATATATCCCATTATATTTAAAACAATTTAAAATTTATATTTGTTTATGAAAAATGAATCTGTAGTAAAACTACTACAGTGGTCTTCCCCCTTCGAAACTCGAAAATGAATGTCGATGATGCGGCCGCCATCACCGAAATTATTTTCCAGCGACAGAGAGGGAAGTACAGAACTTATTTCTTTTCCAAAAATTCTTTAAAATAATTCTTTCAATTTATATTGAAATACTTATATCAAAAAATACTTATAAACAATACTATTATATTCCAAAATTATTCGAAAGAAATTTTCAAAAATCCCGGAACTCAAGCATTAAGTTTCCAATTTCATTTATTTTATTTTCAATCCTATTTCGACTATTATTTATAAATTTCATGACCTAACAACCAATTTATTGCAACCAAATATAACCTTATTTATAAAATTAATTTTTTATATATAGAAAATATAATAGGCAAAATTATTTCATTTACCTATATTAAAAACAAATATTATGTCGGTCTGTCCTATTAAGTGTTTAGAAATCCTTATTGATGTCATAGCGTCCCATGCACCAACCAGAATTTATAAATACAAAACGGAATAGATTAACACAATATTAAAACCTTTTTATAACACTAACAAATACGCTCTCTCATATATATACACTTAGCGACTCATCATAGGGTATTACTACCCTATTAAAAGAGTCAGACCCCACAAAGCTAAGGTTTTCACTAAACCAAAGCTCTGATACCAGACGTAACATCTCGTCTTTTTGTACGTTTTAAATCGATGACAAACTACACACGTCAGAATTAAATCATACGAAAGGGCGGATTGTTATGGGGTAAATAAGAAAAAGGAAGAAAGAAATAAAACAAAATAGAATCTTGCAGCGGAACGACAAAATATAATAATCAAATAAACAGTTCATGAAGCTGTTTTATAAAATATTCGATTATACTTATATAATACATATCAGAGTTACACATACCAATAAATAACAATGCAGCGGAGCACATGATGCAGTGAATAATATAATAGATAATAGTAATAATATCTTCGTCCTCCAAAATAAAGTCTTTAAATCCTGTAATGCTCGGACTGAACCGAGCGAATTGAAAAACAAAACACTCGAGTCAGAACTAAAAGATCTTATGCAAGTCAAATCAACGGAAAAATATGAGTGGAACGGCGTTAGAGATGTTTACGGGATTTGACATCTCCTATCTAGTGTCAAACGTGAGTGCAGTAACTTAAGAGATGCTCGGGATTCACATCTCCTAACGATCCGTTAAACTATTTACTATGTAGTAATATTCCGATATTATAATAACGTCCATTATAAAAAAACTTACTTTTAAATAGCGTTAAGGAGTTACTCAATCTCCCCCTTAACACAATAATAGTCCATGTAGTCCATCCAGTATCAGCGCATCTCCAGGTCGGGAGACTACCCTAAATACTCCACAGGCTACGAGATAAAACCAAACACGTACAAGGCGCGCTAGGGTAGGGGACACGGGACAAGTAGGCAATGCTAGGGTAGATATACTAATTACGCTTTCGGGCCGGTGGTAACGCGTAGCGTGCAGCTACCGCCCACCTCGGGCCACACCACCAAATCAAAAATCAAAAGTGGCCACCGAATAAATCCAAAAGTCAAAGTATAATATTGAAGGGATGTGTCTGATCAAAGGTGCTACCTCATTAGCGCGTCAATCGCTCATGTTTTAGCCACCTTATGCCAACTCACGGTAGTCGGGTCCACGTATTTACCTCAAAGGGAAGGCCGCAACCATCCTACTTCATTCTGGAATCTCAACCGCGTACACGGTTGTTAAAGTGGTTTTCGGAGTTGGCAGAGAGTATGACAACTTCCGATCCCAGTCTCTTCAACAACCAACCGTTATTATAACACCGCGGTCATTTCAAAAAAATTTATACTTTAAAACCATAATATAATATTTATTTCAAAACAATATAAATACGATATCATTTCAAATTTAAAAACCAAATCAATATGATGTCCTTTTTAATTCAAATCAATATAATATCATTTTGTTTCAAATATATTCTCTTTTAAAAATCATAGCACTTCCAAATTTTTATACTTCAAAACCAACATTTGAAATTTTAACACCTTTAAAACATAAGGCTATGAAATTCATAACTTCGAAACATTTCAATTTCTAAAAATATTTCAATTTCGATATATTTCAAGGCTTTAAATATTCCAAAATTTCAAAACTAAATTTGATAATTTCGATTCAACAATTAAATTTCCTATTATTTAGTGTTGAAATATTTTATATAATAACCCCTTATTATTTAAATAAAACTCAAATTACAAATAACTAGATATTGCCTTCAATTCATTATGCTTGAAATAATCATTTAATTCACCTAGACCCAAATCAAGTTATAATAATTATACCTTTTAAAATTTCCAATTTAATAAATTTCACATCAACCCTGTTGGTTTAATTCTTGAATAAATTCAATGTCATAAAATCTCAAATTTATCTAAATTTTAAATTAATTTTATTCGAGTAAAATTCTTAAATAATTTAATTCACATCCATCTCATATTTTATCTTCCAAATCTTAATTTATTTAGATCATCATAACCTCTATATAAAAATATGATATAAATACTTAACCATATTTATTTTAATAAATCAAACTCCGTTATTTAACTTATTGTCATTAAACAGATTTACACATAGCCTAAATACATGAATTTAACTATATATAAAATATTTTTATATAATATCAAAATGAATCACTATTGATTTAGACCATATAATTCTATCCAAAACCATAGAAGCCATTTTCAAAATATTTATATATACAGACCAATGGTGTCTGTATATAATTTTCTATCCTATGGTCAAGTGACACGGATATTTATCATTTCAATCCGCAATTTAAAATAAAAATACGGTTATATATCATTTCAAACCGCAATCCCGAATGAAATGAAGTGCATAACAATTTTGCAGTTTATAACGATATAAAATACAACATTCATTCTTCCAATTTCAACCATCAACCATTAATCATAATCATCATCCAATTCAATCGATATCATCAATATATAACGGATAATAAACAACAGGTATCAACTAGCAGTTTATATTCAAAATAAATTAAATGAAAATTTAACTGGCAGTTTATATGCAATAGATAAATTAAATAACAATTTAATTCAATTAAATCAATTTAACTGGGATGATGATTAAAAATACGCCAAACTGCCATAAATAAATGTCTAATCACATCGTAAATAAATTTAACAATCATAAGAAATTTTAGAAGCTGTGAGTGGGTTAAAACACTCATTTTTTGAATTTAAATCCAATTTAAACCTAAAATTCCAACATTCTCAGAATCCGTCCAAACTAGTGCCAAAATGTCCGGAATTCCAATAAGAACCTAACGGAGAAAACCGCGCGTGAATACGACTTCATATGTAAACGTTATACGCATTAAACGATATGATTTCAATTTAAAACAAATTAAGTAAAAAAATAAAATAATAACACGTCACCTCAAATCTCTTCCCTGAACCCTAGTACGCGTGCGCGCAATCAGCAGGAACACGCAACGCACGCCCTACCACCCGATGTCTCGTTCAACACGTCGCCTCAAAAGCGAGCTCCGCCGCGCTTGGCCAGAGCGCCGCCGTCGTCCCCCAGACCCCGGCCCTCTCTCGCGACCCCCCCTCCACGATCTCGCGCACGCGAAGGACCTCGAAAAAGTACAGCACCCATTGTTTATAATTAAAACCCTAGTTGAATTTTGTCGTAGATCCAACCGTCAGATCGACAAGCGAACACCGCCGATGAACTACCCTCTGTTCCCTCTTCAAAACCCAGAAATGGTTCATCGATCCGTCGATGTTCGTCGACGCACGATGAACGGCCGAAAATTGTTCTTCGATTTCTGGACAAACAATGCATCGAAACGAAAAAACGAGTTACGGATCTGAGTAATGCTCTTCGAGAGCTACGAATTGATATAAAATTTGGCATATATTGTGGAGTTCGAAATTTTGACTTTAGATTTGATTTGGAATTTCAATTGGATCTGGAATTTTATTGTCTGCCATTGAGGAGGAGGTGAAGAGGGATTGTACACATGTACAAATGAGAGATAGAGGTAGGTTAGGGTTTATAACACGGTATTTATATACAAAGCTGAAATAGAATAGATGGACCCGGTTTATAAACGCGCTAAACGATGAATGGCCCGAAAAGCCCGCTCTGACTCCGGAACGAAATTGCGTCAACCCATATATCAAAATAGATGTTTTAAAATATTTTAAATGCAATGGAAAAGGTTTCAAATCCAAATTCTATCGTATGAAAAAGTAATGCTAAACTCAAAAAAAAATTCAAATTGATTTCAATTGATTTTAATTTCATTGATTTCAAGGCGTTCCGAGTCCGTACGATCAAACGACAATTCCGATCACTACGAAACTTGAAATCCTACAATAATTCACTGTTACGGATCCGATGAAATTAGTTTCGTCGAAATCCAAGCCAATGGCCAAAATGGCTATTTTTGCAGTTAATTAAATAAATTAATATTAAATTAAATTAAATCACTTTTCAACTTCAACTCTATAATTAACAAATTTCATAAATTTTAAAATTCTTAATTATTACACTAATTTAACCAAATTCAAATGTTAATCTAGAGTTGATTAATTTATCAGTTCCAATGTTAAATTTTCAATTTCATTATATTAACAATTTATAATTTAAATTCTCAATAATCCCATTGAATTTACTTTTCGTTCTTATTATTCTGCTCATTATTATCCAACGGATGAAATTTACATTGGTTCATGGTTTATTACATTATTATCCTCAAATTTCATCTTAATTACAATAACGTAATATTTTTAATGTTTAACTCCACTTATTTGCAATTTATTTAATTATTTAACTTTTAAATTCCAATAAATTAATAAATCATGCCTTCCATTCTTTTAATTCAACTAATTATCATATTATGAATAAAATTTACATTATTTCTAATTATTACCTCAACTTACATTAACGTAACATTTAATTTAGATTTATTGCAATTGATTACCCGTTTATTTAACACATTAAATAAACAAGCAACCTATATTAATTGCCACCTATTTGCTTTTAATTGCATTCATAAGTTCGTTACTTATCAATCCAGATTTATAATTCCATATATAACGCAAATTTTGTTTCATTACATTAATATACGTCTCTTTCCAACTTAATTTGAATAAATATTACATTTCTAAATGTGTACTTCTATCAATTGAACACAATAATTAAGGTTTTAAACCAAAAAATGAATTTGCCTTAATTCCATTCTTATACCAGTTTATTACTTTACTTACATTACATATTAATTCATCAATTAACATGCTTTGAACTATTTTCCCCAATTCACCAAGTTCTACCTTAAAATAAATTTATGTTTCTATTGAATTTACATTGACACTTCCGTTATTATATTAATTACCATTAAAGCAACGTTTATTATCAACAACATACATTATAATTACTTACAGAACATTGATTTTCCAATGACCATTTATTATAATTTAAATTCATTAATTTAATCCAATGCTTACATTTTGTTTTCATATATTCAATTTGTAGCTAAGTATACATCTACATTATTTCCATTGATTTGAATTTCATTCAATTTATTGATAATTATCTTAGTTTACATTAACGTAATATTAGATTATAATTTTTGTAACTGATTTCCAATTTAAAATCAACCAGCTACAAAATCGGTAACATACAAAAACCGTTACTGTAAATCCTTTAGTCGCATTAGTAAGCTTTTATTACTTATAAATCAATGTTGTCATTTACCTTCATACTACCAATATCATTCACTTATGTGCAATTTATAGCCAAACATAACATTTAGATTTATTTTCATTAATTGGTATTCCATTCAATTCATAAATTTATTAACTTGATTGGTATTATTTAACTTGCATTCTAGTTATTATTTCATAAATATGATTCCCAATCATTTCTTTAATTTATACTAACTTTTAAAAGTTTATTACTTATCTTTATTTATCTATCTTCCATTTCATAACCAAGCGCACCATTTACGCTATTTCACTTTTATTGATTTCACTTCAATTGTCAACAATTGGATTTTTTTATAACCATTGCTGCAATTCATTCTTAACATTTATTTCAATATAAATTATAAAAAAAATTATTTCTATCTAAATTAAATTACAAAAATTAAATAAAAGTAACCAATTTATTTATCAAAATTTACGGGTCGTTACACTGCCAGTCTTCAGGTGGGTCAGGGATGACATGGTAGAGGGTGCAGGTCAGGTTTGAGGTGGTGGTGGTGTAGGTGGCGGCCAAGGGGGTATTTGTGGTGGTGGATGACTTGATGTGCTTGGCTAGGTGGTGCAAGTGGAGTTTGGAGCAAGATGGTGGTGGATCTTCAACCTAGGGACCACAGCATGGCTTGGGGTTGGACTGGAGGTGGTAGAGACTGGTTATGGTGATGGTGGAGGCGGCCAAGGTGCTGGTGGTGGCAGGGGCCGAACCTAGAGTAGAAGAAAGCAAGAGCAAAAATCATATAATTCAAGTAGAAAACAATGAAAAGAAAAGAGATTTTACCAAAAAAATTCACAAGGAAGGAGGCCGAAATTTTTTTGTGATGAGGAAGAAAAATATTCACGTGAAATGAAAATGAAATGGCCGGCTGAAAGGTAGGAGTTAAGGCAGCAAAATGAATTAAAGTGATGGTTGAAATGTGAAAAGACAAGAAGACAAAAGGCCTTAAGCAAATCAAAGGTCACAAACTCTTCAATTTACTATATCTTTTAGCAATTTTAAATAACTGAAAAATATATATAAATTCACATAAAAATACGAAAATATAGTAAATAAACAAAAATAAATAAATAAATATTAATTATATATAATTAAATTAAGAAAATATCAAAGAAAATGTAAACTAGGCTAGAAAATTTGAGCATAAATGAAACAAATTTTGGAAAATTTTTATGTCCTTGAAAAATATTTCTAAATAAAGATAAGAACACAAAATAAAAATGCATTCACAAAATAAATAAATAAATTTTAATTAAATATAATTTAATGAAGAAAATAGCAAAAAAATGGAAACTATGCTTTAAAAATAGAAAATAAATGCAATAAATTTTGGAAAATTTTTATTATCACTTTAAAAATATTTATAAATGAAATCTTACAAATAAAACAAATTTAAAATAATTTCAAACAAAAATAAAGTCAAATTTAAATTATATTCAAAAATCTAGGGTTGTTACAAATACCATTCAAACGGCTGAATGCTGAAACTTTTCATAAATTGATACGAACTTTCAGCCGATTAAATGACTTTATTCAGCCGACTGAATTAGGCCAAAAGTAGCCTATTTCTTTGCTGTTTTCTAGTTTTTAAATTCAGAAGGCTGAATAAATCCATTCAGCCGGTTGAATAGTTTTTTAACGACTATTTTATGATAAGACACTTCTCTTCATCAAAGAGAAACATCTTCAAACCAACAGTTGCACCTATTTCTTTTCATTGTTACTTTTCAACAATAGTTGCAACTTTTTAATTACTATAAATAGATTTTATAATTCAACAAACATTTAACTGAAATTGATTTTAATATTCTTGTATTCTTATCTACTTTCTATTTTCAAACTACACTCAAACGGCTTACATTCTCTGATCGTTGATCACTCTATCTTCCACAATTCTCAACGCAAGTTACACAATATATCGTAAAGGAGGAGATTATAGGAAGATTGTACTTAATTGACTTATCAGTGCTATTTAAAGAGCATACTACAGTCAGATACTTTTCTTATTTGTAAAGAAGTCATGTTCGGTAGCTCAGGTGGTTGAAGTCCTATTCGATTGCTTAGGCGGTAGAAGTCATGTTCGGTTGCTCAAGTAGTGTAAACCTTTTCCTCTGGATTAAGTGAGGGTTGCTAGTTTAATTCCAGAAGGAGTCTGGGACTGGACGTAGAACGGGAAGTCAAACCAGTACAAAAATCTCTGGTTTCATTTACTTTACTGCTTTTACTATTTACTTACTTATTCCGCACAAGTAGTTTACCCATATCACACGATCCTATAGCACAGACACTTACAATCTGAATAATCTTCTAAGTGATGATCGGATGTTTGGCTTGGTGAATGTTATAGTGCACTTAGTAAATTATCCCTTTTGTCCTTGTATGATCGAATTGAGTTTGAATCTGAACGAACCCAAAGCAAGTTGGTAATAGATATTTTCTTAAAACTATTTATTTGGAAATATATACAATATTATCTCAAAATGAGATTCGAAAACGAAGAAGTATTTTTATGTTAACTAGTTCGAGTGGCTCGAAAGTGACTTAAAATAGGCAGGAGATGTGTTCAGATGGTAAACACTTCTCTTAACTATTACCCTTCTTGATAAGGGGATGTATGATACTATTTCATAGGACCTGATTACTTGGTATCATTTTGGGGTTACTCGGTCTATATGTATATAATCTATGGATTCAAATATGTAGTATCATTTCAAAAAGGTTTTGAAGTAAAAATCGGGTATTTATTTCTTATATCCTTTAAAGAAAGTGGATTCAAAATAAAAGGTATTTTGATAGAAGAATGTGTTGTTAACTGAAGCTTTTAAATTGGTTAAAATTTAATAAGAAGGTTTTAGTAAGCTTTGTTTAATTAAAATCGTGTCCTTTTCTTTAACATCTAAGTTGTATAAACTATTTGACGTTATTGGACCAACTAATAAATATTCTTATTAGAGGTGTCTAAGAAAAAGTAGACTCTGGGACTAAGTGTGGATACTAGCATCCTACTCTTCTTAGCTACTTACCAAACAGGAAGAGGTCGACTCGAATTTAAGACCAAGATTTATTTTAGAGATGCATCTAAACTTAAGAAGGGGTAAAACCATAAGTTGGTCTTGGATCTTTTTATTTGCATAACAGTTCTTAATCCAACATTCGAGCACAGAATTTTTAGGTGATATACGCCAGTTCGAACTAGGCATTTTTATTGGTTTCTTGTATGCGAGACTTAATTTGGATTCTTGGGATCATGTGAGCATTTCAGGACTACATAAGGAAAACATAAGTATCAGATCAAGGAACCAGACCAACATTCCACAAAGGGGAAATTAAGCAATCTATACTAGTTTGGATAAGAGATTTAAATATCCAAACAAGTAATCAGATATTGCATATGGATGATTTATGCATATCGTACGGGATTATGAAAAAGGTTAAGATTTTATGTTGGCATGTTTCCTTCTTTGTTCAGTTATGATGGAATTCGGGGTCAAAATTATTTTAAGGGGGAAAGGATGTAAAGATTCAGAATTTTATCACCTTAATGTGTGAATACTTAATTAATTTTAAATATTCAATTAATGGTATCTTAATAATCAAATAACCGTCTTTTAATTAATTAATAATGGTGGTCAACTCATTTTAGAAATTTTTTTACATAAATAAATAGTTCGGAGAAAAATTGAAAATCTGACCGAAAATTGTTTTTCAGGTTTTCAACTTTTTATCGAACGAAAATTGTTGCGATGATGTTGCATACGTATAAATATTGTGTACAAATATTTAACAAATAAAAAGTACTTAGCATATAAGTATATATAAAAAATTAATTACTGGCTAATGATGTCATTTAGTAATAAAGTAAAAAGAAGACTTTATTAGTGATGTGATGGGTAGTACATGTTATTATGGCATGTAATTGGGTTCATAGGTTGGCTTATGGGGGAAGCTTGTCGTAGAAGGGAAGAGAAGGGTAGTTGCGTCCTCTGGTGAATGGGCTAACGGTAATTTACTACATTTTTGCAAATTATATAAAAGAACCTCCTTTATTTTCATTTCTTTTCTCCATTTTAATTTTTGTTATTTGCTCCCATTTTCTTAATCTTCCGTCAAAGTTCTAAGTCCAAAAATATAGCAAAACTTCTCTCTTTTCTCATTTAACTTCTTGCATAAGTTTATATACATTTGTTACATACCACAACTATCTCAAATATACAAAATTTGATGCCATTTCATTATTTTTCATAGTCGTAAGCATTGAGGGGGGTCATGACGCCTAGGTCGTGAGCAAATAAGAAGAAAGGTGGTAGGCGCAAGGAAAAGCAAGGTGGTGGTGATGTAAAGTTGTTTTCCCGTTAGCAGGATGAAGTGGTAGTTTTTCAAAGGATTTTAGCAAGCTTGAAAGTGAGATAGTCACTTTGAAATAGCTTTAAAATTGAATTTCATGTTGTAATAATTAATATTGACTTGCTTGTATATATTGCTTATTTGGATTTGGTTCTGCTTGGAAGTAGATGGCATAAATAACCATTGTTTTGGAGGGGATAAAAGCAAAGAAATGGAAGTCAAAGTGTTTCGTAGTGAATAGATCGCTATAGGAGCACTTCAAAAAATTTCATTATTTAGAGGGATCCAACAGGATTTCTCACCCCGTTGATTTACTTTTCATTTATGTATGTGTATATGAAGTGTTTGATGTTATGGTTTGGTAACGTGGAATATGACTTGGAAAAGATTCGGAAAGTTGACTCCTTTAATATGAAAATAAATGGTAGCTTTGTTTAAGTACCATAATGGTCGCTAAGCCTCGTAATAATACTTTTTCAGAAAAATATACGGTTTTTGACTTGTTATAAAAAAAGTTTTTAATATACCCTTAGCTTTTAAATGTTTTCTTTGCTTATAACAGTATAAACAATAGAAAGAAAGAAAGTTTGAAAGATATTTGATTTACAAAATAAAGTTTAAAAAGTTATGGTCCATATAGCGATTCGCTATGAATGCACTTTGGAAATCTATGGTTTTAGTAGGAATAAATGGTTATCTACTTTGATATTTTGAAAATTCTTTTCAAATGTGCTCATAAAAGTTGTATAATTATTTCAAAAGGAGTTTGAAGATTTAAATGTACTGTTAAGATTTATTTTAGTTATTTAAGCAAGAGGCTTAAATTTTAGAAAGAAGACTCCTTTGTTTTCAAAAGTCAAGTTTTGTTTAAAAGCGACCACCTTTAAAGAAATGTTTTAAATACAAGTTTCAAACTATGTCTTAAAGAGTTTTTAAAAGTATTTTTGAAAGAGAAAGTAATCATAGATTATAATACCATTGTTGTAACAGATGTTTTCGAAAAAATGAAGGAGATCGTGAACTATAACATTCTTGTTATGGTAAATGGCTTCGGGAAAAGTGGATAAAAAGTTTGTTTTATAAGACATTGCAATTATAAATAGTATACATAATGTATGAAATCTTATACTGGACATTAAGCTTCGAGGTAGGAAAACTTCTACCTATCCTAAAAAATAAAGCTGTTATCGAGTCAGGGTTTGAAAGGTAATAACACCCAAATGTGAACGGCTTCATTGTTAACTAAAGGATAGTTTAAGCTTCAAATCAAAGGTTGATGTTAAATATATGAAGTATTATTCCCATGTAGGAATTAAGTTTTATGGAAATTATGTAGTTCTATACTTGGCACTAAAACAGATGAGTAGATTGGACCTCTATCTGTGAGATCTAGAATCGAAATGTTTGACTAAGGGAAGAATATAAGCAACCAGTGCCTCGACTTACCTGGCGTCATTTCTAGGCGGGGGATAGAGTAAATCAAAATATCAAAAACATGGCAAGTGTAGAAGATTTGATTTCTATAAATGATCTTTATAACTTATGGTGGTATGGAAAGTATTCTTTTCATACTTAACACCCAATTTGCTGGGAAACTCATCTCTACTTGTGAGAGTTTAAGAATATATGTTGAGAAAGAATAGTATGCTAACTTGTCTGATTACATTATTAAGCGAAGGATTATACAAGTTTTAAGTCAAAAAGTGGTGGTAAGTATATTTTGTCTAAATTCTATATGATCCATTTACTTACACTAAAAGTGTTTTGGGTTTATTGTTATCGATTTCTGAAAATGATATTTGTTTTAACCTAATTAAATGTGATTTTGAAAATGAAATCTTTTACAAAGTTTGTGAATATACTTATACTACTGAGTTAAGTATATGGATACATTTTCTAATACTGTAAGTGTATTGTTCCGTGAATATACTTATGCCGATGAGATAAGTATATGGATTTTATTCCAAGCATTAAAAGAGTATAAATGAATAGTGAATTAGAAGTGTACATATATATAATATATGTTATGTAAAATGTATTCTAATACAACTATTTACAAAGTGGTTTTAATTAAGGAAAGGATTAATTAAAGCGGCTTAATGGTTGCTAATGTGCTTAATCGTGCTTGGATTCCATATGAAACTAAATCTTTGATTTAGGTATGTGCTTATTTGTTAGTTAAATAATCGACCATCAAATCTTAACTAGTTTTGAAACTATCATTTGTTGGTTTAGAGAGACCATGATCGAAAAGCATTAATTATCTAAAAACCACTTCGAACTGGCATAAACTTTCAAATTGGGGACATCTCGAAGATGACAGAAATCGAAGATGGATTTCTTTTAAGTGCAAAGGCTACTTGCTACAAATCCTAAGGGTGGTTTTGAAAATAATGTAGTAGAATTAGTGCCTTCAGTTTGATCATATCCTAGACAACTTGGACGAGTGCTGGAATTGCATTATTGCTTGGAGGACAGTGTTAGCATTCCAAGTGGGATTTGCTAAAATGGTAAAACATAGCCGCAAGTCTCATATCCAGTGATGACTAAAACAGGGGATATGCAACAAGGCTATGTGGTTCGCTACCATTAGGGTATGGTCATCACCCGATCTAGACCGGTATTTATGGATTTATGTAAGCTAGGGGCTCCGTACGATTGTAAGCAACAATCGAGGTATGACATATTCTGTACTATAAAGGAAAGGGTAGGCCGGTTCTGTGTTGGCAGGGGTTGCAAGGTTTATAATCTCGGTACATTTTCTCTAAAGGTGTACTATGATAGATAGTACCCTAGCAGCATTGTCATTGATGGAATCTGTTTTCCAATACGTGGCATACAAACTTAGTTGTATACCAAATATGCTGGAATGTGATATTCAAGTATTCCGGTTACGTTATTTATTTATTTTAAACGCCTAGACATTATTATAATATCGCAAGATTTTCTAATAAAAATGGTTTGGTTATTGTAAGGTAAAAACCTGACTGTAATTATATGCAGCATTGTCTTATGTTATACCTTTATTTTTGAAAGGTTTTTTAAATTAAATAATCCAAATGGTTCGAGTTTTTCATGTTGGTTTACCCGACTGATCCGGGAGTTATTTCCTTATAATGCTTCAGTCGGACCCGAGCACTTTTCTGGATTAAGCTACGGATGCTTGGAACTTCAGGAAACAAGGTGGATGCTTCCAAGACCTGATGTATTTTAATTCTCACTTTCTTTCTTGTTTTGTTGTTTTTCAGCATTTATGAGAACAAGCAGTTATAACTGTCTTGGCTGATGATGTGTTAGTTTACTCTAATGATTATGTAACGACCCGGAATTTTGGGTCGCCAGATTTGAACATTTAATTCATTTTAAATGTTGAATATGGATTTTAATTTGAAACTTTAAATAAAAGAATTTGGTTAAATTAATAAACTTTGTTTGAATTTCATGTATGGCAATTAAATTGAAATTGGAATAATAACAATTTAATATTAGGATTGGGTTAAATGGGTAGTTCGGAGTGTGAATAGATATGGAAATGAGTTTAAAATTTATTTTAAGACTACTTGGTCATTAAATAGTGTGGTTGGAATTTTAGAAGAATTTTAAAGTTGATAAATTAATATTTGGAATTTTATATCAATTTAAAATGAATTTAATATTATTAAATATTGCAATTAATTCGATTTAAGTCCAGAATGAGCCAGAATGATTTCTAATGTGATTATAAATTCAATATGAATTATTGTTAAGTTAATAAAATTTTAAAAGTGGGAATTTTAAGCGTTTTTGATAATTTCGGAAATCGCTTGATGTAATAGACGAGTTAAAATAGCCTTCCGGGGCACAGTCTCGGAATTCAACGAAACCAGTTCCATTGGATCCGTAATAGTTAGTTATTACCGGATTTCAATTTTCGTAGCAATCGGAGTTGTCGTTTGACCTCGGCAGCTCGAAACGCATCGAAAATCGTTTTAATCGATTTAATTTTAAATTGAACGTTTAATTCCGTAACTCGCACATACGATCAAATTAGCTTACGAAACCTGTTCCATTGTGTCCGGAATGCGGAAAAACCTTAGGAACGCCTGTTGGTGCGTGAGAATTGGAGGTCGTTTGCATAAACGATTAAATTGGGGATTTTATTAATAAAATAATATTAAATTTATTTTAAATATACATTTATATCTTCAAAACCCTAGCTGTTTCGTGAGCCGCCATCTTCATTCAGTTAATGGCCGAAATGCTTTTGCCTTCCCCTTCAATTTTCTCTCCGTCCACTCAATTTTATCGAAATATTTCTACATGAAAGATGGAGAGCACTTCGATGTCTACACATCCAATGGTGGCGATCTGTTTTCGTTGAGGGGGTAGGTGGCTACGACGGTTCGAACGTCGTTCGTTCGTGCTCGTGATTCGAGCTTTGGGCTGCACCGAGTTTGAAGCATTTTGGGCCGTGGGTTCGCGTCGCATAGAGCCTCGTCGTGGACTAAGTTGATCGATGTATAAGGGTCCGTGGTGGCTGCGTTTGGAAACCCTAGCATGCGGTCGATGGGTTTGTTTTTGCCTGGAAGTAGAGAAGTGACGAGAGAGGAGAGGAAGAACGTGCGGCTCTATGTTATTGGTAACAGTAAATTAAAATTAAAAAGAAAATTTGTTTTAAATCTTGTTCGAATTTTAAAAATTCATAACTATTGCATACGATATCAGATTGAGGCGAATCTGGAAGCGTTGGAATTGCAGAAACGAGTGCTACGCGATGGTACAGATCCGGAGTCATTCCGGGCAAGTAGAAATTTGGGTTAAATCGGACACCGTCCGGTTTAATTTAAATTTCGAACGCTCGCCGAAACTCAAGGTGAGTTTAACTCACTCACATCTGGTTATTGGCTGATTTAAATAATAAATATTTAAATATCTGTGTGATTGGTTGCATATTATTGTTATTATCAGTCTGGATTGATAATTATATATGTGATGTGCTAATATTTGTGGATGCAGGGAAAACAGGTTGGAGGGATCCAACTGGATTCCTCACCATGTAGTAATATTTTTATAGTTGATGATGATGCCTGTTTATATATTGTGATTGATAAATTTGAAGTTTAAGTGCATTGTGATATTGTGAGATAAACTTCAAAACCAGAATGTTAATTATAAGGAATTTGGAGTTTAATTATAAAGAAATTAAATTGGGTTTCAAAAGTAATTAAGAAATTAATAAATAAGGAATTTAGAAGAATATAAAAATTAGAATCTGTTGGATGGAAAACTGAAATAAAATTGTATTGGAATATTGCTGAATAAATTATAAATCCGTAATTTAATTATAAATGGATAAATTGAATTTTTGAGAAATAAAAGATATTGTTAATTAATGAATTTAAAAGAATTAAAATTTGAAATCTATTTGGAATGAAAAATTGAAAATTGATAAAATCAGGAATGATAAATAAGAGAAACGTTATCAGTTGATAAATGTGAAAGTAAATTTATGTTATTAAAATATAAACCTGAATTGGAATAAATTGACAGAATTCACAAGAAGGATTACGGGAGTGTATAAGTGTGAATGAGAGATTCCCTAGGGAAAACCAAGTTCGAGTTTAAACTGATTTTTATAAAAAGAAAGTTTTAAAAACTTAAACTTGTTTAAAGAGTGTTTTGGAAATTATTATTTTAACTTAATTCTTAATAAATTAGTAATAGTAAACTTTTAAAATACCTTAATAATTATTTTTACAAATGGATTTACTTAAAGGCTAGTTTTTGAATAAAGTTGTTTGAAATTATTAATTTCTTTTAAAACTCTATTTTAAAATATAGTATAACTAAAAACTTATTTTAAATCAAGTTATATCTTATAAAATAGTTTTACTTCGAATATTTTGAAATTATATTTTGAGAAAGTAACCAGTAGTAAGTTTATATATTTGAAAGTATATTTAAGAATAAAATATTTAAAGTGATTTAATTCTAAATTGTTTTTAACTTGGTTATTTCCAATGGGAATATATGGTAAAGGATTTACCTTGTAAGGAAAGAGTTTTGGAAATTGTTTTCAAATGATTTTTTTTGAAACTTTGGAAATATATCTTGTAAAGATAGTGAAACAAATAAATAATATGGAATATTATTTATTGTGTGATGGATGCTTATGGATGTTTATGAATATAAATTGATAGTTAAATCACCGACTATCAATATTGGACAATGCGTGATCTTTCGAAGAGACCGGGATCGAGATTTATTTCTCGAAAAACCACTTCGATCCGATTTGTACGTTTCATGCGAAAAACGTTTTCGGAGTCGAAGATGGAGCAGTGAAGTGCAAGGGCAAGTCGCTACTAATCCGGAGGATATTTCCAAAATGGATGTAGTAGGAATAGTGCCTTCGGTTCCGTTCGAACCCGGGACGGACTTGTATGGATGAATGCTTGCGACACATCGTCAGGTGGACGATGGGCATTCTAAGTGAAAATGTTCTAAAGGTAACGCTTATCCTCAAGCCTCATCAACCGGGAATGACTGAAAATCAGGGGATATGCAGCAAGGTTAGGTGGGTCATGCCCAAGCAGGACAAGATATTTCCCCTGTCTAGATGTCCCTTATATATTTTCGGCTTAGTGGGTGGTTGGTCACGCCAACCACGGGGTTTATCTTGTTCGGGACTGTTCAGTAAGGAATGGTTCCGGCCTTGTGTTGCAGGGGATGAAGGGAGTAGTCCTCGGTACGGTGATCTAGGCCCCGTACTGTGACAGGTGGTACCCCAGTGCCTAGTCATTGTTGGAAATCCATTTTCCCTACGAGTCTTGTACGAGTTTTGTTTGTATTACCCACTTCGGTGGCTAGTAGCTGGAATTTAATAGATGTAACAATTTCGGCTATTTTATAAGTATTTGTAAATAGACACTATTATAATATCAGAGGATTTTATATAAAAAGTGTTTTACCTATCGTAAGGTAAAAACCCGACATGTTTATTTGTGGCGTGGTCTTACGAGATGCTTTTGTTTACAAAGGATTTTGAAACTTTAATAATCAATTTGGATGCATTATTATCAGCTGGTATTCCAGACTGACTCGGGTATTATTTCGTTATAATGCTCGGGTCAGACCGAGTATTATTTGTACAGGATAGGATGCTTTGGAGCAGGAGAGGAGCTGGTGCCCGAGACATATTATCTATATATATATGTATATGTATAGTCTGCTGATGTGATTGTATGGTATGTCTGATTTGTAATTTGATGTATATGAAACTCTGATGATGTGATGTACAAAAAGGTTATAGATTTCATTTTGTGTAAAGTTCTATATTCATTATTATATTTTATTCCGCTGCGACTGTGAGATTCTGGTATTGTTTAGTTTCTTCTTCTTCTATCTCTTCTTCTTTAACCTTAATGGTTCGTATTTCTGTGCCACTTGAGTTAATAGAGGTAGAATAGTGTTGATTCAAGGGGTACGGATTTGCAGGCTGTTACACTTGGTATCAGAGCTTAGGTTGGCGACAACCTAGGCTTTGGTGGGGAAATTACTCATTAAACAGAGTCAATAGTACTCAATAATGAGTTGAGAGTAATAATAGATATGAGAGCGTACTTGTTAGTGCACATAAAAATTGTTTTTATACTGTGTTGACTTATCGGTTGAGTGTTTATGAATTCTGGTCGGTACGGGAAGTACAACCGTATCGATAGGGGTTTCTAAACTCTTGAACAAGATAAACCGACATAGAATTCTTTTTAAAGGTGGGTAAATGAAATAATTTTACCCAAAATTATATTTTGATATAAAAGAAATAATTTTCTGAAATTATTATATATATTTGGATGATTGGTTGTTAATGTCTAAATCAAATAAGAATATAAAATTTAATCTGAAATGTGAAATAGTTATAGTGAAAATAAAATTCTACAAATATAAATGATATAAAAGGAAGAATAACTAAATTTGAGTTGAACCAGGATTTAAATCTCGGAAGTTTGGAAAGGATTTTAAATAAAATAAAAATAAAGGTTTGGAAATTTAAAATCCTGGGAAAGTTTGAAATGTTTGTTGGGATTTGAAGGTGTTTGAAGGCAATGATTGGAATATTGTTTTGGGAAATATTTTTAAATGGAAACTGTTTTGAAATGAATTTAGAAAAGTAAGAAGCATTGAACTCACTTCAGTCGCTGGAAAATAATCCTGATGATGCTGGCCATATCATTAGAATTCATTTTCGAGTTTCTAAAGTGATGGATTGCTTCCCTAATATTTGGTTGTGGTATTGTTTGGGGCTTGTTGGATATAACAAGTGTTTTGGGAAAATTCCAATGGTGAAATTGTTTTGATACAACTAAGTTTTTTAGAGATCTGGAAATTTGATTTGAATATCAAATGGGAATGTGTTGATTTTTGTTTCAAATTTGGTTTTGAAATAAAACCGGGTAAATTTAAATTCTGGAAAATTATATTTAAAAAAAATGTGTAAAATTAAAATAAATTAACTATTGAACTTATCAAGTGAAGTTGATATTAATAAGAAGGAAGAAATGAGAATTTTAATCTTCGAAAAAAAAAATTTAACTTGAGTAATTGGAAGTGAATAAAATATATTGAAATAAGTAGAAAATTTGAATATAACTTGGATAAGTTAAATAAATTGGACTTAGAATTAAATTGACTTGGGTTAAATTGAAATGTAAGATGACTTGAATTGTGAGTCATTGAGAAATGAGTTCTACCCATGAGCTATTAAGTGCTATACTTATAATCTGGAAGTGTGGATTTAAAATTTGCAAGGGATTAAGATTGAAAAATTATAACTTTGAAATTGTGATTATATGCTGTAAATGGATTCAAATGAGCAATATGAGCTTTGAAATAAATAAGTTGGAGAACTTATAAATTGAAAGTGAGATTATAATCACAAATGGAAGTAGTTGAATGGTATGGTGAATTCAAACTTAATCGCAAAAGAAATGTTAATTGAGATAAGGTAAAGTGAGATATAAAAGAAATGAATGAACTTAAATTAGAAAACAAGTTTTGAACTTGTATATGGAGAATTAAATTGGAGGATTTGAAATTGAATTAAATCTAAATGAATAAAAAAAAATTTAAATTGAATTAGATATAAAGTTGAAATGTAAATTGCTTATAATTACATAAAGAAATTCATATTCTTAAGTTATTGAATGCTATAATTTAAACTTGTGATTATAAAATGGAAATGAACTTCAATAAGAAATCTAAACTCTTGAATGGAAGTGAAATTGTAATTCATTAATGAAAAGAGTTGAATGGTGTGGCAAATTCAAAACTTAACCATAAAAGAAATGTAAAGTGTAATAAAGCGGTGAGGATAAAAATGTGGATGTTTTTAAGTTAGCAAATAAGTCTTGAACTTATGTGTGGGAAAAATGAAATCTGTTTTGATAATGAAATTGAAATTAAATTCCAGTTGTGTAATGAATAATATTCAATGGAGTTCAATCCTTATATGAGTGGTAAAAGAAGTGGGATGAATTTAATTTGGCTAAGCAAATTTTTAAGTAAACTTGGAAGAAATTTGGATAAGAACCAAATTGAAAGGAAATATAATTTGGTTGAAATGATGCTAAATGAAGTAAGTGTCTACTCAATTAAATCCAAATGATTGTTTGGAAATGAACTCTGTGTAGGCTAAATTAAATGGAATTTGTATTAGCAGGAATAGAATTTTGATAGTTTGATCAAAATTTGGAAAGTAAATAAAAATCCTGATTTGGATTGGGATTTAATTTGTGGTAATAAATATTGAAAGTGTGAATGGAAAATGAAATTAGATTAATGGTGATAGTTGAATTGTAAATAAATTCAACGGAAGGAAATAATTTGAAGCGGGTTCTTTGCTAATAAAATAAATCTAAAATGGATTGAATAAATAAGCAAAGTGCATTAAAATTTGTAAACGGATTAGAATTGATTTGGATGAGAATCAAATGAAAATAAAATTTGATTTATAAGAAGATAATGGAAATATTGTAAAAGAATTTAAGCAAATTGAATAATAATTGTGATTAAGCTTTTTAATGTTGTCTTGAATAAGATTTGTTTGGGAAATAAAGTTGAATTGCAAGTGGAATGGTACTAATTAATTATAGTGATTAAGTAAGGATGTCTGGGTTGTAAATAAATCCAGGATGGAATGATAAAAGAAAACTTAAGTTGAATAATGGATTTGAAATATTAAATTCAAGACTTGGTTTTAAAATAATAATTAGAAGAATAATAAATGATAAAAACAAACTTAAGATAAATAATAAATTTGAAAGTGTGAATAAGAATGTGATTTAAAAGTTGAAATGGATGTTTCAGAATAGAGTAAAATTAATATAAATTAAACTAGAATGAATTGTAAATGGTTCTAAGCTTACGTGGTGATTATTTGCTTGAAGAAGCATTTGAAATTGAGTCTTAAATAAAGTGTACTGAATTGGAATCTAGTTGTGATTTCGTATGTAGATGCATGTAAATTAAAAAGAAATGTAAATGCTTCAAAATTTGAAGTAAGAATTTGGTTTGTGAATCAACTTGATATTGAAATGATATAGTAAGATGTTAGTGAAGCACATGTTAACCATATGTTAAATAACAATGAATTGGTTGAAATAAATATGAATTGTATATAGTGGACTTGAGTATAAACCATTCAAGTGAAATAAAAATGAAGTTGGACTTGAATAGGTAATTTGAAAGGTGATTTAAATCTTTGAATTGTTGGTAAATATGGCTAATATTGTTAAATGATGAAGTTTGTTTGGTTTGGCTAGGCAATGGATATGTTCGACTTACATTTACATTGGAAATGTTATTAAAATGTTCATATCTTTGAAACCTGATGAGTTTGTTGAGTTAGTGCAGGAATGCGAGGCGTTCGGGAGGTTTGGAGCGCGTATATGCATTATATATTAGCTACTTGCTATTAAAATTTGCTAAAAAGGTACGCCTACGCTAATAAAATTGGGAAATGATATATTTGGTGTGATATATTTTGGTTTCCGACCGTGTGGGTCGATGTATATATATTTCTTTGTATCGCGATATCGCGAAAGCTCCTCCGTACAGGGGAGACTCTGCCGAAATTTTCCAGAAATTTTGGGAGTTAGAATATTTTTGGGTTTTGGGAAAAGTTAAGTAACTTGGGAAGTTATAAGTTAAAATTAAAGCTTTAGAGTTGATAAAGCAAATAGGTTTAAAATTGAGCTAAAGGTTTTGAAAAGTGTATATAAGTTGTAACTAGAGAAGTTTGGGTTAAGTTATGAGTATATGAACATTCTTTCTACCTTAGCAAATTTCGGGGACGAAATTTTTTTTTTAGGGGGAAGGAATGTAACGACCCGGAATTTTGGGTCGCCAGATTTGAACATTTAATTCATTTTAAATGTTGAATATGGATTTTAATTTGAAATTTTAAATAAAAGAATTTGGTTAAATTAATAAACTTTGTTTGAATTTCATGTATGGCAATTAAATTGAAATTGGAATAATAACAATTTAATATTAGGATTGGGTTAAATGGGTAGTTCGGAGTGTGAATAGATATGGAAATGAGTTTAAAATTTATTTTAAGACTACTTGGTCATTAAATAGTGTGGTTGGAATTTTAGAAGAATTTTAAAGTTGATAAATTAATATTTGGAATTTTATATCAATTTAAAATGAATTTAATATTATTAAATATTGCAATTAATTCGATTTAAGTCCAGAATGAGCCAGAATGATTTCTAATGTGATTATAAATTCAATATGAATTATTGTTAAGTTAATAAAATTTTAAAAGTGGGAATTTTAAGCGTTTTCGATAATTTCGGAAATCGCTTGATGTAATAGACGAGTTAAAATAGCCTTCCGGGGCACAGTCTCGGAATTCAACGAAACCAGTTCCATTGGATCCGTAATAGTTAGTTATTACCGGATTTCAATTTTCGTAGCAATCGGAGTTGTCGTTTGACCTCGGCGGCTCGAAACGCATCGAAAATCGTTTTAATCGATTTAATTTTAAATTGAACGTTTAATTCCGTAACTCGCACATACGATCAAACTAGCTTACGAAACCTGTTCCATTGTGTCCGGAACGTGGAAAAACCCTAGGAACGCCTGTTGGTGCGTGAGAATTGGAGGTCGTTTGCATAAACGATTAAATTGGGGATTTTATTAATAAAATAATATTAAATTTATTTTAAATATACATTTATATCTTTAAAACCCTAGCTGTTTCGTGAGCCGCCGTCTTCATTCAGTTAATGGCCGAAATGCTTTTGCCTTCCCCTTCAATTTTCTCTCCGTCCACTCAATTTTATCGAAATATTTCTACATGAAAGATGGAGAGCACTTCGATGTCTACACATCCAATGGTGGCGATCTATTTTCGTTGAGGGGGTAGGTGGCTACGACGGTTCGAACGTCGTTCGTTCGTGCTCGTGATTCGAGCTTTGGGCTGCACCGAGTTTGAAGCTTTTTGGGCCGTGGGTTCGCGTCGCATAGAGCCTCGTCGTGGACTAAGTTGATCGATGTATAAGGGTCTGTGGTGGCTGCGTTTGGAAACCCTAGCATGCGGTCGATGGGTTTGTTTTTGCCTGGAAGTAGAGAAGTGACGAGAGTGGAGAGGAAGAACGTGCGGCTCTATGTTATTGGTAACAGTAAATTAAAATTAAAAAGAAAATTTGTTTTAAATCTTGTTCGAATTTTAAAAATTCATAACTATTGCATACGATATCAGATTGAGGCGAATCTGGAAGCGTTGGAATCGCAGAAACGAGTGCTACGCGATGGTACAGATCCGGAGTCATTCCGGAAAAGTAGAAATTTGGGTTAAATCGGACACCGTCCGGTTTAATTTAAATTTCGAACGCTCGCCGAAACTCAAGGTGAGTTTAACTCACTCACATCTGGTTATTGGCTGATTTAAATAATAAATATTTAAATATCTGTGTGATTGGTTACATATTATTGTTATTATCAGTCTGGATTGATAATTATATATGTGATGTGCTAATATTTGTGGATGCAGGGAAAACAGGTTGGAGGGATCCAACTGGATTCCTCACCATGTAGTAATATTTTTATAGTTGATGATGATGCCTGTTTATATATTGTGATTGATAAATTTGAAGTTTAAGTGCATTGTGATATTGTGAGATAAACTTCAAAACCAGAATGTTAATTGTAAGGAATTTGGAGTTTAATTATAAAGAAATTAAATTGGGTTTCAAATGTAATTAAGAAATTAATAAATAAGGAATTTAGAAGAATATAAAAATTAGAATCTGTTGGATGGAAAACTGAAATAAAATTGTATTGGAATATTGCTGAATAAATTATAAATCCGTAATTTAATTATAAATGGATAAATTGAATTTTTGAGAAATAAAAGATATTGTTAATTAATGAATTTAAAAGAATTAAAATTTGAAATCTATTTGGAATGAAAAATTGAAAATTGATAAAATCAGGAATGATAAATAAGAGAAACGTTATCAGTTGATAAATGTGAAAGTAAATTTATGTTACTAAAATATAAACCTGAATTGGAATAAATTGACAGAATTCACAAGAAGGATTACGGGAGTGTATAAGTGTGAATGAGAGATTCCCTGGGGAAAATCAAGTTCGAGTTTAAACTGATTTTTATAAAAAGAAAGTTTTAAAAACTTAAACTTGTTTAAAGAGTGTTTTGGAAATTATTATTTTAACATAATTCTTAATAAATTAGTAATAGTAAACTTTTAAAATACCTTAATAATTATTTTTACAAATGGATTTACTTAAAGGCTAGTTTTTGAATAAAGTTGTTTGAAATTATTAATTTCTTTTAAAACTCTATTTTAAAATATAGTATAAATAAAACCTTATTTTAAATCAAGTTATATCTTATAAAATAGTTTTACTTCGAATATTTTGAAATTATATTTTGAGAAAGTAACCAGTAGTAAGTTTATATATTTGAAAGTATATTTAAGAATAAAATATTTAAAGTGATTTAATTCTAAATTGTTTTTAACTTGGTTATTTCCAATGGGAATATATGGTAAAGGATTTACCTTGTAAGGAAAGAGTTTTGGAAATTGTTTTCAAATGATTTTTTTTGAAACTTTGGAAATATATCTTGTAAAGATAGTGAAACAAATAAATAATATGGAATATTATTTATTTGTGTGATGGATGCTTATGGATGTTTATGAATATAAATTGATAGTTAAATCACCGACTATCAATATTGGACAATGCGTGATCGTTTCGAAGAGACCGGGATCGAGATTTATTTCTCGAAAAACCACTTCGATCCGATTTGTACGTTTCGTGCGAAAAACGTGTTCGGAGTCGAAGATGGAGCAGTGAAGTGCAAGGGCTAGTCGCTACTAATCCGGAGGATATTTCCAAAATGGATGTAGTAGGAATAGTGCCTTCGGTTCCGTTCGAACCCGGGACGGACTTGTATGGATGAATGCTTGCGACACATCATCAGGTGGACGATGGGCATTCTAAGTGAAAACGTTCTAAAGGTAACGCTTAGCCTCAAGCCTCATCAACCGGGAATGACTGAAAATCAGGGGATATGCAGCAAGGTTAGGTGGGTCATGCCCAAGCAGGACAAGATATTTCCCCTGTCTAGATGTCCCTTATATATTTTCGGCTTAGTGGGTGGTTGGTCGCGCCAACCACGGGGTTTATCTTGTTCGGGACTGTTCAGTAAGGAATGGTTCCGGCCTTGTGTTGCAGGGGATGAAGGGAGTAGTCCTCGGTACGGTGATCTAGGCCCCGTACTGTGACAGGTGGTACCCCAGTGCCTAGTCATTGTTGGAAATCCATTTTCCCTACGAGTCTTGTACGAGTTTTGTTTGTATTACCCACTTCGGTGGCTAGTAGCTGGAATTTAATAGATGTAACAATTTCGGCTATTTTATAAGTATTTGTAAATAGACACTATTATAATATCAGAGGATTTTATATAAAAAGTGTTTTAGCTATCGTAAGGAAAAAACCCGACATGTTTATTTGTGGCGTGGTCTTACGAGATGCTTTTGTTTACAAAGGATTTTGAAACTTTAATAATCAATTTGGATGCATTATTATCAGCTGGTATTCCAGACTGACTCGGGTATTATTTCGTTATAATGCTCGGGTCAGACCGAGTATTATTTGTACAGGATAGGATGCTTTGGAGTAGGAGAGGAGCTGGAGCCCGAGACGTATTATCTATATATATGTATATGTATAGTCCGCTGCTGTGATTGTATGGTATGTCTGATTTGTAATTTGATGTATATGAAACTCTGATGATGTGATGTACAAAAGGGTTATGGATTTCATTTTGTGTAAAGTTCTATATTCATTATTATATTTTATTCCGCTGCGACTGTGAGATTCTGATATTGTTTAGTTTCTTCTTCTTCTATCTCTTCTTCTTTAACCTTAATGGTTCGTATTTCTGTGCCACTTGAGTTAATAGAGGTAGAATAGTGTTGATTCAAGGGGTACGGATTTGCGGGCTGTTACAGATTATATGTATATTAAAGTCTTCTTCTTGTAAATATCATTTGGACATCATATATTACTCGTTACGATGATCATGTTCTGTCTTTTATTTTCTTTCACCTCAGCAATATGTCTTTCAATCACTAGGATGCTCGACACGTGAATACTATAGATGCTTTAGTGCCGACTTTTGAGGGTTGAAAATGGCGAACCGTCACACATTCCCCATCATGATATATTCAAATTTATTTATATTGAGAAGATGAAGGATTCCTGTATCTTTTATTAAACTTATAGGTAGCCTATCCTTCTTTATATGTTGGTGATTATTCTTTTATTATTGAGATTGAGAGATATATTCGAGCAATGCTGAAAGTTAGCTTGATTGAACTTAGTGATATCTCACTATAGATGATTTCTTGATTTTGTTGATGTTGATTTTGAATATGGTTGATTCAAACCTTTGATGCTATTTCACTAATTTGTTGCTTGACTTGTTTTATATAGGCGATGACATCCTTTTGCATGCTTTGGTTGATTTCTTCAATATTGTAGATGTATTGTGTGACGCCCCACCTTAAGACTCACATTAACAAAGGAAATTACTAGGTAATATTGTCTGCTAATGCGGAGAACAAGGCTGGTTAGGTGGGACCATCTATAGTCTTGTCTTAGATATCTATTGAGTATGTTGATTAGTGCTCTATATTTCTTTTCCAACTCAAGTGGATCAACATATCCAATAAATGCTTAATACAAAACTATAGGTGGCTATAGGATCTATCAGAATAAAATACAACAACTTAATGCATAACACATCACAGAACAGCAAACAGATAAATATATATATATATATACTGCTACATCCCAATACAATACAAATAATACATCACAAGTGGTATGACGACCATAATATACATACCAGCCAAAACAAAAAATACATATCAGAGTCATAAAAAAAGACTATAAAACTACAAAAAGAGATAAGTTGTAACGACCCGGATTTTTGACGTCTGTTAATTGGGTGATTAACTGATTTAAATTATTGGGATATTAATTTTGAATGGTCGAATAAATAAATTTTCTGATGTTAAAAATACTTGGACCTATATATTGATGAAAAAAATATTCAATTTTAAAGTTTTAAATTCTTGGATATGATAAATATTTTAGAAATGTGTATGTAAACTCCACTATTTAAACTAAGACAAGATATCCATGAATATATGTAGATAAATATGTACAAGCTTTATGATGTTGATAATATATATGAGTGTGTATATATATATATATATATATATATACATATATGTATATATGCCCTTATGATGTAAAATATAGGAAAATTTGTATAAATATGAATATACATATATATAATATCAAAATATTCATAAGAAATGTATATGAGAATATGTATAAGTGAATGTATGTATATGATGACAAACATAATTAAAAAAATATATATGTATGTCATGTAAAATAGTGCATATATATAAATATGTACATGAAAAAGCCTCATGATGGAAAATAATATATATATATATATATATATATATATATATATATATATATATATATATATGAAAGCTTTATGATAATTAAAAGTATATAAGCATATAGAAGTATATATGTGCCTTATAAAGTAATGTATTTAGAAATTTGCTTAAATGTATACACACATATGTGTGTTATGACAAGACCTACATACGTGTATGTATATGTGTATATATATAATAGTGAATATGAAGAATGTAATTACATGTGCAAACATATGTAAACATATCCATAAGGAAGCACAAAATTAAGATCATGGAAGCACAAACGAATATGTGTATGTGTCGATTCTTATTAATGTACACGTAAATATGCTAGGAGACATCATCATGGCAGACTTAAGATCAAGCTCACAATATACCAAGTCATGCATACAATAGGTCACACCTAAATCAAATCAAGTCATATACAATTTAACCTTTCATAATAAATCAAATCAATATAAAAAGAAAGATAACAAAATAAAAATGTAAGCCTGTAAACAAAATCTGCAGCCACCCTATATATACTGGAATCTTTCTTTTATATATACGCACGCATACCACTGACTTGTTGCCTTCATATATACATCATGGTTCGCTCAAAAAAAACAAAGTGAAGCTAGAGGGAAGATTAAGCAAGTAGCAGTTCATCTCTTGAGTAAAACGTATTGCACATATTTGCAAGCACAGATTTTTACGTTAGGACGCTTTTGGAGTTCAGGAGATCAGTTGGAAGGCAGAGATGTATTGCACGTATGTGACTATATTCCACTGTGTATTGTAGGCTATATAGACAGTAGTTAAGGACAAGTTATTATAACTGTCCAGATTTGTGTACTCTGATAACTTGTATGTATATTAACAGTTTGCAGCTTTTTTGTAAAAAAAAATGTTGTTATTATATATATATTTTGTTCCACTGTGATTGTGAGATTTTGTGCTGTTGTTATCTGTTTCTTATTTTACCACTTTTTCTTAAAACCCTAATAGCCTAGTATTTCTGGCACTCGATTTCTCGGCACTCTATACAGTGGACGTATTAGTGTCGAATTTCGAGGGTCGAAAATCGCCTGGTCGTTACACGTGGTATCAGCGCCGAAGGTTAAGCGAGAGCCTTGGCTCTGGTGGGGATTACTCATTAGATATAGGGTCAGTAGTACCCTAGAATGAGTTGAGTGTAGTTTATATGAGGGCGTGCTTGTTATTTTCATATATAATGATTTTAAAAATGATTTTTAAATAATTTTTATATAAAATTTTATTTTGATATAAAAGAAATAATTTTTGTAGATTATTATAGTATATTAAGTTGATTGGTTGTTATTGAAAATAAATAAGATTACAAAATTTAAGTGGTAATATATATAACCAAATAGAAATTTGGGGTAAGAATAAATTATGCAAATGAGTTTATCCTGATTTCATTTTTTCTCAGAAAATTATGATGGAATATATTATGTGTTTGACTACTAGATATAACAATAATATTATCATAAATTTTTTATTGTGTCTTAATAAAAGGATATTTATTACGAAATAAACAATGATGAATAAGCGTGAAATGTTTTAGGGAAGTAAAATTATGTGAGCATGATCATAAATTAAAAATGGATCTTAAGTGTTAAGTTTTGAATCTAGTCTCAGAAATTTTAAAAACTTTTTCAAAGTGTTGAAGGAAATAATAAATAATATTATTTAGAATATTTTTGAATATAGAAATCTTTGTTTTAACAATAGTTGTTTGAAGGTGAATTTGTTTTGGATTAAAAACCAAGAATGGTTTAAAATTTAAAGATTGATTTGATATTTAAATGGGATAAATATGTATGTATATGTATGTATGCGTGTGTGTGTGTGTGTGTGTATATCTCTGTGTGTGTGTGATTTCAAGGTTGATTTTAAATAAATATTGATGTTTGAATTCTAGAATCCCCTTTAGAACAGTAAGTATAACCTAAAGAAAAATAAGTTTTGAACTTATAAGTAGGAAGTGATATTAACAAGAATTGGATTTGGGAGGTAAAACTTAAATTGAGTAAGGTTAAATGGATTGAATGAATTGGAAATTTACTCAAGGCAAGTTAAATAAGTTTTGAACTTACAATGTGAAGTTGAAAATTTCAAGGTGAAATTAAGATTTAACTTATGGAAGTTAAATGAATTGAAATTTGAGTGAAAAAGGGTATAGATTTGATAAGAGTTGCAAAAGAGGTTATGTATGAATGATTTCAAAACGATTTCGAAATAAAATAGGTTTCGAATTCTGGGACTGTGTGATGGATACTATTGATTTGTGTTTTAGATAATTTGGATGTTTATTTACTTTGATATATCCTGCTATCATCCTGTTTGTTATTTATAGTATATAACACTGTAAATTGGATTATTTTGAATATATTAAGGAGTGGATTGAAATGATATATATCCATTACTGAAATTAAATGGAAATAAATTGAATTTCGAAAATTGATTTGTTCTAAAAAGATCTGAACTCTCACTCGAACCTCGAAATTAGTTTAAGTAGAAGTAATTTAAATGAATATTTTAAATTTGGTCTCGGAATTGAACTATTTTAAAGATTTAGATTGTTAAATTAAATGTTAAGAGTTACTTTGGTTAAGTGATTAAATTGGTATTTTGAAAACTGAACCTGAATTTATATAAATCGAGATACTTTGAAAATTGAGGATTGAAATGAAAATTAATTCAAATTGGAATTGAATTGAATTGATTAGAGTCATAGTCAAAGTTTAATTAGTTGCAATCGAAATAGGAATTGATTTGAATATGAATGGGAATCGAATTTAATTCAAATTGGAATATGGATTGAATCAATTTAAATGGAAGTGGAAATTGAAAATTGATTTGGGTTGGAGACTGGGAATTGAATCAGTTTGACTTTGAAACTATTTCCAAACAAATTATTTAAATATAAACTGTTAGGAATCTATCTTCTTAAATATTTAGGTTATTTTGATCTCCCTAAGCTATTTACAATACAAACCATTTTTTTAAACTCAAACTATCTTATATCAACTATTTAACTATTTTAATCTATTCAAGCTATTTTTCTGAATTCAAACTCTATAACGATCCCGTTTTTGAGCAAAATTAAATTTAGTATTTAATACAAATTTTGGGTTTATTTGTAAATTAATTCCAAAATTTTCAAAAAATAAAATAAAGTAAGTGTTTATTTTGTATAATAAATAGATTGTAAATAGAATTTGAATTTGAAATTAAAAAATAAATACCTTATAAATTAATTGGGTTTAAAAAACTCTATATTTTAAAACTAATAGAAATTTGTTTTCTAATTATAATATAATATAATATAATATAATATAGTATATATGTATATATGGTTTGGAAGTTATATTTTGAATTTAATATAATGATTTCCAAAGGCTATTTAAAAGTTAAATTCTATATTTCAAAATGTATATAGATAAATATTTATTTATTTAAAAAAAATTATAATAGTTTTAGTATAAATTAAGATTTGATAAAAAAATTATATGCTTTTCTTTTAAATTTATGCAAATATAAATTTGGTTTGTATATGTATATAAAAATACATGAATAAAAATAAATGTATATAAAACTAAATTGAAATATATTTAAAAAAATTTATAATCATATTTAAACATTAAATGACAAGTGTAACCATTTTAAAATGTATTATGACATTTGTAAGATTCATATAACATTCATGAACAAGTGTTTCAACATGAATTACAAGTGTCTTTTGTTTCTTTATTTTTTTCAAAATAATAAATAAAATGTAAACAAGTTTATATATACCACTCTATATCCTTCCTTTCTCATTTTCCTTTTCATATTCAAACTAAAGAAAACAAAACCATAAAAGAAAAATCAGATTTGAAGCAAATTAAAGTAAGCAAAGATCAGAATTAAACACCTCTTTCAAATTCAAAGTTCAATTCAGTTTAAAAAAACAAGATCCAGTTCAAACAGCATCTTCAACCTAAGAGAACAAATGCAAGATCAACACAGTTGCAATTCAGATCAACTCAGCAGTCAAAAACAAATTCAATAAGATCATGATCAAATTATAGATCAAAACAAATCATTTCCAAATAAAAATCAAAGACTAGGCTTCTCTGTTTATAAAAACTGCGAGTAAACACTCTTTTCAAAACTAAATCCTGGTTTATACTTAAATGTATTTTTGAAGTAATGTTATAGATGTGTTTGTATGGATGAATGGATGAAGTTGCATATATATAAATAGGAAAGTGTTGAGTGTGCATGTCTGTACGTACCGGCTCTGTTCCAGTTACAGGTCTTAAAACAAGTTCTAAAATCAATCTCTCCTCCCCTAATCTTTTATAGGGTTTGGTATATAAACAAAACTTGTTTGTAATATAAAATATGAGTTCTAAAAATATTTTCAAGATGAATTTTGTAACATTCCCGTTTTTAAGCGAGATTTAAATTGGAAATTTAAATATAAATTTTGGATTAAACTGTGAATTAGTTTGAATTTTCCAAAGTAAATAAGATATGTGCTTATTTGTTTATATAAAAAGATTGTAATTTGAAATTTTGAATTTGATATAATTCCAAAATAAATAATATATGTTGCTTATATATATATATATATATATATATAAGTTGATTGTTAATTGAATTTTGAGTTTGAAACCCAAAAATAAATATTTTAGAAAATAAATTGAAATTAAATACTTTATATCTTAAGATTAATAAAAAATTATTTTGTAATTTTAATATGTATATACATATACACACATTGTGATTTGAAAGTGATATTTTGAATTTGATACAGATAAATTTTTCCAAAAGCTATTTAAAGAATTGAATTCAAATGTATATGTATTTATATATTAGTGTTTGATTAATCATTAAATTATATTCTTTAAAGATATAAACATATATATATAGTATAAATGGAAATACAAATAGAAAATTACATGAAATTATATTTAAAACATTAATATATAAATTAAGACATTTGTAGGATTTATAATAAAGAATATTAACATTTGTAAGCAATTTAAACAAAGAGATAAACAAGTGTAAACCATGTAGAAGAAAATATAACAAGTGTCGAAAATTATTTTTCCTTTTAATTTGAATTATATAGAAGTATATTTGAGAAGAAACCCAGGCTTCACTTCTTATCTTCTTTATTACTAAACAAAACCTGGAAAGATCAAAGTATTACAGTTCAAAAGCAAAATCATCTCAGAAATCAAACAAGTACAAACCTATAACAAAACTATAGATCAAAAGAAATCAAAATAAAATCAAAACTAAAAACAACATTAGTATTGAAGTTTTCAACCTCAAGCAGACCAGAAGCCATGAATCCAAATTAAACAAAGATCAGATTAAATTCAATTCAAATATATCAAGTTCAGGATCAATGCAAGCTAGCAGATCATCTCAAAACAAAATCAGGCAAATGCAAATCAAGCGCAAATCATCTCCTAGTTTTTCAAAATTTCCAGCCTTCTCTGTTTTGCAAACAGGTGAGCAAACTCACTTATATCTTCCTATATACTTTGATATAGTGGTTGATATTTGTAGTATGATATGGAATCTGCTTGTATGGTTGGGTGAATATGACTTCATGTTGGTAAATATATGTGTGCATGCCTATATATATAGAAAAAATTACCTCTGTCCTTACTTTACAGGTTTTGAAACCTGTTCAAAAATCAAAAACTCTTCTTCCAATTCTTTTTAGGCTTGGATGTTTACATAAAAAATGTTCAAATTAACAAGATGTAAATTTTAAAAATGGTTTCAAGTCGAAATGTTTGGTAACTATTTTGAAAATATGAAATAACAGTAAAATCTTTTCAAAACACGAAAATCAAATGTCTTAATTTCTTGTTTTGATTCTATAACTTGATTGGCATGTAAAAAATATGATTTTTGATGTAGATATCATAATTTTTAAAACTGATTATGATGGGAATTCGTGAGATGATTAGATTCGCTTAATTCGTCAATTCTAGGCGAATGACAAGGAGTTGGACATTGAGTATGAGTCTCGTGGTAGCTGGGTTGTTGGTGATCATTGAAAAAATAATGGGTGACTTCATAATACGCCATGCTGGCCGTGCGAAGTCAATTTAGGGTTTTGGTAGCAGGTTTTATGGATGATGTTGTTCGAATTAGTGTGACGCCGATGGTGGACCAGAGTGGACCGGTACATGGGGAAACGGAGCAGAGGGCATTGGCGATGATGTGGTCGGAGTTTCGAAACCTTTGGTGAACTGTGGAAACAATACGAGGAGTTTTTAGATGATCTGCTTTGTTCCAGTTTTGAATCTAGTTGTTCGATTTTGATTGATTGCGAGATCGATGGATTTGGGTGCTTGGGAGACTCAGGTGAGTCGTCGGCGATGTATTGGCAACGGCGAAGTTGATCGAAATAGTTCCAATCAACTGTACACATGCACAATGTATCAGTGTATCGTGTTTTGGTTTTGGGTTTGGGGAAGATGAAGTTGCTCGGGTTCGTACGTGTGTAGTTGAGTGTTTGACTCGAAGTCGATACGATGCGGGGTAACTCGGGGGTTGGCTTGGGGAAAACAAAGGGAAAGCTCGGGTCTGTTTAAATCAGATACCGGATTTTCAAATTTTAAAAGGAAACATGTTTTCGGGGTTTTAAATTTGAAAATAAATCATATAAAGGTTTAGAAATTTAAAAGTAAAACTTTGTACAGTTTTCAAAAAAAACAAGGAATATCCTAGTTCAAAAGTAAAAGGGAATCATAACAAGTTTTAAAATAATTATTTTAAATAAACTGAGTTAAAGTGCTTTAATTCTTTTTTTTTTAAAATGACTTCTTGAGTTTATTTAAAATAAATTTAAATGTTATATTTAAGTAGTTAAAAGATGGTGGTTTTTATTAAGAATTTTAAGTTTAAGCTTAACTAAGAAATTACTTTAAAAGAGAATGATGTTTTAAATTGTTATTTGACTTTAAAGTCTTAAGTTGATTTATGAATTAATGTAACTAATTAAAGAATTTATTAATTAAGTTTAATTTATTTATGTGATTAATTATAGGATAATTACTTTGTGTAATTATATCAAAGGAGAATTAATTAAGGTTAATTAATGTAAGTAATTAAGGGTAATTAATTACTTAAGATAATTACTTAATGAAAGTAACTAAGGATAATAAATTAATGATTTAAAGGTTGATTAATCAAGTGATTGAAGAATAATTAATTAAAGGATAATTAATTAATGTAATTAATCAATTAAGGTAATTAATTTGAGGATAATTAATTAAATAAAGGTTAATTAATTAATAAAAGTGATTAAGGGATGATTTATTAAGGGTTAATTAATTAATATAATTAATTAAGGATAATTAAATGATTAAAGGTTAATTATTGATTAAATTATTAATTAAGGTTGATTAAAGGATACTCAATCAAAATGGTTTGTAATTAATTAATGTTAATTAACCAAAGTTAGTAATTTATTCATAAGTAATTAATTTGATTTAGATTAATCAGATGACTAATTGATCTCACTTATGGATGTTTGGATTGTATGGAATGCTTTGAATTCTTTGATATCCCTGATGTACGATTTTTTGTGATATGAATTGTTTTGATTTGAGCCGTGATAAATGTAATTTATTTATCTGTGATGAACTTATATTATTTATTTGTGAATCTATGAATGAAGATAAGCGTTATAGGATTATACCGCTTATCGATATTGATATGCTTGGATTGTGATGATTGATGATATTGTATTGTTTGTGTAAAACCCCTGGACTACACCACACATACAAATATGATTTCACGAGGAAATCGGTTAAGTCACATATATTTTGAAATCTAAATATTATTTTGTTTAAAAGTTGAATTTTGAATCCAAATGGTTTTGGAATTGGAACTGGATTGAATATGAAAAGCTTTTGAAAAGGAAGTTTTGATGTTTGAAATTTAGTTAAATATAATATATCATGTTTAAGTTTTGAAATAATTTTGGAAAATATGGTTTGAAAGAGTTATACAAGTTATAATATATATATATATATATATTAAACCATTTTTAAGTATATTGAATAAATTATTTTGGAATTTTGAATTTAATTCAAATAGAACTTATTGATGATATGGCAGTTCACTAAATTTCTGGTGTATATTTTTAAAGGCTATAACTTGTGTATATTTAATAGGATTTTTTCGAAACAAAGAGTATTTATTTTCTAATAATAATAGCTTTTATATAACGAAAGAACTTCTGGTTTTTGTTGAAAAGATTTCAAGTTTGAAATGGAATTGTTCTGAAAGTTATGAATGAATCTTTATGAAAGATTGGTGAACTTTGTTTTCAAAGTGAAGTGAATCTTTTTGTTTAAGAGATTAAAAGTGGAAATTTGTTTAAACCATTCAAAAGAAAGGTTTTGGGCTTTAAGTTGTGACTTAACTAAGATCCCACTATATCCATATGCTTTTTATATAAGCGCTCATTATTCAGTTTAGCCAGGAGAGGACTTTGTGTCATATAACACATTCTGAATAATGATACGATGAAATGGATAGCACTTAAAGAGTGGTGGTGAAGACCAGGTATTTTCGAGAATGAAAGGATTATCTATTGAATGTCTCTGCACTAAGTCATGCTGGTATAGAGATCTCCATAGGTGATGGGGAGTCCGATCGGGATTGTGAATACTCGGATTGCAAGGGCTTCTTTGAAGTGCCTTCTGTTATCCCACTTTTTGGTCAAAGCTGTAATATCAACAAATTGGTAAGGAACGATGGATATCAGGGTTAGAAATCGGTTGTAATCAAGGCTGCAATCGATGGCGTCAAAATTTGGTTCAGCTCCTATCGGGACGAAATTGATTGGAGATGATGATAAGGACTAGAAGAGGCTATGTTTCAAGTTTCAGGTCAATCGGAGTTCGTATGGAGGAGATATGATCGATACAAGGTAGAAAGGACATATTGTTCGAATCCATCAAGGGGTCGAGGTGATGCTCATTTCGAATCCATCGGATTCGTATCCATCGGAATGGCATCTCTTTCAAACCGATCTATTTCGTATCCATCGGAAGGATACCTCCTCGGCCCTATTCATATCCATCAGGTTTCGTTTAGTTCGACTCCATCAGGTTCGTATCGATCGAAGTCATGGCATGGTGGTGGTTCGAATTAATACGTTTCGTATCGATGGCAGAAGAGTTTGGCACTTTTGAATCCATCAGGTAAAGGTTTGTTCGTGTCTGTCAGGTAAAATCACGTTCGTATCTATCAGGTAAGGATTTGTTTGTGTCCATCGTTGAGCTTTGTTTCGTACCTATCTGTTGGCCTTGCTTTCGTATCGACCAAGTCTCCTGCAAACGATGCGAGGAAGCAATCGATGCAAATGGTTGGGTGTCAACATTCTGGAGAGGACACGTACAAGTGAGGAGAGTGGGTACGAGCGCATCTTCAGGAAAGGAGCGGTCAAAGCGGAAAAGATTATGGATCGAGCTTTGGAAGTAGCGACACGTCATTGCACGCGCACGTGCCTCCATCGAATCGAAGGTGATGGATTCGAAACAATGGATTCGAACACGACAGGCAACGGACAACCCAAATTCGAATCGATCATATCTCCTACACCGATGATCCAAATGCAATGAAATTTTCACAGCAGCTTGCATACAAGGTAAGGAATGTTCCTGTCAAGTTTCAGCTCGATTGGATCATTTTTTGATGGATACAAAATCACTTCGTATCGATCACAGATCGAGTCGAAACTTGGTGGGGTCGGTCGTGTGGGCCCACTCACGTCCCAGAAGAAGTCTCCCGAAGTTTGAGCGCGATCTCAGCCTCCTACGCCTATAAATAGAGCCCTAGAGCCTACAGAAAAAGGACCTTTTTGGCTATTGGACGTCCAGACTCTGTCGGATTCATTTCTACACTTCAATACAAATGTTGTACTCGAAATTTTTCATTACTACTGCTGTAATCATTTGTAACCAGCAAGGATAATCAATAAAAGGATAAAACTTTGAAGTGGACGTAGGCCGGAGATAGCCGAACCACTATAAACCTTGTGTCTCTGTTCATTATTTATGAATTGCTGTTTGATATTTGTTGAGACCTGATATTTTTGCTCGAATATTACCGATTTGTGTACATACACTGGTGCTTTCAAGGTATTTGGGGTTTGTGACCAATTTTGGCGCAAACATTTTGGTGCTTTCACTGAGAAGGACTAGCACCTGCTACATCGGATTTGAAATTCGGATTTGAAGAGTTTAAGAGTTTTGATTTGAAGATAATGACTAGACAAAATAGTAGAAGGCAAAGGGCTGAGAGAAGCCAACAAGGGGGAAGCCAGGAAGCATCTTCCGGAGCTGGAGAGGGGCAAGCTTCCATCTACATCACCAGAGATGAAATGGAAGCTATAACAAATTCACTGCAAGAGAGGTTGTTAAAGAGTCAACAGGAAATGATGCAGACTTTCTTTAAGAAAATGAGAGCTGCAGGGATGCAGAACTTAGGAGCAGTTACAGCGGCTGCGGATGCGGGACAAGGGACTAGGGCAATGGAACCCAATGGAGGACAGGATACAGAGCCAGAAGGCAATCAACAAGGGCTTGGGGGCAGGCCCACAGGATCCAACACAGGAGGACCTTTGGAAGGAGCTCAACAGACCAGAGCTAACGTTGCTGCTAGTGAGCCACATGAGGAATATGTGCCGGAGTTCCCTTGGGGTCAACCCCTTACGGACAATACTGGATTAGTGGAAATCATCAGGAAAACTGTGCGAGGTGGTTTGACCAACAGAGAATTGGAAGGAGTGAACAGGAGTCCGTTCGCTCGGGAAATAAGGATGGCTCAGAATCCACCTAAGTTTAAGTTACTTAGCGTGGAGGTATATGACGGCAAGACAGACCCAACTGATCATTTGATGAGGTACACCAGACACATGGAGGTGCTGGGGGCATCGGAGGAAGTGATGGCGCGATGCTTTCCTTTGTACTTGACGGACTTAGCTGCAATGTGGTTTAGGCAGCTGGGAGAAGGATCTATCAAGACTTGGAGTGAATTGGTGGATAGGTTTTTGGGACAGTTTCGGGTTCATATCAAGAGGCCGAAGAATGTGATGACATTGACATCGGTAAAGCAAAGGATGGATGAATTGCTTCGAGCTTTCCTAACCCGATTCAGTGCAGCGGTTGCTTCGGTGGATCGGCCAGATCCACCGATGGTTTTGATTGCGGCGGTATCAGGAATCAGAGAGGATTCGGACTTTAAGGTATCTTTGGTACGAGATCCTCCATAGGATCTCGAGGAATTCTTTCACGAAACTGAAAGGTTCCTTCGGCAAGAAGATGCAAGTGCAGATTTAAAGTTGAAGGAGGTGAATGCAACTGAGGGTGGAGGACCATCCAGCAAAGGTTCGGATAAAGACAAAGGAAAAAGGAAGTTGGACGATGATTCTGGAAAATCTAGGAAGCGATGGAAGGATCCTGTAACGACCCGCCGCTCTGACCGCCTCTAGTCGGTAATTAAACCAACTCGAAACGTTCAAAATGACGGATTGTTAGTCAGTTTATAGAGTTTAAACAGAAACAGCCACAGAATCACAGAATAATCATAATATTATTCATAAATGAATTTTTCTTACATACATATATCAGAGTTTGTACAATGCATTAAATTTTTATACAGCGGAAACAATTTATTTTATTAAGTACAAGAAAAATTTTCTAGAAAAACTTTAGTGGAGTGCTTTCCCCAACTCTCTCTAACTTCGCGGCCTGAAAATCTTCAAGCTGTAAAAATACTCGGTCTGACCCGAGCGTTTATTGCAAAACACAAAAACACTCGAGTCAGGATTAATCTTTATTCAAGTAATTAAATTTGAAATGAACTGAATAAAATGGTAACAGAGATGACGAATCACATGAATCAATTTAGATCTATTATGGATTTTCACATTAACAACTTCAATTTAATTATTATTATTATTTTCGAAATCTATCAATCCTGTGTGGCTGCAGTGCACACATATATTTGTACACATGTGCACTGCCTCGCCAACACGTGTGCACAAACAACAAGAGCAAGTGTGCAAGTGCAAATCACAAAGACCACAAAGAAATGCTCAAGGCAAAACTAGTGCCAACTTGAACAAAAACATGCAGCAAACAAACATGCAGCAGCAAGCATGCCACATCAAACATGCAAAACAGATCATGTACAAGGGCAGTGAACCCTGTAAAATTTCAGTGAAACAGGTAACACAAGCTACAAATAAGCAAAGACCGTATGGTTAGTGCACAAGAACAAAGAACACAAGTACAGGCAGCAGTTTACAACAATGCAATCAACACAGCAGCTCAAAGACAGAGTATATGCAACGCATCAAACTCAGGTGGACATATCAAAATTTTGGAAATACAAAGTATTCAAATGAACACAGTAAGCTATATGATGATCTCAATATAGCAATGACAGAGTACATGCAAATGAAGATCACAAATGCAAGTGCAGAATCAATTTGGCACCAAACTGAACCCAACACCATAGGAACAAGATGAGACAGCAATAAATGAGGTTGCAAAGTCAAATTTTTAACAAAATGGCAAAGGTCAAGCTACTGACCAATCACACAAATGCACACAGGCACTGTTACTACATAATGCCAGCAAAAAGGAGGTGAAAGCACAAAAATTATGCAATGTGATGTGAACATTGTCCATCATACATATGAATCAATTTCATATGTACAACCAACACCCAACAATGCAACAGTGAACAACACCAGTAAAAAGGGTCACAAAGAAATGGTTCCAAAATGAAATGAACCAGAGAAATGCAACTTCAAGGCATGAATCCATAGTGAAACAGACCAAGTGACAACAATGCAGAGCTCCACCAGGCAAGATGATAACCCATATATATACATACAAGAATGCATATATATATATACATGCCAGAAATCAAGAAGACGATGTAACTTCAAATGAAAACATATGGGTCAGTGCAACATGTGCAACTCAGTGAATTAGAGGCAACAAAAAATCAGGCAACAGGAGCATATGGTGGTGCAGACTACAATTGATTGTAACAAAATAGACCAAATGCAACGGTGACCAACTTAAATGACAGCAATGCACAAATGCAAAGTGGAGTAAATGTCAACATGAAATGATCAAGGGTCAAAATAGAGACAAAGTCATGAGACTCAACATGTACATGTACTGATCAGTGAACCCAAAACTAACAGAGCCAACACAAAATGACAACAGCAGAAGTGATCAAAGCAAAGCACAAGTGTGCAGCATCAAGTAGGACATACGAGCACACAGCAAAGCATGGACAAAGTTCCAAGTAAGAAATTACTAACAAGCATCTTTTTCAACAGTTTAAAAACAAATTCAAATAGCATCTGTTCTTATCAATTTAAAAACAAAATTTATAGTATCAGTTTTCAACAGTAAAAAAAAAACAATCACAAATAGCCTCTGTTCTTATTAGTTAAAAAACAAATATCAAATAGCATTTGTTCTTATCAATTTAAAATTAAATTCCAAATAGTGTCTGTTCTCACCAATTTAAAATTAAAATCAATAGCATCTGCTCTTAACAGTTTAAAATTAAAATCAATAGCATCTGTTCTTAACAGTTTAAAATTAAAATCCATAGCATCTGTTCTTAACAATTTAAATTAACATTTAAGTAGCATCTGTTCTCAACAGTCTAGATTTTTAAAAACAAATTTTATAGCATCTGTTTTTAACAGTTTAAAATTAAATCCCAAATAGTGTCTGTTCTTAACAGTTTAAAAAAAACAAGGTTTAATTGCATCTGTCCTCAACAGTTTAAAATAAAAATCAATAGCATCTGTTCTCAACAGTTTAAAATCAAATTCAAAGAGCATCTGTTTTCAACAGTTTAAAATCAAATTCAAAGAGCATCTGTTTTTAACAGTTTAAATTGGATTGACCGAGAGCAAAGAGCAATTGATAGCAAACAACACTCAAAACATAGCATGCAACCAACATTCAATTCAACCAAATTTAAAAACTTGAATCTAAATTAATCGTGAGTAAAGAACTCACCTTTCACCGAAGCAAGGAGACGAACTCGTGCGAAAACCCTAATTTTGGTTGAAGGACGAAACCCTAGCTGTTGAAGAGGAACGGCGATTTTAGGCCGCCATTGTTTCTTTTCTTTTTTCTTTTTTTTTTCCGTAAGCTCTGAAATGATGAGGGAGGGGGTGCTTCGTGTTTTAAGGAGAAGGGATCGTGATTTTTGCAGAGTTGAAGGCGTGGGTTAAGGCATGTTTGAAGGCACGAATTTGGGCGTAAATAATGGCGTGTGTAGCTGATAGGTAAGGTAGTGCACATGTCTTATTATTTTATTTATTTTTTATTTATTTATTTATTTTATGTTTATTTTTATATTATATATTATTTTTTTCTTATTTCTTTATTTTCTTTCATTTTATGTTATATTATTTTTTTACATTTTTTTTTCATTATAAATTCAATTTGTTTTGTAAATTATTTTCTTAAATAAACTTATTGTAACATGTTGATTTTTCGTTGCCGAAAAAACCGAATAGTTAGGGTTTTTAAAAAAAGAATTTAGGAAAAGAAAAAGAGAGAAGAAGAGATAAGAAGATAGATAAATAGAAAAATAGGAAATAGAAAAAAAACAGAAAGAAAATAGAACATAGAACGGAACAGAAAACAACATCAGAATCTCACAATTCACAGCGGAACAACATATAATAATAAATGAATAATCTTTAAACAAAGAACTATATCAGTTATTACATTTTATACATTACATTTCATTACATCATATCATCAGAGTGTACAACAACAACAACAAATAGTGCAGCGGAAAAAGAAATACTATATACTAGTAATACGCCATGCCATCCAGCTTGCCTCCAGCAACTCCTGAATATCCAGAATATCCTGATATACCTAACTCTTAACTGCCCGTGTGGAAATTGGTGGGCACCCAGAGTTTAGGATGGAAAACAATAAACTCCGAGTCAGTCATGTGACTGGTGTGAGAACTCAAAACAGTTTATTTATCTTTAAAATCAAAATAGAGGAATATTTTTAAATCAATTCGCAATGCTTTTAAAAATGAGACTACCATAAGGCCTCCCGCACACACACACAATGCAAACGCAGAATCGGAGGAGATTTCTCCTTATGATAGTCAAAGATGCTTGATACGCATTTAAAATAACATTTGATATTATTACTAGTGCATAGTGTAGGAAAAATTCATTTTGAAAGTAGAATATAAATCTTAGCCAGCATAGACATTTCGAACTATGCCTACTATAGCTAACTATGTTCAATAGCAGGTTACCGCCACATTCCATAGCAGGTTATACAACTAAAACCGTACAAGTCTCGTATTGTTTCTTTGGATTTCCAACGAATGATCAGGCCAAGGAACTTCCCATTGCCACATGAGAATGCCTCTGGATGGACATCCCCGAGAACCAAACCGGATCTCTACCAACACAAGGCCGGGTTACCCCTAACTGAGTAACAACTGACCGAATATGCCATCCCCCGGTCCTTTGGGACCTTTCACCGAGCGCTCGTAATCAATTCACACAATCATAACAAAGTGTTTTCAACATGAGTAAGTATCTGGGCTCCATACCATGATACCACTCTTTTCCAGAAGGAAATGCACACATCCTAAAGGGCGCTACCCCTCATAACCTTGCCGCATCTTTCGTGTTTTGACCATTCACGGGGTGTGAGGCTCGACGAAGTCACGTCCACAAAAACATACTTTATACAAAAGCCATGCTTTGGGTCAACAAATGATCATAGAAATGATCATAAAGATAGACGATCAAATAAACGATCCTATCACAAATAATCAACACAATGATCATTTACAGCAACACTCAGCATGTCACATTACCAAATTGGGAATATATCGCTGATAACTTCAACTATATAACCTCTGAGCTCGTACGTCTCAAAGAAGGGTGTTAAGCTAAAAGAATAAATTCTCCGCCACCAACAGAAATATATTTGAATGAAATCGGCTTTATATCTCAATTTGTAATGTCAGACATACAATCCATACAAGTCTGTTCCGGGCTCGAACAAAACCGAAGGCACTTACAAAGAAGTCCTTGCAATCCGGATATTCACAATCCTGATCGGATTCACCATCACTTAGGGAGTTTCTATACCGGCGCGACTCGGTGCAGAAACAATCGATCGGTCATCCTATCGCTTTCGCAAATACCGGGTCTTCAACACCGATCTTCAATGCGATTCATAACGACGTATCACATATTCGGAATGGGTTATACGACCCCGTGGTCCTTTCCCGGTTAACCCGAATAGTGAGCGCTTATTCAAAAATAAGTGTGACATTCAAATTCAAACAAATCACATCAAATACCTATTCAAAGGGAAATATTGATAGTCGGTTATTGAACTATCAATGGATATGCACACATCACCAGTTTCCAAAAAAATTTCCAAATTATTTATTTCACAAAATATCTTTACAAGATATATAATTTCACACTTCAAAAATAAATCAATATTTACTTTTAAACAAATTCTCCTTTCCTTTATAAATTCCTTAGTGAATTTAAAATCCAAAATATCTATGAATATTCGATTTCAATTATTCATTTCAATTTTCCTTTTCAATTTATCTTCAAAAAGATAAATTCTCAAAATATTCACTTTATATTGGAAAACATTTCCATACTTATTTATTCATAAGTAATTCACAAATTTTATTTATTTTCAACACTTAGAAAATATTCAATATACTTAAATCGAGATTAAGTATATATTTCATTCTTTAAGGAAATCATTCTCTTAAACATATTTATTTGGGCCAAAACGAATGTTGCGTAAAACATCGTTACGACAACCCAAAATCACTAGTATAGGGATTCGAAATTAAAATAGATATATAAATCCCAATACTATTCAAAACATTTCCTTTCGGAAATCATTTACTATAACAACAGTGTTATAGTCCATTATTTCCTTCTATTTCTCGAAAACGTCTATTCCAACAATGAATGTTGGAATCTATGGTTTCGAATCTCAACACATTTTAAAACATCGTTAGATCGTTTTAAATTCTATTTCAAATATCACATTCACAACAATTTTTTAACATATTATTCACTATTCAAAAACGAGAAAATATACTACGTTAACAACTTTCATCACTTCTATTCATTTTATTTCAAAGGATTATTCACAGTCAAAAATGTGAATATAACTCCATTAATAGGTTTCAACAATTTACTTATCAAAATAAGTCGTTTGCGAATTTATAAAACAATGTTTATAAACTCCATTTCTATTTATTTTATAACAACTTCCTTTTATAAATTCTCTTTATTAACCTATTCAATTTATAACTCAATTATAAACTAAAGGTTCATATTATAAGTTAAATACTTATAAAACGATTATTTTACAAAATCGTTCCCTTGAACTTCATAATTATAAATATTATAACTTATAAGATTCAATTATTCATCCAAATATATTCTTTAATAATTTCACAAAATTATAAATCTTACTATTTATAAATTTCATTTATAACTTCACCATTTATAATTTTATAAATTCCATTCACTTATGCAATCCATTTTCACTTCATTCAAACACTTATAAAAACTCGTTTTATAATTTCAATATTTCAATTTATAAATATTCATTTATAAATTTCTTAATATAAATCAATTTATATTATCCTTTTAAAACGTTTTTAATCTCCTTTATTATTTCACCATTTTGATTCATAAAATAATTAAATTTTATAAATCCTATATTTAAACTTTTCACAATAAATTCTAAAATTCCGATTTAACTATTTTATAAAATCAATAGCATCATATTCTCAAAAATCAGTTTTTAACTATATTTCTCAAAAATCATAATTTTTATAACTTTAAAAATTATAACGTTTATTTATTTTAAATGGATCGATTCCAAACATATTTTATAAACGTTTTCTTTCAAAAATTTATCTTTAAAAATCATTTCAAAATTCCAAATTTGGTCCAATGATGCTACACACCAAATAGTCAATCACGACCACAACGATATCATATATCGATATGATAATCCATCAAATATCAAAATATCTGAAATCAAACAAATACTGTTGAGGAATCCAGTTGGATCCCTCCAACCTGTTTTCCTGCATCCACAAACATTAGCACAATACCAATTTCGCTCCAGTACGAAATTATCGCGGTATATGGGATTTAAAATATTATCCGCTTAATAACGGCGTAATAGGGTCTCATCCGCTAAACAAAAAATGCGGGAAATCAATAACTCCAATATATACATATGCCAATATATATATATTGCTATTATATATAATACCAATTTCACTGTTTATGAAATATTCGCGGTATATGTTTTTAATAAATAACATCCGCTTACTAACGGCGTATAATGTCTATTTTAACAATCAATAGATAACAATCATCATTCAAACATGCATTCAAATATTTTAAATCTAACTATTTAAAATAAAATCGAAACTGATTCGATTGAGTGAGAAGTTCTCACCTTGGTTTTAAATTCCGTTTTAGCGATTTATTTCGAATAAAATTAAACGGACGTTTAATTTTACCCAAAATTCTCACTACCTCCAAACGACTCCAATCCAATTCCATCGCGTAGTGCTCGTCGATACGATTCCAACGCAACTGGTTTCGCGCGTTTTCGACCTCGTATGAAAAAGATATTAATATTTGAAGTTTACACGATTTATATTTACAATTTACAACTAAATTCTAATTAATTTTAAACCTATGCAATCTGGGCCACAGGATTCATGACCATTGCATCATAGCCGTAGCTTGCTTCTTCCCATCTCCCTCCTTTTGCACGCAAACATCCCCTACAGGCCGCACAAACCCATGAATCACATAATGAGGGTTTAACTTTACAACTCCATCGCTCACAATACTTCATCACGTCGGCACCAAATCGAAGCCACCTGAAGGCTCCACCCTCGGCCAAGGTCCGGCCATGCGCGGCACCCCCCCTGCATAGAAATGCGTGCACGAACGCAATGGCTTTGAACTCCATTTGCCGCCGATTCCCTTCGAATTTCCCGATCATGACCGTTCAACTTGAAGCTCTCATCGAGCTCTATAACTTTCTAGTTGAAAGTTTTCAATATTAATGAACGGATTTGGAGATTTGAGAGGGGAAAGAAGATGAAATTTCGGCCATTCATGAATGAACTGGCGGCTACAACGTGAATTAGGGTTTTGTATATTATTATTTTTTTATTTAGAGTGAGGGCTATTTATAGAGAAAAAATCGAACACTATTCATCCGGAAATTCCGAACTCCGATTTACGCGCCGAAACTGACGTTCCTAGGGTTTACCCCACGTTCCGGACACAATGGAATAGCTTTCGGAAGCTAATTCGGACATCTGTGCGAGTTATGGCTAAAAACGTTCAATTTAAATTAAACCGATTTAAATCGATTTCTAGGCGTTTTAATTCGTACCGGACAAACGGTAAATCCAATCGACTTGAAATTTGAAATCTTACAATAATATCACATTACGGATCCGATGAAACTGGTTTCGTCGAAATCCGAGACTTTTTGAAAAATGGCTATTTTAACTCGCCAAATTAAAATTAAAAATAATTCGATGCGTTTCGAGCTGCCACGCTCAAACGATAACTCTGATTGACACGAAAATTGAAATCTGGTAATAACTAACTATTACGGATCCAATGGAACTAGTTTCGTTCAATTCTGAGACAGTTCAAAAATTGGCTATTTTCACTAGTCGATTAAATATTAAAATATTCAATTTTCACAATTAAACTTTTAATTCGATTTTAAAAGTTCTAAAATATCATTCTAACTCCAATATGATAAAATAAAATTTTACAAATCATTTTCAATCATATTTAACCCTATTTTCAATTATTTCCATAATTTAACATATTAAATTATCGATTAAATTATCCAATTAAATCCAATAATTCAAATAAAAATTTATTTGACTTATAAATTCACTTATTAATATTTAAAATTAATTAAATATTCAAATTTTAATTAATAAAAATTCTGGGTCGTTACACTTATAAACGTTTTGCAGTTCAACTATCAAACATAAATTTATATTAACGTGTTTCTCAATTTATTTTATTTTGATTAAAATTTTATTCCTTTTATTTAAGTTAAAGAAAAATGTTATTAAACTAACTATCAATTTATAAATTTATAAAGAAAAAATAATTCGTAAATCCAACTATTTTTTTTCTAAGTTATCAGTTCGAATTTCAATTACAAATTCAATATTCAATTTCAACTTCAAAGTTAAATTCAAATTCTATTCAACATTAAATAGATTAAATTCTAATATTTAATCGCCAATTTATTCTGATAAATTGAAATTCACCTCAAATCATCATTTAAATATTTAAAATAAATTAAATATTTACAAATTAAATTGTTCAAAATTCAGGACCGTTACAATCTCCCCTACTTAAAAGAATTTCGTCCCGAAATTATAAGTTAGGAAAAACGATTGCTAAAATCTCACCGATATTTATACCCTACACAATTTTACCAAGTTTCAAACTTATAAATAAATATAGGATTCATTCCATTTATTTTATCTCACTAGTTTTGTTCATCAATTTCTACAATCAAGACGCAAAAGTCATTTTACCAAATTTTTTTTTTTGACTTACAAAACTCAGATTTTTAAACTTGAAATCTTTCATGCTAAATATTTGCATATTACATCTTTTCCAAAGCTGTGTGCTTTGAAGATATTTTAAAGATCTTCTTCCTTAATTCATTAAGTTAGAATTATGTAATTCTAATTTCAGATTATTGATTTTCTATTTAAAGTTTGAAAGTACTTGATAACTCGAAGTTTAACAAGTCCACCGTCATTCTTACAGACATTAGGCATACGCTGGCCAGGCGCAAGACTAAAAATCTCCAAGTACTAAACATACTTGCTTCAACTCCCAGTGAAAATACTTTTTTAAAAATTATTTTAAAAATGGATATGGAAAGCACGTTCCCCCATGGATCACAGTTTACCCGGCGGTTATGCTACTATCTCAGTAGAATCGCTTGTAACCTTAGATTTCTCATCACTCCTGAATTTCGCCATGGTTGTCGCCTTAGATCGCGGTCCACACGGCGGTTACGCTACTATCTCAGTAGAATCGCTCGTGGTCTTAGGCATCACGCCCCTCGAATTTCGCTTCGGGTTTCCAGATCGCAGTTTACTCGGCGGTTGCGCCACTATCTCAGTGGAATCGCTTGTAACTGTAGGCATCACGCCCCACGAATTACGCCAGCATCAATTCACATAATCCCAAACACGATGATCCATCGTGGGGGATATCATATCAGTCCCAATGGACATTCCACTAATGGAATTCTACGTAGCTACGATTTCCAATGGACACTCCACCGAGTTCCAATCACCTTCACAAATAATAAATGGAAGGTACATTTCCATATCCTCAGTTTTTAGAAAACATATGTCATATACATATAGTACTTCATTTCACATTTCGTACTTATCATACCTATGTAAACTTACACAGGATTTTCATAATAATGACTTTCCAAACTGATAGTTTTCGATTATATTCACATATATAAGTTACGAAAACTCAATTCACATTCACAACAAATAGAGGATTCCAAATTTTTCATCACGTTTAAAATTTTCCTCTAAATCGATTTGAAAATTTAAGGTTATCTCAAACCTAATTCACATTCACAATCCAATTTATTATCGACTTCACATTCGATTTGGATTTCACGTTACATTGTCAATTCTCAACACATAATTGATGTCTATCGATATATAACCTCTAAGCTCGTACGTCTCAGAGAAGGGTGTTAAGCTAAAAGAATAAATTCTCCACCACCACAGATATATATTTAATAGAGATCAAATGCTATGTCATCAATTCACAATGTTAGACATACAATCCCAATCGACTATCCAAATTCAAAGCTCAACTTATATTGTTTTTGGTGTCAAAGTTAAACTCAATTTAACTCAAGATTCAATCTTTTTGAAAAATATTCTAAGTTGAACTAATTGTTCACATTTCTCAAAATAATATCTTTACAAGATATATAATTTTCATACTTAGCCATTTGAAACCAATTTCAAATATTCATTTTTCAATTTATCTTCAAAAGATAATATTTCAAACCTTTCATTTCATATTGGAAAACATTTCCATACTTATTAAATAATAAGTAATTCCCAAATTCTTTTATTTTCAACACTTTGAAAATATTCGATATACTTGAATTAAAATTAAGTATATATTTCACTCTTTAAGGAAATCATTCTTTTAAACACATTTATTTGAGTTAAAACGAATGTTGCGTAAAACATCGTTATGACAACTCAAAATCACTAGTATAGGGATTCGGATTTAAAATAGATATATAAATCCCAATACTATAAACATCATTTCCTTCCGGAAACCATTTACTATAGCAATAGTGTTATAGTCCACCATTTCCTTATTTTTCTCGAAAACGCCTATTTCAACAATGAATGTTGAAATCTATGTATTCGATACTTAATGCATTTTAAAACATCTTTAAAACTATTAACTTTTTCAACTTCACTTAATTCAAAGTTTGAATTCCTCATACTTTTCACAATATTAGTTTTAAACCGATTTCAAACTTTTCAATATTAAGTTTTTCACTTAACTTAATTTTCCGCACGTTTAAATTCAAATTCATCACTGAATTTATTAAACCTATAATGGATTATCATGTTGACAATTTCAAATTTAAAATTTAAATTCTATTCGAACTTTGCGTTTGCTTTCTATTTCAAAAATAATCAACTAGTTCTTTAGTAAATTATTCATCGAATTGGTTCCTTTAGATCTATATTTCCATATTAACTATTTTAGGCAATAGTTTTAAACTTGAAATATAAGCTTCATATCGAACTAGTTTGATTCATACAGTTAAATCAACAATTAAACTTCCTTCCATAATATCACTTCCCAAGATGCTATTTCATTAAAATATTTCTTCCGTACAAAATTTTACATAGCTTAATACTTTTAAAATACGTACACAGAAGATTGTGGATTACAAAAGACAGTATTACAAAATATATCGATTGGTTTTAAGATTCAGAAAAATTAAGGACTATCGACTTCTTGTCCGGTAGTATGCATCTTTGCCAAACTTTCATCTTCGGATGACACTATTTCATGTTGTGTTAAAGAAGAATTAACACATTCAAAATCCACATGTCCCCAATCCTTACAGTTATTGCAAAAATATGAGATGTTTCCCTCCTTATCAATCACCTTAGCACTTTTCGCTCTAGCTGGTCGGGCTATAGCTTGCTTTCCCTGTTGTCTTTCGGTGCAGTTTCTGGCTATATGTCCAGACTGACGACAATGGTAGCAGATTGTCAATCTATCGACGGGTAAATCGAGTACGCACTTTTTCCTTTTCACATTAGGGCAATGACTAAGAAAATGCCCTTTCTCCCGACATTTAAAACACACAATCTCAGGACGAGCGAACCGGTCATCCACATTCCTTTTCTTTCTCCTTACTCGGCACTTAATGGCATAATGTCCCTTTTTATGACATCGATAGCAAATAACCTCATCATATGGACCAGGTGCTTGCCTTTCACTGAATCTCCTTTCAATTTCCGCACGTCTCGCTTCTGCTTCTCTACGAGCAATTGCTCTTTGTTCACGGCGTGCTGCTTTTTGTGCTTCGGTTTTCGCCATTATAATTAACAAGGTGTTTTCGAAGTTTCCTATCAATATTTGAAATTTTTATTAGCAGAGGTTGGATTTATTCAATCATTCTCCCTAAAACATATTTGTTTATTCAATAATATATTCACTGTCCAAAATCGTGAATATGCTTTGTCAACCAACTTTTACTATCACAATATTCAACTTAAAGGATAATTCACTGTCCAAAATCACGAATATATCTCCTTTAATAACTTCTATTTTTCATTTATCAAATTCAATTGGTTTCGAATTTATAAACAATCTTCACAAATTCCATTTCTATTTATAAAACTTCAATTTATAAATCTTTTATTAATTCAATTCGATTCAATTTATATAACTCAGTTATATACCCAAAATCCATATTATAAGTTAAATACTTATAATCCATTCATTTACTAAATAATTCTTCACCACATTTGAAATCAATTTCTCAAAAGAATTTAAAATCAAATTCCCAAGTTATAATTCAATAATTCTCTTGGTTATAACCAAATTGAAATATCATTTTATTTCACATTTATTTTGTAGATATTCAAAATATTCGATTTAAACCAATTTCATTAATTCACTTCACTTATATTTTATTTTTCGTAAATCTCAATAATTCGATAATGAGTTTCCAAACGATTGAAACTCAAATCTAAGAAGACCTCACCGAAGAGAACTAACGCAAACTTAAATTTAGAGAGGGGAATTTTCAAAATAATTTTAATTTCCAAAATACCTTTCATTTTAAAGAAAACAATTTTATACTTCTTTAAATTTGAAAAGCACTTTCTTTAAAGTGGTTCTAGTAACTATTCATATTAAACATCATAAACTGAGCTTTGAGTAAACCAAAGCTCTGATACCACTTTTTGTAACGACCCGCCGCTCTGACCGCCTCTAGTCGGTAATTAAACCAACTCGAAACGTTCAAAATGACGGATTGTTAGTCAGTTTATAGAGTTTAAACAGAAACAGCCACAGAATCGCAGAATAATCATAATATTATTCATAAACGAATTTTTCTTACATACATATATCAGAGTTTGTACAATGCATTAAATTTTTATACAGCGGAAACAATTTATTTTATTAAGTACAAGAAAAATTTTCTAGAAAAACTTTAGTGGAGTGCTTTCCCCAACTCTCTCTAACTTCGCGGCCTGAAAATCTTCAAGCTGTAAAAATACTCGGTCTGACCCGAGCGTTTATTGCAAAACACAAAAACACTCGAGTCAGGATTAATCTTTATTCAAGTAATTAAATTTGAAATGAACTGAATAAAATGGTAACAGAGATGACGAATCACATGAATCAATTTAGATCTATTATGGATTTTCACATTAACAACTTCAATTTAATTATTATTATTATTTTCGAAATCTATCAATCCTGTGTGGCTGCAGTGCACACATATATTTGTACACATGTGCACTGCCTCGCCAACACGTGTGCACAAACAACAAGAGCAAGTGTGCAAGTGCAAATCACAAAGACCACAAAGAAATGCTCAAGGCAAAACTAGTGCCAACTTGAACAAAAACATGCAGCAAACAAACATGCAGCAGCAAGCATGCCACATCAAACATGCAAAACAGATCATGTACAAGGGCAGTGAACCCTGTAAAATTTCAGTGAAACAGGTAACACAAGCTACAAATAAGCAAAGACCGTATGGTCAGTGCACAGGAACAAAGAACACAAGTACAGGCAGCAGTGTACAACAATGCAATCAACACAGCAGCTCAAAGACAGAGTATATGCAACGCATCAAACTCAGGTGGACATATCAAAATTTTGGAAATACAAAGTTTTCAAATGAACACAGTAAGCTATATGATGATCTCAATATAGCAATGACAGAGTACATGCAAATGAAGATCACAAATGCAAGTGCAGAATCAATTTGGCACCAAACTGAACCCAACACCATAGGAACAAGATGAGACAGCAATAAATGAGGTTGCAAAGTCAAATTTTTAAAAAAATGGCAAAGGTCAAGCTACTGACCAATCACACAAATGCACACAGGCACTGTTACTACATAATGCCAGCAAAAAGGAGGTGAAAGCACAAAAATTATGCAATGTAATGTGAGCATTGTCCATCATACATATGAATCAATTTCATATGTACAACCAACACCCAACAATGCAACAGTGAACAACACCAGTAAAAAGGGTCACAAAGAAATGGTTCCAAAATGAAATGAACCAGAGAAATGCAACTTCAAGGCATGAATCCATAGTGAAACAGACCAAGTGACAACAATGCAGAGCTCCACCAGGCAAGATGATAACCCATATATATACATACAAGAATGCATATATATATATATACATGCCAGAAATCAAGAAGACGATGTAACTTCAAATGAAAACATATGGGTCAGTGCAACATGTGCAACTCAGTGAATTAGAGGCAACAAAAAATCAGGCAACAGGAGCATATGGTGGTGCAGACTACAATTGATTGTAACAAAATAGACCAAATGCAACGGTGACCAACTTAAATGACAGCAATGCACAAATGCAAAGTGGAGTAAATGTCAACATGAAATGATCAAGGGTCAAAATAGAGACAAAGTCATGAGACTCAACATGTACATGTACTGATCAGTGAACCCAAAACTAACAGAGCCAACACAAAATGACAACAGCAGAAATGATCAAAGCAAAGCACAAGTGTGCAGCATCAAGTAGGACATACGAGCACACAGCAAAGCATGGACAAAGTTCCAAGTAAGAAATTACTAACAAGCATCTTTTTCAACAGTTTAAAAACAAATTCAAATAGCATCTGTTCTTATCAATTTAAAAACAAAATTTATAGTATCAGTTTTCAACAGTAAAAAAAAAACAATCACAAATAGCCTCTGTTCTTATTAGTTAAAAAAAACAAATATCAAATAGCATTTGTTCTTATCAATTTAAAATTAAATTCCAAATAGTGTCTGTTCTCACCAATTTAAAATTAAAATCAATAGCATCTGCTCTTAACAGTTTAAAATTAAAATCAATAGCATCTGTTCTTAACAGTTTAAAATTAAAATCCATAGCATCTGTTCTTAACAATTTAAATTAACATTTAAGTAGCATCTGTTCTCAACAGTCTAGATTTTTAAAAACAAATTTTATAGCATCTGTTTTTAACAGTTTAAAATTAAATCCCAAATAGTGTCTGTTCTTAACAGTTTAAAAAAAACAACGTTTAATTGCATCTGTCCTCAACAGTTTAAAATAAAAATCAATAGCATCTGTTCTCAACAGTTTAAAATCAAATTCAAAGAGCATGTGTTTTCAACAGTTTAAAATCAAATTCAAAGAGCATATGTTTTTAACAGTTTTAAATTGGATTGACCGAGAGCAAAGACCAATAGATAGCAAACAACACTCAAAACATAGCATGCAACCAACATTCAATTCAACCAAATTTAAAAACTTGAATCTAAATTAATCGTGAGTAAAGAACTCACCTTTCACCGAAGCAAGGAGACGAACTCGTGCGAAAACCCTAATTTTGGTTGAAGGACGAAACCCTAGCAGTTGAAGAGGAACGGCGATTTTAGGCCGCCATTGTTTCTTTTTTATTTTTATTTTTTCCGTAAGCTCTGAAATGATGAGGGAGGGGTGCTTCGTGTTTTAAGGAGAAGGGATCGTGATTTTTGTAGAGGTGAAGGCGTGGGTTAAGGCATGTTTGAAGGCACGAATTTGGGCGTAAATAATGGCGTGTGTAGCTGATAGGTAAGGTAGTGTACATGTCTTATTATTTTATTTAATTTTTATTTATTTATTTATTTTATGTTTATTTTTATATTATATATATTATTTTTTTCTTATTTCTTTATTTTCTTTCATTTTATGTTATATTATTTTTTACATTTTTTTTTTCATTATAAATTCAATTTGTTTTGTAAATTATTTTCTTAAATAAACTTATAAACGTTTTGCAGTTCAACTATCAAACATAAATTTATATTAACGTGTTTCTCAATTTATTTTATTTTGATTAAAATTTTATTCCTTTTATTTAAGTTAAAGAAAAATGTTATTAAACAAACTATCAATTTATAAATTTATAAAGAAAAAATAATTCGTAAATCCAACTATTTTTTTTCTAAGTTATCAGTTCGAATTTCAATTACAAATTCAATATTCAATTTCAACTTCAAAGTTAAATTCAAATTCTATTCAACATTAAATAGATTAAATTCTAATATTTAATCGCCAATTTATTCTGATAATTTGAAATTCACGTCAAATCATCATTTAAATATTTAAAATAAATTAAATATTTACAAATTAAATTGTTCAAAATTCAGGACCGTTACAGATCCAAAGCTTTCCACATACACAGGATTGAATGAGACGTTGGAGCGGATATACTTGGATACTCGGAATCGCCTTCCCTACCGAAGGCCGGCTAGGAGAGAACCATCAGAATGGGAGAGGACATCAGGAAGGCACTGTCTCTTCCATGCTTTGGATGGACATGATACCAACAGCTCCAGGCACTTAAGGGATATAATCGAGGAGCATGTAACGAATGGACAGTTGCGACAATATGTCGGAACTCGAAATGCAGCGGTGGAACAGAAGCAACCACCATCTACCTCACACTGCGATGATGTGGGGCCCAGGAATGACGGTCGATTGATTATCCATTGACCAGGATAATATGAAATAAGTAACAAGCTACTGGAAAACGGCCAAGTCATTTACACATGTATGGGGACGGAGTGTAACGACCCAGAATTTTTATTAATTAAAATTTGAATATTTAATTAATTTTAAATATTTATAAGTGAATTTCTAAGTCAAATAAATTTTAATTTGAATTATTGGATTTAATTGGATTATTAAATCGATAATTTAATATGTTAAATTATGGAAATAATTAAAAATCGAGTTAAATATGATTGAAAATAATTTGTAAAATTTTATTTTATCATGTTGAAGTTAGAACGATATTTTAGAACTTTTAAAATCGAATTAAAAGTTAATTTGTGAAAATTGAATATTTTAATATTTAATAATCGACTGTAAAATAGCCAATTTTTGAACAGTCTCAGAATTGAACGAAACCAGTTCCATTGGATCCGTAATAGTTAGTTATTACCGGATTTCAATTTTCGTGTCAATCGGAGCTATCGTTTGATCGTGGCAGCTCGAAACGCATCGAATTATTTTTAATTTAAATTTGGCGAGTCAAAATAGCCATTTTTCAAAAAGTCTCGGAATTCGACGAAACCAGTTTCATCGGATCCGTAATGTGATATTATTGTAAGGTTTCAAATTTCAAGTCAATTGGATTTACCGTTTGTCCGGTACAAATTAAAACGCCTAGAAATCGACTTAAATCGGTTTAATTTAAATTGAACGTTTTCAGCCATAACTCGCACATACTTCCGAATTAGCTTCCGAAACCTATTCCATTGTGTCCGGAACGCGGGATAAACCCTAGGTACGCTGGTTACGGCGTCTAAATCGGAGTTCAGAATTTCCGGATGAATAGTGTCGTTCGAAATTCTATAAATAGGCACCCTCACTCAAGGAAAAAAAAAAGTTCCAAACCCTAATCTATTGCAGCCGGCCCTAAATTGGATGGCCAGAAACACACCAAACTTCTCCTTCAATTTTCTTCAAATCCACTAATTAATTCGAAATAGTTTCAACTAAGAAATTGTAGAGTGTAGTGAGAGCTTCATATCCAACGGCTATGATTGGATATGGTTGCATAGATCATCGGCGAATCCAACATGAACGTGCTACGTTCGCACGCGTTTTGAGGGGGCTGAGGACCACCGAGCTGCAGGCGGCTATGGGCGTGGGTGGAGCTAGGGGAGACGTGCGAGATGGAGTGTCCTGATCGTTGTCAGAGTCGATGATGGTGGTGCGGCATGAAAACCCTAAATCACGGCTATGGGTTCTCACGCAATTTGGTTCACCTGGAGAAGAAGCATCTCGCGCGTGTGGCCTGGGTTGGGAAGTGAGATCTACGGTCATGATTCAGTGAGTAAAGTTAAAAAGAAAATGGAAATAAATTTTATATATATATATATGTACAAACTTTAAACTGCTGTAATTTGTACGTACGAGGTCGGAAAATTACGATTCTTTTTGCGTTGGAATCGTATGGACGAGCACTACGCGATGGAGTTGGTTTGGAGTCGTTTGGAGTTAGTGAGAATTTCGGGTAAAATTAAACGCGCGTTTAATTTTATTCGAAATAAAAGCTAAAACGGAAATTAAAAACCAGGTGAGAATTTCTCACTCAATCGAATAGATTTCGATTTTATTTTAAATAGTTAGATTTAAAATATTTGAATGCATGTTTGAATGATGACTGTAAATTATTGATTGTTAAAATAGACATTATGCGCCGTTAGTAAGCGGATGTTATTTAATATAAACATATACCGCGAATATTTCATAAACAGTGAAATTGGTATTATATATAATATCAATATATATATATTGGCATATGTATATATTGCAGTTGTTGATTTCCCGCATTTTTTGTTTAGCGGATGAGACCCTATTACGCCGTTATTAAGCGGATAATATTTATTAAGAACATATACCGCGATAATTTCGTACTGGAGCGAAATTGGTATTGTGCTAATGTTTTTGGATGCAGGAAACAGGTTGGAGGGATCCAACTGGATTCCTCAACAGTATTATTTTATTTCAGATATTTTGATATTTGATGGATTATCATATCGATATATGATGGATCGTTAGTAGTCGTGATTGACTATTTGATGTGTAGCATCATTGGACCCAGATTTTGGGATTTTAAAATGATTTTAAAAGTGATTTTTGAGAATATACTATATTTTTGGAATTGATCCATTATAAATAAATAAACGTTATAATTTTTAAAGTTATAAAAATTATGGTTTTTGTGAAATATAGTTAAAAAGCTGATTTTTAGAAATACGATTAAAAGTCGATTTTTGAGAAATATGAACTAATGATTTTATAAAATAATTTAGATTGGATTTTTGAATATATGATAAAAGTTTAAATATAGGATTTATAAAATTTGATTATTTTATAAATCGAAATGATGAAATTATAAAGGAAATTAAAGACGTTTTAGAATAATAGTATAAACTGATTTATATTAAGAGATTTATAAATGGATATTTATAAATTGAAATATAGACATTATAAAACGAGTTTTTATAAGTGTTTGAAAGTAGTGAAAATGAATTTCATAATAGAATGAAATTTATAGAATTATAAACTGTGAAGTTATAAACGAAATTTATAAATAGTAAGATTTATAAATTTGGTGAAATTATTTGAAGAATAGATTTATTAAATAAATAAATCTTATAAGTTATAAGGTTTATAAATTGAAAGGTCTCTAAAAAGAACGATTTTGTAAAATAATCGTTTTATAAGCAATTGACTTATAATATGAACTTTTAGTTTATAATTGAGATATGAAATCAAATATGTTAATAAAGGAATTTATAAAAAAAGGAAGTTTTTATAGATAAATAGAAAAGGAATTTATAAACGTTGTTTTATAAATTCGCAAATGACTTATTTTGACAAGTTAATTGTTATAACTTAGAAATGGAGTTATATTCACATTTTTTTATAGTGAATAATCCTTTGAATTAAAATGAATAAAAGAATGAAATTGGTTAACGTAGTTTATTCACGTTTTTGAATAGTGAATAACACGTTAAAGAAATTGTTTAGAATGTGAATGTTTTAAATAGAATTAAAACGATCCAACGATGTTTTAAAAGTTATTGAGATTCGAAACCATAGATTTCAACATTTATTGTTGAAATAGATGTTTCGAGAAATAAAAGGAAATAGTGGACTATAACACTGTTGTTATAGTAAATGATTTCCGAAAGGAAATGTTTTGAATAGTATTGGGATGTATATATATCTATTTTAATTTCGAATCCCTATACTAGTGATTTTGGGACGTCGTAACGATGTTTTACGCAACATTCGTTTTGGCCCAAGTAAATATGTTTAAGTGAATAATTTCCTTAAAGAATGAATTATATACTTAATTCGATTTAAGTATATTGAATATTTTCTAAGTGTTGAAAATAAAAGGAACTTGTGAATTACTTATGAATAAATAAGTATGGAAATGTTTTCTATATGAAGTGAATAATTAGAATTTATCTTTTTCTGAAGATAAATTGAAATGGATTATTGAAATCGAATATGCATGGATATTTTGAAATATAAATTCATTATGGAATTTATGAATGAAAAGTGAAACTTGTTAAAAATAAATATTGATTTATTTTTGAAGTGTTGAAATTTAATATCTAGTGAAGATATTTTTGAAAAATAAATAATTTGGAAAATTATTTGGAATCTGGTGATGTATGCATATCAATTGATAGTTCAATAACCGACAATCAATATTTCCCTTTGATTGGGTATTTGATGTGATTGTTTGAATATGAATGCACACTTATTTTTGAATAAGCGCTCACTATTCGGGTTAACCGGGAAAGGACCATGGGGTCGTATAACCCATTCCGAATATGTGATACGTCGTTGTGAATTGCATTTGAAGATCGGTGTTGAAGACCGGTATTTGCGAGAGCGATAGGATGACCTATCGATTGTCTCTGCACTGGGTCGCACCTGGTATAGAGATTCCATAAGTGATGGGAAATCCGATCAGGATTGTGAATATCCGGATTGCAAGGGCTTCGTAAGAAGTGCCTTCGGTTTTGTTCGATCCCGGAACAGACTTGTATGGATTGTATGCCTGACATTACAATTTGAGATATAAAGCCGATTTCTTTCAAATATATTTCTGTTGGTGGCGGAGAATTTATTCTTTGCTTAACACCCTTCTTTGAGACGTACGAGCTCAAAGGTTATATAGTTGAAGTTATCAACGATATATCCCATTTTGGTAATGTGACATGCTGAGTGATGCTGAAATGATCATTGTGTTGATTATTGTGATAGGATCATTTATTTGATCGTCTATCTTAGTGATCATTGTGTTGATCATTTGTTGACCCAAAGCACGGCTTTTTGTACAAAGTGTGTTTTTGTGGACGTGACTTCGTCGAGCCTCACATCCCGGAAATGGTCAAAACAGGAAAGATGCGGCAAGGTTATTAGGGGTTGCTGTAGCTCCCCTTAGGGTATGTGCATTTCCTTCTGGAAAGGGGTGGTATCATGGTATGGAGCCCAGATACTTACTCATGTTGAAAACACTCTATTTATTATGGTGTGATGTTGGATATCGAGCGCTCGGTTGAAAAGGTCCTAAAGGACCGGGGAATGGCGTGCTCGTGTCAGTAGTTACCCAGTTAAGGGGTAACCCGGCCTTGTGTTGGCAGAGTTCCGGTTTGGTTCTCGGGGATGTCCATCCAGAGGCATTCTCATGTGGCAATGGGAAGTTCCTTGGCCTGACCATTTGTTGGAAATCCAAAGAAACAATACGTGACTTGTACGGTATTAGTTGTAGAACCTGCCATTTAATATGGTAGCTATTAGTAGGCATAATATAATGGTACCTATGCTGGCTAAGATTTATATTCTACTTTCGAAAGGATTTGTTCTACACTATGCACTAGTAATAATATCAAATGCTCTTTTTAAATGCGTATCAAGCATGTTTGACTATCATAAGGAGAAATCTTCTCCAAGTCTGCGTTTGCATTGTGTGTGTGGCAGGAGGTCTTATGGTAGTCTCATTTTTAAAAGCATTGCGAATTGAATTTAAAAATATTCCTCTTTTTGATTTTTAAAGTTAAATAAACTGTTTTGAGTTCTCACACCAGTCACATGACTGACTTGGAGTTTATTGTTTTCCTTCCTAAACTCTGGGTGCCCACCAATTTCCACACGGGCAGTCAAGAGTTAAGGTTTATCAGGATATTCTGGATATTCAGGAGTTGCTGGAGGCAAGCTGGATGGCATGGCGTATTACTAGTTTATATAGTATTTCTTTTTCCGCTGCACTGTTTGATGTTGTTGATGTTGTATACTCTGATGATATGATGTAATGAAATGTATGTAATGTAATAACTGATATAGTTCTTTATTTAAAGATTATTCATTTATTATTATATGTTGTTCCGCTGCGAATTGTGAGATTCTGTTGTTGTTCTGTTGTTCTTTCTTCCCGTTCTATTTTTAAAATTTTTCTATCTTCTATTTTTCAAATTCTCTGTTTTCTAAAAAAAATTATCTATTTTCTTTTCCCTCTATTTTTCTTTTTCTTTCTTCTTTTTCTCTCTTCTTTCTTTTCTTTTCTTTTTAAAACCCATAACTTCTCGGTTTTCGGCCTTCGATATTCGGCAGTCGATAAAGTGAGTGTCGATGTTGAATTTTCGAAGAACGAAAATCCGTTACTGTTACATTTGGTATCAGAGCTGATGGTTAAGCGACAACCATGGTTCTGTTGGGTATAATTCATTAGAGATAGAGTCAGCAGTACTCTAGAATGAGTTTGAGTGTAATAATAGCTATGAGTGCGTATTTGTTAGTGAATATAAAAATTGTTTTATATTGTGATGATTGGTTTGTTGAGTGGCATATGAACTTTCGTCAGCGTGGTCCGCAAGACTATGCCGAAGGGGTTTCTAAACACTTGAATAGAACAATTCGGCACAATATTGTTTTAAATTGGGTAAATGAAATAATTTTACCTTAAGTATATTTTTATATATAAAGGAATAATTTTTCAGAATTATTAAAGTATATATAAGTTGATTTGTTAGGTTGTTTGAATAATCTAAATAAAAGAATAATTGTATAAGCAAAAGAATTATAAGAATTGAATTATAATTAAAGTGTTTACAATTGTGAAATAAACTTATATATATAAGAAGTGATTTAAAGTTAAATGGAATATAACTTAAGAGATATTGAATTAAGTTGATTTTGGTATCGAAGTAAATAATCAAGTGGATTAAATAAATATGAACTTAAGTTATGTGAATGAAATTCAACTTTAGAAATTGAATGAATTGAATGTTAATCAATTAAATGTAAATTTAAGTTGATATAAAATAATGAATATAAGTGTTGATTCATTTAAAATCTAATGTTATTAGAAGTTGAATAAAAATTGAATGAAAATCAATTAAAATTTAAACCGAATTGAATGTATGAATATAAGCAAAGGAATTTGGTTGGAATTAATATACTTCGGTTGTTATTTGATTGTTGATTGATTGTATAAAATCCATTAAGTGTTAATGAAATTGAATTAGTGAAATTTAAAGCTATGAAATTGAATTCAAATTAAAGATAAATAAATTTGAATAGAATTGAATGTGAATTGGATTTAATTAGTGAATGTTAACTAATTGAAATTAATGAAAATGAATGTTAGTAAATTCCAACATTAATGAATCAAATGTGATTTGATATTGAAAATCTGTTTCATTGAATATAAATGAATATTGATTGGTTATGGATGTAATTGGTTGATGGTTGAATATATATTGCATTTGTTGTTTTACTACATGTGCTATGTGACATATATAGTTATTATGGAGATATATATTGTATATTGAGATTACTTTCATATATGCATATTCTCATGTTGTTTGTTGAGTTTAGTAGGTGCGGATCGCGTTTGCTTCGCATTTGGAGTTCGTTTTAGCGCTATATTAGCCGTATATGCTTGCTAATAAAATATAAGGTACATATCTCGGATTAAATATCGTACTTTTATACTTTTTTCCCTGCGGGATGCCTCATTACTTGATGAGATGTATATTTGTGATATATATACTGTCATTTTTTTCGGATCGAGCCGCGCAAAGGAGACTATGGCGAATTTTTCCGGAAATTTAAGGCGTTAGAAAAATTTGAGAAAATTTTGGGAAAATTTTGAAAACTTTAAACTTTGATTTTGGAATTGAAAGTTAAACAATAGTTGTTTTTGAAAAGATAACTAAGTATGATTTGAAAACTTAGTAAAGATTGGTAAGAAGTTTAACTATGGATTTTGGAAAGCTAATAGATTTTGTAACTTTCTTACTTGTAATTTCGAGGACGAAATTCTTTTAAGGGGGAAAGATTGTAACGACCCAGAATTTTTATTAATTAAAATTTGAATATTTAATTAATTTTAAATATTTATAAGTGAATTTCTAAGTCAAATAAATTTTAATTTGAATTATTGGATTTAATTGGATTATTAAATCGATAATTTAATATGTTAAATTATGGAAATAATTAAAAATCGAGTTAAATATGATTGAAAATAATTTGTAAAATTTTATTTTATCATGTTGAAGTTAGAACGATATTTTAGAACTTTTAAAATCGAATTAAAAGTTAATTTGTGAAAATTGAATATTTTAATATTTAATAATCGACTGTAAAATAGCCAATTTTGAACAGTCTCAGAATTGAACGAAACCAGTTCCATTGGATCCGTAATAGTTAGTTATTACCGGATTTCAATTTTCGTGTCAATCGGAGCTATCGTTTGATCGTGGCAGCTCGAAACGCATCGAATTATTTTTAATTTAAATTTGGCGAGTCAAAATAGCCATTTTTCAAAAAGTCTCGGAATTCGACGAAACCAGTTTCATCGGATCCGTAATGTGATATTATTGTAAGGTTTCAAATTTCAAGTCAATTGGATTTACCGTTTGTCCGGTACAAATTAAAACGCCTAGAAATCGACTTAAATCGGTTTAATTTAAATTGAACGTTTTCAGCCATAACTCGCACATACTTCCGAATTAGCTTCCGAAACCTGTTCCATTGTGTCCGGAACGCGGGATAAACCCTAGGTACGCTGGTTACGGCGTCTAAATCGGAGTTCAGAATTTCCGGATGAATAGTGTCGTTCGAAATTCTATAAATAGGCACCCTCACTCAAGAAAAAAAAAAAGTTCCAAACCCTAATCTATTGCAGCCGGCCCTAAATTGGATGGCCAGAAACACACCAAACTTCTCCTTCAATTTTCTTCAAATCCACTAATTAATTCGAAATAGTTTCAACTAAGAAATTGTAGAGTGTAGTGAGAGCTTCATATCCAACGGCTATGATTGGATATGGTTGCATAGATCATCGGCGAATCCAACATGAACGTGCTACGTTCGCACGCGTTTTGAGGGGGCTGAGGACCACCGAGCTGCAGGCGGCTATGGGCGTGGGTGGAGCTAGGGGAGACGTGCGAGATGGAGTGTCCTGATCGTTGTCAGAGTCGATGATGGTGGTGCGGCATGAAAACCCTAAATCACGGCTATGGGTTCTCACGCAATTTGGTTCACCTGGAGAAGAAGCATCTCGCACGTGTGGCCTGGGTTGGGAAGTGAGATCTACGGTCATGATTCAGTGAGTAAAGTTAAAAAGAAAATGGAAATAAATTTTATATATATATATGTACAAACTTTAAACTGCTGTAATTTGTACGTACGAGGTCGGAAAATTACGATTCTTTTTGCGTTGGAATCGTATGGACGAGCACTACGCGATGGAGTTGGTTTGGAGTCGTTTGGAGTTAGTGAGAATTTCGGGTAAAATTAAACGCGCGTTTAATTTTATTCGAAATAAAAGCTAAAACGGAAATTAAAAACCAGGTGAGAATTTCTCACTCAATCGAATAGATTTCGATTTTATTTTAAATAGTTAGATTTAAAATATTTGAATGCATGTTTGAATGATGACTGTAAATTATTGATTGTTAAAATAGACATTATGCGCCGTTAGTAAGCGGATGTTATTTAATATAAACATATACCGCGAATATTTCATAAACAGTGAAATTGGTATTATATATAATATCAATATATATATATTGGCAAATGTATATATTGCAGTTGTTGATTTCCCGCATTTTTTGTTTAGCGGATGAGACCCTATTACGCCGTTATTAAGCGGATAATATTTATTAAGAACATATACCGCGATAATTTCGTACTGGAGCGAAATTGGTATTGTGCTAATGTTTTTGGATGCAGGAAACAGGTTGGAGGGATCCAACTGGATTCCTCAACAGTATTATTTTATTTCAGATATTTTGATATTTGATGGATTATCATATCGATATATGATGGATCGTTAGTAGTCGTGATTGACTATTTGATGTGTAGCATCATTGGACCCAGATTTTGGGATTTTAAAATGATTTTAAAAGTGATTTTTGAGAATATACTATATTTTTGGAATTGATCCATTATAAATAAATAAACGTTATAATTTTTAAAGTTATAAAAATTATGGTTTTTGTGAAATATAGTTAAAAAGCTGATTTTTAGAAATACGATTAAAAGTCGATTTTTGAGAAATATGAACTAATGATTTTATAAAATAATTTAGATTGGATTTTTGAATATATGATAAAAGTTTAAATATAGGATTTATAAAATTTGATTATTTTATAAATCGAAATGATGAAATTATAAAGGAAATTAAAGACGTTTTAGAATAATAGTATAAACTGATTTATATTAAGAGATTTATAAATGGATATTTATAAATTGAAATATAGACATTATAAAACGAGTTTTTATAAGTGTTTGAAAGTAGTGAAAATGAATTTCATAATAGAATGAAATTTATAGAATTATAAACTGTGAAGTTATAAACGAAATTTATAAATAGTAAGATTTATAAATTTGGTGAAATTATTTGAAGAATAGATTTATTAAATAAATAAATCTTATAAGTTATAAGGTTTATAAATTGAAAGGTCTCTAAAAAGAACGATTTTGTAAAATAATCGTTTTATAAGCAATTGACTTATAATATGAAATTTTAGTTTATAATTGAGATATGAAATCAAATATGTTAATAAAGGAATTTATAAAAAAAGGAAGTTTTTATAGATAAATAGAAAAGGAATTTATAAACGTTGTTTTATAAATTCGCAAATGACTTATTTTGACAAGTTAATTGTTATAACTTAGAAATGGAGTTATATTCACATTTTTTTATAGTGAATAATCCTTTGAATTAAAATGAATAAAAGAATGAAATTGGTTAACGTAGTTTATTCACGTTTTTGAATAGTGAATAACACGTTAAAGAAATTGTTTAGAATGTGAATGTTTTAAATAGAATTAAAACGATCCAACGATGTTTTAAAAGTTATTGAGATTCGAAACCATAGATTTCAACATTTATTGTTGAAATAGATGTTTCGAGAAATAAAAGGAAATAGTGGACTATAACACTGTTGTTATAGTAAATGATTTCCGAAAGGAAATGTTTTGAATAGTATTGGGATGTATATATATCTATTTTAATTTCGAATCCCTATACTAGTGATTTTGGGACGTCGTAACAATGTTTTACGCAACATTCGTTTTGGCCCAAGTAAATATGTTTAAGTGAATAATTTCCTTAAAGAATGAATTATATACTTAATTCGATTTAAGTATATTGAATATTTTCTAAGTGTTAAAAATAAAAGGAACTTGTGAATTACTTATGAATAAATAAGTATGGAAATGTTTTCCTATATGAAGTGAATAATTAGAATTTATCTTTTTCTGAAGATAAATTGAAATGGATTATTGAAATCGAATATGCATGGATATTTTGAAATATAAATTCATTATGGAATTTATGAATGAAAAGTGAAACTTGTTAAAAATAAATATTGATTTATTTTTGAAGTGTTGAAATTTAATATCTAGTGAAGATATTTTTGAAAAATAAATAATTTGGAAAATTATTTGGAATCTGGTGATGTATGCATATCAATTGATAGTTCAATAACCGACAATCAATATTTCCCTTTGATTGGGTATTTGATGTGATTGTTTGAATATGAATGCACACTTATTTTTGAATAAGCGCTCACTATTCGGGTTAACCGGGAAAGGACCATGGGGTCGTATAACCCATTCCGAATATGTGATACGTCGTTGTGAATTGCATTTGAAGATCGGTGTTGAAGACCGGTATTTGCGAGAGCGATAGGATGACCTATCGATTGTCTCTGCACTGGGTCGCACCTGGTATAGAGATTCCATAAGTGATGGGAAATTCGATCAGGATTGTGAATATCCGGATTGCAAGGGCTTCGTAAGAAGTGCCTTCGGTTTTGTTCGATCCCGGAACAGACTTGTATGGATTGTATGCCTGACATTACAATTTGAGATATAAAGCCGATTTCTTTCAAATATATTTCTGTTGGTGGCGGAGAATTTATTCTTTGCTTAACACCCTTCTTTGAGACGTACGAGCTCAAAGGTTATATAGTTGAAGTTATCAGCGATATATCCCATTTTGGTAATGTGACATGCTGAGTGATGCTGAAATGATCATTGTGTTGATTATTGTGATAGGATCATTTATTTGATCGTCTATCTTAGTGATCATTGTGTTGATCATTTGTTGACCCAAAGCACGGCTTTTTGTACAAAGTGTGTTTTTGTGGACGTGACTTCGTCGAGCCTCACATCCCGGAAATGGTCAAAACAAGAAAGATGCGGCAAGGTTATTAGGGGTTGCTGTAGCTCCCCTTAGGGTATGTGCATTTCCTTCTGGAAAGGGGTGGTATCATGGTATGGAGCCCAGATACTTACTCATGTTGAAAACACTCTATTTATTATGGTGTGATGTTGGATATCGAGCGCTCGGTTGAAAAGGTCCTAAAGGACCGGGGAATGGCGTGCTCGTGTCAGTAGTTACCCAGTTAAGGGGTAACCCGGCCTTGTGTTGGCAGAGTTCCGGTTTGGTTCTCGGGGATGTCCATCCAGAGGCATTCTCATGTGGCAATGGGAAGTTCCTTGGCCTGACCATTTGTTGGAAATCCAAAGAAACAATACGTGACTTGTACGGTATTAGTTGTAGAACCTGCCATTTAATATGGTAGCTATTAGTAGGCATAATATAATGGTACCTATGCTGGCTAAGATTTATATTCTACTTTCGAAAGGATTTGTTCTACACTATGCACTAGTAATAATATCAAATGCTCTTTTTAAATGCGTATCAAGCATGTTTGACTATCATAAGGAGAAATCTTCTCCAAGTCTGCGTTTGCATTGTGTGTGTGGCAGGAGGTCTTATGGTAGTCTCATTTTTAAAAGCATTGCGAATTGAATTTAAAAATATTCCTCTTTTTGATTTTTAAAGTTAAATAAACTGTTTTGAGTTCTCACACCAGTCACATGACTGACTTGGAGTTTATTGTTTTCCTTCCTAAACTCTGGGTGCCCACCAATTTCCACACGGGCAGTCAAGAGTTAAGGTTTATCAGGATATTCTGGATATTCAGGAGTTGCTGGAGGCAAGCTGGATGGCATGGCGTATTACTAGTTTATATAGTATTTCTTTTTCCGCTGCACTGTTTGATGTTGTTGATGTTGTATACTCTGATGATATGATGTAATGAAATGTATGTAATGTAATAACTGATATAGTTCTTTATTTAAAGATTATTCATTTATTATTATATGTTGTTCCGCTGCGAATTGTGAGATTCTGTTGTTGTTCTGTTGTTCTTTCTTCCCGTTCTATTTTTAAAATTTTTCTATCTTCTATTTTTCAAATTCTCTGTTTTCTAAAAAAAATTATCTATTTTCTTTTCCCTCTATTTTTCTTTTTCTTTCTTCTTTTTCTCTCTTCTTTCTTTTCTTTTCTTTTTAAAACCCATAACTTCTCGGTTTTCGGCCTTCGATATTCGGCAGTCGATAAAGTGAGTGTCGATGTTGAATTTTCGAAGAACGAAAATCCGTGATCGTTACATGGAGATAGCCCCTAGGCATGCTCTGAATGATGATAGACCACGGTGCTATGGTTTGTGAAATTTGTCTTTTTCTTTTGGATTGGACGCTGATTCTTTTTCTGGTTTGGTTTTGGAGTTTGGATTGAACTCCTAGTTTTGTTTGCTTTCTGATTTGAGTTTTCCTTTGGATGATTGTTTTCAGTTTTGGATGCTGGTCTGGATTTCTGATTTTCTAGTTTTGATTGGATTTTTGATTTGGATTTTGGATTGGATTTTGATTGGATTTTTATCTGGTTTTTGATAAACGGTCGTCGGGTATGGATTATGCCTGGCAAGGGGTGAGTCGCTTTGCCCGAACGCAGTAAATTGACTCATTCAGGTCGTCGAGTATGGACTATGCTCGACAAGGGTCCGAAGAGACCAGGATTCGGCCTAGGACTTAGGCTATGTATTATCAATTGTTAGTTTCAGGTCGCTGCGTATGGACTATGCTCGGCAAGGGTCTGGAGAGACCAGGATTCGGCCTAGGATTTAGGCCCCATATTATCGATTATTGTTTCAGGTCGCTGAGTATGGACTATGCTCAACAAGGGTCCGGAGAGACCAGAATTTGGCTTAGGACTTAAGCCACGGCATTGTACAACGTCCAGGGACACTGGACCACGGTCGTCAAGTGTGGATTGCGCTTGGCAAGAACCCGGAGAGGTTATGGATTTGGATATCGACTCGGAGAGGTCCTGGAATCGGCTATTGGCTATTGGATAAAGATGGATTACAAGCTCGATCATCGAGTTCGGACGGATATGGAGTTGGCTATGGACTTTGGATATCGGATTCGGAACTATTCAAAACACGCCTTCTTATCACAAAGCATGTTTTGGGGGCAAAATGTTATCCCACTTTTTGGTCAAAGCTGGAATATCAACAAATTGGCAAGGAACGATGGATATCAAGGTTAGAAATCGGTTGTAATCAAGGCTGCAATCGATGGCGTCAAAATTTGGTTGAGCTCCGATCGGGACGAAATTGATTGGAGATAATGATAAGGACTAGGAGAGGCTGTGTTTCAAGTTTCAGGTCAATCGGAGTTCGTATGGAGGAGATATGATCGATACAAGGTAGAAAGGACATACTATTCGAATCCACCAAGGGGTCGAGGTGATGCTCATTTCGAATCCATCGGATTTGTATCCATCGGAATGGCGTCTCTTTCGAACCGATCTATTTCGTATCCATCGGAAGGATGCCTCCTCAGCCCTATTCGTATCCATCAGGTTTCGTTTAGTTCGACTCCATCAGGTTCGTATCGATCGAAGGCATGGCATGGTGGTGGTTCAAATCGATACGTTCGTACCGATGGCAGAAGAGTTTGGCACTTTTGAATCCATCAGGTAAAGGTTTGTTCGTGTCCGTCAGGTAAAATCACGTTCATATCCATCAGGCAAGGATTTGTTCGTGTCCATCGTTGAGCTTTGTTTCGTACCCATCTGTTGACCTTGCTTTCGTACCGACCAAGTATCCTGCAAACGATGCGAGGAAGCAATCGATGCAAACGGTTGGGTGTCAACATTCTGGAGAGGACACGTACAAGCAAAGAGAGTGGGTACGAGCGCATCTTCAGGAAAGGAGTGGTCAAAGCGGCAAAGATTATGGATCGAGTCTTGGAAGTAGAGACACGTCATTGCACACGCACATGCCTCCATCGAATCGAAGGTGATGGATTCGAAACAATGGATTCGAACACGACAGCCAACGGACAACCCAAATTCGAATCGATCATATCTCCTACACCGATGATCCAAATGTAATGAAATTTTCACGGCAGCTTGCATACAAGGTAAGGAATGTTCCTGCCAAGTTTCAGCTCGATTGGATCATTTTTTGATGGATACGAAATCATTTCGTATCAATCACAGATCGAGTCAAAACTTGGTGAGGTCGGTCGCGTGGGCCCACTCACGTCCCAGAATAAGTCTCCCGAAGTTTGGGCGCGATCTCAGCCTCCTACGCCTATAAGTAGAGCCCCAGAGCCTACAGAAAAAGGACCTTTTTGGCTATTGGATGTCCAGACTCTGCCGGATTCATTTCTACACTTCAATACAACTGTTGTACTCGAAATATTTCATTACTACATCTGTAATCATTTGTAACCAGCAAGGATAATCAATAAAAGGATAAAACTTTGAAGTGGACGTAGGCCGGAGATAGCCGAACCACTATAAACCTTGGGCCTCTGTTCATTATTTATGAATTGTTGTTTGATATTTGCTGAGACCTGATATTTGTGCTCGAATATTACTGATTTGTGTTCATACACTGGTGCTTTCACGGTATTTGGGGTTTATGACCAATTTTGGCGCAAACACCTTCGGTTTTGTTCGAACCCGAAATAGACTTGTATGGATGTATGTCTGACATTACACCTTGAGATGTAAAGCTTGTTTCTATCAAATACATTTCTGTTTGATGGCGGAGAATTTATTCTCTTAGCTTAACACCCTTCTCTGAGATGTATGAGCTCAAAGGTTATGTAGTTGATGGTTACTAGTGATATATTCCCAATTTGTTAATGTGGCATGCTGAGTGCTGCTGATCATTTGTTGATCAAAGCATCGCTTTTTTGAAAAGCGTAGCTTTGTGGGACAAGACTTCATCAGGACCTCACAACCCGAAAATGGTTGAAACGGGAAGGATGCGGCAAGGTTATCGGGGGTCGCGCCCCTTAGGGTATGTCCATTTCCTTCTAGATAAAAAGTGATATCATGGAATGGAGCCCAGATATTTAACTTACGTGGTTGTTGCTTTGTGGTTAAGGGCCCTCGGATAAAGGTCGGTAACAACCAGGGGATGGCATACTCGTGTTAGTAGTTACCTATTTACAGAGGTAACCCCGCCTTATGTTGGTAGAGATTTGGTTAGGTTCTCGGGGCGTCTCTCCAGAGGCATACCCGTGTGGCATAGGAAGTTCCTTAGCCTGATTATTTATTGGAAATCCAAAGAAACAATATGAGCCTTGTACGGTTTAGTTGTATAACCTGCCATTTACATATGGTGGTGACCTGCCGTTTAAGTGGTAGCTATAGTAGGCATACCATAAAATGTGTATGCTGGCTAAGATTAATATTATACTTTCGAAATATTTCTACATTATGCACTAATAATAATATCAAAAAGATTTCACATATCAAGCATGTTTGACTATCATAAGGAGAAATCTCCTCAAATTGTGCGCTTGCATTGTGTGTGTGTGTGGGGAGGCCTTATGGTAGTTTCATTTTCCAAAAATCATAGCGAATTTCTTTTTATTTCTTTTTGTTTGTTTTGTTTCAAGTAAAACTGTTTTCGTTTGCTCACACCAGTCCCATGACTGACCTGCAGTTTATTGTTTCCTTTCTAAACTCTGGGTGCCTACAATTTTCCACATGGGCAGCCTAGAGTCAGATGTTCAGATGACCAACTGGTAGACATAGATTTGTTAGCTTTCAACTTTCTGTTTGGAATTCTTTGGAGTCTTTGGATTTTGGTGATCGCATTCATGACCGACCGTGCTACAATACAACGTTATGGTGGTTCGAGCTTGTGGTTTGGAATTTCGGCTATGGAGTTGCAGTATTGTCGGATTTTCTTCCTCTCTTGCTTGGCATTGAAGATATCTTTCCGCTGCTGGTGTTATCTCTTCTTCTGGTGCTATTATCTTTCCGTTGTTGTGTATCTATGATAATGTTGATAATCATTTGTATCAAATTGTTGTATTAAATGTTGTATATCAATAAAATTATTCATTTCGTTTCCGCTACGTTGTTATTACCTAATGTTGTTATAAGCTTCGGCGAACCAGATTTGAAGTTTGAATCTACGACATTCGAATACAAGTGATGTATTTGGGTGTCGATTTTCGAAGGTCGAGTCAGGATCGTTTCATTTGGTATCAGAGGTGAAGGTTGAGTATGAACTTTAGCTCAAGAGTATAACACATTAGGTAACTCATTAGAGATAGGGTTATATTACCCTAGGATGAGTATATCCCAAAGATATCCATCCATATGCCTCAGTAAATTCCCTCACTATCCAGTGATAGTGAGTATGAGTGCAAGAAGAGGACGAGGTAGGGGACAGGGGAGTACCACTACAAATGGTCAATACCCTGTAACAACAAGGAAACAACTTTTCTCCCCAATATCTTTTGTTCATCCTTCAATTTCGATTCTTTGATTACTTCGTGGAAGCTACAAGAAGAAGCTTTGTTAAGGTGGTGGCCCTGCGAATCGTGTAGAAAATTCCTATTTCGTATTCTCTTCATCAGTTTCCTATCAGCTTTTCGTTTTTAACATTAGTGAATTTGAAATTTTATTTGAAATAAATTGATTAACAAATATAAAGTTAAATTGGATTGTATCAATAAAACTATTCCGGTCAAAATCAAAGTTTGGAATTTTTGTTGTGATTTTTTGTAAAGATCAAAGTCCGAAGAGGGACAAGCTAGTGTATACTTTGGAGTATTCCGACCTGAATTTGGAATCCATACTTAGTGTTTGAGAGTTGTGGAAGATTGAATCGATTATTTATTCTTTGGGGTCCAAATATATTCTAAGAATGGTTAGTTAACCCTTCGAATTAACCAATGCCCAGTATATTTAGTAGGATTGATGACCCGAATATTTCGTAAAGTATTGATGAGTTCGTTCTCTTAATTATTGATGATATTCTGATTTGGTAAGCCAAATATAGAATTGATATTCAGTTTAATCTGGAAAACTGTTTCTCTATCTTTGTATGTTCATCTATTCTTTGTTTGTCTCCCTGTCTAGCAAATTTCAGGAACGAAATTTTCTTAAGGTGGGAATCTATAACATTCCCGTTTTTAAGCCAGATTTAAATTGGAAATTTAAATATAAATTTTGGATTAAATAGTGAATTAATTTTAATTTTCCACATTAAATAAGATATGTTCTTATTTGTTTGTATAAAAAGATTGTAATTTGAAAATTTGAATTTTAAATAATTCCAAAATAAATAATATATATGGCTTATTTATATATATACAAATTGATTGTTAATTGAATTTTGAATTCGAAACTCAAAAATAAATATTTTATAAAATAAATTGAAATGAAATACTCTATATCTTAAGATTAACAAAAAATTGTTTTGTAATTTTAACATGTATATAAAAATATATATATTGTGATTTGAAAACGATATTTAGAATTTGATATAGATAAATTTTTCCAAAAGCTATTTAAAGAGTTAAATTCAAATATATATGTATTTATATATTAGTGTTTGATTAATTATTAAATTATATTCTTTAAAGTTATAAACATATATAAATAGTATAAAAGGAAATACAAATAGAAAATTACATGAAATTATATTTAAAACATTAATATATAAGTAAAGACATTTGTAAGATTTATAATAGAGAATATTAACATTTGTAAGCAATTTAAACAAAGAGATAAACAAGTGTAAAACATGTAAAAGAAAGTATAATAAGTGTCAAAAATTATTTTTCCTTTTAATTTGAATTATATAAAAGTATATTTAAGAAGAAACCTAGGCTTCACTTCTTATCTTCTTTGTTTCTAAACAAAACCTAGAAAGATGAAAGTATTCCGGTTCAAAAGCAAAATCATCTCAGAAATCAAACAAGTACAAACCTGAAACAAAACTACAAATCAAAAGAAATCAAAATAAAATCAAAACAGAAAACAACATTAGCATTCAAGTTTTCAACCTCAAGCAAACCTGAAGCCATGAATCAAAATTAAACAAAGATCAAATTAGATTCAATTCAAATATATCAAGTTCAAAATCAATGCAAGCTAGCGGATCATCTCAAAATAAAATCAGTCAAATGCAAATCAAGTGCACATCATCTTCCAGTTTTTCAAAATTTCCAGCCTTCTCTGTTTTGCAGACAGGTGAGCAAACTCACTTATATTTGCCTATATACTTTGATATAGTGGTTGATATTTTAAGTATGATGTGGAATCTGCTTGAATGGTTGGGTGAATATGACTGCATTTTTGTAAATATATGTGTGCATGCCTATATATATAGAAAATATTACCTCTGTCCTTACTTTACAGGTTTTGAAACCTGTTAAAAAATCAAAAACTCTTCTTCCAATTCTTTTAAGGCTTGGATGTTTAAATAAAAAATGTTCAAATTAACAAGGTGTAAATTTTAAAAATAGTTTAAAGTCGAAATGTTTGGTAACTATTTTGAAAATATGAAATAACAGTAAAATCTTTTCAAAATAGGAAAATCAAATGTCTTAATTTCTTGTTTTGATTCTATAACTTGATTCGCATGTAAAAAGTATTATTTTTGATGTAGATATCATGATTTTTAAAATTGGGTATGATGGTAATTTGCGAGATGATCAAATTCGTTTAGCTCGTCAATTCTAGGCGAATGACGAGGAGTTGGACATTGAGTTTGAGTCTAGTGGGAGCTGGGTTGTTGGTGATCATTGAAAAAATAATGGGTGATTTTATAATACGCCGTGGTGGTCGTGCGAATTCAATTTAGTGTTTTGGTAGCAGGTTTTGTCGACGATGTTGTTCGAATTAGTGTGACACCGATGGTGGACCAGAGTGGACCGGTACAGGGGGAAACGGAGCAGAGGACATCGGCGATGATGTGGTCGGAGTTTCGAAACTTCCAGTGAACTGTGGCGGCGATACGAGGCATTTTTAGATGATCTTCTTTGTTGCAGTTTCTAATCGAGTTGTTTGATTTTGATTGACGACGACATTGACGGGTCTGGGTGCTCTGGGGACTCAGGTGAGTCGTCGGTGATGTATTGGCAACGGCGAAGTTGATCGAAATAGCTCCGATCGTCTGTACACATGCACAATGTATCAGTGTATCAGGTTTTGGTTTTGGATTTGGGGAAGATGAAGTTGCTTTGGTTCGTATGCGTGTAGTTGGGTGTTTGACTCGAAGTCGATACGATGCGCAGTAACTCGGGGGTTGGCTTGGGAAAAACAAAGGGAAAGCTCAGGTCTGTTTAAATCAGATACCAGATTTTCAAATTTTAAAAGGAAACATGTTTTTAAGGTTTTAAATTTGAAAATAAATCATGTACAGGTTTAGAAATTTAAAAGTAAAACTTTGTATAATTTTAAAAAAACAAAGAAGGTCCAAGTTTAAAAGTAAAAGGGAATCATAACAGGTTTTAAAATAATTATTTTAAATAAATTAAATTAAAGTGTTTTAATTCTTTGTTTTTAAAATGACTTCTTGAATTTATTTAAAATAAATTTAAATTTTATATTTAAGTATTTAAAAGTTGTGGTTTTTGTTAAGAATTTTATGTTTAAGCTTAATTAAGAAATTACTTTAAAAGAGAATGATGTTTTAAATTGTTATTTGACTTTAAGGTCTTAAGTTAATTTGTGGATTAATAATGATTTTGTTTCAAATATTTAAGGTTTGAAGATTAAATGTTTTTAAAGTTAATTAATAAATAATTACTTTGCATAATTAAATTTAAGCTAATTACTTTGTGTAATTAAACTAAAGCTATTTACTTTGTGTAATTAGTTTAAGGCTAATTAATTATTGTGATTAAATTAAAGAATGACTAATGTAATTAATTAAAGATTTTATTAACTAAGGTTAATTTATTTACGTGATTTATTAAAGGATAATTACTTTGTGTAATTATATCAAAGGAGAATTAATTAAGGCTAATTAACGTAAATAATTAAGGGTAATTAATTATTTAAAGATAATTACTTAATGAAAGTAATTAAGGCTAATAAATTAATGATTTAAAGTTTGATTAATCAAGTGATTAAAAAATAATTAATTAAATGATAATAAATTAATATAATAATTAATTAATGTAATTTATCAATTAAGGTAATTAATTTGAGGATAATTAATTAATTAAAGGACAATTAATTAATAAAAGTGATTAAGGGATGATTTATTAAGGGTTAATTAATTAATATAATTGATTAAGGATAATTATATGATTAAAGGTTAATTATTGATTGAGTTATTAATTAAGGTTGATTAATTAATAATTAAAGATTAGTTAAATTACTAAATGATTAAAGGATAATCAATCAAAATGGTTTGTAATTAATTAATGTTAATTAACCAGAATTAGTAATTTATTCATAAGTAATTAATTTGGTTTAAAGTAATCAGATGACTAATTGATCTTACTTATGGATGTTTGGATTGTATGGAATGCTTTGAATTGTTTGATATCCCTGATGTATAATGCTTTGTGATATGAATTGTCTTGATTTGAGCCGTGATAATTGTAATTTATTCATCTATGATGAATTTATATTACTTATCTATGAATCTATGAATGAAGATAAGTGTTATAGGATTATATCGCTTATCGATATTGCTGTGCTTGGATAGTGATGATTGATAATATTGTATTGTTGTGTGTAAAACCCCTGGCTACACGACACACACAAAAATATGGATTTCACGAGGAAATCGGTTAAGTCACAGATATTTTGAAATCTAAATATTATTTTGTTTAAAAGTTAAACTCTGAATCCAAATTGTTTTGGAATTGGAATTGGATTGAATATGAAAAGATTTTGAAAAGGATGTTTTGAAGTTTTAAATTTAGTTGAATATAATATATCCAGTTTAAGTTTTGAAATTATTTTGGAAAATATGGTTTGAAAAGGTTATACAAGTTATAATATATATATATATATATATATATATATATGGATTTTAAACCATTTCGAAGTATATTGAATAAATTATTTTGGAAATTTGAATTTAATTCAAATTGAACTTGTGTATATTGAATAAATTATTTTAAACCATTTTGAAGTATACTTTTAAAGGCTATAACTTGTGTATATTTAATCGGATTTTTCCGAAACGAAAAGTGTTTGTTTTCTAATAATAATAGCTTTCATATAACGAAAGAACTTCTAGTTTTTGTTAAAAAGATTTCCTGTTTGAAATGGAATTATTTTGAAAGTTATGAATGAATCTTTGTGGAAGATTGGTGAACTTTGTTTTCAAAGTGAAGTGAATCTTTTTGTTTAAGAGATTAAAAGTGGAATTTTTTTAAACCATTCAAAAGAAAGGTTTTGGGCTTTGAGTTGTGACTTAACTAAGATCCCACTATATCCATATGCTTTTTGAAATAAGCGCACAATATTCGGTTTAGCCGGGAGAGGACTTTGTATCATATAACTCATTTCGAATAATGATACGACGAAATGGATAGCATTTGAATACCGGTGGTGAAGACCGGGTATTTTGGAGAACGAAAGGATTACCTGCCAAATGTCTCTGCACTGAGTCGCACCGGTATACAGATCTCCATATGTGATGGAGAGTCCGATCGGGATTATGAATACCCGGATTGCAAGGGCCGTCTTTTGAAGTGCCTTCGGTTCTGTTCGAACCCGGAATAGACTTGTATGGATGTATGTCTAACATTACAGTTTGAGATGTAAAGCTGGTTTCTATCAAATACATTTCAGTTTGGTTGCGGAGAATTTATTCTCTCAATTTAACGCCCTTCTCTGAGACGTACGAGCTCATAGGTTATGTAGTTGATGGTTTGATATATTCCCAATCTGGTAATGTGGCATGCTGAGTGCTGCTGATCATTTGTTGTCAAAGCCTGGCTTTTGTGAAAACCATAGCTTTGTGGGATGAGACTTCATCAGGACCTCACAACCCGGAAATGGTCAAAACAAGAAGGATGCGGCAAGCTTATCGGGGATCGCGCCCCTTAGGGTATGTCCATTTCCTTTTGGATAAAAAGTGACATCATGGTATGGAGCCCAGATATTTAACTTATGTGGTTTTTGCTTTGTGGTTTTTGCTTTGTGGTTGTTGCTTTGTGGTTGAGGGCCCTCGGATAAAGGTCAGTAGCGACCGGGGGATGGCATACTCGTGTTAGTAGTTACCTAGTTACAGAGGTAACCCGGCCCTGTGTTGGCAGAGATCCGGTTAGATTCTCGAGGCGTCCCTCCATAGGCGTACCCACGTGGCATAGGAAGTTCCTTAGCCTGACCATTTGTTCGAAATTCAAAGAAACAATGTGAGCCCTGTACGGTTTTAGTTGTATAATCTGCCATTTACTTATCGTGGTAGCCTACCGTTTAAGTGATGCTATAGTAGGCATACCACGAAATGCGTATGCTGGCTAAGATTAATATTATACTTTCGAAATGTTTTCTACGCTATGCATTAATAATAATATAAAAAGGATTTTGCGTATCAAGCATGTTTGAATATCATAAGGAGAAATCTCCTCCAATTGTGTATTTGCATTGTGTGTGTGCGGGGAGGCTTATGGTAGTTTCATTTTTCAAAAAGCATAGCGAATTTCTTTTTATTTCTTTTTGTTTCAAATAAAATTATTTTCGTTTGCTCACACCAGTCACATGACTGACCTGGAGTTTATTGTTCCAGTTCTGAACTCTGGGCATCCACAGTTTTCCACATGGGCAGCCTAGAGTCAGATGTTCAGATGATCAGCTAGTAGACATAGATTCGGTAGCCTTCAGCTTTCTGTTTGGAATTTTTTAGAGTCTGTGGATTTTGGCAATCGCATTCATGACCGACCTGCTACAATACAACGTGATGGCGGTTCGAGCTTGTGTTTTGGAATTTCGGCTATGGAGTTGCAGTATCGTCAGATTTTCTTCCTCTCTTGCTTGGCATTGAAGATATCTTTCCGCTGCTGATGTTATCTCTTCTTCTGACGCTATTATCTTTCCGCTGTTGTGCATCTTTGACAATCTTGATAATCATTTGTATCAAATTGTTGTATATCAATAAAATTATTCATTTCGTTTCCGCTGTGTTGTTATTACCTAATGTTGTTATAAGCTCCGGCGAACCAAATTTGACGTGTGCATCTACCGCATTCGGATACGAGTGATGTATTTGGGTGTCGATTTTCGAAGGTCGAGTCAGGATGATTTCAAATTTGAAGGTAGTTTTAACAAAGAGGAAGAAATACAATAAAATCTCTAAGTATGCTAAAATTCGACTTCATAAATTTCTTGTTTCAATTAGATAATCTAGTTCGTTTTCCAAAACTATGATTCTTATAAATGAAATCATGATTTTTATGCCTGTAAATATAGAGAAATTGTGGGTTGAACGTGATTTGGGTTTTAGTCGATTTCTGATGATCGGCATGGTGAAGGTCGTTGAGGTCATTATTGAAGCAAGCTGGTTGGTTGGGTCACTCGAGAAAAATAGTGAAAGAATTTTTTGATGGTCGAAGTGGCCTGGTGGAGGCGAAGTAGGGTTTTTCGAGTGGGTTCGGTCGACGATCATTCTCGAGCTGTACATTGTCGTGAGTGGACTAGAAGTGATCGCACAAGGGGGTTTAACGAGTAGGATCCTGACGAAGCTTTGGACGTGGTGGCGTGAGTTTAGGTGATCGGAGGCGATGGCCAGAGGTGGTTTTGGTCAATCGATTTGGTGCAAAGTAGCGATCGAGTATATCAATTTCGATTTCGAGGCGAATTGCCGGAACTGGGTGGTCGTATTGGTCGACGATGATGTCGCCGACGTGTTGATGGTTGCGGCGTCGGTCGTTGATGACCGAACTTTGTGCACACGTGCACATATGTAGCTATTTGTCTAGATGATGCTTGGAAGAAGATGAAGTTGGATCAAAGTCATACTTGGGAAATTTGGGCCCTGGCTTGGGTTCGTTTTCGGGAAACTCGCGTGTGTTTTATAACAAGTTTAAAATTTTAACATAAAAAAATTTAAAGTAAAAAGAAGGGGCGACTCAGGGTTTTCCTCGGCGAAAACATGCATTGGCTCTGGTTGATACCCAAAGTTATATCGGGTGAGGTTAAAATGTTAACCGAGTTTTAAAAATTTAAAATAAAACTGGGTTTTTCAAAAATTTAAATTAAATCAAGTTTAAACCTTTTCTTGATTTAATTCTTGTAAAATAATAAATGTTTTATTCTAGTTTTGGAATTAGTTAAGGGTTTGAAATAAATTATTTTAAGTTAATAAAATTTAAAGTATTTTTATTATATACCTATTATTTTGAATTTATTCTTAAGTTATTTAAATAAGCTTAAAAAGTGAAATCAAATAGTTAATTAGAGATGGTGAAATGATTTTGATTATTAAGTAACTTAAAGGGCTTTAAGTTAAATTCATATGTAAATGATGAATTAATTTCAAAGGTTATTTAAATAAGATTTTAAAGATAAATGGTTTATCTTAAATAATGTTTTTGATTATTAATTAACTTAAAGGTTTTAAGTTAAATTATATGGTAATGATAATTTATTTTAAAGGTTTATTTAATAAAATTTAAATGATGTAATTAATTAAGATAAAGGGTTTATCTTTAATTAGAATTTTGATTAATTAAAGGATCATTTATTAATTAATTAAAGGGTAATTAATTAATGTACTTAATCAAAGGATAATTATTAATTAAGGGTTAATTAATTAATGTTATTAATTACTCAAAGGATAATTACTTAATGTAATTAAATTAAAGGTTGATTTATTAATATAAGTAATTAAGGGATAATTAATTACTTAATATAAGTAATTAATGGATAGTTAAATAATTAAGGTTAATTTAATAATTAAAGGATAATTAATTAATTAAAAGTTAATTAATTTGTAACAACACTGAATTTTGTGATTTATTTTAATTGTATATTTTAATTATTTTAATTGAAATGTCTTATTTAAAAGCTTTATTATATTTATTAAAATGGATAAATTTTTTTATTTTAATTATAAATTTTGATTTTTGTGTGAATTATAATTCCAAACCTGAATAAATAGAATATTTCCAAAAAAGTGCATTTTTGGTCAATCTAGTCAAACTTTGACTTTTAAATTTAAAATATAAATAATTAAATTCTTGAATTTTATCTTTCATTATGAAAATAAATTTAATTTCAAGAATACTGCTTTTCGTTTCGTTGAAATCCGATTTATGTTGTGAAAGTTATGCTTTTTACAATATTGTATGTAAATTGATTTATTTAATAAAATTGTCTATTTTAATTTATATAAATAATATTTTTATTTTTCAGATCTTATTCTAGTTTGTATATATGTGTGTAATATGTCATGTTAGGTATATATTTTTATTTTTAAAACATGTTAAAGTGTTGTAGTTATTTTTCCAAAACTAGTTATATTTTGTTTTCAATTTTCAATACTAGTTTACATATAATTAACTATATTCTTATATTTTTATATATTTTTATAAAATTTATTTATTCATTTCATTTTCACTTTATTTTCTATTCAGTTTTATTTTATTTACCTGGTTTTTATTTTGATTTGTTTGAATAAATGAAAAGGGAAATATCAAAAGACTTTAGCCTTTATAACCTTTGACCTTCCATCATCACACCTCTTCACTTTGGGCCGTCCTTTCCCAAATGCAATAGCCATGTGTTTCTTTCTGATATTCACGTGGGAAAACACTTTCTCACTTCACTTTTCAGTATGGTTTAGATCTGAAGAGAAAAGTTTGGTAATGTCTTCTTTTTCCCACTTTATCTTCTCATTTCATTGATTTTTTCCTTTGAAATTGCCTTGCCTCTTCATGCTTTAGCTTGGCCACACCCCTCCACCACCTCCTACGACAAACTCCATCACCATCCACAACCACTTCACCATCCTCCCCTCTAACCAGTGCTAGGCCGTGACTTGCCTTAGGTGCTTGCAACATAAAAACTTCACAAACCCTTTGAATATTGCCATAACCAGGCTTGTTGACAACATAGCTTTCATTTTTCACCTAGACCACCTCCATAGCCGCCGCCACCAGTCCCTCCACCACCTCTAGCCGACACTCCAGACCCCATCTAATCTTCCCCTAGCATGGCCAAGCCCAATTGTCCTCAGGCCGAACACAAAGCTTGCACAAAAACTCATTAATTTGCCTTGACCTTTGTATTTTCATGCCACAACCATAAGCACCTTCATTTTCTTGCTAGGACAACTCATGTTCGACCCATACCTGACCCATTCACACCACCATGGCCATGCATTTTAATCCCTAGGCCGAGCATGAGATGGGTGAAAGCAAGGTCATGTCGTTGGGTTCTTTATTGTGTGCATATTTCAAGTTGTTTAATGTGATATTTGTGTTGTATATTCATGTACAATATTTTGTTTTGTTTGATATGTATAAGACAATCACTTTGGCTATCCCCTCACTTGAATCCGTAGTCGTGCCTTTGTGCTTTTTGGGTTTTTTTGTGTGTCTGAATCTGTTATCTCCAGCTTGTAGAGGTGAGTATTTCTCACAAGGCATTTTGTACTTATGTAAGTAGCAAATTAACACCCTGTGAATCTGTAGAACTATAATATCTATAATATCATGTTATACCTGCCTATGCTATGATCGTATGATGTTCACACTGTTTATACACATGTCATATCATCTGTTATGGTTATATAATGCTATACTGCTTATGTATATCAGTTTATCACACTGCAAGTTCCCTGTAGATTAGAATCACTATGGGTTGAAATGATATATACCCGAACAGACTTTAGAATAGGGAAAAATCATTATGGGATGAAATGATAGGACTGAGCGATTTTTATTCATTTCTATTTACTTGGGATTGCGGGTTTGAAACAATAGAACCCGGATTTTTTCTTTGTAAATTAAGGATTGAAATCATATATTATCCGTATCATTTGACTTAGGTTAGAAAATTTTATATACAAACCCATGGTTAATATATATATTTGCTTGAATTTATAAATTATTATAATATGTAAATATTGTGATATTTTGATTTAAATTTAACGTAAAAGTGATTTTTATAAAATATTAGTGATTTACTACAAGTTAAATAAGTGAAATAATTAAATGGTAGAGTAGAACTTGAAATATAAGTTTATTTTGGAATTTATGATTTTGCTTATAAATGTAGTTTAAATTAAGTAAGAAAATATGATAATTTGATTTTAATTTAAATTTAAAATGATTTTATAAATTGTTATTATTTTTCTATAAATTAAAAATAGTTAAATAAATAAATGTTTAAAATTGAAATTTGAAATATAACTTAACTTGGAAAACGTGAAATAGGTTTTAAATTTAAAAGTTAAGTTAAGAAAAATAAAATGGAATTTAAATTTAATTTATGAAATGGTAAATTTAATATAAATGTAAGTAAATGAAATGTTATAAAATTGTACATTGATTTTTATAAGTGAATTATTAAAATTGATAATTATTTGTGAAAATGCACTTTATAAAATCATAAATTTAAAGGTATTTAAATGATTGTTTTTAAAGTGAAATTATTAAATTTTATAAGTTAAAAATTGATTTAAATTAAAGTTTCATTGTTTATGAAATTTTATTGAAAATTTGGAATTTAATTAACAGTACTTTAGAAATGCTATCATTTCTGATGTAAAGGATATTACAGCATTTCTAAGTGCTGTAGTTGATTCAAATAAACTAAAAGGCAAAAATTTTAAATAAGGGCTATTGCAGCACTCTGTAAGTGTTGTAGGGGCAGAATTGAACTAAAGCTTTTATTTGAAACTAAAACCTATTACAGCAGTTTTAAATGCTATCTTTGTTAAATTGAATTGTTTTCAAATGTAACTTACCGTAGCATTTTTCTAAATGCTGCGAAAGATGAATTTCCCTGTTTTGATAAATTTAAGTGAATAAGTGAATTCTAAAAAGGCTAAATTTTTGGAATTCAATATTTGATTTTTAAATATAATAACTTCATTTTAATTGGTTTTAAATGGAATATTTGATTTGAAATATAAACCATTTTTAAATGTGATTTGGAATAGTATTTAAATTAAATAAAATGAATGAGGTTTTGGAAGGATATGATATTTTGAAATTTTGAAATAAATTTGAAATGATACTGAATTTTGGAATGATATTTGATTTCAAAGTATAAAATACTATTTTGGGATTTTAACCACGGGATGTATTTAATTTATGGTTTAACTGATCCTTAAAGGATGGGTGATCACAAGCATCCTTTAAGTTATTGTGCATTACCACTACAGTTCACTTGAGTTGGTTTACTTTATATAAGTATGTATGTCCTGACTCGAGTGTTTTGTGTTTTACTTTACGCTCTGGTCAGCCTGAGTATTTATAGCTTAGCTTTGGATTTCTTTTTCTAGAGCTAGGAATCGTTGGAGATTTTTGCTTATCTAGTTATCTCTCCGTTTCAGCTTCAGTTGTTCTATTTCAGCTCTGGTATTTATAAACTTCTATGTATTTGGGATTTCCATTGTATATGTTTTTCAGACTGATATTATGTAATCTGTTTTGAGATTTTGTTATAGTAGCTTCATGAACTACTATGCTATTTTAATTTCCGCTATGAGTTATTCTGATATAACTATGTCTGTGATTCTATGATTTTTTTTCATTTGCTCGAAATTTATTTACAATGCGGTATTTCGAGCAATTCCAGTCTGACATGTGTGGATGCGAAATGGCTGAAAATATCGGGTTGTTACAGTTGGTATCAGAGCTTTGGTTTTAGGCAAACCTTAGCATGCGGAGAAAAAACTCATTAGAGATAGGGTAAAAATACCCTAGAATGAGTGAAATCAATCTCAGAATCCTTTCTTTGGGAGGGAACGTATTTTCGAAGCATAAAATGATTTCCAAATGATTTTAAAGGATTTTAAAGATTATATTAGTATAAAAAATTTCTTATTTTGGAATCAAGATCTTCTAAACTTCATACTTCTGTATCTACCTTGTTAGTAATCTCTTGGTTAGGATTCTTATCGATTAGGATTACTTGAACCTTGGAACGCTCCCACTGGTTCTGAAATCCAGTCTTGTCTTCCCTATTTTTATCCTTATGATTTTGGGGCATTCCATAACTCCACTTTAAATGACCTCTATAAGATCGATGATTTGAATGATTTGTAAACGGGTGAAACTCCTTTACAAGTGGCATTGATTCACCGAAGATTTCTATATCCTCGATTTATGATGCTATCTATCTCCTGCACTACCTGGATTCTACCTCTGGCGATCGAATGTCGATTTGCCTTAGATTTCCGCATTGGTTATATTCCTAAAGTCACGGTTGAATGGTTAAGGTCGCCCGCGATTTATATAGGCTTACTCATCTTCTATTTGGTAATAAAATTATCTTATCGTCATTCGACCTTATCTACGAACTAGAATTCTATTTGTTTAGAGTTCCTCTAAATTCGAATCTCTGTTTGTTTGAAATCTAATCTTGAATCATTCGTTGGAAATTTGTGTTTGGTTGTATGTTGAAATTGTGCATACGTCGAAAATATTATTTTGATAAGGATGACCACATTTTATAAAAGTAAAATGTTTTCAATAAGTATTTTATATCATTTGAAAATGAAAATTTGAAGCTTTGAAAGGATTTGAAATTTTGAAAAATTTATACGAATTTGACTTATATAAAAATGATTTATAACTGCAGGGTTTTGAATTTGAATTTCGAGGAATCGAACTCTGGTGTTTTGAATATGGTTTTAAGATTTCGAAAAATATATATAATAATATGATTTAAAGATATTTTTCCGAATAAGAAATGTTTCAAATGTATTCGAACGAACTAAAATGATTCGAATAGATTTCAAAGAAGTTTCAAGAAAATAGAAGTCCAGAACCCACTTATGTCGTTGGAAAATAATTTCGATGATGAATGCATGCATCATCGACATTGATTTTTCCAGTTTCTGAGTGTGGGAGAGGCCACTCTAGTAACTTTGCTATGCGAGTGATTTTGTGAAACAAATTTTGATTTCAGAATTTGAAGTATGATTTGATATTAGAAAGATATGTGTGTGTGTGTGTGTATTTGAATTGATTTAAAGTAAGCCGGTGTTCAGCCCTCGAGATTTCGATTTGTTTTGGTATAACCTTATCTATTGGAATCGATTTGCTGATTTGTTGGTGATATCCAACTTTTGAATTTTTAAATATGATTTCTTCGACTATATTTTAAAGTTCGAGCACTTCCTAATCAAGGTTTAATTTTTCAAAGCTAAGCAATCCTGAAAAAATATAAATCATTTGATTAGGTAAATGAGTTGAAACTGTTTTGTTAGGTAATTGAGTTGAAACTGTTTTTTAAGTAAATGAATAAGACTATTTTGAATTATATGGATATGAAATTTAGTTTTGGAATTGAATAAAATTTAGTTTTAAATAGTTTGAAGGGGTAAATTGATCTTTTGAATAGAAATAAATAGTTTAAGGTTTTTAAAGAGATAGTTATAACTTGGAAATCATTTTGGGTATAATTGATTTTGAGAAAGATATTTTTTTAATAATAGATTGGATAGTAAAACCCAATATTTATATGATGGTTTGGAAATGGATTGGTTGACATAAATTTTGTTGATTTGGAAATTTAGATTATTTTCTGAACTTATTGTTTTGAGAAACTTTGAGATTGAAAATATGTAATTAGGAAGAAATGATTTGGCGAAATCATATATGATTTTGAAACTGAATTGATATTGCAAAGGAACTGAAATTGAGAACCTTATTTTATTAAATACTTTGATTTGGGAGTTATCGAACTTATATAAAATTGATTTGTATAAGTATGAAGTTGATTTGGAAACTATTGTTTTGGAAAGGTACTCAATTTGGAAAGAGAAATCTTATATAATCAAAGTCTATATAAGTATGATTTGATATACTATTGATTTTGGAAAGTATTCGATTTGAAATGAAATCTTATATACAATGGACTTTATATAAGTATGATATTTGAAAGTGATTTGAAAGGTACTATATGATATATATTTTTGAAGTGAAGATATGGAAAGTACCTTCTGCTTGATATCTGCTTTGTGGCCACACTGTGGATTCATTCTATCGATGTTATTCTCTCTGATTTGGGTTTTTCGGATAAGATACTTGAGTGTCCATCGAATTCCATGGAGATCTCCATGGTCTTATGAGTGCGACTGCATAGCGTAATTCGCTTGGCTGAGATGGCCTGAGGGTACGGATGTTTCCTGGGGGATCCAGGCGTAACCATTGCGTATCCTACGATCTATGTAGGTCGTATTAGTAGCGTAATCCGCTGGCTGAGATAGCTTAAGGGTACGGATGTTTCCTGGGGGATCCACGCGTAACCATTATTTATCTGCGGTCTATTAGTCATCATGGCGTAATTCGCAAGCTGAGATAGCTTATAGGTACGGATGTTTCCTGGGAGATGCAGGCGTAACCATTGTGTATCTGCGATCCATGGTCAGACAAATGTTTTGGTTTGGTTAATTTTTTTGGGATTGTACTTTCCATATCTGTGTTTTTTAAGGTTTTTCAGTATTTACATTGGGTGTCGAAACAAGTCTACTAAGTACCTAGAGAATTCTAGCTTTGCGCCTGATCAACGCATAGCCAGAGTCAGCAGGAACGAAAGTAAATTTGTTAAGACATCGAGTTATAAAAGTATTTAGATAAAGTATTATATAAAGGATATTTTTGACCATTTATTTTACTTGTCTAAATAATTTAAAAATATTTTAAATATTGTTTACTTCGAACTATCAAATTTGAATTAAAGGACCATTCATCATATTATAAAATATTTAATGTTGTAAATAAATTTTTTCAAATCGAAATGTAAATGGTTTTAAAATAATGGTTCATCTTTGTCTTTTAACCTACTTTCCCTTCTAGTTATTTCTATCTTCTTCTTTTTCGAGGGTCCTTTCTGCATTGTAGGAAAGAGTTGGCGCTTTGGCTTATCGTTTAGATTTGCCCGAGAAACTTTCTGGAGTGCATGATGTATTCCACGTCTCACATCTTCTCTAGTATCTGTGAGAAATGCGGATTACGGATCTTAAGACTAAGATTAACACTAATTGTGAGAAATGTGGATTACAGATCTTAAGGCTAAGATTAACACTAGAGGGGAGTGAATAGTGTTACTAAAGAATTACTAAATCTTTTTGAATTTATGTTAATTTAGACACAAAAGTATGAAATATACAGACACAGATGTGATCATAGAAACAATCACAGATGCAAAAATAAAATAAAAGCAGTAATGGAAAGAACACACCAGATTTTATACTAGTTCGGAGTTACCCTACATCCAGTCCCGCAACACAAGTACGGATTTTCTTTCAACAGCAATCGTACAGTTACACCCTCGGTTTCAAGGCTACGAGGTACACCCTCTAGAATTTCGATCCTCTGGGTAGAGATACTTGATTTTCGGGCCACGAGTTTACCCAATTGATTTACTAAGGCTACAATCACACCTTTTCCCTTTTGATTGATTTCCAAGGCTACGATCACACCTTTTCTCGCTTAATAGATTACAAAGAAGTCTATAACTCTGAATAGCACTGAGAATCTTGTAGAGATAGTGATAGAGAATCAAACTAGAAGTAATCGAGTATGATTCAATGTTGATTTCGGCAGAGTAATGATAAGAATATGTATTAAGAAATGAGGAAGAAGAAGAGGAGTGAGAACCAGAAAAAAGTGATTAAAAATTCATTGAAACTGACCCCTATTTATAGAAGAACAACAGCCATGACCATTCATGAAGAGTTATGGCGAATAGACACTACTTTTGAAATTTGAATTTTTGAACCAAAATGTCACCATGTCGACATGGTCATGCTAGGCATGTCGACATCCCAAAGGATTTTTTGGTGTTTTGATTTTCTTTGAAAATAACCTTTATCTTATATAAAAACTATTTTAAACTTTATAAATATACTTGACTATAGTAAAAATTCATAAGCAAATATAGAGAATAATATATATAGATTTTAACCATAATTTTATATTTAAATTTAAGTATAAATATTTAAAAGTTAAATATATTATTTAAAAAGATAGTTTAAAATCGGGAGTAATTTGACTTTGAAAATAAAGATGTTTTTAGGCTAAAATTATTCAAAATCAGGATCGAGGGTTTTGAATCTTTTTAAAAGGAAAGTTTTGAAATCATTTTGAAAACAAGATAATTTTTTAAAATCTTTTGAATTAAAATTAGTGGATACAAAACAATGTCCCACTAGATTTTCGTAGGTTCCATCCTACTTAGGGTTCCATCCCTTTAGCGGGTTCGAAGTGGATTCCATTCCACGAATAAATTAGATTTTAAGATGCCAGTGCTTTTCTACGAGTTTTAACAAAAATTCCTAAAAAATAATTATCCCTGAAATCTTAAACTCTTGATAGTCTCGATACTCATGAGTCTTCTATCTTGATATTTTATCTTGATATCTTGATATTTTATCTTGATATCTTGAATCTCTATACTGTACAGTCTTCATTCTTAGTACCTCCATGGTTAAATCATGTGTATACATATATATCCAAACTTATAATGTTACTATTTATATTTTATAATCTATTCTAAGGTTGTTGTCATCAAAACCATCTCACGGACTAACAATCTCCTCCTTTTTGATGATGACAACCTTTATTTATAAAATATTATTTCTATTCTAATAACTCCCCCTAAAACTAACAACTCCTCCTTAATCTATACCTAACTACCCTATTTTATATTTCTCCCACTTTGTCATCAACAAAAACTTACTCCCCTTCATTCTTGGACTTCATTACCTGCATTGATAAAATATACAACAGAATATATAGATTAGGAAATAACTATACTTCTAAGCATGATAACCAATTTAAAGATTATACACGTTTCAATGTATATATATATATATATATATGTTTTACACACCAATCTTCAAATCAATAAGAAATCAATTAACACAAAGTATCAATTCAAAACAAATAAATTCAAACAAATCAAATAAAGTAAATAAAAAAATTAAACGTTACGTGGAACTTCGACCCATCCTTCTTCTCCAAAGATTGGGTCTGCCTTAATAGCATCCCAATTATCACTGTCATTGGTGAGAGGGACAGGAGGATGTGCTTCGTTATCATCCTTGTGCAGAGAGGAGATCATCCATCGTATCGCATCGAAGTGCCTTTCTTCTTCCTTTATCATCTACATTTGACTTAATTCTAAATGACGCTGGTTTCGTAGAATAAACGAGAGAATATTCTTGAAGGAATTAAGAGTTTCTTCAAGATTTTCGGATAAATTGTGAATAGGATTAGCCATAGTTGAATTTGTGAAAGAAATGGAGGATATAGATGATAAGAAATAAATTTCAGTGAAGAATTCTAGAAGAAACAGGTCTATATAGGTGTAGAAATTCGTTTGAATTGAATAGACATGTGGTAGTTATTCAAATTTCAAATTCAAAATCAATTGCCATTTCTGACCAGTACAAGTCGACATGGTCACATAGGGGATGTCGACATGGGTTAGTGAAATGTTATAACTAATTTGATTTTGTGAATAATTATGTGTATATATATATATATATATATATACTAACATTTATTCTAGAGATAAGATAAGGTAGATAACAGAAAGGAAATTTCATTTCATTGCATACTACGATAATACAATGATTAAGCACACAACGTACTACATGAACATTCGAAATAAAGCAAACTAAAACAAATACAACAAGATACGAAAAGATAAAACTAGTTAGAGGATGAAGATGATGAAGATGGTCCAAGTTTCTTGCTGACTTTTGAAAAGAACTTGTTCATCTACGAAGAAATGTTATCCAACTTTTTACTAACGGATCATTCTAGAATCTGTTGATTCTCCACAATTATCTTTTGGTTTTTGAGAATGGTTTTGTTGGATGGATTGGAAGGATATTCAATGCTTTCCAAAGACTTTTCACCTTCTTCTTCTTCTTCAATTTCCATTTCATCCCCTTCTTCTTCAACTTCCTCTTCTTCCATTTCCTCATGAGCCGAACGTCCTTCCTTTTAGGTAAGTGTCTCATAATGTTGAAAAACAAATGGAATTTTCATAAGCGAATTGTTGGAATGATTGAAAACTTTTTAGAAACAAATTCTTCGCCTTTGAAATCCACTCCAAAATAGTTAAAAATTCGAGTGCGATAAATTCCATGGTATAAAGTATTCTCACCCATTTCAAGATTTTTAGGATGAAGTTCATCCAAAATAACTTGCGCCCAATTTATGTCATAGTTTTCGAAAATACCAAAAAGAGCTCTGCAAACTTTTGACATAGGATTGTTAAAATTTCCCGATCTTGGGGTCAAAGTATGTTGCAAAAGAAGATTAACAATTCTTGCTTTTGGTCGAAAATTTCTATTTTAAAATAAAAATCATCATCTATTTCGAAAATGTGATGAAATGTCTCACGATCATGTTCATCGATTTTAAACTTAGAAAGATCCATTCCCGAACTCTTGCAATTGAGAATCCCAAAATATCACAATTCAAAACAATTTGAGTGCCTTTGACACTACTCCAAATTTCATCTTCGTTTCCAACATAAAATCTGCGATTTAAATTTGCATAGAAAATTTTGACAAGATTAGAATAGCAAACAAAATCATTTTGAGAAGCATCAATAAGACTAAGAACACCATTGTTTGCAAAAAGAGAATTGATTTCATAAGAAGAAAAATCTTGAAAAATAGCAAATTTTCCGGGATGGACTTTGGCATAGTTAGCATAATTGATGTATGCTTTAGTTGCCTCCGGATCATTGAATAATTGCCCTTTAATTTTTTTGGAAATTCTCATGGTTGAGGGGTTGCTTGAAGAAGCCATTAGAGTAGAGAGTAGAGAGCTTGAAGTTATGAAGAGAGAGTTTGAATTTGAAAATGAAAGTGAAAAGATATGATAAAAGATAGTGAATAAATAGATTTTTAAAGGACATATTCTATGGTCAAAAGTTATCTTTTCAGAGAATTGAATGAAGTGAAAAGGTGGAGGGAAATTCAAACATTTGAATTCAAATTTTAGAATTCAAATTCAGGTAGCCATGTCGACATCATGGTAGGGACCATGTCGACATGTGCTTTTGAATTTTCATGAATTGATTTTTCCTAAGATCTCTAATATATATATATTATTATTATTATTAATGTCGATTATATATTTCTGAAATATTATTATACTTATAATATATTTCAGAAAGTATTAAAAATAGTAAAAATAATAAAAAAAAGAAAATAAATTTTAAAATTCAAACAACACACCAATTCAAAATCAATCAATCAAACAATCAAGCAACTAACCATCAGCAAGCAATTTCAACCAATTGTATTGTAAACGTGTCTCTTTTTCTGAGTCCGTTTCTCCAAATTCGTCGGAGTCGTGAACAGATGTATAACACAAATTCGAATTATCAGTCTTCTGATCATCATCACTTGAGGACGAGCCTGAGTCATCTAGAGTAGCAGTAAATGCACGCTTCCGTTTCTTTGCTGGTTCATTGTTCATAGGAGGATTTTGCCTTTCTGGATACGGACAGTCTCTTTTGAAGTGGCCTAGTTTATCACAGTTATAACACTTGTCATTATTTTGCACTATATTTTGATTTTCAGAATTCTTATAGTTGTTTCTCTTGAGATTATTCATCTTTCGGTATTTCAGGAATCTCCTAAAATTTCTGGTCATAAAGGCTATCTCTTCATCATTATCGCTGTTTGAGTCCGATCCATCGGTCAATGCATTGAATGCCATTGATTTCTTTTCAGATGCTTTACTTTCTCTTCTCCCGGTCATTTGAACTTCATACGACATTCGATTTCCAATTAATTCTTCTATCTTCAAAATACTGATGTCATTTGCCTCTTCGATCACAAGTGTCTTTTGATCCCATTCTGGAGTTAGAGAATTTAAAAAATTTCTGGCTTGATCTTCTTAAAAAAATTCATTTCCCAAAGATATTAGAGAATGCACAATATCCTGAAATCTACTATACATATCTGAAATAGACTCATTAGCATTCAATTTAAATAATTGAAACTGATTTGTGAGCATGGAAATTTTGGTCTGTTTAACTTTGCTTGTTCCTTCGTGAGTAACTTGCAAAGTTTTCCAGATTTCATATGCAGACCTACAAACTGACACTCTATTGAATTCATTTCTATCTAGTGAACAAAACAGAATATTCATTGCCTTAGAATTATTTTGTGCAACAGTCTTTTGCTCAGCATTCCACTGTGCAAAATCAATTGTGGGTTCAGAATATTCAGTTTGTGTGATATTCCAAGTGTCTAATTCTATAGATTGTAAATATATTTTCATCCTACATGCCCAATATGCATAGTTATTGCCATTAAAAAGTCGTGGTCTGACAATAACTGACCCTCTACAAATGAACTAGTGACAGGGATACTAGTGTTAATAACAGTACCAGTGTTGGTAGCCATTTTGAAAACTTTTCAAAAATCAGATTATGAAACTTTGAAAACCTTGCTCTGATACCAATTGTGAGAAATGCGGATTACGGATCTTAAGGCTAAGATTAACACTAATTGTGAGAAATGTGGATTACGGATCTTAAGGCTAAGATTAACACTAGAAGGGGGTGAATAGTGTTAATAAAGAATTACTAAATCTTTTTGAATTTATGTTAATTTGGACACAAAAGTATGCAATATACAGACACAGATATGATCACAGAAACAATCATAGATGCAGAAATAAAATAAAAGCAGTAAAGGAAAGAACACAACGGATTTTATACTGGTTCGGAGTTACCATACATCGAGTCCCGCAACACAAGTACGGATTTCCTTTCAACAGCAATCGTACAATTACACCCTCCGTTTCAAGGCTACGAGGTACACCCTCCAGAATTTTGATCCACTGGGTAGAGATACTTGATTCCCAGGCCATGAGTTTACCCAATTGATTTACTAAGGCTACAATCACACCTTTTCCCTTTTGATTGATTTCCAAGGCTACGATCACACCTTTTCTCACTTAATAGATTACAAAGAAGTCTATAACTCTGAATAGCACTGAGAATCTTGTAGAGATAGTGATAGAGAATCAAACTAGAAGTAATCAAGTATGATTCAATGTTGATTTCGGCAGATTAATGATAAGAATATGTATTAAGAAATGAGGAAGAAGAAGAGGAGTGAAAACCAGAAAAAAAGTGATTAAAAATTCATTGAAACTGACCCCTATTTATAGAAGAACAACATCCATGACCGTTCATGAAGAGTTATGGCGAATAGACACTTCTTTTGAAATTTGAATTTTTGAACCAAACTGTCACCATATCGACATGGTCATGCTAGGCATGTCGACATCCCAAAGGATTTTTTGGTGTTTTGATTTTCTTTGAAAATAACATTTATCTTATATAAAAACTATTTTAAACTTTATAAATATACTTGACTATAGTTAAAATTCATAAGCAAATATAGTGAATAATATATATATATATATATATATATATATTTTAACTATAATTTTATATTTAAATTTAAGTATAAATATTTAAGAGTTAAATATATTATTTAAAAAGATAGTTTAAAATCAGGAGTAATTTGACTTTGAAAATAAAGATGTTTTTTAGGCTAAAATTATTTAAAATCAGGATTGAGGGTTTTGAATCTTTTTAAAAGGAAAGTTTTGAAATCATTTTGAAAATAAGATAATTTTGTAAAATCTTTTGAATTAAAATTAGTGGATACAAAACAATGTCCCACTAGATTTTCATAGATTCCATCCTACTTAGGGTTCCATCCCTTTAACGGGCTCGAAGTGGATTCCATTTCTCGAATAAATTGGATTTTAAGATGCCAGTGCTTTTCTACGAGTTGTGTAATGACCCGTATTTTTACGTATCGATAGATCGTAGAATTATTAGGTCGTTAGTGTTGTTTAAGGCATCTTTAGCCTAAGTCGTATGAATTTAACTCGTAAGGAATTGACCCGTGTGGAAGTTAGGTTGAGTTAGAGGAACTAACGGGTTAAGAGATGAGTCGTGTACGAGTCAGTGGGATTTTAAGTCGTAAACGACTTAGGAGATTACGACCTAGCAGTTAAGATGAGTTAACGAGTTATAAGAGTTGCCGAGTTATAGAGGTTACGAGTTATGGGTTTCTGAGCGACCTAGTAGTATTATGAGTTATAGAAGTTGGCACAAGTTAAGTGATAGGTCGTATACGAGTTAGGGTGATAGAGCGACCTATAGAGGTAACGACCTAAGAGTTAACGAGTTAGGGAGTTACTAGAGTCTTAAGTCGTAGACGACCTATAGTAATAGACGACCTAAAGGTTAGACGACTTAGTGATTTGGGACGAGTTAAGGGTTGACGACCTAAGGGGTTAGGTCGTATGATAGTTAGGTCGGTGGAGTTTTGGAACGACCTAAGGAAGTTAGGTCGTAGACGAGTTATGGCCTGGTAGTTAAGTCGTCATGTTTTAGGTCGTAGCATTGTTAGGTCGTAAGCTGATGAGTCGTAACTCGTGTAAGTCCTTAGGTCGTATGTGTGATAAGTCGTATGAAAGCTTGAGTCGTAGGTCGCGGCATAGCGGATCCTCGTTCGTTTTAGGTCGCGTAGCATCTGGACCGTTGGATTTTTATACCATGTTAAGTCGTTAGCGACTTAGTGATAAACCGTAACTCGTGTTGCTCGATAGGTCGTGACTAAGTTAGGTCGGGGATCTTTAGGTCGGCAACGACCTAAAACTGGGCGACGACCTAAGGGTGAAATCAGCCTATAAATAGAGGAGTTTGGCTCACTTTTTGGCACCGGATTTTGAAGCAACGAAGTGCTGCCATTTTTAGAGCTCGACTACAACATTTCTTCACTTCATTTCTCCGCTTTGATCAAGTGCTAACATCCATCCAAGATCGAAGATCAAGATCGAAGATCGAAGAGCCAAAGTTGAAGATCTTCTTCCGACGAAGCTAGATTTCACCATTTCAAGCGAGATTTCAACAAATCGAGCTTGAATCCTTGCTGTCCAGATCTGAAGTGATTAGTTTTTGAAGTGTTTGAGTGATTCGGTGAGTGGTAGTTATCTCTCACACGGATCCAAAGGAGTATATTGGAGTGGTGGTTCGTTTATGTGTTAAAGATAGTGATTTCTCGCATTTCTCTTAAGTCTGCATGTAGATCCATTGTTTATGAAGATGTTTACCTATGCAAGTTCATTTATCGAGTTATACGAACAAAACCCATGTTTTATATTTGATAGATCTATGCTAGAAATCCATAATTCATGTATGATAGACTTTCACTCATTTATTTACGAAATTTCCATTATAGTTAATATTGCTTATTAGATCTTGTTTGAATGATTGATTGTTTGAATGTATGATTGATTTGATTGTTTCAAGTTAGCTAGTAGTTGATTTGGAACAAGATGGTCGAAGATGATTCAAAAGCTAAGTGGAAAGGCTCTTGAATGGTGAAAGCTGCTTATGGCATATGAAGCGGATGTGGAAGCTCATATGGATGGATTCGAGGACTTTGCGATGATACGAGGAAGCAAGGTATGATGATGATGGACTTTGCCGTGATATGATGAGGCGAAGCATGATATGGACTTTGCTAAGATGCGATGAAGCAAAGTATGATATGAGATAGTCTTGGTCTAGTCCAGGCGGGATCATTCCAAGCATAATGTTTACTCGGTGATATGGTTCGAGTTTTGATGGATAATGGATGGCTCGAGAGGCGCTTGAGCTAGTATGGAAATAGTCATCAAGGAGGATGACTAGGAGGCTAAGACTTCATCGTTGTTGAAGGTTCTAGCATGCTCAAAGCAAGAGTACGTTGGGCGGCATTGATATCCCAGGCACGGGTCACGATGACGTGCTAGTACTCTGGGCAGCATTGATATCCTAGGCACGGGTCACGATGACGTGCGGAGTTATGTCTAGAACCGGGGTTACCATTAGCCCTTGACTGACGGATGAAAGAATGTGCCGTTCATTCAACTAACGATGAAATCAAGGCAATGATAACAGTGATAGCCAGAGTCATGGATGTTGGTTATATCATCATTCGGTCTCAAGAGCGGTGTTTTCTGGGTGCTTATCTGATCTTGGTTTAGGCCTTGGGGTTTTGTATTTGGAAAACATCGACCTTGACTCGAGTGATTATCGCTTTACTTTAGTTACCTGTTGCTATGCTTGCTTCTTATTAGTGTGTGTCTGGGGGCTATCACTGTAGAAAGAGGTGGAGTGGGATGATTTGGGTTCCTATTCCTTTTATCCTTTATGTTCCTTTAGTATGTTTGATTGTTGATTTACTGCTCACTAGGACTTTGTCTGACTCAAGGTTTTATGTCTCCTCTTGTTACCTTGGGCTGTTCATCCATGTTTTGGGATGGGCAGACTAAGTGACAGGTGGCAGGTGCTAACCTTAGTGATTGACGATGCAGATGGCGAAGACGAGCAGGAGGCTTTTGCATATTATTTTCATATTCTATGTACTGGATATTTCCGCTGTTTTGTTGTTACTCCGAGTGTTTGTAGTGAGGCATGATTGTACTAACTTTCAGATGATTGTATCAAACCACTATGATGTCTATGATGATATTCTGTTTTGGAGCTTCACTATATATATTTTTCTCTATTGTATTTGATCCATGCGCTGTGAGTTCTATGATAGAGATTCTGCGATGTTTATTGTACCCTGACCATCGTCCATGGCTGCCTGGCACACTTTCACCGCACCATTCCCTTGTTTTCGTGCGGGAGTCATGGGCGGTCGTCACATTTGGTATCAGAGCTTTGGTTAATCGATTTTAGCCAACGCTCGCTGACGTAACTACGTAAGAGAGACGTAATTGTATTTTGATGGATGATTACTATATATAATATAGTAGTTTAGATGGATTTGAACTCCTTATGTAGTTGTTCCTCAAGGTGTTCTAATTAGTCCTTTTTGTCGATACTAAGGATGAGTCGAAGAGGGAGACCAGTTGCAAGGGAAGGCCGTGCCGCTGAAGGAGTTACTGATTATGGAGCTATGTTTGAAGCCATGATGACTTCTATCATGAGAAGGATACCAGCTCCAGGGCCATCTGTAGATGTTGGAGTTCAAGTTCAAGCTCCAAGACCGGTGGATTTTGCTAAGCTTTGTAAGGATTATACTGCTCTTGGAGGGAAGGTTTTCTTAGGGACGGAATCTACCATTGAAGTCCAAAGATGGATAGATGCTTGTCGAAGGATCTTTGGAGACTTGGGAATTGAGGATGCAACTAAAAGGAAGCTTGCATCAAGACAGCTTCAAGGGAGAGCTTCTGATTGGTGGAACTCTATCACCATTGATACTCCAGAAGAAGAGATTTCTTGGGAGCAGTTTCAAGCTAGGTTTGAAGCTAAGTTCATCTCTACTGCTCAGAAGTCTGTTTTGTTTAAGAAGTTTGTTGAGCTCAAGCAAGGCGGGAGGTCGGTTCTTGAGTATGTTTCTGAGTTTGAGGCTTTGTCCAAGTATGCTCGGTCGTATATTGATTCTCCCTATCAGAAGAATGAAAAGTTCGTGACAGGCTTGGATGCTTATCTTGGAAGGCAGCTGGTGGATCACCTGGACGATCCATTTGAGAAGCTTGTGGAAAAAGCTCTCAAGCATGAGAGTTTGTTTCCTAAGGAAGGGTCTGTTGTTGCTGTGACCAAGGAAGAGCTCAAACCACAGCAGGGTGGAAATAAGAAGAGGAAGCAGCAACAGCAGAAGGGTAAGAATGGCCAGAAGAAGCCGAAAGGCGAAGTGACTTGTTTCAACTGTCAACAGAAAGGCCATTTCTCCAGGGATTGCAAGAATCCAAAGGTATCGGTGAAGTGCCACAACTGTGACAAGCTGGGGCATATTAAGAAGAATTGTCCGGAACCGTTGAGGGAAAAGAAGATTGTGAAAGCTTATGCTTTGAGGGCTGTTCCATCGTCTTCGAAAGCTCCTACTGCTGAAAAGAAGGGGAAGAGTGTGGTGGTTCAAGGTACTCTTTCCATTTGTGGTGTTCCAGTTAGAGTTTTGTTTGATACTGGGGCATCGCATTCCTTTGTTTGTAATGAGTTAGTAGACCGGTTGGGTTTGGAACCGGATATCGTTGATAGGCCATTGGTTGTGACTAATCCAGTTGGGGGTTCGTCTTGTTTGTGTATGCTATGCCGTGGTCTAGTTGTATCGAGTCATGATTGCTCTTTTGTTTGTGATTGTTTTGTTCTGAACTTTGCGGGGTTCGGAATTATTTTGGGTATGGACTGGCTTAGGAAGTATGCGGCAAAGGTTGATTGTGAGAGATTGGAGGTGACAGTCGAGAATGTGGAGGGGCGAAAGGTTGTGATACGATGTAAGCATGAAGAAGGCGTCTTCATGAGCTTCATGTATTCGCTGGTTGTTCCACGGGATGGACTGTCATCGGTGCCAATCGTGAATGGATTCGAGGATGTCTTTGACGAGGTCAAAGGGTTACCGCCACATAGGGAGATTGAGTTTCGTATCGATTTAGTTGAGGGAGCCAGACCCGTTGTGATGCCTCTTAGGCGGATGGCGCCTAGAGAACAGCAAGAGTTGAGGGTGCAAATTGATGACCTTTTGCGGAAAGGATTCATTCGGCGTAGTGTGTCCGAATGGGGTGCACCAGTTGTGTTCGCAACCAAAGCGGATGGATCGTTGAGGTTGTGTGTTGATTATCGTGAGCTGAATAAGGTGACTAAGAAGAACAAGTATCCATTGCCGAGAATAGATGACTTGTTTGATCAGCTCCACGAGGCGAAGATGTTTTCTCAGATGGATTTGGCAACGGGATTTCACCAGTTAAGAGTGGCGAAGGATAGTGTGCCGAAGACTGCTTTTAGGACACCATCCGGGTTTTATGAGTGGCTGGTAATGCCGTTTGGATTGACTAACGCACCAGCATATTTTGTGGATCTTATGAATAGAGTGTTCAGAGATCAGTTGAACAAGTTTGTACTTGTGTTCGTGGATGATATTCTGATTTATTCCAGAACTGAGGAAGAGCACAAGACGCACTTGCGTATTGTTTTGGAAATCTTGCGGAAACATCAGCTGAAGGCTAAGTTTTTGAAGTGTCACTTCTGGAAGAGTGAAGTTAGATTCTTAGGCCATGTTATTTCTGGAAATGGAATGGCGGTTGATCCCGCTAAGGTAGCAGCGATCCAGGATTGGGTCAGACCTAAGAATGCATTAGATGTGAGAAGTTTTCTTGGACTAGCAGGATATTATCGACGGCTTATCAAAGACTTTTCCAAGATAGCTGCACCATTGACAGGATTGACGTAGAAGAATCAGGTATTCGGTTGGGATGCTAAGTGTGAGCAGGCCTTTGGAATCCTGAAAGAGCGACTGACGAGTGCTCCTGTTTTGACTATTCCAAGTGGGAATGATGAGCTGGTGGTTTACACCGATGCATGTGGTACTGGACTTGGGGCAGTGCTAATGCAGAAGGATAAAGTTGTTGCGTACGCGAGTCGACAACTGAAGCCGCATGAAAGGAATTACCCGACTCATGATTTGGAGTTAGCGGCAATTGTGATTGCTCTGAAGATGTGGAGACATTATCTATTGGGGGTTCGATTCGAGTTGTTTACGGATCACAAGTCGTTGAAGTATCTTTTCTCCCAAAAGGATTTGAATCTTCGGCAGCAACGATGGCTAGAGTTTTTAGCATCATATGATTTTGGTATAGCTTATACTCCGGGAAAAGGTAACGCAGTAGCTGATGCGTTGAGTCGAAGACATGCGGGATTGGGAGTCATGTTTTCGGAATGGAAGAGTCTCGAGTATTTGGCTGGATTTGATTTCAGGCCTAGATGTGAATTGGAACCTGAAATGTTGGCAAACTTATCGATAAGGCCTACTCTTGTGGAAAGAATTGGCGAGAGCCAAAAGCGAGACGATAAGCTTGTCAAGATTATCCGTGATTTGGAATCTGGATTGGACCCAGAGAAGAATAAAAGATTCGAAGTCGATCGAGAGGGCTGGCTTCGGAAGCAAGGACGACTGGTTGTTCCCGATATCGATGAGTTGAGAGATGAAGTTTTGAAGGAAAGTCATCACTCGAAGTTGACAATTCATCCAGGAGGAAATAAGATGTATCGGGACATGAAGAGAACCTATTACTGGGAAGGTATGAAGAAGGATGTTGGAAATTTTATTTCCAAGTGCATGAATTGCCGGTTGGTTAAAGCAGAGCAGAAGAAGCCCAGTGGATTGCTTCAGCCGTTAGAAGTTCCTACATGGAAGTAGGAGCAAATATCGATGGATTTTATCGATGGTTTACCTAGAACCAGAACGGGAAATGAATGGATTTGGGTCATTGTAGATCGTTTGACTAAGAGTGCAAGATTTATTCCTGTTCAATCAACTAGGACTGCATCGAAGTTGGCTGAATTGTATGTTAAGTGGATAGTTCGATTCCATGGTATTCCGAAGAGTATAGTGAGTGATCGAGACCCATTGTTCACTAGTGGATTTTGGAAGAGCTTCCAGGAGGTTTTGGGAACCGAGTTGTGTTTGAGTACAGCTTATCATCCTCAAACAGATGGTCAGACTGAGAGAGTCAACCAAGTTTTGGAAGATCTTCTGAGGGCATGTGTTTTGGATTTCGGAGGATCATGGGAAGATCATCTTCATTTGGTGGAATTTGCGTATAATAACAGTTACCAGTCAAGTATTGGTATGGCACCATATGAGGCACTGTATGGAAGACCGTGTAACTCTCCAACATGTTGGTTGGAAACTGGAGGAAAGCTGATACTTGGGCCTGAGATGATTCGTCAGACTTCGGATTGTATAGAGATCATTCGGCAACGAATGAAGGCAGCCCAAGACCGTCAGAAGAGTTATGCCGATAAGCGTCGAAAAGATTTGGAATTCGACGTAGGTGATATGGTTTTTGTGAAGATTTCTCCTCTGAAGAATGTTATTCGATTCGGGAAGAAAGGAAAATTGACTCCGAGATTTGTTGGACCATTCCCGATTATCGAGCGAATTGGGAAGCTCGCTTATAGATTGGAGTTACCGGAAAAGATGTCGGGTGTGCACAATGTTTTTCATGTATCATATATGCGGAAGTATGTGCACGACTCGAATACAGTGGTTTCTGCCGATAGCTGTGAAGATTTGGAGGTTGATCCGGTTGTTACGAGACCTCGTAAGCCGCTTCGTGTTGTAGAAACCGACACGAAACAGCTTAGGAGGAAGACGATTACGTTGCTCAAGATACAATGGAGTGATGATGTTAACGACTGTACATGGGAGGAGGAAGAGAGGATGAAGGAAGCTCATCCTGAACTCTTCGAGGTATGGCCCTAAGGTGTCGTGGCATCTCATGAATTTGTAGCTTGATTCTAATTTTAGAATTCTGCATGCTAGGCTAGTAATTGGATGCATGGTTTGTTGATTGCTATGGATGGTAGGCATGCAGAATACTTTTGGTTGCCCTTGTTTGTTTGGAATTTCGGGGGCGAAATTCCTAAGGGGGAGAGAATGTAATGACCCGTATTTTTACGTATCGATAGATCGTAGAATTATTAGGTCGTTAGTGTTGTTTAAGGCATCTTTAGCCTAAGTCGTATGAATTTAACTCGTAAGGAATTGACCCGTGTGGAAGTTAGGTTGAGTTAGAGGAACTAACGGGTTAAGAGATGAGTCGTGTACGAGTCAGTGGGGTTTTAAGTCGTAAATGACTTAGGAGATTACGACCTAGCAGTTAAGATGAGTTAACGAGTTATAAGAGTTGCCGAGTTATAGAGGTTACGAGTTATGGGTTTCTGAGCGACCTAGTAGTATTATGAGTTATAGAAGTTGGCACAAGTTAAGTGATAGGTCGTATACGAGTTAGGGTGATAGAGCGACCTATAGAGGTAACGACCTAAGAGTTAACGAGTTAGGGAGTTACTAGAGTCTTAAGTCGTAGACGACCTATAGTAATAGACGACCTAAAGGTTAGACGACTTAGTGATTTGGGACGAGTTAAGGGTTGACGACCTAAGGGGTTAGGTCGTATGATAGTTAGGTCGGTGGAGTTTTGGAACGACCTAAGGAAGTTAGGTCGTAGACGAGTTATGGCCTGGTAGTTAAGTCGTCATGTTTTAGGTCGTAGCATTGTTAGGTCGTAAGCTGATGAGTCGTAACTCGTGTAAGTCCTTAGGTCGTATGTGTGATAAGTCGTATGAAAGCTTGAGTCGTAGGTCGCGGCATAGCGGATCCTCGTTCGTTTTAGGTCGCGTAGCATTTGGACCGTTGGATTTTTATACCATGTTAAGTCGTTAGCGACTTAGTGATAAGTCGTAACTCGTGTTGCTCGATAGGTCGTGACTAAGTTAGGTCGGGGATCTTTAGGTCGGCAATGACCTAAAACTGGGCGACGACCTAAGGGTGAAATCAGCCTATAAATAGAGGAGTTTGGCTCACTTTTTGGCACCGGATTTTGAAGCAACGAAGTGCTGCCATTTTTAGAGCTCGACTACAACATTTCTTCACTTTATTTCTCCGCTTTGATCAAGTGCTAACATCCATCCAAGATCGAAGATCAAGATCGAAGATCGAAGAGCCAAAGTTGAAGATCTTCTTCCGACGAAGCTAGATTTCACCATTTCAAGCGAGATTTCAACAAATCGAGCTTGAATCCTTGCTGTCCAGATCTGAAGTGATTAGTTTTTGAAGTGTTTGAGTGATTCGGTGAGTGGTAGTTATCTCTCACACGGATCCAAAGGAGTATATTGGAGTGATGGTTCGTTTATGTGTTAAAGATAGTGATTTCTCGCATTTCTCTTAAGTCTGCATGTAGATCCATTGTTTATGAAGATGTTTACCTATGCAAGTTCATTTATCGAGTTATAGGAACAAAACCCATGTTTTATATTTGATAGATCTATGCTAGAAATCCATAATTCATGTATGATAGACTTTCACTCATTTATTTACGAAATTTCCATTATAGTTAATATTGCTTATTAGATCTTGTTTGAATGATTGATTGTTTGAATCTATGATTGATTTGATTGTTTCAAGTTAGCTAGTAGTTGATTTGGAACAAGATGGTCGAAGATGATTCAAAAGCTAAGTGGAAAGGCTCTTGAATGGTGAAAGCTGCTTATGGCATATGAAGCGGATGAGGAAGCTCATATGGATGGATTCGAGGACTTTGCGATGATACGAGGAAGCAAGGTATGATGATGATGGACTTTGCCGTGATATGATGAGGCGAAGCATGATATGGACTTTGCTAAGATGCGATGAAGCAAAGTATGATATGAGATAGTCTTGGTCTAGTCCAGGCGGGATCATTCCAAGCATAATGTTTACTCGGTGATATGGTTCGAGTTTTGATGGATAATGGATGGCTCGAGAGGCGCTTGAGCTAGTATGGAAATAGTCGTCAAGGAGGATGACTAGGAGGCTAAGACTTCATCGTTGTTGAAGGTTCTAGCATGCTCAAAGCAAGAGTACGTTGGGCGGCATTGATATCCCAGGCACGGATCACGATGACGTGCTAGTACTCTGGGCAGCATTGATATCCTAGGCACGGGTCACGATGACGTGCGGAGTTATGTCTAGAACCGGGGTTACCATTAGCCCTTGACTGACGGATGAAAGAATGTGCCGTTCATTCAACTAACGATGAAATCAAGGCAATGATAACAGTGATAGCCAGAGTCATGGATGTTGGTTATATCATCATTCGGTCTCAAGAGCGGTGATTTCTGGGTGCTTTTCTGATCTTGGTTTAGGCCTTGGGGTTTTGTATTTGGAAAACATCGACCTTGACTCGAGTGATTATCGCTTTACTTTAGTTACCTGTTGCTATGCTTGCTTCTTATTAGTGTGTGTCTGGGGGCTATCACTGTAGAAAGAGGTGGAGTGGGATGATTTGGGTTCCTATTCCTTTTATCCTTTATGTTCCTTTGGTATGTTTGATTGTTGATTTACTGCTCACTAGGACTTTGTCTGACTCAAGGTTTTATGTCTCCTCTTGTTACCTTGGGCTGTTCATCCATGTTTTGGGATGGGCAGACTAAGTGACAGGTGGCAGGTGCTAACCTTAGTGATTAACGATGCAGATGGCGAAGACGAGCAGGAGGCTTTTGCATATTATTTTCATATTCTATGTACTGGATATTTCCGCTGTTTTGTTGTTACTCCGAGTGTTTGTAGTGAGGCATGATTGTACTAACTTTCAGATGATTGTATCAAACCACTATGATGTCTATGATGATATTCTGTTTTGGAGCTTCACTATATATATTTTTCTCTATTGTATTTGATCCATGCGCTGTGAGTTCTATGATAGAGATTCTGCGATGTTTATTGTACCCTGACCATCGTCCATGGCTGCCTGGCACACTTTCACCGCACCATTCCCTTGTTTTCGTGCGGGAGTCATGGGCGGTCATCACAAGTTTTAACAAAAATTCCTAAAAAATACTTATCCATGAAATCTTGAACTCTTGATAGTCTCGATACTCATGAGTCTTCTATCTTGATATTTTATCTTGATATCTTGAATCTCTATGCTGTACAGTATTCATTCTTAGCACCTGCATGGTGAAATCCTGCATATACATATATATCTAAACTTATAATGTTAGTATTTATATTTTATAATCATTTCTAAGGTTGTTGTCATGAAAACCATCATCTCACAGACTAACAGTATCTTCTTGATCCATCTCTTATTATTTAGCCTTCTGTTCTTGATAGTTTGGATATTGAGCTTAATCTGAGTGTCGAGAGTAAGCCACTTCGTATTGTCAACAGAGGTACGAAGCAGCTAAGAAGGAAATCTGTTAGTCTGATCAAAGTACTGTGAAGTATTGATGATTGGGATTGTACTTGGAAAACGGAGGAGAGCATTCATGCTTCGAATCCAGAATTGTTTTTTCAGGTACTATTTGTTTTGTCTATCTTGCTTTTCTTTATTTTCCTTATTTGTTCTTTTCGAGGACGAAAAGATTTGAGTGAGGTAGAGGGTAACAACCCTGAATTTTGTGATTTATTTTAATTGTATATTTTAATTATTTTAATTGAAATGTATGATTTAAAAGATTTATTATATTTATTAAAATGGATAAATTTTGTTATTTTGACTTTTGCGTGAATTATAATTTCAAACCTGAATAAATAGAATATTTCCAGAAAAAGTGGATTTTTGGTCAATCTGGTCAAACTTTGACTTTTAAATTTAAAATTTAAATATTTTAATTCTTGAATTGTATCTTTCATTATGAAAATAAATTTAATTTCAAGAATACTGCTTTTCGTTTCGTTGAAATTCGATTTATATTGTGAAAGTTATGCTTTTTACAATATTGTATGTTAATTGATTTATTTAATAAAATTGTCCATTTTAATTTATATACATAATATTTTTATTTGTCAAATCTTGTTCTAATTTGTATATATGTGTGTAATATGTCATGTTAGGTATTTATTTTTATTTTTAAAACATGCTAAAGTGTTGTAGTTATTTTTCCAAAACTAGTTATATTTTGTTTTCAATTTTCAATACTAGTTTACATATAATTAACTATATTCTTATATTTTTATATATTTTTCTAAAATTTATTTATAAATTTAATTTTCACTTTATTTTTTATTCAGTTTTATTTTATTTACCTGGTTTTTATTTTGATTTATTTGAATAAACGAAAAGGGAAATATCAGGAGACTTTTGTCTTTATTACCTTTGACCTTCCATCTTCACACCTCTTCACTTTGGGCCGTGCTTTCCCAAATGCAATAGCCGCGTGTTTCTTTCTGATATTCACGTGAGAAAATATTTTCTCACTTCACTTTTCTTGTATGCTTCAAATCTGAAGGGAAAAGTATGGTAATGTCTTTTTTCCCACTATGTCTTCTCATTTCATTGAATTTTTCCTTTGAAATTGCCATGCCTCTTCATGCTTTAGCTTGGCCATACCCCTCCACCACCTCCTCCGACCAACTAAATGACCACTTCCGTGTTCCCCTCCGACCAGTGCCAGGCCGAGACTTGCCTTAGGTGCTTGCAACATAAAAACTTCATAAACCCTTTGAATATTGCCATAGCCAAGCTTATTGACAACATAGCTTTCATTTTTCACCTAGACCACCTCCATAGCCGCCGCCACCAGTCCCTCCACCACCTCTGGCCGACAATCCAAACCCCACCTGACCTTCCCGAAGCATGGCCAAGCCCAATTGTCTTCAAGCCGAACCCAATGCTTGCACAAAAACTCACTAATTTGCCTCGACCTTTGTATTTTCATGCCACAACCATAAGCACCTACATTTCCTTGCTAGGCCGACTCATGTTGGACCCGTACCTAACCCGTTCACACCACCATTACCATGCATTTTAATCCCTAGGCCGAGCATAAGATGGGTGAAGGCAAGGTCATGTTGTTTGGTTCTTTGTTGTGTGCATTTTTCAAGTTGTTTAATGTGATATTTGTGTTGTATATTCATGTACAATTTTTTTTTATATGTACAAGACAATCACTTTGGCTTTCCCCTCACTTGAATCCGTAGTCGTGCCTTCGTGCTTTTCGGGTTTTTGTTTGTGTGTCTGAATCTGTTATCTCTAGGTTGTAGAGGTGAGTATTTCTCACAAGGCATTCTGTACTATATAAGTAGTAAATTGACACCCTGTGAATCTGTAGAACTATATTATCATGTTATACCTGCCTATGCTATGATCATATGATGTTCACGCTGTTTATACACCTGTCATATCATCTGTTACGGTTATATAATTTTATACTTCTTATGTATATCAGTTTATCACACTGCAAGTTCCCTGTAGATTAGAATCACTATGGGTTGAAATGATATATGCCCGAACAGACTTTAGAATAGGGAAAAATCATTATAGGCCGAAATGATAGGCCTGAGCGATTTTTGTTTATTTTTATTCACTTGGGATTACGGGTTTGAAATAATTGAACCTGGATTTTTCCTTGGTAAATTACGGATTGAAATGACATATTATCTGTATCACTTGACTTAGGTCAGAAAATTTTATATACAGACCCGTGGTTAATATATATATTTGCTTGAATTTATAAATTATTATAATATGTGAATATTATGATATTTTGATTTAAATTTAATTTAAAAATGATTGTTGTAAAATATTAGTGATTTTGTACAAGTTAAATAAGTGAAATAATTAAATGGTAGAGTAGAATTTGAAATATAAGTTAATTTTGGAATTTATGATTTTGTTTATAAATGTAGTTTAAATTAAGTAAAAAAAATATGATAATTTGATTTTAATTTGAATTTGAAATGATTTTATAAAGTGTTATTGATTTTTCTATAAATTAAAAATAGTTAAATAAATAAATGTTTAAAACTGAAATTTGAAATATAACTTAACTTGGAAAATGTGAAATAGGTTTTAAATTTAAAAGTTAAGTTAAGAAAAATAAAATAGAATTTAAATTTAATTTATGAAATGGTAAATTAATATAAATGTAAGTAAATGAAATGTTATAAAAATGTACATTGATTTTTATAAGTGAATTATTAAAACTTGATAATTATTTGTGAAATTGCACTTTATAAAATCATAAATTTAAGGGTATTTAAATAATTGTTTTTAAAGTGAAATTATTAAATTTTATAAGTTAAAAATTGATTTAAATTAAAGTTTCATTGTTTACGAAATTTTATTAAAAATTTGGAATTTAAGTAATAGTATTTCAGAAATGCTGTCATTTCTGATGTAAAGGATATTACAGCATTTCCAAGTGCTGTAGTTGATTCAAATAAACTAAAAGACAAAAATTTGAAATAAGGGCTATTACAGCACTCTGTATGTGTTGTAGTTGCAGAATTGAACTAAAGCTTTTATTTGAAATTAAAACCTATTACAGCAGTTTTAAATGCTATCTTTGTTAAATTGAATTGTTTTCAAATATAACTTACTGTAGCATTTTTCTAAATGCCGCGAAAGCTGAATTTCACTGTTTTAATAAATTTAAGTGAATAAGTGAACTCGGAAAAGGCTAAATTTTTATTTGATTTTTAAATATAATAACTTCATTTTAATTGATTTTAAATGGAATATTTGATTTGAAATATAAACCATTTTTAAATGTGATTTGGAATAGTATTTAAATTAAATAAAATGAATGAGGTTTTGGAAGGATATGATATTTTGATATTTTGAAATTAATTTGAAATGATATTGAATTTTGGAATGATATTTGATTTCGAAGTATAAAATACTATTTTGTAATTTAACCATGGGATGTATTTAATTTATGGTTTAACTGATCCTTAGAGGATGGGCGATCCCAAGCATCCTTTAAGTTATTGTACATTACTACTACAATTCACTTGAGTTGGTTACATTATATAAGTATGCATGTCCTAACTCGAGTGTTTTGTGTTTTACTTTGCGCTCGGGTCAGCCTGAGTATTTACAGCTTAGCTTTGGATTTCTTTTTCTGGAGCTAGGAATCGATAAAGATTTTTGCTTATCTAGTTATCTCTCCGTTTCAGTTTCAGTTGTTCTATTTCAGCCCTGGTATTTATAAACTTCTATGTATTTCAGATTTCCATTGTACATGTTTTTCAAACTGATATTTTGTAATTTGTTTTGAGATTTTGTTATAGTAGCTTCATGAACTACTATGGTATTTTAATTACTGTTGCGAGTTATTCTGATATGTCTATGTATGTGATTCTGTGATTGTTTTTCATTTTCTCCAAATTTATTTACAATGCGTATTTTGAGCAATTCAAGTCTGACATGTGTGGATGCGAATGGCTGAAAATATCGAGTTGTTACATGATTAGTGGTTAAACGTGAATTAATTAATGATTAAAGGTTAATTAATTTATGATTGAAAGGTAATTACTTAATGTAATTAATTAAGGGTTAATTCATTTTGTAATTAACTTAAGGTTAATTAATTTATGTAATTAATCAATTGAGGATAATTAATTAAGATGGATAATTAAGGATGATTAATTAATTTCATTAATGAATGGTTTGTAATTAATTAATGTTAATTAATTAGGGATGGTAATTAATTAACTTAATTGGTTTAAATTAAATTACTTGTAGATTATGTGATAAATTAACCTTGCTTATGGATGATTGGATTTCATTGATTGCCTTGAATTGTTTGATATGCCTGATGTGTGATGTTATGTGATATGATTGCTTTGGATTGAGCTGCGATTAATGTAAGTTATTTATCTATGATGAATTTACATATTTATCCATGAATGAAGATAAGCGTTATAGGATTATACCGCTTATTGATATTGTTGTGCTTGAATTATGATGGTTGTGATTGTTGTATGCAAAACGCCTGGACAACACATACACACACACAAATATGGATTTCACGGAAAATTGGTTGAGTCATGGGTATTTTGAATTTAATATTATTTTATTTAAAAGTTGAATTTTAAATCCAAAATCAATTGGAGCTGATTTGAGTTAAACTTTTGAAAAGAGAATTTTGGAATTAAAATTATTTTGAATGACTAGTTAAAGTTTGAAATTAAAATAGCTTAATTTGAATTTGAATTCAAGATTTGAAGTTGAGCTCTATGTATATATGTTTATAATTGTGGAAACTATGGTCTAAAAAGGATATACATGTTATATATGGATTGAAACCATTTAAGTATTTTAAATGAATTATTTTGGGGTTTTAAATAGAGCTTGCTGAGTACGGTAGTTCGCTGATTTTTCGATTTATATTTTAAAAGGCTATAACTTGAGAAAATTTAACTGGATTTTCCTGAAACAAAAGACTTTTGTTTTCAAATGATAACAGCTTTCATATAAAGAAAAAATTTCCAGTTTTCGTTGAAAGGATTTCAATTTTTTGGTAAATCAAATTTAAAATGGAAATAGTTTTGAAAGCTATGAATGAATCTTTATTAAAGATTGGTGAATCTTGTTTTCAAATTTAGAAGGATCATAAAGGGTGAATCTTTTGTTTAAAAGACTTGAAATGGGATTTTTTTTAAACCATTCAAAGGAAAAGTTTTTGGAAACAAGGACAACAAGTTGTGACTTAACTAAGATCCCAATATATCCATATGCTTTTTAAAATAAGCGCCCATTATTCGGATTAGCCGAGAGAGGACTTTATGTCCTAAAACCCATTACGAATAAATGATACGACAAAATAGATAGCAATTGAAGACCGGGTATTTTCGAGAACGAAAGGATTATCTGTCGAATATCTCTGCACTGAGTTGCTCTGTTATAGAGATCTCCATATGTGATGGGGAGTCCGGTCGGGATTGTGAATATCCAAATTTTCAAGGAATTCTTTTGAAGTGCCTTCGGTTCCATTCAAACCCAGAATGGGCTTGTATGGACGTATGTCGATGTTACATTTTGAGATGTAAAGCTGGTTTCTATCAAATACATTTCTGTTTGGTGGCGGAGAAATTATTCTCTTGGCTTAACGCCCTTCTCTGAGACGTACGAGCTCAGAGGTTATGTAGTTCATATTTACTAGTGATATATTCCCAATTTGGTAATGTGGCATGCTAAGTGCTGATCATTGGTTGATCGAAGCATGGCTTTTGTGAAAAGCGTAGCTTTGTGAGACAAGACTTCATCGAACCTCACACCCTGAAAATAGTTGAAACAGAAAGGATGCAGCAAGGTTACGGCGGTCGCGCCCCTTAGGGTATGTGCATTTCCTTCTGGATAAAAAGTGGTATCATGGTATGGAGCCCTGATATTTAACTTATGTGGTTGTTGGAATTTGTGGGTTAATCCCGGGATACAGGTCGGTAACGATCGGGGGATGGCATACTCGTGACAGTTAGTTATCTAGCTACAAAGGTAACCCGGCCTTGTGTTGGCAGAGGTCCGGTTAGGTTCTTGGGGCGTCCCTCCAGAGGCATACCCATTCGGAAAGGAAGTTCCTTAGCCTTGGCCATTTGTTGGAAATCCAATCACCCAATACGAGCCCATTACGATTTCAGTTGTATAACCTGCCACCTCAGGTGGTAGCTATAGCAGGCATAATATAGTGGTACCTATGCTGGCTAAGATTAATATTATACTTTCGAAATGTTTTCACACTATTCTCTAATAATAATATCAAAAAAATATTTTCGAGTATCAAGCATGTTTGACTTACATAAGAAGAAATCTCCTCCAATTGTGTTATTGCATTATGTGTGTGGCGGGAGACCATATGGTAGTTTCATTTTCCAAAAAGCATAGGAATTTCTTTTTATTTCTTTTCCTTTTTGCTAAAAAAACTGTTTTTTTTTCTCACACCATTCCCATGACTGACCTGGAGTTTATTGTTCCCTTTCTAAACTCTAGATGTCCATAATTTTCCACATCGGCAGCCTAGAGTCGGGTTTTCAGATAGTCAGATAGTAGGTGTAACTTTTGGCAATCTTTGAAGTCTATGGTTTGGCGATCTCATTGGCTCACTACAGCATGATAGTGGTTCGAGCTTCATGGTTTGGAGCTTTGGAGCTTTGGCAATGAAGATGTTATCTTTCCGCTGCTGTTGATGTTGTTTTCTACTGCTGTGTTTTTCTGTTGTTGTATTTATCTCTAATAATGTTGATCACTTCATATTGTATCAGATGTCGTATCATTTATTGTGTATCAATAAAATTATTCTTCTGTTTCCGCTGTGTTGTTATCACCTAATGTTGTTATAAACCCGGCGAATCGGATTTCAATGTTTGAATCTGCGGCATTCAAATACTGGTGACGTATGGATGTCGATTTTCGAACGCTGAAATCTGAGTCGGCACATATGGTATCAAAGCTAAAGGTTGAGTAAGAACTTTAGCTTTTGGAGTATAACACATTAGGTGACTCATTAGAGATAGTGATATAAATGCCCTAGAATGAGTATATTCTCTAAGATATCTTGTCCATGTGCCTCAGTCAATTCTCTTATTATTTACTGATAGTGAGAATGAGGCAAGAAGGAGACGAGGTAGGGGACAGAAGAGTACCACTACAAATGGTCGATACCCTGTAACAACAAGGAACAGGTTTTCCTATCAACTTTCCTTTGATCATCATCCAATTTCAATCTTTTGATGGCTTCCTGGTAGCTACAAGAAGAAGTTTTGGTGTGGTGGTGGCCCTGCGAATCTTTGCTTATGTTATAGAAAGGTTCCTATTTCGTATTCTCTTTATCAGTTTCTTATCAATCTTTTCGTTCTTAACTTTGATAAATTTGAGATTTTATTTGAAATAAATTGGTTAATAAAATATGAGGCTAAATTAAATTGTATCAATAAAATGATTTCGGTTAAAACCAAACTTGGAAATTGTGCGTAGATTTTTGTGATCTTAATAAGTTAACTTTTAAAGATAAATTTCTTTTGTCCCGAATCGAGCACCATGCAATTGATTCTTTTCTATGATGGATCTAACCCAAGGATTCCATCAGCTGAGAATTGTGGAAAATTGTATCCATTTGACTATTCTTTGGGGTCCAGATACATTCTACGAATGGTTAGTTGCCCTGCGGACTAACCAGTGCCCCTGCATATTTCGAAGACCTAATGACCCAAGTAATTCCTTAAGTGTTGAAAAAGTTCATTCTCGTATTTATTGTTGATATTCTGATTTGGTAAGCCAAATGTAGAATAGATATTCAGTTTGATCTGATAAGCCAATTCTCTATCTTTCTATGTGTTCATCTATTCTTTGTTTGTCTCCCTGTCTAGCAAATTTCGAGGACGAGTCCCGTTTTTGAGCCAAATTAAATTTGGTACTTAATATAAATTTTTGGGTTTATTTGCGAATTAATTTGAAAATTTCCAAAAATAAAATAAGTGTTTGTTTTGCATAATAAATAGATTGTAAATAGAATTTGAACTTGAAATTCAAAAATGAATATCTTATAAATTAATTGGATTTAAAAAAATCTACATTTTAAAACTAATAGAAATTTGTTTTCTTATTATATATATATATATATGATTTGGAAGTTATATTTTGAATTTAATATAATGATTTCCAAAGGCTATTTAAAAGTTAAATTCTATACTTCAAAATGTGTATAGATAAATATTTATTTATTTAAAAAGAAGTATAATAGTTTTAGTTTAAATAAAGATTAGATAAAAAGTTTTATATGCTTTTCTTTTAAATTTATACAAATATAAATTAGGTTTGTATATGTATAAAAATACATGAATAGAAAGAAATGTATATAAAACTAAATTGAAATATATTTAAAAAAAGTTATAATCATATTTAAACATTAAATGACAAGTGTGACCATTTTAAAATGTATTATGACATTTGTCAGCTTCAAATAACATGCATGAACAAGTGTTTCAACATGATTTACAAGTGTCTTTTCTTTCTTTATTTTTTCAAAATAATAAATAAAATGTAAACAAGTTTATATATACCACTCTATATCCTTCCTTTCTCATTTTCCTTTTCATATTCAAACTAAAGAAAACAAAACCAAAAAAGAAAAACCATATCTGAAGCAAATTAAAGCAAGCAAAGATCAGAATTAAACACCTCTTTCACATTCAAAGTTCAATTCAGTTTAAAAAAACAAGATCCAGTTCAAACAGCATCTTCAACCTGAGAAAACAAATGCAAGGTCAACACAATTGTAATTCAGATCAACTTAGCAAATGAAAAACAAATTCAACAAGATCAGGATCAAATTACAGATCAAAACAAATCATTTCCAGATCAAAATCAAAGACCAGGCTTCTCTGTTTATAAAAACTGTGAGTAAACACTCTTTTCAAAACTAAATCCTGGTATATACTTAAATGTATTTGTGAAGTAATGTCATAGATGTGTTTGTATGGATGAATGGATGAAGTTGCATGTATATAAATATAAAAGTGCTGAGTGTGCATGTCTGTATGTACAGGCTCTGTTCCAGTTGTAGGTCTTAAAACAAGTTCTAAAATCATTGTCTCCTCCCCTAATCTTTTATAGGGTTTGGTATACAAACAAAACTTGTTTGTGATAACAAGATATCGGTTCTAAAAATATTTTCAAGATGAATTTGATGGTAGTTTTAACAAAGAGGAAGAAATACAGTGAAATCTCTAAGTACGCTAAAATTCGACTTCACAAATTTCTTGTTTCAATTAGATAATCTGGTTTGTTTTCAAAAAGTACGATTTTTAAAAATGAAATCATGGTTTTTAAGCCTATAAATCGAGAGAAATTGTGGATTGAATGTGATTTGGGTTTTAGTCGATTTCTAATGATCGGCATGGCGTAGGTCGTCGAGGTCATTACTAAAGCATGCTGGAAGGTTAGGTCACTCGGGAAAAATAGAGGAAGAATTTTTCGATGGTCGAAGTGGCCTAGTGGAGGCAAAGTAGGGTTTTTTTAGTGGGCTTGGTCGACGATCATTCTCGAGCGGTACGTTGTCATGACTGGACTAGAAGGGATCGCACGAGGGAGTTTGACACGTAAGATCGTGATAAAGCTTTGGACGTGGTGGCGTGAGTTCAGGTGATCGAAGGCATGGCCAGAGGTGGATTTTGTTGATCGAGTTGGTGTCAGGTAGTGATCAAGTATATCAATTTCGATTTCGAGGCGAATTGTCGAAACTGGGTGGCCCTATCAGTCGACGATGATGTCGCCGACGTGTTGAATGTCGCGGCGCCGGTCGGAGATGACCAGACTTTGTGTACACATGCACGTGTGTACCTATGTGTCTTGATGATGCTCGGAAGAAGATGAAGTTGGATCGAAGTCATACTTGGGAAATTTGGGTCCTGGCTCGAGTTCGTTTTCGGGGAAACTCGTGTGGGTTTTATAACAAGTTTTAAAATGTTAACATAACCAAATTTAAAATAAAACGAAGGGGCGACTCGGGGTTTTCCTCGAGGAAAACATGCATTGGCTCGGGTTGATACCCAAAGTTGTATCGGGTCAGGTTAAAATGTTAAACGAGTTTTAAAAATTAAAAATAAAACAGGGTTTCTCAAAAATTTAAATTAAATCAAGTTTAAACCTTTTCTTGATTTATTTCTTGTAAAAAAATAAATGTTTTATTCTACTTTTGGAATTAGTTAAGGGTTTGAAATAAATTATTTTAAGTTAACAAAATTTAAAGTATTTTATTATATACCTATTATTTTGAATTTATTCTTAAGTTATTTAAATAAGCTTAAAAAGTGAAATCAAATAGTTAATTAAAGTGGTGAAATGATTTTGATTATTAAGTAACTTAAAGGGTTTTAATTTAAATTCATATGTAAATGATGAATTAATTTCAAAGGTTATTTAAATAAGATTTTAAAGATAAATGGTTTACCTTAAATAATGTTTTTGATTATTAATTAACTTAAAGGTTTTAAGTTAAATTATATGTTAATGATAATTTATTTCAAGGGTTTATTTAATGAAATTTAAATGATGTAATTAATTAAGATAAAGGATTTATCTTTAACTAAAATTTTGATTAATTAAAGGATCATTTATTAATTAATTAAAGTGTAGTTAATTAATGTGCTTAATCAAAGGATAATTAATTAATTAATTAAAGGTTAATTAATTAATGCGATTAATTACTTAATGGATAATTACTTATTGTAATTAAATTAAAGGTTGATTTATTAATATAAGTAATTAAGGGATAATTAATTACTTAATAGATAATTACTTAATAGACAATTACTTAATATAAGTAATTAGAGGATAGTAAAATAATTAAAGGTTTATTATTTAATAATAAAAGTATAATTAATTAATTAAAGTTAATTGATTGGTGATTAAAGGTGAATTAATTAATAATTAAAGGTTAACTTATTTATGATTGAAAGATAATTACTTAACGTAATTAACTAAGGGTTAATTAATTTTGTAATTAACTTAAGGTTAATTAATTTATGTAATTAATTAATTGAGGATAATTAATTACGATGGATAATTAAGGATGATTAATTAATTTCATTAATGAATGGTTTATAATTAATTAATGTTAATTAATCAGGGATGGGTAACTAATTAACTTAATTGGTTTAAATTAAATTAATTATAGATTATGCGATAAATTAATCTTGCTTATGGATGATTGGATTTTAATGATTGCTTAAATTGTTTGATATCTCTGATGTGTGATGTTATGTGATATGATTGCTTTGGATTGAGCTGTGATTAATGTAAGTTATTTATCTATGACGAATTTACATATCTATCTATGAATGAAGATAAGTGTTATAGGATTATACTGCTTGTTGATATTGTTGTGCTTGAATTTATGATAGCTGTGATTGTTGTATGCAAAATCTCTGGACAACACACACACACACATAAATATGGATTTCATGGGAAATTGATTGAGTCATGGGTATTTTGAATTTAATATTATTTTATTTAAAAGTTGAATTTTGTATCCAAAATGGTTTGGGGTGATTTGAGTTAAACTTTTGAAAAGAGAATTTTGGAATTAAAATTATTTTGAATGGCTTGCTAAAGCTTTCAAATTAAAATAGTTTAATTTGAATTTGAATTTAAGATTTTAAGTTGAGTTCTATGTATATATGTTTATAATTTTGGAAACTATGGTTTAAAAAGGATATACATGTTATATAATGTATATATGTGGATCGTAAATCATTTGAGTATTTTAAATGAATTATTTTAGGATTTAAATAGAGCTTGTCGAGTATAGCAGTTCGCTGATTTTTCGATTTATATTTTAAAAGGCTATAACTTGAGAAAATTTAATTGGATTTTCCTGAAACAAAACACCTTTGTTTTCAAATGATAACGGCTTTCATATAAAGAAAGAATTTCCAGTTTTTGTTGAAAGGATTTCAATTTTTTGGGTAAATCAAGTTTAAAATGGAAATAGTTTTGAAAGCTATGAATGAATCTTTGTTAAAGATTGGTGAATCTTGTTTTCAAATTGAAAAGGATCTTAAAGGTTGAATCTTTTGTTTAAAATATTTGAAATGGAAATTTGTTTAAACCATTCAAAGGAAAGATTTTGGGAAACAAGGGCTAAAAGTTGTGACTTAACTAAGATCCTAATATATCCATATGATTTTTAAAATAAGCGCTCATTATTCGGATTAGCCGGGAGAGGACTTTTTGTCCTAAAACCCATTTCGAATAAATGATACGACGAAATGGATAGCAACTGAAGATAATGGTTGAAGACCGGGTATTTTCAAGAACGAAAGGATTGCCTGTCGAATGTCTTTGCACTGAGTTGCTCCTGTATAGAGATCTCTATATGTGAAGGGGAGTCCAGTTGGGATTGTGGACATCCGAATTTGCAAGGACTTCTTTTGAAGTGCCTTTGGTTCCATTCAGACCTAAAATGGACTTGTGATGGGGGTTGCTTCCCTTAGGGTATGTGCATTTCCTTCTGGATAAAAAGTGGTATCATGGTATGGAGCCCAAATATTTAACTTATGTGGTTGTTGGAATTTGTTGGTGAATCCTGGGAAAAAGGTCGGTGACGACCGGGGAATGGCGTACTCGTGACAGTTAGTTACCTAGTTACAGAGGTAACCCGGCCTTGTGTTGGAAGAGATCCGGTTAGGTTCTCGAGGCATCTCTCCAGAGGCGTACCCATTCGAAAAGGAAGTTCCTTAGCCTTGGTCATTTGTTGGAAATCCAATCACCCAATACAAGCCCTTGACGATCTCAGTTGTATAACCTCCACCTCAGGTTGTAGCTATAGCAGGCATAATATAATTGTACCTATGCTAGCTAAGATTAATATTATACTTTCGAAATATTTTCACACTATGCACTAATAATAATATCGAAAAAAGATTTTAGCGTATCAAGCATGTTTGACTATCATAAGGAGAAATCTCCTCCAATTGTGCGATTGTATTGTGTCTGTGGCGGGAGGCCTTTTGGTAGTTTCATTTTCTAAAAAGCATAGCGGATTTCTTTTTATTTCCTTTTCTTCTTGTTAAAACTACTGTTTTTGTTTGCTCACACCAGTCCTATGACAGACCTAGAGTTTATTGTACCCTTTCTAAACTCTGGGTGCCCACAATTTTCCACACGGACAGCCTAGAGTCCAGGCCTCCCACTGGGAGGCCCGTACGAAGGGTTATTAGCTCAGTGGTAGAGCGTGCCCCTGATAATTGCATCGTTGTGCCTGGGCTGTGAGGGCTCTCAGCCACATGGATAGTTCAATGTGCTCATCAGCGCCTGACCCAGAGATGTGGATCATCAAAGGTCTTTGGTTTTCAGATAGTCAGGTTTTCAGATAGTCAGATAGTAGGTGTAGCTTTTGGCAATCTTTAAAGTCTTTGGTTTGGCGATTGCATTTGGCTCACTACAGCATAATAGTGGTTCTTTGTGGTTTGGAGCTTTGGCAATGAATATGTTATCTTTCCGCTGCTATTGCTGTTGTTTTCCCCTGCTGTGTTTTTCCGTTGTTGTATTTATCTTGATAATGTTGATCACTTCATATTGTATCAGATGTTGTATCATTTGTTGTGTATCAATAAAATTATTCTTCTATTCCACTGTTTTGTTATCACCTAATGTTGTTATAAGCTCCGGCGAATCGGATTTCAACTTTTGAATCCGCGGCATTCGAATACGGGTGATGTATGGATGTCGATTTTCGAACGCTGAAATCTAGGTCGTCATGTAGTCAGAGTGGAAATTGTTTATATTTAAATCGTGGATTTAAATACGCTGGGGTAAAAATTAAAGTTATAACCCAAATGGAAATACAAAGCAATTTTGAGTTGGAACCGGAATCGAAATATTAAGCTAAAAATGATTTTGAAATAAAACAATATATTTTGAGTAAATATGATGATTTAAAATGAAGATTGGATAGTACTATAACCGAAACTTACTTTATAAGAAATAAGTAATGTAACAAATAAATTTGTAAAGGAAATCGAACTTGAAATTTTGATTTGGAATTAAAGAGAATATGTTAGTTATATATTCAAACTTTCCCTTGTCGAATTTATAACTAGAAGAAATGATCTTTGAAAAAAATTTGTTATACTAAATAGAGTTTATATAAGTATAAAATGGACTACGAAATTTTGATCCGAAAATTATTCAATTTGAAAGAATGATTTTATATGTATATGAGAATGAAACTGAAAGGGTTTTGGAACTCATTGATTTTAGAAGGCTATTGATTTTGGAAAAAAGTCAATTTTGGAAATTTGGTAAACCAAATTTGAGAATTATCGATTTTAAAGATATCGATTTTGTGTAGATAAAGTTTATGCATGATGCATATAAAAAGTATGAATGAAAGGTACTATACGTATGTATATATATATATATATAGTATGATATGTTTTGAGAAAGGTATGGAAAAAAAGGCACTCCCATGAGAGTCGAGACTTATAGTAGGATATCCACTAGGTGGTTCTGCCTAGAACCTTAAGGGCAGGTTCAATGAAATTGGGATCTCAAAGGACATTCGGACAAAATTCGAGTTCCTGATGATCATTATTGTTAGCGTAAGTTGAGTGGCGCTGATGCCTATAGTTACATTGGGTTTTGCTGTGATGGAAATGTAACCTTTGTTGTAACTGCGATCTACTGCGTTTCCACAAGGTAAGTCGAGTGGCAGTAATTGCCTACAATCCACGTTTGGCTTCATTGGAAGAGCGACGTAACATCAGTAGATTGCGATCTATGTGGTTCCATAGTGGAATTGGTATGGCAGTGAGTGCCTATAGTCTATATTAGGTTTCATTGAGATAGAGACGCACACTTTGTGTAGTCTGCGATCTATGTGGTAAAGTTTCGTTTGGCATTGTAATTCGAGTGGCGCCGATGCCTACAGTTACACGAGTTTTGTTGTGATAGCAATGTAACCCTGGGAGTAGCTACGATCTATGCAGTTCCCATGACGGAAGTCAAGAGGTGCAGATGCCTATAGTTTTCTTATGGATCTCGCCGGGATGGCGACGCAATCATCATGCTAACTGCGACCCACGGTAGGATGATGCTTTCCACATCATTTTTGAAAGGATTTTCATGTATTTTCACTGGGTGTTTAAAATGGTCGACTAAGTACTTATAGATTTTCAATCCCATGATCAACATATGACTAAATTTCTGTGAGAACAAGGATGGACTTGTTTGGACATCGAGTTTTGAAAAATAATTTTATAAAAATAATTTGGTAAATACTATGGGATTTAAAATGTTTTAAAATTGTACAAAAAAAAGAGAAAATGTTTAAAGAATGATTTAAGTAACAATAAACATCAAAATTAAAGTTCTCCCTTTGTTCCTTTTCGAGGTCGAAAAGTTCTAAGGGGTGTGGAATGTAACGACCCGAATTTTTGACGTCTACTAATTGGGTGATTAACTTATTTAAATTATTGGTATATTAATTTTGATTGGTCGAATAAATAAATTTTCTGATGTTAAAAATACCTGAATCTTTATATTAATGAAAAACTATATTTAATTTTAAAGTTTTAAATTCCTGGATATGATAAATATTTTAGAATAGTGTATGTAAACTCCACCGTTTAAACTAAGACAAGATATCCATGAATATATGTAGATAAATATATACAAGCTTTATGATGTTGATAATATATATGAGTATATAAATATATATATGTGTACCCATATGAAGTAAAATATAGGAAAATTTGTATAAATATGAATATACATATATATAATATCAAAATATTCATAAGCAATGTATATGAGAATATGTATAAGTAAATGTATGTAATTGATGACAAACATATGTAAGTAAAAATATACGTATTTATGTTATGTAAAATAGTGCATACCTATATAGATATGCACATGAAAAAGCCTCGGGATGGAAAAAAAGTGTGTGTGTGTGTGTATATAAAGCTTTATGATAATTAAAAATATATAAGCATATAGGAGAGTGTGTGTGTGTATACATACATATATATATGCCTTATAAAGTAATGTATATGGAAATTTGCACATATGTGTGATGACAAGACCTACATAAGTGTATGTATATGTATATATATATAATAGTGAGTATAAAGAATGTAAATACATATGTAAACAAATGTATACATATCCACAAGGAAGCACAAACTTAAGATCATGGAAGCACAAACAAATGTGTGTGTGTGTATCAATTCATAATAATGTACATGTAAACATGCTAGGAGACATCATTGTGGAAAATCTAAGATCAAGCTCATAATATATCAAGTCAGGCATACAATAGGTCACACCTAAATCAAAATCAAGTCATTTATAATTTAAACTTTCATAATAAATCAAATCAAGATAAAAAGAAAGATGATAAAATAAAAATGTAAGCCTGTAAACAAAATCTGCAGCCACCCTATGTATACTGGCATCTTTCTTCTATATATATGCATACATATCACTGACTTGTTGCCTTCATATATACATCTTGGTTCACTCAAAAAAAAGACAGTAAAGTGAGGCTAGAGGGAAGATTAAGCAAGTAGCAGTTCATCTCTGTTAGTAAAACAAAACCTTTTACACTGTAACTGTTATATGCCTGGATTGAAGTATGGTTGATATGTAGGATTGTATAGAGATGTACATATATACTTATATACGAATATGTACTAAGTATTATAATCAGAGAAGCTCTGGTCTGTATATTCCTTTCTTCCACCTCTACTCTGTATGTTTTAATATCATTCCTAGCTTCAAAATTCTCTATCTCCCAACCAAGTTAGAGTTAGGTTATGATGTTAAAAAGAAAATTGCTTGTTTTTAATCATACTTTGTTTTAAAATTTGTTTTATTAAACATTATCTAGTACAAAGAATAAAAAGGCTATCTTTACAGTAAGTGAACAAAAAGGGAAGGAAATGGAACATCATGTTTGAGGCTTTTGTTTATATGAACATGGTCGACATGGAAAATGGCGAATTTTGATGGTGGAGTCATGATTTTTCATTGCGTATGGGTTGAGATAGAAGGAGTTGACCAGTTTCTGGTCTTGGGTCAATTTTCGGCAAGGGACTCGATGGTGGGGGACGGCGCTTGGCCAGGAGGAAGCTCAGAGGAGAGGGAGCTTGATAAAAATGGTGGTTTATTTTATAAAATGGTGCGGTGGTTGGTCGGAGGCAGGGTAGGGTCTAAGGGGAGTTTCGGGTTGTGGTCGGATTTGAGTCAGTGGCGGCGATGAGGGGAAGATAGGGAGTTATGGTATTGGGGGAAAGGAATTGGAGGTCACGGCGAAGTTACAAGTGAAGTTCTGCATTGGCAGGTGGTCGAAGGTGGCTGGACGAGGTGGGGAAAGGAGGTGGCTCTATTGCCTAGAGGTAGGTTTGGGTTCGAATTTTGAAATTAGGATTCTTGTGACATATTGGGGTGGACAGGGTGTTTCGGTGGTCGGAGATGATGTGGGACGGCGGTCGGAGGTGAGAGGCGAGGCATTTCCGGCATGTGCACGTGCACGGTGAGGGTAAACATGTAGGTAAATGGAAAAGAAAAAGGAGAAGGAAGAAGAAAAGAGAAGGCAGGGAAAATAATGGAGAAAGGAAAGAAAGGGGGAAGAGTGGGCCGGGTTGCGCCAAAGGGAAAAGAAGTGGGAAGAAAAAAGAAAACGAAGGAAAAGAAAACGAATGGAAAGAAAGGGAAAAAGGAAAAGGGAGGAAAGAGAAAGGAAAGAAGGAATGGAAGTGGAATTTATGCTTATACATTTATATGATAATTTATATTTTCCTTCTTTTAACTAAAAATCTATTTCACTTTAAAAAAATTGTAATTTAAGTTCAATAATTATATATTTAGGATAGGTAATTAATGATATTATTTGTGACTCTAAACTTATATAAATTTACAAATTAGGTATTAAACTAAGTATATAATTTCGATTAACCAAAATAAATTGTCTCGTAATTTTCTATTAGTTTTGAATTTAGTTGGATTAAAAATACAAATGGATATGGCTAATCAAGGTAAATTAAATCCTGGTAAGGAATTGTTTTGACATTGTTATTGGTCATCAATTTAGTTAACGATATATATCTTGGTTTAACCCTATTGGACATTTATTTCAATTATTCTTGTTTGTACCATCAAGTGGTCAGACAAGTTAAATAGTTAGATTAAAATGATGGTATGCTTTATTTTAGAATAAACGTCTGTAATAAATGCTCATATGTGTTTATAGTCACCCTATATATAATTGTTTTATTTTAAACAATTTACCCTTTTAAAATTTATTACTTGGATTCAAAGAGATCGGAATCGGATATTTGTGTTATCCGGAACCATTTCAATCTAATAATCACTCTGAATCTTTACAGGTTTGATTATAGGTTTTTAATAGGCTGGAATTGGATTAATTTCACAAATTTAACTATCTTAAATAAGTATTGTACATAGACACTATTATAATATCGGTGGATTTCTGTAAAATGTTTTGGTTAAAATAAGGTGATAACTCGCAGGGTTTATACACCTGGGTTTTCAAGGATTTTCATAACTTAAGTATCTCAAATTAAGTGGGTATTACTCACGCTGGTTTTCATCCTGACTCGGGTGTTACTTTATTGTAATGCTCAGGTCAGACCGAGTATTACAGATTTTCAAGTTAGGACGCTATGGGAGTTCAGGAGACGAGCTAGAAGGCAGAGACGTATTGCACGCATTTGACTATATTCCACTGTATTGTAGGCTGTATAGACAACAGTTGAGGACAAGTTATTATAACTGTCCAGATTTGTGTACTCTGATAACTTGTATGTGCATTAACAGTTACAGCTTTTCTTCGTAAAAAATGTTGTTATTGTATATTACATTTTGTTCCACTACGATTGTGAGATTCTGTGCTATTGTTTTCTATTTCTTATCCTACCTCTTTTTCTTAAAACCCTATTAGCCTGGTATTTTTCGGCACTCGATTGCTTGGCACTTTATACCGTAACTTCATCTTTCAAACAAAAAGAATCAATGAATTTCGACTGGAAATGAAAACTTTACATTGTCTCAAACATGTGCTCAGGCATGTTAGCAATAGTTCAAAAAACAAAAACATGTACAGGCTTGAAAACCATCTCGAATTCAACGTCCAGGCATGAAACGAAGGACCCAATAACCTCGGATTGAGATGAAAATTGGTATGCATATAGTAGAAAAATTGTCTTTCAAACAAAAAAGAATCGATGAATTTCAGTAAGAAATAGAAGAGTTATGCTATCTCAAACATGGACTTAGGCCATGTTTGCAGCAACTCGGATAACAAAAAGCACTAGATTGACAACCCAACATAAAAATTCATTTTCTTTAAAAAGAAAAACCTCATATATAATACTCAAAATATGCTTTATTTTTCCAAAAAACAGAATCTAATTTCTCTTAGGAACATATCTTTAATTTTATTTTATTTTGAAAATTTGAAAACACAATTTATTACTTATTCTCGAAAACAAGGAACACAAATAGTGCTTATCGAGATATTCCCAGAATACTCGATCCTCAAGATTGATGGAATAGACTAGAGTGTTCGTTATTTCAAGCGGTATAATGAACCACTCACAAGACTCATAACGAGTGCAGAATGCCGTAAGAGTAACGTTGTCCTCCATAATTCGTAGCTCATGAAAATTCGGTGTAGAGTCAAGCTAAAGAATGACCCTAGCACCACACAATAGATTAAAAGAGAGAAATGAGATATAAAACAAAGGTAAATATCTTCCCAAATGAGGAGAAGTAACATTAACAACAAATCATTACTTCGATTGGAGTAATATCACAAAGTATATCAGCAAATGAATATTCTAAGAGGATATCTCAAAAGGGGTAAGAATGGCAATATCAAATAAATTCAATGAATCACCTCATTTCCCTAGTGGAAATCCTCATGGGAGAACCAGGAATGAAGTCAATACAATATGCGATTGACCGATTGGGTGTTATACCCGAAACGAACTCATAGAAATCAACAGAGTCACAATGACTAGAATTCGAGATATATCATCAACATTTCGAAACTCAAGGGTGAATATAGAGACTTCCGAATCATCATGAACATTCCAAAGAACAAGAAGCAATGAATTAGCCGAACAAGGATACCTAATATATGATTCTTCGAGTCACGGAATGTAGCTTGATAATAGGCAAGCCACTTCATCCCAAACACTCCAAACTCTAGATAGAAAATGGTGTGCTAATTCACACGAAAAGATAAGCTATAAGAAACAATCCCAAATCCTCCTACATCATGCCAAATATTACGAATCCACTCAATAGGATTTGTAATCCTCATAAAATAACAAAACAAGGACATCCAAAAGCATCAACAAACTCCTCCAATATGGATGGGTGTCAAGCACCCGTATTAAAGAGGATTCGAATAAAACAATCACGATTAGGATTACTCCAAAGATAATATGTCATCAATTCTATATGCTGGAATACTATGGAATAAAATTTATTCCTAATCATATCCCAAACTTCTATATCAAAGGACACGATGATTAAGAGTTTTCTAACCCTTGTACTATACTTGGATATATCGTAATATATGCTTCTGTTTTGTGTTTATCCTATTACGTTCTAAACTCAGCTCTGATGCCAAGCTGTGATGCCCCATCCCGAGACCCACATTTACAAAGAGTATTACTGGGTAATACTGTTTGCTAATGCAGAGAGTATGGCTTGTTAGGGCGACCATCTATAGTATTGTCTTAAATATCTATTGTATACACCAATTAGTGCTCTATATTTCCTTTTCCAACTCAAGTGGATCGACATATCCAATAAATGCTTAATACAAAACTACAGGTGGCTATAGCATGTATCAGAACAATATACAACAACATAAACACATAACACATCACAGAACAGCAAACAGATATATATATATATACACACACACAAACATATATACTGATACATCCCGGTAAAATACAAATAATACATCATAAGTGGTATGAAGACCAAAATATACATACGAGCCAAAACAATAAATACATCTCAGAGTCATACAAAACGACTATAAAACTACAAATAGAGAAACGATGATATCCAAGGCGGAAGCATCAAGTAAAGTCCAAAAGCAGGTATCTAACCTAAAATAGCTCGGTCTCACCCGAGTATAAAATACACGAGTAAGTCTAGCTAAACAAATCAGTTTAGAAGAATAATTGATAATATGAGCATAAGGTAAAGGGTAAGATATCTTCTCGAATGAGAAGAAACAATAATAAGAGCATGTCACTACTTCAAATAAGGTAATTACACTAAGTGTGTGTCCTCGAAATAGGTAAACTCACCAATTAACACTAAGTATAATAAATGCCTCCTATCATCGGTGAAATCACAAAAGCCACTAAAACGGTTTCTATGAACCATATCTCCAAATAGGAGAATCTCAAATCTCAAACTCAAAACTCGCCATAAATGGCAATCACAAAAATATTCTCTAAATATTGAATTCTCAAACACAAAATACGCCAAAAATGGCAATTTCATATATCTCCAAATAGGAGAGTATAAATCTCAAATAAATGCCAAGTGTTTGCAAACCCAAATCTCAAATACAGAAATCGATAAGGAGTTCAATTTCCAAAGATGTAATCGCCATATATAATATCTCGAACGGCTCAAATGGCCAATAATTTAAAGAGGCGATACACTTGGAAAATAACAAGGAAATCAATGAAATCATCTCAAAGATATAGCACATGCTTATGGCCGAAGCCCGCCAAGTACTGTTCTCCGAGAATAAGGCGTCATGTCTCTTAAACAAACATCCCAAAGGAGAAATAAATACGTCCCTTAGACAAACATCTCGAAAGAACATCCTGAAGGACAAATACGTCTTAGACAAACATCCTAAGGACAAATGACCTAAAGGTTCGGTACTGGTAGATACATATCTTAGACAAATGTGTCATAAACTCTCAAATAGGAACCCGAACAATGTTAACATGTGTCCCATACCACACGTTTGCACTAAACAGTTTACTAACTGCTAGTAAATTACACACTCAAAGTAGTAAAAAGTTTACCACATCTCATCAGTAAACTCGACCCGCAGGTCAAAACGATCAAACGGACAAGTCGGGAAATAACCGATAAGATAAACGCACGTGTCTTATACAATATATTTACCAAACCATTTAATTCTCCTTTTCATTCACTCGTATAGTGCAAAAATGTGTATTTTATATATAAAATAATTTACTTGAGAAAACAAGCTTTTAATACTGTTTTTAAAGCCATATTTGAAAATTCCCTTATTTTCGAGAATAAAAATATTCTATATTTTAAAATACTTCAAAAATATCATATAATAATAACTAAAAATGCCTATTTATTTTAAAAATTATTTTAAAAAGACTTCGAAAAATCCATGCTCGAAAACGAATAAAAACCCAAAAAATTCACTCAAATCGATATTCCAATTCAATTCAAATTTAATCCAAAATTTGAATATCAAAACCTCTAAAATTTGGCGAGTCTATCAATAGACATCATGGCCATAAAACTTTTTAGAAATATCATAAAAAGATGAAGTAAAATTCAAAAGTCGGACGGAAAAACAACATAAAAATGCATCGGCAACAAATACCCAGGTCAGAAATCTTCTCTGGGTTCAAATTTTGAACATGAAACACGTGGCCAAACGACATTTGATTGAACTAAAAATTCATGTACACAAACTAGAAAAAATCGGCTTTCAAAAAAAAGAATCAACGAATTTCGACTGGAAATAAAGAAGTTATGCTGTCTCAAATATGGACTCAGGCCATGTTTGCGACAGTTTAAAAATAATAATATGCCCAGGCCTGAAAACCATCTTAGGTCCAACCTACAGGCCTGAAACAGAGGACCAAACGACTTCATATCGAGCTAAAAATTGGTTTGCACATAGTATAAAACTTCCATCTTTCAAACAAAAAAAGAATCAATGAATTTCTACTGGAAATTAAAAACTTACACTATCTCAAACATGGACTCAGGCCATGTTTGCAATAGTTCAAAAAAAAACAAAAAATGTACAGGCCTGAAAACCATCTCGGATTCAATTTCCAGGCATGAAACAGAGGAACAAATTACCTCGGATTGAGCTGAAAATTGATATGCGTATAGTAAAAAAACTTTATCTTTCAAATAGAAAAGAATTGATGAGTTTCAGTAAGAAATGGAAGAGTTATGCTATCTCAAACATGGACTCAGGCCATTTTTGCAGCAACTCGGAAAACAAAATTTCTACAGGCAAAATTCTGTATTTGAGTTGATTTTCTACCACTGTTTTGAACATCCAAATGATAATATTTTTCAACCAAAATTTTCAGAGACAAATTATAACATGGAATCTATCATCTGAAAGAAGTCTAGCAGCGTTTTGTTGCCGGAATCAAAAGACACGTGCCTCTAAAGAAGCACTGCAGAACAGTTTTGAACAAAAGAGAAGCAAGCTGAAAAATATTTTAACAAAAGCTAAACTATTTACATTTTTTGCAATTAGAAGCATTATTTTGCTAGATTATGTGAGTTTATTCAACTCACCTTGCTGTTGTTGAGCAAAAACCCGGATTTAAGTAAAAACTTTGGAGCTTGGAGGTAAAATAGGCCTTTAATAACATGTAGAAGGAAGATACAGTACACGCAAGAAGAGATAAACAATAAATTAGAAAACCTATTATTGAAATTGGGAATTTGATGAAATTGTAGGTTTGGAGTTTGATTACCTTTAGATTTACACTCTAGTATGAAAAATATTTCAGTTTGCATTGAAGAAATTGAGTTTAAAGCATTAGTTTGGAGAAAATGGAGTTGTGTTTCATTCTTTTCTATTTTCTAGTGTTAGAGAAGAAGGTGAGGTAAAAGAACGTACTGTAAACTATTCTCACCTTCTCATCAAGTTATTGAGCACTAATGGACTTTGGACCCATTCATTAAAATGAAATTTAATGGCCTAGGTTGATTTTTATTAACACAAAACCAATATGTAAATATATTTCACATTATGTTATAAACAAATGTTATTTTCTTCCAATTTTCACACAAATAATATATAGAAATTTACCTATACAATAAATAAAATATTTTCCACCATATAAAAATATAAATTCGTATTTTTAAAACAAATTTATTATTAAAATCATTTATTTAACAAAAATTCACTATTTACTCAAATAAAAGAATAAAACCGTATTTTTAACTTCTAAAATTCCACAAAAATACTTTTCTCACTTAAAAAAATATTTTAAACTATTTTCAAACTTAATTTATTGCCAAAAAAATTTTAGACCAATTTCCATTTTTTTTAATAATCCACCTTTAAAAATCACATACTTCTCTTAAAAATTATTCAAAAAAATGTAAATGGGCTATAATTAATATAATTATTGCATTTTCTCTAAAATAAAATCATATTCCACTTACTTTTAGATTAACCAAATAAAATAAAGTTTGGAATTTTATTTTCTCATTTTTAATTCCAAAACTCATTATTTATTCCAAATAAACAATATAAAATCCCTAATTTTTTAAATCACAATATTAAATTATGACATACCGCTAAAATTCAATTTTGTCGGGTAATTCCGAACCAGAGTTGTTGCATATTGGTATAGTGTTGTCGTTGTTGTCATCATTCGATACGTATGCTTTTCATTTATATATGTGTGTCTACAACCCCTTGATTTAGATATAGTCCGACCCATGTGTTATTTATATAGTATTTAGATCAATCCAAGACATTCCAAGTATAGGGACGATATGACCAGCTTGTGTATTCTAAGCATAGAGGAGACTAGATATTCTGTATTATAGATTATCATTTTCTATATAGTATAATCAATTTTATGTATTTTGTTATAATGTATGTTGATTATATCTTGTAAATTTTATATTATATATATTATCGCTACCATATAGACTCTATGTTATTTGATATTTACTATACTGTGTATTGTTCTATCTTGGAGGCACATGTGTTAATTGAATTGCGTCGACACTGTGTGCATATAGGTGATTTTTCTATTTGATGTTCAAATAAATACCAAAATTAGTCCAAAGGAATATTCATATGTGCACCTCATATAACCTCGTTCCCTATGTCTGACATTGTTATTTAGTAGTACTCTTGGATAATATGAGTACACAGGTGGGGTGTTTCATCATTGGACTCAAGCAATAGTTCCTTTTTCATCTTAGAATTATAGTGAGTTCTTTGATGAGAAGTAACTCCTTATTCAATTTGAATCATAGCCACTGATCCGTAGACCAAAGTGAATGGAGTATGGTTGGTTGTGGACTTGTGAGTCATTTTGGTAAGCTCACAGTGCTAGGGCAATTCATCGACCCAGTTGCTCTTGACCTTCATCCATCATTTTTCCGAAACAATTTAATGATCTTATTCTCCGCCTCCACTTGTCCATTTGCTTGTGGGTGTGTTAAAGCTACAAATATCTTTTTAATTTGATATTTATTGCAAAATCTTGAATTCAACCCTTTTGAATTGGGTTCTATCATCGATGATGATCTTATGAGGAACTCTAAATTGGAATATGATGTTTTTCACCACAAATTTTATCACCTTCTTCATAGTGATCGTGGATAGCGGTTGTGCTTCGACCTACATCTTGAAATAATCAAATAGAATGATGGCATACTTCAGTCCTCCTTTCAATATTGGTAGCATACTGATTATATCAAGTCCCCAAATCATACATTACCGTAGGCTAACCATTTGCATAAGCTTATTAGATGGGGCTATAGGAATCTTCACAAACCTTTAACATCTATTTCAATTTCTCGTTTAATCAACCGCATCCCCGTTGATTGTTGGCCAAGAATATCCATACCGAATAATCTTCCTTGCTAAAGTCTACCCCCAATTGTGCTCATTGTAGCTTCCTTCATGCATGTAATACCCTAGTATGTTTAATATTTTATAATATTGAATTTAATTGATAATTTATTTAATTTGAATATTAAGTGGACAAAATGGTCTTTTTTGACTTTTGAATTTGATGATGGGACCTACGCCATTACATTCGGCTCATTTCTGTATTCGCGAGGTATATTTACTATTTGATTTGGTTATCGTACGAAGAGCTACAGGCAAAATAAGATTTGAGATTTAGGTGGACTTTGGGCAGAATTCTAGTTTTGTATTTTAATTTCATAACTAACTCTTTCCTCCCTCCAAAATATGCCCAAATCAAGTAACTGTATGATTATTTTTAGAAATTTCTTCTTCTTCTCATTTCTTAAGAACTTCTTTTAGCAAAAAGGGCATAACATCCTCAAAATTTAACGGAATTCAACAAAACCCATGGAAAATCGAAGGGAATGATGAATGATATGATCTAGAGAAGGAAATATATCGAAATTCTAGAGCAGGCGAATGCAGTAGTTCGAACTAATTTGGGAATTAGGGAATTATTTATGTGAGTAATTCATCTCTACTTGTCTACAATGTAATTAGAGTGCCAAATCAAGATTAGGGATATGATTTAACATTAATAGAAAATTAAAATCAGAATATATATGAATAAATTTCAGAGATGGTGATTAATTAAAGTGAACAGCAAACTGGTTTAAGATCCGATGAACATATATTGCTTTGAATTAAATTAGATGAGTATACACATGAATATGAAGTTAGGAACTATAATTTGTTGTACTACAGAAGCGTGTACAAAGGAAATTAAAGAGTATAAAGATATAAAATTGAATATGAGAACAATGGTACCAAAACAAAAAATTAAATTCAAAAAGGCCAAAATTAACACAGCAACCGGTCGACTAGTGGACATGTACTGATGCATCGGTGATCGATGAAACTGGGCAGTTGAACATGGACCCAGTTGTGGCCATTATGAATTAGAGATGGTTTGCAGGAATGGGACTTCAAGCAATGCAGTGGGCTACTTCAAAGGGAGCTACGCAAGACAATGGTGATGTTGTGGAACGTGTAGGCATTGTCGAATATACATGTATATGGTGTGTATGTGACACTAGTTGTTTGACTAGTATAGTGGTGTTTGGATATTATATTGAATACATAAGATTAGTAATTAGATATTGGGCATACTTGATGTGTTATTGACCATTGAATGGGTATATGTTAGATATTGGGTATTGAATGTGTGTATAAGTCACATATAGTCCAAGCAATAGTTGTCCTCGGGAAATCGTTGTTCCCTCATTAATTGAAACAAAAATAGTTGTTCTGGGGAAATGGTTGTTCCTCATTATTGATGTTAGTGCTCCAGAAAATGGATGTTCCAAATAAATAGTCATTCCCTTGGTATATCGTGTTGGTTGGTTGGGAAATTTACGTTCGTGAGAGATGTGGATTTGATAGACTCAATTGGTTATGTATAAATATTTTTATATATCATAAAATGAAAGTGAGTATAACTTTAATCAAGTAGTCAACCTAGGTTTAGTAATGACATTACTCCACAGGTGAAAGTAGACAGGTTAAGGTATGTGTATGGATTAGTTAGAGTATGTGTATGGATTAGGAGACACTAACGATGTTTACAAGTCTTTTTATAAAATATATAGGATAGATTTGTTTCACTCACCAGATTTATGTCTGACCCACACCTATTTTATTTTTATTTTTTATATAACTAGTTTGATGGATCATGGTGGTGTGGTGGACATGGTGTCAAAGACATTATATTGTAAATAGTTTATAATTTATAAATATGACCTATAATAGTATATTTCTACATGTTGGGGATCAGATTTGGATTTATTGAACAGGTCTAACTATGTAATTGGGCCTATAACTAGTGTATAGGATGTTTTACATTATATAATTTTTTTCCTTCCGTTGTGAGTTTTGAAAGTTGGTAGTTAGATTCTATTCTGTTTACTTATTATAATATCATAGCGACTTGTCATTTTCAGTCTTTGAGATGTTAACATCAGTTCAGGCATTGAATCTGAGGGTAAAAAAGGTAGGTTGTTGCAATGCACATCAAGATGTCCTCTTAGCTTCTTCCTTGGTAACACATCATAGTAAGAGTGCAGAGAATCCTTTCCTATATAAAACTCCTTCATGGATAATAAATAATGGTATTTTACGGTGGAGTTTTCTCCATTCATTCCTCAGATTCAAGGGAGTTCTCTTCATCAAATACTCTTTAATTGGAGTCTTCCTTGACTCCTTTTCAACCTTAGCCTCCAAGATCTAATTGACATCCATTTGCTCGATGCTCAAAGCCAAAAAAACCTCGACTAGAACCAATCCCATGAGTTGTGCATCCTTAGAGCTGGCCAACTTGGCTAGTGAATCAGCCTTCGAATTCTATTCTCTGGGAAAGTGCATTGTAGTGTAATATTCAATATCTTTTAGTTATTTCAGAACCTTTGTTGGGTATGAGGCAAGTCTTGCTCCTTTAGCCTAAAACTCCTTCACTTGACAGACAATCAATTGAGAGCTGCTGAATGTATACAATATTTTGACTACTGATTCTTTCGCTATCTTATGTTCGACGATCAACGCATCATATTCAACATCGTTATTCGCGTTGGGAATTCAACCATTAGGGCGTAGCATATCATTCATTCCTCTATAGTAACTAGACTACACCTTCTTTGGAACTATGTCATTAGGCGCATTAGTGTATAACTATCATGGAGAAAGCCAGACCACATCTTCCTCTACTTCTCCATCCCAGATGGTGAACTAGGCAGTGAAATCAGCAAATGCATGTCCTCGTATCGCCCTCCTAGGATAGTAGGTAATGTCATATTGGTTCTGTTCAATATTCTACTTCGCAACCTTTCTAAAGTATCATGTCGATGTGATACTTATCTCAAAGATTGGTCAATCAATATTTTTATTAGATGAGCCTGGAATTATGGCTACAGCTTCCTCAAAGCGATCAATAAGCAATATGCTAACTTCTCTAAATTTGGATAATTCTTCTCTGCTTTAATGAACCACCACTTGCTAATATAAAATACGAGCCTTTTGAATTCTGGACTCTTCACGTACCAAAGCTACACTTAGTGCATGAGCAGACACTGCCAAATAAACAAACAAGTCTTTTCCATCCAAAGGCTTTAATAACACTGGTAGTGGTCTCTCTATATGATCAAGTTAAGGCCTAGAAACCTTTTAACATTCCTCCTTCTAAACAAACTTCCCTTTCTCTTTCTTGAGGACATCAAAGAATGGCACAAATTTACCTATCGCCTTTGAGATGAACTGAGTCAACATAATGACCTTTCCTGTGATGACCCGGGTCTCAGCGCTCGAATATCGACATCCGATACATCATCCGTATTCGAATGCCGAAGATTCAAACGTTAGAGTCTTGTTCATTTGAGCTTATAACACATTAGATGATAACAACACAGCGGAAACAAAAATGATTTCATTGATACACAACAAGGATAACAACATGGATTAAAGAAACAACCACCAACATCAAAGCACTATATATACAACAGAATACAGCAGAATACAACACAACAGTAGAAAAGATAACATCAACGAGGGCTTCCAAAAGAGAGAGAGAGAGAGTGAGCAAGAGCGAGACCACACAACTGCATCTTGCTAAAGCTCCGAAGCTTCAAAGCTCCAAACTAAAAATCTCCAAAAACAAAAGCTTCCAAACCAAAGACATCCAGATCTACCTCTACTGATAACCTAATTCTAGATTGCCCGTGTGGAAAATTAGGGGTACCCATAGTTTAGGAAAGGGAACAATAAACTCTGGGTTAGTCATGGGACTGGCGTGAGTAAACATAAAACAGTTATTTGTACAAAAAGAAATAAAAAAGAAATCCGTTCATGCTTTTGGAAAATGAAACTACCATAAGATCTCCTGGCACACACTTAATGCAATCGCACACATGGGTAAGGATTCTCCTTATAGTAGTCAAACACGCTTGATACGCAAAAATCGTTTTGATGTTATTATTAATGCATAGTGCGAAGAACATTTGCAAGTATAATATTAATCTTAGCCAGCATACTTATCATTATAGTATGCCTACTATAGCTACCTGTTATCTCGCTTTTTGGCAAAGCCGTGATACCAAAAGATCGATCGAAAACAAAGGACAGTTCGTCTCAGAGATTGGTCATACTTCGCTTCACTATGGATATCGTTGAATTTTGTACGAGTCCGGATCGAGCTACAATTGATATGACGTGACAAGCAAAGCTAAGAAAGCCGATGTTCCAAATTTCAAGTCAATCCGAGTTCGTATGCTCAAGCTACGATCGATTCAAGATGAAGGAGATAGCCCTTGTTCGAATCCATAGGTCACCCCCTAGTTCGAATCAATAGGCAGAGGTTCTGTTCGTATCCATAGGTTCGACTCCATCTAGTTCGCAACCACTAGCAAGCATCCGTTCGAATCGATCCGGATGTACTACTTCGAATCCATCGGAGCTTCCTCCTTCGTATCCATCAAAAGGGTGATGTACGAGTCCATCAGTAACATCAGCCTTCGAATCCATAACACTTAAAACGGTCGAAAGGAAGATAGCCTCGCCCCCATCTGGTTCGAATCCATCAAACTCACGGTCATTCGAATCCATGAAAGTACCTCACTTCGAATCCATCCTGTGCGGTCATTTCGTATCGATCGACCCAAGCAAGACACGATCGATACGAATGACGTATTGCTGAATCCATGTGTGGCTGAAGCCTTCGAATCTATCGGGTCAAGGCGGCGAAGTCTCCGGGACGACTCGATCAAATAGGCGAAGAAAGCAGATCGATGCGAAAGTTCCGCTCCACGTCATCATGAAGCCACAAGCCACCATCGATTCGAAGGAATCAATACGAGGGAGTCGATTCGAACGAGACGAACGGCCAGAGAACACAATTTTGAATCGACCATATCTCGAGATCCATAAGTCCAAATGCCACGAAATTTTCACATAAGCTTGCATACATGTTAAAGAATGTCCACACCAAATTTTACCTCGATTGGATGATTTTCTGATCGATTCAAACGTACTTCAAATCGATCCCGAATGGGCCCAAATTTCCTGAGGCCGGGCATGTGGGCCCCCTCACGTGCCAGAAGTGGTCTTCCGAATTTTCAGCGAAATATCAGCATCCTACGCCTATAAATAGAGCCCCTGGTCATTCAGAAAGGGGATCGGAGAATTTTTTTAAAAAATGTACGCCCGGACGCTGCCAGAATCACTCCATATCATCATCACTGCCATTGATTTCGAATTTTGACTTACTATCTGCTGTACTTCGCTATAAAAACTTGTATTCTTCAAGTATTGAGCAATAAAGTGATAAAACTTCATAGTAGACGTAGGCGATATGCCGAACCACTCTAAATTACTGTCTTCCGTGCAATTTACTTTTCTATGACTTGGAGTTTTTGTTAGATAATCCTCATTTTCAATTTGGTTTCTTCATTTATTATCTCTTCAAAAACTTTCGAAGAGTGTTGTGCCCAATTTTGGTGCAAACACTTTGGTGCTTTCACTGAGAAAACCCAAAATTTCTCCTGCTCTTTGGATCTGTCATCGATACCGGATTGAATAAATCTAAGAGGGAGATCCAGACTTCAATTTCAGATTACTTCCGTACTATTCAGATTTGCCAAATTCTAGGAAAGGATCCCACACCTCAAGATGGTTAGCATGAGAACCGCTTCTACTACCGCTGGTCAAGAAGGCCGGGATAGACAGAACCCCGCGCAACTACCTCCAGCTAATCAATATGATACTGGACACTCAGATCCATCATTTCCGGTCACTCGACAAAAATTCCAGACATTACTCCAGGAACTAACCCAAAGTCGGCAACAGCTAACTGAACAGTTGCGCGCCAATGCTGAGTTGACTAATCAGCTGAACCGCCAAAGGCGTAGAAGATCCAGAAGGGATCACGCCCCTCATTCTTCCAATGAAAGCTCTGTTTCGTCTGATTACAGCGGCAGATCTACTCGTCCCAGGCTAGACGGAAGTTACGCACATGCTACTGGTCAACAGCAGGCATTAACTGTTGGGCAGATAAGAGTTGGCCCTTCTGCCAGTTTTCATACAGGACCCTCCTCCCGAGGAGGCACTGTTCCACAGCATACCACGGATAACCATGCCACCGCCACTGCAGTTGACATAGGAGTTGATACTTGAAATCACTCCAATCAGAACTACCGCCAGTAGGAACATGCTCCAGAACCATATGTCCCAAAAGACATCGAGCCAAGGAGGCGAGATACGGATCGTCGACAGCGCCCAATCCTACCTCGCACTGTGGAACCCGACCACGCTCAGAATATAGCAACACCAGACCTCTCAGCCATGGTATGCCAAATGATTCGCGAGAGCCAGGGCTTAACAAATGACGATTGGGGAATCTCCCGAAGTCATACTCCGTTCACTGATGACATATTATATGCTGAACCTCCTCGGCGATTCAAGATGCCGACTCTGCCTATGTATGAAGGAAGTTCCGACCCTAATTAGCATATTCTGAAATACGAATGGTCGATGACTGCTGCAAGAGCCGATGATGCAGTAAAGTGCCGTAGTTTTCCCATTTTTTAGGGGGAATTGCGACGATGTGGTTTACACGATTACCACCACGATCTATCTCTTCATTTGATCAGTTGGATACTAAATTTGTTGAACAGTTTCGTATGCACATTGCCAGGCCTAAAGACGTTAATACTTTATCTAGTGTCACTCAAGCTCCTGTAGAGACACTCAGGCGATATTTGGAAAGGTTCAATGCCGCTTGTGCGGAGATCACTAACCCCAATGATAATTCAATCTTGATGGCCTTGACTAAGGGGATTGACCCCGATTCTGAATTTGGAAATTGGCTAGCTGGGAAGCCTCCCGCATCGTTGGATCGTTTCTACTCCAAAGCCGCTCAATTCTTAAGGCGTGAGGATGTGAAACAATCTAGGAAACAGGACGATGCGAGACCCAGCAATGAAGGGATTCAAAGCAATATGGCAGTTAAAAAGTCAGGGGAGAACTCTGTAAAAGTGCAACTGAATATTCAAAACAAGCAAACCCAGTCGAGGAACGGTGATAATAGAAATAAGAAGCAAGATCAGAATCGTGGCCCGCGGCGCAGGGCACCAATGTTTGAAAGCTATACACCATTGAACACGTCACTGGAGAACGTGTATCTACAGACTTGTAATGCGATGCAGTATAAAAAGCCTGCTCCGAAGCCATCATCGGAGAGACAGATTCAAACAGGAAAGTTTTGTAGATTCCACGGGAGTTACGGACATAATACCAATGAGTGTAGACATTTGCAAGACCTCATTGAAAAATTGATTAGGGAGAGGATGTTAGAACAATTCGTGCAGGCGCCACAGGCTGGTGGTGTGGGCCCGTCAAACCAAAACCATGCGCAAAACCAAGAGAGACAGGAGGAGCCCGCTCGTATAGGCGGGAGATTGGTTATTAATACAGTTAGTGGTGGTCCTTATCCAGCGGACCAAAGCTGGAGGGAAATGGAATCATATGCCAATTCGATCAGGCATGTAGATTTCGAGAGTTGCAGTACGCTTGATGAAGGGGGCCCGGCCAAACAACAGAGAACGATGGCAGACGACATCGTATTTAGAAACCGAGATGATGATAGGGTCGAGCCCCAACTATAGACCCACTAGTCATATCTGCCCAGGTTGGTCCTGCTTGGATGAAGAGGATCCTAGTGGACAGTGGGAGTTCGGTAAACATTTTGTTTAAGAGAGCATATGATCAAATGAAGATGGAAGCCAAAGATTTAAAGCCTTGTCAATCTAGAATCCATGGCTTCGACGAAAGTGCTAATATACCCACTGGAGTGGTGGAGTTGCTAGTGGAATTAGGAGTCGGAGAACGCCGAAGAGTTCGAATGTTACAGTTTGTTGTTTTAGATATCCACCCTCCGTAAAATGCCTTTTTGGGCCGACCGGCCCTTGCCGAATTCAGGGCAGCGATTGCCCCGTGGTGTTTAACTTTGAAATTCCCCATTGATCGTGGGATTGGAGTCATTCAGGGAGATCAGGCTGCTGGGAGAGCCTGCTATGTTGCTGAGCTGCGAGAAGCGCAGCGAAAGGAAAAAGGAAAGGGCGTGGAGGAATCTCTCTGCGTCCGTTTCGCCGACGATTGACAATTAGTGCCTGGGCCTCGGTACGGGCACCACAACCAATTCCAGAGGGATCTGACCCCAGAGACAATGAAGATAATGATGAATCTAAAGAAAGTCAAGCTTCCCCAGCCGAGCTGACGATTGATGTTCCAATCGGTGATGATGATGATTCAAAAATGTTAAAAATTGGGTCTCAACTAAACCCACAAGCACAACAGGAATTGGTCGAATTTCTCCAAGCAAATTTAGACGTATTCGCTTGGACGCACTCTGATATGTGTGGAATCTCGTCGGACATCGCAAACCACACCTTGAATATTGACCCACGGTATATCTCGGTCAAACAAAAGAGATGCGGTATGGATCCAGAGAGATCTGCCGCCCTCAAAGAAGAAGTTGATAAGCTAAAGGCGAATGGGTTTATCCGGGATGCTCTGTACCCAGAGTGGGTATCCAACCCTGTACTTGTCCGAAAACCAAATGGGAAATGGAGAACGTGCATTGATTACTCTGACTTAAATAAGGCTTGTCCGAAAGACAGCTTTCCACTTCCCCGAATTGATCAACTTGTGGATTCAACAGCCAGACACGAATCACTATCTTTCATGGATGCTTACTCTGGTTACAATCAGATACCCATGCATGTTCCCGACCAAGAACATACGATCTTTGTAACTGATCTGGGACTATACTGCTACAAGGTCATGCCTTTTGGATTAAAGAATGCCGGAGCAACTTACCAACGCTTAGTCAATCGGATGTTTGCCGACCGGATCGGAAAGACTATGAAAGTTTATGTAGATGACATGTTGGTGAAATCGCAGTACTCTACTGATCACGTCAAAGACTTAGAGTCAATGTTCAACATCCTCCGGAGATACGGGATGAAGCTTAATCCGCTGAAATGTCATTTTGGAGTCGCATCCGAAAAATTCCTTGGGTTCATCGTCAATGCCCGAGGGATAGAGGCCAACCCTGAAAAGATCTGGGCTATCAGGAATCTTCAAACTCCAAGGACCATAAAGCAGGTTCAGAGTCTTAATGGGAAGGTTGCAGCACTGAGCGGGTTCATCTCGAAATAAACTGACAAATGCATACCCTTCTTCAATCTGATCCGAAAAGGGAAACGAAACTTCAAACGGACTACGGAATGCGAGGGCGCATTTCAATCACTAGTTCAACAACTTTCCACGCCATCGATTCTTTCAAAACATGTTGACCATGAACAGTTATATCTCTACCTGGCGGTATCTGAAAACGCAATCAGTGTTGCGTTAGTTCGGGAGGAAGACCGAGTGCAGAAACCGGTCTACTATGTTAGTAAACGATTAACCGGAGCCGAGAGAAATTATCCAAGGCTAGAAAAGTTGGCATATTGCCTAGTCATCGCCTCGAGGAAGCTCCATCCATACTTTCAGGCTCATCCCATCACTGTGTACACCGATCAGCCGTTACGACAGGTCCTCACCCGGCCTGAGACGTCTGGCAGGTTACTGAAATGGAACATTGAACTGAGTCAATTCGACATCACATATACTCCGAGAAGGGCCATACACGGTCAAGTCCTAGCAGATTTCATTGCCGAATTCACTGTTCCTGAAGACTTACCTAAGACTGGCAAATCTCCCGAATACATATGGAAGCTGTACACTGATGGTGCATCCAACGATCGGTGCTCGGGCGCAGGGGTAGTGCTTGAAACCCCCGAGGGCCGATCCATATGCTACACGTTAAAGTTTGATTTCCGTGCAACCAACAATGAAGCTGAATATGAGGCTTTGCTTACTGGGTTGAAGTTAGCCCATGACCTAAGAATTATCGCTATGGAAATTTACTGTGATTCCTAGTTGGTAGTATGTCAGGTTCGTGGTGAATATCAGGCCAAAAATCGAAGACTAGTTGCTTATCTAACCCGAGTCCGGGAGATGCTTGATCAGTTTGATTACTATACCATTTTCTACATAGCCCGAGAGCACAATCAGAAAGTCGATTCGTTGGCAAAGTTGGCAAGTACGGGCGAAGCTCAACAGTTGGGACTCGTTCCTGTTGAAACTCTAACCTCTCCGAGCATTGACCGAATGGAGAATGATTTCACATTTGAAGCTACTTGCAGCAGGGAGTCGTGGATGATCCCCTATCGAGACTACATTGAGCATGGTATATTACCTGAGCGTCAGAGTGAGAAAAGACAAGTTCTCTGAAAAGCTTCACGATTTGTCATCTAGAATGGAGTTATGTATCGAAGGGGGTATTCTATTCCTCTTCTTCGGTGTATCGCGCACGACGAAGTCAAACGAGTGTTACACGATGTGCACGAAGGAGAATGTGGCGATCACACTGGGGGGCAAGCACTTGCCAAGAAAATACTCCGATATGGATATTATTGGCCTACTTTAAATCGCGATGCTGTGGACTATGCTAAAAAATGTGATAAATGCCAAAAACACGCTCGGATCCCTAGAGCCCCACCTACTGAGATAACCCAAATGGTCAGTCCTTGGCCATTTGCAATATGGGGGGTTGATATAATTGGTGCATTGCCTTTAGCTAAAGGTGGCGCGAAATACGCCATCGTCGCAGTTGATTACTTCACCAAATGGGCTGAAGCTGAACCTCTTACAACAATTACGACAAAGAAAGTGATCAACTTCGTAGCACGCAACATCATCTGCCGGTTTGGTCTCTCGCATACTATTATCACCGATAATGGAGCCCAATTCGACAGTATTGAATTCAAGAATTTCTATCAACGATTCCACATCCATAAGAAATTCTCTGCAGTAGTGCACCCTTAAGCGAATGGTCAAGTTGAAGCCGTTAATAAGATTATCGAATCTATTTTGAAGAAACGGCTGGAAAAGGCCAAGGGCAAGTGGGTTGATGAACTTCCTATGGCTTTATGGGCTTACCGGACGACTCACAAAACTACAACCGGACACACTCCATTTTCTCTATCTTATGGCTCTGAAGCCGTTATTCCGGTCGAAATGGAAGTTCACTCTCATCGTGTGACATATTATGATCCGAAAACGAATGCCATACGACTTGCTGAATCTTTGGATCTACTCGATGAGAAGCGCGAAGAGGCTGATTTGAGGGCAGCCGCATATCGGGGTCGAGTCGCCCGAATATACAATGCAAAGGTCCGACCGCGAACCTTTGAACTCGACGATCTCGTACTCAAGAGAATTTATCCGGTCCCTTCGCACATGAAACCAAATTGGGATGGGTCGTATGTGATTTCACAAAAGCTCGGAGATGGAACGTTCAAGTTGTCGATCGTTGACGGTCTTACTTTGCCAAGAGCCTGGAATAGCGAAAGTCTCAGTCGCTACTACACATGACAGACTTTATTTATCTATTTTAGTCAATTTCTTCCTTTGCATTTCGAAGTTTGAATTTGTAATAAGGCAACTGATTTTTCCATGCTTCTTTCATTTCAGCAATAAAATGCTATCTCTTCGAGATAGAGCTGTGATTCATTGAATACAACGTACAATATCACGATGCACGGAGAGCTAAGTTCCATCATGCGGTGGGATTTATTCAATAGGGAGTGACTGTGATACGATCGGTCACTCACTAAGTGAAACCCGAGCTCGGGGGCAGAACACTACATCAGCATTTACAAGGATTGATACACGACAATCTTCTCATTAACTCCAAATTCCCAGAGTGCGAATTGGAGTATAAACATCAAATAACTCATTCCCAGAGCGCGAACGGACTCCAAATTCCCAGAGTGCGAATTGGAGTATAAACATCAAATAACTCGTTCCCAGAGCGCAAACGGACTCCAAATTCCCAGAGTGCGAATTGGAGTATAAACATCAAATAACTCGTTCCCAGAGTGCGAACGGACTCCAAATTCCCAGAGTGCGAATTGGAGTATAAATGTCAAATAAATCGTTCCCAGAACGCGAACGGACTCCAAGTTCCTAGAGTGCGAACCGAAGTATAAACACTAACTCCACATTCCCAGAGCGTGAATTGGAGTATAAATATCAATTTCAGGTTCTCGGAGTGCGAACCGAAACACTCACACTAACTCTGAATTCCCAGAGTGCGAATTGGAGTGTAAACATCAACTCTTGGTTACCAAAGTGCGAACCGAAGTATAAACACTGACTCCACATTCCCAGAGCGTGAAGTGGAGTATAAATATTAATTCAAGGTTCCCGGAGTGCGAACCGAAACATACAGGCTAACTCCAAATCCCCAGAGTGCGAATTAGAGTATATACATTAAATCAAGATTCCTAGAGCATGAATCAAAGTATAATTATCAACTCTAAGTTCCCAGAGCGCGAATTAAAGCGCAGCCAATAGCTCTAAGTCCCCGGAGTGCGGACGTGTGTTCAAGACTTATGACATATGTGTTCATGAGTCAGTCAATACAATACCTAAGCAGAAGAAAAGAACAATTTCCCATTCCATCAACTAACAAAAAGGAGTTTGATTACATGGAAAACCAAAAAATTTTGATTAAGTGGATGCCGAATCCACACTTATACACGGCTCTAAAAGAACGAAAGAAGAAGTAAAAGAACTGCTATTAACAACTACATTACAAGTCAAGAAGCTCAATCCTTCTTCTTCCGAGGCTTCTTCTTTGTAGTTGAGCCACTGCACCCACTACCAGACTTCCTTCGAGATTTCTTGCCCTTTTTCGGTTTATCCTCCGATTCTGGCATGATATCGACATCTTCCTCGGAGCTGGAAGGGACAAAGATTCTTTTGGAAGGGCGAACTGAAGGCATAGGAGCTGTGACAGGTGTCTGGGCAGCAACACTTGAGATGGTCACCGTGCCGCCAGGAGAAATTACCATCAAAGGAGATAAGCTTGATGGGGCGGTGCCGCTTCCAGAACCACCTATCGTTCTCACCGCGCCCATCTCAGCGCTTATCTCAGCAAAAATCTCTTCTTCTCGAGACACCCGAGCTGCGCTAGATACACTTGTGGTCGGCACGAAAGAACTAAAAGCTGGAGCGACTCCGCTCATTACAAATGAAGGATCAGGAAAAGGTTCAAGAGAATGACCAAGAAGCTCCTCAATCATTTGAGTATCAAATGACATCGAGATCCCCTCTCCAATGTCGCCGGTCATGGCAGCAGTAGTAATTGCTTCGGTAACGATAGCTCCCTGCGTTAGATATAGGACCGGAGGTACCGGAGGCACGGGCGCAGCACTTTCAGTCACTGAACAAAGAAGAGTAAAAATAGTCTATATAGAAAATTCACTCCTAGATCTTCGTTTTAAAACACAAGGGAAGTGTTCGAAGTATTTTCTTTGCCTTGCATCGGAGCTTGGACAGGTTCGGGGACAACAGTTTTAGCGGGAGATAATCCCCGTTGATCCGGATTGTAGGCAGGAATGATTTGTGGATCAATCGCGTCAGTAACTTCGGACGAAGTCGGGACAGAAATTTCAATACTCTCGTCGTGATGCACAACACCCGAACCCTCGCCGATCTCCGTCTGCTGAATACCGAGTTTTTCTTTCTCGATGGAGATTATCATTTCATGAAGAATTCTTTTCTCTTCCTCACTGAGCAGACGTGCTTCAAGTTCAAACTCGTCCACTGTTTCATCTGGACAAGATATCCTCTTGTCCTCCACTAGTTTCTTCCAGGCACCATAGAGAAGCATAGAGTAATCTCCTAGCCAGGCGAGATTTCTGTGCTCTAACACATTAGCATTATATGTGTCCAGGAGTTCGTCAAACTCAGCCTTCATCTTGAACCGCTCCGCCTGAATTTTCTCCTCCACTTCTGTTTCCATCACCTTGACCTTTGCGACCGCTGCATTGCGCTCAGCCCGAAAAGACACAGCTTGCTCACATGCCTCTTGAGCGGCCGTATTGGCGTCATCCCTTTCCTTACTTATGTCGACAAACTTGGCCTTTAACTCCTCCAGTTCTCTAACTGTCGCATCCCGCTTGGCCTCAACGTTTTTGTATCGATGGCCCAAGTCTTCTACTAAGGTGCAATGTGCCTGTTGCATTTTTGCCATCTCTACTAGCGTCTCATCGACCTTTTTTAGCGATTCAACTTCAGCCCTGCGGGAGGATTCCGCCTCAGACTGAAGGACCTCGACGATACGATTCTTCTGGGCCAAGTCAGCTTCCAGTTTCTCAATGATTTTGGCTCGATCAAAGGCTACTTTCGAAGCTTTAACGGCTGCCTTGTACCATTCCTTATACGGGGCGTAAAAGTGGCGGGTATAACTAAGTGCTGTGTTCACAGCATCTTCAGGAATTCTTTTAAGGTTAGAAGGGAAGATGTGAGCGTCAAAGCATATTTCCAGAAAGTCTTTCTTCAGTTGGGCGATTCTGATAGCCCCTTCGCCGGTTGGTTCAATAGGAGCCTCCTCTACAGCTGTGGTCGTAACAACTCCAGTCCTAGAACGGTGCGATTCAGGCCTCGAAATCTATGAAGACGGTAGCTGTCGCAAAGGTTCAGACACATGTGTATGGCTTCTGGGTGGCGGAGGAGAGCGAGAAGGAGAACGGTATCTCCGATCTCTGTCCGAGCGTTCTTGACTAGAGTAGCTTCAGGGATAGTCCCTCGCATAATATTCTTGCCCATAATACCTCCGTTCGCGATCGCGATCGGAATCCCCATGTCGAGATTCATAGTAGGACGAAGGATGATGCACTCTTCGAAGTTTATCCAGTGTAGATGGATGGCCAGACATAGCACCTACGAAAGAGAAACAACTCAATTAAACACCAAGTAAAGGCACTACGATGTATGCGGAATTCATGTAGTGTTGTGAAAGTGTATGCAAATGTGCAAAACCCCCGACCAACCAGAAGTGTCGATTGCACTAACGGGTAAAGGCTCGCTTATTTCTAACGCTTCCCGGAGTTCTTCCAACCCACACTCGTGGTGGAGAGATACGTACTCCGGGATGGGAATGTCATCCAGCCCTCTAAAAATATCTTCTAATTGACAAGGAGCGGCGTTAGAGATAGTAATTCTAGGGATGGAACGAGATACAACTACAGACTTCCGTCTCTTAAATTTAGGGACAACAGCCTTGCCTTTCCGCTTCTCTTCTATTCGGGAAAGATCAGCCGCTGTCAGTATCTGTGGGCACCCTTTCAACGTCGCTCGCTTCTCTTATCACTATGCCGGGTTTTCTTTTCATAGTTTTCTTCTTTTTCTTCGAAGCCGGTTTCGCCAACCTCTCAATAACAATGCTCTGGTTCATTTCGATTAAACCCAGCATCCTTAAGTTGTCGTCAGTTAACACCGAGTTGATATGCCTTAAGTCGCTCGGGACCTCTTGTAAGCTCTGAACAATGCCTTTATAATATCCACCGTCGGGCCTCGAAATGATGGCTATAAGAAGGATAGAGTATTAGTACAAGTGTTAAGAAAAGCTATTCAAGAAAGACTTGCGACACTTACGTCTAGACACCATCGCCTAGCAAACCCTGGGGGCACCGAACAAAAAACCATTCGGCTTTAAAATAGCTAAGTCTAGTCCAAGCCCCGGTCACAACCTGGAAGTTTCTGACCGCTTCCAGAAAAGTAAAAGATGGGCTATCACCCCTACTTTTGAAATTAAATATGTATCTAATCTCAGACGGCCTTGGCGGGCAAAAGAAACAATCCATAAGTATGATGAAGGCACTATTCAGCAACGCGTGTCCGTTAGGATGAAGTTGCGGGGGAGCAATTCCTAAAAATGACAGCATCTCTCTGATGTACTGATTAAATGGAGGAAGAGTTCTAGCCGCACAAGCATGACGGTAGAAGGCAGCGTACCCTTCAGGCGGATTATGAGGTCTGTCATCAGCACCCGGTAACAACACATCATCCGGAGATAGGTTATGTTTCAGACATATCCGACCCAGCAAAGATTCGAAGATATTGGACTGGACGGAGTCAACAGGGTTCTCGAAAAATAAAGCATCCGGAAATTCATCCGGAGCCGGATCAATTACATCGGCAAGAATATCAAGAATTTCAAGAGCAAGAGGGGGAGAACTCTGTACCTCTTGTTGTTGGGAGCTCGAAGATTCCATAACTAGCTAACTCACGAGAAATCATCATTAGAAGATAAAGAACCCGTGCATTCCCCAGTGTAAAGTGTATGAATGTGTCGTGTAGTGCAATGTTGTGCATTACTTGAAAAGATTTTGCAGAATTAAAGAAAACTAGCTAGCGACAATGTTAGTCGGAGTCCAGTTGGAGTAACCGTCATCGCTGACCGTCATCACCAAATCGTCCGAATTTTAGCAATCGATCCCAGTTCAAATTACTCATCATGTTGCTAAATTTTGGTTCCATCGACGAGCTTCGAAAGGCAATCAAATATGATGTTGTGCAGTTAAGTCCAGATATGCAAGAATGAAGCTCGTCGGAGTCAAGTGTTCAAATATGCAAAAGGTTCCCTAATTCACCGAACCTCGGCTTGGGATCGATCACCACAGTTCAAAACAGTAAAAGGACAGAAGCCCCCATTTCGTGTCGATTGAGTTCGAATCGATACACTTCGTATCGATCGAGTTCGAATCGATACGCTTCGTAACGCTCGAGTTCGAATCGATACACTTCGTATCGATCGAGTTCGAGTCAATATGCCTTGTACCGCATTGGTTCGAAACTGATACGCCTCGTATCACTCAGGATCGAATCGATACCCCTCGTATCGGTTGAGTTGCGCCAACCTTGTATCAATTGCGAATCAGAGAGCTTCGCATCGATCATGCGAGCAGCCAGCATTCTTCAACCCACACGACACCGATGCGATCCCAACACCCAGTAATCGATACGAGATCAAACGCTATTTTTCTTTTCATCGTTACGAAGTGGAGGCCGAGCTACCCTCGATCGATTGTTCAAAATCCTTAATTCCTTCTTCCCCGATCGATTCGAACACAGCCATGGCCATTTACGATCGAGGTTCATCCCCAGATCTGGTTTCACATGATACCAGAAAAGATGATTGAAAAAGAAAAAATGAATATGGGATAACTTCGTCACTTGGATTCGTAATTATTTACCTAATTTAGAATTGGGATTCAAAAATTTGAAGGGCTGAATTTGATCGAGTCGAAGGCACGGCATAGTTCTCCTTTTTCAAGTTACTAGATCGATGCGAAAGATGAAGGAGGCAGTAAAAAGTAAAAAGTGAGAAAATGGCTAAGTCCCCAAGTATTTATATGGGTCCAAGGAGAAACAGGGACGATTCGTATCCCGATCAGATGCAACCAGTCATTCCAGGTCCACTATCACGTCGAGTCGAACGGTAGTTTCAAATCCATCACCAAAAATTTCTATCGATTCGAAATAGACGATGGATCTATCGATTCGACGCGAGCGACGAAGATGACCAAAGACAATGAGTCCCAACGGTTTGAAGCTCAGCAAGTTGACCACTCCATCCACTTCACATCGATACGAAAAACAAATTTGTATCCATCATGGCCTATACATGAGCATCGATTCGAACAAGCATTTGGCATCCACCGAATTCTTAATTTAGCAATGCAAAGTCAATCTTTCGACCTTCCATATTGATTTAGGAGAGTATCTATGCGAAGAAACTCCTTAAAACAACTGCCAAACGTTGTTGCAACTCAAATCTCACATCGATCCAGGAGAGGATCGATACGAAATTCAATAAAGAGAAAACCCGACGACTCGTGAACACGCAACGTTAACGGGAGTCGAATTAACAAATATATTTATATGTCAGACTAATATTCGATTTTCAACATTCACAGGAATCGAATACACATCTCATTATGATTACAACGACAAACAGCTAAGCACTATTCTACAGCAATCAATCATATCAACGCAAGGTTACAACCTTCGACAAAAGAGCAATGATTGTTCAGAGAGAAATTGCAACTTTTCAAAGCACGTCATGTTTCCACAAGACGTACTTTGCGGGGCAAATGTTATGCCGCTTTTTGGAAAAGCTGTGATACCAAAAGATCGATCGAAAACAAAGGACAGTTCGTCTCAGAGATTGGTCATACTTCGCTTCACTATGGATATCACTGAATTTTGTTCGAGTCCGGATCGAGCTACAATTGATATGACGTGACAAGCAAAGCTAAGAAAGCCGATGTTCCAAATTTCAAGTCAATCCGAGTTCGTATGCTCAAGCTACGATCGATTCAAGATGAAGGAGATAGCCCTTGTTCGAATCCATAGGTCACACCCTAGTTCGAATCCATAGGCAGAGGTTCTGTTCGTATCCATCGGTTCGACTCCATCTAGTTCGCAACCACCAGCAAGCATTCGTTCGAATTGGTCCAGATGTACTACTTCGTATCCATCGGAGCTTCCTCCTTCGTATCCATCAAAAGGGTGATGTTCGAGTCCATCAGTAACATCAGCCTTCGAATCCATAACACTTAAAACGGTCGAAAGGAAGATAGCCTCGCCTCCATCTGGTTCGAATCCATCAAACTCATGGTCATTCGAATCCATGAAAGCACCTCACTTCGAATCCATCCTGTGCGGTCATTTCGTATCGATCGACCCAAGCAAGGCACGATCGATACGAATGACGTATTGCTCGAATCCAGGTGTGGCTAAAGCCTTCGAATCCATTGGGTCAAGGCGGCGAAGTCTCCGGGATGACTCGATCAAATAGGCGAAGAAAGTGGATCGATGTGAAAGTTCCGCTCCACGTCATCATAAAGCCGCAAGCCACCATCGATTCGAAGGAATCGATACGAGGGAGTCGATTCAAATGAGACGAACGGCCAGAGAACACAATTTCGAATCGACCATATCTCGAGATCCATAAGTCCAAATACCACGAAATTTTCACAGAAGCTTGGATACATGTTGAAGAATATCCACACCAAATTTCACCTCGATTGGATGATTTTCTAATCGATTCAAACGTACTTCGAATCGATCCCCAAGTGGGCCCAAATTTCCTGAGGCCGGGCATGTGGGCCCCCTCATGTGCCAGAAGTGGTCTCCCGAATTTTCAGCGAAATATCAGCATCCTACGCCTATAAATAGAGCCCCTAGTCATTCAGAAAGGGGATCGGAGAATTTTTAGAGAAAAAGTACACCCGGACGCTGCCAGAATCACACCATATCATCATCATTGCCATTGATTTCGAATTTTGACTTACTATCTGCTGTACTTCGCTATAAAAAACTTGTATTCTTCAAGTATCGAGCAATAAAGTGAAAAAACTTCATAGTGGACGTATGCGATACGCCGAACCACTCTAAATTACCGTCTTCCGTGCAATTTACTTTTCTGTGACTTGGAGTTTTTGTTAGATAATCCTCATTTTCAGTTTGGTTTCTTCATTTATTATCTCTTCAAAAACTTCCGAAGAGTGCTATGCCCAATTTTGGTGCAAACACTACCATGTTAAATGGCAGGTTCTACAACTAAAACCGTATAGGGCCCGTATTAATTGTTTGGATTTCCAGCAAATGGATAAGGCTAAGTAACTTCCTTTATCTGAATGGGCACGCCTCTGTAGGGACGCCCCGAGAACCTAACCGGATTTTTTCCAACACAAGGTCGGGTTACCTCTGTAACTAGTTAACTAACTATCACGAGTATGCCATCCCCCGGTCGTAACCGACCTTTATCCAGGGCCACACAACAACCAACTACCACATAAGTAAAATATCTGGACTCTATACCAGAATCCACTTTTTATCCAGAAGGAAATGCACATACCCTGAGGGGTGCGAACCCCATAACCTTTCCGCATCCTTCATGTTTCTACCATTTTTGGAGTGTGAGGTAAGATGAAGTCTCGTCCCATAAAGCTACGCTTTTCACAAAAGCCATGCTTCGATCAATCAATGCTCAGCACTTAGCATGCCACATTACCAAATTAGGAATATATCACTAGTAACCATTAACCTCTGAGCTCGTACGTTCTCAGAGAAGGGTGTTAAGCTAAGAGAATAAATTCTCCGCCACCAAACAGAAATGTATTTGATAGAAATCAGCTTTATATCTCAAAGTGTAATGTCAAACATACACCCATATAAGTCCATCCTGGGTCTGAATAGAACCGAAGGCACTTCGTCCAATTAAGGAAAAAGCCCTTGCAAATCCGGATATCCCCAATCTCGACCGGACTCCCCATCACATAGGGAAATCTCTACACCGAAGGAACTCGGTGCAGAGACAATCAACAGGCAATCCTTTTATTCTCGAAACTACTAGGTCTTCGACCACCGTCTTCAAATGCGATTCCATTTCGTTGTATCATTATTCAAAATGGGTTTTACGACTTAATGTCCTCCTTCGATTTATCCGAAAAATGAGCGCTTATTTTAAGAACATATGGATTCAAATTTCCCTTTTTAATCTTTTAAACAAAAGATCCACCTTTAAGATTCGATGTCGTTTTCGGATAACCATTTTGAATTCGTTTCCCGGCCTCATCAAAATTCAAATGCCGTCATAAAGGCCAAGCTGTTTAAGTAAACAATTTTAATTCAATTCAGAAGTTCACATTCATACAATAATATATCATAGATATCACAACTCAATCCAAAGCAATTCATGTCACGGAATATTACATATTAGAGATATCAACAATCCAAGGCATTCAATATAATCCAATCATCCACAAGCAAGATAAATTAGTCCTATAATTATAATTAATTTAATTAACTTAAAATAAATTAATTACTTATGAATTCATCACCTAACCTTGCTTAATTAAGTAATTACAAACCATTTTAATTAATTATTGAATTAATCAATCACATAATTACTTTCATTAATTATCCTTTAATTACTGATTAATTATCCTTAAATTATTAATTAATTAATCCTTAATTATAAATTAATTAATCTTTTAATTATTAATTAATTATACTTTAATCCTTAATTATTAATTAATTAACCTTTAATTACTAATTAATTAACCTTTAATAACTAATTAATTACTTAATTATTCTTTAACACTTACATTAAGTAATTATCCATTAAGTTATTATCCTTTAATTACTTTCATTAATTAATAAATCTTTAATTACTTAAGACCTTAATTAATTTAAAAGATAAACCATTTATCTTAGTTAATTACTTTAATTAAATCATTTAAATCTTATTTAATAAACCTTGGAAATAATTTATCATTAACATATGAATTAACTTAAGATCTTAAATTTTAATTAATGATCAAAACATTTTACTTTCTTAATCAATTTCTTAATCATAATATTATTAAAAAAATAAACGTTAGAATTAATTTGAAATAAAGGATATATATTAAAAACACTTTAAACTTAATTAATTAAAAATAATTTATTTTTAAAAAAACTTCAACTAATTCAAAACTTAAATAAAATAATTATTATTTTAAAAGAATAAATTAAGAAATTTGTTTAGACTTGATTTAAAAAATTTAAAAACTTGTTAATACACTTTCTAAAAAGAACCCGAGTCTAACTCGGTGTCAACACGAGTCCAAACCCGAGTCAACCTCTCATCCCTTCTTCAATACCACTCGTGTTCGACTTCGAGCCCAATGCGATGCAACTTCCCTTCTTCCCCGAGCTCAACATAACACACAACGCCTAAGACAGAAGAAAACACGTGCATGTGCACAGAAGTTCTGGCCATCTCCGACCAAGGCTCCAACCATCGACAAGTCGGCGATGACCTACACGAGCATAACGACCACCCAGAACCAAGAATCGATCACGAAAATTGAATTCGAGCTATCGAAGAACCACTAGAACAGGACTCATCATCAAAGAATTGCCTTGACTCGCCGCCTACAACCACCACGAACCTCGCCATCACACCCCAAAGCTGCGTCACATCCTCACGCATCGATCCCCCTACACCGATCGACTCTGGTGCTTCATCGACGCCGCAAATGCCACTTAAACCCAATCGACCAAAACCTAGGTTTAAACCCTAAATCGGCACCGTGCAGCCGCCTCGATGATCGAAAAATCCTTCGATCATTTTTACCAAGGTCCTCGACCTCCGATCATGCTCCAGCAACGATCCTGAGACCTATCACCTCGTCGATCGCCAAAAAGTTCCCAAAATCCTCTTCTCCTTCAACTCGCAAGATCTCATGACTTACAATCTTAAAAATCATGATTTTACTTTTAAAAATCATGGTTTTTGAAAACGAATTAGGCTATACAAGTGAATCAAGAAATCCAGATATTCGAATTTTTAACATGCTTGAGAATTTACTGTATATTCTATTTTTCAGAAAATATTTTAACTAATTGTACTTAAAAATATTTTTAAAACTTAGATCTTGATTATACAAACATATTTTTTTTATAACTTAAAGCCTAAAAAGAATCAGAGGAAGAGATTTTGAAATTTGACTAAATTTTGTAGCCTGTAATCAAGAACAAAGGCATGTTTGCCTATTCCCAGACATGCACACACACACACACACACACAGTTGTATACATACAAACATGTTTACATTCATGCAAACATTTTTCACAGCTTCACTTCAAGTATTACTCACAAACATCAAATTATAGATCAGATTAAGGTTTTCAAAAAAGAGTTTACTCACCTGTTTTGTTGAACGGAGCAAAGCCTTGAATATGTTTGAATTTGAAAACTTTGAAAACTTGAGATTTGCTTTAACTTAAAAACTGGAAGTTGTTTTAAACTTTGATCTGTCGATATATGAAAATCTAGAGTTCAATCTTTGCTTCAGGTTTTAAGATTTGAAGAGGATGTTTGCTTTATTTTATTCTCTGGTTTAATTTTTCTTAGGTTTTGGTTTTGAAATTATCGAAGAAAATGAGAAAGGAGTAGAGTGGTATATATAAATCTTGTTTTTCATATTATTTTTTTAAAATAAAAGAAAATCATGACACTTATTCAATTGCATGATAAAATTATTACACTTGTTTAATGCATGAATTATAATTTTTGCACTTATTAAATACATCCTTAATTATGCTTTTTATATAATTTATATATTATATTATATTTAGTTTTACATATATGTTTTATTAATTTATATTCTATTTTCAAATTTAATGAATACATTTCCATTATTTATATTTATATTTATATATATACAAACTATATTTATTTTTATGTTTTTATATTTTATACTTTTCCTTTTATTTAAATTTATATAACTTTAAAGAAAATGATTTAAAACTAATTGTACACTAATAAATAATCATATATACATATATACATTAGTTTTTAAAATATAGAGTTTTAAATCCAATTTAAGATATTTATTTTTAAGTTTCAAATCAAAATTTTATTTACAGTTTACATATATATGTAAACAAATACATATCTTATTTGTTTTTGAAAAATTCAAATTAGTTCACATATTAATTCTAAAACATTATATTTAAATTTGGCTTAAAAACGGGATGGTTACAAATTCCCCCCTTAAGAAAATTTCGTCCTCAAAATTTGATAGATAGGGAGACAAACAAAGAACATATGAGCATATAAAAAGATAGAGAAATGGCTTACCAGATCAAGTGTAGAGAAGTCATATCCTAAGTGAAGAGTGGATATTTCGGCTTTTGCATTTTTTTTAGTTTTGGAATAAATCAGAATATCATCAATAAATATGAGAACAAACTTATTCAATACTTCACGAATCACTCGAGTCATTAGGTCTATGAAATATGCAGGGGCATTGGTTAGTCCGAAGGGCATAACTAACCATTCGTAGAATGTATCGGGACCACAAAAAGTAGTCAAATGGATACAATCGTCCGCCATTCTCTACTGATAGAATCCTTGGGCTAGGTCCATCTTAGAAAAGAACCAAGCACTATGCAATTGATCGAACAGGTCGTTGGAGGGCAAAGGAAATTTATTCTTAAGGGTTAATTTATTAAAATCACGATAATCTACGCACAATCTCAAGGATCCATCGGACTTGGCTACCAATACAACAGCTGAACCCCAACTGGAACGACTAGGTCGTATAAATCCTTTCTTCAGTAAATCATGGGTTTGCTTAACTAGCTATACTCTTTCCCTTGGTGCCATCCTACGACTTGCATGCACAACTGGACGAGCATTGAGAACCAAGTCGATTCTAAATTTGATTTCCCTATGCGGAGGTAAAGACTTAACTTCTTCAAATACGTTAGGAAATTCTCGAACAATAGGTATGGATTCCAAACTTAGGTCGGGATACCCTAAAGTATACGTTAGCTTATCCCTCTTCGGACTGGGATCCTTATAAGAAATCATATCAAAATTCCCAAGTTTGGTTTTGACCGGAATTGTTCTATTAGTACAATCTAATTTAGCTACATATTTTGTTAACCAATTCATTCCAAGTAAAATCTCGAATTCATTAAAGTCAAGAACGAAAAGGCTGATAGGAAACTGATGATGAGAATATGAAATAGGAACTTTTCTACAACGTAAACAAAGATTCGCAGGGCCTCATACCGGGTTTTTCATGCAAATAGGTCCGTCTATGAATTCAGGTTCAAGATTTAACTATTCTACTATTTGCCGGGAAATAAAACTATGCGTGGCTCCAGTATCGAATAGAACTCTAACAATTTTATCATAAATTAGAAGATTACCTTCCAAAACTCCTTTCCCTTTATCAGCTCTTGAGGTTGAAAGGGTCATCTCTGATTGCATATACCTTTGTTACTTGCACCTGCTTCATTGTCGGGCATTCTTTAACTATATGTCCTGGCTTATGGCAATAGTAGCATTCTGTAATGACCCTGACTCGACCTTCAAAAAATCGGCACCGAATACGTCACTCGTATTCAAGTGCCGTAGATCCAAACGTCGAATCAGGTTCGTCGGAGCTTATAACACATTAAGTATAACAACACAGCGGAAGAAAAGAATAATATCATTGATATACAATATCTGATACAACAATGAATACAATAGAATGATACAATGGATATCAATGCTATCAGAGATACAGCGGAAAGAATATCTTCAATAGAATACATCTCCAAAAGAATCTGTCTCCAAAAAATGCAATTGCAACTCCATCTCCAAACTAAAGATAGCTCGAACCATCATCACGATGCAATAAGCAAACTAGATAACTCCAGAATGAAACAAATGCGATCGCCAAGATCAAAAAGCTTTAAAGATATCGAATCTACTCCTATGACTCAATTATCTGAAAAACCAAACTCTAGACTGCCCGTGCGGAAAATTGTAGGCACCCAGAGTTTAGGAAAGGAACAATAAACTCCAGGTCACTCATGGGACTGGTATGAGCAAACAAAAAAAGTTTAACTTAAAACCCTGAATCTATGAATTGATGTTGTGACTTATTTTTGAAGTCAAATTGTTTCATGGTTGTGAAATATGTTGTATGGATATAAATATGTTTATATATACATATATAAATATGATCTATGATGAATGTAATTATTATCTGTGATGAATGTAACTTATTTATCTGTGATAAATTTATATGATCTGTGAATCTATGAATGAAGATAAGCGTTATTAATTATACCGCTTATCGATATTGACATGATTGGATCTGTGATAATCGATGTTGTTGCACTATTGTGTGAAACCCCTGGATTACATCTTACACACATAAATATAGATCGCACTTGGAAATCGGTTAAGTCATAGATATTTGAATTAAATATTTCAAAATGATTTTAAAGTTAAATTTTGAATTCAAATGATTTTTGGAAATGGAATGGAATTAATATGAAGAACTTTTGAAAAGAAGTTTTAAAGGTAAGGGTTATTTTGAATAACTTGATTGAGTTTTGAAATTTAAATAATTTGATTTTGATTTAAATTTGAATTCAATATTTGAAATTGAATTCAATGATTTGGGAATTATGGTTTAAAAAGATTATACAAGTAAAAAAGGTGTTTATATGGGTTTTAAACTATTTAAAAAGTATTATTTTGGGAATTTAAATTTAAAACCAAGTTTTATACTTGAATGGCTTTAACTTATGTAAATGTAATTAGTTTTTCCCAAAACGAAAGCTATTTGTTTCAAATAATAATAGCTTTCATAAAAAGAAAGGATTTCCAATTTGTATCGAAAGATTTCAAGTTTGAAATGAAACTGTAAATAGTTTTGAAAAACTATGAATTAACCTTTGTGGAAGATTGGTGAACTTTGTGGAATAAATCTTTTTGTTTAAAGATTTAAAAATGATAATTTGTTTAAACCATTTGAAAAGAAAGTTTTGGGTTTTAAGTTGTGACTTAACCGAAATCCTATTATCCATATGTTTTTAAATATTGCGCTCATTATTCGGTTTAGCCGGGAGAGGACCTTGTGCCATATAACCCATTCCGAATAATGATACGTCGATATGGATAGCATTTGAAGACCGGTGGTGAAGACCGGGTATTTTCAAGAACGAAAGGATAACCCGCCGATTGTCTCTACACCGAGTCGCGCCGGTATAGAGATTCCCTAAGTGATGGGAGGTCCAATCGGGATTGTGAATAACTGGATTGCAAGGGCTTCTTTGAAAGTGCCTTCGGTTCTGTTCGAACCCGGAACAGACTTGTATGGATGTGTGTCTGATATTACACTTTGAGATGTAAAGCTGGTTTCTATCAAATACATTTCTGTTTGGTAGCGGAGATTTATTCTCTTAGCTTAACACCCTTCTCTGAGATGTACGAGCTCAGAGGTTATGTAGTTGATGGTTACTAGTGATACATTTCCAAATTGGTAATGTGGCATACGAAGTGCTGCTGGTCAATTATTGATCAAAGCATGGCTTTGTGAAAAAGCGTAGCTTTGTGGATGAGACTACATCAGGACCTCACAAACCCGAAATGGTCGAAGCAGGAAAGATGCGGCAAAGTTATGAGGGTCGCAACCTTTAGGGTGTGTCATTCCCTTCTGGAAAAAGGTGGTATCATGGTGTGGAGCCCAGATACTTAACCCATGTGGTGGCTGCAATCTCATTACTATGTGGTTGTTGCTTTGTGATTTAGGGCCCTCGGATAAAGGTCGCAAACAACCGGGGGAGGGCATACTCGAGTAGTAGTTACCTAGTTAAAGAGGTAACCCGGCCTTGTGTTGGCAGAGAGCCAGGTAGGTTCCCGGGACGTCCCTCCAGAGGCATACCCATGTGGCAAAAGGAAGTACCTTAGCCTGACCATTTGTTGGAAATCCAATCAAACAATACGAGCCCTTTACGATTGCAATTATATAACCTGCCACCTCAGGTGGTAGCTATAGCTGGCATAATATCATGGTACCTATGCTGGCTAAGATTAATATTATACTTTCGAAATGTTTTCTGCATTATGCACTAATAATAATATCAAATGACTTTTGCGTATCAAGCATGTTTGACTAACATAAGAAGAAATCTCCTCCAATTCTGCGTTTTCATTGTGTGTGTGGCGGGAGGCCTTATGGTAGTTTCATTTTATAAAAAGCATTGCGGATTTAAATTTTAAAATCCTTTGTTGTTTGTTTAAAGATAAACTGTTTTTGTTTGCTCATACCAGTCCCACGACTGTCTTGGAGTTTATTGTTCCTTTCCTAAACTCTGGGTGCCCACAATTTTCCACACGGGCAGTCTAGACTTTGGGTTTTCAGATAATCGAGTAGTAGGAGTAGATTCGATATCTTTGAAGCTTTTGGATCTTGGCGATCACATTTATTCTGGAGTTATCTAGTTTGCTTATTGCATCGTGATGATGGTTCGAGCTATCTTTAGTTTGGAGATGGAGTTGCAGTTGCATTTTGGAGTCGGATTCTGTTGGTGATGTATTCTATTGAAGATATTCTTTCTATTGTATCTTTGATAGTACTGATATCTATTGTATCATTTTATTGTATTCATTGTTGTATCAGATATTGTATATCAATGATATTATTCTTTTCTTCCGCTGTGTTGTTAAACTTAATGTGTTATAAGCTCCGACGAACCAGATTCGACGTTTGGATCTGCGGCACTTGAATACGAGTGACGTATTCGGTGCCGATTTTTCGAAGGTCGGGTCAGGGGAGTTACATTTGGTATTAGAGCTGAAGGTTAAAATTTGTCTCAGGAGTATAACACATTAGGTAACTCATTGGAGATAGGGTGAAGTATACCCTAGAATGAGTATATCCCTAAGATATCCGTCTGTCTATCCACTGATAGTGAGTATGAGTGCAAGAAGAGGACGAGGTAGGGGATAGGGGAGTACCAGTACAAACGGTCAATACCCTGCAACCATGGAAATATCTTTCTCTATCAATCTCGTTTGATTCGATTTCAATTATTTGATTGCTTCGTGGAAACTACAAGCAGAAGTTCAGTGTGGTGGTGGCCCTACGAATCGTATAGATAAGTTCTTACTTCGTATTCTCCTTATCAGTTTTCTATCAGTTTTCATTTTTAACTTTGATAAATTTGAAAATCTAAATTGAAATAAATTGGTTAACTAAAATATAAAGTTAAATAAATTGTATCGATAAAACGATTTCGATTAAAACCAAAAATTGAAATTCTATTGTAATTTCTTGTGTATATCAAAGTCCGAAGATGTACAAGTTATATATAATTTAGGGTGTTCCGACTTGAGTTTGGAATCCATAATTAGTATTTGAGAATTTCGGAAGACTGTATTCAATTATCTGTTCTTTTGGGTCCAGATATATTCTACGAACGGTTAGTTATCCCTTCGAACTAAACAGTGCCCATGCATATTTCGTAGATCTGGACGACCCAAGTATCTTGTATAGTATTGAATGAGTTTGTTATCGTGTCTGTTGTTGATGTTCTGATTTGGTGAGCCAAATGCAGAGTAGATGTTCAGTTTGATTAATGAGTCGATTCTCTATCTTTGTGTATCTATCCATTCTTTGTTGTCTCCCTGGCAAATTTCGGGGACGAAATTTTCTTAAGGGGGGATCTGTAACATTCCTGAAATTTAGCCAAGTTTGATTTGATAATTAATTTAATTTTTAAATTAAATTATGGGATTATTGTGAATTAATTAGAGATTTCCAGAGTAAACTTGAAATTTTAGATTATAAGTAGCAATTTGATTTGGAATTTGAGGATAAGTATTTTATAAATAAATATTGGATTTAAAGATAAATATAAATTAAAAGTTTTGTGATTAATAAAAAGTTAATAATAGTTTGTTTTCTAAATTTTTAAATATATTAATATTTGGAAGATGTATTAATTTTTGAAAGATTTATTTTTAAGACTTAATTCCCTTATATATATACATATACGAATAAAAGTGATCATTTGTTAATATATGATCAAGATTTTAAACCATTCTTTTCTTTTAAAAGGTTGTACAAAAACAAAAATTTATAAAAATGTATGAATGGAAAATAAATATAAATATATATGTACTAAACTAAATTAAGTTTGAATGTAAAGATTAAGATTTTATTTATGCAAATGTAAGAAATATTAAGGATGAAAACATTTTAAAAAAATGAAAACATAAGTTGTATATGAAATTTTATTTACATTAAGGGTTAAAAAAAATTTACAAAAATAATTTGAACTAAGGGTATAAAAATAAAAATGCACATATGGACATTTGTAAAAAGATAAGTAAGTGTAAACTACAAGTGTAAACCATGCAATAAGAAATTAAACAAGTGTAATAAAAATGGACAAGTGGCAAGATGATTATTTTCTTTTGAAGTAAATTTGAAAACCTGCATAAGGAAAAGGAAAAAAAATAAAACCAGGATATTTTCTTTTCTCTCAAGCCTGAGAAAACAAAGAAATCAAACACTCTTCAAAAATCTAAATTCGAAAATCGTCAATCTAAAACTGAAATAAGAAATCAAAACCATAAAAAGATGCAAATCATTCAAACCTGAAACCAAATCAAGAAATCTAAAAAATACATACCAAAAGCAATCAAAGCAACAGTTTTGCAAAATTTTCAAAACCTAGGAAACTTTCAGCTTCAAGTTCTCAACCTGGAAACAAAATAAAAAGCTTTAGGTTGGAAATGCAGATCAAAACCAAAGTAAAGTCTGAAATCTGGAAATCAAATACAGGGTTCAACTCAGATGAACCTAAGAGTAAAATCAAACTTGGAGGTATAGACCAAAAGTCCAAAGGAGTCAAACAAGATCAAAACTGCAATCTGAAGCATTTCAGAGCAAATTAGAAAGCATGCAAGTTAATTCAAACTTTATCAAGAACAAGCTTCAAATCAAAATTCAACAACTCAAAGTCCTGAAGCCATAACTCATCTCAGCAACATTCAGTTCAAAATATCAGGCTCTGCTTCATCTCTCAGGTAATTCAAGTAAACCCATAATTAAAATTTAAAATTAAATCTGAATCAATTAAAACCATAATTAACTTTAGTATTTTCAATCTGAGGAAATGATAACCAAAACAAAGAAAATTTGGAAATTAATCAAGCATGGAGTTTAAGATCAAAGAAACAGATTCAACGCAGGAAGATCCAAATCAAAGTAAAGCCAAGAAGTTCATCATCAAGTAGAACAACCCAGGATTTTCAAAATACTCAGGAAAACAAAATTTAAAGCTTCTCTGTTCTTTACAAACTCCAAGTGAGCAAACCCTTAATCTTATACACATTTTGGTTTGCTTGCAATTAGTATTGATGAATGTTTGTGAATAAGTTTGCAATGTTATGAAAAGTGTTTGAATGTTGATATGAATGTGTTGTGTATGTCTGGGAAACAGATACAAGTATCTCTGTTTCAAAGATTTACAGGATGCAAATCTGTTTAAAAATTAGGTTCTCATCCTACAATCATTTATAGACTTTGATGTCTGATCAAAACCTGTTCGAAATTGCAAGATCGAAATTTTCAAATTACTGTTAAGTATAAAATATATATGGATTTACTGGAAGGAAGGAAAACACGGTAATCCTTAAGAAATGATAAAAAAATCAACCATTTTAATTTTGATTTTAGATTTCATAAACTAAATTGTGTGAAGAAAAGATGAATTTAGGTAATAGTTTCAAGGTTTTTAAATTCGTATATAATGGGAATTGTCGAATTTATTGAAATTGGTACTTTTATCAATATCCGATGAACGGAGAGATGATAAGCTTTGAAATTTACGTTGAAGATAACTCGAGTGTTAGAGATTGTTGGAAAAATGTTCAAATAGTTTTTAGTTGAGTAGAGTGATGGATCGAGATCAACGTAGGGTTTAAAGCCCAGTTTGGGTTACCGTATTTCTCGAAATAATTCCATCAACATTGGCGCATCGGAGTTCATGGGGCCAAGGGGAAGTGATGCGTGGAAAGGTGGCGCCGTTTTGGGTACGATGGCGTGGATGATCTTGGTTAGGTTCGTCATCGGCGAAATGATTTCGATCGAGTGTTTGCTCCAGATTTTCGATCAACTGTCGATATTTCTATTTGCTTTGAATTTTGAGTTCATGGGTGCTTGAGTAGTTGACAGAGGTTGCCGCTGACTGGTCAGGGATTGCGGCGTCGATCGAAGATCGCCAGCATTTATGTGCATGTGCACACCCATGGATTGGTGTCGGTGGGAAAGGAATTGTGGAAGAAGGGTTAACTCGAAGTTGGACTCATGAAGTGTTGATGATGGCTCGAAGAAGAATCGAGTAAGGCTCGAGTATGCGTGAAGTGTTTCCTGTGTTCAAGTGTCTTATAGTTTAAATGAAACAAAGTTTAAAAGAAAGTTTGGCCTTGGAAAAAAAACTGAAGTATGGCTCGGGTAAACATGCGTTTGGCTCGAGTTTTATACCAAGGTTCAAAGTTAAAAAAAATGTTTTTTTTGGTCTTTGAATTTTCAGCAAATCAAGTTTTAAGATTTTAAAACAACCAAGTTTTTAAAACTACCTTCTTAAAATAAATTATTTTTAAATGATTAATGATAATTTAAAAGGTTTGGATAAATATGAGTTTACTAATTTACTCTTAACTTGAATTAATTAAGTTAATTTCCAAGTTTATTTACAATTGATTAAATGGGGTAATTAAGGGATGTTTTTAAAGTTTTAAATTAACTTAAAGGTTTAAGTTAATCTATGGATTAATAAATGAATTTATTTCATGAGTATCTTTATTTAATTACAGTTTTCATCAATTAAAAGGTTATTTATTAATTAATTTAAAGGTAATTAATTAATGTAGTTAATTAAAGAATAGTTAATTGATTAAGAGCTAATTTATTAATATAATTAATTAGAGATTAATTAAATGTAAGTAATTAAAGAGTAATTAATTACTTGAAAATAAATTATTTAATGAAAATGATTAATGATAATTAATAAATGATTAAGGATAATTAATTAAGGATAATTAAATAATTAAATAACTATTTAATGATTAAAGGTTAATTGATTTAATAATTAAGGTTAATTAATTAATAATTAAAGGATTGATTAATTTATTAATTGAGGCTAATTAATTTATTATTGAAGGTTAAATAAATTGTAGTTAATTAATGTCAATTAACTAGGATTAGTAGTTTATTCATAAGTAATTAATCTGATTTAAATTAACCAGATAATTAATTGATCTTACTTATGAATGTTTGAATTCTATTGATTGCTGAATTGTTGATATCCCTGATTTGTTATGCTTTGTGCTATGAATTATTTGGTATGATCTGTGATGAATGTAATTATTATCTGTGATGAATGTAATTTATTTATCTGTGATAAATTTATATGATCTGTGAATCTATGAATAAAGGTAAGCGTTATCTATCATTTAAATATAAAAAATTATGTGTGTGTATATATATATGCATGCAGGAACATATAAAAGAAATGGAATTTTAAAAGGAATTTGTTTAAAAATTAAAAGTATTGTTTAAAATAAAAACACTGGTGAATTAAAATTATCAAATAAAAATTGATTATTCGATTTTTCGAATATTAATAAAATCATATTGTTATGCAAGGTTAAAACCGTGAAATCAAGTCGGAATTGGATTCGATTACAAAACAAAAGCTAAGGTGAGATCTCCTTACTCAATCAGATTTTTCTGATTTAAATTTTAAATAGTTATATTTAAATTTGTTGATTTTGTGCTTGGATGATTAATTTATTATTAGTTATATTAGTTTAGACCCTATGCGCCGCATAATAGCGGATGATATTATATTAAACCCATATACCGCGATATTCCACCTCGAAGTGGAATTGGTATTATATATGTATTTCGAGTGATATTCCACCTCTAAGCGGATGAGACCATATGCGCCGCATAATAGCGGATGATATTATATAAATCTCATATACCGCGATATTCCACCTCGAAGTGGAAAGGGATTTAATTATTGTGCTAACGTCTGTGGATGCAGGGAAACAGGTTGGAGGGATCCAATTGGATTCCTCACATACTGAATTTGTTTCAATGTTATGTGTTGATTATTTATGATCTCTGTGTCATTATATTGGTGATTGAAATCGTTGAAGGCTATAGTTTAGCCCAATATATTTTTGGTATCCTAAGATAACGGAAATAAATAAAAATTGGATTTTTAAAATTCAATTTGAAAATTTATAGTAAAATTTATTTTTGATAATTGGATAAAATTTAAATGAAGAAATTTTAAAAGAATAAAGTTTTATTTTTGAATCTTATTGAATAAAATTCCAAAATATGGGAAAAAAGTTTAATAAATGGATTTCAAGTAATAATATTCAAAAGGTGAAGAATTTATTTTTAAAATATGTTTTTTAGATAATTTGGAAGCGATAAAGGAATTTATTTTAAAAATAAATTGGGAAATCAATTTGAAATTAATTTGGTGTTAAAAATAAACCTTTGGGAAATTGATATGAAAATTTATTTGTTGATTGAAATAAATTTAGAAATCAATTTGGAATTTGATTTGTTGATTGTCATAAATTTAGAAATCAATTTGGAATTTGATTTGGTGTTGAAAGTGAATATTTGGGAATTGATTTGAAAATCGTATATTTGTGGATATTTGGAAAAAATTAAATTCACAATGAAAATTTATAAAGGAAAGGGGAATTTGTTTTAAAAATAAATATCGATTTATTTTTAAAGGTGTGAAAAGAAATTTACAGATTTGAAATGTAAATTAAAATAAATCGAGAAGATTTAGTAATTGATATAAATGGAAAGAGAATTCTTCCCCGAAAAGCCGAGTATATTTTCAAAGTAGTTACGAAATATAAACTAAAAGTTCTAGAGTTGATTTTAAAAGAATATTTTGGAGAAATTATTTTCTTAAGCTATTTTTAAAATCATTAAAGTAAAGATTTATTTAATAAATTGTAGAAGTGATTATTTAAAAGTTTAAATTGATGTTTGATTTGGAAAATGGTTATTTAAATGATTATACTCTATCTAAAAAATTTATTTTAAAATTATTTTGGGCTTAAGATTTATATGAGATATGTGTATAAAGTTTCGTAACTAATATTTTAAAATAAAGTGATTTAAAATAGTTTTATTTTAAATATTTCCAAGTATATATGTTTGGATAAGTAATTTAAATTATTTTAACTCAGCGGATTTTCAGTGGAAATGAACAAATATTTGGAAATACATTCCGCATAAGGAAAAATGATTTGAAATTTGTTTCAAAGGATTGAAATGTGAATAGTGATTTGAAATTTGTTTTCAAAATGTTAGTGTTAAAAGTGTACCTTGCGAAGATATTTTGGAAATAAATGATTTGGGAAAATTATTTGAAATCCAGCGATTGTTGTGAATGATGGTTGATAGTTAAATAATCGACTATCAATATTGGTCTTTTTAATGGCATTTGAATTTCGATGCGATCGGGGGTCGGGTTCCAAAGAGATATTCGAAAACCACATCGAACCTTTGTGATTGTGATGGATCTTTTGTTTAAAAGATCAAAGTGAAAATTTGTTGTGACTTATTTGAATCTGAATGTAACACTTATTTTTAAAAATAAGCGCTCGTTATTCGGATTAGCCGGGAGAGGACCTTGTGTCATAAAACCCATTCCGAATAATGATACGACGAAATGGGATTGCATTTGAAGACGGTGTTGAAGACATGGTATTTTCGAAAGCGAAAGGATTACCTGTCGAATGTCTCTGCACCGGGTTGCTCCGGTATAAAGATTTTATCACACTTTGTGATGGGGATTCCGGACGTGATTAGTGAATATCCGGATTGCAAAGGCTTCTTTGGAAGTGCCTCCGGTTCCGTTCGATCCCGAAACGGACTTGTATGGATGTGTGCCTGATGGTACACTTTGATATGTAAAGCTGGTTTCTATCAAATATATTTCTGTTGGTAGTAGAGAATTTATTCTCTTAGCTTAACACCCTTCTCTGAGACGTACGAGCTCAGAAGTTATGTAGTTGATGGTTACTAGTGATACATTCCCAATTTGGTAACGTGGCATACGAAGTGCAGTTGATCATTTGTTGGTCGAAGCATGACTTTGCGAAAAGTGTAGCTTTGTGGATGAGACTTCGTCGGACCTCACACCCCGAAAATGGTCAAAACAGGAAGAATGCGGCAAGGTTATGAGGGTCGCACCCTTTAGGATATGTCATTTCCTTCTGCAAAAGGGTGGTATCATGGTATGGAGCCTAGATATTTAACATATGTGGTTGCTGCAAATTTATTATACTTTGTGGTTGTCGCTTTGTGGTTGAGGATCCTCGGATAAAGGTCGCAAACGACCGGGGGATGGCAAACTCGTGTAGTAGTTACCTAATTATAGAGGTAACCCGACCTTGTATTGGCAGAGAGCTGGTTAAGTTCTCGGGACGTCCTTCCAGAGGCGTACCCATGTGGCAGTAGGAAGTTCTTTAGCCTGACAATTTGTTGGAAATCCAAAGAAACAATACGTGCCCTGTACGGTTTTAGTTGTATAACCTGCCATGGAATATGGCGGTAACATGCTATTGAACATGGTAGCTATTGTAGGCATAAGTGCAAAATGCTTATGCTGGCTAAGATTAATATTATACTTTCGAAATGTTTTCCACACTATGCACTAATAATAATAATATCAAAGGATTTTGCGTGTCAAGCATGTTTGACTATAATAAGGAGAAATCTCCTCCATTTCTATGTTTGCATTGTGTGTGTGGTGGGAGGCCTTATGGTCGTTTCATTTTCCAAAAGCATAGCGGATTTCTTTTCTTTTCTTTGTAAAAATAACTGTTTTTAAGATCTCACACCAGTCTCATGACTGACTTGGAGTTTATTGTTCCCTTTCTAAACTCTAGGTGCCCATAATTTTCCACACACGCAGCATAGAGTCAGGTTATCAGTTATTCGGAAGAGAAGTCAAAAAAGTATGTTGTGGAGATCAGGAGCAAGTTGGATGGCGAGACGTATCATTATACTATGTATTATCCGCTGCGTTGGGATTGATGTAAGTCCAGTTTTTAATATGGATTAGATGTTGTAAACTCTAGTGTTGTAATGTAATAACGGATATGATTCCTTGTTAAAAAGATTATTCATTTATCTATTATATTTATTCCGCTATGAAATGTGAGATTCTGTTTATTGTTTCTTTTTCTTCTTCTATCTTCCTCTTCTTTAATCCTAACGGTTTGGTTTTTCGGCATTCGACTGTGCGGCATTTGAAACAGTGGATGTATTGATGTCGACTTTCGGACGTCGAAAAATCGGGTCGTTACATTGTTGATTTTAAATATTTGGAAGTCGATTTAACTCGGATTTCAGATATAACCATAGATTTGGCAATTAAATTATTGGATTTAATTTATCGAAGTTGGGTAAAAATTTGAATTTTCAGTTTTAAGCCAGTTAAAAATATTTCAAAGGCTTAGAAAATTTATATCGATAACACTGAAGATAATGGAAGCTTCAGAATTGGATTTGGAGATGCTTTGTTCAGTTTTGAATTTTTATCGTTTAATTCGATATTTAAAAATAGTCTTCCGGGGCACAGTCTCGGAATTCAAAGAAACCAGTTCCATTGGATCCATAATATTGTATTATTATCGGATTTCAATTTTCGTAGCATTCGGAATTGTTATGTGGCCGTACGATAAGAAAACGCGCTGAAAATGTTATCGAAATTAAATTTAATAACTGGTTCAAAAAGCTACCTTCTCCATACAATCGAATTTGGACTCAGAACATTTTCCATTGCATTCGGAATGGTGGTTTAACATTATAAATGCCTGGCGGCACGTCTAAATTAGAGGTTGAGATTTTGAGTTGTGGTATCAGAGTTGTACGGACTATATCGACCATAATCCATATACCACTCAACAAACCAATCATCACAATACAAAATAATTTTATATTCACTAACAAATACGCGCTCATATCTATTATTACACTCAAACTCATATCTAAATTTTTAACACCTTTAAAAATAAATCTCCTCCAATTCTGCGTTTGCATTGTGTGTGCGGCGGGAGGCCTTATGGTAGTTTCATTTTCCAAAAAGCTTAGCGGATTTCTTTTTTTGTGTGAAAATAACTGTTTTTAAGATCACACACCAGTCCCATGACTGACCTGGAGTTTATTGTTCCCTTTCTAAACTCTGGGTACCCACAATTTTCTACACGGGCAGCCTAGAGTCAGGTTATCATTATTTGGAGCGAAGTCGGATGAGAAATGCTGTGAAGATCTGGAGTTCAAGCTGGATGGCGAGACGAATCATTATACTATGTATTATCCGCTACGTTGGGATTTCTATAAGTTAGTTTCAATATGGATTAGTTATTGTAAATGCCTAGTGTTGAATGATGTCGTTGTAAACTCTGATGTTGTATTGTAATAACAGAGATGATTCTTTATTTTAAAGATTATTCATTTATCTATTATATATTGTTCCGCTGCGAAATGTGAGATTCTGTTGTTGTTTCTGTTTCCTTCTTCTGTCTTCTTCTTCTTTAACCCTAACGGTTCGGTTTTCCTGCATTCGATTGTGCGACATTTAATACAGTGGACGTATTGATGTCGACTTTCGGGCGTCGAAAAATTGGGTCGTTACATGAAAAAATTTAACATGGTCCACTCTTATAGCACCCTCGGACGGGCGACGGTGCGCACATGTGTTAGTCCATGGCCATATAGGTCCTTCCCTTCGCACAAAATTACCTAACCCAAAGGGCCTTGTAACAAACATTGTATGCTATGTTAATATTTGAAATAAATCTAAAAATCGATTCCCATTGTAAATAATTCAAATTACCAATAATTTATTTTAAACAATTTTTTTCTTTAATAAATTATTTTTAGCGGCTAAAATAATTAAATAAGTTAATTTAAATTATTACCTAAATTCATCTTTTCTTCATACAATTTAGTTTATGAAATCCAAATTCAATATTAAAACGGTTGATTTTTTATCATTTCTGAAGGTTTACTGTGTTTTCCTTCCTTCCAGTAAATCCATATATATTTTATACTTAACAGTATTTTTAAAATTTCGATCTTGAAATTTCGAACAGGTTTTGTTCAGACATCAAAGTCTATAAAAGATTGTAGGATGAGAATCTGATTTTTAAACAGGTTTGCATCCTGTAAATCTTTGAAACAGAGATACTTTTATCTGTTTCCCAGACATACACAGCACATTCATATCAACATTCAAACACTTTTCATAACATATGCAAACTTATTCACAAACATTCATCAATACTAACTACAAGCAAACCAAAAAGTGTATAAGATTAAGGGTTTGCTCACTTGGAGTTTGTGAAGAACAGAGAAGCTTTAAATTTTGTTTTCCTAAGTATTTTGAAAATCCTGGGTTGTTCTACTTAATGATGAATTTCTTGGCTTTACTTTGATTTGAATCTGCTTGCCTTGAATCTGTTTCCCTGATCTTAAACTCCATGCTTGATTAATTTCCAGTTTTTCTTTGTTTTGGTTATCATTTCCTCAGATTGAAAATACTAAAGTTTAATTATGGTTTTAATTGCTTCAGATTTTAATTTTAAATTTCAATTATGGGTTTACTTGAATTACCTGAGAGGTGAAGCAGAGCCTGATATTTTGAACTGAATGTTGCTAAGATGAGTTATGGCTTCAGGACTTTGAGTTGTTGAATTTAGATTTGAAGCTTGTTCTTGATAAAATTTGAATTAACTAGCATGCTTTCTGATTTGCTCTGAAATGCTTCAGATTGCAGTTTTGATCTTGTTTGACTGCTTTGAATTTTTGGTCTATACCTCCAAGTTTGATTTTACTTTCAGATTCATCTGAGTTGAACCTTGTATTTGATTTCCAATTTTAGACTTTACTTTGGTTTTGATCTGCATTTCCAACCTAAAGCTTTTTATTTTGTTTCCAGGTTGAGAACTTGAAGCTGAAGGTTTCCCAGGTTTTGAAAATTTTGCAAAACTGCTGCTTTGATTGTTTTTGATCTGAGTTTTTCAGATTTCTTGATTTGGTTTCAGGTTTGAATTGTAACGACCCATAAATTTTAGTCGTTTTAATAATTTAATAAATTAAAGTTTTGTGGAATTTTAAATAATAAAATTTTCAAATAAAAAATTAATATTTGAAATGCATCTCGTTAAACATAGCAATTGGTAAATTTTCATCTGAAAATATGAAAGTTTATTTTTGTGTGTAATTTTATTTCAATTTAATCGGTTAGAAATTGATGAAAATAAAATGTTTTCGAAACCTAAATATTTTTATATAGAAAAATTCTAAATCATCTTCTCACTAAAATGTCATTTTTCGTTTTTCCAAATTCGGACTTCTTTAGTACCACCACTTAATTTTCTGCGTTTCTGCTGCATTTTCCGCTTGCAGAAAATTCAAATTTTTAAAATTCAATCATACCACTGATATGTGTATAACGTTTTAATCGTCTCGTCACGCTGATCTCTATGGTATATTTATTTCTGTGTTTTGAAGTCTGGTTCACCACAGAATCCCTGAAAACAGCAACCATATCGGTACCCGATGCCTTTTTGATTCCTTTCGCCTATTCAATTTCCACCATATTATACCAATAGCCATCATCAATAAATATTCTCAGTAATTGCTTATTGAAACTCAACGGTCCTGACCATTGTCATTCCCTATGACAATTCATTCATATTTTTGTTTTCGTTGAGCAATATTATATTTCAAGCTGTGAACAACTCCTCGTCTCACTTCTTCTATCTGCCCATCTCAACTCTTTCATTTTTCTCTATTCATTCTTAAAAAAAGAATGAATGTTGACCGTCGAAACCTTCTCATCCCCTCCACCGTTGACTTGCAGCCCTAGCCTCCACTGTCGAGCAACCTTATCTCCCTTCCGCCCCTACCGTGACGAGCCTAGCCACCTTTCACTGAAACCCGAACTAGCCATGGACAGACCTCTCCTCTTGCCTAGTCACCAACTCACCTGGCCAACCCTCTGCAAGCTCCTCACCACGGTCCGCTTCCGCCCCTCTTTCCTCTCTCTTTCCCATCAAATTTTGGCACAACCTTCCTTGCCGTGATGTCCCATGACCTACCACCATTTGGTTCCCCCTCTACCTCGCATACCACTCACCAGCAGCCTTGGCCGAAGCCTTCCCTCCAGGGCAGATCGTGCCCGCATCCCTACCTCCCCTCGGCCTCCAACCACCAGTTCAGCCGCCATTGCCTCCATGTTGGGAACAGCTCTCCTCTCCACACCCCAGCACATGCAGCCTCCATTGCCTCCGCTTTGTTCTTTGATAGGCAATGTTATTTTACTAAATACTGATATTTAAATTATTTAAAGATTTATGTTGGTCTGCATGCATACTTTAGTTATATGACAGTAGGTATATAGGTTACATTAGTTTTGTATCGGCTCATATAAATCATGTCTGCATATATAGTATACTGTGAGTTCATACATAGGAATATATATGTGTATATTGATTTCTTACTCATTTTTTTCTTGCCTTCTACTGTTTATTTGTTTTAAATATAGATCGTATTTATGTATAGAATCTAGTTTACATATTTCACACATATATATATAGTATGTTACTGTAGCTTCCTGGTTGCAGCATATTGTGGTGATGTTGTATAAGCTTGTTATATATTTATTAGTTTATAATATATACAATATAATACTATGCATAGTATGTTATAGTATTTAGTATACATAGTACAATGATTTTTTTTAACGCTATAGTTTAAAGTGTTCCTATCAGTTTCGTATAAATTATTTATACGTAAGTTATGTATATCATATTATAAAGTGGTTTATATAGTTTTGTTTATAGTAGGGTTACAGTATAGATTGGGTGCTCGATCTCTATAGAGTTACTTAAGTGTTTTCTTATATTATATATATTTATGTTTTACAAACCACATTGTATGATTGATTTTATAAAGTTTTGAAAATCAGTTATATGTTAATATCTATGTTATGTTGATTTACAGTATGAAGTCATATATTGTTAGTACATATATAGTTTGTTAATAAACGGGTTTGTAGCTTTTGTTTTGAAGGTGATACATTTACTATAAATTACACGTCAGTTTACATCTTATTATTATGTAAGTTTTATATTAAGAGATATAAGTTTAAGTTGATTTCAAGGTTTATATATATATATATATATATATATATATATATATATTTAGAAATGATATAAGTTATAACTAGTTGTCTGCATTGGTTGTCTGTATATGTTTCGTATATTCTGAGATGTATATATATTTAAAAAAAATTAATATTTATTTTTAGTAGGCACTGAGTTAGAATATTATATTATATATATTTACATATAGTCATACATGTGCACTTATACCATTTATCAACATCGGTCAAATTCTGATTTGAATTCGTCTCTTCCTAGTTTTCAGCTTGTTCGTCTAACCCGCGTCCATCGTGCTTTGCTTTGAAATTTGTGCCTGGATTTCGTAACTCAATCCACTGTCTATTCATTCTAGCCTCGAAAGGTGAGCAATCACTCACGATTAATGTTCTTTTATTTATTAAATTTGATTTCAATTGAAACGACAATTGAAATATGCTGCTGTTAGTTAATTACACTATTATATATGTTATTACCTGTATCAGTTCACCTGTGACATCTGACGCCATTATCTGTTATGTATACAATGATAATCCAGCTTGGTTGATAAACGATTGATTGTTTGATGTTGACATTGGATGTTAAATTGTTAATGTTTAAAGTGATAAATAATATGCAATTGAATTTGATATAGGATAGTTAACAAATTTAAATTGATATATGTGTTGAATTTGATTAGTTAAATTGGTATAATATGACCCCTTTAAATGTTTAAATAAACTGACACGTAGAAATTTGGTTAAGTACACCTTGAACCATTGAATGTATGTTGTATAATTTGATGTAGTATAAAATTGAATAATATTTAATAATATGAAACAAAATATTAACATAGTAGTTGAAGAAAGAACGTTGTTTTAAAATTTAATTAATAGTTAAGTTTGGAATTATGTAATAATTGAGTTTTGGAATTATTTAATAATTAAGTTTTGAAATTATTTAATAATTAAATAAGACTGAATTATTTAATAATTAAACGAAATTGAATTCTTGATAAGTGAAATTGAACTTCATAATAAGTGAAATTGAACTTCTGTAATAAGTGAAATTGAGTCATGTAATAATTAAGTTATAGAAATTTGTTTAAATTAAATAAGTAAATAAGTGAAATTGATTTTCTTTAACAAGAAATAAAATGTGATTTATGTGTTGAAATAAATATAAGACTTGTAATTTAAGAATTTGATTTGACGAATCTAATTTAATTAAATTAGTAAGTTTCGATATAATGGAGTTGAAAGTAAGTAATTGATTTAATGAATTGGAAATTAAATAGAAATTGTTTTGAATGATAAAGTAACTTAACGAATATTGAATGAAATCAATCAATGAATTTAAGTTGATTTGAAGGTTAAATTAAATTAATTTAAATGATTACCGAACGAAATTTATATACGAACTTGAATCAATATTTGAATTGTTTTAAATACAAATGTGAATTATAAGATTTGAAATAGTAATTAGGAAGTTTTGAAACGTAAATTATGGAAATTGATATAGAAAGACAAATGGAATGTTGGTTTACAAATTCTAATTGAAATTGATTTGGTTTTTGAAATTTATTAAACGACCAATCGGTGTAATAATTACCAAAGTTATTAAAGAAACCGGGATCGGTTATGGACATACTCTCTGTCCAAACCGAAAACCACTTCAATAACTATACGTGGAGTGTGATCCAGAATGAAGTGGTTGGAATGATGTACGTGATGACTGAAGAAAGAGAACGATAATGGATAGTCTTGACACTTGTGTCAAATTGGAAATGACTAAAACAGGAGTCGTGCCGGGACAAATGGGGTTAGCCACCTCAAGCGAACACACTTCTTCGTAAACTACTCCTTACTTGTTATTGATTGGTGTGCACCCTCGAAATTTTGGGAGTGTTGTTTCGCAGTGTTGCGATCGTTGCGGCGATGCGTTCTCACCAGTCCGGATCAGGCAAACGGTAGTTTCACTACCTTGGGTATTGCCTCATGTACCTTGTCATACTTGTATCCCTATACGCGACCACTACGATTTGTTTTGTGTTATACCTATGGAGTACTCCCTGATAGTCCATTAGTTTGCGGTGGAGTTTACAGTGCTGTATAGACTATGACGCTTATATAAATGTGTTAAGGGGGATAATGGTAACCCCTTAACGCTATTTTGATACTTTATATTACTGATAGACATTATCTACTTAGCGTACACTACTATATATAGATAATTTAACGGATCCATAGAGGATAGTTATCCCAACATCCTTTGAGTTGCTTGTATTTCAGTTGTTATTTCACTTGAGTTGGATTTATTGATATAAGAATGTTAATCCTGACTCGAATGTTTTGTGTTTTGCTTTACGCTCGGGTCAGACTGAGTGTACCAGTATTCGAGACTCACCTTTGGAGTTGGAACTTCGCTTGGAGATTCAGCTATCTATCCAGCTTTCAGATATTCAGTTGATTCTAGTAATATATTCTGATTCTTGTATTTGACTATTGTATTTGAGACTAATGTTGTAACTTATGTAACTCTGTTATATATACAGTAGCTTCATGAACTACTATCTTCTGTTTCCGCTGCATTTATTACTCCATGTCTGTGATCTGTGATTATTTATTTACTGCATATGCTGAGTTTTGCCAAATATAAACGTACAATCTGGTATTTTGAGCAATTCAATTCCGGCATGTTTGGATGAGAATGGTCCAAAATAGCGGGTCGTTACATTTGGTATTAGAGCTTTGGTAGCTCTAGGCAAAACTCGGCATGAATGGTAAATGTATTTACAGAATCACTTTCATCCAAGTTTGAACCTCGTCCTTTTTGACTCGATTCCTTTGAATTTTGGAACGTTCCCTCGGTTCCGAATTCATTCTTGTCCCTCACTATTCGTATTCTTCTAAATTCTGGAGTATCCCATAAATCCACTTCGAATGATCTTTATAATGGATTGGCGGTCTCGCCAGCATTCAGATGAATTATAAAGGGATGAAACTCCTTTACAATAGGCATCGATTTACCGGAGATTTCTGTATCCTCGGTTTACGATGCTATCTATCTCCTGTTATGCCTAAATTCTATCTTTTGCGATCGAATGTCGGTTTGCCTCGGAATTCTTCATCGATCTTATTCTTTAAGTCATGGTTGACCCGAAAGGTTGCCCGTGATTTATATAAACTTATCCATCTCTCAATTTTTTTATTTAAATCATCTTATCTCTGTTTCGAACTTATCTTCTAATCAGAATTCTTCTTGATTTGAGTCCATCAAATTTGAATCTTTATATTCTTTCTTTGAAATCCATGCTTGAATCGTCGAACGAGGAAGTGTATTTATAAATTAATATTTAAAATGTTTTAATATATATTGTGTTGTTTGAATTGTTGATGTCGATTTGGGTTTTCGATCGATTCGTTTGATCAACGCTATCGATAGGATTTCCAAAATACTTGAACAGAATAAACTGACACGATATTGTTTCGAATTTAGTAAACAAAATAGCTTTGTATGATTATATTATATATAAATATAAGTTTTCTGAAATTAATTGTTAATGAATTTGTTGTCAACATGATAATATTCGATTTTCATTTATTGTCTTGTAAACCATTGACTATTGCATAATATAAATAAATGAATTTATAAAACTTATTTATAATTTGATTTGGAATTGAAGTGAATTTAAATTAGAATTTGAGAATTTGATTTTCGATAATTTCAAACTATGGTTTTAAAGTTTAAAATTTATATTATTTGAAATATTTTCGAATAGAAATGGTTTTCAAAGAATTTTAAATGATTAAATTTGAGCTCTTCTCTTTTGTCGCTGGAAAATAATTTCAATGATGACGGTCGCATCATCTACATTCATTTTCGAGTTTCGAAGTGGAGAGACCATTCGGTAGATTTGCTACTCTTTTGTTTGGAAAATAAATTTGATTTGAAATTCTTAAGAATGACCTGATTTATAATATATATTATATATATTAGAATATGATTATAAATTTGATTTGATATATATATAGTATATGTATATTTATCTATAAAATGGTTTGAAATTAATCGAAAATTAATTCTAAAATTTTTTGATTTAAGGATGATTTTCTATGAAGCCAAAAATTTTGAATAAATACTAAACTTGAAATAAGTGAATTGTAAAATTTTATTTGGATAATACTCAATTGCATTATATAATAACTTACTAAATTTTCAAAAGTTAACTATGTAATTGAATATTATACAGTACAAAATGATGTTAAAGGAATTTATAAATAAATTTGAGTGGTTATAATAAGTGTAAATATACTTAATATATGTGATAGGATATATTAAGTGGAATAAATTTAATAATAATTTCGGAACAAAGAAGAATTAAGCTTGTTAAATAAAATATGATTATAATAAATGATTATTCAAATTTATGATTTTAGAAAATTGTTAATAGAGGATAATTGAATAATAAAACAACGAATAAATGAGATAAATAAAATAAAATTTTGTTTTGAAGAAATCTTTAGGTATCAAATATTAATAAAATTGAAATTAAATCAACTTATTGAAATACCTTGAATTTTAAATCAAATATTGAGTATGGATTAAGGTAAATTGAAATTTATATGGTTGAATTAATTGTTTAGACTGTTTCCAATCTATTTTCTTTCTGCTTGTTTCTATTCTCCTACCTCCTTCCTTTTCGGGGATGAAAAGTTTTGAGCGGGGGAGAGTGTAACGACCCATAAATTTTAGTCGTTTTATTTATTTAATAAATTGAATTTTTGTGGAATTTTAAATAAGAAAATTTTGAAATAAAAATTTAATATTTGAAATGCGTCTAGTTAAACATAGTAACTGGTAAATTTTCATCCAAAAGGATGAAAGTTTATTTTCGTGTGTAATTTTATTTCAATTTAATCAGTTAGAAATTTATGAAAATAAAATGTTTTCGAAACCTAAATATTTTTATATAGAAAAATTCTAAATCATCTTCTGACTAAGGCGTCATTTTTCGTTTTTCCAAATTCAGACTTCTTTAGCACCGTCGATCTTAATTTTCTGCGTTTTTGCTGCATTTTCCGCATGTAGAAAATTCGAATTTTTAAAATTCATTCGTACCACTGATATCTGTATACCGTTTTGATCATCTCTTCACGCTGATCTCTACGGTATATTTATTTCTGTGTTTTGAAATCTGGTTCACCAAAGAATCCGTGAAAACAACAACCATATCGGTACCCGATGCCTTTTTGATTCCTTTCATCTATTCAATTTCCACCATATTATACCAATAGCCATCATCAATAAATATTCTCATTAATTACTTATTGAAACTGAACAGTCCTGACCATTGTCATTCCCTATGACAATTCATTCTTTTTTTTCGTTGAGCAATATTATATTTCAAGCTATAAACAACTCCTCGTCTCTCTTCATCTAGCTGCTCATCTCTCCTCTTTCATTTTTCTCTATTCATTCTAAAAAAACAAAATGAATGAATGTTGACCGCCTAAACCTTCTCATCCCCTCCACCGTTGACTTGCAGCCCTAGCCTCCACTGTCGAGCAACCTTATCTCCCTTCCGCCCCTGCCGTGACGAGCCTAGCCATCTTTCACTGAAACCTAAACTAGCCATGGCCAAACCTCTCCTCTTGCCTAGTCACCAACTCACCTAGCCAACCCTATGAAAGCTCCTCACCACGGTCCGCTTCCGCCCCTCTTTCCTCTCTCTTTCCCATCAAATTTCGACACAACCTTCCCTTCGTGACGTCCCTGACCTACCACCATTTGGTTCCCCCTCTACCTCGCATACCACCCACCACCAGCCTTGGCCGAAGCCTTCACTCCAGGGCAGATCATGCACGCATCCCTTCCTCCCCTCGGCCTCCAACCACCAGTTCGGCCGCCATTGCCTCCATGCTGGGAACAGCTCTCCTCACCACACCCCAGCACATGCAGCCTCCATTGCCTCCACTTTGTTCTTTGATAGGTAATGTTATTTTACTAAATCCTGATATTTAAATTATTTAAAGATTTATGTTGGTCTGCATGCATACTTTAGTTATATGACAGTAGGTATATAGGTTACATTAGTTTTGTATCGGCTCGTATAAATCATGTCTACATATATAGTATACTGTGAGTTCATACATAGGAATATATATATATATATGTATGTATGTATGTATGTATGTATGTATATTGATTTCTTACTCGTTTTTGTCTTGCCTTCTACTGTTTATTTGTTTTAAATATAGATCGTATTTATGTACAGAATCTAGTTTACATATTTCACATATATATATATAGTATGTTACTGTAGCTTCCTGGTTGCCGCATATATGTGGTGATGTTGTATAAGTTTGTTATATATTTATTAGTTTATAATATATACAATATAATACTATGCATAGTATGTTACAGTATTTAGTATACATAGTACTATGATTTTTTTAGCGCTATAGTTTAGAAGTGTTCCTATCAGTTTTGTATAAATTATTTATACGTCAGTAATGTATATCATATTATAAAGTGGTTTATATAGTTTTGTTTACAGTAGGGTTACAGTATAGATTGGGTGCTCGATGTCTATAGAGTTACTTAAGTGTTTTCTTATATTATATATATTTATGTTTTACAAACCATATTGTATGATTGATTTTATAAAGTTTTGAAAATCTGTTACATGTTAATATCTATGTTATGTTGATTTACAGTATGAAGTCATATATTGTTAGTACATATATAGTTTGTTAATAAACGGTTTGTAGCTTTTGTTTTGAAGGTGATACATTTACTGTAAATTACACGTCAGTTTACATCTTATTATTATGTAAGTTTTATCTTAAGAGATATAAGTTTAAGTTGATTTCAATGTTTATATATATATATTAATATTTAGAAATGATATAAGTTATAACTAGTTGTCTGCATTGGTTGTCTGTATATGTTTCGTATATTCTGAGATGTATATATATTTTATAAAAAACAAAATGTAATATTGATTTTTAGTAGGCACTGAGTTAGAATATGATATTTTTTATATATTTACATATAGTCATACATGTGCACTTATACCATTTATCAACATCGGTTAAATTCTGATTTGAATTCGTCTCTTCCTAGTTTTCAGCTTGTTCGTCTAACCCGCGTCCATCGTGCTTTTCTTTGAAATTTGTGCCTGGATTTCATAACTCAATCCACTGTCTATTCATTCTAACCTCAAAAGGTGAGCAATCACTCACGATTAATGTTCTTTTATTTATTAAGTTTGATTTCAATTGAAACGACAATTGAAATATGCTGCTGTTAGTTAATTACACTATTATATATGTTATTACCTGTATCAGTTCACCTGTGACATCTGGCACCATTATCTATTATGTATACAATGATAATCCAGTTTGGTTGATAAATGATTGATTGTTTGATGTTGACATTGGACGTTAAATTGTTAATGTTTAAAGTGATAACTTATATGCAATTGAATTTGATATAGGGTAGTTAATAAATTTAAATTGATATATGTATTGAATTTGATTAGTTAAATTGGTATAATATGACCCCTTTAATTGTTTAAATAAATTGACACGTAGAAATTTGGTTAAGTACACTTTGAACCATTGAATGTACGTTGTATAAATTGATGTACTATAAAATTGAATAATGGATGTCAAGTGAAGAACCGTATAAATATTAGTGTAATAATCTTTAATCTACATGAAACGATAGTGTAGATTCTAGAAATAATTATATTAATCTGCATAAACAACAAATGTAAATTAATGCGATTATTTCGGGATTATGTAAATAAACTATTGGATTGTTGTAGATGCTTGCTATTGCTTGTTTATTTACTTTGACACCATCCAAGTTATCACACTACCGGTTCCCTTTTGATATGCTTTGATTTTTGAATTGAAATGGAATCGGATTGAAATGATAAATACCCAAATAAAACTTTGACTTATGATAGAGAATTAAATAAAACCCGATTGGTCAATAATTTGATTTAAAAATAAAATAAAGATTTTATTTGAATAAATAATAAGGTTTTGAAATGAAGTTGGAATTTGAAATTTTAATGAAGGAAAATGTTAATATTTAATAATATGAAACAAAATATTAACATAGTAGTTGATGAAAGAAAGTTGTTTTAAAATTTAAGTAATAATTAAGTTTGGAATTATGTAATAATTGAGTTTTGGAATTATTTAATAATTAAGTTTTGAAATTATTTAATAATTAAATAAGATTGAATTATTTATAATTAAATGAAATTGAATTCTTGATAAGTGAAATTGAACTTCATAATAAGTGAAATTGAACTTCTGTAATAAGTGAAATTGAGTCATATAATAATTAAGGTTTAGAAATTTGTTTAAATTAAATAAGTAAATAAGTGAAATTGATTTTCTTCAACAAAAAATAAAATGTGATTTATGTGTTGAAATAAATATAAGACTTGTAATTTAAAATTTTGATTTGACGAATCTAATTTAATTAAATTTGTAAGTTTCGATATAATGGAGTTGAATGTAAGTAATTGATTTAATGAATCGGAAATTAAATAGAAATTGTTTTGAATGATAAAGTAACTTAACGAATATTGAATGAAATCGATCAATGAATTTAAATTGATTTGAAGGTTAAATTAAATTAATTTAAATGATTGCGGAATGAATTTATATACGAACTTGAATCAATATTTGAATTGTTTTAAATAAAAATTGAAATTGAATTATAAGATTTGAAATAGTAATTAGGAAGTTTTAAACGTAAATTATGGAATTTGATATAAAAAGACAAATGGAGTGTTGGTTTACAAATTCTAATTGAAATTGAAATTGATTTGGTTTTTGAAATTTATTAAACAACCAATCGGTGTAATAATTACCAAAGTTATTAAAGAAACCGGGATCGGTTATGGACATACTCTCTGTCTAAATCGAAAACCACTTTAATAACTATACGCGGAATGTGATCCAGAATGAAGTGGTTGGAATGATGAACGTGATGCCTGAAGAAAGAGAACGATAATGGATAGCCTTGACACTTGTGTCAAATTGGAAATGACTAAAACAGGAGCCGTGCTGGGCCAAATGGGGTTAGCCACCTCGAGCGAACACACTTCTTCGTAAACTACTCATTACTTGTTATTGATTGGTGTGCACCCTTGAAATTTTGGGAGTGTTGTTTCGCGGTGTTGCGATCATTGCGGCGATGCATTCTCACCAGTCCGGATCAGGCAAACGGTAGTTTCACTACCTTAGGTATTGCCTCAGGTGCCTTGCCATACTTGTATCCCTATACACGACCACTACGATTTGTTTTGTGTTATACCTATGGAGTACTCCCTGATAGTCCACTAGTTTACGGTGGAGTTTACAGTGCTGTATAGACTATGACGCTTATATAAATGTGTTAAGGGGACAATGGTAACCCTTTAACGCTATTTTGATACTTTATATTACTGATAGACATTATCTACTTAGCGTATACTACTATATATAGATAGTTTAACGGATCCTTAGAGGATGGTTATCCCAACATCCTTTGATTTACTTGTATTTCGGTCGTTATTTCACTTAAGTTGGATTTATTGATATAAGAATGTTAATCCTGACTCGAGTGTTCTGTGTTTTGCTTTACGCTCGGGTCAGACCGAATGTACCAGTATTCGAGACTCACATTTGGAGTTGGAGCTCCGCTTGGAGATCCAGCTATCTATCCAGCTTTCAGATATTCAATTGATTCTAGTGATATATTCTGATTCTTGTATTTGACTATTGTATTCGAACTTCTGTTGCAACATATGTAACTCTGTTATATATATAGTAGCTACATGAACTACTATCTCCGCTGCATTTATTACTCTGTGTCTGTGATCTATGATTATTTATTTACTGCATATGCTGAGTTTTGCCAAATATAAACTTACAATCTGGTATTTTGAGCAATTCAATTTCGGCATGTTTGGATGAGAATGATCCAAAATAGCGGGTCGTTACATGAATGATTTGCATCTTTTCTGGTTTTGATTTCTTGTTTCAGTTTTAGATTGAGGATTTTTGAATCTAGTTTTTTGAAGAGGGTTTGATTTCAAATACATTTGAAAAACTATGAATTAATCTTTGTGAAAGTAATTGAATCTTCTTTTGAAATTGAAGAAGATTTAAAAGGTGTGTCTTTTAAATAAAAGATTTGAAATGAAAATTGTTTCTAAAAAGCTATGAATTTTTGGAAATGGTTTTGGAAAATATGAATTGAGTCTTTTATTTAAATGATTGGATGAGTTAATCCAATTTGAAATTGTTTTGAAAGCTATAATTGAATCTTTGTGAAAGGTGGGTGAACGTTGTGAAATGGATCTTTTTATTTAAAAAGATTTGAAATGGTAATTTGTTTTAAACCATTTAAAGAAAGGTTTTGGATAATAAGTTGTGACTTAACCGAAATTCCATATCCACATGTTTTTAAATATTGCGCTCATTATTCGGTTTTGGCAGGAGAGGACCTTGTGTCATATAACCCATTCCGAATAATGATACGACGATATGAACAGCATTTGAAGACTGGTGATGAAGACCGGATATTTTCAAAAACGAAAGGATAACCCGTCGATTGTATCTACACCGAGTCGCGCCGGTATAGACATTCCCTAAGTGATGGGAAGTCCGATCGGGATTGTGAATAACTGGATTGCAAGGGCTTCTTTGGAAGTGCCTTCGGTTCTGTTCGAACCCGGAACAGACTTGTATGGATGTGTGTCTGACATTACACTTTGGGATGTAAAGCTGGTTTCTATCAAATACATTTTTATCTTTAATTAATTATCCTTAATCATTTATTAATTATCATTAATCATTTTCATTAAATAATTTATTTTCAAGTAATTAATTACTCTTTAATTGCTTACATTTAATTAACCTCTAATTAATTATATTAATTAATTAGCTCTTAATCAATTAACTATTCATTAATTAACTCCATTAATTAATTTCCTTTAATTAATTAATAAATAACCTTTTAATTAATCAAAAATCTAATTAAATATAGTACTCATGAAATAAATTCATTTATTAATCCATAGATTAACTTAAACCTTTAAGTTAATTTAAAACTTTAAAAACATTCCTTAATTACCCCATTTGATCAATTGTAAATAAACTTGGAAATTAACTTAATTAATTCAAGTTAAGAATAAATTACTAAACTCATATTTATCCAAACCTTTTAAATTATCATTAATCATTTAAAAGTAATTTATTTTAAGATGGTAGTTTTATAAACATGGTTGTTTTAAAATCTTAAAACTTGATTTGCTGAATATTTAAAGACCAAAAAAACATTTTCTTTTTTTTAAAACTTTGAAACCTGGTATAAAACCCGAGCCAAACATATGTTTACCCGAGCCATACTTCAGTTTTTTTTCAAGGCCAAACTTTCTTTTAAACTTTGTTTCATTCAAAATTTTAAGACAGTTGAACACAGGAAACACTTCACGCATACTCGAGCCTTACTCGATTCTTCTTCGAGCCATCATCAACACTTCACGAGTCCAACTTCGAGTTAACCCTTCTCCCACAATTCCTTTCCCACTGACACCAATCCAGCGGTGTGCACATGCACATAAACGCTAGCGATCTTCAATCGACGCTGCAATCCCAAACCAGTCAGCGGAAACCTCCATCAATTACACAAGCACCCATGAACTCAAAATTCAAAGCAAATCGAAATATCGACACTTGATCGAAAATATGGAGCAAGCACTCGATCGAAATCATTTCGCCGACGACGAACCCAACCAAGATCATCTTCGCCATCGTACCCAAAACGGCGCCACCTTCCTACGCATCACATCCCCTTGGCCCCATTAACTCCGATGCGCTAATGTTGATGGAATTATTTCGACAAATACGGTAACCCAAACTAGGCTTTAAACCCTACTTTGATCTCGATCCATCACTCTACTCAACTAAAAATTATTTGAACATTTTTCCAACAATCTCCAACGCTCGAGTTATCTTCAACGTAAATTTCGAAGCTTATCATCTGTCCGTTCATCAAATATTGATTAGAGTACCAATTTCAATAAATTCGACGATTCCCATTATATATGAATTTAAAAACCTTGAAACTATTACCTAAATTCATCTTTTCTTCATACAATTTAGTTTATGAAATCCAAATTCAAAATTAAAATGGTTGATTTTTTATCATTTCTGAAGGTTTACTGTGTTTTCCTTCCTTCCAGTAAATCCATGTATATTTTTATACTTAACAGTATTTTTAAAATTTCGATCTTGCAATTTCAACAGGTTTTGTTCAGACATCAAAGTCTATAAATGATGGTAGGATGAGAATCTAATTTTAAATAGGTTTGCATCCTGTAAATCTTTGTAACAGAGATACTTGTATCTGTTTCCCAGACATACATAGCACATTCATATCAACATTCAAACACTTTTCATAACATACGCAAACTTATTCACAAACATTCATTAATACTAATTGCAAGCAAACCAAAATGTGTATAAGATTAAGGGTTTGCTCACCTGGAGTTTGTGAAGAATAGAGAAGCTTTAAATTTTGTTTTCCTGAGTATTTTGAAAATCCTGGGTTGTTCTACTTGATGATGAATTTCTTGGCTTTACTTTGATTTGAATCTGCCTGCCTAGAATCTGTTTCTCTGATCTTAAACTCCATGCTTGATTAATTTCCAGATTTTCTTTGTTTTGGTTATCATTTCCTCAGATTGAAAATACTAAAGTTAATTATGGTTTTAATTGCTTCAGATTTTAATTTTAAATTTTAATTATGGGTTTACTTGAATTACCTAAGAGATGAAGCAGAGCCTGATATTTTGAACTGAATGTTGCTGAGATGAATTATGGCTTCAGGACTTTGAGTTGTTGAATTTAGATTTGAAGCTTGTTCTTGATAAAATTTGAATTACCTTGCATGCTTTCTGATTTGCTCTGAAATGCTTTAGATTGCAGTTTTGATCTTGTTTGACTGCTTTGGATTTTTGGTCCGTACCTCCAAGTTTGATTTTACTTTTAGATTCATCTGAGTTGAACCTTGTATTTGATTTCCAAATTTTAGACTTTACTTTGGTTTTGATCTGCATTTCCAGCCTAAAGCTTTTTATTTTGTTTTTACGTTGAGAATTTGAAGCTGAAAGTTTTCCAGGTTTTGAAAATTTTGCAGAACTATTGCTTTGATTGCTTTAGATATGATTTTTTCAGATTTCTTGATTTGGTTTCAGGTTTGAATGATTTGCATATTTTTTGGTTTTGATTTCTTGTTTCAGTTTTACATTGAGGATTTTCGAATCTAGATTTTTGAAGAGGGTTTGATTTCTTTGTTTTCTCAGGCTTGAGAGAAAAGAAAATAGCCTGTTTTCAAAAAAAAAAAAATTCCTTATGCATGTTTTCAAATTTAATTCAAAAGAAAATAATCATCTTGCCACTTGTCCACTTTTATTACACTTGTTTAATTTCTTATTGCATGGTTTACACTTGTAATTTACACATACTTATCTTTTTACAAATGTCCATATGTGCATTTTTATGTTTATACCCTTAGTTCAAACTATTTTTGTAAATTTGTTTTTAACCCTTAATGTAAATAAAATTTCATATACAACTTATGTTTTCATTTTTTTAGAATGTTTTCATCCTTAATATTTCTTACATTTGCACAAATAAAATCTTAATCTTTACATTTAAACTTAATTTAGTTTAGTACATATATATGTTTATATTTATTTTCCATTCATACATTTTTATAAATTTTTGTTTTTGTACAACCTTTTAAAAGAAAAGAATGGTTTAAAATCTTGATCATATATTAACAAATGATCATTTTTATTCATATATGTATATATATAAGGGAATTAAATCTTAAAAATAAATCTTTTGAAAATTAATACATCTTCCAAATATTAATATATTTAAAATTTTAGAAAACAAACTACCATTAACTTTTTATTAATCTCAAAACTTTTAATTTCTATTTATCTTTAAATCCAATATTTATTTATAAAATATTTATCCTCAAATTCCAAATCAAATTGCTACTTATAATCTAAAATTTTAAGTTTATTCTGGAAATCTCTAATTAATTCACAAATAATCCCATAATTTAATTTCAAAATTAAATTAATTATCAAATCAAACTTGGCTAAATTTCAGGAATGTTACACATTCCCTAGCTTCTTGTCTTGACTTCTTAGGTTGATCCTTCCTTCCTTGCTTCTTGGGCTTCTTACAACTACTTGAGTAATGACCTTTCTCCAAACAGTTGAAATAGGTAACATTCTTCGCCTTGTTCTCCTAAGTACCCTTCTTTTCTTACCTTGCCAAGGCTTCTTTCCTCCAAACTTCCTCTTCTTCCATTTTGGATTACTTCCACTTCCATTCTCTTCTGGAATCTCTTGATTATCTAAGGTGGCATATCTATATCCCAAATCTACCAAATCAGCAAAAGACTCCTTCACATGACCTGTCATCCTTTCATGAAACTTCTTTTTCATCCCTTTAATAAATCTCTCATTCTTCTTAAGAGGGGTATTCACCAATTCAGGACCAAATCGGGATAGCTCGTTAAAATTATTCAAGTATTCTTCAAAAGATAGACTTCCTTGCTTCAAATCGGTAAACTCTTGATACATTCTGGAAATACCAACAGAAGGCATATAAAGCCGCTCAAACACTTGCTTGAATCTATCCCATGTAAACTTATCCTCTGATTTGGTCAAAGTAATGGTCTCCCACCATGCCAAAGCTTCTTCCTAGAGCAGCCAGGAAGCTATCAACCTCTTTTGATCATCATCCAGTTTCAGTCCTTTAAAAATTCTCTCACAAGATCGAATCCAAGCTTGCGCTTCTATAATAGCTCTATGACTTTGAATGGTTTCCCTTCAAGTCTTGAGAAACTCCGATACAATTCTGCCAGATTTGGTTGGGGTTGGATGGGAAGAGTTTCTCCTTCCGTTGTTGTTGTAGTAGGGTCTCGACCATTTGTATTGGTACTCCCCCTTCCCCTACCTCGTCCTCTTCTTGCACTCATTCTCACTATCTGTAAATAGTAAGAAAATTGATTTAGGCCTATGGACGAGATATCTTAGGGAATATACTCATTCCAGGGCATTTCTAACCCTATCTCTAATGAGTCACCTAATGAATTATACTCCAAATTTAAAGTTCTTACTCAACCTTTAGCTCTGATACCAAATGTGACGACCCGGGTCTCAACGCTCGAAAATCGACATCCAATACATCATCCGTATTCAAATGCCAGAGATTCAAACGTTGGAGTCCAGTTCGCTGGAGTTTATAACACATTAGATGATAACAACACATCGAAAACAAAAATGATTTCATTGATACACAACAAGGATAACAACATGGATTACAACAAACAACCACCAACATCAGAGCACTGTATATACAACAGAATACAGCGGAATACAACACAACAGCAGAAAAGATAACATCAATGGGGCTTCCAAAAGAGAGAGAGAGAGAGAGAGAGCGAGACCAACACTACTGCATCTTCATTGCCAAAGCTCCAAAGATACAAACAAAAAGATCCAAAAACAAAAGCTTCCAAACCAAAGACTTCCAAATCTACCTCTACTGATAACCTGACTCTATGCTGCCCATGTGGAAAATCAGATGCACCCAGAGTTTAGGAAAGGAAACAATAAACTCTGGATCAGTCATGGGACTGGTGTGAGTAAACATAAAATGGTTATTTGTACACAAAGAAATAAAAAATAAATCCGTTCATGCTTTTGGAAAATGAAACTACCATAAGGTCTTCCGACACACACTCAATGCAATCGCACACATGGGGAAGGTTTCTCCTTATAGTAGTCAAACATGCTTGATATGCGAAAATCGTTTTGATATTATTATTAGTGCATAGTGTGAAAAACATTTGCAAGTATAATATTTATCTTAGCCAGCATATGTACCATTATAGTATGCCTACTATAGCTACCATGTTAAATAGTAGGTTCTACAACTAAAACCGTACATGGCTCGTATTGATTGTTTGGATTTCCAACAATAGCCAAGGCTAAGGAACTTCCTTTATCCGAATGGGTACGCTTCTGGATGGAAGCCCCGAGAACCTAATCGGATCTCTACCAACACAAGGTCGGGTTACCTTTGTAACTAGGTAACAAACTGTCACGAGTTTTCCATCCCCCAGTCGTAACTGACCTTTATCTGGTGCCCCACAACAACCAACAACCACATAAGTAAAATATCTAGACTCCATACCAGAATACCATTTTTTATCCAAAAGGAAATGCACATACTCTGAGGGGCACGACCCCCATAACCTTGCCGCATCCTTCCTCTTTTGACCATTTTCGGGGGTGCGAGGTGCGATGAAGTCTCGTCCCACAAAGCTACACTTTTCAAAAAGGCATGCTTCGATTAACCAATGCTCGGCACTTAGCATGCCACATTACCAAATTGGGAATATATCACTAGTAACCATCAACTACATAACCTATGAGCTCGCACGTCTCAGAGAAGGGTGTTAAGCTAGAAGAATAAATTCTCCGCCACCAAACAGAAATGTATTTGATAGAAATCAGCTTTATATCTCAAAGTGCAATGTCAGACATATATCCATACTAGTCCATCCTAAGTCTGAATGGAACCGAAGGCACTACGTCCAATTAAAGAAAAAGTCCCTGTAAATCCGGATATCCCCAATCTCGACCGGACACCCCATCACATAGGGAAATCTCTACACCGGAGCAACTCGGTGGAGAGACAATCAAAAGGCAATCCTTTCGTTCTCGAAAATACTCGGTCTTCAACCACCGTCTTCAAATGCAATTCCATTTTGTCGTATCATTATTCGGAATGGGTTTGATGACTTAATGTCCTCCCCTGCCTTATTCGAAAATTAAACGCTTATTTTAAAAACATGTGGATACGAATTTCCCTTTTTAATCTTTTAAACAAAAGATCCACCTTTAAGATTCGATGTGGTTTTCGGATAACCATTTGGAATTCGATTCCTGGTCTCATCGAAACTCAAATGCCATCATAAAGGCCAAGTTGTTTGAGTAAACAATTTTAATTCAATTCAAAAGTTCACATTCACACAGTAATATATCACAGATATCACAACTCAATTCAAAGCAATTCATATCATAGAATATTACATATCAAAGATATCAACAATTCAAGGCATTCAGTATAATCCAATCATCCATAAGCAAGATAAATTAGTCACATAATTATAATTAATTTAATTAACTTAAAATAAATTAATAACTTATGAATTCATCACTAAACCCTGCTTAATTAACATTAAGTAATTACAAACCATTTTAATTAATTATTGAATTAATCAATCACATAATTACTTTCATTAATTATCCTTTAATTACTGATTAATTATCCTTAAATTATTAATTAATTAATCCTTAATTATTAATTAATTAATCCTTTAGTTATTATTAATCATCAATTAATTAACCCTTAATTATTAATTAATTAACCTTTAATTACTAATTAATTAACCTTTAATTACTAATTAATTACTTAATTATTCATTAATTACTTACATTAAGTAATTATCCTTTAAGTAATTATCCTTTAATTACTTTCATTAATTAATAAATCTGTAATTACTTAAGACCTTAATTAATTGAAAAGATAAACCATTTATCATAATTAATTACTTTAATTCATTTAAATCTTATTTAATAAACCATGGAAATAATTTATCATTAACATAAGAATTAACTTAAGATCTTAAGTTTTAATTAATGATCAAAACATTTTACTTTCTTAATCACAATATTATTAGAAAAAATAAGCTTAAGAATTAATTTGAAATAAAGGATGTATATATTAAAAACACTTTAGACTTAATTAATTAAAAATAATTTATTTTAAAAAAACTTTAGCAAATTCCAAACTAAAATAAAACAATTACTATTTTAAAAGAATAAATTAAGAAATTTGTTTAGACTTGATTTAAAACATTTTATAAACTTGTTAATACACTTTCTAAAAAGAACCCGAGTCCAACCTGGTGTCAACCCGAGTCCAAACCTGAATCAACCTCTCATCCCTTCCTTGATACCACTCGTGTTCGACTTCGATCCCAACCCGATGCAACTTCCCTTCTTCCCCGAGCTCAACACTACACAGCGACGCTTGACATAGAAGAAAACTCGTGCACGTGCACAAAAGTTCTGGCCATCTCCGACTAAGGCTCCGACCATCGACAAGTCGGCGATGACCTACACGAGCATCACGACCACCCAGAACTAAGAATCGATCACGAAAATTGAATTCGGGCTACCGAAGCACCACTGGAACAGGACTCATCATCAAAGAGACGCCTTGACTCGCTGCCTACGACCACCAGGAACCTCTCCATCACATACCCGATGCTGCGTCACATCCTCACCCTTCGATCCCCCTACACCGATCGACTTCGTTGCTTCATGACGCCGCAAATGCCACTTAAACCCAATCGACCAAACTTGTGTTTAAGCCCTAAATCGACACCGTGCAGCCGCCTCAATGATCAAAAAATCCTTCGATCATTTTTGCCGAGGTCCCCGACCTCCGATCATGCTCCAGCAACGACCCCAAGACCTATCACCTCATCGATCGCCAAATAATGCCCAAAATCCTCTTCTTGTTCAACTCGCAAGCTCTCACGGTTTAAAATCTTAAAAATCATGATTTTACTTTTAAAAATCATGGTTTTTGAAAACGAATTAGGTTATACAAGTGAATCAAGAAATCAAGATATTCGAATTTTTAACATGCCTGAGAATTTACTGTATATTCTATTTTCCAGAAAATATTTTAACTAATTATGCTTAAAAATATTTCTAAAACTTAGATCTTGATTATACAAACATATTTTGTTTATAACTAAAAGCATAAAAAGAATCAGAGGAAGAGATTTTGAATTTTAACTAAATTTTGTAGCCTGTAATCAAGAACAGAGGCATGTTTGCCTGTTCCCAGACACGCATAGATATATATATATATATATATATATACATACATATTTGTATACATACAAACATATTTACATTCATGCAAATATTTTTTACAGCTTCAGTTCAAGTATTAATCACAAACATCAAATTATAAATCAGATTAAGGTTTTTAAAAAAGAGTTTACTCACCTGTTTTGTTGAACAGAGCAAAGCCTGGAATATGTTTGAATTTGAAAACTTTAAAAACTTGAGATTTGCTTTAACCTAAAAACTGGAAGTTGTTTTAAACTTGATCTGTTGATATTTGATCTGATCTATGAAAATCTAGAATTTGATCTTTGCTTCAGGTTTTAAGATTTGAAGAGGTTGTTTGTTTATTTTATTCTCTGGTTTTATTTTTCTTAGGTTTTGGTTTTGAAATTTTCAAAGAAAACGAGAAAGTAAGGAGTAGAGTGATATATAAATCTTGTATTTCATATTTTTTTAAAATAAAAGAAAATCATGACACTCGTTTAATTGCATGATAAAATTATTACACTTGTTTAATGCATGAATTATAATTTTACACTTGTTAAATACATGCCTTAATAATGTTTTTTATATAATTTATATATTATATTATATTTAGTTTATATTTATATATATGTTTTATTAATTTATATTCTATTTTCAAATTTAATGAATACATTTCCTATATTTATATTTATATATATACAAACTATATTTATTTTTATGTTTTTAAATTTTATACTTTTCCTTTTATTTAAATTTATATAACTTTAAAGAAAATGATTTAAAACTAATTGTACACTAATAAATAATCATATATACATTAGCTTTTCAAATATAGAGTTTTAAATCCAATTTAAGATATTTATTTTTAAATTTCAAATCAAAATTTTATTTACAATTTACACATATGTGTATATATATATAAACAAATACGTATCTTATTTGTTTTTGAAAATAATTCAAATTAGTTCACAAATTAATTCTAAAAATTATATTTAAATTTTGTTTTAAAAGGGGATCGTTACATTTCCATTTAAGCTATACATCCCCCTCCTCGTTCTTGGGGCATCAGTATCTTTCGATGCTTTAATTTGCTTTGGATTAGACTCTATGCCCCTTGAGTTTATTATAAAACCTAAGAATTTTCCTGATAGGACTCTCAAAGAGTCGGTGGGTTGAGTTTGACCTCGTACTTTTGAAGCATATCAAACCTCTGAGAGGTCATGCATGTGGTTCATTGATCGTTGTGGCTTTACTAGCATATCGTCCATACAGACCTCCATTGTAACAACACACCCCAAAACGGACCTAATTTCAAACCCGTCGAACATTAGACCCATTTCAAGGTGAGTTGTTAACTTGATGAAATTAAATCATTATACAGTACATAGAGCTATATATTTATACTTTCAGAATCTCACAACGGAAAGGATAAAATATAATATCAGAAACAAGTACCAATTTCATAAAGAAAACCACTTCAGAATCATTACATGTTAAACAATACAACCTGTTTACATAAAGCCTCCATTATACAATATCTCAAGATAACATAACTGCCTGAATTGGGTACAATAAAATACTTAAAAAGCACAAATAGATATATAACTTCCACAAGTCTTCACCTCCGCCTTCATCTCGTAAATCAGCATTACTCTTGTTAACCTATATTGTAATGAGAAGTGAGTCAGAATAAAAAATGTCTGATGAAATGAAAATCGCAAGCTTTAAAATAATTGTACTTGGGCAGTATCATTTAAATAAGAAATACCAAATGTAACAGTCGCCCTAAATGGTGGTAATACAAATACTAATAACTTTTATTATAAGCCCAAAGACATTTCCAGTCCAATTCCAAAATTCTAACGCAACTAACACCAATGATGCAAGATAAAGCATCCAAACCGGTAAATACTGTAATGATTTCCCTACACCTTTGATTCTTATATAACCAAACAGTGTGCTGTTGGAGCATCCGGCTAATGTAAGAAGATTGTCAAGGGAAATAAATAGAAGTGAAGAAGAGGAATAGAAAACAAGAGAAGAAAATAGAAGGGAAGAGAAAGAAAGAAAACATCACACAATTACATAACCTATCGTATATCTTACAGTACATCAGATAAAATATGATAGTCACTATAAATATAAAACAGAAGAGACAGTAATAACTACATGAACCATAGAATTAAAGTACATGGGCTCATATAGTTATACAGAACAACAAGACTTTATACAAATGACAAATAAACTCAAGGGATAAATTGTCTCTAATAATAGTAACTCGTACACTATCAACGCTCTACGGTGTCACAAAGTAGAACAAACAATAATAAATCTAAAATATAAGCATGAGAAAGCGTCACTCCTGCTAGTCCATCTGCAAAGCTCCAAGTGTTGCTTACACCTGCTATCTAGTCTATTTATTTAAGAATACTCAAGATAATAGGAAACAAACCATAAAACCTTGAGTCAGATGATGCGAGCGATAAATGATCTCAAAAGACTATTAAAGTCGGCATAGTATATGGAGCAGAGGATATGGAAATCATACCTAGCATGTCCCTGCATCCTGAGAGTCAACACATAACATAAGATATATGCTATCCAATCATAGTCATCATGAGTGTACTATACATGAAAGTATTGATATGTGTCTAAAAAATCTGCATCATAATATCTACATCTTGTGACATTCTTAAGGTGATAAACGATCAAGCAAACATAGCATTCATCATCCATCCTCACATCCACTCACTTAGTGTATTGGATATATGATACTCCTATACTCTATCTCGTCATCAAGGACTACTCAATGTTCCCGGCCACTTGATCCATCAGGGTACAGACAAGTTCTAACATCAACGAACTCTACTATATCATCATTATGTCCTCACACCAACGAACTATAGTATATAACCCTACCCAGATTCTAACGTCAACGGACTCTGGGGTACGTAAGATCAGGTCTTGATGTCAACGGACTCTAATCACATCCTCAAATACCCTTATCTGACGAGTGTGCCCCCATCATCTTGAGTATCAATAATCTCTTTGCACATGTCATCACTAGCAAAGCACATCCTAGAACTATCTTTAAAACTCATGTTTGAAGTCATCGCGATTGGGAACTATTCTACACAGCAATCATTAGCCATAGAATGTCATTGTGTGTCCCAAAACCTTCCTCCATAATTCCTTCAATCCAACTACTATGCATCCCTAAGTATAGTTATCTCTTATCAAAGCCATCACTTATCATCACGGAATCATCATCGTTGAATCGTGAAGTCATCGCACCGAAGATCCGCATCTTTGCTTCATCGCCAGAACTACTCATTGAATAGTCTTACCATCAAAATTGAACGTCGAAGGAACGAATAAGCCACCGCATCATGCTCCTTAAAGCCTCTTCATCATCCACGTAAAAATAATCCAAATCATCCATCTCAATAGTGGTAGATATCGACCACTCCAGTGTAGTTGATAATGACCACTTTAATCGTGTACTTAACCAAAATGGTTAAATACAAACCAAATGAAAACGTCCGACATCCATCCCGAAATTTGAAGCACATCCTAAGTTTATCATTCAGCTTCGTATCAATCGGCACGCATGAAACTCTATGCACGAAATCATATTCTAGGAGATATTTTCTAACACTATATCACCTTCAATCAGCTTTTTCAACCAAACTAAGCAAATAAGCATACATGCAACCAACAAGCATAAAAACATCCATAACATCCTACATACATCTATAATAATACAATACAATACATCCAACCAACCAATGAGGGATTAATATCAAAAATATCATAAATTTATCAATATCGTCAAAATAATGCGTAAATGGGAAAAATGTGATATCTAATTTAAAACACTTTTTATTCTTTTTATAAAATATGATATAGGTTTAAGTATTTTAGAAATCACATTTTAAAGTTAGAAATCATCACAAAATGTCGTTTTAATATTATACTAACAATTATAGTATGGTGAGAGACAATATCACCCACCTCAACAAAAGTTATCCCATCCATAGCTAAGTCGTAGAGGCTATAATACGAGTGCAATGTAAGACACCTCGTCCAAATCGGGCCTCGTATACAAAAGATATGGTATCAATTTATATAAAATTAAATACTTAATTATCCTAATATATAATTAATTAATTCAACTAAAGGTTCATAATTACATTCACTTTTACAGTAGCTCCCGTCCACTTCTCTTGTATGCTTCGTTCTTCATTCATATACAGATTATCCTCTCTCTTACCCCACTTCACATGCCACATCATTACAGCACACTTTTTTTTTCTTTAATAATCCACACTATTCAAATCACGTGAAATCTCCTAGCCTTGGCATGCACCGCTTTATAATTCACAATATTCATGCATGTATACATTTTTCCTGTTCTTTTCATGTACCTGAGCTTTCTCTTTTTTCCGCATATTCACTTCCTTGCACCATGCACGCACAGCCGAGACCGCATGCAACCATTGCCAAATGCACCACGAAACTGCCTATGCTACACCTCCGCCAACGCCTCCACCAGCTGCCCCAGCCTCCACCCGACCATCTCGTACCCGCCACCTGACCTGTTAGCTCGCGTTATTTTTTCTTTGTTCGTGTCTTAGGAAAGTTGTGCCATTCCCTGCCACCACATGCCTGCACCTTCGCCCAACTTCTCCCGCCTGTAGCTTTTGCCTTTGATGACCTGGGCGCTGGCATCAAAGCTATCTCACGATAGAAAAATACCTCGCAACCATTTTATCTCCTAACTTCCCAAGAAAACTGCCACCACCCGAATTCCCTATGTTTGAGGCTATATATATCCCCAATATGAACAAACCCTTATCAATTCGAAGCACCTCCAAGAAATCACCTCCTTCGCCAGATCCGCTGTTTTCGACCACCACGATCTGATCTGGGTTGATCCGAGGGCATGGCCGTGTAGCCCCCGAAAAAATACGAGGACTTGGTTTTTATTTTGTCTGAAATGGTGGACATTTGATGAAGAAAGGGGGAAAAAAGAAGAGGAGGAGTTGTTGCCATGTAAAGAATGAGATGCAGGAGGAATGAGAAGTAAATTATGTGGCTACGCCAGCTAAAGTATTTAAACGGTTAAGCTAGGGATTGTATCTACAGTTTTCTTCAATTTTTGAAATTTCAACCCGCATTTTGTGTCTGTACAATCTAAGAGTGTCTGATTATGACGATTCTTTGGCTGTGTGAATCGTTCCATGTTCCCGTCCAACGGCACGAGTTTCACCAAAATATTATTTTTTTGACGCTTTTAGGTCGTACATACTATTAGAACGTTCGATCTCAAAAAATTTCAACCGAGAAGCCCGTACAATTTCTCCTTGACCTCAGGACATTTTTCATTCATTCAAATCCTTCGGTACATCGGTACGCATATGTCGCCGTAATACGTGTAACTACTGAAAATGGCGAAAAATAAATCAGTCTCGAAATCATCTGTAGGTCAAAAATGTCAATACTCGACAGTGTCTAAGGTTATAGAATCATATGGCCTAATATTGGTTTAAAAATAGTATTTTACGATTCTTCGATACGTAAAATACGGGTTGTTACGCTCTTCCCCACTTTAGGAATTTCGCCCTCGAAATCCCTAAATCGAACAAGTCCGAATTAACCATAACTACCCCGCATGTCGAATAACCATATTAGCATAAATGATCATACCAAACACCAATAATCAAATATGAAATAGGCATATATAAGATCAACTATCAAAAAGTAAAATCCATGCCCATTCTAGTATGCGAGATACAAAACTATCTTGTATAAAGCATAAAACATGATATCCAATATGAAAGCTGGCTAAAAAATAAAATCTCACCAAGTGGAGAGCTCTGGATAAGCGGTCAGCATGCTCTTCTTAGTCTCCTTTATGCTATCGCATTCGCTTTCATTTTAATATACCTTTACTACTACATTGACTTCCTCCTAACCCATTTCGTACCACATATATCGGTATAAATAGGCTTACGAGGTCTCAAAGTTCCTGTTTCGGTCTCAATATTATCTAGTAAATTTGGTGCCAAGTTTCTAAACGCCTTTTGTATGTTCTCCCAAAACCCCCTAGTGCATGATAGATTTCAGCCACTTACAATCCCCTTGGCACATAATAGAATTGCACTATCCATTCATTTGTAACTTGACTAATTTGGATTTCATTCTATTGGACTTAAAGAATATAAATCTAGCATTTTTCATCACTCTATTGAATGTGACCCAAATGGTAACGTATTCTCTTCTAGCCCTTGGCATTCCATCGGTGAGGTCCATCTATGCTCATTCTCATTTCCACCTGAAAATCTCAAGCGGTTGTTGTAACCACTTGGCTTCTTCTATTCAGCATTTACTAGCTAACAATTCACTCTTCTTGAAATGAATGTCCTGACATCCTTCTTCATCCATTCCCAATAAAATGGCTACCTTGCATCATGTTGCATTTTATTATCATTGGGATTTATAGTCAATCTTTAATGAGAGCACTCTCATAGCACCTCATCCCTCAATCCAACGACATCAAAAACAAACTATATCTCATCCTTATAGAACCAACCATCTCAGCCAAGTTCACACTGCATCACCTCTCAAACACTACACGTTCCTCTAATTTAGCTATGATCTCTGCCAGTCTAGCTTCTTGCCTCTGACTAATACCAGTCTACTAAATCCAAGTAGGTCTGATGGTCAAACCCCTATGTCAGACTCATTAACACGTGTCTACACCTCGCGTCTCAAATAAAAGACTGATTCTTCCTCATCAAATTGATTAATGGTGTTGTTACCTTTGAGAAGTCCTTGGTAAGGTGTTTATAATATCCTGTTAATCCAAGAAAACTCCTCATACCCATAGCACTCTTGAATCTGCTTACATCATGAACTGTCGTAACTCATAGCACAAATAGCCATGTCCTGCTCTGAAACAACCTGACCCAAGCATCTCACTTCCCTCCTTTAGAAGTGATACTTCAAAGTCTTCATCATTAACTGTATTTTCTCAACACCTGCAACACAATCATCAATCGTATCTTGTGCTCCTCTTTCATTTATAAGTACACAAAAATGTCATCAACAAGCACAAGCATGAACCTACCCAAGTAACCTCTCGAAACACGGCTCATGAGATCAACAAAGTATGCCGACACGTTGGTTAGCCTGAATGACATAACTAATCAATCAAAAATCAAAGTAGCATATAGAACGTTGTGCTTGGCACACTATCTCTAGATACTCTCAATGGATGAAACCCCATCTCAATGTCCAACTAAGAGAATACTTCATGCCATGGAGCTGATCGAATAAGCCATCAATCAGAAAGAGTGGATACTTTTTCGTCATCTCATTCAGTTTACGAAAATCAACACACAACCTCAAAAAGCCATCCGCCCTATTGGCGAACATTATAGGTGCATCTCACTCAGATAAGCTCATACAGATAAAACCATGTGTAACGACCGACCTTTTTGAACGGTTTTAAATCGATGATAAACCAAACACGTCGGACTTAAATAGTTCAAAAGACAAATTGTTATGGGGTAAATAAGGAAAAGAAGAGAAAGAAGTAAAACAAATATAGAATCTCGCAGCGAAATAACAATATATAATAATCAAATAACAGTTCATGAAGTTGTTTTATAAATACATTTGATTATTTTTTTTACAACACAAAATCATAGTTACAGAAAACAGGCATAAATAAATAAATGCAGCGGAACAACATAATGCAGTGGAATACATATAATAAATAATAATAATACAAATCTCCGTCTTCGTCCTCTAGAAAGCATTCTTTGATAAACTGAAAAGCTCAGACTGACCCAAGCAAATAAAAAACAAAACACTCGAGTCAGAACTAAAAAAATCTTATATAAGTTAAATCAACGATAAATAAATATGAGTGTAACGACATCGAAAATGTTTACAAGGTTTAACATCTCAAGAGATGTTCGGGATTACCATCTTCTAAGGATCCGTTAAACTATCTACTATGTAGTACAATGCGCTATTATAATAGTGTCTACAATAAAGTAAAGTATTAAAATAGCGTTTAAGGCATTACTCATATCCCCCTTAACACATTTTATATATTTCTATAGTCTATATAGTACCGTACGCTCCTCCATGAGGTTTATCCAAAGGGCACTCCATGGGTATGGTACAAAACAAACTCGTAGAAGGAGCAATAAGGCATGTGACAAGGCACGCGAGACAATGCCCAAGGTAGGATACTACCATTTTGTGGATCCGGACTGGTGGTAAAGCGTAGTAGCTACTACCGCCCACCTCGGAACACACTCCCAAATCAAATCAAAGGGTGGACACTAAATCAATCATAAAGTAATAGAATCGTATCGAAGAAATGTGCCTGATAGAAGGAATGACCTCACTTGGCCCGGCATGGCTCTTGTTTTAGCCACATCAAGCTGACTCACGGGAGTCAGGGTCACGTAAATACCCCATACAGAATCGTTCGCTAAATCATCCTACTTCATTCTGGAATCTCCACCACGTACATGGTTGTTAAAGTGGTTTTCGGTATTGGCAATGAGTATGACAATAGCCGGTCCCTATCTCTTTAACAACCAAGCACTTATTTCACACCGGATGGTTCTTTTACATTTCAAAAAGTCAATTCACAATTGATATCAAAATATCATATTCTCAAATCCATATCATTTCAAATCATATTCGCTTTCAAAATCACATTCACTTCCAAAATCATATTCACCTAAAAATCATATTCACCGTCAAAATTTGCTCAAATACGTCATTTTACAAAAGGTATCGGTTCCAAATTCCAACTTTGGTTGTATCATCATCATGGATTAAAATATAAATATTTCAACATTACATAGTCTAAAATTTTAGAAATAGTTTAGGTAGTCATAAATAGTTTTAATAGTTTTAGAATTAGTTTAAAATAGACTGAAATAATTTAAATAGTAAAAATAGTTTAAATAGATTTAAATTTGAACTAATTAGATTTAAAATGATATATATATATATATATATATATATATTTAAAATAGATTAAATGGATTTAAATAACCTTAAATAGATTTTTAATAGATTAAATAAATTTAAAGTAGATTAAATAGATCAAATTGTATTAAATAGATTTAAAATAGAATAAATTAATCTAAAATAGATTAAATAGATTTAAAATAGATTAAATAGATTCAAATTATATTAAATAGATTTAAAATAAATTAAATAAATTTAAAAAAGATTAAATAGATTTAAATTATATTAAATAGATTTAAAATAGATTGAATAAATTTAGTTAGTTTAAAATAGGTAAAATATATTAAATTGGGTTAAATAGGCTATAATAGACTAAAATAAATTAAAATAGTTTGAATTGATTAAAATAGTTTAAATTAATTTAAAATATATTTTAAAGTTATATCCAAACATTTTTAATAACTCAATTCCGATAAATTCTTTTATATTCGACGCTTCAACTTGGAATTTCAATTTAAATCCTTTAAACAATTCATTAAATCAGTTCCAATTTTTAGCATTACGCTTGGATTATCGAAAATAATTTAGTTTATATAAATCAATTTCTATTTCAAAATATCAGTTAACTGAATTCAAAATTTAAAGATTTAAAAATCATTTAATTTAACCAATCCGATGTCCGTATAAAATTTTCTACCCTATGGTCAAGTGATACGGATATTTATCATTTCAATCCATAATTTACAACCTTATGGTTATATATCATTTCAAACCGCAATCCCGAATTAAATAAAAATCTATATAATCGCTCGAGTCTATCATTTCAACCCATAACGATTTTTCCACAATCTATAGATCATTCGGGTATGTATCATTTCAACCCATAGGGAACCTGCAGTGTCATAACAATATAAAATACAAAATCTAGTAATCCAATATCAACATTCATCACAGTCATCATCCAAATCAATCAATAAACATCCATAGATAACTTATAATCAATAATAGGTATTAAATTGACAACTAAAATCAATATTAAATTAAACGATGATTAAATGCAATAAAAGTCAACTTTAACTAGAATGACAATTTAAATAAACCAAACATCGATCAATTAATTCCTTATCACATCATAAATTTATTTTAACTAACATAAGAAAATTTAGTAGTTGTGAGTGGGTTAAAACCCCACCTTTGATTTCAAATCGATTTGAAATCCAAAATAGGGCCAAATTTGAACAGTCTCAGAATTCATCCAAACACAACGCCAAAATATCCGGAATTTCAATACGATCGCAGTGGAATAAAACGCGTGGGAATCCGACCTCGTATGTAAAAGATATGCTAGTTTAAAGTTAGACGATTTAAATTAGAAAATAAATAATATAATAAAACAAATAACACGTCAGCTTACCACGTCACTACCCAGTTCCATGCGAAACCCAAATTCGCACGTTCGAACAACTGCTACACGAATAGCCGCCATACATCCTCGGCCAACTACAGCCTCCATGTCGAGCTTCGCCACCATCGGAGAGCACCGCCAAGATCCCCGTGCCCAGGCGCCCCACCAGCCTCCGACCGATCGCCTGTGGTGCCTCCAAAGGCTATCACTGCCGCATAGTTTCTCAGGCCAAATTCCAGTTACTTGAGCCTCCATACGACAAATGACCACCACAGATCGAAAGCCCATGTCGACCCCAACGATGCAGTACCTCCTGAACGTCGATCGAGCAACGATCCGACGTTGGGTCGTCCAAAATCTAGAATGGATGGTTGTGGTTCATCCTCGATTTCTGGATAAATGGTGATTCAATGACAAAAAAGAATCACACAAGTGAATTGCGCTCGTCGAGAGCTTCGAATTGATATATAATATGATATAATTTGAGGAGCTTGATTTTTCGATTTGGTTTTGAAATTGAATTGAGGGTTTGTAACTTATTTGTTTACTACCATTGGAAAGAGGAGATGAGAAGAAAATATACGTACAGTAATGAAGAATAAAAAGGCTGCTAGGGTTAGAATAGAATAGTATATACTAATGAAGCTTGATAAGAAATGAATAATACCAACATTGATCTGAGACGACAAATAAGACCCAAAATACCCATTTCGCTTCCGAACGAAAGTGGGTCATTCCATATATCAAAATAGATGTTTTTGATAATTTTAAACTCAATGGAACAGGATTCAAGTCTTAATTCCATCGTATGAAGAAGTTAGCTTTAAAATCAGCTTATTTCAAATTGATTTTAATTGAATTAATTAAATTGGTTTTGCACGTTTCAAGTCTGTACGATCAAACGACAAGTCTGACCATGAAACATGAAACATGAAACATGAAACCTTTCAATAATTCACTGTTATGGATCCGATGAAAATGGTTTCATCGAAATCCGAGACAGTGGCCAAAATGGCTATTTTCCCATTAATTAAATAAATAAATATTAAATCAATTAAATCATTTTTCATTTCAAGTTTAATAACTAATAATTTTAATCATTTTGACTACCTAGACAATTACAATAATTTAATACAAATTTACATATCAATTTAGTGTTGAATATTACACTAATTTCAGCGTTCAATTTCAACTATAGTTAAATCCAATTAATTAAAATTTAATTCCTATCAATTCATTAAATTTGATTTCAATCCTTTTATTTAGTCAATTATTACTCTATAGACATAGTTAACATTTGTTTATATCTTATTGCAAAATATTCTGCAATGATCATATTTTACCCTATTAGTTGCAGTTTCCAATAATATTGAGCCTTTTTCGATTTTGACATTAAATTAATTTAAAATACCAGTAACTTCATTTATCTTGGTTTTATTTTTTATTATTAAATCAGTTTCTGGCCTTATGACTGTGATTGACATTTATGTACACTTTATTACATTCCCATTTCCAATTATTGTATTAACTCACGTTAATGCAACATTTATTTGTAATTTATTAATTAAATAGGTAACAAAAAACAATTGTCACCATTTCTACATTTAATAACATTTGTAAGTTGATTATTTACAAACAAATGTTATAACAACTCACACTATACTAATTCTATCCGATTATAATTTATTACACATCATTTCATTAGTTAATCAACATTTAAATTGTCAATTACTCTTTAAATCCAATTATAAATTAGCACACACATTATTACAACCAATTTACAATCTATATCCAATTATAACTTTTTATTCATTTTAATTAATTGGAATTACATCTAAAGCAGTTATCGATCACCTTAAATTAATACTATTACATTCCATTCCAATTATTTTCTCATTATTAAATCGAAATTTTCATTTCTTCCAACATTAAATCATAAAGTCCTTATTAAATCAACTATTTTTGACTATCGTAAACTACGGGCCATTACACCTCGCCTCAATAAATCATCCGCTTATACCTTTAAGTTACTCGGCTCTTTGGGAATCATCTGCCTTAAAGGCATATCTACCGGTCTAGCACCTCTAGCCAGATCGATATGGAACTCAATCCCTATATGGTGGTAACCCGCTCACCTCATTGAATGTGTCCAGAAACTCTCTAGTTATAGGCATAGATGACAACTCGTCGTGTGGAATATCAGACTAATATAGAAAGCTAACCATCAGCATATCATTAGATGGGCAGCTGAACACTACCTTTCGCTCATCATCAGTCCTTATCGTCATCAACTGCCTCTCACAATCCACCACTATTCCATACCTCTTCACCTAGTAAATTATCATATTATAATACCAAACCTCAAAAAAATCAATAGCAAACAACAAACATCCATGACTCGATAAGACAAGGTCTCGACAAACCATGTATAGGCTGGCTGAGCCCCAACAAGGTTCATTATAATTTAAAGGTCGGTTAACTATCTCAGGTCTTAATCCCAATCTATCTATCAAACCACTAGACATGAAGGAATGTGAAACTTTAACGTCGAATAAAACACATACGGAACTCCATAAATGGAAAGCATACTCTAGATAGTAATGCAATTTCCCTTCTCTTCCGTCGATGAATGTAGCGACCTGAACTCGATGTCCGACAAACAACATCAATTTCATATCGCTGGAGCTTGCAATACCATTAGATGATAAATAACACAGCGGAAATAAAAGATGATATCACTGATATAACATGAATACAATATCTGATACATCAATTGATACAATGATAATCATCAGAATCAGAGAATATACAATACAGAAAACAGCGGAACACGATACAATATGAAATAAGACTTCACAGAATCCAATACTGCAAATCTAATCCAAAACTCCAAAGCTAGAGCTCCAAGACTTCAAGCTCGATCCACCATCAGGGTTGCATCAAGATAAACAAGGTCAGTCGTCCAAGGACCGAACTGGCTCCAAATAATCTACTAGACCTAACTATCTGGAAAAAAACAAACTCTAGACTGCCCGTGGGAAAAATTGTGGGAACCCAGAGTTTAGGAAAGAAACAATAAACTCCGGGGCAGTCATGGGACTGGTATGAGCAAACGAAAACAGTCGAACATTAAAAACAAACAAAGAATTTGAAATTTGAAATCCGCAATGTTTTTAAGAAAATGAAACTACCATAAGGCCTTCCGCCACACACACAATACAAATGCAGACTTGAGGGAGATTTCTCCTTATGATAGTCAAAAATGCTTGATACGCGAAAACCATTTGATATTATTTATAAGTGCATAGTGTAAGAAAAACCCTTTTGAATGTATTATATTAATCTTAGCCTGCATACATACCATTATAGTATGCCTACTACAGCTACCATGTTAGATGGTAGGTCCTACAACTAAAGCCGTAAAGGCTCGTACTGGATGATTTGATTTTCCAACAAATGGTCAGGCTAAGGAACTTCCTATTTCTACATGGGAACGCCTCTGGCGGGACGCCTCGAGAACTTACCCAGCTCTCTGCCAAACAATGCCGGCTACCCCCTTCTCCAGGAATAAAACCTCAGATATGCCACCCCCGGTCCTTTGGGACCTTTATACGAGGTACCTCTACACCAACAATCATCACATAGAAATAAATATATACTACAGTGCCCACATGAGTAAGTATCTGGGCTCCATACCATGATACTACCCTTTTCCAGAAAGAATGGTCATACCCTAGGGGAGCTACCCCTGAAACCTTGCCGCAATATTTCTGTTTCGACCATTACCGGTTTGTGAGGCTCGACGAGGTCTCATCCACAAAGCTATGCTTTTCACAAAAGCCATGCTTTGATCACAAATGATCAACAAATGATCATCAACACACAGCAGCACTTAGCATGCCACACTACCAAATTGGTAGTATATCGCTGATAACCCTCAACTACATAACCTCTAAGCTCGTACATCTCAGAGAAGGGTGTTAAGCTAGGAGAATAAATTCTCCGCCACCAACAGATATGTATTTGAAAGAAATCTGCTTTATATCTCAAAGTGTAGTGTCAGACATACAACTATACAAGTCTGTCCTGAGTTCGAACAGAACCAAAGACACTTCCGAAGAAGCCCTTGCAATCCGGGTATTCACAATCCCGATCGGACTTCCCGTCACTTAGGAAATCTCTATACCGTAGCTACTCAGTGCAGAGACAATCGATAGGTCATCCTATCGTTCTTGCAAATACCCGGTCTTCACCGCAGGTCTTCAAATGCTATCCATAACGTCGTATCATATATTCGGAATGGGCTATATGACACAAAGGTCCCCTCCCGGTTAAACCGAATAGTGAGCGCAATATTTAAAAACATATGGATATGGAATTTCAGTTAAGTCACAACTTATAAATCCAAAACCTTTTATTCAAATGGTTAAAGCAAATTACAATTTCCAATCTTTTAAACAAAAAGATTCATTTCCAAAACCTTCAATGGTTTAAAAAATTTCCAAACTTAAATCTTTTTAACAAAATATTCATTTTTAAAACCCCTTTAAAACAAGGTTCACCAATACAAATTGGATTAACTTATCCGGTCTTTAAATTAAATACTCATTTCATAGTTTTTCAAAATCATTTCCACAAAACAATTTCATTCCAAAACCTTTATATAAAAGATACACTATTTAAATGCTCTTCAATTTCAAATCAAGGTTTGACTATCTTTCACAAAGATTAGTTAACAGTTTTCAAAACTATTTCAATGCGATTTGAAATCTTTTTAACACAAATTGGAAACCATTTCCTTATATGAAAGCTATTATTAATTGAAAACAAATAGTTTTCCTTTTGGAAAAATTTGATTACTTTTGCACGAGTTAAAGCCTTCAAGTATAAAACTTGAGTTGAATTCAATTTCTCAAAGCGATACCTCTTAAAAGAGTTTAAGATCCATATAAACATATTTATAACTTGTATTATCTTTTAAGCCAAAATTTCCAAATCATTTGAATTCAATTTCAAATATTGAATTCAACTCAAATCAAAATATTTCAGATTTCAACTAAATTAAGTTATTTAAAACTCTTATCTTCAAAACTCTTTTTCAATTTATTTTTCATATTCAACCCAATTTCATTTCCAAAGCCATTTGAATTCAAAATTCAAACTTTTAAAACCATTTCGAAATATTAAATTCAAATATCTGTGACTTAACTGATTTCCTCGTGAAATCCATATTTGTGTGTGTATAGTGTGGTCCAGGGGTTCTACACACAATAGTGCAACAACAATCATCACATCACAGATTTAAGCACAGCAATATCGATAAGCGGTATAAGCTATAACGCTTTATCTTCATTCACAGATCACAGATAAAATAAATTTATAAATCACAAAGATTGATCATTACAATTCGATGTGGGTCTCGGATAACCAACTGGAATCTGACTCCCTGTCGCATCGAATTTCAAATATCGTTTAACGGGTCGAGAGGTTTTTCATATTCATTCAACAGTAGATTCATCATAAATAAAACAGCTCAGCACAAAACATTACATAGCATTACATCACATATCAACTATATCAATCCATTACCTAGTATTCAACAAATCATTACAATTAAGATGACTAAAGGGGTGGTTTTTAAATTTATCAACCACGTAATTACTTTCATTAGTAATTAATTATCATTAACTACAATTGATTAAATCTTAATTACCTTTATTAACTAATCATTTCTAAATTAATTATCTAAATTAATTAATTCTTAATTGTAATTAACTAAATCTTAATTAGTTACCTTAAATAATAAATCTTTAATTATTTATTAATTAAATCTTAATTATAATTAATTATTCTTAATTGATTAATCAATAGATTTATTATTCCTTAATTAATTACGATAATTAATTACTCTTTAATTAATAATGGTTTCTTAATCACTTTTAGTTAATTAACCTTAATTAATTATTCTTGATTTAATTACCTTAATTAATTAACAATATTTCTTAATTTTCCTTTAAAGTAATTAACTCTTAATAACCGTAATTAATCTTTAATTATCCCTTAATCACCTAATCATTAGTTAAATCAAATACTTGAAAACATTTAAATTTGAAAATAACTAGAGGTTAAACAAGATAATTAGTCTAATACAAATTTTTATAAACCAAAAACCATTTTTAAACATTTGACTTTAAAACTTGAACCTTGTTTTATCAAATCTACTTTGGAAAACTTAATGAATTTTTTTTGATCTAAATCATTTTAAAACTTGAAGACTTTAAATCCTGGAAAACTCAAAAATAAAGAAAACCCGAGCCATTTCATGTTCTCCCCGAGTTTTCCTCGAGTCTTTTCCCTCTTTACTTCGAGTTTTGACCCAGACTTACCCGTATGCCTCAAAATCCTTCAACTTAATTTTTCTTAAGTACTTAACTCTGCGCATCCATAAATCCACTCGAGTTAAACTCCGAGTTAACGCGTAGATTCCCCGAGACATGCTTCGAGTCGCACCATGATAAAACATCATCTTTCCCAAACCAGAAAACCACTGACACACTGATACGCGCGTGCACCTCTATGAGCCATCGGAGCAACGGTGATCCACGCCGTCACCTTCCATACGCCAACAACCATCCCTTCGATCACCACATTCGCCCAGATCATTGGATTTAACTCGAAATCAAAAATCAAGTTGCATGATTGAATATGGGCATCAAAGTCCAACCAATATTCTCCTCACCACGTCGAACCCAACCACTAGAGTCATGGGTCTATGACCTTAACTTCGCTGAAGCCCCACCCTTCTATTTCCATGCCAGCGATGGGCCCGATACCCCATAGACGCCGCAGCATCCCAAAACTACAATCTTGTTCAAAATGCTTCTCCAAACCCTCCAACCTCTTTGTGTCTACACCATGATCAATGATAAATTCAATTGGTATTTTTCCTATCATCCTCGAACTATGAGCTTCCCCTAACATAAATTTCAAGCCCCGGTTTGGTCTCGATTAACGGCAATTGATCGAAGAACGTTTTTCGTTCATCTCACAATTTTACATCCAATAACGAACTAAAAATTCTGAAATTTCTTTTAAAAATCATGTTTCTTTATGTTGAACACAGTGATGTAGATGAATCAACAAGATGTGATACTTGAATTTCGACATGATTTTGGGTTTTACTGCAAATCTTATTCCAGACAATGAAATTCTCATTTTTAAAGATTAGAAATATTTTTAAAATTTTAATTGTAGCATTACAAACAATTTTCATTTAGAATTCATGATCTAAATTTTATTTTTCAAAGAGATATGAATTTTTTTTTCTTCCTTCCCTGGTGGTTTAAACCTGTTGTTATGCAGAGTATATACATCTACACACAAGCACACATAAAAATCTCTGCATATTCAAACATGCACTCATCTTCATAAACCACCATTCAACACTGATCACATGCAAACCCAAGTATAAAGAAGTTTTAAGAGTTTTCTCACCTTGGGTGTAGACAGAGGACAGGATTTTGAACTTAAACTTCCAGGTTTTGGAAACTGGGGATGATCTGGAAATTTTTCTGTTGATGTTGAACTTTGATCTATTTTCTTGCTTTAATTTGTTGAGTTGCTCTGATCATTGAAACCGAAGCTTACACTTTTGCTTCACTTCCAGGTTTAAGCTTTTTGAAAGCACGTTTTGCTTTTGATTTCCTACTAAATTCTGGAATTTAATTTCCAGCTTGAAACTGCTCTTTGATTTTCATTCTGGTTTTTGATTCTCAGCCCTTATTTCCAGTTTTGAAATGCTTTGATAAAACTGCTTTGATCTGGATCTTGTTTTTTAGATTTTTTTTCTTTTTCTTTATTTTCAGGTTTCAGGTTTTGATTTTCTAGTTTTCAACTGAATTTTGTTTCTTTGAATTGCTTTGTGATTTTTAGATTTTTACTTCTTTGTTTTGTTCAGGGCTAAAAGGTATCGAGAAACTTGATTTTTTTTCTTTTGTATGTTATTTACATTTTAATTTAAAAGGAAATAATTTAAAATGTCACTTGTCTTTAAGCTCAACACTTGTTATATTTTCAAATTAAATTAACTAACACTTGTCTATTATTTTTAAGTTAATATTTACAAATGTCATTTGTTACTTAAATTATGTTTAAGTCCTTTAGTTTAAAATTTTAGTTTAAACCTTATTTTATTTTTATTTACAAATTCATGTTTTTAAACCCTTAACCTTAATTGATTTATAAATTAGTTCTAAATATTTACATATACAATTTTAATTTATATATACAAACTAAGTTTATTCCAAATATGAAAAGAAAGTGATTTTCTTAACCTTAATTAATTCTACACATACAAACAATATTTTATCTTTATATTTTAATATGTTTATCTCATAAATTTCAAAGGATATGTGTATATATAAACCTTAATACATCTTGTTTTATATTTGTATTTACTACTTACATCAATTTAAAGAAAATGATTTTATACTTTTAATAAACACATATAATAGATTTTTAACCTCTTGAATTTCAAATCCTAAATTCAATTTTAAAAAAAATACTTATTTTTTTTGAATTCCAATTAGGAATTTTATTAAAATCAATTTATTGAATTTCTTTATTTACTATCATTTGATATATATTTATTTCCAAATATTCTATCAATAAATCCAAAAAAATTACTTATTCTAAAAAAATTCAAATTAATTCATAATTAAATTCACAATTTAATTTCAAAAATCAATTCAATTACCGAATTAAACTGGGCTAAAATCCGGGGATGTTACAGATTCCCTCCCTTAAGGAAATTTCGTCCCCGAAATTTGCCAATGAGACAACAACAATAGATGAAAGATAGAGAAATATCTTTTCAGATCAAGCTGAATATTTATTCTGCATTTGGCTCTCCAAATCAGAATATCAACAACAGATATGAGAACAAACTCAATCAACTACGAAACAATTTGGGTTATCTGATCTACGAAGTATACAGGGGTATTGGTTAGTTCGAAAGGATAACTAACCGTTCATAGATTATATCGAAACCTAATGAAATAGACAAAAATAGATTCGATTACGATCTCAGATTCAAGATTTAACTCATTTCCGAATTGCTGGGAAATAAAACTAAGGGTAGTTCTCATGTCGAACAAAATTCGAACAATTTAATCATAAACGAGAAGATTACCTTATAAAATTTCTTTTCCCTAATCAGCTTTTAAGGTTCAAGAATCGTCTCTAATTGCTTACACTTTCTTTTCTAGAGTTGCTTATTTGCTGGACAGTTGTTGATCCTATGTCCCGGCTTGCGGCAGTAATAACATCCCGTAGATTCCTGATCTGGCCTCATAAATGGCTCTCTCATTCCTGGCTTTCAAGGATTCTTATATTTGTCCGAGTAGTGGCCTTTCTCCAAACAATTGAGACAAGTAACATCTTTCACCTTTTTCTTCTGTATATTCTTCTTTCCTTTATCTTTCCTCGAATTCTTTCCATCAAACTTCCTTTTCCTCCAATTTAGATTACTTGTATCTTCATTTTCCTCTGGATCTTTTGCTTTTCCAGAGTTTCATATCTATAGCCCATATCAAATAATTCAGAAAAAGATTCCTTTATGTGAGTAGTCATCCTTTCCTGAAACTCCTTGTTCATTCCCTAAATAAACTTTTCATTCTTCTTTAACGGTGTATTCACCAATTCTGGACCAAATCGATATAATTCAATAAATTTGTTCAAGTACTCCTCAAACGATAAACTTCCTTGCTTCAAATCCATAAACTTCTGGTACATTCTGGAGATACCAGCAAACGGCATATATCGTTGCTCGAACACTTCCTTGAAACGACTCCAAGTAAACTCATCCGTCGGTTCATCCAATGTAACTGTCTCCCACCAAACTAAAGCCTCTTCCTGGAGTTGCCAGGAAGTTATCAATCGCATCTGATCATCTTCTAATTTTAGTCCCTTGAAAATCCTTTCGCATGATCGAATCCAAGCTTGTGCTTCAATGATAGATTCTTTGCCAATGAATGGTTTTCCACCAAGTCTAGAAAAGCTTCGATGTAAATCAGCCAAGTTTGATTGAGATTGAATAGGAATATCTGCCGTTGCAGGGCTTTGACCAGCTGAAGTGGTACTTTCCTGTCTCCTATTTCGTCCTCTTCTTCCACTCATTCTTACTATCCGTAAATAGTAAGAAGACCGATTTAGGAATTCGGACGAAATATCTTAGAGAATAACAACAGATAAAAAGAATAAACTGAGAAATTTGGATTTTGGTTCCACTGGTTGTATTCATTCTAGGGTATACTTCACCCTATCTCTAATGAGCCATCTAATGTGTTACACTCTGTAGCTAAAGTTCTTACTCAACCTTCAGCTCTGATACCAAAATATAAATACCCGAACTCGATGTCCGACAAACAACATCAAATTCGTATCGCTGGAGCTTGCAACACCATTAGATGATTAATAACACAGCCGAAATAAAAGATGATATCACTGATATAACATGAATACAATATCTGATACATCAATTGATACAATGATAATCATCAGAATCAGAGAATATACAATACAGAAAACAGCGGAACACACAATATGAAATAAGACTTCACAGAATCCAATACTGCAACTCCAATCCAAAACTCCAAAGCTAGAGCTCCAAGACTTCAAGCTCGATCCACCATCAGGATTGCATCAAGATAAACAAGGTCAGTCGTCCAAGGCCTGAACTGGCTTCAAATAATCTACTAGACCTGACTATCTGAAAAAAAACAAAATCTGGACTGCCCGTGTGGAAAATTGTGGGCACCCAGAGTTTAGGAAAGGAATAATAAACTCCGGGTCAGTCATGGGACTGGTATGACCAAACGAAAACAGTTGGACTTTGAAAACAAACAAAGAATTAAAATTTGAAATCCGTAATGTTTTTAAGAAAATGAAACTACCATAAGGCCTCCCGCCACACACACAATGCAAACGCAGACTTGGGGAGATTTCTCCTTATGATAGTCAAAAATGCTTGATACGCGAAAACCATTTGATATTATTTGTAAGTGCACAGTGTAGAAAAAACCCTTTCGAATGTATAATATTAATCTTAGCCGCCATACGTACCATTATAGTATGCCTATTATAGCTACCATGTTAGATGGTAGGTTCTACAACTAAAACCGTAAAGGCTCGTACTGGTTGATTTGATTTTCCAACAAATGGTCAGGCTAAGGAACTTCCTATTTCCACATGGGAACGCCTCTGGCGGGACGCGCCGAGAACTTACCCAGCTCTCTGCCAAACAGGGTCGGCTACCCCCTTCCCGGAGAATAAAACCTCAGATATGCCACCCCCGGTCTTTTGGGACCTTTATACGAGGTACCTCCACCAACAATCATCACATAGCAATAAATATATACTACAGTGCCCACATGAGTAAGTATCTGGGCTCCATACCATGATACTACCCTTTTCCAGAAAGAATAGTCATACCCTAGGGGAGCTACCCCTGAAACCTTGCCGCAACATTCCTGTTTCAACCATTACCGGTTTGTGAGGCTCGACGAGGTCTCGTCCACAAAGCTACACTTTTCACAAAAGTCATGCTTTAATCACAAATGATCAACAAATGATCATCAACATACAGCAGCACTTAGCATGCCACACTACTAAATTGGAAGTATATCGCTGATAACCCTCAACTACATAACCTCTGAGCTCGTACGTCTCACAGAAGGGTGTTAAGCTAAGAGAATAAATTCTCCGCCACCAACAGATATGTATTTGAAAGAAATCTGCTTTATATCTCAAAGTGTAGTGTCAGACATACAACCATACAAGTCTGTCCTGGGTTCGAACTGAACCGAAGACACTTCCGAAGAAGCCCTTGCAATCCGGGTATTCATAATCCCTATCGGACTTTCCATCACTTAGGAAATCTCTATATCATAGCTACTAAGTGCAGAGACAATCGATAGGTCATCCTATTGTTCTCGCAAATACCAGGTCTTCACCACCGGTCTTCAAATGCTATCCATAACGTCGTACCATATATTCGGAATGGGCTATATGACATAAAGGTCCCCTCCCAGCTAAACCGAATAGTGAGCGCAATATTTAAAAACATATGGATATGGGATTTCAGTTAAGTCACAACTTATAAATCCAAAACCTTTCATTCAAATGGCTAAAACAAATTACCGTTTCCAATCTTTTAAACAAAAAGATTCATTTCCAAAACCTTCAATGGTTTAAACAATTTCCACACTTAAATCTTTTTAACAAAAGATTCATTTTTAAAACCCCTTTAAAACAAGGTTCACCAATACAAAATGGATTAACTTATCCGGTCTTTAAATTAAAGACTCATTTCATAGTTTTTCAAAATCGTTTCCACAAAACAATTCCATTCCAAAACCTTTATAAAAAAGGTACACCATTTAAATGCTCTTCAATTTCAAATCAAGGTTTGACTATCTTTCACAAAGATTAGTTAACAGTTTTCAAAACTATTTCAATTCAAGTTGAAATCTTTTTAACACAAATTGGAAACCATTTCCTTATATGAAAGCTGTTATTAATTGAAAACAAATAGTTTTCATTTCGGAAAAATCTGATTACTTTTGCACGAGTTAATGCCTTCAAGTATAAAACTTGAGTTGAATTCAATTTCTCAAAGCGATACCTCTTAAAAGAGTTTAAGATCCATATAAACATATTTATAACTTGTATTATCTTTTAAGCCAAAATTTCCAAATCGTTTGAATTCAATTTCAAATATTGAATTCAACTCGAATCAAAATATTTCAGATTTGAACTAAATTAAGTTATTTAAAATAACTCTTATCTTCAAAACTCTTTTTGAATTTATTTTTCAAATTCAACCCAATTTCGTTTCCAAAGCCATTTGAATTCAAAATTCAAACTTTTAAAACCATTTCAAAATATTAAATTCAAATATTTGTGACTTAACTGATTTCCTCGTGAAATCCATATTTGTGTGTGTATAGTGTGGTCTAGGGGTTCTACACACAATAGTGCAACAACAATCATCACATCATAGATTTAAGCACAGCAATATCGATAAGCGATATAAGCTATAACGCTTTATCTTCATTTACAGATCATAGATAAAATAAATTTATAAATCACAAAGATTCATCATTACAATTCGATGTGGGTTTCGGATAACCAACTGGAATCTGACTCCCTGTCGCATCGAATTTCGAATATCATATAACGGGTCGAGAGGTTTTTTATATTCATTCAACAGTAGATTCATCATAAATAAAACAGCTCGGCACAAAACATTACATAGCGTTACATCACATATCAACTATATCAATCCATTACCTAATATTCAACAAATCAAACATTTACAATTAAGATGACTAAAGGGGTGGTTTTTAAATTTATCAACCACATAATTACTTTCATTAGTAATTAATTATCATTAACTACACTTGATTAAATCTTAATTACCTTTATTAAATAATCATTTCTAAATTAATTATCTAAATTAATTAATTCTTAATTGTAATTAATTAAATTTTAATTAATTACCTTAATTAATAAATCTTTAATTATTTATCAATTAAATCTTAATTATAATTAATTATTCTTAATTGATTAATCAATAGATTTATTATTCATTAATTAATTACGATAATTAATTACTCTTTAATTAATAATGGTTTCTTAATCACTTTTAGTTAATTAACCTTAATTAAATTATTCTTGATTTAATTACCTTAATTAATTAACCACATTTCTTAATTTTTCTTTAAAGTAATTAACTCTTAACAACCGTAATTAATCTTTAATTATCCTTAATCACCTAATCATCAATTAAATCAAATACTTGAAAACATTTAAATTTGAAAACAACTAGAGGTTAAACAAGATAATTAGTCTAATACAAATTGTTATAAACCAAAAACCATTTTTAAACATTTAACTTTAAAACTTGAACCTTGTTTTATCAAATCTACTTTGGAAAACTTAATGAAATTTCTTTTGATCTAAATCATTTTAAAACTTAAAGACTTTAAATCCTGGAAAACTCAAAAATAAAGAAAACCGGAGCCATTTCATGTTCTCCCCGAGTTTCCCCCAAGTCTTTTCCCTCTTTACTTCGAGTTTCGACCCAGACTTACCCGTATGCCTCAAAATCCTTCAACTTAATTTTTCTTAAGTACTTAACTCTGCGCACCCATAAGTCCACTCAAGTTAAACTCCGAGTTAACGCGTAGATTCCCCGAGACATGCTTCGAGTCGCACCATGATAAAACATCGTCTTTCCCAAACCAGTAAACCACCAACACACTGATACGCACGTGCACCTCTACGAGCCATCGGAGAACCGGTGATCCACGCCGTCACCTTCCATACGCCAGCAACCATCCCCTCGATCACCACAATCGCCCAGATCATTGGATTTAACTCGAAATCAAAAATCAAGTTGCATGATTGAATATGGACATCAAAGTCCGTCCAATATTCTCCTTGCCACATCGAACCCAACCACCAGAGATCATGGATCTCTGACCTTAACTTCGCTGAAGCCCCACCCTTCTATTCCCCTGCCCGCGATGGAGCCCGATACCCCATAGACGCCGCAGCATCCCAAAACTACAATCTCGTTCAAAATGCTTCTCCAAACCCTACAACCTTTTCGTGTCTACACCATGATCAATGATAAATTCAATTGGTATTTTTCCTATCATCCTCGAACTACGAGCTTTCCCTAACATAAATTTCAAGCCCCAGTTTGGTTTCGATCAACGGTAATTGACCGAAGAACGTTTTCCGTTCATCTCGCAATTTTACATCTAATAAAGAACTAAAAATTCTAAAATTTATTTTAAAAATCATGTTTCTTTATGTTGAACATAGTGATGTAGATGAATCAACAAGATGTGATACTTGAATTTCGACATGATTTTGGGTTTTACTGCAAATCTTATTCCAGACAAAGAAATTCTCATTTTTAAAGCATAGAAATATTTTTAAAATTTTAATTATAGCATTACAAACAATTTTCATTCAGAATTCATGATCTAAATTTTATTTTTCGAAGAGATGTGATTTTTTTTTCTTCCTTCCCGGTGGTTTAAACCTGTTGTTATGCAGAGTATATACATCTACACACAAGCACATATAAAAATCTCTACATATTCAAACATGCACTCATCTTCATAAACCACCATTCAACGCTGATCACATGCAAACCCAAGTATAAAGAAGTTTTAAGAGTTTTCTCACCTTGGGTGTAGACAGAGGACAGGATTTTGAACTTAAACTTCCAGGTTTTGGAAACTGGGGATGATCTAGAAATTTTTTCTGTTGATGTTGAACTTTGATCTATTTTCTTGCTTTAATTTGTTGAGTTGCTCTGATCATTGAAACCGAAGCTTACACTTTTGCTTCACTTCCAGGTTTAAGCTTTTTGAAAGCATGTTTTGCTTTTGATTTCCAACTAAATTCTAGAATTTAATTTCCAGCTTGAAACTGCTCTTTGATTTTCATTCTGGTTTTTGATTCTCAGCCCTTATTTCCTGTTTTGAAATGCTTTGAGAAAACTGCTTTGATCTGGATCTTGTTTTCCAGATTTTTTTTCCTTTTTCTTTATTTTCAGGTTTCAGGTTTTGATTTTCTAGTTTTCAATTGAAATTTGTTTCTTTGAATTGCTTTGTGATTTTCATATTTTTACTTCTTTGTTTTGTTCAGGGCTGAAAGGTATTGAGAAAATTGATTTTTTTTTCTTTTGTATGTTATTTATATTTTAATTTAAAAGGAAATAATTTAAAATGCCACTTGTCTTTAAGCTCAACACTTGTTATATTTTCAAAATAAATTAACTAATACTTGTCTATTGTTTTTAAGTTAATAATTACAAATGTCATTTGTTACTTAAATTATGTTTAAGTCCTTTAGTTTAAAATTTTAGTTTAAACCTTATTTTATTTTTATTTACAAATTCATGTTTTTAAACCCTTAACGTTAATTGATTTATAAATTAGTTCTAAATATTTACATATACAACTTTAATTTATATATACAAACTAAGTTTATTCCAAATATGAAAAGAAAGTGATTTTCTTAACCTTTTATTAATTCTACACATGCAAATAATATTTTATCTTTATATTTTAATATGTTTATCTCATAAATTTCAAAGGATATGTGTATATATAAACCTTAATACATTCTTGTTATATATTTGTATTTACTATTTACATCAATTTAAAGAAAATGATTTTATACTTTCAATAAAGGGGCATTTCACCATAAGGACAAATTTTGCAGTCCAATTAGTTTCTAGGACACACATTCAAAAAAATTACTTTCAAGGACAAAGTCAGCAGAATAATTACTTTCAAGGACAAAATCAGCTGTCCAATTACTTTCAAGGACATAATTTCATAAGTTTTTAGACCCTGGAAACTAATTATTTTGTGTTTTGTCCTTAAAAGTAATTATTTCAGTTGTGTGTCCTAGAAACTAATTCCACTTGCTAAAGAGGCCCTTGTGGCTAATTTCCACTTTAATAAACACATATAATAGATTTTTAACCTCTTGAATTTTAAATCCCAAATTCAATTTTAAAAAAAATACTTATTTTTTTGAATTCCAATTAGGAATTTTATTAAAATCAATTTATTGAATTTCTTTATTTACTATCATTTGATATATGTTTATTTCCAAATATTCTATTAATAAATCCACAAATTTTACTTATTATAAAAAATTTCAATTAAATTCATAATTTAATTTCGAAAATCAATTCAATTATCGAATTAAACTGGGCTAAAATCCGGGAATGTTACAATGAAGCACTTAATGAAATCAGAATGGCATTCAACGCATACGCTTCCATTATCTACCTCTGCTTAATTGGTTTCGGATAGTCCTTCTACACTGTGTATACATTCTTACATCGTAAAGCCTTCTCGATCAACTTCTCGAAGCTCTTGTAAGTATGACCCATCAATCACTTCCCAAGACGATCACCCAACCCAATGACAAACTTTTCATTCTTTTTTAATGGAGTATCAATGAAAGATAGAGCATACTTTGATAACACGTCGAATTCGACCATAAACTCCACCATAGATATATCGTCTTACTTTTAGTCAACGAACTTCCCAAGTAATACCGACTTTTGAAAATTCGAGATAAATTTATCTTCGATGCGAACTATGAACTGATCCTAAGTAAAATGATCCTTGGGAATCGAAGCTACAAAGGTACTCCACCAGTTCAAATTATTGTTCCTTAGTGTCATCTAAAGGTCAACTGCTACCTCATTGCGTCATCTGACTCTAAGTCATCGAAGACCCTTTAGCAAATATCCATCCCGTCTTACACCTCAATAGCCAACTCTGTTCCAAGGAAGGTCTGCCTCCTAGACTCACATAGTCCTTATATAGCTCGGCAAAGTCAACTCTACGCATTTGCACTTGAGCACCATAATCACTTAGAGAAACTTGGGCATTCCAGAAAATGATTCGCATAATCTCTACGAACATGTTCTATGAATAAGGGTGAGCGGCCCCCTACTCTTCCCACTCATTTACTCTAGCGATGGAGTCAATAAGTGCATTTCTCATGTGCCAAATCATTTGTAATTTATAATAAAGACGAGCAATCTCTCAAAAAGAAAACTACATCAATAGTGCTCGTATGTGCAATACAAATTGTATGCTATATACATACTATATAGTTTTGAAAACTAAAATATATAACTAATACGCACTCTCTCGTATATAGATATACTCTCGATCCAGTCTAAGGAAACAACTCCTATACAATCTCTACTGGATCACGATATCAATTTAAGTTAATCAAATAACCTAAGCTCTGATACCAAATGTGATGACTGCCATACACCATCAATGCCCATATAATCAAATAATGTGCTGATGGAGCATCCGACCGATGTAGGACCATCGTCAAGGGAAAGAAATAGAGGCGAAGAAGAGGAATTGAAAAGAAGAGAAGAGAAAAAAGAAAACATTACACAATCACATAACCTGTTACATATTTCACAGCGCACCGGATAAAATTTAATAGCCATCACAAATATAAATAGGCAAGATAGTAATAACTACATGAACCATAAAATCAGGGTACATAGGCTCATACATTTATAAAAACAATAATAGAGTTTATACAAATGATAAACAAACTCGGCTAATAAACCTACTCTAATAGTAGTAAGTCGAACACTATCAAGGATCCACAGTCTTAAACAGTGGAATAAACAATAATAAACTCAAAGTATAAGTATGAGAAAGCGTCACCACTGCTAGCCCATCTGCACAGCTCCAAGTGTTGTTTACACCTGCTACTAGTCCACTTATTTAAGAGTATTTAAAATAATAAGAAGCAAAGCATAAAACCTCGAGTTAGACAAAAGTCTTGTGTGAGCGATAAATGATTTCAAAATACTATAAAAGTCAGTATAGTATATAGAGCAAAGGGTATCGAAAATCTTACCGGACATTTCCCTGGATCCATAGAGTTAGCAATAAGATGTATGCTACCCTATCATAGTCATCATGATTATACTAAACATCAAAGTACTAATGGGTGTCAAGATATATGCATCGATAATCTCTATGTCGTGTGACACCCTTAAGGTGATAAACAATCAATCAAGCATAACATCCATTATCCATCCTAAAATTCACTCACTCAGTTTATTAGATATATGATACTCTAATACCCCATCTCGTCATTAAAGATTACTTAATGTCCTGGACTGATCGATCCATCATGGTATAGACATGTTCTAATATCAACGAACTCCACCATATCATCACTATGTCCTCATATCAATAGACTATAGTACATAACCCTACCATGTTCCTAACGTCAACAGACTCTATGGTATGGGCAGATCAGGTCCTAGCTTCAATGGACTCTAATCACATCCTTATATACTCTTATCTCATGAGTGTGCCCCATCATCTCGAGTATCTATAATCTCTTTGGATACTCATCACTAGTAGAGCACATCCTGGAACTATCCTTACAACTCCCCTCTGAAGTGGTCGCGGTTGGGAACTATTCTATACAGCAATCGTCGGTCATAGAATGTTATTGTGTGTCCCAAAACATTCCTCCACTGTTCCTTTAATCCAATTACTCTACATCCAGAAGTGTAGCTATCCATTTTTGAAGCTATCACTTTTCATTATGGAATCATCATCGTCGAATCGTGAAGTCGTCGTGTCGAAGCGCCATATTTTTGCTTCACTACCAAAACTACTCGTCAAAGAGCCATAACATCAAAATTGAATGTTGAACGAATGAATGAACCATCACATTATGCTCCTCGAAGCCTCTCCATCATCAACGTCAAAATTGTCCAGATCAGCCATCATCAATTATGGTTGATATCGACCACCCCAGAGTAGTCGATAACGACCACCTTGGTCCTGTATTTAACCAAAAGTGGTTAAATACAAACTAAATAAAAATGTCTGGCATGCTTCCTGAAATTTGAAGCACATCCTCAAGTCTATCCTTCATCTTCAGATCAATCGACATGCATGAAACTCTATGCACGAAATCCTATCTATGGGATATTTTCTAACACTATATCGCCTTAAACCGGCATTTTCAACCAAACTAAGTAAACAAACATACATGCAACCAACAAGCATAGAAACGTCCATAATAGCCTAAATATATTTATAACAATACAGTACAATACATTCAATCAACCAATGAGGCACTAATATCAAAAATGGCCTAAATCTATCAATATCGTCGAAATAATGCATAAGTGGGAAAAATATGATATTTTCAAAACCATTTTAAAACACTTTTAATTCTTTTTATAATATAAGATATATGTTTAAGTATTTTAGAAATCACACTTTAAAGTTAGAAATTATCACAAAATGTCGTTTTAATACTATACTAACAATTATAGTATGGCGGAAGACAATATCACTTACTTCAACAAAAGCTATCACATCCTAAGCCAAGTCGTAGAGGGCTCCAATACGAGTGCAGTGCAAGAAACCATGTTTGAATTGGACCTCGTATGCAAAAGATATGGTATCAATTCATATAAAATTAACCACTTAATTATCCTAATATATAGTAAATCAATGCAACTAAAGAATTCATAACTACTTTCACCTTTATTGTAGCTCATATTGTTCTTCATTCATATAGCGCTTTTTTTCCTCTCTCACCCCACTTCACATGCTATGTCATTGCGTCAAATATATTTTTTCTTAAATAATCCACACTATTCATCACATGAAATCTCCTAGCCTTGGACACGCATTCCATTATAATTCACACTATTCATGCATGTACACTTTTTTTTCCTGTTATTCTCTTGTACCCAAGCTTTCTTTTTTCTTTCTCGTATCGCATATTCTCTCCCTTGCACCATGAACACAGGGCCGGTTGATGGGCTTGGCCCAGTAGGCACATGCCTAGGGTAACCTCCTATATGGGGCAACCAATGCGTCAAAAAAGAAAGAAAAAAGGTTTGCTAAAACCATAAATCCAATCGTTTTATAATTCCTTCCACATTCAAGCAGTTGCAATACCACTGCATTTAACCGCCGCATCCCTGAGTCATGACCATAAACTGCATTAGTGCGCTACCACTCATCGATAGTTCCTATTTACCATTCATTAGTGCTTATTTTTGCTGCTAATTATGCGGGCATTTCCCTCTTTCCTTCTTTTGCAATTAGTTTTGTCAACCTATTGTTTTAGAGATTAGATAATGCAGGCAAGTTGTTCTTTTAGATTTGATACGTGTGTACAGGGTTTAGATTGGGTTATCTTTTGCTTGTTTCCTCCTACTTGAAATAATATAGATAAGTTGTTTGTTTTAAGTCCATTGTAGCTTATCAATTATCTCAACTCAAGTTAGGTCTTTATTAATTAATGTTGTATATACATACAGGTGGCATAAGCAAAACTTCTGATGTTGATTATTATATGTCATTTACTCTCTAAAATAATTAGTCTAGGTTATGTTTACTCATAATGAACTTAATGATTTTCTAAAATGGTTTATATCTTTTATACATTCAGTCATCCATCGTATTTTATGTGATTTACTACAAATTGAATAAAAGATTTGTAATTATGATTATATAAAAGGATGAATTAGTTATCACACATTTTGCATCTCAATGGAGTCTTAAACAAAAATGTATTTTGATTCAGTTACTTCTCTTTGTGTCAATGAAACAACAATATCTATATGTGGAGGCATCCATCTTTATCGTTATTATTGCAATAGTTATGTTATTTTAGAAAACATCCTCTTGGTGTGTGGCTTGTTTGTGATATAAAAATACATTCATCTTTAAAGGGAGAAGCGGCCACTGAAATATTAATATCTACCAATCATCATAATTTTACATATTTTTATATGTTATGTATTTTGAGTGGACTTTTCTACGCATGTGAGCTTAAGTGCAAAAAAATTGGTAATTTTTTTTTCTGAATTAAAAAGGGCAACCAAATTGTTATTTTTCCTTGGGCAACCCAAAGGTAAGAGCCCACCTTGCATGCACACACAGCCGAGAATGCATGGAACCATTTCCAAACACTACCACGAGACGGCCTACGCTGCACCTACGCTGCACCTTTGCTGGTTGCCCCAGCATCCACCCGACCACCCCGAACTCGCCACCTGACCTGTCAGCTCACTTTTTTTCTATGTTCATGTCCTAGGCAAGTTGCGTCATTCCCGGCCACCATGACACCGCTAACATATGCCTGCACCTCTGCCCGACTTCTCCCACCCACAGCCTCTGCCTCCGACGACCTAGGCATTGGCATCAAAGCCATGCCATGATAGAAAAATAGCCCATAACCCATTTTATATCCTAATTTCCCAAGCAAACTGCCACCACCCCCGATTCCCTACGGCTCAGGCCATCAATACATTTAAACTACCCTCCCCGATAAGAACAAACCCATATCAATTCGAATAACCTCCAAAATATTACCTCCTTTACTGGATCCACTATTCCGACCATAATGATCAGATTTGGGTTGATTCGAGGGCATGGTTGCGTAGCCCTTAAAAAAATACAAGGATTGAATTTTTATTTTATCTAAACTAATGGACATTTGATGAAGAAAGGGGAAAAGAAAGAAGAGGGGGAGTTGCTGCCATAGAAAGAATCAAATGCGGGAGGAAGGAAGAGTAAATTATGCGGCTACAGTTGCTAGATTATTTAAAGCATTGTATTAGAAACTAGATTGGACCGTCAGTCCAACTATAGAGAACGTAGACCACTGACCAGTCCGGTCTGAAGCCTGTTGAAGACGAAAACGATAACCAACAGTCAAGAACCTCCTGAAACCGCCCTAAAACCTCTCAAAACCACTTGAAAACTGAGTGAACCAGTAGTGACCATTGGTGAATCAGAGCTAAACCAAACCACTATTGTTCATCCTTCTTCCTCCATCTCCTTTTCCTTATTTTTTTTCACTTTCCTCCTTTATTTTTGCTTTAGCTTCCTTCAAGTCCTCCTTTCCCCTTGAACATAGGGCCGGTGGTCCATCCAACCAGACAGACAGATCCTCTCGCCATCGACCACCAAGGTCGATTCCATGACCGAGTTTTCAAAATATTGATTGAAAGTGTTAAGCTAGGGTTTTTATCTATCTTTTTCTTCAATTTACGAAATATCAATGCGCATTTTATGTCATTACAGCTCCAAAGAATGTTCGATTGCGACGATTCTTCTACCGCATGAATAGTTTCATATTTCTCATTCCAACGGCATAAGTTTTGACGAAATCCAAGATTGTGTTTCAAAATGCTATTTTTGGATGTGTTTCAGTCATAAGGGCTGCTCGAACGTCCGATCTCAAAAAATTTGCACCATGTAGCTCATACACTTTCTCTTTGACCCACGGAACATTTTTCGTTCGTCTAAATCCTCCAGTGGGTCTGTACGTGTATGTCGACGTAATACGTGTAACTACCGAAAGAGCCGGGAAATAAATTAGTGTCGAAATTGTCCGATAAAATTACTATATGTCAAAAATGTCAATACTCGACAGAGCCTAAAGTAATAGAGTCATATGGCCTGATTAAACTTAAAATAATATTTTATGATCCTTCGATACATAAAATACAGGTCGTTACAAATACCCTGTATTGGTGATTAGGAAAGCGCAAACCATTTAATACCTATAAAATAGGCAAGTCACGTCATTTAATACCTAAACCATTTCCAAATTCTAACGCAACAATCGTTAACGATGTGAGAGAAAGAACATCCAAACCACTTAATACCTTTTTCATGGGACTTAGGCAAACTCTGACCATTCAAGACTTATAAAGTAGGCAGGCCCCTGTCAGTTAAGACCTAACCCAAGGAAAGTCCCTACATGGTTCTCACAAGCTGACATCATAAGAAGTCCCATCAGATCACTTAATACTTCTCCTAAAAAGAGGCGGGCTCTATTATAACCACTCAATATCTCAAACCTGCAGCAGACCACTTCGAAGGATTTCACATATCACATCTAAAACGCAATTTGTGATCCATAACCCACTTGTGATGTTTCACATTAGTCCAACCATTCGTAGATACTGGTAGACAGATTAACTAGGCAGGTTTACCTTATAGAATTGGGACTAACCTTGCATCCATGGTTATTTATTATAGACGATGTCCCACATGATTTCGCAAAGCTACACTGTTGGTTTCGCCAAATTTAACTAGGCAGACTTCCTTATAGATTTGGACTAACCTTGCATCCCAATAACTTAGTCATAACTTATATGTATATCCACTATATTCATACATCATCATACACGCATAATAATCGAGGTCATATAAAGTATCCCCTTCTTACGCCCCTAATTAGGTATTAAATCCCTAATTTAAAATTAATTCCTATAAATTAATGTTATCTACTACCCCTATTATTTATAATCAATATATTCAATACGCTATAATTATTGTGTTATTACTAACATTAATAACAATATGTTAATACTATACCCACATATTTTTATACATGGAATTTAAAGTCTAATTATTACGTTATAATAATTTGATAATAATTCTCTTACAAGGTATTTTGAAATATCACTCTCATATAAATCTACAATGCCAACAAGATCTGCTACTACCATAGCCAAATAAAATAGAATTATACAAATATGGAATATCTACACTTATTCCATATTAATACACTAGAATCCCTTTTTTGTTTTAAAAAACAAATTGTCACAAATTAGATTGCATGTATTCAATTCAACTTTCGTATACAACATTTTGAAATGAGAAAGGAATTCATTATTTATTTAAGTGGTAGAAATAAGTGGTGCAAACTAAAAACAATTCAATTCATAATTTACACACCATTTCTAATTTATTTTCTTTTTGAACCCTTTAACACTTCATTCAAAAGAGGAAAAATAGGTTAAACTGACAGTAGATTATCAAATTCTAACAGTTACTTAGATTCTAATATACTAATACGAAAAACAATATTAATTCCAACATATACAAAGATTGATATTTACTTAGGGAAATTCTTGTGGTTTTTAGTGTAATGTTTTCATTTCCAAAATTTTCAAAGGCATACATCAAATCCAAATAAGTACTATTCAATTACAAAAATGTGAAAAACTTGATATTTTCACTCATGGAGAATGGTTTGCTTCCTAACTGGATTTGATCCCATCATGCCTAATTCTCTTTCAGATCTCCCTCTTTATATAACAAAGTGAATTGTACATAGAGATTATATTAATAATTAGAAACTAGTGGAATAGAATCAGGAATAAAAGAATTAACATCTAAACCTTTTACCAAAAATGCTAACTGATTCCGCAATCTAAAGTAGTAGAAGAAGAGAGATCTAATTTATACCACTCATAATCCTTTGTTAAATCTTTCCTTTTTGAATATACAATAAATAGATTGTACATATATGTATTAGGTTTCACGAATTAGAAGATAGAGAGAAGAATGACCAGTTTAAATTAGAAATTAGATATTAGAATGACTTACCAAAAATTTGTTGTTTCTAAAACCCTAAGAAGAAAGATTTTGATAGAGCTTCGCTAGCATTCCTAAAATTTTATAAAGGAATTGTAAGGGTCTAGGGGTTTATATATAGAGGTAAGAAGGAACCAGAATCATTGAATTGAAATTAAACAAAATCTGGACCGTTCAAAAATAACAAAACCTTAGTTGTCATTCCCCTATTGGCTCCCCATCGGTCGACCGCTAGAGGTCGGCCGGTCGTGGTTCTTGGGTCGACCAGTTCCCTTTTTGACTGCATTGATTTCCTTCGTCGATTTATTTCCCGTTTTAATTTGTTAATTAGCTTAATTAATTCAACGTTACACGCTAACTTTAACCCTTACTTAAACATTATGCCTCCCTTTGCGTTAACTTCTCAGAATCAAATTTTAAAATTCAAACACCATATTTTTAAAATCAAATTCAAATATTTAAATTCAAAATTTTAAACGCCCATACCTTTTCATTTTAACTCCGATTTCAACATATTATATATGAAAATTGATCGAAAAATTGCCACGGACGCGATGGTGCAACTTCTAGGACCAAAGTCTGACATTTACAAAATTTTCATTTTTAGTCTTATTTTAGTTGCTTAATTTCTTATTAAATTTTACTGGGTGTTACATTCTCTCTTCCTTGAAAAGGATTTCGCTCTCGAAATCACCACAGGAAGATAGTGTAACGTGCACTCAACAACCATGTTATACAACCAATTTTTTATAATAGTCTGCACAACCACATACTTAACCAAAATGCAATGTGGTTTTTTTGTATGCAAACATGTTATATGCGAGCTTAATCCTAGCGTGAATGTAAGGTCGTGACATATGGGCATGTATTCAAGCATCCTAAATATACATAAAATTCTATATGAGTGAATAAATAACGATAAAATGTGCTCCAACCATCTTCTACCATCTAATCTAGCAATTATGATGCAACCAAAAATCCATATTTTTGGAAAGAAAAATTTGCCCATGAAAAGCTCATGATGAGAAACCTTCGCCTTTCCTTCGATTTCCCATGTGTTTTCCACTGAGTTATCTCCGCATCAACTCAAATCAACCCAATTTCTTTGTTACGAAGCCTCTCGATACCATGATCCACTATGCACGTGGGAGCATAACGGAGCGATAGGCTCCGTTTCAACATCGCTTTACTGATTAGGCTCTACTACAAAGGCAATTTTGTGCAAACATTTCCTAGTATGGAACACGAAAGATGTCATGGACTCTCACAAACTAGTTTGGAAGCTCTTCCAATAAGCAAGTTCCTACCCTCTCTAAAATTAGGAAAGGCCCAACGAACCTAAGCCTAACTTCCAAGAAGTACCAAACCTCGTAGGCTTTCTAAAAGAGGAAACCTTAACAAATGTTATGTCCCTAACTTAAAACTCTAATTCCATTCTTCGCCTATCACTCTGAGACTTCTAACGGTCCTATGTGGCCCTTAACCACCACCTTGACATTTCTACCTTCTCCAAGGACTTCCAGAACCCATGACGCAAACTTTCCCCAATTCCTTAAAATTTCTTGTCACTATTTCCATCTAACCATCGGTCTGCAAATGGTAAGTGGTGCTAAGATCCAAAGTCGTTCCCAAAGCAGATTGCAATACTCCTCCATAATTCCTTAATGAATAAAGGGTCCCTATCATTGGAACTCTATGTAGTTGCTCCACTTATTTAACACACTCTGTGCTAGAGATGCTACAATCTTATTACTTCTATGGAAAGCAAAATGAGCTAATCTACTACAACCTATACAGCTTCATTTCTTCTAGGCAGCCCTTCTATAAAGTCCATCGATACATGCCCTCATTTCCAAGTCGATGCCTCTAATGATAATGACAACCTTCTAGCCTTGCCATGCTAAGCTTTAATCCTTTGGCACATCAAATATCTAGAATAAATCCAGTGGCTCTTTCTTCATCCTTAACTAATTAGAAAATTCTCTATACACCTTATCACATTTATGGTGAATGTTGATACTCCATAACTTTTGGGTTTGAAGCATTATAATCTAATTTCCTCGCTAACTTTCAGTCTTATATTCAGTTTAACGCTAGTTAAGTGTCCTTATGAAATTTTCTTATTTGCAATGTCCCTTAATATATATTTATTTAGTGGTTTAATCTCATCCCTAAAATCAACACAGTGATAAAACAGAACATGCCTTATACCATATCAAATAAATTTCCCTAAAGGAGACAACTAGTGATTTCAACCTAAAAACTCTGAAAGAAATCTTCATTGGAAGCTTCCATTGACCATTAATTGGTGCCAATGATGTTGGGGCCCTAATGCTTCTTACTAATTTAAGGTGTACATGCCTAGTATGTTATTCTACCATTCTCCACCTTTCTAAATTTTCCCCCATAGTTCTAATAAATATAATACCCATGATAACTGGTCATTAATAACAAAATTGACAATATCTAATCAATTCTTATTAAATCCATTTCAATATATTACCAGTTTCAAAATTTTCTTATCATGGGCATTCAATTCCTTCATAAATAACATATTAGATTCCCTTAGTCGGTCCCTTATCTAATTTAATTATTATCCTCTATTAATTACAAATTTATTGTCCATTAGATCTAATTAATGTCCATAAATCTTAGTCCTATATTTACTATGCTATTTATAATTAATACGAATACCGTTGTAATTTACGCTATTTATATGTTTCTTATTTGTAACTATTAATTTCTAAACTATAATATTCTTTTCTATATTTTATTTTATTAGACCTATCCTTCTAAAAAGGATTGCTGTTAAAAAAATTCATTAATAAACACAGATGATATTTTTGCTTTATTTGAAATTACAAGGGATTATTGCCTTTTATTTTGTTGAAATAGACAGTGTAAATTACGAAAAAGTACATTTATGTCTCACACGTCTCTTCCCCTTTTGGCACACCCTTTGTAAATTCAAATGCCGATTTTTTATATACTTAACGAATTAGAAAACTGACGGAAATGCACAATTGAAAGGCAACTTAACATACAACCCAATTATAGATCTGAAATATCTTTACACTTTACCAACATTATATAAGTAATTGCTTGGTACTAATTTCAAATTTCCATATCAGGTTGTACGTACTATTTTTATTTTATTCATATCCTAATACCTTTAGCCCTTCTTAGTGATCCCTGTCTGCTTTAAACCATAAACTTAGAAACCCACATTACGTTAGTTTACGTCATTTGAAATTCAAACTTACAAAAGAATTCGCACATGTCAAAAGAAAATTTTTAAGCATACTTTTCAAAAGGATTTCCAACTTTTCAAAAATAGTTCGGGAAAATTGAATTTTTAAAAACATTTAAACACCATGTTTTATTTTATTTCATATATTTATTCCATTTTATTAAACATTTGGATAAATCCTTCCAAAAATATTTGAACCCAATTTTTCATAATTTTCAAAACATCTACCGCTTTATTCTTAACCCCAAATTCATAGATTCTAAAATTACATAGCAAAATATTTTTCCTTTCTCGATCACTTTTGCCTTAATAGCCATCTTCTTTAAAAATAGGATCTTTAACCCTTTACATTCAAAAGTTCAATTATTGAACTCAATTTATTATTAAATTAAAATTCAAAAAGGATTGCTTAATTCCCCTTCCAAAACTTTCTACATCAAAGATTTATTCCTTTGAAAGTCGGTTTTTAATTCAAAATATTCAAAAACATCTTCTATAATTTTAAACAATGAAAAGTGAAATATACACGGTAAACTCCTATCCTAACATTTTCCTACCTCATTCTCATTATTTCTCCTATATTATCTCTAAATAGATCACTAATCATGTTTTATAAGTTCCTAACCATCGTTCCCCTATTTTCTCCCAACCAGTAGATCGCCTCGACCTACCGGGAGATCGCTAGAGGTTGACCGGTCATGATTCTTGGGTCGACTAGCCCACCTTTTGACTGTATTGATTTCCCTTATTGATTATTTCCCATTTTATTTATTAATTAGCTTAATCAATTTAATTTTACACACTAAATTTAACCCTTATTTAAACATTAGGCCTCCCTTAACGTTAACTTTTCAAATTCAAATTTTTAAATTAAAACTCCATATTTTTAAGTTCAAATTCAAATATTTAAATTTTAAATTCAAAACATCAAATCCGCATAACTTTTCATTTTAACTCTGACTTCAACATATTATATACGAAAATTGATCAGAAAACCGCCACGGGTGCAATGGTGCTACTTCCTTGACCAAATTCCGGGGTTTACAAAATTTCCATTTTAACCTTATTTTATTTACTTGATTTCTTATTAAATTTTATGAGGTGTTATATCCATCATCCATTCGATCTAACCTTTAAACATCGAATTTACAAATTGATGATAGGTAACTCCAGCATTTTTCAGACTGAACGACAGCTCTCGATAGTACTATAGCCTAAATTTGTGATAAAAGTGATATGCTCTTAATCTAGAATAAGTATTACTATTAGATTATAGTCGAAATACTCATCTACTAATAGTTATGTATGGCGGTTAAGTCCACAAGTTGGTCAATAATCGATGTGTGTCCACCATTTTCCATTCGGCTTCTTGATGAGCACTAGATTCGAACCTATTTAAGGTATATGATAAATCCATTTGCCTTTAGCTTATCCATCTCTTCTTTCAATACAGCGGATCACTTGGACCTAGGCTGTGCCTTTTCTACTTCATAGGAGGACATTGTGGGTCCACACTTAATGTATGGTACGCTATCTCCACTGAAATTCTATGCATATCAGAATGTGTTTCAGGAAAAACATTCAGGTTTTCCTAGAGAAATCCTACCGACTCTTTCATCTTCATGCCAAGCTAAGACCAACCTTTAGGACCGAAGTGGGGTCATCCTTATCGATCAGGATGTTAATTGTCAACTCCATTGGGGCTACCTTCGCATCCTCGGGATCTTTTGTCAAATGCATAGATTTGTAAAATTTACCATGCCATCCAAACCAGGGATTAGGCAGTGGTTGCTATGTGTCATTCATCTTGGTGTAGAGAGTCTATTCAGCACCCTACCCCTTTTCACGTCGTTTCGCTTCTCTAAGCTCCACGACATAGCACTCATGATCAATACTCTAGTCACTCTGGATAGCTCCTACCCCATTCTCCATAGAAAAATTCATCATTAAACACCATGGGGCTAGGGCCACCCTGAAATTAGCAAGGGTCGGTTAGCCATGAAAGGATTATAAGAAAAGTATGTATCAATTACAATGAAGGTTTGCACCTATAACATCTTGTGGTCCCCTTCACTAAGCTCCACCATCAACTCTATATAATCAACCGGCTTTGTAGCCTCTCAAGTAAATCCTTGGATTTGGGATTTATGTGCCTTCAAATCCTGCTTACTTATCCTCATCTAATAAAAAGAATTCTTAAACATAATATTTATCAAGCTTCCACAATCAATGAGAACTCGGTGCATAGTAGCCAGCCTAAACACGGCAGTAATCTCAAAAGGGTCAAGCGTTGGTACATGTACTCTATCTATGTCTCGATCTCTAAACATAATATCATCTGCCATCATTTTTAGTTTTTTTTGCCGGAGTTCCGTCTTCTATAGCAAAACAAATCTCTAGACAAAATGCTTCAAAGAACTTTCTTATCTCTCCATCACATTCCAGCTTTTCTAGACTAAATGAGGTCCGCTAGTGGTAGTATTGATTACAATTCTCTTTTTAGGCCTCCTAGTTCCGTCACCACCAGGCCCAACCTATATCTGTTAGGCTGTCTTCCCCTAGGGTCTATTTTTCATTTTCCGCCATCCTACGGGTATTTCACTTACTGTTTTAGATTCTTTTTCCTAATTAAACCCTCAATTATATCCTTTAAATGTTGGAACTTGTTGTATTATGCCTATGTATATCATGGAAGTGACAATAGTTCAACGAGATCCTTTCTCGCTCACTTTCCTCCCTCCAAGGAAGCTTCATGTAATTTTCAGTTCCTTGTGCAGTAAGGTAAATGTTCTCAATAATCTCATTCAAAAGGGTTTAACCTTTAGGATCCAAATATCTTAGACGCTTCTTGAAGTCTGCCTTCTTTCCACAAGCGCCCTAATTCCTTCTCTTCTAGATATTGTTGTTGTTTCCAACATTGATCACAACGTTCCCAGTTCTCTCATCGGTTCGCTTCATAGCAACGCCGCTCTATACAACTCCACTGGATGGCTTACCACTAGCTTTTTCGATGACCAAATCTGCCTCTTCCAAGCACAAAAATGGGTTAGCCTTTCGATAGAATTCCACCATAGTGGATGGCTGTTTCATCCTCAACCATTTTTCAAAATCCATATCCGTGTCTACCCCCCGGATCAATGCCTTCAACACAAAACCCTCCCTCAGATTGTTCATCTTAGTCATATGTTAAATCCACTTAGAAATCTCTTCAGACTCTCTAGGACCCTGATAGATGCCCGATAAGGACATTATATCCTTCGGTCGAGTATTGTGGAGCTTGAACCACTCCATAAACATTCTCACTAACTGGTCGAATGAAGATATAGATCTCGGAGCAAGCTGACTAAACCACATCGTAGCAACTTCATCCAAAAACATGGGAAAACATTGACACCTCACTACGTCCATTGCTATGGCTCCATTTATGTGCTACTCGTATTCCAGAAGATGATGTCTAGGGTTTGTAGTCTCATTGTATAATGACATCATAGGCATAACATAATTCCATGGATAACCTTTCTATAAAATATCATCGATGAAGAAGTTTCTTTACTAGCATAGTGGGATCGCTAAAATTATGAAGGGATGATAGTATTGGATTGATGTGGAGCAGAGGTAGTAGTTGTGAAAGGCTGGGATTGCGTAGGAAGTACTTGATAAGATGATGGATGTTGCTAGGGAGTGTGAAAGTGCATGTGGCATTGGTGATGGTAATCGAAGTCATGTCTAGAGTGGTCGTGCAAATCCGTTTGCTCATTACAGCAGTGCTATTTTTCCTTACCGTTTCTTTTTTCTTGCTCCTCGTGATGGTGCTAGTTTTCTTTAATGTCACTCCTTTCTTGTTCTTTCCTTCTTTTACTCTCAATATATGACCCTTCATATGAGCCATACCATTGACAGTAGGCTTCAGGAGTTAAGGAGCAATGCCGGTTTATGCCAACATGAAGGTTTTACATAAACTTTCTCCCCATTGTACGTAGAAAGAAGAATTATGTCAGAACTAAAGCACTAGATTAAGAACAAGTACAAAATGTTTATGCTCGCAATCTTAGAAGTATGTGAAGCGTTGACATTCCCTAAGTTACCTATGGATTGTGTTTGAGTGTTCCAAAGTTAAATCCTGGTCACCCTCAACGGTCCAGAGCATGTCTCCTGATGGGAAGTTAAAGAGTGGGGTCTGGTATTAATGATTTCTTCAATATTTGGCCCATAGAGGGAAAGTCGGAGAAAGTCCCCGTATAACTTAGAGAGCCAAAGATGTTTCAAATGCACCCGTAGGATGAGTTGACTCTTCAATGCAATTGTGGTATGGCTCGAATGTAAGATGGGAAGACTTGAAGACTAATCATTTTGACCTCAGAGGTAGGTAATCATGGTGCCTTCGGGGGATGTTTCTGCAAATAATTCTTCTCCACCAGCATTGTTGTCGTTATATTCCTCATCCTTTCGTTCTTCCTCTCCTTCATCCATTTCTTTATCCTCGGCTTCGTGTATATTCTATCCTCCTCATATCCCTTTCTCGTCCAAGGTTTTGACTCCTTTGTCCTCCTCGTCTTTATCTCTAAGGTTTTCCACAACTCCCTAGCCTTCTTTACTCCTTTATTCATCTTAATCACAGTCAACCGCTAGAGCAAAAGGACTACTAGTAGCTCGAGCTACTCCATTAGGAACCAAGCTTGGAAATGGCACTTCTTCCATTATAGAGGAGCTGGTATCATTGAGTCAAGTTTGGTGAGAAGATGTGGTGTTTTTTCAAGTTCAAGATAATCCCCTTCAGAAGTGCAAATGTGTTAGCAAACTTTTCAATTAGGAATTCATTCTAAGAGATCTAATAAAGATATAGAAAAGTTGTTAGATGCTGGGGTGAAGAAAGCCTAGGCATAACAAAGTTATTAGATAAAAAAACTTACAACCTGATAATAGAAGTCGTTGAAGCCCTCGGGGCACCGAATGAAGAAATATTCTTCTGTGAAATAGCTACGCTTGTTATGGAGCCCATGGACAACCTTGCAACGGTTGTAAGCTTTGACTGTGAGTAAAGATGGCGAGTCTTTCCTCTTTTTGAAGCATAGCAGATAAGTCACTCTTTGAAGGAGGGCAGACAAGCTAGATGCATCATATATATAACATGGAACTCTCCAAGGCATAACCATTTGGATGCACTTGGGTAAGAGCTAGCCTGAGCTCTTGAAGGAAGAATTTGAGGAATTCATTGAACAGAGGCATAGCTCCCAAGAGGCACATATACCTATTGCAAGCAGTGTAGCCAAATAGCGGGAGACATGCCTTTGATGTTGTTCGGGTAGAAGGACCTCATCCTTAGGGATCCCATGCTTAATACAGATAGATTTGAGTTCCTTGGCAGTTAGCTTAAAAGGTGTTTGATCTGGAGGATTATCCAAGACCATAAGAATAGGTCAATCTTTCTTTGGAGGGACAGGCACAAGAGGCTAAGTTGTTGGATCAACTTGAAGTTAAAGCGTCCGTGTGATTGAATGTCTTGCTCCTGATAGAGTAGAAGTAGATGCTTGGGCGGTAGAAGAGCGCATTTACGGAGGAATGTATGGATTGGTGCCGCTTCTAAAATAAGTAGGTATATTTATTTTAATTTTATAATTTGATTAAAACTCCTATAGTTGATGTATATTGTCCAACAGATGTCTATGTGTGTTGACCAATCAGATTCCACACATTGACCGATGCAGTATAAAATGTCAATCTATGTAGTGTGTGTCCTGTGTTAAGAGTATGGTGTATGCGAACACTATATATAGGTAGCCTACTTGTGCTAGCAAATAAGCTTTAACACGTTATGATACCATGTGCCAAATTTTACCCGTTATCATAAAAATGTATGATAACAGAACTATTTTCGAAGCAACATGGAGTTTTCATTGTAGGAACACAGGAGTATGATGTTCGACTTAAAGTGTCAATGTGGTTTATGTTAGATGCCAAAGTGTGTGCAATGTGACCGTTTTTGAACATTGTCCTATCAAGATTGAGTCATCAATCCAAATTCAACCGAAATTTGACAAAGACGGTAAGAAAGTAGCAAGTAGGGATAGCATTGGAATAGCAGTTATTTTGATTTATAAAATATTTGATACACACAAGCAATGATCTTCTCCCAATATAACAAAAACTAAGCGGCAAAAAAGTTTGGCATCCCTCACGTTTTCATGCTCCAACGTTTCACATTAAAGCACTATTTTTCAGTGTTCCATTAGAGGAACCTCAGCTTCCTCACTTCTTCGCTCAAACACATCCTAATTTCCTATTTTTCCACTAATCCAACTTCAACTTCATTGTTTGAGTTCTCATTTGCTATAGTTATCCATTTTCAGGTGAACTACTTTTGTTTTCCAAATTTTATTATTTTCAATTCGATTTTGTTACTAAAAGCAAATCTTTGGTTATTCATGTTAAATTATTACTATTGTTTGATCACATGTTAATCAATGTAAATTAGGATTAGTCTTTGTTCAGAGAAACCCTAGTTTGTAATTTCTTTACCAATTCGGCCTCCTCATTTGGTTTGAATTCTTGTTGAGCAACAACGATGTGTCTTTTAGGTAATCTACATTCATCAATTTCTAAGCTTTTATTATTTGTCTATTTGAAAGCAAAATCTAATGTTAAAGTCATAATAATTGATTATTATTGCTTGATTTCATGTTAGTTGGTCTAGAAAATAGGGCCAATCTTTTATTTCATATTAATTGACAAATACATTGTTAATACTTTCTTGTATACCAAACTTATCTTTTGTAATACTACCAATTCAAGCAATTAAAAAATTATTTATATCTACGAATTTTTAATATTAAGCAAGTTAAGGTTTTCTTATTTGAGAATATATTGTAACTGATAATCTAATTGTTTTCGAATGGTTAGTTAAAAATTAAAAATTATTAAGATGTATTCTTACACTTTGTCTTATATATTGCTATGAAGACCGTTTATAAAGTTTAGTAATTTTCAGACGTTAGCAATTTACAATGTTATATTAATTTGGATTTTATTTTATCAATATGGTCTGACTCTTTTGTTTTATCATATTTCAATTTGTTAATTAAGCAATGCATCGTAACTATCTTCATTTTGTGTTGAAATCGATATTCGCTTGGGTGTATATGAATTTTTTGTTGAATTATAGTATATATTTGTATACTATATATATATATATATATATATATATATATATTTGTGATCACTAATAGTTTTCGTTTAATAAATGTTCAAGTTTCTATTTCAAATTTCAGTATGTTTTGGATTCTTAATTTCTATTTTTGGTTTATTTTAGATTCTATGTTATTATACAGCATTATGTTTATATATATTACATAAAGACTTATCCTTTAGCAAAACAATATTTCATAATATCATTGAGATCTTGTTTCCACTGGAATGGGCTACCGATATAATTGATTGGCACCTATATTTTGTTTTATTTATAGGAAATTGGTATGGTTACAGAAAAGGAAGAAGGCTATTAACCAACAAAATGAAGACGTCAAGGTAAACAACAATATTTATATTTAAAGGCAACCCACAAGGATTTGAAATTAGATTAAATGAAAATGAAGTAAATTCTTAAAAGAACAATGCTAGAATTCAAGACAACCCATAAGGATTTGAAGACAAAGTAATACAAACCAAAGTAGGTTCTTAAAAGAACAATGCTCAAATTCATGTCAACCCACAAAATTCTTTGTAAGTTCGATTTTAGTTGCTTTTTATTAATTTAGAAGCAATTATGATTATTACTTAATAGTCCATTTTCCATTCAAAACTATAATTTTTTATACTAATCACTGTTCGCATTAAACTTTCATGCTTAATTATCTATCTTTGCAATTGGTTTTTTCTTTTAACGTTATTTTCTTTCATTTTTCTAAACAATTATTTCAAACTTTTTTTCTTATTACAGTGGCCGATGTGGCTGGGAAGATTGTTGTATAGATCTCGATGTGTAAGACTTCGGTGTTGGTGACCAAATTGTATAAATGCATAGTATGGTAAATAATGTACAATCCTACTGTTGCCTCCTTTATACTGTAATGTCGGTGCAGTACAAATTAAAAATGATAAAGATTAAATAAATCTCTAACTAGCCCATGTATAGGCTTATAACATCTCCAAGAAGTAGATGTGATTGCATTTACATGTTCATTGTATTCAGTCTACATTATTTTAAACCTCTATTGTACAAATCCTTCTAGACTCCCGTCTTGGCCTCGCCTAGGCGTTAGGCAAGACCTACCACCTAGCCATCCACTTAGGCCTTTCCAGATGAGGCATAATGTATCATCTAAGTATCTAAATAGGTATATAAGCACATTTTATGCACTAGTTGAGGCTTGATGTCTTGTTTAAACATTTACATGCTAGTTTCAAGCGGTTTTTCCTCATTAGCTGCTCCTAAGCCTATACGAAACCACTAGATCTTATTTGGGATCAATTAATACTAAAATTTTATCAAAATATATATGTTTATCAAAAACACCTTGCTCCAATCAATCTTCTATTAATCCGTGCTTAAACGATTAATCCTTAGTCCATGCTTGCTACCTAGCTTCCGCCTCGCGATTTTTACAACCTTGCTTTAAACCAATGTCATAAGGGTGTGGAATCTTGAAGTGTGCGGAATCTTCATTTACATTATAGTATAATTGTGGTATAGTCTTGATTGTTCCTTAAGTATTTCTTTCTTTATCAATTTTTATTTTATTTTGTTAAGGATATTATTTTATTTTATTGTTGTTTATTTTTTAAGTAGAGGATAGATGTTCTGAGTATGCAACGATTTTGTGAAAATATAATCAATGTGTAGATATAAACAAGCAAAAGGTTTTTCATCAAAGCAATAGAAAAATCCAATGTAATGATGGATGGTAATTGTGAAGTTCAAGGATAACGTCAGTCCTAACAAAGTAGATCATTTTATCAAAGGCTATGCTACTCTAATTTCACTTAACGAACCCATAAAAGCTTTTCACCTGTAATCATAAGTCTACAATTTAATTGAAAAACCTTATTAGAAATTTTGATGCAACTTTAAAAAGGGTTTTTAATTTTTTGAAAGATTTGATTTTGATTTCAAATTTGGAATGTAATTATATTGACTATAAATTATAGTTTTCATTTGATACTTATTGAGTTTCCTATAGGAAATGTTAATTTTTGTTATTATTGATTTATCAAATTTTTGTTTGGAGCTAGTAAAGTGGGTCGTTTTGTGTTTTGCCGCCAAAAATTAGCTTTTATAGAGATAGGAAGATTATCACTCATAGCTGATTCTTTTGAAGCACATGCCATGGTTATTAATCACCACAATTATAGTAATTCATATTGTTTCTTCACCCTCAAGTCATACAATTTGACCATTTAATCAAATACCCACCATCTTCTTATTCATGCTTACTCTCTCCTTCTACCATTGACCATAATGTATTCTTTACGCCCTAGAATAAGCTTTGGTCTGAATAGTCCTCATTGACCTTCTGTTAATTCTTATTTATAAAGGGTCATTATAGCTAGATCAATATTTAAGCATAAGGATAAACAAGAAAGGAAGTCAAAACGCTTGATGAAAAATTACATGTTGTTAGTTGGAATCTGCATGAAACAATAGAGGGGAATGAGATTGTCTGGCTTCGTATTAACATACATCACTTGGAAAACAAGGAAGATGTATTAAACCTTTTAATCGGTTTACTTGAATCTTAGAATTTTCATATTTACCTCTATATTATACATGTGTTAGTATAATGCAAACCGCCTTTCTTAAACATGGTATGCAATACATTTGAATTTTGCTTAAGGAAGTACTTGAATTTGAAAATATCGCTCAAGTACATTAATAAATATATATTAATTAAAGGGTTTTTGATAAGGATAATATTAAATTACTTTTATAAAAAAGGCCATGTTTTATAAATTAAGGCCTTACAAGTAGAAAATACGCCTTCGTCATATATTTGAAAAGATATTTATACCCTTGAAAAAATTAATTGGGTATTTAATTATTGATCCATCGTAATTAAGGAGAATAATTAGCAAAAATTTCACTATGTTTACTTTTCTTTTCTTTCTCAAGATAAAGTAAGAGAAACCACATATATAAGTATGGCAACATTTTTTTGTAATTATGTTTCTTCTTCAAAATTTATATTGAACGCTTTCAGTAAATAATTTACTTGTTATATATGATCAATTTAAAACTAAATTTTGGACTTAAAGAAATAAATAATACAGGAGATGTCTTGCTTGTTATATATATACACAAAAAAATCACACACACGCACACGTGCACACACGCACGCGCGCGCACACACACACACACTCTGTTGGATCTTTTTGTCTTTATACGGGATGTAGAAATTAGGGGGAAATCTAATATTGTGTCCAAATAAGATTGTGCTAATTAAATAACATTAGTTATAACAAACAATAAACAATAACAGATGTAAAAAGTAGCAGGGGTTATAGAGAGAAAACAAAAAATGAAGAAAATAAAATAAAATGTAATTATTTAATACATGATGACACATAATGATACATATGCAAGATACCAAAAACAATAAACTTACATTCGGTTAATGCAGTCCAACTCCAAATAATGTAATGTAGCAAACCAACTATGTTTGATGCTAACAATAAATTGGACTTTATAGGAGATATTTTAATGTTCGATTAAGAAGTATATTTTCCTTATTTCTGTCTTTTTTCAAAAAATAATTGATGCCCAACTCCTAAATGCTTTTATAACCAACTGAACCGGGCATATTTTGTTTCGTTAGTAGTTTGGTGACGGTGCCTAGGAGCACTGCAAGCAAACTAAATATGAAATCAGCTAGGTCATTGGATGCTTCAGTGAGCAATACTCCTTTTGTTTTTGTATCTGTCACTAGTTTCATGCTCATTGTTTTACAAGTCATTTTGTGTAAAGCATAATGAGATTTTGGACTGATGAAGGGTGGTTATATATACACACACATTTAGAATCACAGAGCAGCTTTGGACCAAGATGAGCATACGGTTTACTGCATTCATTATTAGCAACTTTTATGTTCTATTGGAAGTTTGTGTTATATTGGGATATTGTTTTAATTACAATTTTCTAATTTCCCCTGGATCTATGGTTCATTGCATTACATGCATCCGACCTTACATATTTCTTTGAAGCTAGTTATATTTCTTCAAACAGTATCAGTTTTTGCTCCTATTTATCAGAAACTTTTTCTATTTACGGCTAAGCAATGAATTAAATTGTTAATTTTTTTCAGTAATTTCACTTGTACAAAAAAGAGAAATATTGTGTTTACATTTATAGCAAAAAACATACAAAATCATACTCATTTCTTTTTACAACATTTAGTTGAATACTTTTTAGATTACACACATGATCACTTAACCATTCCCATTTTATTGCTTCTATCATTGTGTTTTTTTTATAGATATATAAGCTTATAATAATGCATGTATACATTTATGCTCAACTTGTAGTGTTAGTTCAAGCATGTGGTTTGGGCATTTTTATTGCTTTTATCATTATGTTCATGTTATGAGCAAACAATACTCTTTTTGTTTTTGTGGGATACACACTTATAATAATGCACAAATTCAGTATTTTGTTTAGGCATTAGTTTCGGGATTCAGGAAGCATGTTTATTCTTTAGTGATTGTTTCTATACATCATGTTATGGCAGTAGGTTGAATATGTTTAGGCATCAGCACATCTTCATTTCAGCCATTAGTTAATTAGGCATTAACTCATGCATTATGTTGTTATGACATTGAACTAAAATTTAATATTCAAGCATTATGTTTGTCTCCAGCGATTGCTTCCATACTCATGTTCTGGGTTGATAGTGTTTAAATAGCATGTTCATCGGTTATGGCTTGATTAGATCATCATTTCACACAGTAGTTCATGTATTATGTTTTATGTTCATGTATCTTATGTTTTGAGCCCTATGATTACTTCAATAGTCACTTTAATCCATCCTGTTAAGATAAATCTTTTGTGTTATGCTTTGAATTGATTCATCTGACAATACAAGCAGAAAGCAAAGCTTAAATGCTTCTGATTAGCTTATAATTATTAAATCCAAGTTATTTTTTTTGATTTTATTGTCTTGGTGTATTATAAACAAATGACTTGATATAGGCCATTTATACTACACATATTTAATTGTTTGTTACTTTGCTTCATGTTATCTTTCTATTATGGTGTTTAATTGTTACTTTTATTGTCTTCAGGCTACTTAACAATAAGCTTTCTTGATTGAAAGAAAGCCTTTCATCATTCAGAATATAAAAAAAAAACAACTGCGACTTTACGGTAAGTTCCCTTCACCATGTTTCTAGCTTTTACATTATGCTTCCAGAATTGCATCGCTACATGATTATGATAGTTGTTGCATTATTAGTTCCTCGGAAGTATTTGCCAACCGTTGCTTGCAAAAATATTTTATTCATGCTATAAGCTTAAATGAAATATTTGATGATTGGCAAAAAGGTTAGTACAAGGAATCTAACGCCCCCAACCGAGTCAAATTAATTGATGTTTGTTTAGCTACATTGTTGCAAAGCAGTAACGCACTACAATTTTTATTGTTTGGACAAAGCAATTTATATCCATGAAGTTTTGTTGAGATATGTCTAAAAGTTACTCCCACAACATTGATTATATATCCATGATAATAAGGAATCATCATGATTCACAGCAATAAACCATGCCCACTCAAAGTCCATTGCTACCTTTTCTCTTGGATTGGTTTTTGTAAAGCAATGTCATTTGTTTGGCTAATGTGTTTTCGAATCCTTGTCGGTTTGGACACTTTTGCTTCATAATATTTGGATGCATGCAAACCATCCATAATATTAAACGCATATTTTGATGTCTACTTTCTTATGGCGATAACGTATGCTTGACTTAAAGAACCTAAGCAGAAACAAAAGTGTAACCGACATAGAAAGAAGAAAATGATACATCAACTACAACTTTAAAAAGAAGCATGTGATCAATTCTTTCCTATTATAATTTGACAAAAATACTGAATATTTTAACTTTTTTCTCCCAGAAATGTACTTTTGTTAAATTTCTTATAACCATATTATATCTTAGCTGAAATTTCAACATTAGTTCTATGTATATGATACAATCTAAATCAAAGGTTAATGGATTATTGCACCTTAGGCATTTGCTAGTGTGAAGGTTATTGTTTAGAGATGTAATTTCTTGGCATTTAGAAGCATTATTAGTGTGTGAATGTCACTCAGAACCATCCTTGAATGTGCAATAATGCTGAAATATCAATTTAGCGTATAGTATGACAACTCATTATTTTTTGCTATGAATAAGCAATCAATGAGTGAAAGAAGCTGAATCTTGGGTAAGAGAGTAAAGACAGCAACAAGATGCCTTACTGAAACATGACATTCCTATTCTCCTTTGAATTGATATTAAAAGAAAGACTAAGGCTTTAGATAGGTAAAATATTTTCTGGTCAACTGAGTTTGTTGCTTGGATTTTTGATTACTGTTTATGATGTTTTAATTATGAAATAAAACTATAAATCATTAGAGCAATCACATTGATTCAGTTGGTTTACACTGATGAACAATTTCATACTATTCGTTTAAAGGATATGTGCGCAAGTTTTTTAAGTGTGTTTGACATAACAGAATATGCCTTTACTGTTCGAAACTATTTGACTTTTCCTCGTGAAGGCCACAACATACACCCCCTTAGGTACTAATCCCTATAAGCATGTGTATCCTTCTCAAATGCTATGACTATACTAGGAACAGCTTCACAAGCTATCTAGTGGGAGCTTTGAAGTATAATAGTGTTACGGAATGTTAATGGTTATCCCTTAGAAAATATGTATTTTTGTTCACATTTACGACTTTATATATATGGTTTGAGCAGGTTTTGCAGATCAGTAATGACTAAACCACGAGCAGCAACTGCATAAGCTCAAACTCCACCATGGCCAAAAGCTCAATCTCCTCAACAACCTCAGTCGCCTACTGAAGTGTAACAAACATCTCCTTAAGATCAATATCCTTTTGAACCAATGTCTGAAAAAATTAGCCAAATTGCCAAATAAATGGATGCTAAAAACCCTTATAAGTTTCCGCTACTATTATCGACAAATGGCCTTTTTTTTATAACTTTGCATGTATATATCGCATATTTTATTCGTAATGCATGGATTTTAGTTGAGCATAGTGTTAATATCTCAGATGTTGATTTTGATGACAATAACCATATAAATATAGATACTAATGTTTTGCTAATATTATATATTACAGAATGTTACACGGGTACATAATGATTAAGCTTGAAGACCAATCACTATGAAGACTAAAGTTCAAGATTCAAAGATGATAAAAGGCCCATGAATTTAAAGACAGATTTGAAGAGCTTAAGACTTTACTGTATAGTTATGAGTCGTTAGAATAAATTGCTAAAGTCTCTGATAGTAGATTCTAGTCTTTATCACAAATTTTTGATTTTTGATTTTTTATCAAAATAAATTATTTAAAACTCAAAATATATTTCTACAAATATTTTATAGAAGTTTTTATGTAAACTATATTCAAATGATTTTACAAAAGTTCAAAATTTTGAAACACTTATTAAATGTTTATATTTTACAAATCACACATATGTATGTTGACATACACCACATAGGTATGTCAACATATGGACTGTTGGGGAAATGATTTTTCAAACTTTGAAAAGTTATGATTTTTGATCATATCGCTTCACGGATAAACACGTCCTTTTAGACACTATTTAAACCAGTAAAAATATGCCTTTTAATTTTGAAAAGATGTGATTGTTTATTATATCTTTTCACGAATAGACACTTTTATTCAGACGCTATATAAAGGTTTGAAAATGAATTTTTTTTAATCTTCTTCTTTCTCTAAACTCTCACCTTTCTCTAAACTCTCACCGCATGCTCTTCGAAATTAATACTCTATTTTACTTTCCATAAACTACTCACTCATCATCAAGTAGTCTTTCATCCATTCAAAGATCAAAGTGCTATCAGAAGAGTTATAGGATATCTTGTACCCTAAGTGCAACTGTTTGTATTTAGAAATAAACAACTCCACTCTTATTTGTTTGGGTGTGTTTGTTACCCGTTTAAATCAAGCAGGTGTGTTTGTTGGTCGTTCAAATCAAGTGGGTGTGCTTAGTTGTCCATCTAAATTAGTAGGTTATCTTGTTGTACAGTAAATCGAGAGAGTTTACCTTAGACTCATGAGACAGGAAGGTGTATCTCATAGCCTTGAAACCGAGATTGTATTCTAGTTTTCTTACCACTGTTAAAGTAGTCAATGGAAAATAAACTCGTACGGTACTGTACCGGATTGGATTTAGGACTGATTAATCCAAACAAGTTCAAATTTTCTGGTGTTATCTTTTATACTTTACCTTTTGTCATTGCTTTTATACTTATTTGTGATTCATTTGTGACTACTTGATTAGTATAGATCTGTCTTAATAATATGTGATTTGATTTAAATATTGAAAAGATTAAAAAGATTCATAAAAGTAATAAAACGCTGTATACCCCCTCCCTAGTGTTAGAGTAGCATTAGGATCTGTTATTCTGTAGCCTACATTTGGTATCAAAGAGGGATGATGCATCATAGGGGGCTCTCACAGTGTGATTTGTGGCCAAGCATTGGCTCTTACTCCTACAAGTCATGAGCAAGTGGTTGGTTCAGATCGAGAAGCCCGACATGAAACCTAAGTCTAAGGGACCAAGATGTGGCTACTACAAGAAGCTGCAAGAAAGATACATTTGGTATCAGAGCATTGGGTTTGTAATTTGATTTCTGAAAAGTATAAATGGATAATAATACTGTTAGTACACATTTTAACACTTTTGTAGAAAAACAAAGTTACGAAATCTGTATATTACTATCAAATAGATTAGAAATTAATCATTTTGAAAAGTCACTTGATGTTTTGGAAAAGTATAATGTGAAATTAATGTTTCGGAAAGGTATAATGGAAAGACAACCTAAAAGGATACGTGGTTAGCATTGGCGTTGTCTGTAACTCTAAAACTCCTACCATTTCTAATGTTTTGCCAGTTAGTAATTTGAAACACAGCCTTCTTGGTATTAGCTAATTGTGTGATAAGTGTTTTAAAATTATGTTTGAAAACGATATTTGCCACATCGAGGATGGTGAGTCTAAAATTATTTTTGAAGGTGTTAGGAAATGTAATATCCACATTTTGATTTTGAAAGTGTCTAATGCATTCTTTATCTTTTGGCTGGATTTAGTGATCCTTGGATTTGGCATAAAAGATTTAGGCATTAAATTTTAAACACTTGACTAAAGTTGCTAAATATGAACCTATTAGGGGACTTCATAAAATGAGTTTAATTTCAACAACTTATGTGTTGCCAACTAGGAAAACTTTATAAAAATTCTTTTAAATCAAAAGATATGATTTCAACTTCACAACCCTTAGAACTTCTTTACCTGGATTCTTCAAAGAATTGCAAGTACAATCAATAAATCAGAATGGTATGTTTTCATAATAGTAAATGACTTTTCAGGATATATTGGATAATATTTCTAAAGCATAAAAGTGAAGCATTTGAAATATTTAAAAAAAATTCTAAGAAAATTCAAAATAAAAAAGTAATTAAAATTAAAACAATTAAGTGTGACCATAGGGTAGAGTTCGAAAATGAAAACATTGAAAAATTTTGTAATAAGAAAGGAATTACTCATAACTTTTCATTTTCTAGAGCTCCTCAACAAAATGGAGTAGTAGAGCGGAACAATAAAACTATACAAGAATGTGATAGTACTATGCTAAATGATAGCATTTACCTAATTTTTTTTGGACTGAAGTAGTTGCTACAACATGCTATATTTTAAATAGAATTTTAAGATCAATCAAACCCCTTATGAACTATTTTATGATAAAAAGCCTAAAGTATCTTATTTAGTGTTATCCGGTGGAAAATGTTTTATGCTAAATTCAAAAGATAATTTAGACAAATTTGATGTTAAATCAAGCAAGGAATTTTGTTGGCTATTCTAATAGAGTTAAAGCTTATAGAATTTTTATCACAAAAACTAATACCTTGAAGAAAAATTACATGTTTCATTTGATGAAAACTTTAATGTAAATAATACCAGTATTGATGGATAAAATATTAATCCAAATGAAAAGAACATCAATAATGAAAATAATGATAACTTTGAAAATTTATATCCAAATAAAAGAGCAAAATATTTAAAAGATCATCCTATAGAGAATATTCTAAGTAATATAGAGTCAGTCGTAAAAACAAGTTATAAATTAAATAAAATGAGCAACATATCCTTTATTTTAACTAATGAACCTAAAAATCCAAAAGAAGCATTATTAGATGATTCGTATATTCTTGCTATGTAAGAAAAACTAAATAAATTTACTAGAAATGATGTGTGTGAATCAGCCTCAAAACCTAACAATAAATCAATAATAGGAACTAAGTGAGTTTATAGAAATAAATGAATGAACAAGGAGAAATCACTAGAAATAAAGCATGTTTAATTGCTCAAAGTTATAGTCAGGAGGAAGGTATAGATTTCGATGAAACTGTTGCCCCTGTAGCTAGATTAGAGGCCATAAGAATTTTAGTTGCTTTTTCTAATTATAGTAAATTTAAATTATTTCAAATTGATGTCAAAAATGCATGTTTGAATGGTTTAATTAAAGAAGATGTTTGTGTAGAACAACCTCCACTTTTTGAAGATGAAAAACTTTCAAATCATGTTTATAAATTAAAGAAAACTTTATATGGTTTAAAACAAGCTCTTAGAGCTTAGTATGAAAGACTTAAATCTTATTTAAATCTAATTTCGAAATAGGAAAAGTAGGTATTACACTATTTATTAAAAGAAATAATAATGACATTCAACTTATACAAATATATATAGCTATTTCTATTATTCTACGATTAATATTGATTTTGATTTCAAACTTAAATTTATCATATTTAACGATATTTCTCATATGTCGTATTTAGGGGGAATTTACTTTTTCCACCCATTTTTGTTGATGACAAAGGGAAAGAAAAATATAGATATACATACATATACTAAGTGGGAGTTATTTAACTTAGGAGGAGCTATATTATATTTTGTATACAGAAATATTTCCATGATTGCCATCATCAAAAAGAGATAAATTGTTAATACCTCATATACTGACTTTGATGATGCAAGCATACAAATATAGATAGTAGTATTTTTCCAAGTTGTACGGTATATATTGCAGAATATTACACACGTACATAATGATTAAGCTTGGAGACTGATCAGTATAAAGACTAAAGTTCGAGATTTAGACATGATCAAGACTCATGACTTAAAGACAAAAACTTGAAGAGCTCAAGACATTAGTTGATAGTTTTGAGTCATTAAAATAAATTATTAAAGTCCCTGATAGCAGATTTTGATCTTTATCACAAATTTCTGATCTTTGATATTTTATCAAAATAAATTATTCAAAATTCAAAATATGTTCTTACAAATATTTTTATAGAAGTTTTTATGTGTTCAAAGTATTTAAAAACTATGTATAAATAGTTTTACAAAATTTCAAAATTTTAAAACACCTTTTGAATGTTTATATCTTACAACACATACATATGTATGTCGGCATACGCCACATAGGTATATCGACATATGGACCGTTGGAGGGATTATTTTTAAATTTTGAAAAGTTAGGATTTTTGATCACATCTCTTCACAATTAGACACGTCCTTTTAAACACTGTTTAAATTAGTAAAAATATGCCTTAATCATAAAAGTTTTGATTGTTTATTATACGTTTTCACGAATAGACACATCTTTTCAAACATTATATAAAGGCTTAGAAATCAAAATTTTAATTAACTTTTCATCTTCTTCATTCTCCGAACTCTCACCACATGCTCTCTGAAATTAAAACTCCACTTTACTCTCTATAAAATACTCGCTCATCCTCAAGTACTCTCTTATCAATTCAAAGATCAAAGTGCTATCAGAAAGGCTATAGGATATCTTGTATCCCAAATAGAACTGTTTGTATTTCAAAATTAATAACTCTACTCTTATTTGTTTAGGTGTGCTTATTGCCCGTTCAAATCAAGTAAGTGTGCTTGCCACCCGTTCAAATCATGTGAGTGTGCTGGCTACCCGTCTAAATCTTGTCGGTGATCGTGTTGCCTATTAAATCAAGAGAGTTTACCCCGGACTCGTGAGATGGGAGACTGTATCTCATAGCATTGAAATCAAGACTGAATTTTGGTTTGCTTACTACTGTTAAAGTAGTTGTAGGAAAAGAAATTATATAGTATTGTAGAGGACTGGATATAAGATTGGTTAATTCGAACCAGTATAAAGTTACAGGAGTCATCTCTTACTTTGACTTTTGTTATTGCTTTTATACTTATTTATGATTACATCTTTGACTGCTTGGTTAGTATAGATCTATGTTGATAGTATGTGATTTGAATTAAATCTTAAAACTTTTATCCAGCCTTTTGACATGACTATATCAAGACTGATTAGACAAGTTACACTCGATGATCGACAAGGAAAGTATTCCAAAGAGGTAATCACAGAGACTAAAGATCAAGTACAGACGACGATATGAAGCAATGATCATGCGAGACTAAGATATAGACTCTCCGAAATGCTCTAACTATGGATTTATACATCCCCTAAGTAGGGGATCAATACGTATCCCTTCTCGTAGGCAGGGGATTGGATCGCATCACAGTGGTCATGAACAACATCAATCGGTAGTTCAACTCAATGGGAATTAATCGATATCTCAAAAAACATGAAGACAACTATGCAAACAATCTTGAAAAATGAAGATAGCATAGAAAGGCACCCACTATGGCGATCGCAAGCTGCCACTTGGACATTTCAACCGATCAATACCGATCTCTCTACATTAGGAATTGGGCCATGATATTTTCTAGATAACCTCGTCTACATCTAGAGATTCTATAAGCGAAATTTTAGGAAGATATTCGATCATCTACCCCTATAAATACAGAGTTCATTGTTCATTTTAGGGATCTTTATGTTGTTACCTTGCTTGCAGTCCATTGTATTTGCGTATTCCGATCTGATCCTCTTGTATTCTGAAATTCAAGTGATCAATAAAGCAGTTTCGTCAAAGTGAACGTAGGCATTCAACGCTGAACCACTATAAATCTATTTGTCATTGTTTTTTTACTTATTTTCTGCTTGCTTCCACTATTATAATTTATATTTCTTTATTTATTTCACTACATTCATTCCATTGGGTGTTTGTGCCAAAATTTGGTGCAAACATTTTGGTGCTTTCACTGTGAAAGAATTCTTAGATTGATTGGATCTCATCACCTACTTGTGGATTCCCATATTCGCGAGGTAGATCCAGATTTCGGCAAATAATTTTTTTGTTTCTACATAGATTTGAAGGAGATCTAAAAGGATGCTATTAGCCATGGCTAGAGGAAAGTCTAGTACTTCTCGTGCTGTTGAAGGCAATGAAGATATCAGAGTTCAACGGGTTGATCAGAATGCACAACCGGCTGCTGCCAATTCCTAGAATCCAACTAAGTACGTCACCAAAGCAGACTTTGAAGTCCTATGAAGGAACCGATGGATAGCCATTAGCAGCTCAACCATCAAATCTAGGCTAACATTGACCTGATGAACCAGTGGAAAGATTGATGTGGAAAGACAAGGAAAGAGCCTACTCTATATTCAGGATTGGAGAACTCCTCCTCATCTGATGACTATCACAGCAACAAATGTCGCAAAACTAAAGCATATGCAGCTGGAACATTAGGATAGAATTAGACGATCGGCTATAGCTAATCGACACCAAACCCCCTAGGGGATCAACACCGAACCCTCGAATCATGGAGGCAGTCAACATGCATGTGGAGGAGCTCGCTCTAGAGGTGCCACGATTGATCGAGGTGCTGGAGCTCAAGCGAATGTGGTTGAACCACAGCTGAGAGACGACGATAGAATTACTGCTCAGGAAATTGATTAAGAGCAAGAGGAACCAAGTTAATATGGCGCTGCTTGAATGTGTGGAACAGATCGCTTGCATGAGGTGGAACACGACTATCGCTTGGCACCAACTCTCCAAACACCAAACTCAATAACTATGGTGAGACAACTAGTGAAAAAAAGTCAAGGCTTGACCAACGATGATTGGGGACTCTTCAAAAGTCATACTACATTCACCAACAACATTCTATATGCATTATGTCCTCAGAGGTTCCATATGCCTAGGATGCCTGGTTATGCGGGAAAAACCAAATCCAAGTATATCTCTTTAAGTATAAATGGCATATAGATTCCGCCCGAGCCATCGATGCAGTAAGATGCAGGTATTTCTCTGTTTTTCTAGAAGATGTTACTACCGTGAGGTTCACCAAGACACCACTATGGTCAATCTCTTCATTTGATGAGTTATCAAAGAAGTTCCTAGAGCAGTTCTACATGTACACGACTTGCCCCAAGGATGTAATGTCACTCTCCAACTTAGTCCAAGCACCGGGGGAGTCGCTGAAAGATTTTCTGGGAAGGTTTAATACAATTGTTTCAGAAGTCAGTAATCCGAATGATGATGCAACAATCATGGCACTGACTAAGGGAGTCGACATTGATTCTGAGTTTAGCGATTGGTTAGCAGGAAAGTCTCTTTCTACATTAGATCATTTCTTTGCAAAAATGGCTCAGTTTCTGAAGAAAGAGGAGGCAATGCGAACCAGGAAAAGAGATGTTGCAGGACCAAGCACCGAGGGAGTACAAAGTAATGTGGTAGTGAATCAGTCAGGTGATAGTTTTGGGAAAGTTCAAATCAATGTTCAAAACAAACCGAATAAGGAGAAGAAAGGCAGTGATAGATATGGCGACCGAAGATGGGATTACGAGGAAGGGAAGCTGAGGATCGCATCATTTGATACATACACATCATTGAATACATCGCTAAAGAATATTTATCTATTGACTTGTAATGTTATGAAGTACATGAAACCACCTCTAAAGAAACCAACAGAGAAGCGGAGACAATCCGAAAAGTACCATAGATTTCATAAAAGTTATGGACTTACCATGGATGAGTATCGTCACTCCATGATGTTACTGAGAAGTTAATTCAAGAAAGCAAGTTACAACAATTTGTTAAAGCCCCGCAAGATGTCGGATAGGGGACATTCGACCTTAATCAAGGATAAGCTCTTCCCAGTGCTGAGAAACCTCAACGGATAGGAAGCAGATTATTTATTAATACCATTGTTGGAGGACCACATCTGGCCGACAAATGCAGGAATGAAATGGAGAATTACGTAAATTCTAATAGACATGTTGACATTGAATGTTGCCCGAACATCGAGGATAGTGCTCCAGCAAAGCAGCAGCGAACTATGACAGATGATATCGTATTTCGGACTAGAGATATAGACAAGGTGGAGGCCTCTACAATCAATCCAACGGTGATCTCGACCATGATCGGCCCTACATTGGTGAGAAAGATTCTAATTGATTATGGATGTTCTATGAATATCTTTTTCAAGAAGGCATATGATTAATTGTTACTAGAAGCCAAAGTATTGAAACTGTGCAAAGCCCATATTCATGGCTTTAGTGGTATTGCAACTGAAGCAGTAAGCTCTGTTAAGCTAGCGATGGAGTTAGGAGATGACAATCGAAGGAGAGTGTCGTGTTGTCGTTTGTTGTGATGGATATGCACTCTCAATTCAATGATTTTTTGGGTTGACCGTCCCTTGTTGAATTCAGGACAGCCATCGCCCCTTAGTGCTTGACACTCAAATTCCCGACAGAAAATACCATGGTAATTATCCATGGAGATCAGGCGACTGGACGTGCCTATTATGTGGCTAAATTAAGAGACGGTCAACGAAAGGAGATAGGAAAGGATGTGGAGAAGCCTTTATGCATAAAAAGTAATTAAAATTAACGATCAGCATCCGAGCCTTGACTTAAGTACCAAAGTCAGTTCTATAAAGATATAGATCTAAGAGATAAAGAAGAGAAGCCCAAAGAAACCAAGGCTATACCCGTTGGGCTAACGATCAATAACATGGTCAGCCATAACGACCCATCATGGGTCCTGAAGACTGGATCACAACTCAGTGCAATGACGATGAAGGAATTAGATGGTTTTCTCTAAGCGAATCTTGATGTGTTCGCTTGGACCATTCTGATGTGTGTGGTATCTCGCCAACTATCATAAGCCATGCATTGGATATTGATCTGAGGCATGTCTAGGTGAAAAGAAAACGACGTGGCATTGATCTGGAGAGATCTGCTGCACTTAAAGAGGAGGTGGATAAACTAAAAAAACGATGGATTATCCGTAACGGCTTTTGCCCGAAATGGGTATCCAATCCAGTTCTTGCGAGAAATGCTAATGGAAAGTGGCGGACATGCATCGACTATTCGGACCTGAATAAGGTGTGCACAAAGGACAGCTTTCCACTTGCATGGATCAACTGGTAGGTAGACTCAACCGTTCGACGTGAACTGCTTTCTTATATGGACGCATACTCCAGATATAACTAGATCCCAATGCACATACCTGACCAGGAACATAAAAAATTTATTACCGACCTGGGATTGTACTACTACAGTGTGATGCCATTCAAGCTAAACAACGTTGGTGCAACTTACTAGAGACTGGTCAATCGTATGTTCAAAAACCAGATCGTATGATCAATGGAAGTATATGTGGATGATATGCTCATAAATTCACAGTGATCAAATGACCACTTCAATGACTTGGTGGAGATGTTCAGTGTTCTCCATAAATATGGAATGAACCTAACCCCATGAAATGCTCTTTCAACATTGCGTTAGGGAAATTCTTGGGATTCATCATCAACTCTTGTGGAATTGAAGCCAATCCCAAGAAAATTCAAGCGATCAGAGATATTCAAGTACCAAAGAAAATTAAGCAGTTGTAGAGCCTAAGTGGATAGGTCACCTCCTTGAGTCAATTCATCTCCAGGACTACCGATAAGTGCATCCCTTTCTTCAACTTGATCAGGAGAGGGAAGATGAACTTTGAATGGATACAGGATTGTGTTAATGCATTACAAGCTCTTGTACATCCTTTAGAGAAAACCCCTATCTTTTCCAAGCCACCGTATCATGGAGACTTGTATATTTACTCGCAGTGCCAATACATGCCATAAGTGTCATACTACTACGTGAAGAAGATCGGATCCAAAGGCCGGTGTATTATGTTAGCAAGTGATTGATAGGTTCTGAAAGGATCTATCCAAGACTGGAGAAGCTTGTGCAATTCCATTTGATTGCATCAAGAAAGCTCTACCCTTATTTCCATGCTCATCCTATTAATTTCTTGACCGACCAATCGTTATGATAGGTCCTACAAGGACCTGAGATGTCTAGAAGTTTACTTAAATGTAACATCGAATTGAGCCAGTTCAATATCACTTATCTCCCTTGGAGGGCCATCCAGGGATAAGCACTGGCAGATTTCATAGCTGAATTCACTGCACTGGACCACTCTCCAAAGAGCAATGAAGAACCAACCATCCGATGGAAGATGTATACGGATGGAGCATGATTGGTGTTTTGGTACCGGGGTCATACTGGTAACTCCTGAGGAATGATTGATCTGCTACGCACTGAAACTTCACTTCACTACGATGAATAATGAAGTTGAATATGAAGCCTTGATCGTTGGGCTTAAACTTGCTTAAGAGCTGAGAGTAAAGGGCATTGCAAATTTTCCGTTATTCCCAGTAAGTAGTAAAATAAGTCAAGGGAGAATATCAGGCCAAAGGAGCATGACTTGCTCCTTACTTCAGCAAGGTCCAAGAGCTGCTAACCGATTTTGAGCATTACACTATTACACACATACCCAAAGAACAGAATGAGAAAGATGACTCACTGGCTAAGCTAGCTAGTTCCAAAGATGCAGAGCAATGGGCTTGGTCTTAGTTGAAGTACTTAATGCTCCAAGCATTGACCAGATGGAGATTGATTGGATCTTAGAGACGAAGCCCGAGAAGGGTCGTGATGACTCCGATTAAAGACTATTTGCAAAGAGAAATCCTTCACAAATGGAGGAATGGAAAAAGACAGATCCTTCATAAAGCTTCACGATACATCCTTCAAAAAGAAGTCATGTACAGGAAGGGTTTCTCCATCCCTATGCTTTGGTGTATCGCCAACGATGAAATCAAGAGAGTATTAAGGGAAGTCCATGAAGGAGAATGTGGCGATCACACCGGAGGGAAAAACCTAGCGAAGAAGAGACTCCGCTATGGTTATTTCTGACCAACTGTCAATCGAGACGCAGTTGATTATGCTAGATAATGCGATAAATGCCAGATGTTTGCAAAGATTTCGAGAGCCCCGTCGACAGAAATCACTCATATGGTCAATCCATAGCCGTTTGCTACTTGTGGTATTGATATCATCACCTTCTCGTCGATTTCTAAAGGTGGTGTGAAGTACGCCATCGTAGTAGTCGATTACTTCACTAAATGGGTTAAAGCTAAATCTTTAGTTATGATTACAACAAAGAAAGTAATCAACTTTGTGGTTCTAAAAATCATTTGTCGTTTTGGTCTTCCCAAGCAATCATAACAGACAACAAGACCCAATGCGACTGTGTAGAATTCAAAGACTTCTATCGCCGACATCATATTGAGAAAAGATTTGCGACAGTTTCTCACCCTCAAGCTAATGGACAGGTTGAAGTTGTTAATAAAATATTAAATTTTGTTCTAAAAAAGCTTTTGGAAAAGGCTAGAGGTAAGTGGGTTGATGAACCCTCATTAGCATTATGGTTCTACAGAACTACTTACAAGTCCATAACTGGCCACACTATATTCGCCCTTGATTACGGCCTTGAAATCTTAATTCCCCTAGAACTTGAAGTCCCTTCTCATAAAGTGACTTACTATGACCCCAGAATTAAAAGAGATCTCCTTTTGGAATCTCTAGACATGGTTGATGAGAAGCGTGAAGAATCTGACTTGAGGGCAATTGTACACCGACACCAAGTCACCCGATACAAAAATGTTAAAATCCGAACCTAGGACCATTGAAATTGGCGATATTGTCCTGAAACGGATCTTTCTTAGCCCGACAAACATGGATCCAAGATGGGAAGGACCGTATGTCATCAACAAGAAGCATGGAGATGGAACTTTCAAGCTAGTGACTACCGATGGCATCATACTCCCTAGAGCATGGAATAATGAGCATTTACGACATTATGTCACTTAGTTTTGTTTCATTCAGTTATGTTTTGTTATCTTGCCTTTTGGCAAGGCCGTGATATCAAGGAATTGACTGAAAACTAAAGACCGCTCACCCAAATATCTATTACATGCAGGTTCACCATGGATGTCGATAAATTTTATCCAAGCCCGAATCAAGCTACAATTGATATGACGTGACAAGAAAGACTATGAAAGCCAACATTCCAAGTTTCAAGTCAATCGAAGTGTGTATGCTCGAGATATGATCGATGCAACTCAAGTAAACAAGCCATTCATATCCATCAAAAAGCCGTGCTTGGGCGGTCTGTTCGAATCCATCAATAATCAACTTATTCATGTCTATAAAGAAACCAGGGAAAGTCTAATTTCGTATCAATCTATTCGACTCCCTCAGCAAATAACTCCACTTCGTATCGATCAACAGCTGTCTTGTTCGTATCCATCGACTGATGGTCTTCTTCGTATCCATCAGGAGGTAAGTTCACTTCCAAGTAATCGGCTATTGTCTACCTCGTACCCATCGACTGCCATACGAGTACCTACTTCGTATCGATAAAACATTATGTATACTATGCATCGATCAACCACATATCGGTACGAACTAGACACTTTCCATCAATACGAACAAAACTAAATAATCGATTGATACGAATAAGAGTAAGATGATCGATACGAGCAGAGCAAAGTCCATCGATTCAAACAAGGCCAAAATCGATCGATACGAATAAGACATCGATATTAGATACGAATAAGGAAGCAGTCAACACAACACGAAAAGTGGATCGATCCGAGAAGTTAGCACCCGTCAACTTGTAGGCACGTGCTCGAAAGCGATTCGAACTGATCGATACGAATATATCGATTCGAACAAGACAACCGACATAAAAAGCAAGCTTGCATCAATAATAACTCGCAATCTACAAGTCCAAATGTCGCCAAATTTTCATGGAGCTTTCGTACAACCTTAAGAATGCTCATGCTAAATTTCGACTCGATTGGGTCAAATCTTGATCGATACGAAATTCATTCATATCGAGCATGGATCGAGCGCAAATCACATGGGATCGATCACGTGGGCCCACACACGTGCCAGAAGAGGTCTTCCGAGATCTGAGTAAGATATTTGTAGCATACGTCTATAAATAGCACCCCAGGGCCAATAGAAAAGAGACCATTTTCGCTCTCCTACGTCCAGACTCTGCCGAATTCATTTTTGCACTCTAATATCACTGTGTACTTAAAAATTACTGTCGTAGTTCACTGTAATCTGTTGTAATCCACAAGAAACCATCAATAAAGTCATCAGTTTCATAGTGGACGTAGGCCATACGCAGAACCACTCTAAATCCTTGTGTTTCTACGTGTTTTTCTGACCTGTTCTTGAAGTGTTTATTAGATAATCCTCATTTTACATTTATTTTCTTCATTTTATCTCTTCAAATACTTCCTAAGAGTGTTGTGCCCAATTCTGGTACAAAACTTTGGTGCTTCCACTCAGAAAACACAGTTTTTCTCTTGCTCATTGGATCTACTATCGTTACCAGATTGCACAAATCTAAGTGGAAGATCCAGATCTTAAGTTCAGAGTTCTTCCATCCTATTTAGATTTGCATTGGATCTTGGAAAGGACTTCACCATCCACCATGGTTAGCACAAGGACCGCTTCTACGGCTGTAGATCTAGAAGGACAGGATTGACAAAATCCTGCATAACTCCCTCCAACTAATCAGAATGATGTAGGACCATCAGATCCGTCAAGCCTTGTCACTAGGGAAGAGTTCTAGATGCTCATGCAAGAGTTGACACAGAGTCAACATCAACTTTCTGAAAAACTGCGCGCCAATGCAGAATTGACCAACCAGTTGAATCACCAAAGGCTTAGGAGATCCAAGAGGTATCATGCTTCTTATTCCTCAATCGAGAGTTCAGCCTCTTCAGATTATTATCATAGATCTAAGCACCCACGGCTGGATGGGAGTTATACACAAGCTATCAGACAACAACATACGCTGAATATTGGGCAACCGAGAGTTGGCCCATCGACTGGCTACCAGACTGGACCCTCCTCTCGGGGAGGTACTGTTCCTCAATAAGTCACAGACAACCGCACTGCCACCACTGTTATTGAACCAAGAGTTGGTGCCCGTAATCGGCCAGATCTTAACCAACGCCAACGTACTCCCAAGCCTTACATCCTTGAAGACTTAGAACCAAGGAGACGAGACCTGGACCGTCGACCGTGTCTGGCCCAGCCTCACATTGTGGAACCTAACCACAAACGTGCTCAAAATATCCAAATGCTGGATATACCGACGATGATCCGTCAGATGATCCGAGAGATTCAAGGCCTCACTAACGACGACTGGAGAATCTCCCAGAGTTATATTCCTTTTACCGATGAAATACTTTATGCTAAACAACCTCGGTGATTCAGGGTGCCGACTCTGCCAGTTTACGAGGGGAGTTCTGATCCCAACCAAACATCCTGAAATATGAATGGTTGATGAACACTGCACGGGATGATGATGCAGTTAAATGTCGAAGCTTCTCGATCTCTCAAGGGGGGCATAGCTGCTATGTGGCACCTCGATCTATTTTTCTTTGACCAATTGGCTACAAAGTTTGTTGAACAATTCCGCGTGCATGTCACAAAGCCGAAGGATGTTAACACTCTATCTAGTGCCACTCAAGCTCTTGGAGAGACTCTCCGATGTTATTTAGAAAGATTTCATGATGCGTGTGTTGAGATCAGCAATCGTAATGATAAATCCATTCTTATGTAATTAACTAAGGGGATCGACCCCGATTCTGAATTCGACAACTGGTTGGCCGAAAAACCCCCAACGTCAATGGACCATTTCTATTCCCAGGCAGCCCAATCCTTGAGAAGGGAGGATGCGAAACAATCTAGGATACAGAATGATGCAGGGCCTAGCATGGAAGGAATTCGAAGTAATGTTACAGTTAAACAGTCCAGGGAGAGCTCCGAGAAAGTGCAATTGAATATTCAGAATAAACAAACTCAATAAAAAGGCAATGGGTATTAGAATAGAAAGCGGGATCAAAACCGCGGTCCACGATGTAGAGCTCCTATGTTTGATAATTACACTCCTCTGAATATGTCGCTGAAGAATGTATATCTACAAACCTAAAGTACTATCCAGTACAAGAAGCCTACTCCGAAGCAATCGTTGGAGAGCTAGATCCAAACAGGAAAATTTTGTAGATTCCACAAAATTTATGGTCATAATACAAATGAGTGTCATTATTTGGAAGATTTCATTGAGAAGTTGATAAAAGAAAGGAAGCTAGAACAGTGTGTGCTGGCGCCGCAGTCTGGAGGTGCAGGCCCATCAAATCAAAATAATGTACCTAATCAGGCGAGACAGGAGGAACTCGCTCGTACTAGTGGGAGGCTAGTGATAAATACTGTAAGTGGTGGTCCTTATCCAGCAGACCAAAGCTGGAAGGAAATGGAGTCGTATGCCAGTTCTATTAGGCTTTCAGACTTCGAGTTTGTAGTAGTTTTGATGATGGGGCTCCAGCCAAACAACAGAAGACGATAACTGACGACATCGTGTTTCGAAATAGAGACGTTGACAAGGTCGAAGCCCCCACTATTGATCCATTTGTCATATCAGTCCAAGTAGATCCTTCTTGAATGAAGAGGATCCTGGTTGACTATGGAAATTCTGTTAATATTTTGTTCAAGCGAGCCTATGACCAAATCAAGATGGAGGCTAAAGATTTGAAGCCCTGCCAATCTCGAATTCATGGCTTCAATGGAAGCGCTACTATACCCACAGGAGTAGTGGAACTACTAGTGGAGTTGGGAGTTGGAGAATGCCGGAGAATCCAGATATTGTACTTTGTTATTTGGACATAGATTCGCCGTATAATGCTTTCTTGGGACGACCGACCCTGGTTGAATTCAAGGCAGCCATTGCTCCATGGTGTTTGACTCTAAAATCACCCACTGATAGTGGAGTTGGAGTCGTTCAAGGAGATCAGGTTGCTGGACGAGCCTATTATGTTGTTGAGTTGCATGGGGCACAGTGAAAGGAGAAAGGAAAGGGCGTAGAGGAATCTCTCTACATCCGTTTTGTTGAAAATTGAAAATTGGTGCCTGGGCCCAGGCTCGGGCACACCAACCAATTCCAAAGAGATCTTGAACCAAGGGGTAACGAAAGTAAAGACGAAAATAAAGACAGTCAAGCTTCTCTGGCCGAACTAACGATCGATGTCCTATTCGACTATAGCGATGATTCTAGAATGATAAAGATTGGGTCCTAGTTCAGCCATCAAATGCAAGAAGAATTGTTGAATTTCTATGGGCAAACCTCAATGTGTTTACCTGGACGCATTCTGACATGTGCAGGATCTCGTCGGACATCGTGAGCCACACGTTGAAGATTGACCCGCGGTATATCCCGGTTAAGCAAAAAAGGCATGGTATGGATCCAGAGAGATATGCCGCCCTTAAGGAAGAGGTCGATAAGTTAAAATTGAATGGGTGTATTTGAGATGACTTATACCCAAAGTGGGTATCCAATCCCCTACTTGTCCGAAAGCCAAACGGGAAATGGAGAAAGTGTGTTGACTACTCAGACTTGAACAAAGCTTGCCCAAAAGACAGTTTTCCACTTCCTCGAATTGATCATCTCATAGGTTCAATGGCTGGACATGAATTATTACCCTTCATGGATGCATATTCCGGCTACAACTAGATACCCATGCACTTACCCGACAAGGAACATTCGAGCTTCGTAACCGATCTGGACTCTGTTGCTATAAAGTCATGCCTTTTGGACTCAAGAATGCCGGGGCAACTTACCAACGATTGGTTAATCGGACGTTCACCAACCATATTAGGAAAAATATGGAAGTATATGTAGACGATATGCTGGTGAAGTCACTATTCTCCGCTAATCACATTAAAGATATCGAGTCAAAGTTTAATATCCTTAGAGAATATAAAATGAATCTCAATCCGTTGAAATGTCATTTTAGGGTCGCGTCGGAAAAATTTCTTGGGTTTACCGTCAACGCTTGAGGAATTGAAGCCAATCCCAAAAAGATCTGGGTGATTAGGAATCTTAAGACTTTAAGAACCGTAAAGCAAGTCCAGATCCTCAATGGGAAAGTAGCAGCACTAAGCAGGTTCATATCAAAGCCCACCATCAAATGCATTCCTTTCTTTGATTTGATTGGAAAAGGGAAATGGAATTTTGAATGGACCACAGAATGTGAAGGCGCATTCCGAGCACTAATTTAGCACCTCTCTACGCTACCTATTTTATCAAAGCCTGTCGCCCATGAGAAGTTTTACCGTTACTTAACAGTATCAGAAAATGCAATCGGTGCTGCCTTGATTCGGGAGGAAGACCGAGTGTAAAAACCGGTCTACTATATTAGTAAACGACTAACCAAAGCTGAGATAAATTATTCGAAGCTGGTGAAATTGGCTTATTGTCTCGTTATTGCGTCAAGGAAGCTCTATCCATATTTCCAGGCTCACCCTATCATTGTTTACACCGATCAGCCGTTACGACAGGTCCTTATGCGGCCTGAGACGTCTAGTAGGTTACTCAAATGGAATATGGAGCTAAGTCAGTTTGATATTACCTATACCCCAAGGCGAGCCATTCAAGGACAAGTTCTAGCAGATTTCATAACTGAATTTACTATCCCAAATGACTTGCGTGAAACCGATGAATCCCCCGAGTCTATCTGGAAACTCCATACTGATGGTGCATCAAACAATCGATGCTTGTGTGCTGGAGTTGTACTTGAAACCCTGAAGATCGATCCATATGTTATGCTCTAAAGTTTGATTTTCATGCGACCATAGTGAAGCTGAATATGAAGTCTTGCTTGCCGGATTGAAACTCGCCCGAGATTTGAGAATTATTACCGTGGAAATTTATTTTGATTCACAATTGGTAGTGTGTCAAGTTCGGCGGGAATACCAGGCCAAAGATCGAAGACTGGCTGGCTACCCATCTCGGGTCCAGGAGATACTGAATCAGTTTGATTATTATGCTATCTACCGCATCCATTGAGAGCGCAATCAAATAGTTGATTCGTTAGCAAAGTTAGCCAGTTCGGGTGAGGCACAACAAATGGGACTTGTTCCCATGGAGACTTTATCCTGCTTGAGCATCGATCGAATGGAGATAGATTGGGTGTTGGAAGTTGTTCTCGATAAGGAGTCATGGGTGTCCCCATTGCGAAATTATCTCGAGCATGGAACATCAACAGAGCGTAGAAGTGAAAAGAGACAGATTCTTCGAAAAGCTATGCGGTTCACTATTCAGAATGGAGTCATGTATAGAAGAGGATATTCCATTTCTTTACTCCGGTGTATCGCTCATGATGAAATTAAGCATGTATTACATGATGTACATGAAGGAGAATGTGGCGATCACATCAGGGGGCAAGCTCTCACTAAGAAAGTACTCCGATACGGTTATTATTGGCTAACTTTAAATTGCAATGCAGCAGATTACGCCAGGAAATGTGATAAATGTCAAAAGCATGCTCAAATTCCTAGAGCTCCGCCTACTGAGATAACTCAAATGGTCGATCCATGGACATTTGCAGTATGAGGGATCGATATTATTGGCTCTCTGCCTCTAGCCAAGGGTGGAGTGAAGTACGCCATCGTCGCGGTTGATTATTTTACTAAGTGGACCGAAGCTGAACCCCTTGCTAAAATCATGAAAAAGAAGGTGATCAACTTTGTAGTTCGCAACATTATCTGTCGATTTAGCCTCCCACATACCATCAATACTGATAACAGGACCCAATTCGACAGTGCTGAATTCAAGGATTTCTGCCAGTGATTCCACATTCAAAAGAAATTCTCTACAGTTGTACACTCTCAAGTGAATGGCCAGGTTGAAGCTGTTAATAAGGTTATCAAGTATATTCTAAAGAAATGACTGGAAAAGGCCAAGGGCAAGTGGGTTGATGAACTTCCTATGGCTTTATGGGCTTACCAAACAACCCATAAGTCCACGACTGGACACAGTCCATTCTCTTTTTCCTACGGTTCAAAAGCTATTATTCCAGTCAAGATGGAAGTACCTTCTCATCGTGTGATTTATTATCATCCAAAGACAAATGCGATACTACTTACTGAATCCTTGGATTTGTTAGATAAGAAGCGCGAAGAGGCTGATTTGAGGACAACCGCATATCAAAGTCGAGTCGTTCGATTATACAATGCCACGGTCAGACCCCAAACCTTTGAACTCGGCAATCTCTTCTTCAAAAGAATCTACCCATTTCCTTCGCGCATGAAACCAACATGGGAAGGGCCATATGTGATTGAACGAAATCTCATAGATGGTACATTTAAGTTATCGACCATTGAAGGTCTTACTTTGCCAAGAGCCTGGAACAGCGAGAGTCTCCGTCACTACTATACATGATAAGCTTTATTTATTTAGTCTATTTTTCATCTACAATTTGTTTATGCATTTAGAAATTTGAAATTGTAATAAGGAAACTAACTTTGCCATATTTTCTCATTTCAGCAATAAAATGTCATCTATTCGGGCCAGAGCTATGATTTATTGAATGTGTCATACCACCATCACGATGCATGAAGAGCTAAGTTCCATCATATGGTGTGATTTATTGAAATAGAGAGCGACCGTGATACGATCGGTCACTCACTAAGTGAAACCCGAGCTCTAGGGCAAGTCACTACACAAAATCCAAAAATGAATTGATACACGACAATCCTTTAACCAACTCCAGTCTCCCAAAGTGCGAGATGGAGTATATACTCATGAATACGGTTTCGAAGACGGTGGATCCGTCCACCTAACAACTTCGACCGTATCTTAACCAAGTTCGAGGAGGATGGACCTGTCCATCTAACAACCTCACTTGTTAACTCAGGGTGGATGTGCATCGACCATCCACGATCTTGGTAAATCCATCATTCCCGGGGTGCAAATGAAATTCAAACGCTTAAATAGACGTGACTGACCGTCTGTCGGCCAACTTCGAATTTCCAAAGTGCGAATCAGAGTATAAACATCAACTCTAAATTCCCTGAGTGTGACTTAGAGTATAAACATCAACAAACATCAAATTCCAGGAGTGCGAACTAGAGTACAAACGTCGACTATCTTTGGATTCCTAGAGTGCGAACCAGAGTATCGACCGCAATTAACTCTAAGTCCCCAGAGTGCGGCCGGAGTATAAACATAACCCGAGTGTGATTGACCACCCATAAAATAACTTAAGTCCCTAGAGCGTGGACATATCCTTAGAACATAAGCATGCATGGATGACCGCCGACGTACAGATGCAAATCCCCAAAGTATGGATGTGATCATCAGTAAGTGAGCGACACTCAATTCTCATTTGTTTCAGCATCGATTTAGCGATTCTAAACTCGATGTGCTGAAAGCAAAATGCAATCGCTAGCCGATCTTCACAGTTTGTCCCTGAAATTGGGGGAAAAACTTAAGTGTTAACCATTGACTGAAGCAGTGCAACATCAAAGTTCAACTTAATCCCCAGTCATGACTCATGTCCGTGATTTCAGGACTTGAAAAATAAACACAAACTCGACTCGAAAGTCGAATCTTCACAAGTGCACCGAACTGGAATTCAAATACTGGAACACTTAAGTAAATAAACGATAACTGAGTTGAGGCTAAAATAGAAATTTTATTTCAACTATTTGTGGAAAGAATTTATGTACAAGTTATTTCCAAAATCCTACTAGCAAGGGCCTAACCCGCGTCTATACTTGGCCTATAAAAGAAAAGAAAAAAAGCAAATTCCTATCTTCTAAAAAATGAGCCGAAATGGCCTATATACACTTTCTTCTTCCTTACTTTCTTCTTCGGTATGGACCCACTAGAACTTCCAATGATCTTCCTCTTTGAGCCTTTGCCTTTCGACGGATGATCTCTAATGGGTAGCGTTATATCGATCTCCTCCTCCGAACTCAAATAAATAGGAATACTTCCAACAGGCGGAGTCAGATGGGTCGGATCCACTACAGGAGGCGGAATAGGCACGCTCGTATCGACAACAGTGCCACCAGGAGGTGTCATCCTCAACGGAGCTGGGTCAGGTCCTACCATTCCACCTCCAAAGCTGTTGGTCTGGGCTGTTGCTTCCATTTCGGCATTGATCTCAGCTATAATCTCTTCCTCATGAAGTGTTTGCATATCTCTAGGAATGTCTGCACCTAGACCAAAGGAACTAGTCGTCGTTCCGTTGATGAAAAATGGCAGATCTGCAAAAGGGTCACTATGATGACCGAGAAGTTCCTCCATCATCTGTTCATCAAAGAAAAACGTGCATCCCTGCGTTCCGCCAATAGACATGGTAGTTGTTTAGCGACCACTTCAGTTACGATAGCTTCAGCTCATGATGCGATTCTTGAGTGGTAGCCGAAGGCGTAGCTAATGTAGCTCCAATCATTGTAAAGAAATAAAGGAAGTTGTTATTAAGTATTTCATGTGAAGCTGTTAATCATGAACAAGTATACGAAACGTTCAAAATACCTTCCCCAATTTGATTTGTTGGCGGTTGAATGACCTTAGAAAGTTGCTCGCTGGCTTGAGATGTCTGCGGCTGATCTGGGTTGTAAGCAGGAATCGATTGAGATTCAATCGTAGAGGTCAGTTCAAGCTTAGTCGGCACAAGAGTTTCGGGACTTGTATCACGATGCTCGACACCAGAACCTTCTCTAACTTCTGAATGTTGAGCGCAAGCTTCTCCTTCTCATGAAATTATAACATCATGGAGAATTTTCCTTTCGTATTCATTCAGCAATCGACTCTCAAGCTCGAATTCGTCGACCGATTCGCCCTGATGGGCAGCTTTCTCATCCTCAACTAGGCGTTGTATAAGTGTGTAGGATAGTTATCGAGCCAGGCTAGGTTCCTATTCTTCAAGACCTTGGCATTATAGGTGATGAGGAGATCTTCAATGTCAGCGTCTAGTCTGGACTCCACCATTCGGACCTTCTCCTCGACCTCAGTCTACACTACAAGGACCTTAGCCGTTGCTGCATCCCGTTCGCCCGGAAGCACTACAGCCTCTTCACATGCTTCCTAGGCTGCATATTTGCATCATCCGTTTCGTTGATGATTTTGAAAGTTTTGGGTTCAAGCTCGTTAAGTTCTTTAAGGGCTGCATCCCGCTCGGCTGTGACAGTAGTGTTTCGATTGGCCATCTCCTCCACTAGGGCAAAGTGTGTTTGCCTAATCCTCTCCATGGCCAAGTTCGCCTCGTCATCCTTTTGAGTGGCCTCTATTTTTGACTTTTAGGAGGATTCGGCTTCATCGTTAAGCATTTGAATGATTCGGTCCTTTTGAGCGAGGTTGGCTTCTAATTTCTCTATGGTAGTTGACCGCTCAAAGGCCAGCTTCGATTCTCTATGGCTTTCGCCCACTCCTTATACAGAGTGTAGATGTCATGAATATAATCATGCATCGTGTTCTCTGCTTCCGCTGGAATTCTCTTTAAATGCTAGGGGAAGATGTAGCCATAAAAGAAAATATTCGAAAAATCCTTCTTCACTTATGCGATTCTAATAGCCCTTTCCCCGGTGGGATCAGTAATAGCCCGTTCAGCAACGACGGGGGTTTCAACCTAATGTCTACGACGGTGTGATTCAGGACTAGAGGCTTGGGAAGATGATTTTTGGCGAGAAGGCTCTACCGTTTGTTTTCCATAGCTCGAAGGGTGTGTAGGGATTCTAACAGGTGGAGAACGGGATCGGGATCGGTGCCTATAGTCCCTATCCTTATCTCTATCATATCTTTCCTAGCTAGAGTATCCACGATCATAATCCCTCTCTGCCTCTCTCCTACGTGAGTCATACTGCGAAGAGGATCAGCAAGCTGAGTGAAGACTCCCCAACATCGACCCACGTCCAGACATTGTATCTGCAAAGTAAGAGAAACAAAGTTAATTATCTCCTGAAGTAAACAGCTTGCGATCAGAAATCGTGTAGTGCCATGAAGTGTGTATGTATGTGCAACCCCTCGACCAACCGAAAATGTCAGGCACACTAGTGGGAAGAGGCTCGCTTTGGTCTAAATCACTCTAAAGCTCCTCCAATCCGACGTCATGTTGAAGTGACATATAATCCAGAATTGGGATATCGACAAGCCCTTCGAAAAGGTTCTCTACTTGTGAGGGAGGAGCCTTTGGAATTATAATATCAGAAACAGGGAGAGACACGATCATGGATTTCATCTCCTAGACTTAAAACACTTATGGGCTGCAGCCTTGCCTTTTCTCCTACCCTGAAGATTTTGAAAGCTGCCAAAGGCCCGGCTATGGGTTCATCGTTCGTGGGCGTACTTTATTCGCCATCCTCCTCAGAACTTACGGCCTCGAGCACTTTGCGCTTCACCCGTCTCGTCGGGACTTCCCTCAATGTTCCTTGGAACCTTATACTCTGATTTTGATCGATTAGCCAGACAGTCTTCAAGTTTCGTTCTGTTAACACTGACTCTATTTCCCTCATCTCATTCGGCACTTCTTGAAGGACACGAAATATCTCTTTAAAGTTTGTGCCCTCGAGTAGTGGAATGAAAACTGTAAAGGGAAGAAGATATTAGTTTTGATATCAGCTATGATTATCTTGTTAACTACTTGAAAAGAATGTAGCACTTGCGTCTGACTAACCATCGGTTGGTGAATCCTGGAGGGCATCGGACATAGAACCACTCTGTTTTAAAATAACTCGGCCTAGTCCAGGAACCGATCACAACTTGACAATTCCTGACTGACTCTAGGAATGTGAACGAGGGACTATCTCTCCAACTCTTGACATTAAATAAGTATCTGATCTCGATCGGGGTCGGTGGTCGAAAAAGATGCTCCATAAATACGATAAATAGGTTGTTTAGCAAAGCATATCCGTTCGGATGCAGCCATGATGGGGCAATTCCAAAGAAAGACAGCACTTCTCTAATGTATTGGTTAAACGGAGGAAGTGTTCCTGCTGTACATGCATGGTGATTGAGGCGATAAACCCCTCGGGTGGAGCATGTAGTCTATTATTTGGTCCCGGCAATCATACATCGTCCATTGACAAACCATGCCTTAGGCATGTCCATCCCAACATGTCTTTGGAGACATTGAGGCGATAAACCCCTCGGATGGAGCATGCAGTCTATTATTTGGTCCCGACAATAATACATCGTCCATTGACAAACCATGCCTTAGGCATGTCCATCCCAACATGTCTTTGGAGACGTTGGATGGTATAGAATCTTATGGATTATCGATAAACCTAACATCTGGTAGCTCGTCCGAGGCGGGATCTATGACTTTGGCCACGATGGCTGGTAACTCTATTACTAAGGGAGATGCACCCTGAAGCTCCTGTTGCTGCGAACTTGTAGACTTCATGACTAACTAACTTATGAAAAACCATCATTAGACGATAATAAGCCCATGTGTTCACCAGCGTGAAGTGCGTATATGTGTTGTGCAGTGCAGTGCTACATATTACTTGAAAGATTCTATAGAGTTTGAGAAAATATTCAAATGACGAGACTTCAAAATTTAATCGGAGTGACCATCATCGCTGACCGTCGCAATCATTACATCCAAACTTTAGAGAATGATTCGAGTTAAAGTTTGTTAAATTTTTTGTTAAGTTGCAGTTCCATCGACGAGCTTTGAAAGGCAGACAAGTAGGCAGAGAAACGATCAAGTCCAATTATGCCAGATTGATGCTCGCCGGAGTTAACTGTTCATTTTTTTTCAAAATATTCGTATCCATCACAATCAAGACATGGATCGTTCAGTAGAGGTTCAATTCGTATCAAACATGAAAATAGCCGTTTGTATGGATCATAGTGCATCCCTTCGTATCGATCACCCAAAGGATAATTCGAATCGATGCAGTATCCTGCTTTTCGTATTGATCAATAAAGAGTAATTCATATCGACATTAAATCACCTAAAGAGCATCTTCATATCGGTCGGTGGATTACAAATTCGTATAGATTGAATAACCGATCTCCAGTTCCAAAATTTGTATCGATCAAGGCATATCGATACAAATGCCATCGAGTATCCACCGATGCGAATGCCACCTTTAGTTGGTTGATGCAAAGAGTCTGTCACCAACCGATGCGAAACATTTCCATTGTTCGGTGCGAATCTTCATCATGCCCAAATCGATACGAATCCTCCCTTCATCATAGATCGATATGAATGTTTCTCTTCGTGTCTTTCCTTAGTCCTTCTTCCCTAGGTAGTTGACACACCATTGCTCCTTCTCGACTTTACTCCGACCAAATTCCTACATTAACAATGACGGAATCGGTGACTACTTTGGATGAACCGGCCTTAAAATTTGATTCTCGTCATTTTCAACATGAATTCATTGACTATTTACCTATGTTAAGTTGTAGTTTCACAAGATTATGGGATTAATTTGATTTGGGGACGAAGGTAGTCTTTTCTTTCTCGAGTTCCTTATCGATGCAAAGGCAAAAGTAAAAGCAGAAGGCAAGTGAGAAGTTTCTTAAGTACAGAATGTATTTGTGTGGACTCGAGCTCAAAGAGAAATGATTCACCTCCCAGTGTTAACGACCGGTGAGAATGGTTTTCTGCATTAGCGATACGAAGAGCCTACTTCGTATCTATTCATCACTGAACTATAGCTGCAAGCTATTCATACCGCATCAAACCATCTATACGAAAGACACAGCAAAGGCCTGTTGGAACTACCAAAATATATTGATACGAAATGACAATTTCGCATCCATCGAAGTCATATCCATCGATGCGAAATGTTTATTTCATATCAATCAACACGAACTACATCAATACGAGAACAATCTTTCGACCTTTTACATCGATTCAGGAGAGGATCATTTGAAGGGACATTGCAAAACAACCATCAATCATTGTTACAACTCGAATTTCACATTGACTCGGGAGAAGATCAAAACGGAATTCGATATATGTATATAAAAAAGCTGACAACGACTCGTGAACGTACGAACGTTAATGAGAGTCAAGCTAACGTACATCCATGTATGACGAGCTAACGTCCACATTTCAAAATTCACAGGAATTGGATACTCATCTGATGGCAATTGCAACAACAAATAACAGATCGCTATCATACAATACTCAGTTACAACAGTACACAATACAACAATTGGCAGTCAATAGTTCATATTACTGAAAAGTCAATCAAAGATTATAGCTTTCGATGGAAAGACAATAATCGATCAATAAGTCAGACAGAACTATTCAGAATGAAGGATACAACCATTCAAAGCACGTCTTGTCCTTACAAGATGTATTTGGGCAGCAAATGTTATCCCTTCTTTTGGCAAGGCCGTGATACAAAGGAATTGACTGAAAGCCAAAGACTGCTCATCCCGAATATCGATTATACGCAGGTTCACTATGGACGTCGACAAATTATTTTCGAATCCAGATCAAGCTATAATTGATATGACGTGAAAAGCAAGGCTATGAAATCCAACATCCCAAATTTCAAGTCAATTGAAGTTCGTATGCTCGAGATATGATCAATGCAACTCAAGTAAACAAGCCATCAGTATCCATCAAAACGCCATGCTCGGGTCGGTTTGCTTGAATCCATCAATAATCACCATATTCGTGTCCATAAAGTAACCAGGGAAAATCTGATTTCATATCAATCTATTTGACTCCCTCAGCAAACAACTCATCTTCGTATTGATCAGCAGCTATATTGTTCATATCCATCGGCTGATGGTCTTCTTCGTTTCCATCAGGAGGTAAGTTCACTTCCATGTAATCGGCTATTGTCTACTTCGTACCCATCGACTGCCATATGGGTACCTATTTCATATCGATAAAACATCGTGTATACTTCACATCGATCAACTATAGATCGGTACGAATTAGACACTTTTCATCGATACGAACAGAACCAAACAATCGACCGATATGAATAAGAGTGAGATGATCGATACGAACAGAGCAAAGACCATCGATTTGAACAAGGCCAAAATCGATCGATACGAACAAGGCATAGATATTGGATACGAATAAGGAAGCAGTCAACATGGCACGAAAAGTGGATCGATTTGAGAAGTTAGTACGACGTCAACTTTTAGGCATGTGCTTGAAAGCAATTCGAACTGATCGATATGAATATATCGATTCGAATAAGACAGCCGACGTAAAATGCAAGCTTGCATAGATCATAACTCACAATCTACAAGTCCAAATATCACCAAATTTTCACAGGAGCATACGGCCTAAAGAATGCTCATGCTAAATTTCGACTCGGTTGGGTCAAATCTTGATCGATATGAAATTCATTCGTATCGATCATGGATCAAGTGCAAATCATATGGGATCGATCGCATAGGCCCACATACGTGCCAGAAGAGGTCTTTCGAGATCTGAGCGAGATATTTGCAGCCTACGCCTATAGATAGCACTCCATGGCCAACAGAAAAGAGACCTTTTTAGCTCTCCTACGTCCAGACTCTGCCGAATTCATTTTTGCACTTCAATATCACTGTGTACTCAAAAATTACTGTTGTAGTTTGCTGTAATCTATTTTAATCCACAGGAAAACATCAATAAAGTCATAAATTTCATACTGGACGTAGGCTATACGTCGAACCACTCTAAATCCTTATTTCTGTGTGTTTTTTTGACCTGTTCTTGAAGTGTTTATTAGATAATCCTCATTTTACATTTATTTTCTTTATTTTATCTCTTCAAATACTTCCGAAGATTGTTATGCCGAATTTCGGTACAAACATGTTCCATTAGAATTTGCTTTTGCATTTGAATTCAAAGTCATGTAATAAGATAGACTTTGTTGCTTCTTTTTCATTTTGCAATAAAATCTGAAGTTTGTTCCATATCTATGAATTGTTTGTGCATAGTAATAAACTAGTTGCGATATGTGACCAAATTACATCTACATATTCCTAAGATAAACCAATAAGTACTCGTACTTTGGTGCTAACCAATTACATGGGTCCATAAATGAATTAAACAAAATGAACGTGACTTGACCATTCATCCATTAACTCTTACCTGTAATCCAGTGGGCTGCGTATAAAATAGAGAATGGGTGTGACTCAACCATCCGTTAATTAACTTCGACTCCCGATTTGATGTAAAGAATGTAAAGTAAAGTAGTCGTGATACAACCGAAATTTTTCCTTAGACTTAAGGGCAAGCGAATTGATTAAAGGAAATGTGATTTGACTGTTTCTTGGAATAACTTCAGTCCCCTGAGTGTGAGCTAGATTAAAACATCAAAAAGGTGTGATTGACAGTCTATCGACTAACTCTAATCCTCAAAGTGCAGATAAGAGCATAAATAAAATGAATGAGTGCGAGTCGATAATTCATTCTATAACTCTGGCCTGAACCCAATAGAAGGAGTATAAACTCATTATGGATGGGACCCCGACCATCCTTGAACTAACTTCACCAACCCAAGACTGAGGCAGGAGTATAATCATTTAACCACCGAACATGATAGCGTAACACTGTGGCTTCCACCTAATGTCTGATATGGCTTAAGTCCATGACCGAAAGGAGGCCTTGAGACTGATTTGTTGGATCGATGTCCAAAGCAATGGCGACTGAAAGACATTGCAACTTGAACGATGGGCGATGAATTACAAGTATATTGAATGGAAAATGTAATAGCTCGAACACTTAAATAAGTTTGTACAAAAGCTGAACAAAAACGAAAGTTTTTATTCACATGCTAAAACTTGAAAATTAAATACAAATTCATTCGAGAAAACTAAAAGCCAAAAACAGGGGTTGTACTCGCACAATTATAGCCAGCAAAAAGAAACTAGCTACGCACTACCCAAGTCGATTCGATGGCTACTTCTCATATTTTTTGGGCTTCTTAAGGATGTTCTTCAAGTCGGATTCTCCAGAGTTACTGCCTTTTTTCTCTTCGACCCTCTTTTACCTTTACCACCCTTAGGAGAAATGCTGTCAGAAACAGGCACAGAAGCAGTTTAACTTTGGGATACGGAAGGGTCGACCTTCTCAGGAGTGACATCGCCTAACAATATAACTTGAAGTAGAGTAATATGTACTTTAGCACTCTCCTTCTTGACTTGCAAATCCAGCTCCTCCTCTTTAATGTGCTCCTCCATACTAAGATTACCGGTGTGTTCAGAGACATGAGTCACTACGATGTCCTCTATCTCATCTTGGCCTTGCTACTCTTCAGTCTTTTCTTCATTCAAGGCCCATGTGACTTCAGCATTCAGACTGAGAGTCTTAACGGGTTGATCGATAGGTGCCACCCGTATGGTGATGGCCGCAGTAGACCTCGTGGTCAGCGCCTGCTGTCCCTGGATAACATCATCATTGGGAGCAGGGATAGACGGGCCTGTAATTTTATGAAAATCAATAGGTAAGCCCATGACTATCGATTGCAAACCTTCTCGAATGTTAGAGAAATGAGAGATATAACTTCGCCAGATTGGTCTTTGGTCGTAGCTAGAGTGCCATCTTCAAGAATCAAAGACAGACAAAAAGACCTATGCATTTCTAGTTGATCTGGATCATAGCCTATGTCCTTTTTAAGGGCATGCAAATCTAAAACATTAGCTACTTGATTTAAAGGAGTGTCTTGAGGACCAGATCCAGAGGCTCCACCGCCAACTTTTCCCTTTCCAATGGTCACTTGATCACTGAGTAAATTGAACCGAGTATCCTAGAGTGAAAGGGTCAGCGAATTAAGGATCTTAAGGCTAATTAACACTAGAGGGGGTGAATAGTGTTTAATGGATTTTAAGACTTATATGGACTAATTTAAAAATTATGATATAAATAAATGCAAAACTTAATCATATAACAATCAAAGAATCAAACACATATGCAAAAAGTAAATAAAAAGCAGTAAAGGAAAGAGTACACAGGATTATATACTTGTTCGGAGTTACCCTACATCCAGTCCCATACTAAGGCAAACAACTCATACATATTTTTATTATACCAATATTGAGATTACAATCCTCAATTTCAAAAGGCTTTGAGGTACCCTCCTTTCTCATGAGTACATGGCAAACTCTCTTGATTTACGGGACACAAGATCACCCAATTAATTTCCAGGCACAACCACACCTTATAGAGACACTCGATAAACTTTTGATTACAAATTGATCCTATAACTATGAATAGCACTTTGATCTTCGAGAGAGGATAGATAATCAAACAAGAATAATATTCTAATTTGATTCACTTGAGAATTCAGCAGAATTTTGGCACGATCTTAGAAATATGAGAATTTTAGAATATGGATATGTGGAGAAGGAGTGAAGAAAATAAGAAATTAGTTAGTTAAAATTTTCATTTGTGAAGGTAATTTATAAAGCACCAATGGTCATAACTATTCATGAAGAGATTTAAACGAATAGACACTTCTTTTGAAAATTGAAACTTTTGATTTCAACGGCCACCATGTCGACATGGGGTATCCCATGATGTTGACATCCCTAATTAAAAAAGAATGTAAAATTTATTTTGAAAATGAAGTTTAAAATAAGAGTTTATTTTAAAACAAAAAAAATATATTTTAAGACTAAAACATCTTTTTGAAAATCATTTGGAAAAGATAATTTTAAGGCTAAAATATTTTGAAAAGCGGTTTTAGAAATCATTTTGAAAAACCATTTTGAAGTAGTTTTGCAAGCTTCTTCCTGCAGAATATCTCATCACATCAGGGCTCGAGAACTTGTACAAAACCAAGGTGTTCGTGGGTCTGTAAGCCACTTATCGTAGGTTTGTAAGCTACTTGTCATGGGTTTGTAAGCTACTTAGAAGGTATAAATGGGTTCCATCCCAAATGAAATTCGGAATGAAGATTTTCATGCTATTATGAAGTTTTAACAAAAACTAGACACATATCTTGAAATCTTGATCTTGATACTCTAGTGTCTTCAGTCTTGAGCCTTGAGTCTTTATACTGATCAGTCTTTAGTAATCAATACCTATATATATATATAGACAACAATGTTAGTATATATTTTATAATAAGATAAGTTAAAAAGGTTATTGTCATCAAAACCAACATCTCAGTTCCTAACAATCTCCTTCTATTTGATGATGACAACCTGTATTTATAAAATGTATTTACCATACCATAACTCCTATCATAACTTCGCCTTACTCCATGACTCCTCCTTACTCCAATCATAACTCCCCTTTACTCCATGCCAATTATTATTTTATAAATTCTCCCACTTTGTCATCAACAAAAAATCCTTAGTAAAAAATTCCCTGAACTTGATATAAGATAATCAACCATAATAGAGCAATCCATATATAAGTGTAATATGTGCTAAGTATGGTCATAAGTGTAATTCAGAAGTAAATCAATCATCATCCAATCATATTTAAAATTATTATTCAATCCAATCATATATATAAACCATACCAAATGTTTTTAAATAAGTCAAGTCAATCAAGTTTAAAACACACCAACCAATCAAACAAATAACATATAGAATGACCAGACATTCCTTGGTACTTCCACCCATCCATCTTCTCCAAAGATAGGGTCTGCTTTGATGGCATCCCATTCTTCTTTATCTTTGTTAAGAGTTACTAGCGGATTTCCTTCGAGATCGTCATTGTTAAGGGATGAGATCATCCAATGAAGGGCATCGAAATGTCTCTCTTTCTCCTTGATCATCTACATTTGACTCAGTTCTAAATGGCGCTGATTACAAAGTATGAATGTAAGAATATTCTTGAAAGAAGTGAGAGTTTCTTCAAGATTATCACTTAAATTCTTAATCGAAGAAGCTTTAATTCAAGAAATAGGAAGAACTTCGAAAGAGAGTGATTAGAAATGAAGTTTGGTTATTCTGGAAGAAATAGGTATAAATAGGGGTAGAAAGTCGTTTAAAATGAATAGGCGCAAGTTAGTTACATGAAATTAAATTTGAAAGAGTAACTATTTTCTGCCCGTTGTATGTCAACATGGAGGATGGTAGATGTCGACATGCCTCTGCTTGAAGTGACAATTTGCTTTGGTTTGAATTTTATGAACAAATCCATTCAACTAAATAATATAAAAACAAGCAATTACAGAGACAAGTGAAGTTGAATAATAGGAAATGAAAGATTTCATTAATGATTCTAGTCAACATTACATAAGATAACATAATATTAACTAAAATAAAGAAAATACAAAGATAGAACTAAGATAACATGAACTAAAACTAATTAGATGAAGATGAAGAAGATGATAGTCCAAGCTTTATACTAATTTTCCCGAAGAACCTGTCGATTTTAGTGGATATCTTGTCCATTTTCTTACTCATTGATCTTTTAAGTGTATTTTGATTTTCCACTATAATTCTTTGATTATTAAGAATGGTATTATTGGATTGATTAGTGGGACTAGTAGGATATTCAATACTTTCTAAGGAAGTTTCTTGATCTTCCTCTTCCTCTTCAATTTCCGTTCCTTCCTCTTCCTCTTCTTCTTCTTCCTCCATTTCTTCAATCTCTTCATAAGCAAGCCTTTCTCCTTTTTACGTAAGTGTTTCATAAGTTGAAACACCAATGGAATTTTCATAAGGGAAATGTTTCCATGGTTGAACACTTTTCTAGTTATAATTTCTTCCCTTTTGAAATCAACTCCAAAGTAATTAAAAATCCGAGTGAGATAAATTCCATGATATAATGTGTTTTCACCCATAGTAAAATTCTTGGGCCTTAGCTCATCTAAAATAACTTGAGCCCAATTAATATCATAATTTTTGAAAATTGCAAAAGGAGCTTTGAAACTTTCAAAGTCCGGTTGTTGTAGTTTCCCGATCTTGGTATAAGAGTATGTTGAATAAGAAGGTTAATAATTCTTGCTTTTGGATGTAAATAACGATTTTTAATTAAAAATTGCCATCCCCTTCAAAGATGTGATGAAATTTCTCTTGATCATTTTCATTTATTTTAAATTCCGAGAGATTTATTCCGGTATACTTTCATCTCAAAATATTTTCCAAAATTTCACAATCCAAAACAATTTGTGTTCCTTTAACACTACCCCAAATTTGTCCATCTTGTCCATCATAAAAACCACGATTCAAATTCGCATAAAACATCTTAACAAGATTTGGATAACATGCAAAATCATTTTGTTTGTTATCTACTAAACTAAGAATAGAACATTGTTGAAAAATATTTTCAGTTTCATAAGAAGGAAAATCTTCAAAAATAGAAAATTTTCCCGTATGAATTTTACCAAAGTTTATATAGTTAATATAAGCTTTGATAGCTTCTGGGTCATTAAAAAGAAAGTTTTTGACAGACTTTGGAAGTCTAATGGTGTTAGGAGTGCTTGAAGAGGTCATTGAAGAAGTTTGAAATGAGTTGAAAATAATGAAGATAAATTTGAAATTTGAAATAAAAGTGAAAAGTGACGATAAAGAGAGTGAATTAAATAGAGACTCTATAGACATGTTCTCTAGTCAAGAGGAATCTTTCCAGAGCATTAAAGTTTGTGAAAAGGTGGAGGAAAATTCAAAAATTTGAATTTAAATTTTGAAATCAAATTCTGAGGGGCATGTCGACGTGGGGTATCCGGATATGTCAACATGTGCCTATTGAATCAAGGACAAGTTTTAATTCCTAATTTCTAATAAATGAATATATTATATACTATATTCTAATTATATAATTCCCGTGACAATATTAAATATAATAATACATAATATTAATAGTTTAATATTAAAAATAATATTATTTTTGGATTTAAAATTCAAATTTTCAAGGGATAAATTTGAATTTAAAATTCAAGGAATTTAAAAAGAATCAAGAAAACAAACAAGCATCCATTCAAACAAGAAAAATTAAAAATAATGTAAATGCGTACCTATTTTTAGATCCATACTCCCATCGTCATCTGATTCATGAATAGCTGTGAAGCACAGATTTGAATTATCCGTCTTCTTTTCATCGTCACTGGATGATGAGTCTGAGTCATCAAGAGTTGTTGTGTATCCTTTCTTTCTTTTCCCTGACGAGTCATTGTTTAGAGGAGCACTTGTTTATCTAGATATGGACAATCTTTTCTATGATGTCCGACTTTATTGCAATTGTAGCATCTATCATTGTCAACGTTCTCCATATTATTTATAGAATTCCTTTGATCATTTCTTTTGTAATTATTCATTTTCTATATTTTAGGAACTTCCGAAAGTTTCTTGTCATGCAAGCAATCTCCTCATCACTGTCTGGTTCCGAATCTACAGTTGTTGCATTGAATGCTAATGAGTTCTTTTCTGTAGTCTTGTTTTATCTTCTTCCTTGCAGTTGAACTTCATAAGACATCAGATTCCCAATCAATTCTTCTATTTTCATTAGACTAATATCATTTGCTTCTTCGATTGCAAGTGTCTTTTGATCCCATTCTAGAGTGAGTGAATTTAGAATTTTTCTGACTTGGTCTTCCTCCAAAAAGCTTTTCCCAGTGTAATTAGTGAATGAACAATATCTTAAAATCGACAATGCATGTCGAAAATGGACTCATTTACATGTATTTTAAACAATTGAAACTGATCAGTTAATATGGAAATTTTAACTGTTTAACTTTGCTTGTTCCTTCATGAGTAACTTGCAAGGTTTTCCAAATTTCAAATGTAGATTTACAAATAGACACTCTATTAAACTCATTCCTATCTAATGAACAAAGTAATATATTCATGGCCTTTGAGTTATTTTGTGCAACACGCTTTTGCTCAGCAGTCCACTGGGAAAATTGGTAGTTGGTTCAACATACTCAGTTTGTGTGATATTCCAAGTGTCTAATCCTATTGGTTGCAAATAAATTTCCATCCTACAAACCCAATATGCATAATTACTGCAATTGAAGAATGGTGGTCTAACAGTAGACTGGCCTTCTACAAATGAACTAGTATTAAGGATACCAAAATGTAACGACCCAACTTCCATACTCCAGGAAGTTGCATCGCTAAGAAGAAAGAAAGGGATAGAAGAAGAAAAGAAAGAGAAAGAAGAACACAAACAACATCAGAATCTCACAGCGGAACGAATAAAATATAATATATCACATAATACTTTACATAGTATCATATACATCAGAGTTTTACAGCCAATACAACACATACTAGACAGTTATAAACATCTGTCTAGTTATACAACTCTAAACAGTACAAGGAATAACTCAGAGAGACGACTCAGAGATACCAACACAGCGGAAAATAGATAACTACAACGCAGAAGCCTCCTGCTCCATTTGCTCCTCCATAACTCGTCAAAGCAACCCTGAATCACTTGACTACTCATACATAATATGAGTACCCAAGAGTTTAATAAAACAGAAAATAAACACTCGGGTCAGACAGGGGTCTGGTGTGAGTAAATAGTTTACAAGTTGCTTAACTTTTAGAAAATCCTTTGAAACAAAAGGTATCACGTAAGACTTCCCACACATAAACATGGAAAAGTTTTTACCTTACGCTAACCAAAACATTTGATAGGAAATCCAGTGATATTATAATAGTGTCTAGGGTTTTCAAGTAAATAAGAAATAGCCGAAATTGTTACATTCATTAAATTCCAGCTACTAGCCACAAAAGTGGGTAATACAAACAAAACCGTAGAGTCTCGTAGGGAAAATGGGTTTCCAACAATGGCAGGGCTACTGGGGTACCGCCCGTCACAGTACGTGGCCTAGATCACCGTACCGAGGATTACTCCCTTCATCCCCTGCAACACAAGGCCGGACCCATTCCTTACTGAATAGTTCCGAACAAGATAACCCCGACGGTTGGAGCTCAAAAACCGTCCACACAGCCGAAATATAAAGGGACCTCTAGACAGGGATGTATCTTGCCCTCCAGTGGGCGCGACCCACGAAGCCTTGCTGCACCTCCCCTGTTTTAGCCATTCCCGGTTGATGAGGCTTGAGGCTGCGATTACCTTTAAAGAACACATCTATCTTAGAATGCTCATCGTCCACCTGACGATGTTCTGAAAGCATTCAATCCATACAAGTTCGTTCCGGGTTCGAACGAAACCGAAGGCATTATCTCGTTACACTCGTTTTGGAATCACCCTCAGAGTTAACGACAATAACCCTTGCACTCTATATCCACCATCTCGAATCTATAAGTACTATTCCGTCAAACTCATTACGGAATCACCCACAGAGTTATACTGACGTATAGCCCTTACACCTCGAGTCTTCACTTGCTTCACTTGGATTAACGACCTAACGTTTAATTGGAATCGATGTGGTTTTCGGATATCCAAATATGGAAACCCGATCCCGGTCTCACCGAAACCAAACGCCATTTTAATGTCCAAGTTATACTTAAGGGTTTTAAACAATTAACTCATTTAATTTTTATCTATTTCACACAGATAGATAAACTACACATATTCATCATAACAGATAACCCATAACATTATCACAATAGATAATCATCACAACAGTCAAACATCACAACAACAACCATCACAACCAAATAATCCATCATACTATAACTAAGCATCCATATTCTATAGATACTACTCATCTCATTTCTGAGATCACAACCATCCAAAGGTATATCAATATCATCCATAAGTAATGATATATTATCCATCATTTATAATTAATTTAAAATGAATTAAATTAATTACTTCTATCCTTAATTAATTTAAAATAAATTAAATTAATTACTCATCTATAAATCCTGCTTATAAATCCATTGATTAATCAACCTAGTTAATTAATCATTCATTAAGTATTTAACTTGATTAAACATCTTTGATTAATCATTCACTAATTACAATAAGTAATTAGTCTTTAATTAATTTCATAAAATTAATTAACCTTAATCATAAGTAATTAACATTTAATTACTTAATTAATTAACTATAATTAATTACATTTACCCTTATTTAATTACAATTAATTAATCACTTAATTAATTAATTATTTATTAATTAACAATTCTTAATTATATCATTAATTATAATAATTAATGATCTCTAATTAATATTTGAATTGATTACTCAATTAAAAATTAATTACATTTACTAATTAAATTAAATACCATTATTAATCACCTTGATTAATACTTAAATCCAGTAATTAACTATCTTAATTACTCCTTAATAAATTAATTATCAATAATTAATTATCTATATTAATTAATCCTTGATTAATTACAAAAGTAATTATCCAAATTACTTTTAAGTAAATCACCTTTCCTTAATTACATTCCAGTAATTATTACTTCTCTAAGTAATCTTACTCCATAAATTACATTAAGTAATTATTATCATTAAATTATTAAATTATTCTTAAATTAATTAAACTAAATTAATTAATTTAACAAAATACATTATCAGAATTAATTACAATAAATAATTAATCCCTTAATTACTTTTATAAAGTAATTATACTTAAATTACAATTGATTATCTTAAATTAATTAATCTAATTAATCCATCAAAATTAATTACATTAATTAATTATTAATTATCCTTAGATAATTAACTACATTTCATTTAATTCCTTACTTAAGAATAATTACCTTAAATTAATTATTCATTAATCATCTTTAATTATAAATTAATTCAAGTTATTATTTAAAATCAAATAAATAAGTAAAACCTTAATTATTTCCAAAATAATTTATTTACTTATTTATAATCTAATTTATATTCAAATTGTATTTAAATAATACATTTCTAAAATTTAATTCAACTTTCAATTTACAGTTAACATATCATAATTTTATTTAATACTTAAAAGAAATAAATCTTTTAAATTTAAACCTTGTTTGAAATCAAATCCATATTTGAATTCTTCTTAATAACATTTCTGTCAAATATTTAAAACTTTCAACTTGATTTGAATTTAAACAGGTTTTAAAGTAAAAACTGAAATCATATTTGAATTTGATTTCTAACCCAATTTTAAATCTTGCTTATCATTCAAATGTTTCATTTGAATTCAAAATATTCCTGAATCTAATTCAAATTCAATCCTGAATTTAAATCTTAATTCCAATTCAAACCAAAATTTGAATCTTGTTTTTAAATATTGAATCCACCTTTAAATTTTTAAAAGAACAAACTGTTTTAAATAAAAAATCTAGATTCAACCTGAAACTATATTACACTTGGTTTTCAAAATTTGAACTTAAACCTTATTTTAAATTTAAATTCATCATTTAAACTTTTTGAATTCATAAACTTATTTGAATTCAATTCAAACTATTCTTAAATTAAATCATTGCTTTTAAACAAGTTTAGTTTTCCAGATTTTTAAAAAAAAACAAAACTCTCAGGTCTGCAACCTGCACAACCAACCCGAGACCATATCAAATTTACTTCGGGTTAAAACTTCTCCCACTTCGAGTCAAAATCAAAACTGCACGGGAGCATCTCCGAGTCACCAAACCTGCACCACCAACACTTGCACCAGAGTCAACAAAACCTGTCAACCATCATCACAACTCACTCTGGTCATCTTATGGCCTCTAACTCCAGCCACTGCTCCTCCTATACACCCACTGCAAAACCCCAAAATCTCATGCTACTCAAATCACCACAAAGTTCAAAGACTTACAAAATCTCTGCTACATTAAAACTGGGAATTCAAACTTGAGAAAAATGCCCACTATCATCACCTTCAATCTCTGACCATCTTCCCTTCATTCTTCCCACTCTCTCCAGTCATAAATCAACCTCCAGAAATGAATTCCAAGTTCCAAAATTTAATTTATGATTTGATATCCCCAATACACCAAACTTTACTGCACAGTCCTAAACAACTAACCCCATAGAAGCTTTAAGACTGATGCTTGTTTTTATATCCATGGTTTTAAAACATGCATTTAAGCTTTAAACCAGATTGAGTAATTTCAAGGGGTTGGGTAATTTTTATTTTTGGAAAGAAATGCATCAGTTACTACTGTTTTCTTGAGTTACAGACTTTTAATTCAATTAAATTGAAATTTTACAAACCTACATCTATGTTAAACAACACCATTTGTTTACACAGTAATTCCAAAGCAAGATTCAGACATAAAGAAATGGTTTTGTAATTAAATTCTATTAACAACATAAGAATGACTGTTAAACAAATTACACTACACATTCCTGCATATTCCAGAAAAACACAGAGCATCCATCATACAAAAATCAAGACATACTCAGTTCTATCAATACTTATGCAAAGATAAATTTAGTACGTCCTATAAAATTTTAAGGTTACTTATTAAAGAAACAGAACAGTCTTTAGTTATCCCTGATTTACAGTTCTTATTTGAAGGCATTTGGAATTAACCTTAGTTTCTGTAAATCTTGATAGCTTGATTTATTTATTTTTTTATTATTAAATGAAGAACTGTTTTTAAACCATAGATTTACTCACCTAAATTTGAAAAAGCAGAGAGCAATCCATGTTCAATCTCATCCCTGCAGCCTGAATTCCTTGCATGGATTGAATCAGAGCTTGCTCCTAGTTGAAGAGGGTATTAACTTGATGCTTGCAGGACTTTGAATTTGCATTAGATGATGCCATGATGCTTCAGGCTTTGGAACTGCATGCTTCCCATTTCAACTTGCTTGCATTGATTTATTACAGATTGGAGAAGTTTGGTTTGTTGCAGATATTTGAACATGGTTTGCAGGTTTCAAAACATTGATTTGCAGATGTAATAAGGTCTTCATTTTGTAGAATATTGATTGTGGAATTAGAGTGAAGTAGGATTTTCTTTTTCAGGTTTGGGTTGTGAAATTTTTAGAGTGAAGATGATTTCCAGATTTTCTCAAATCTGAATTTTGATTTTTCATGGAAGATAAAATGTTTGAAACAAAAGACATGTTTTAAGTTTTATTCCAAAATTGATTTGTATTGCCACTTGTTAATTAAGTATGAAAATAAATTACAAGTGTCTACTTAAAAACATGAATGTTAAACACATGTAAGATTTAGATAATAGGATTAATTTATGTGTTTACAAATGTCTTTAGTTAAAGATAAAACCATTCTAATTTTAATTTAAGATGTTTATATATGTTTATATATAATTAGTCTTTACAAATGAATTATCCAAACATATACAAATATTTGTTTGAATATTTTAAGAATTATATTTAAAACAAATTTCAAAAGAGAAACTTAAAAGAAAAGAACAAGTTGAATTTATTTTATTCAAGAGTTCCAAATTAACATATTATACTTAAATATAAATAAACTAAATTTATTTCAAAACGATTTTAAAATAAAACAAAATAAACTTTATTATAAAAATCAATTCTTAACTATATATATTTATAACAAAATATTTACTATAATTACTTTCTAAAAATACTAGATAGATTTATAAATTGACTTATGAAAAGTTCAATACTATTTTCAATTTAATATAAATCAATTCATAAATTATATAGCTATATATATATTATAAATTTGAAAAGATCTTTTTATTAAATTTTAAAATAAAATCAAAACACCTATTTACAATGTATACACATATATACATTATAAATAAATATTTTTAAATCAGCTTAGAAAGAAAATTTTATCATTTAAATATTTTTAACATTTTAAAACAATAAGATTCTCAAATTAAATCATTATTATAAATTTTCAAAAGAATATCATTTATTAACAAAATAATTATAAATTTTCAAAAGAGAATTATGTTTGAATTGGATTATTAAATCAGTATTTCACATTTTAAAATAAATTATAAATGAAATTATTAAATAAATATTGCCCAAATTTCCGGGACATCACACAAAACTAGTGCCAAAGTTGACACTACCAGTGTTGGTAGCCATTAAAGCAATTTTCAAGTTTCATATTATGAAAATTATGAAAAACTTGCTCTGATACCAATTAAAAGGGACAGCGGATTAAGGATCTTAAGGTTAATTAACACTAGAAGGGGGTGAATAGTGTTTAATGGATTCTAAGGCTTACATGGACTAATTTAAAAATTATGATATAAAAAAATGCAAAACTTAATCACAGAACAATCATAGAATCAAACACAGACGTAGAAAGTAATAAAAAGCAACAAAGGAAAGATCACAATGGATTTTATACTGGTTTGAAGTTTCCCTACATCCGATCCTGTACCAAGGCAACCACCTCATACAGATTTTTATTATACCAATGTCGAGATTACAATCCTCAATTTCTAAAGGCCTTGAGGTACCTTCCTGTCTCATGAGTCCGAGGCAAAATCTCTTGATTTACGGGACACAAGATCACCCAATTGATCTCCAGGCACAACCACACCTTATAGAGAGAATCGATAAACTTTTGATTATAAATTGATTCTATAACTATGAATAGCACTTTGATCTTCGAGAGAGGACAGAGAATTAAACAAGAATGATATTCTAATTTGATTCACTTGAGAATTCGGTAGAATTTCGGCATGATCTTAAAAATATGAAAATTTTAGAATATGGATTTGTGGAGAAGGAGTGAAGAAAATAAGAAATTAGTTAGTTAAAAAATTCGTTTGTGAAGGCTATTAATAAAGCACCAACGGTTATAACCATTCGTGAAGAAATTGAAATGAATAGGCAATTCTTTTGAAAATTAAAACTTTTGAATTCAACGGCCACCATGTCGACATCGAGTATCCTATGATGTCAACATCCCTAGTTAAAAAACAATGTAAATTTTGTTTTGAAAATGAAGTTTAAAACAAGAGTTTATTTTAAAACAAAAACAAATAATATTTTAAGGATAAAACATCTTTTTGAAAATCATTTCAAAAAGATAATTTTAAGGATAAAATATTTTGAAAAGTAGTTTTGAAACTCATTTTGGAAAACCATTTCGAAGTAGTTTTACAAGCTTCTTCCTCCAGAATATCTCATCACATCAGGACTCGAGAACTTGTACAAAACCAGGATGTTCATGGGTTTGTAAGCCACTTGTCATGGGTTTGTAAGCTACTTATCATGGGTTTGTAAGCCACTAAGAAGGTACAAATGGGTTCCATCCAAAACGAAATTCGAAATGAAGATTTAACAAGAACTAGACACATATCTTGAAATCTTGATCTTGATACTCTAGAGTATTCAATCTTGAGTCTTGAGTCTTTATATCGATCAGTCTGTAATAATCAATACTGCATATATATATATATATATATATATCCTGCATATACATGTCTATCTAGACAACAGTGTTAGTATATATTTTATAATAAGATAAGTTAAAAAAGTTGTTGTCATCAAAAGAAACATCTCAGTTCCTAACACCGAGTTCATTAGGCTCTTTATCGCGCAAGATTTTGTGCATAGCTGCTCTTTATCCATTAAAGCACCATTGATGGACTTCTTCTTCAAATCCATAGTATGGTCCCACGCTTTGACAAGTGACTTGGGATGCCTCTTGCCAAGGAAGCAGTGGTTGTGATTCATGAGGACGCATGCATTGTAACATGTCACCAACCGAGCAAACTCGTCCTTTATCTTTATTCAACCAGCCTACATAACCTCTTCTTTGAGGGTCTCTATCTGCGCAAGTTGTATGTCAGCCTCTATTTTAGTTTCGTGGGTCTCGACGGTCTCCTCGCCATATCGTGAAGACTCCAGCTGAGCCTCAAGTTTTTCTCGATTTTCCTTCTCAAGCTACCCTTCAAATTGTTTAACACGAAGGGCCGAAGCATCATTTTCTTATTTTAACACATCTTTCTCCTTCTCCAAGATATCCTTTTAAAGTGCTAGAGTGCCATTGTGACTAACGGTAGTGTCTATACTTGGTGCACTTTCATCAGTCACTCAACCGCTTCAAAGGATTCGTCAGCTATTTTCTCATCATCGACTAGCTTTGTATTCAACTTTTTGATCTCCTAATCCAAGTGCTTGATGATGTCTTTACTATGGACCGCCTCAAGAGTTGAGTGGTGGTTCTCATGCTTTCTCTCCATAAACACCTCAAAAATCCTCTCAGCCATATGAAGCATCATGTTATGTTGGTTGTAAACCTCAATAACATAAGTGAGAACTTTGTCCTTAGCATCTGGGGGAATCAGATGCGTAGGAGGCACAAACTTGAACTTATCAAAAGACAACTTAGGAAATGTGGCCTTGAGTACGGCCATCTTCTTAGCAGCAGTGGTCTCGAGAGTAGGCGAGGCTGAGAGGGCTCATTTTTTCTACTTGTGGGATTAAGTATCAAGACCTGCTATGCCAAACTGGTGTTTCGAAGATCGACAGACGCGGAAAGAACCTGAATGTTGCTTGGGCGCAGTAGCCGAAGTGGGAGCGTGATGCAGTAACTTGCTACTACTATTAGGAACTGAGTTGATGATGTTTTGATGACAACAACCTTATATAGTTATTATACTTTACTTTATAAAATATATACTAACATTTCCATATATATATATGTATATAGGAAGTATATGCAGGTATCATCGAAGACTGATCAGTATAAAGACTCAAGCATCAAGATGAAGATTAGAGATTCAAGATTCAAGACTTTAGAGAATCAAGATTTCAAGATCTCAAGATAAGTGTCTAGTATTTTGTTAAAACTTCATAATAGCACTCTCATCTTTCTTTCAATTTTCTTTTGGGATGGAACCCAATTTCTATCGAAACCAGTGGCTTACAAACCCACGACAAGTAGCTTACAAACCTACGACAAGTGGCTTACAAACCCACGAAAATCAAAATCATTTAAACTACTTTGTACAAGTTCTCGAGTCCTATGGAGGAGCTCTGTAGGAAGGTTCTTGCAATTTCAGTTTGAATAGATTTTTCAAAATGTTTTTAAATCTGTTTTCAAAATTTTTTAGCTTTCAAAATCATGTTTTCAAAAAGATTTTCAAACTTTGTTTTAGCCTTGAAATATTCCTCTATTCTGATTTTAAAAACATCTATTTTTAAAACATCAAAACTTATTCTGATTTTAAATATTACTTATACAATTGACGGTCTATATCAATTATATACATATATTTAAAATAATGTTTTATATTCATTCTCTATCTCAAAATATTGTTTAAACACTCTACTTTGCTTCAGAGAAGTTTCAACTTATTTTAAATTCAATTGTCTTTACAAAACAACATCTCTATAATTTTGAACCGAGGGATGTCGACATATGGGGATACCCCATGTCGACATGGTGACAGTTGGATTCAAAATTCAAATTTCCAAAGAAGTGTCCCTTCGTTCAAAAACCTTTCGCCAATGGTTATGACTGTTGTGCATCTATATAAAGGCTTCCAAAACGATTTTTTTTAAAAACAACTACTTTCTTATTTTCTTCACTCTTTCTTCTCCACCATTCCATATCCATAAAACTTCATATTTTCAAGATCGTGCTATCATTCTGCCAAATTCTCAATAGGAAATCATTTAGATACTCTTTCTATTTGATTCTCCATCATTCTACTAAAAATCAAAGTGCTATTCAGAGTTAGAGGATTAATTTGTATTCAAAAAGTCTATAGAGTCTATCTATTCAAAAGGATTGTTATTAAGAAGTATTAGGGTGATCTTGTGTCCCGTAAATCAAGAGAGTTTACCCCAGACTCGGAAATAGGAGGGTTCCTCAAGGCCTTAGAAATTGAGGGTTGTAATTTGGATATTGGCTTATAAAAATCTGTACAAGGATATTGCCTTGGTGCAGGACTGGATGTAGGAGGATTCCGAACCAGTATAAAATCCGGTGTGTTCTTTCCTTTTACTTGCTTTACTTTACTATTTGCATATGTTACATGTTATGTGATCATTCTGTGTTAGAATTCTGTTTAGATTTGTGTTGAAAGTTTTAATTTAGTCATATAGTTCATATATTCTTTAAAACACTATTCATCCCCCCTCTAGTGTTATTTCTGCCTTAAGATCCTTAATCCGCATCCCCAACAATTGGTATCAGAGCATTGGTTTTCATTGTTTTCATAATCTGAAACTTGAAAAATATAAAAATGGCATTTTTGGAAAATTGTGTTAAAACTGTTTTGAATCTATGCATTTCATCAAAGTATCATAAGTCTGCATATAGTTATTTTAAAAAATCAAGTTATCTACCGAATTGGTGTGTTATGCAGGGACAGACATGTTATATGGCTTTTGACGGATCAACACCCAATGGACAAACTGTGCAAATTGAGAAAGATAAATGGATACTTGATAGTCGTTGTTCGAGGCACATGACTGGAAATCCCGAGATACTCAAGGACATTACTTATCAAGATGGTGGATCAGTCAATTTTGGTGACAACTCTAAAGGATATGTGGTTGGCGTCGGCAATGTCGGTAACTCTAAAACTTTATTTATTTCTGATGTTTTATTTGTTAGGAACTTAAAACATAATCTGCTTAGTATAAGTCAACTTTGCGATAAAGGTTTTAAAATTAAATTTGGAAAAGATAAATGTCACATTGAAGATGATAAGTCTAATATAATTTTTGAAGGTATTAGGAAGAAAAATATCTATATCCTTAGTATGAAAATTTCAAATGATAATCTATGTCTTTCGGCTAATACAAGTGACCCTTGGATTTGACATAAAAGATTTGGCCATTTGAATTTCAAATTATTATCTAGGCTATCAAAACTTGACTTAGTTAGAGGTCTACCCAAGTTAAACTTTAAAGTAGATAGTATTTGTGATGCTTTTCAATTAGGAAAACTTAAGAAAAGTTCATTTAAATTAAAAGATGCTATTTCTACCTCTAGTCCTCTAGAATTACTTCATTTAGATTTATTTGGTCCATCTCAAGTTCAATCAATTAACCATAGTAAATATGTTTTTGTTATAGTAGATGATTATTCAAGATATACTTGGACAATCTTTTTAAAACATAAAAGTGAGGCTTTTGAAATATTTAAAAACTTTTCTAAAAGGATTCAAAAACAACATTCTTTCAAAATTAAAACTATTCGAAGTGATCACGGTGGTGAATTTGAAAATGAAAATTTTAAGAATTTCTGTACTCGAAAGAGAATTACTCACAACTTTTCATTTCCAAGAACTCCACAACAAAACGGAGTAGTAGAACGTAAGAATAGAACGATTCAAGAGTGTGCACGTACAATGCTTTCTAATAGTAATTTACCTAACCATTTTTGGGCTGAAGCAGTTGCTACAGCTTGTTATATATTAAATAGAATTTTAATTAGACCATTAACAAATAATACTCCATATGAATTACTTTATAATAAGAAACCTATAGTAGATTATTTTAAAGTCTTTGGGAGTAAATGTTTTATACTTAATACAAAAGATAATTTAGATAAATCTGAACCAAAAGCTGATAAAGGATTCTTTATTGGTTATTCTAATAGAAGCAAAGCATTTAGAGTTTTTAATTTAAAAAATAATACTATTAAAGAAACCATGCATGTATCTTTTGATGAAAATCTTAAAGATATTGTACAAATAGATGATGAAGAAGATTTTATAAATTTAAATCAATCTAATGAAACTATTAGTGAAATAAATCAACCTAATAAGAGATTTAAAATACAAAAGATTATCCTATAGAAAATGTTTTAGGAAATATTGAATCTGTAGTAAGAACTAGAAATCAATTAAATAGTATGAGTAATGTAGCCTTTATATCAACAATTGAACCTAAAAATCCAAAGGAAGCATCGTCTGATGATTCATGGATTCTTGCTATGCAAGAGGAATTGAATCAATTTACCAGAAATGATGTATGAGAACTTGATCCTAAACCTGAGGATAAAAGTATAATTCGAACTAAATGGGTTTATAAAAATAAAATGAATGAACTCGGTGAGGTCGTAAGAAATAAAGCTCGTTTAGTCGCGCAAGGTTATTGTCAAGAAGAAGGAATTGACTATGATGAAACCTTTGCCCCCATAGCAAGATTAGAAGCTATAAGAATTCTACTTGCTTTCGCTAATTATAATAATTTCAAATTATATCAAATGGACGTTAAAAGTGCTTTTCTAAATGGTTTTGTAAAAGAAGATGTTTATGTTGAACAACCTCCACTTTTTGAAGATAATAAATGTCCAAACCATGTATACAAGTTAAAGAAAGCTCTATATGGTCTAAAGCAAGCTCCTAGAGCCTGGTATGAAAGACTAGGATCTTATTTACTTCAATCTGGTTTTGAAATTGGTAAAGTAGATACAACACTTTTTATTAAAAGAAATAATCAAGATATTCAACTGGTTCAAATATATGTAGATGATATAATCTTTAGATCAACTAATAACATAATGAATAAAGAATTTTCAGATACAATGACTAAAGAATTTGAAATGAGTCACATGGGAAAATTAAGTTTCTTCTTAGGACTTCAAATCAAACAACTAGAAAATGGAATCTTCATAAGTCAAGAAAAATATGCTAAAGACTTAATCAATAAATTTGGTTTAAGCACCTCTAGTGGGAAACCAACTCCAATGTCAACAAATGTAGGTCTAAGTAAAGAAGATAAATCAAAAGATATTGATCAAACTTTATATAGGGGAATGATTGGTTCGCTACTCTATATAACAGCGAGTCGTCCTGATATTATGCATAGTGTTTGTCTCTGTGCAAGATACCAATCACAACCTAAGGAAACTCACTTAAAAGCTGTTAAAAGAATTTTAAGATATGTAAAATACACTTTAGATTATGGTTTTTTTATTCTAAAAATAATACTTTTGATTTAATATCATATTGTGATGCTGATTATGCTAGTTGTAAATCAGACCGAAAGCGTACAAGTGGAACTTGTCACTTTCTAGGACATTCACTGGTTTCCTGGTTCAGCAAGAAACAAAATACTGTTTCCTTGTCAACAACTGAAGCAGAGTATATATCTGCTGCTGTGGCCTGTTCACAAGTCATATATATGCAACAAACTTTAAAAGATTTTGGAATTAACATAAGTAAATCACCAATATATTGTGATAATACTAGTGCAATAAATCTATCTAAAAATCCAACTCATCATGCTAGAACTAAACATATTGATATAAGACATCATTTTCTTAGAGATAATATAACTAAAGAAATAATAACTCTAGATTATATAAATACTGAAAAACAAATTGCTGATATATCAACTAAACCATTAACCGAACAGAATTTTACTAAATTTAGAAGAGAATTAGGTATTTGTTCAAAATCTGAAATATAAAATAATATAATATAATAATCAATAAAAATAAAAATTACACTTTTTCTGAAAGACATGTCGACATGCCCCATCCCCTGATGTCGACATACCCAACAAAAACTGAAAATAGAATTTCCCTCCAAAGTTAGTTATTTGGTTATTTATCTATTTATTTCGTTTTCTCTCCTCTTTCTTCACTATATTCTCTGTAAATAACTTCTGAAACAATAAAATAATGGCCTCCTCTTCTACTAACAAACCCACTTCACCCACATCTCCTCATTCTGGTCCATTTCAACGAACTACGCATGCTCGAGTGATCAAATTGCAAGAGAAGATGAAAGATATCCTTCAATTGATGACTGAAATTTAAGTAAGTCAACTTAGGATGGCTAGAGAACAACAAAGGCAAGGGAATATTATTAGGAATGTACAAAAATTCCTTATGGATAACCGTACAAATCCTATTAATATTGAAGACTCTTCACAAGCCATGGAATCCGAGGAAGAAGAACCTATGGAAGAACCACAAGAAGACCAAGAGGAAGATCAACCTTTACCTCAACCCGAAGTCCCTATAAATGCGGACGAGAGCGTTATTTGCGTTGGTGAGATCCTTGTTGATGCTAATGGAAACATAATTGAACAACGTGGAAACTTTTGTCTCCACTACCCCAATTGTTCGATTCATAAGTCTCCTATAGTTAAGGATCGCCATTAAAGCGTACTTTCATTTTATTCTTTGCTTTAAATTGTTTTGTTTGTTTGTGTTTATTTATGTTCTTATATATGTTGTAATAACTAAAATGTGTTCACTTATACTCATTGTTTCATGCTTGTTCTATACATATTATTTGTTCATACTAATCATTCTTGAATTCTTAAGCAGTTAATAGTTTTTGTTGATGACAAAGGGGAAGAAAGTTATAAAAATATATGTGCTTGGTGTAAGGGGGAGTTGTAGTTTAAAGAAGAAATCAAGGAGTAAGGGGGAGTTATGGTATGGTAAGAATATTTTATAAATAAAGGTTGTCATCATCAAAAAGGGGGAGATTGTTAGGAACTGAGTTGATGATGTTTTGATGACAACAACCTTATATAGTTATTATACTTTACTTTATAAAATATATACTAACATTTCCATACATATATATATATATATATATGCATATAGGAAGTATATGTAGGTATCATTGAAGACTGATCAGTATAAAGACTCAAGCATCAAGATGAAGATTAGAGATTCAAGATTCAAGACTCTAGAGAATCAAGATTTCAAGATCTCAAGATAAGTGTCTAGTATTTTGTTAAAACTTCATAATAGCACTCTCATCTTTCTTCCAATTTTCTTTTGGGATGGAACCCAATTTCTATCGAAACCAGTGGCTTACAAACCCACGACAAGTAGCTTACAAACCTACAACAAGTGGCTTACAAACCCACGAAAATCAAAATCATTTAAACTACTTTGTACAAGTTCTCGAGTCCTATGGAGGAGCTCTGTAGGAAGGTTCTTGCAATTTCAATTTGAATAGATTTTTCAAAATGTTTTTAAATCTGTTTTCAAAATTTTTTAGCTTTCAAAATCATGTTTTCAAAAAGATTTTCAAACTTTGTTTTAGCCTTGAAATATTCATCTATTCTGATTTTAAAAACTTCTACTTTTAAAACATCAAAACTTATTCTGATTTTAAATATTACTTATATAATTAACGGTCTATATCAATTATATACATATATTTAAAATAATGTTTTATATTCATTCTCTATCTCAAAATATTGTTTAAACACTTTATTTTGCTTCAGAGAAGTTTCAACTTGTTTTAAATTCAATTGTCTGTACAAAACAACATCTCTATAATTTTGAACCAAGGGATGTCGACATATGGGGATACCCCATGTCGACATGGTGACAGTTGGATTCAAAATTCAAATTTCAAAAGAAGTGTCCGTTCGTTCAAAAACCTTTCGCCAATGGTTATGACTGTTGTGCATCCATATAAAGGCTTCCAAAATGAATTTTTATAAAAACAACTACTTTCTTATTTTCTTCACTCTTTCTTCTCCACCATTCCATATCCATAAAACTTCATATTTTCAAGATCGTGCCATCATTCTGCCAAATTCTCAATAGGAAATCATTTAGATACTCTCTCTATTTGATTCTCCATCATTCTACTAAAGATCAAAGTGCTATTCAGAATTATAGGATTAATTTGTATTCAAAAAGTCCATAGAGTCTATCCATTCAAAAGGATTGTTATTAGAAGTATTAGGGTGATCTTGTGTCCCGTAAATCAAGAGAGTTTACCCCAGACTCGGAGATAGGAGGGTTCCTCAAGGCCTTAGAAATTGAGGGTTGTAATTTGGATATTGGCTTATAAAAATCTGTACAAGGATATTGCCTTGGTGCAGGACTGGATGTAGGAGGATTCCGAACCAGTATAAAATCCGGTGTGTTCTTTCCTTTTACTTGCTTTACTTTACTATTTGCATTTGTTATATGTTCTGTGATCATTCTGTGTTAGAATTCTGTTTAGATTTGTGTTGAAAGTTTTAATTTAGTCATATAGTTCGTATATTCTTTAAAACACTATTCACCTCCCCCCTCTAGTGTTATTTCTGCCTTAAGATCCTTAATCCGCATCCCCAACAACTACTATATATAGTGGGTTGTTGATCGGCCCCTTGTGGTGAGAAGATAAATTTTGACTTATGCATGGACGATGAGTGCTTAGATTAGTGGCTTCATCTCAGTCTTATCTTTCTTCATGACTGTCTCTATCTCGACCAGCATCCAGACTTCGATTGGGCCCAAAATAAGATGGCTGAAAGTATACTGATCTCTTTAAGTGTCCATAGTTACGAAGGAGTCCTATCGAGCCTACAAACCAAATGAAAGTGTACAAGAATCACTGGAATTAAAGGTGGATAAGTGTCTGTAGTGCAATGCATGTAATCATGAGTGTCCTAGTGTCCCTCCAATGGACCAGTTACTAGAGCTTCGCTATCTAGAGTAATCTCTACCACATTAGTTAGAGGAATGTTAATACCAAAACGAATGGGAGATTTGGAGCCTTCGAGGCTTAAATCGGCAAAATCATAATTCACAACATCATCTATAATTGGGATGCCCGATTGCCCCTCAAATAAATTTTGTTAAGGCAAAAAGCTAGATTGATCTGTAACAGTAGAGGTTGACTTAGATTTCTTGGAGACCTACCCTCTGCGAAGCTTATAAAGGAGCCTTTTTCTTCTCTTCTCGAAGATGAGAAACTGTGGGCCTTGCGAGGGTCCAACTGTAGGCTCATGACCTGAGCTCACATCGTCATTACCGGCTCATTAGCATTACCCCTACCTTGCCTTCCTCGACGACATCCTGATCTCCTTCAACTAGGGACACAACAAGATCAACTTAATCACCTCGCTGCCCAATGGTGCCTCTTCTTTCTACAATTTCCTTATTAGTGTTTCTTGGTTATTCTATGCTACAACCTTCTTTTAGTAAGCAAAAGATAAAAAGTTGCTCGTCGTAAGAAGAGATCAATGTCCCTATTCGCCACCAGTATATTTTTAAGTGCTGAAACTACCTCTGAATATCTATTATGATTGGGTCATGGATGGCTGCTGCAAATTGCAAAAAAAAAAACTACTTAATTTAGGATATAACTTGAATAAAAGTACTTAAATTGAGTTTGAAGCGACACTTACGTCCTTCCAGCCACTGTCCCTCAAAACTAGGTGGGTAGCACACATAGAACCATTCACTCTTAAAAGCGCTTAGTTTGTTTAAAGCGCCAGTTACGACCTAGCAGTTAGTAACTAACTCAAGGAAAGTGTAAGAAAGGCTTCCCTTTCGCCCTTGAGATTGTAAATGAATATGATGCCTTTTGGACTCGGCTCGTGATATAAGAATTCAAGGAATATCGTATAGGTGTCGTGTAGAAACGCGTAGCTATTCGGATGCAGCTGAGCTGATGCCAATCTTAAATAATGTAACATTTTCCAAATGAATGTATTGAAAAGTGGAATGCATCCTACCCAGCACATATACCTATTATAGGCAGTATATACTTTTGGAGGTGAGTGGCTCTGTCATTACGAGATGGGACTCATACATCCTCGAACAAGATCTTATGTTTGATTCAAAGCCTTCGAAGAGTAGCCTCATCGACTTTCGAGGCTACGGAATCTTCTGGGTCATCTAGAAATATGGCATCTTCTAAAGTGTCAAAAGCTGGCTTGACTTCTGTTTTAAGATTCAAAGGAATTTCAGGCAGAACTTTCGGGTTGTTCTAACTAATGGCCCAGAGTGGTCAAGGAGATATTTTTGCTAAGCTTGATTTAGCGTCGGGATGGTCATGTGAAGTAGTTGTTCGGTGCCCATAGTAGCTAAACGCTCCAAGCATTTGGAATCTATAGCTATCAAGCTTAGCAGATAGTCATTGTTAGAGAAAATCAACATGTTTCCCTCGTATAAAGTGTAAACTAGTGCGGTATGGTGTACTGTTATGCAATGCAGTAATAAACAGTTCAGAATTAAAATGGTAGTTGTGGTGAGACTCTGGGATTCTACCGGAGTAACCGTCACTGATGACCATCCCAATTGGTTTTCACATCAAAGGTTGTGGATTTCACATAAGCTTTGGGATCCATTATTGGCATAATGAAGATGATCTTTGCATTCAAGTTTATTCAAGTCCATGTGAAGGGCAAGTTCAAGTTCAAGTTTAAAATCTTATGCAAATGTCAAAGTTCAAAAATGTTCATGTCCGAGTTTGTTTTACATATTCATGCCCCTAAAGAAAGATTTGGGTTCATTCATGCATACAAGTTTGTGTAATCAAGTCCTAAAGTTCAAATGTGCTCAAATAAGACTGAAATCACCTAAGTCTCCCTAGGTAGAGGGATCATACCTGATCCCTCACATAGGCAGTGATGCCTTAGGCCATTTTGAACTCCATACGCCTAAACCAATCTCTATCACCAACCAAACTCCTAAATTCCATAATTTCACTTCCTTCTCTCCATAGCATGACTGATGCATCCACTTCATCTCTATCCATACTACCAATCCATTCTCAACCAATCACATGCCTATAATCAATCGCTTGGACTTCACCACTCCGTCTCAACCATCCATGTTTCCATCACATCATCTTCTCCATATTAATGTCGGTCCCTTTATTCCACTTCATCATCCACAACGATCCCTCGCTTAGCCAGTTTTCTCTGTATTTCTCTCCAATCTAATACCAAACCCTAGGTTCATGACTGCCAACATGTTCTCGTCATAAAATTCTGTTTATAAATTGCGTACAACCGAAATGAAACCCACCTATATAAAGATGTGACTCGATCAACGGGGAAAACTCAAGGTTGAAAGGAATGGAGTAAGTTGGTGTTAGGTTTGGTTTGATTTATGGTAAGGTTGAGTAGAGTTAGATGAGTGGATGCGACTGAAGGCGGTGGTGAGGGTTGTAGAGAATAATGAAGGCTTGAATCGACAAATGGATTGGATGGATTGATGAATTTCTCAAGTTCAAGCTCGTTAATGGCAGGTTTGAAGGAAAATGAGGGATTGGTTCAATTATAGATGTAAGTAAACAAAGTAAAGAGAAGTAAGCTAAGTGATTAGATTATATATGATACGGGGCCTGTTCCTCTCTAAACCTGAAAATTGACTAAGTCTATGTAGGGGATCGGATACGATCTCTTACCTAGGGGATTGAAGCTGAACCCTAACCATTTTCTTAAAAAAGAAACATAAAAGTGCAATGCAGTTGCATTTGAGCCATGAAGAACTGGCAATGACCCATAAATATGTGAACGTCTTTGGGAGCCATTAACAAGGTATGTTCATGAACATGCACTTGTACATATCCAACATTCAATTTTTAAATTGACTGTAATTGAATTATTACCTAGATTTATCAGAACAAAAGACGCTACATATAGCCAAGGCCTACTAGCTCAATTGATTAGCTCAATGGAACCGAGCATAGACAAATTTCGAGGATTGCATCCCAAAATTTATGCTGACTAATGTCGACCAAGATTGCAACAAATAGAGAGAGATATGACTATTTGGAAGGACAATTTAATGGAAGGATAATGACTGTTTGGGAAACTGAATGGAATCCTTTCCAGCGACTCTAGCTTGCTTTGATTCAAAGGATGTCATGTTTAAAACAAGATGGACTTTGGAGAGAAAGTGTTATCCGGACTTTTGACCCGGCTATGTCAAGACTGATTGGGTAAGTTAGACTTGATGATAGACAAGACAAGCAGTCCAAAGACGTAATCACAAAGACTAGAGATCAGGTACAACATGAAGCAATGATCACGCAAGACCAAGAGATGGACTCTTCGGAATGATCTAATTATGGATTTGTACCTCCCCTTGGCAGGGGATCAGTACTTATCACTTCCCCTAGGTAGAAGATCGGATTGCATTATAGCGGCTATGAACAAAATCAATCAGTAGTTCAATTCAACGGGAAGCGATCGATACCTCAAAAAACATAAAGACAACTATGTAAACAACTTTGGAAACTTGAAGCTGGTAAGAGGGGGATGCACGATGGCGATCACAAGCTGCGAGGTGGACATTTCAACCAATCGGTACCGGTCACTCTAAATTAGGAACTGAGCCATGAAACACCTCGTCTACATATGGAGATTCTGTCGGCGAAATTTCAGGAAGATATTTGGTCGTCTATCCCTATAGATATGAAGTTCGTTATTCATTCTAGATATCTTTACACTTTTATTTTGCTTATACTCTATTGTATTTACTGATTCCGATCCGATCCCTTTTGTACCTAGAAATTCAAGTGATCATTAAAGATGTTTAGTGGATGTAGGCATTCAACATCGAGCCAATATAAATCTGTTTGTCATTATTTTTTATTTATTTTCTGCTTGTTTCCTCTTTTTCAATTCAGATTTCTTCATTTATTTCTCTACATTTATTCTATTTGATTTTTACGCCAACTTTTGGTGCAAACAGAAACTAGTTTAAAAAGATTCCTAAATGTAATAAAACACTATTCGCCCTTCTCCCTCTAATGTTAAAGTAGCCTGCCTTAAGATCCATTACATTGTAACCCACACCTAAACAATCAAATTTTGTAATCATGTTATCCTTGAACTTTAAAAAGGAGGTTAAATAGGTTGAGTAATGTGATCTTTTTCTTAGTTTTTATTTTGAAACTCTACCATGATTAATAAAGAATAACGACGTTTTTCTTTTAGATGCCATTGTTGTTTAGATTTGAGTTCTTGCCTCAATACTCATGTGATACCTATGGGCTGTAAATGTGAGTAAATGGTCACATTTTATCTCTCCTCATATAATAACATACAATAGCCTATTTAAAACACAATCATATAAAGCATACGATAACATTTATAAAATGCCATAGTAATGCATCATTTATAGTGTTTTTGACTATTTGAAATGCTATAGTAATGCATCATAGAGTGCTCACTAAAATGCTATTAAAGCTTAAAGTAGCATGTTTAAAATGCTTTATAAAAGTCTAATTGTTGTAGTGGAAAGTTAACCACTCTACTTTGGTATGTGAAAGATTATCACATTTGTCGAACTTAGGCCGATGAAGAGAGAACTCGAGGTAATGAGATAGAAGATAGACACCAAGTATGAGTGAGAGGGAAAACTTGGGGGGGGGCAAATCTAAGAGGTCCTCAAGTCAACTTAACCATCCCTGAGTTGCCTTGGGAATTTGTCTATGATGAAAGGAGGAGCGAAATCTAAAGTTGAATTTAAATTTACAGCAACTTGATGTCTACAACGTTGATGACGATGACGCAGTGGCGGTGGCACAAATGGTGCCATGACCAAGGGCAAGAACCTACCCGATTTTGAGATCTGGAGTGGAATAGTCAAAGAGGTCGGTGTCAATTTGCTGCACAAGCATAGGTTATAACAATGATAAAATGAAGGAGGCATTAGTCAAAATGATGGCGACGGTGGCATCAAGGATTGCATGAAATTCAAATAAATAGAAAAGTTAAAGTTGCAAAGTAGATAAAAATGGTAAAGGTTGAAACGAGATGTCTAAAATTTTCTAAGTGTTTGATATTTATAATACACTTGGAAAATATGTTGGCACCGACATCTTTTGCTTGAGAAAAAAGAAGTCTACCTGCTCAAGATATGGCGTAGCTTCTAAAAAATCAAAGACTCCAACTATGCTAGGGGACAGAGATGGTTCTAATGACTATTTGAAATGGTGAATGAAAATTCTTAGGAAATACATGACGTTTCAAGGTATTTATTAATCAATTAATTACCCTTCTACGGTTATTATCTGATTAGCTGTCTTGATCTAGTGTGTGCATTGTTTTTACAAAAGCATACTTTAGGAGCTAAGTGTTACTTGACATTTGAACCGAGCATCTTCTTGATGAATCTAGAATTCAGGATGATAAAGGAATGTATCAAGTTGCTCAAAAGGATGCCACAAATGATGAAAAGAATAAGTACAAGAAGTTTGACGAGCTTTTGTGTAGGCAAAATCATACCGATATTGACGTGACCAATCATATCGGTACCAAGATGATTTTTGGATGTAGGGTCCACTTTAGAACAGTATGTGAAATACCCTTGTACTTTATAGAAAAGATAAGACTAATGTAGGAAAAATCATGTTGGTGCTGACATGATTTATAGAGTAACTTTTCAATGAAGCCTTCGAGGTTAAAGATATGAACAAGTGTGAAGAAAAAATGAAATATCTAAGTACAAAATCATGTCAGCGCCTACATGATGTAGACGGTATATATATCGACATATCATGTCTGTGTCACGAGGTTTTCCTCACTCTTCCTTCCTGACCACATGGATTTGATCTGTTACACGGTCTTCCTCGAGCTGGTGACTTCGATTGATGAGTTTGCCTATAAATAACCACCTAAAGCAATTAAAGAAGGATCTTGATTTCTATTTTCTCCAAAAATTACATTGTGCAACAAAGTGCTATCATACTCGTTTTTACTTCGTTATATAGATTTGAAACATTGTAACTTAAATTTGTGCAAAATTTCAATCAATAAAATTAAAGTGGACATATACAGTGATTTAAGGTCGAATCATTATCAAGTTCTGTATGTACAAGCAATTTAGTTTGTTTCTATCTTACTTTCTCTCGTTTTTGATTCATTGGGGGTGTTGTGCCATTTTTGGATGCAATAGGAATTGAAGCCATGATTCTGATTGAAGTGGAAGTCCCTTCTCACTGTTGAATGCACTTTGATCCCAAGATGAATGAGAAGAAGTTGTTATCATCCCTCGACTCAATGGAGAGGGAAAAGAGGCAAATATAAGGGCAGATGTTGCTAGGAAAGAGTAGCAAGGTAATTCAATGCCAAGATATGAAACTATACCTTCCAAATAGGCGATCTTCTTTTGAAACGAGTTTGTCTAGGTACTAGGGAACTTAGTTCAATTGGGAAGGAGCCTACGTGTTAGGACAGAAGCTTAAAGATGGCACTTTTAAGCCATCGATAGTTGATGGGATCCCAATTCCATAAGCATGGAATATCGAGCATTTGTGCTGCTATTTTTGTTGGTTTATTTCTATAAATAAGGAATCTATTAATTAATATGCAATGTAATAAAGAGATAGTTTCTATTTGTTTATTCAAAAACAAAGTTTGATTTTTTAAACAATAGAACCATATTATTAAAGTCTGACTTCATGTTGCAAGATAGTAATATGATTAAGCATTCTATGTTTTGAACAACCATATGTTCAAGTACGGGGAGATAAGTACTAGTCAACTCCTTTGGTCCATGATCGGACCATTAGAGTATAATTAGACCATGATGTGATAAGATAACTCTCCCTGAACATCACATCTCTGACCAAGGCTAAGAATTAGACATGGTCATAGACGGATGCTTGTAGAAAGGAATCAGAGACCCCTGCTCCTAAAGATAAGAGTTGAAGTGTAACTAAATTTCACTTGCACGTTTACTACCGAGTTATATAGGTGCCCATGCTAACATAGGAAAGTAAGCCTTATAACCATGGTTGCACTGATAGTGCATAATTTTGTTTATAGTCGAACGAGATATGTTCGAACGATAATAGACAATATTGATTAATGAAATATGGCATTTTTTAATTAAATAAAAATGTTTGACCAATAATAAACGAAACTAAATAACCGAACAACACGGGACAATGGTTGATTCTTGTTTATATGTACTGAATTGCAATAAACAAAGGCATTGTGCAGATCATAAACATAAACACGTACGATATATAATTGATTTAATTGCAGATAGTTATATATTTATGCATGTAGGCAAGTACTTAGGCAAGAAAATAAGACATAATAAAGTAAATACAAAAAGAACTGAATAAAAAAGCCTTTTATTTACAATATCTTTGAAATACAAAGTTGTGGGGGTCGTTCCCACACATCGATGGCCTATGTACAAGAAAATGCAAAAAGACTAAAAGAAACTATCTTTGGTCGGATATATCATATCAATACTGGTGCTTGCCCTGTTTGGCTTCATTCATTCCTTATTTGATGGTGTAGGCTTCCTCTTCTGTTTTTTGGTTGTCTTTAATGATCCAAATCAATTATCTGGGTTGAAATACCAATCGTAGTCGTTGTCGGAACTAGTAGGGGTTAGAGGTGGTTCACTGGACATCTTTGGGTTCCGACTGGAAGTAGGAAGGATGCGGAGCCAGGCCCAGTTTCTTTGGTCATTATAATCTCATCTTCATCGTCGTTAGTTACATCAGGTTCATCCTGACCGTCCTCCCTTAAAGTATCAATCTTTTCAACATCAAGATCGGGGGTAGACACAATAGAGGAGGTGGCAACATGGAAAGAGGTTGAAACAATGACAGAAATGGTGGCAATAATAGTCACCAAATAAACCTTTTCAAGCAATTAGGTTGGGAGTGCCATAACAACAGTGTGCCTATAAGATGGTAAATAGAGGAGATATGATTAGAAAACGTCTTTAGAAGACATCTGAAGCTTTTCGAAGATGGTGAAGTCAAAGATATACATCATGGAATTAATGTTGGACTATTTAGGGAATCCTTAACTTGCCTCTCCTTAGAAATTAGAGATAAGAATGGAAGAGTGGTAGCAGAAGGGGGTGGCATAAAACAAGGGTTTTCGAGATTGTATCACCCAGAAGATGAAGTAGTGGCGGCAGTGATGTGCGGAGGTGATGTAGACATGGAAAGATTGGCGACCTCAAAGTTGGTTGCCACATAAGTGATTCCCTCCACCTAGAACTCCTTGATAATGGAAGCGATGTCTTCAACCAATTCATACAAGCTAGAATCGATAGGAGTCCCGGTAAGTGTCTGGGTAGGAGAAGCGGCTTTAACAGCCAGCATTGCTTGACCCTCGGCTAAGAACTTCAAGTCGAATTCATCGAAGAGGAGGACTTTGATTGCTTCTTCGCCCATCCTCCATATTATATTCCCTCCTATTTAAAAATCTCTTTGTATACTTTGGCTAGAGTCTCGAGATAATCATCTTCCTACCAACTAATGTTGCCTGACCTTACAACGTTGACATAGAAGCACAGGATTATGGTATCGATTCAGTTCTCAAATTCTGACTTATATTTTACCATTCGAGCTAGGTGAGCTTCCAACTCAATGACTTTGTCCTTAAGTGTTTTCTATTCCCATTTCAGGCTGTAAATATCTTGGATGTAAGACCAGAATGCCTCGATCTTTCTGGTCTTCATTCTTTAGATTGAGCTGCAACTTCTCAATCTTGGCACTCATTTTGGTCTGAAGCGCATCATTCTCCTTGGTTATATCGTTGGGACGAACATAAGCCTCTCTAACTTATTCATCCAGCATTATCATCTTGGCTTCCATGGCCTAAATTTCAGGCTTGTGCCTTCTATAGCTTCTTTTACCACCTTGTCTTCTATGGATAGCACTTTCTCAAAATTTTCTAGTAATATCTCGAAAATTTAAATAAAAGAATTAAATTTAAATATAACTTGGGCAAAAATGGAATTTTCAAAAACATCTGAATCAGGCAACAAAACTTACACAATTGCGTTTATATAGATTTTCTAGATAATTCCCGTATATAACTTTTTGATGCCGGAGCTATTATGAAGAAGTTATAAATGTTTGAAAGTCGAGAAGAGAAATTAATTAAATAAAAAATTAAGGAAAAAATTATTCTAAAGTTAAAAAACTCTATTGGTTGACAACATTACCCTAATAGGTTGACCTCAGCGGTCGACCACCTTAAGCGAAGTGGTCGACTGATAGACAATAAGTGGCTAGAGTTTGGTTAGGCCAACGGTCTAGTTTTGATCATATATTTTGAATGGTCGATACCAGTTTGAACCCCTATAAATAGAAAGCTATCGTTAACTCTAATTCACAAATTTTAACCAGTACATCCAAACTCTGTCAAATTCTTTTCTCTTCAGACCAATTTTCTTCAAAACAAAAGGTAAAATAAAAATAAAAATAGAGAGATTGAAGAAAGATAAATCAAGCAAAGTTCTAGCAAATGGGGAAGATTCTAGACATAATTCAAAGGGAATATCTTGGATTTGAGGTGAGTTGGTTCATTATTAATTAGATGATTTACGTAAAATAAATTTTAGTTTAAACTATTTGATCTAGGTTGTTAGAAATTAAATTAAAAAATTGTTTAATTGAATTGGAAATTTAATATTATTTATATGAATATGATTCCTCTTTTCTAACCTATATCTAGCTAATGTTAAACTGTAAATTAAAGAATTGATAAATCCAAGTGTACCCCTTTTTGTCAAATTGATAAGAATTGATGTAACTTGTGAACATTGATGTTAAACCTAGATTAAACCGACTACTGCAAATTGAAACTGAACATGGACTTTTGATAATTACAACTTATAGATTCACAAGTTGGTTAACTGAAATTTAGGCTATAAGTTTACTATAATGGAATTTGGGAATGATAATAATTGACAAACAAAAACAAACGAGAATCCCTAATTGTAAACACTAAAAAGCTACAATTGGTCGACCATGCTCATTGAAGCGGTCAACACTCTAAGAGAAAGTGGTCGGCCGGTTAGTGTTTTCTGAGCGTAGGACAAATTTCGGCCTAAAGCCAAAGTTAGAAATAAAAATAGCAGTATATGTGTGTGTGTGTCAATATAAGTAAGGAAGCTAGGCCTGTCAAGGATATTTTGGATGCAGATAGTGGCATATCCATCCGTATCTGAAATCAGTTTTGGATATTGAGTGTCCTCAACTATGGATATGGACAGATATCAGATAATTATCCTATTTGCCAATCATCGATAAATCAAGAAACATAAATCGAAAATTTTAGTTTAACATAAACTTTTTCAATCCCATTGATTAATAAAGTATTAAAAATAAACAAATATGATGATAACAAATAGTTTTGAGTAGTTAATATGCATTTAGCACGTATAATATAAATATTTAACTTAATAAAGCATCATATAAATAGCTTTCATTGTACCAAAATACATATAACTTAAGCTAAAATCTTCAAAACACCGAATGGATATTTTTGAAGGATATTAGATAATTACCTTATTTGCTAACGGCTGGTAAATCAAGAATCCTAAATGGAAAATTTAGTCAGACATAAAAAAATTTCGGTCTCATTGATTACTGGAGTGTTAAAAATAAACAAATATATTGATAATAAATAGTTTTGAGAAAGTAATATGTAATTAGTGCACATAATATGAAATTTTAGCTCAATAAAACATTATAAATATCATTCATTGTACTAAAATACACGTAATTTAAACTATAATCTTCAAAAAAGAACGGATAATTTTTTAATGCAAATGTCGTCATATCCACGTTTGCATTCGTTTTTTCGAATATCAGATATTTATCCACTTTTTGAATATAGATACAGATTGGATAGCCATTAACATCCCTAAGGAAAGTTAGTTCCCTATGTGGCGACACTAGGACATTGTGGGATTGGGTAAATGTTATTTTATCCACTAGCATCGATTTTCAATAAGGGTGACTATATTGCAAATTGTACTCATAGGAGGTTCTACGATGGATGCACAACATTGATGATAATGTTTGATGTAGTTGTGAGGCTTGGCACTAACAGAAGTTCCTTGGTATTCATGGTGACGAGAAGTTATATTGTGATATTGATGAATCCGAGCAAGGTTTGCAATAAGAGGCATTACGTTAGCATTGAGAGATAGACATAGATGTATCAACGATGAGACACTTTCGCAAGTCGGCATTGTGGGCTCCTCCTCAATGTGCAACTAGGATACGTATAGTCGTTATTATAGGAAATGTAGTCCTATGGTGAGAATTATAGGGAACCTATGTTGGATTAGTTATGTGTAGTCATAGTTGTGGAAAACATAGCCCCATGGTTGGAAATTGTTGGGAAGCCTATGTAGAATAGTTCAAGTAGCTATTAGCCGATCATTAGTTGTCTTAAGGTTTGTTTAGTTATTCAACTCTAAGTGTTTGCCTGCATAAGTCGTTAGTGCCAATGTGTATTGAGCTAAACCCCATAAAATTAAGAAACAAGTAATTCACGAACACTTGTAGAACATCCTAGGTCGCATATAGTGTTACTAAAATCAATTACATGTGATCAGCATATGTTAATAATGTACTCATTCATCAGATTTTTGTCTTACCCAACCCTTTTCCTTTCTTTTTCCGCACTATAGGAGGGTGGTGCAGTAGGTGATTGGCCCAACGATTGTACTTAGAGAAGCAAGCTTAGCATTAGAGTTTCTTTTTATTTCTTATTACTTTCAATGTACTGTTTATCATATCTAGTATTTTATTAGACCATTTGATGTGTTTCTATATGCTATGGATTTGATTATGCACTGTTTTGTGATTGTGTTTTGGATATTTTTCGAGATGATTATTTTAGGTATTTATATTTTCTATCTTCCGCTATGAGATCTGAAGATGTAGTATCTTAGATTTTACCTTGTATCTTTAGTATCTGAAATGTTTTAAAAACCCTGATAGCTCATACATCTTAGCACCGACACGAGTCTGAAAGTCATCTGAGGCTTTGGGTTGGTGTGTCAGAAGGTGTGGGCTATCACATTTCCACGTGATCAATAAGATTCTTCTTGACCTTCTTGTCATTTTCACTTTCCTTTTCATGGATGGCTATGATCAATCAATTATTTTTCTTGAAGTTAGCCAAGCATATAGATAACTTCCTCCATGATGTGCATTACACAATTAAGACTTTATGAAGCGATAAACCCATATCCAAGTCTTTAGGAGAATGTTCTTTACATTCTACATGAATTGGAGCCCAGTTAAGTCCATCCTGAGGTGTATGAGCTTACGTTCCAATAAAGTTTTGGAGGATGGAGCTTCAAAAGTTGGCATCGGGATGCTAGAGGTAGTAATGGTATGTTCTTTTCCTGGCCTTTATTTTGGAAGTGAAGACGAGGACTGCGTCGTTTTGGATTTTTGATGAATGGGGGCTAAAGCATGAGAAATCTAGGATTTTGGTATTATAAGCCTTGGAAGATGGAGGTGGAGGTCGACTGTGCCCTCTAGGATAATTTGACCTTTTAGAGTGAGTCTTAATAATGGGACAATGGAGATCGCTCTCGATGTGGAGAACAAGAGCTCCTTCTAAACCCAAAGCGGTTTTTGATCTATCACACTTAGAACGCCTTCTTCTCCCATTTTCTTCTCTTTTCCTCTCCTTCCTCTTAGATCTCTCATAGTCGAATTCTTTAAAAGGAAATATATGGGATTGAGAATCAACTTGTTAAAGAGAGGGACAGTTGCCACTGGATCTTTTATTTGAACCGTCAAGTTGGGATTTTCCCACTGAACCTAATATGAAAAGAAGAATTGAATCTGATATTAGAATCAGATAAAAGTGCATGCGAAGTGAACATGCTTTTGATCCTAGATGTTGTGTATTAGTCCGTCCCATTGATTTTATGGACCATGCTCGTGGGATTGAAAGATCGGAGTAAGTTCCTCACGGAAGTAAAGTACGCATCTGCGTTGGATGAGAAGTCAAAAGCAGGAACCTCATTGAGGTTGAATTTAATCATGGAGAAGTCGGGGACATTATCATTTTCAAATAAGCCGGTGAAGATGTCCTCAGTAGTTAGGAAAAGAAGAGGTCCTCTAATTGGACTCTACTGGGGCTCGATCGCCATACTAATAGTTCTAGTTTTGAGTTTAAGGGGAGTGGGGTAGGTGGAATGGTCCCTTCCTTGGGATCAGTCTCCTTAGTAGACTCTCCCTTATCACATTCTTAGTTGTCATCTTTGTCCTCTTCTTTGTCGTCTCTTTCTTCTTCTCCTCCTTTGTCATCTTCTCCTTTATATTCTTGCTCTCCTATTCCTTCTCCTTCTTCTATATTAATCTCGTCCTCCTCATCGCTAATCCTTTAGACGTCCTTTGCCACATTTGGATTGTCTTGATGTGCATGGGGTAGAGGATTTATTTCATCCTCTTGGACAGCTTAATCAGCTTGTGCAGCCCTAGATGTACATGGCACAGTACCTACTCTTCGATAATTGTACAACAGTCAAAAGTGGCATAATCGTATGTTAGTTAGGAGGTTCATTTTCTTTCTCTCTTCTTCTAAGATGTCATTGAGTTTGAGAGCTTTTGCTAAGGCCACATTAATGACCCTTTGATGGATATCTACAAAAGAAGGGGTAAATGAGAGTTAGAAACTTTGATTGAAGTAAACTCTGATGGAATGAAAGATAAGGACTTGGAACTTATGCCCAAACAACTACATTTAGGAGAGCCCGATTGGACATTTGACAATGATTATTCATCTTTAAAGCAACTGAGTTTTTGTGGAGACTAATCCATATTTGTCAGCCATGATAGGACTCCGTGAAGTTAATGAATGAGATGTCAGAACTCTTTTTGAAATTGTAGGGTTATCAAATCTCCTCAGAAGTTAGTATCCTACCTAAATGCCGAAAGAAGATCATACACCTACAAATCAAGGCGGCATACTTATTTGAGTGAAATCGGGTAGGAGTAAGTCTGAGGACTTGAAGAGTTAGCATTAGGAAGTGATTGAACGAAGGAACACTCTAGAGAGGCACATGTATCTATTGCAAGCTATGTAGCCATCGTAGGATTATGCACCCTTTATTATGGAAGCATGACTAGAGTCTTGGCCAAAAGGATGCCATATCGATCGTTTATTCTTTTAATATTTGCGGATGTTAACCACAAGGCCGGAGAATACAAGGGGTTGCTAAGGATCATCACGCCTGCCAAGCTTCATCACGCCTGCCAAGCTGGCATTCGAAGTGATTTCGTCTTCGAAGGGCATATAGAGTTGCAGAAGAGGTCGAAGTAGAAGAACCTACCGTAGGAGGTGTAGAAAGACCCATCGTGGTAGAGAGATGCTTTGAATGTCTAAGAGACTACATTTCATACCAAAAATTTGAGATGATAGCATGATCACTTATGAGTTAAATTTAGTGTTTACTCTAATTAAATATCGTCTAGCCAATATAGAGATTACAACCAATGTCGACATGTATCGACTAATCAGTATATCGATTGAGATAGCGATATGCGATTCATTTTATGCACTTTGTTTCCCTTATCCTTAGTATGATGAACATATGCATTCTATGTAGATAGCCCATTTATGTTGACAAATGAGCTTCGATGCGTGATTTAACTACGTGTTGGATAGTACCCATTAATGTGGGATTTATGTTAATGGAATTTAAATGATCTCTAAAGTGATACAGCGCTTATCTCTGCATGATTGCAGGTATGTGATATTTGACATAGAGTGTCAATTGGACGAGTATCTAAGAGTGTACCAACTCTCGAATTGGGTTAATGTCAAAGGGAATTCGACAGGGCGTCTGCTTGAGCCGTCTCAATCGAAGGCAAAATAGTTGACCTACCATTAATGCTAGTGGAGGAAATTGATGCACTCTCTAGCATCTCTTTCTATGTTTGTTTTGAAATTTGTAACCATTGTTGAGGCTTGGAGGGGCAGTGGCAGTGGAAGATGGCAAGGGTGATGGATCGACAGTGATGTTGATGTTGAAACTCAAATTCGCAACCGCATTCTCAAGCATGGTTGTGAAGCCCACCTCAAGAGCAGAGATCCGAGATGTATGAAGCCGGAGATTGAGCAAATGACATCATAAGAATGAAAGAAATTTGAGACAAGGGATATTCAACATGATCAGTTTTGAGGTCTAGTGATGGAATTACTATATTTGAGTGCTTGAATCGGTAGCAGCGAGCAGAGAATCACAAGTGCTTGAGGAAACACAACAACGGAATGTCAAAGATGAAAATAAGATGAATTCAAAAAATTTCTAAACGTTATATTTATACAGCACCTTGCAAGTTGATCAGTACCCAAGGATGAGAACTCTTGTTGTAAGAAAAAAGAAAAAAAGGGTAGGAGAAATGAATGAATAATGATGTTAAAATGGACGTCTACCTGACCAAAAGTTCAAGTAGCTTTTAGAATTTCTCAGTAATGATCGAAGACTTCAAATTGAAAAATTCAACATTTATACTTATCCAAGAGTGCAACCGACAACCATTTGAAGCAACGTGCCGATATACTTATGAATGATGCAAGGTTTCATGAAAACAGCACAGATGACGAAAGCATCTATGCAAATTTGGATTTGGTCATTTGTCTCGATCCAAAGCATGCTTTGTTACACAGAAGCATAACTTGGGGGTAAGCATGATCCAGTACTTGAACTAAGAAACACTTCGATAGATCTGGACTATGAAATGATGAACGAATGGATCAACAAAATTGGAAGACATAAGAGTTGAGGATCTCAAGAAAATATGCAAGTCATAACAATTGATACCGATCCGTATGGATCGGTATCGAACGATCCCATAAAGATAATGTAGAGGCACCTTGCTGTTGCGGAGGTTAAATCTCAAAGTTGGAAAAAGATAAATATATGATTTGACATGGGTCTAATGAACTATATAAAGTTTTGGATGACAACTACTACAAACTAAGGAATTTGTACTTTGCTAAAGAAAAAGACAAAAGTTGAGTCGGAGCTACCGATCGGTATAGATCCATATGGATTGGTACCAAATGATAATGATTGTTGGAAATCATGTGATTCGACCTGTTATTTGCGCTGAAACATCGATCTGAAGATATTTTACTCATTCAAACCAGATCTAGCGATTTTCGTGCTCAAATTCGTCTATAAATATAGTGCTTTCATCAGCTAGAAAATGACATTTTTTTGGAGAATTTCTTTTTTCCACACTGATACCAAATTTGAAATCGTCTTTTTCTAGTTTGAAATCGATTTTAATTTGGTTATAGTTATGAATCTTAATAGAAATAAAATTAATAATAGACACAGGCTTAAGATTTTAGTCGAACCATTTTATAAATTATGTCTTCTTTCTATTATCTTATGATTCTTGCTAATTCAATTTTGGTTTTTAGTTCGATTGGGAGTGTTAACACATTTTCCGAGCAAACAATCCCCACTCTACACTATTATTTTCCGTGAAAGTTGAATACTTGTATAAGTAATTATTTTTGATGGTTGAAAGTTAGATAAGAAATTAAAGCGAGTACCATCTTCACCATTTAATAATTTTGTGTATTTAATTGTCTTTGATGTCCATCTTTCAATGCTAAAATTGTACTTTTCATGCAAAGATTTTTCGAGCCTTTTAGCAACATCGTTGTATAGGATTACGTACGCAAACTTACCATATATTGGTTTTCGTTTAAATATAACTTTTGAAATCGTAAATTGAGTGTTGGTACTCTTGAGAAAATTAAGTGTTCGAATGATTGAACGAAGAAGATACTGGTACATGTAGAAAAAAAAGATGATGGATAATATAATGAGTTTAATTATCATATGGTGTGGGTTGGAGTCATTTCTTGTGCATATTTGAAGAAATTTGTTTTTTTATTAAGAATGGTTTGTACCTACCTAAACACTTTCTTTCATTCATTTATCCTTTCGTTCAATTAAATATTTCATTCATTCATATACATCCACCTTTACATGAATTTTTAACCTTTTCAAAATCATAACACGATTGTTTCTCTCTCACTTCAAACATTGAAGTCAAAAATATTTCATCCGATTTCTCCACAACCGATTTTTTTTCTTCTATCTAATGCTTAATCAATGCATTTGAATCCAATTAAAATTAACAATACAAAGAATAAATTGTTGTTCAAATTTAATGTTATGGTAGAATTTAAAAATAATTCATTACTTTAATAATAAAATAATGTTTATTTTTGGATTATTTTTTAAGTTTAATGTGGGTTTATAAAGCAGGTTTTGTGTTATTAAATGTGCATATGGCCAAAAATAACACCCCTTTTTGTAGTGTGAATGACAACTGGGAAATTTCCGGGTCTCCTAGCTTTCCATCATGGTTTATCCACTGTCCACCCGCATGTCTATAAAGAAGTACTTGCGTCTCTTCACTTCAATCCATGGTTTTAAACCCTAAAATCCTCCGCCGTTAATACTAAGCTCTCTCTCCTTTCTCCTCTTCCAGGCTGCTAGGGTTAGGGTTAGAGTTGTCAAGGCCCCTTTTCAAGTCAACTCAAAATTTAGGGGTTTGGAGTTATATCAACTGTTAAGTCTAAATCAACGATGTCGAAAAGCGGATCTTTGCTGTCTAACCCTAATCCTAATTCTTTCGATAGCAATTCGAAGAAGCGGTCTGAGATGGGATCCGGTTCTGTGGTGGCGCTCAATAGTAAGAAGATTAAGCAGAGTAGTGCCATATCTCCGCAAGTTATTTCTTTATTTAGTTTTCTTTTTATCGCTTCTTTTGTTCATGCAAGTACAGGATGATTGTATTTTATATAGATTTTAACAAGTATGCATGCTACCGATATTAGTATATGAATGGTGTACCTTAGAATTGAAGGTAAGCAAAATTTCATGGGAGCGATTGCAACATGTTAATCATAAACGGAATTTTTCCGCACAGTCATGGACGGAATTTGGGCTAAAGTTGAATTGTTTTTATACAATGAGAGGTTGGATTTTGAGAAAAACTATATTAGATTGGTTTATTGATGAAAGTACAGAGAAAAACTGTAGTAGTAGTCAGCTTTATGTTGGATTTAGATGCTGGACTTAGTAGTAGTAGTCAGCTTTATGTTGTCTTTGAAACAACTTGTTTCTGCACTCATGACTGTTTTTTCAATTTGATGATGGAACCAGTAGTTGTATTGGTCCAAATGTGAAATATAATCCAGACTTGTTACGTTCTCCATGTATGATACTCGTGATTTTTCTGTTTGTTAAATAATATGCATTCTCAAGTATATGACTCTGTGGTTAGCAAATAAAATATATCATTTTGACACTTTGGAAAAAAGGCCATGGGTTGTGTATGCTTGCTTTAGTCCTTTTAGTATTACTGCAATTGGATGTTTATGGACCTCTACTCTTCTATAAGAACGTATGCCATCTGTTCAATGGGTGCTTTTATGATAAAATGCCTATAACTGATTAATAGTTAATAATGTAAAGTCCTGCCTTATTTTCTGGTCTTCTTAATTGTTTCTTCAGTGATTATTTGTTTGTAAACCATAAGTTTATCAAATAGATTTTCTTTTGCATTAGCTTATCTTTCATGGACTTTGTATTCAGGTGTATCAGATACGGGTAGCGAGGAGACCGATCTAAGCACTTCTGAAGGAGATGATTCCTCTTGGATTTCTTGGTTTTGTGGTTTACGAGGAAATGAGCTCCTTTGTGAAGTTGATGAAGCCTACATACAAGATGCTTTCAATTTATGTGGCCTTCAGGGACAGGTTTCCTTATACGATCATGCACTTGACATGATATTGGGCAGCAATTCAATCTGTGGTATATTCAACATGTTGATCTTATTAAGATATCATGCATTCAGATTTACAATTATCTTTATTACTTATGATCATACCAATTATACAGGTGATTTGGATGGTGAAGAACAGAAAGAAATAAAATCTGCTGCAGAGTTATTGTATGGTCTCATACATGCACGCTACATTATAACAGGCAAAGGACTTAGTGCAATGGTAACTCTTTTTCCATGTTTATATTCGACATATTACTTAATCGTTTAATCATCATATGGCATATATTATAACCATTTTGAATGTTTTTTAGCATGAGAAGTATAAAAGAGCAGAATTTGGACGTTGCCCTCGATTCTTTTGTGAGGGGCAGCCATGTTTGCCGGTTGGCACTTCAGATATTCCTCGCAATGGTTCAGTGAAAATATACTGCCCGAAATGTGAAGATGTCTATTTTCCAAGATGCAAATACCAGAGCAGTATCCTTATTATATTGCATTTAAATTCTCCGTAGTTATTTAGGGCTATCAATGGATATTCGAAAAATCTGAAATCTGTCCGCATCCGAAAAGCGGATAAATATCCGATATCCAGGAAGGCGGATGCGGATATGAAGACATCTGCATTCGAAAATTATCCATTCGGTATTTTTGAAGATTATAGTTTAAATTATGTGTATTTTAGTACAGTGAAGTGAAAGGTATTTATTTATGGTTTTATTAAGTTAGAAGTTTATATTATACGCACTAAATGCATATTAACCTCTCAAAACTATTTATTATCATTATATTTATTTATTTTTAACTCTTTTATAATCAGATTGAAAAAAAATTATGTCAAACTAAAATTTTTCATTATATTTCTTGATTTACCGGTCATTAGCGGATAGGATAATTATTCGAAATTCGTCCGTATCAGCGGATGCGGATATCCGATATTCGAAAATGATTTCGGATGCAGATATGGTACTATACGCATCCGAAAATATCTGTTGACGGGCCTAATTTAGATTAACTCTCTCATATAGATATATGGACGCCTCAATTGAAATTATTTTGCTATTACGCTAAGCTATTCTAGTTTATACACTCCCACCCGTTTTAGAATCTTAAATTTTGGTGGAAATTAAGATCCGCTCTTTATTTTCAAACTGAATACATGAAAAATCCTTCTCAAAATCATGTTTTAAATTACACCCTACAATTATTTTCAACAATTTTCTTTGATCAAAACTAAATTTCTTTTCTCGTCTTGTTTTTATTTATTTTTGTTTTTTTGCAAAAGCGCAAATACCTGCATATATCTGCACTTTCGGAAACTGTATATATTTGCGTCTAGTTGAAACTAAAAATAAGATTGTTTTTTATAACATGTTTTTGAGAAGGGATGACTGTGCATTTTAGAACCTAGAGGGTGGAACTTAAAGTTTTCTAAATTTTGCAATACTAATTCATGGGGAGTTCCTAACTTTATAATGTTAGCATATGTGCATGGAGCATTAAAAACTTAAGACTCCATTTATATTGGTCGTTGATTCAAAATTGTTCCTCTTTAACAAACCATTAGACATGGATGGCTCATATGTTGGCACAACATTTCCACATTTATACTTGATGACATATCCTTCTGTTAAGCCATCGAAGCCACCTTCAAGCTATGTACCTAGGGTTTTCGGATTTAAATTGCACAAAAATTCAGGATGATGCTTACCATTTAGACTTGTGCCTTTTGCCATTTTTAATGGAGGAACGTGAAAACCATGGCAGTTACAATGGAAATTTTTTGCATTACAGGATATTCTTCCATTTGTGTTTAACTTTCAATGTAGTAGTGTAGAGGACATTTTGTTAATTTGTTGGTGGTGTATCTCATGAATGGTAAAAAAATAGTTGAAAAATGTGTATCTGGTGTTTTCTTTGATATGTAATTTGACTGTTTTTTCAAGGAAATCTGAATCCCTGCTTTACTACTACCCTGTGTTTTCTTCGATACGCAGTAGTCTAGAGACCAATTTGTTGGTGGTGTAACTGGATGAATGATATGATGTTCCAGCTTATGTAAAGGATATTTTCCTTGACGTATGACTCACCTTTGTTTATACCCCCATTGTAGCAAGAATAACACAGACTATGTGTGGGATTTATGTATGGGTTGTGAATGGCTGAATTGTCAATAAATCATAAATGTTTATGTAAGAAGTTGATAGGTAAAAGGTGATGTTAATTGATGAAAATAAAAGGGGCGTGATTTTTGTGTTTAAAAACGAGTCGAGCGCAAATTTTTGTAAAGTGTATTTTTATCAGCTAAAACATAAGGATGTTTTTGTGAGGTTTATTTGTGAAATTTCATACAAAATTATAATTTTCCTTTCAATAAAAGAAATTATAATTTTCCTAGGGGTTCTATGCAAAATCATGAAAAACATAAAACGATTTTTTTCCTGTTGATCCTATCATTCTCTTTCTTACATAGTAAGAGAATAAAAGAGAGAAAGGAAGACTACCTTCAGTTTAATGTAATGATCTCTAAAATCTTTCAAAAGACTTCATCTTTTCACTTACTATTGGTATGCCCCATGAACTATGATGTACCTTGTTAAGGTAGAAAATTGTGAAATATGAAGGTAGTTTGAACCATAAGGTCTAGTCGTGGTGGCGGGAAGGGCGAAAAGTTTAGTCGTGGTGGTGGGAGGGAAGGAGAAAGGTAGCCTAAGATCCTTCTTAATCCATATTAAAAGCAAGCTCATAAACCCTTCAAATTTAGTTTAAACACATGCATGACTCTTCGATGCTAGAATTTGACCAAATCCTTAAATATTTACGATTTTGAATTAACTGGAGCTTAAATAAGAAATCAAAGCTGCAGAAGATGAATTGGAAAAGAGAAGAAGAGAAACTTTGATGTGGAAAGCTGTGAGTTTGTTGAAGTTTGGGTGCTTAGGTAGAATTTGGTGATGGATTTCCAAAGTTGAGTTGGTCCAGCATGGCCAGACGAAGTTTGCAATGGTTTATTATTGGACAAGATGAAGTTCGAGGTGATGGTGCCTTTGGTAATGTAGCATTTGCTACTCACAATAGCATAACATAGTTTCCATTCAAAGTGCACTCAACTAGGGTTTGAGTGAGGAAGTAATTAGCTTAGGATCACTCACAGGTGATCAGTATGCCAAACACGGGGTTTGAACCTAAGTGAGATGGTATCTCAAAACAACTCTATTCGAAGTGAGACAAAAAGTCATTAAAGGGCAACCCTGAATAAAATTGAGATTGACCCGAGTTCGATCATGGGTTTGAGGTGGTTTATCGATCAAGGCTCGACCTTGATTCACATTGGTGATCGAAGAGAGTACGCTCTGAGATAAAAATTATACGACTTCGAGCAAGCTCCTAGTTTGGTATGTGCCGGACTTAAAAATCAACCCCAAGCCCAAAACTTGCTTTACTCAGAGCATGTTTTAGTTGGTGCATGCTAGACCTTATGTTTGCCTTGTACAGCCTAATAGTCGATTCTGGAGCTTACTCCAAAATCCAATATGTTGTTTGATCTCATTGTTCCATGAGGTCTATGAATGATCAAACCAGGTAACCCTAGGTAAAATATAATTGATTTTTCTTGATTATTACTCTTATGTGCATGAATTGATCCAAAGTTTATTTAGTAGACTCTGACGCTACTCTTTGGAGCTACATTGCTTTTTTCAAGATAAAAGGCTAGGCAAACATCGAGTCTTGAGAATTGTAGAATTTGTGAAGTAATTAAACGATTCAATGATGACATAATTTTTTTTCTAAATATAATTGAAAAATGATGATTTCCCCGTAATGTCCTTATAAATCAAGATCACAGCTAAATTCTTATTTTGTCAAATGTTGGTTTCTTCATCACATTTAGCACAATTTAAGATTAAGTCTTTAGAACAATGTAAATTAAGCTCGATCAAATTGTGGGATTGTTGAAAGATTCATTTAAGTTCGATAGATAGAGTTAATTGATTTACATATATGAAATGATTATTTTAACCTTTTCAATCGTAAATTGAATGATGGAAAAAATTACCATTGGACAAACTTTACATTTCCATAACCTCAGAAATTTTTTTTGGAAAAAGGTAGATTATTCCCGAACAAATAGTAGAGCCATTGGATGCGAAATTTGTTTATGTTAGTAAAGCAATCGATTGATTACTTTAGTTATCCGTTCTTCATTTAGAAAAATAATAATGGTGATTGAATTATATATTAGGCACAATCAGATTGTTGACTTTGTAATCATCAGTCGATGTTGAAGGTTACCGTAACACCCCAAAAAAGTAATAAGAAGTTAATTATAATTAATAATAAGGTTAATTTTTTTTTAAATATCAGAATTTGGCCACGAAAGATATACCATTGCATTCGGTGGCGATTTTCCAATCAACTTTCATGCATAAAGTTTTATAATCAAAACTCAAACGAAAAAGTCATTGATGTTTGAAGTTTCGAATTTAAAATAATTTAAATGAATTAAAAATTTAAATTTATATAGTGCTAACGTAAAAGGAACTATATAAAGCAATAAATATTTTTAACATTAAGGGATACTTAACGTTAAAGAAAACGTTAATGAACGTTGGTTTTAAAACGGTATTAAATAAAAAGAAAACGGTAACAAATAAGTTCATCGTTTCAAAATAAGGAACGGTCGACCCCCTTACCATGGTCGGTCAACCGCTAGTGGTCGACCACATGTTGGTGAGCAATCGACCGATGATTGTGACGACAGCTAGGTCTTGTTAGGCGCGAACGGTCCAGATTTTATTACTCTAAACCGTCTTAAATCCGATGGTCCTGTTGTCTTCTAACTACTATAAATAAGAGGCCAGCCTCCTTACTTTTATTTATATATTATTTAAGAACGCCATCAAAGATCTGTTAGTTTTCTTCCTTAAAAATATTCAAGAATTCAAACTCAATGGTAAAAGGTGATAGCTGATAAATATATATTCTTCTTCTACTTTTATTCTTCTCTATTCCCTGAATTCTTGATCTAATTTATATACAATCCAAAAGCTGTATATTTCAAAGAGAAGAGGTCCGAGGGAGCAATTAGGAAAAGGCGAATTCAAATCCAAAAGGAAGCTAGAAACAATTTGTGAGTGGAAATGTTAGTACTTCACATTTTTAATATTGTACAGTAGAAGTTTGGATTTATTTTATGCTTTGGGGAATTTTGTTCAAGAACAACAAAAAACTAAAACTCTAAAATTTCCCCAAACAAAATGTCAATTCTTATGTTTATTGATCTAAATTGTTTTAGTTAAAGTTGTAGAATTTGTTTGGTTATTGCAATTTGAATATTTTATATTCTATTCCACTTTCAACTTTTCTCTTCTGTTGTGATAAAGGGTTTAAAAAATAAATAAGTTAGGAAATGGTGTATAAATTACGAATTATCCTATTCGCAGTTTGCATTGCTTTTTTGTAATTTAAATATGAATCCATTTTCATTATATATGTAAAAGTTAAATATAATATAAAGGGTTTAAATTGTAAGTTTTACAGGTACTGATTCTACTGTATATTATTATAAGAAAGACTGGTATTTTGATTCTATTTTAGTTTTATGCAAATCTATTGTTTGACTAAGGAAATTAACTAATTTGTAAGTTATTGTATTGAGATAGGCTTGTATCAATTGGAAGTTTTTTCATTTAAAACGATTAGAATAGGACACTAAAATCTTCACAAGCTTACGAAGTGTGTGCGTGTATATACGTATATGTATCATGTATGTATGTATATTAGCATTTATATTATTAACGTATAATTGACAACGTATTAATCGCGTAGTATAAATATGTTAGTAGTTGACATTAAAACCCATTGAAAGGAAGTTAATAATAATTATGGAAATTAATCCATAATTAAAGATGGAATAAAGAGTTTTCCTTATATGACTAATAGCAGTGAGGTATATATGGTAGTATGTTAGGAGAGTGGAATTATGACTAAGTTATAGGGATGCATGGTCAGTAAAAAGCACATACAAGTCTGCCCAACTAATCTGGCTACCAACAGTGTGACTTTGAGACTGATGTGTGACATCGTCAATAATAAGTACCTATGGTGGATATGAATTTAGTAAGATAATCTTTCCATTTAATCTGGCTACCAGTGTCTATGAATAATGGAATTAATGCGAGACGTCACAATTTGGTTTTGGGTCATAATGCATAGGACATGCGTTCGGGTCAAGGTATTATGTGACTGTTGTGGGGTCTCTTCTTCCCACTTAAGAAGTATTAAATGGTCAAGATTTTCATTTAGTTGCGATGGTGGGAAATCTCAATAGGGGTCGGCTTTGGGATCGAGATATTAAGTGGTTGTTATAGGACCTACCTCTTTCCATGAAGAAGTATTAAGCGGTCTATTGAGATTTCGAGCGATGTCAGTTATGGAGCACCAAAAGAGGATCCATCTTGTGTTTGGTATTGAATGATCGGAACTTGTCTACGATATAGATGTTAAATAGTCAATGTCTGCCTAATTCCCTTTAAAAAGATATTAAGTGGCTTGAGTACTTTCTCACACATTGTTAAGATACAACTGACGATAGTCGCATGGGACTAGAAAGGGCTTTTGGCCTATAGTTGGAGGTAAGTTATAAAGTTGGACTGGAAGAGCGTAATTTATGGAGTTGGACTAAAAAAGCCTACCGCCTTACAATTGGATGCATACTTAGTAGGATATAGTATAGGATACATGAGACATATTATTTATCTAAATGATACTGCTCAAATGCTATTATGGTAAGACTCGAGTTTTTCATTCATTAGACATTGTAGTTCTGACTCCCTCCTCGTCATAACATACAGGTTAGGGGAGACGACATTGATTTAGAAGATGAAGGCGGAGGCAAAGTCTAGTGGCAGTTATCTATCTATTTATGTTTTTGTTATGTTTTGATGTACCCAGTTTTAGACAAGAACGTTATTTTGGGATGTTGTATTTTGGATATTTGAGATGATATGTTGTACTTTTGAGATTTGTACCTTTTATGAAATGTGTACTTATTCTGATATTATATTTTATCCTTTTCGTCGTGAGATTTTGATAACATAGATAAATAGCACCGTGTATTGTTCTTTATATCAATTTTATCAACCAAGAGCCAGCTTTGAATGGGTCTAAGGTTCGATCGGCTTTTATTCGATCGAAAATAAAGCTCGTTTCGAGGTGGGTTGTTGCATTAAGTATCCGAGCTTAGGTAACCCTATCAAATACAAATAGGTATATGTAAGAGTGCGTATTTATTATTTTTGAAAGTATTTTTCAAAACCCTGAACATACACTCTAGTATTTGAAAATACGCAACACACTAGGAAAATCTTTATTTTTAGAAAATAATAATATCTTGGGAAGTTGTAACTAAAAGTTTAAACCTATAAATAGTTGATTATGATTGAAAATCATTCCTCAAAGGCCGAGAACACCTATACCCAAGAAATACCCACTATCCGTGGGATGCCAGAATGGTTTAACCAATACCAAAGGTATGTAGAGCGAGTTCTTATTCCTCAACAAGTTGCACTAGCGGCACCCGCCGGCCTACCTGTTGAAGCGGCACCTCACAAACTAGATTTCCCTATTTGTGTAAAGATTTTCAGAATATCGATTGAAGAGTGAATACCGGAGCTAAAGGTTTCATGGAGACGAAATCTTGGATTAACGACCGTGAACATATATTTCGGTAGCTTGGATAGGAAGACCAGATCAGGAAAAGGATGGCTACATGGCAACTAATTGGAGAGGCCCTAGATTGGTGGACTATATGGGTCAGGAGAATGCTGAGGAAGGAATCACTTCTGCTGAATTCATAACTCGCTTTGAGTCGCGATTCATGTCAAGAGCTGAAATGAGTTTGCAATTGGAGGACTTTATACAACTTAGACAAGTAGACTCCACATTGAAGGAGTATATCAGTAAGTTCACGAAATTGACTAAGTTTGGATTAAGCTTGATCGATACCCCAATGAAGAAGGCTATGAAGTTTGTTAAAAGTTTGAATTCCCCACTTAGGGGCTACTTTTGATCTAAATACCCATGGGAACCACTTTTGAGATCATAGTTGAAATGGCCTTGTTGCAGACGGATGGTAAAGAGGAGAAGATGGAACAAATGCAAAACCAAGGTGGATGTAAGAAGAGAGGATTATGGGTTGATAAGAAGGCCAAGGGGAAGATTAAGAAGGGCAGTATAACACGCCGTCGGAAGAAAGGACATGTTGCGAAGGACTACATGGCGAGCTTGATGAGGGAGGACATCAAAGAAATATGCTACCATTGCCATAAGGAAGAACACTTCAAGAATCGGTATCCAAAGCGAGCTAAGGAGAGACATAGTGGGCAAGCTTATGCCATTGAGGCTGTACCTATCTCAAGTAGATCTCCTCTTAAAGATTAAGGAAAAGATGCAATGGAAGGTACAATTGTTATTTTCATAAATACTATTCGTATCTTATTTGACTCAGGGGTATCACATTCATTCATAGCTAGAAATATAGTTAACTCCTTGAGTCTAAAAACCTAAGTTGTCACCAATCCAATAGCATGTTGAATCTAATTGGTGGGTCAACACACCTTTATTTAGTTTTCAAAAACCTAGTTATAGATATGTGTAACGTCGATTTTATATGTAACGCGTATGCTCTTAGTTTTGAGGGGTATGGGAATATCTTAAGGGTGGATTTGTTATATTACTGCAAGGCAATCCTAGATTGTTATAGGAAGATCGTGTAGTTAAGAATTGCAAGGGAAAAGGTATATATGTTCATTGTACATCCCAAAACTCAATCGATTTAACTTATTTATACTTGCTGAACCTATCACAAGATGAGCTCTCGTCTGTGCCCGTAATTTGAGAATTTCCTAACTATTTTAAAGAAATCTTGCTTCTCCCAACCCAAAGGGAGATAGAATTTGGGATCGATTTGGAGGAAGATCCTAGACCTATTGCTTTGCCATTAAGGTGCGTAGCCCTCGAAGAAAGATGAGAGTTGGATAAGAAAATTTTGAAGCTGTTACAAAAGGGATTTATTCATTAAAGTACTTCTAAATAGGGAGCACCAGCTATCCTCACCACTAAGGTAGATGACTCTTTAAGGGTATGTGTTGAATATAGAGAATTCAACAAGTTGACCGAGAAGAATAGGTATCCCTTACCTAGGATAGATGATTTTTTTGATTAACTTGTTGGATCCAAAATCTTTTTCCAATTGGACTTGGCCTCGGGATTCCATCAACTGAGGATATTTGATGATCGTAAACAGAAGACTACATTTCGCACACCAGACGAACTACATGAATAGGAAGTGAAGCCTTTTGGGATTCACGAATTCCCCCACGTACTTTATAGATTTGTTAAATAGAGTCTTTAAGGGGTAGCTAAATAGGCTTGTCATAGTGTTTGTGGATGATATTCTACTGTTCTCCAAAAGTGAGGATAGGCATGAAAACCACTTAAGGGAGGTATTAGGGACTTTTAGAAGGTTCCAACTAAAAGCCGAATTCTCAAAGTGTCATTATTGGAAGAAGGAGGTGAGAATTCATGGTCATATAGTTTTCAAGAAAGGATTTTCTATATATCCTGCAAAGGTGGAAGTTATTCAAGACTAAAAAATTCCAAAGAATGCTAAGGATTGGGCTGGCGGGTTACTATAGAAAGTTCATCAAGGACTTTGCAAGCGTAGTAGTCCCTCTAACTTGCTTAACCAAGAAAAATCAAGTTTTTACATGTGATGAGAAATGCACGGAAGCATTTGAGAAGCTAAAGGAGCTGTTGACTAGTGCACTAGTACTTACCATTCCTAATCGAACGAAGCCTTTAGTTTTTTTTAAATATCAGAATTTGGCCACGAAAGATATACCATTGCATACGGTGGCGATTTTCCATTCAACTTTCATGCATAAAGTTTTATAATCAAAACTCAAACGAAAAAGTCATTAATGTTTGAAGTTTCGAATTTAAAATAATTTAAATGAATTAAAAATTTGAATTTATATAGTGCTAACGTAAAAGGAACTATATAAGGCAATAAATATTTTTAACATTAAGGGATACTTAACGTTAAAGAAAACGTTAATGAACGTTGGTTTTAAAACGGTATTAAATAAAAAGAAAACGGTAACAAATAAGTTCATCGTTTCAAAATAAGGAACGGTCGACCCCCTCACCATGGTCGGTCAACCGCTAGTGGTCGACCACATGTTGGTGAGCAATCGACCGATGATTGTGACGACAGCTAGGTCTTGTTAGGCGCGAACGGTCCAGATTTTATTACTCTAAACCGTCTTAAATCCGACGGTCCTGTTGTCTTCTAACTACTATAAATAAGAGGCCAGCCTCCTTACTTTTATTTATATATTATTTAAGAATGCCATCAAAGCTCTGTTAGTTTTCTTCCTTGAAAATATTCAAGAATTCAAACTCAATGGTAAAAGGTGATAGTTGATAAATATATATTCTTCTTCTACTTTTATTCTTCTCTATTCCCTGAATTCTTGATCTAATTTATATACAATCCAAATGCTGTATATTTCAAAGAGAAGAGGTCCGAGGGAGCAATTAGGAAAAGGCGAATTCAAATCCAAAAGGAAGCTAGAAACAATTTGTGAGTGGAAATGTTAGTACTTCACATTTTTAATATTTGTACAGTAGAAGTTTGGATTTATTTTATGCTTTGGGGAATTTTGTGCCAGAACAACAAAAAACTAAAACTCTAAAATTTCCCCAAACAAAATGTCAATTCTTATGTTTATTGATCTAAATTGTTTTAGTTAAAGTTGTAGGATTTGTTTGGTTATTGCAATTTGAATATTTTATATTCTATTCCACTTTCAACTTTTCTCTTTTGTTGTGATAAAGGGTTCTAAAAAACAAATAAGTTAGGAAATGGTGTATAAATTACGAATTATCCTATTCGCAGTTTGCATTGCTTTTTTGTAACTTAAATATGAATCCATTTTCATTATATATGTAAAATTTAAATATAATATAAAGGGTTTAAATTGTAAGTTTTACAGGTACTGATTCTACTGTATATTATTATAAGAAAGACTGGTATTTTGATTCTATTTTAGTTTTATGCAACTCTATTGTTTGACTAAGGAAATTAACTAATTTGTAAGTTATTGTATTGAGATAGGCTTGTATCAATTGGAAGTTTTGTCTTTTAAAACGATTAGAATAGGACACTAAAATCTTCACAAGCTTAGGAAGTGTGTGTGTATATACGTATATGTATCATGTATGTATGTATATTAGCATTTATATTATTAACGTATAATTGACAACGTATTAATCGCGTAGTATAAATATGTTAGTAGTTGACATTAAAACCCATTGAAAGGAAGTTAATAATAATTATGGAAATTAATCCATAATTAAAGATGGAATAAAGAGTTTTCCTTATATGACTAATAGCAGTGAGGTATATATGGTAGTATGTTAGGAGAGTGGAATTATGACTAAGTTATAGGGATGCATGGTCAGTAAAAAGCACATATAAGTCTGCCCAACTAATCTGGCTACCAACAGTGTGACTTTGAGACTGATGTGTGACATCGTCAATAATAAGTACCTATGGTGGATATGAATTTAGTACGATAATCTTTCCATTTAATCTGGCTACCAGTGTCTATGAATAATGGAATTAATGCGAGACGTCACAATTTGGTTTTGGGTCATAATGCATAGGACATGCGTTCGGGTCAAGGTATTATGTGACTGTTGTGGGGTCTCTTCTTCCCACTTAAGAAGTATTAAATGGTCAAGATTTTCATTTAGTTGCGATAGTGGGAAATCTCAATAGGGGTCGGCTTTGGGATTGAGATATTAAGTGGTTTGTTATAGGACCTGCCTCTTTCCATGAAGAAATATTAAGCGGTCTATTGAGATTCGAGCGATGTCAGTTATGGAGCACCAAAAGAGGATCCATCTTGTGTTTGGTATTGAATGATCGGAACTTGTCTACGATATAGGTGTTAAATAGTCAATGTCTGCCTAATTCCCTTTAAAAAGATATTAAGTGGCTTGAGTACTTTCTCTCACATTGTTAAGATACAACTGACGATAGTCGCATGGGACTAGAAAGGGCTTTTGGCCTATAGTTGAAGGTAAGTTATAAAGTTGGACTGGAAGAGCGTAATTTATGGAGTTGGACTAAAAAAGCCTACCGCCTTACAATTGGATGCATACTTAGTAGGATATAATATAGGATACATGAGACATATTATTTATCTAAATGATACTGCTCAAATGCATTATGGTAAGATTCGAGTTTTTCATTCATCAGACATTGTTGTTCTGACTCCCTCCTCGTCATAACATACAGGTTAGGGGAGACGACATTGATTTAGAAGATGAAGGCGGAGGCAAAGTCTAGTGGCAGTTATCTATCTATTTATGTTTTTGTTATGTTTTGATGTACCCAGTTTTAGACAAGAACGTTATTTTGGGATGTTGTATTTTGGATATTTGAGATGATATGTTGTACTTTTGAGATTTGTACCCTTTATGAAATGTGTACTTATTATGATATTATATTTTATCCTTTTCGCTGTGAGATTTTGATAACATAGATAAATAGCACCGTGTATTGTTCTTTATATCAATTTTACCAACCAAGAGCCAGCTTTGAATGGGTCTAAGGTTCGATCGGCTTTTATTCGATCGAAAATAAAGCTCGTTTCGAGGTGGGTTGTTGCATTAATTATCCGAGCTTAGGTAACCCTACAAATACACATAGGTATATGTAAGAGTGCGTATTTATTATTTTTGAAAGTATTTTTCAAAACCCTGAACATACACTCTAGTATTTGAACATACGCAACACACTAGGAAAATCTTTATTTTTAGAAAATAATAATATCTTGGGAAGTTGTAACTAAAAGTTTAAACCTATAAATAGTTGATTATGATTGAAAATCATTCCTCTAAGGCCGAGAACACCTATACCCAAGAAATACCCACTATCCGTGGGATGCCAGAGTGGTTTAACCAATACCGAAGGTATGTAGAGCGAGTTCTCATTCCTCAACAAGTTGCACTAGCGGCACCCGCCGGCCTACCCGTTGAAGCGGCACCTCGCAAACTAGATTTCCCTATTTGTGTAAAGATTTTCAGAATATCGAAGGAAGAGTGAATACCGGAGCTAAAGGTTTCATGGAGACGAAGTCTTGGATTAACGACCGTGAACATATATTTCGGTAGCTTGGATAGGAAGACCAGATCAGGAAAAGGATGGCTACATGGCAACTAATTGGAGAGGCCCTAGATTGGTGGACTATATGGGTCAGGAGAATGCTGAGGAAGGAATCACTTCTGCTGAATTCATAACTCGCTTTGAGTCGCGATTCATGTCAAGAGCTGAAATGAGTTTGCAATTGGAGGACTTCATACAACTTAGACAAGTAGACTCCACATTGAAGGAGTATATCAATAAGTTCACGAAATTAACTAAGTTTGGATTAAGCTTGATCGATACTCCAATAAAGAAGGCTATGAAGTTTGTTAAAGGTTTGAATTCCCCACTTAGGGGCTACTTTTGATCTAAATACCCATGCGAACCACTTTTGAGATCATAGTTGAAATGGCCTTGTTGCAGACTGCTGGTAAAGAGGAGAAGATGGAACAAATGCAAAACCAAGGTGGATGTAAGAAGAGAGGATTATGGGTTGATAAGAAGGCCAAGGGGAAGATTAAGAAGGGCAGTATAACACGCCGTCGGAAGAAAGGACATGTTGCGAAGGACTACATGGCGAGCTTGATGAGGGAGGACATCAAAGAAATATGCTACCATTGCCATAAGGAAGAACACTGCAAGAATTGGTACAAAGCGAGCTAAGGAGAGGCATAGTGGGCAAGCTTATGCCATTGAGGCTGTACCTATCTCAAGTAGATCTCCTCTTAGAGATTAAGCAAAAGATGCAATGGAAGGTACAATTGTTATTTTCATAAATACTATTCGTATCTTGTTTGACGCGGGGGTATCACATTCATTCATAGCTAGAAATATAGTTAACTCCTTGAGTCTAAAAACCTAAGTTGTCACCAATCCAATAGCATGTTGAATCTAATTGGTGGGTCAACACACCTTTATTTAGTTTTCAAAAACCTAGTTATAGATATGTGTAACGTTAATTTTATATGTAACGCGTATGCTCTTAGTTTTGAGGGGTATGGGAATATCTTAGGGGTGGATTTGTTATATTACTACAAGGCAATCCTAGATTGTTATAGGAAGATCGTGTAGTTAAGAATTGCAAGGGAAAAGGTATATATGTTTATTGTACATCCCAAAACTCGATCGATTTAACTTATTTATACTTGCTGAACCTATCACAAGATGAGCTCTCGTCTGTGCCCGTAATTTGAGAATTTCCTAACTATTTTAAAGAAATCTTTCATCACCCAATCCAAAGGGAGATAGAATTTGGGATCGATTTGGAGGAAGATCCTAGACCTATTGCTTTGCCATTAAGGTGCGTAGCCCTCGAAGAAAGATGAGAGTTGGATAAGAAAATTTTGAAGCTGTTACAAAAGGGATTTATTCATTAAATTACTTCTAAATAGGGAGCACCAGCTATCGCCACCACTAAGGTAGATGACTCTTTAAGGGTATGTGTTGAATATAGAGAATTCAACAAGTTGACCGAGAAGAATAGGTATCCCTTACCTAGGATAGATGATTTGTTTGATTAGCTTGTTAGAGCCAAAATCTTTTTCCAATTGGACTTAGCCTCGGGATTCCATCAACTGAGGGTATTTGATGATAGTAAGCAGAAGACTGCATTTCGCAAACCAGACGAACTACATGAATGGGAAGTGAAGCCTTTTGGGATTCACGAATTCCCCCACGTACTTTGTAGATTTGATAAATAGAGTCTTTAGGGGGTAGCTAAATAAGCTTGTCATAGTGTTTGTGGATGATATTCTACTGTTCTCCAAAAGTGAGGATAGGCATGAAAATCATTTAAGGGAGGTATTAGGGACTTTTAGAAGGTTCCAACTAAAAGCCAAATTCTCAAAGTGTCATTTTTGAAAGAAGGAGGTGAGAATTCATGGTTATATAGTTTTCAAGAATGGGTTTTCTATATATCCTGCAAAGGTGGAAGTTATTCAAGACTAAAAAATTCCAAATAATGCTAAGGATTGGGCTGGCGGGTTACTATAGAAAGTTCATCAAGGACTTTGCAAGCGTTGTAGTCCCTCTAACTTGCTTAACCAAGAAAAATCTAGTTTTTACATGTGATGAGAAATGCACGGAAGCATTTGAGAAGCTAAAGGAGCTGTTGACTAGTGCACTAGTACTTACCATTCCCAATCGAACGAAGCCTTCGCTGTTTACATTGACACATGTGGTATAGGATTAGGAGCTATTATTATGCAATAAGGTAGAGTAAAACCCTATACAAGTAGGCAGTTGAAGGACAATGAAAAGAGGTATCCAACCCACGGTTTGAAATTAGCGATTATTATCTTTGCTTTGAAGATATGAAGGCACTATCTTTTGGGAGGAAGGTTTGAATTATTCATCAACTACAAATCCTTTAAATAACTATTTTTGCCCAAAAGATTTGAATCTTAGGTAGCATACGTGGATGGATTTTTTTACCATCATATGACTTTGAAATATAGTATACCCTCGAAAAAGTAATGCCATTGCCGACGCTCTTAGCCAAAGGCATGCTACTTTAGGTGATATTTATGAGTGGAGATAGTTGGAGTTCCTCTCAAATTTTAATTTCCATCCACCAACTAAATACACTCTAGGCATTTAGCAGCCATCGAAGTTAGAGCAGCATTGATGGCCCGCAGAGGGCATGAGCAGAAGAAAGATGCAATGATAGTAGGCATTTTGAATAAGTTATGTAGAAGAGAGCATTTCTCTCATAGAGGTTGCTACGCAATTGACAAAAAAGAATTTTTGAGAAGGAATGAACGCCTTTGTGTTTCTATGGTGGAGGATGTGTTGGAGGAAGTTTTAGTTGAGTGTCACCATTCTTGGATCACCATTCACCGAGGGGGATAAAATATACAAGGATATTGCAACGACCCACCATTTCGAACCATTCAAATCGATAATGTCAGACTTAAATTGCTCGAAATAACAGATTGTTAACATATTTATTTGGCATAACTCAATATATACAATAAATAAATCAATCACAGAATCACAGACACAGAGTTTACAACAAATAGCGAAAAGATAAACAGTAGTTCATAACTCTACTACAGAAAGAACATAGTCTGAAACAAGATGCATCAGAAATCCCAGTACACAGAAGTCCTCAGTACAAAGTAGATGAAGAATCTGAACATACATCTAGAAATAACAGAAACAAACTGAAACTAGAAATAGATAAAGACGGGTCTTCCAACTAACTCCAGCTTCAAAGGATGAATCTGAAACTATGACACTCAAGCTGACTCGAGCGTAAAGCAAAACAGAACACTTGAATCAGGATTAACATTCTTATGCAGATAAATTAGGTTCAAGTGACATGTCAAGTAAATGCAACATAACTTGAAGAGATGTTGGGATTCCATCCTTTAAAGATCCGATAAACTATCTATATACATAGTACAATACGCTACATACATAAGGTCTATCGTAAAGTAAAGTATAAAAATAGCGTTACCATATCCCCCTTAACACATTTTAAACATTTCCATAGTCTACACAGTACCGTAACTCCCCTTCGAAAACTGGAAGGCTATCAGAAGGCACTCCATAGGTATGGTACAAACCAAACTCGTAAAAGACGCGATAGGGCACGTGACAAGGCACACGAGGCAATGCCCGGGTATATATACCGTTTGTGTATCCAGACTGGTGGTAACACATAGCAGCTACTACCGTCTATCTCGGGACACTCCCAAATCAAAGGTGTGCACACCAAAATAAAATCACAAAAATAATAGATATGGTTTCGAAGAAATGTTCCCGATCGGAGGTGCGACCTCACTTGGTCCGGCGTGGCTTCTGTTTTAGCCACATCAAGCTGACTCACGGAAGTCAGGGCCGCGCTAATGCCTCAAATAGAACCGTCGCCGAACTATCCTATTTCGTTCTGAAATCCCCATCGCGTATACAGTTGTTAAAGTGGTTTTCGATATTGGCAGAGAGTATGACAATATTCGATCCCGGTCTCTTTAACAACCAAACGCTTATTTCACACCGTGGTCATTTATAATTTTCTTTATAAATATTTAAATAAATCTCAAATACAAATTTAAGCCAACCAAATATTCAAATTAAGTTCTTTAAAATTTAAAGTATTCATTTAATCACCTTTATTAAAACAAGTCGTAAATCATTTCAAATAAAATCATTAAGTTCTGAATGAATCTTTATTTAAATCAATAACCATTTTGAGTTACCAATCAAATTCCAATGTACTTTCCTGATCTTTTTATTTATTAAGTTATAAAATCTATTTTTAAATATAAATTAATTGAACTTTTCAAAAAATATAATATATATTCAATAGAAAGTCATTTTACACAGTTTAAATAAATTAAGCCTTTTTATTTATCTATTTAAATTCTTATTTTATATATTTTAGAAAATATAAAACCATAAGTAAAATTTTACTAATTACCTTTAAATTAAACCCATACCTTTATATTTTCAAAATCAGCATTTAAGTTTATAAATTTTACAAGAATAAAGTAGAGTACTTACTACAATTCAAATCAACTCATATATTTCCTTTCAAATCTTTGGAAATCATTTTTCAAAAATAGACCAATGGAATCCGTATATAATTTTCTATCCTATGGTCAACTGATATAGATATTTGTTATTTCGATCCGCAGTAATTTAAACTTACGCGTTTATATTATTAAACCCGCAATCCCAAAATTTCAATAATAACTAAAAATCGTTTGGGTATCATTTCAACCCATAATGAAGTTCTCTTATTATAAAGTCCGTTCGGGTATGTATAATTTCAACCCATAGTGATTTCTAAAACTAAAGAAACTTTCAAAGTGAGAACAATAAATAACAATTTCTGTCAAATATGATCGATAATAATAACAGTTATATAAAAAATCAATGAACAGATAACAGTGTCAGTTTTATATAAGTGATCAATTTAATTAACAACTATCATATTTAATAGTTAATAACTACAAATTAAATTTTAACAGTATATTTAAATTGTCATTTTCTATGAAATCAATTTAATAGGCATAAGAAAATTAATCGTGAGTGTTTGCTTATCTTTCTGGCTAGAGAACGACGGAAATTGAAAAAAAGCACTGACATTGATATGGACACGGACACGACAATTCAAATAGCTGAGACAAGCAACAAATTAAGCACGATGATTTGATGTGAGCAAATATATATCATAAGTAATTTATATACATTTTTGGGAAGAACAAATATATATAACATATATATTTCTTGTCGAAATATTTCAGAAGTGACGTACACATGTTATTTTAAATCGACGGATCTAAACATATGCATGCTTCTGTCCTTTAGCACATATTTATGACCAAAGAGATGTATATAAGTATTTGCTAGAACAAAAATCAACGATTTCTATACTAAACTACATATATACATGTATGTGAGAAACACTGAATATGAATATATGTGTTATATATACAACCCGCTATTCTTTGGCTTTGGGACAACATGCACAACAAACGCTCATAATTGTTGCCGACAAATTTAAAGGTGACAAAAATACAACTAGCTGGCAATATACATATACGTATGTTATGTGTGACTTGAAACCATGCCCAAATCTAATGGCACATTTTCTTGAGAAACTCGCATGCAGCAACAGAGACCAAAACAAGAATAGACGAATGGATAAGAGGAATATACAATCCCTTACTCACGGCACGGCACATATGCACAACGACTATATAACATACGGAAGTATACATGCAAAGAAAACTTGCACATGAATTAAACTATGCATATATAAATCGGCTGGAACAGAGAGAAAAGCTATGATGCTCAGGTGCATAGCCGAGGCCAAGAAGGGCTGTTCACTGTGGTCATTGAGGCCGTGCTACGCGTGGGGTTTGGAGATGTGGCAGGTGTCAAGGAGGCAGTGGCAATCTGTTTTGGGTCAAGTGATGGTGAAGGGTAGGGATCAGTCAGGGTTGGCACGGTTGTGGCGGTGGTCAGTGCCGCTCGGTGTGGGGTGGCTCGGTTAGGTGGTGGATTGGAGTGGTGGTGGTTGGCGGCACCGCGGGTTTTGAGTTTTTCGATGGTGGTTTGGGCTCAGAGGAAGGCACACGGCGGTGAAGACCTAGGTTAGTCGGCAGGCGGTTGGGTGTGGTGAACGTTGCGATGTGGAGGGGTGGTGGTCTCGTTGAACAGTGGAGGTACAGAGGGCTACTTCGGTCGAATGAATGCAAAAACCCCAAAAAAAAAAAAAAAAAAAAAAAAAAACTGAAAGGCACGAAGAAGAAATTGCTACAGTAGAAAAAATTGAACCAGAGAACGCTCCTTTATCTGAAAAGCCAAATGAAATAGGTATAATACATACAAAGAAACCGTGTAATTCCAAACGTGGAGTTGTCGGATTTGAAACCCAAAGAAAAAACTATAAAGTCAAAATTTCAGTTACAACGAGCTGTTTTCTCGTTACCGTTACATACCGACCTCAAATTACGGAAATAAATATACCACGAAGATCAGTACAATGAGACAAATAGAACGGTAAATAAATATCAGCAATACGATTGATTTATAAAAACACGAATTTTCGCTGTTCGAAAATTTTGCAAAATGCAGAAAAAATAAGATAAACGGGGCTATAGAAGTCCAAATCTACCAAAACGAATTAAGACATCTTTCTCAGAAGATTGATTTTTTCTATTATATAAAAATATTCAGTTTTCGAAAATATTTAAACTTCACTCGATTAAATTTAAAATTTAAATTACACAAATAAATAACCTTTTATATTTTCAATAAACATCCGCCAATTACTATAATTAAATAGAATCATTTCAAATATTAAGTTTTTTTTCTGTTTCAAGAATTTTTAGTTAATTACGTTATAAAACGGTTAAAAAATCTCGGGTCGTTACATTCTCTTTCACTCAAATCTTTTCGTCCTCGAAAAGGAACGAGATAAAAAAATAGAAACAAACAGAAGAAATTCAACAAACAGTACCTGAGTCAAACAATTCAGGATTCAAAGCACGAATGGATTCCTTAGTTTCCTAGGTGCAATCCCGATCATCAGTACTCCACTGTACCTTGACCAGACCGACAGATGTTCTTCGAAGCTGCTTCGTACCTCTATCTACAATACGAAGTGGTTTTCTTTCGATGGTGAGATTTGACGCAACGTCCAAGTTCTTTAGCAAAGATGACTGAACGATCAAGGATGGATTATGGAGATACTTGCAAAGGTGGGATATGTGAAACACGTTGTGCACACCTGCCAGTTTCTCTAGCAAAACAACTTTATAGGCTAAAGGGCCAACTCTTTCCGAAACGAGGAAAGGACCAATGACAAGCTTCCCTCTTTGACAAAAACGAACCACATTTTTCAACGGTGAGATCTTGAAGAAGACCTGATCACCTACTAAAAATTCCAAATCCCTCCTTCGTTTATCTGCGTACTTCTTGATCTGCCTTTCCTGAGCAATCCTCATCTTCCTCCTAATCTCTTCACCTTCCTGGATGCTTCTAGACTCATTTCAAGGTCAAGGACCAAGCGATCTCCGGGTTCAATCCAGCAAGATGGAGATTTGCAGGGTCATCCGTAAAGAGCGGCAAGTGAGACATCTCGATACTTGCCTTCAAAGGATTTGGATTAATAGACGGATTGATCTTAAAAGATACAGAATCAAGGGTAGAGTTGCGCCTGATAGTTGTTATTATACGTGAATTCAACGAGATGGAGATGATCTTCCCAAGATCCTCCATAATAAAAAACCTAAGCACGAAGAAGATCCTCTAAAATCTGATTCACCCTTTCCGTCTGACCATCAATCTGAGGATGATAAGCCGTACTACGGTTTAAACGAGTACCTAAAGCTTCCTGGAATGCTCTCCAAAACTTGCCGGTAAAGATAGGATCACGATAAAAAATAATGCTAGAAAAACACTATGGAGAGGACAATCTCCCTCATATAGATCTTAGCCAGGCTCGAAGCTGTTCGATTCAACTTGACTGGAATGAAATGGGCAAACTTGGTCAATCGATCGACAACTACCCAAACACTCTCATTACCCCTTTTGGTCCTCGACAGATTATCGATGAAATCCATATAAACTTGATCCCACTTCCAAATGGGAATTTCAAGGGGTTGCAACAATCCAGCAGCCTTCTAGTGATCAGCCTTAACCTGCTGACAAGTGGAACATCTACTGACAAAGATAGAATTGTCCTGCTTCATACCCTTCCACCAATACAACTTCTTCATATCCTGAAACATCTTTGTTAGTCTATGAGATGACAGTTTTGATGACAACAACCTTAGAATATATTATAAAATATAAATACTAACATTATAAGTTTAGATATATGTACATGTAGGTTTTAACCATGCAGATACCAAGAATGAAGACTGTACAATATAGAGATTCAAGATATCAAGATTGAAGACTCATGAGTATCAAGAATATCAAGAGTTCAAGAATTGAAGTAATTTATTCTTTAATTAGAAATTTTGTTAAAACTCATAGAAAAACACCGGCATCTTAAAATCAAATTTATTTGTGGAATGAAATCTACTTCGAACCTGTTAAAGGATGGAACCCTAAGTAGGATGGAACCTACGAAAAATCTAATGGAACATTGTTTTGTATCCGCTAACTTTTTATTCAAAATGATTTTTCAAAATCATATCCTGTTTTCAAAATGTTTTCAAACTTCCTTTTAAAAGCATCAAAAACCTCTATCCTGATTTTAAATAATTTTAGCCTCAAAATTATCTTTAATTTCAAAGTCAAAATTACTCCCGATTTTAAACTATCTTTTAAAATAATATATTTAACTTTTAAATATTTATACTTAAGAATTAAATATAAAATTATAGTTAAATTATATATATATATATATATATATATATTATTCTCTATATTTACTTATGAATTTTAACTATAGTCAAATATATTAGAAAAGTTTAAAATAGTTTTAATATAAGATAAATGTTATTTTCAAAGAAAATCAAATCATCAAAAATTGCTTTGGGATGTCGACATGCCTATGGCGACCATGTCGACATGGTGTCAGTTAAGTTCAAAATTTAAATTTCAAAAAAAGTGTCTATTCGCCATAACTCTTCATGAATGGATATGGCTGTTGTTCTTCTATAAATAGGGGTTAGTTTCAACGAATTTTATATCATATTTTTTGGTTTTTCACTCCTCTTCTTCTTCCACATTTCTTAATACATACTCTTACCATTACTCTGCCGAAATCAATATTGAATCATACTCAATTACTTCTAGTTTGATTCTCCATCACTATCTCAATAAGGTTCTCAGTGCTATTCAGAGTTATAGACTTCTTTGTAATCTATTAAGGGAGAAAAGGTGTGATTGTGGCCTTGAAAATCAATCAAGCGAGAAAATGTATGATAGTAGCCTTGGTAAATCAATTGGGTAAACTTGTGGCCTGGAAATCAAGTATCTCTATCCAGAGGATTGAAATTCTGGAGGGTGTACCTCATAGCCTTGAAATCAAGGGTGTAATTGTACAATTGCTTTTGAAAGAAAATCCGTACTTGTGTTGCAGGACTAGATGTAGGGTAACTCCGAACCAGTATAAAATCCGGTGTGTTCTTTCCTTTACTGCTTTTATTTTATTTCTACATCTGTGTTTGTTTCTGTGATTATCCCTGTATCTGTAGATTGCATATATCTGTGTCTAAATTAATATAAACTCAAAAAGATTTAGTAATTCTTTATAAACACTATTCACCTCCCCTAAAATGTTAATCCTAGCCTTAAGATCCGTAATCCGCATTTCTTTCAATTGGTATCAGAGCGAGGTTTTCAAAGTTTCATAATCTGATTTTTGAAAAAAGTTTTTAAAATGGCTATATTTGTTAATACTAGTTTAGAAATATTCAAATCATCATTGTTTCATGAGTCTGCATATAATCAATATTCAAATTCAAGTTATCTATTAAAATTGTTTGATGTGCAGGAATCATGCTTTATGGCTGTTGAGGAACCAATCCACAACGAACAAATTGTGCAGATCAAAAAGAACAAACGAATACTTGATAGTGGGTATTCTAGACATATGACTGACAATCCAAAAATACTGAATGATATTATATACAAAGACGGAGGACTGGTTAACGTTGGAGATATTTCAAAAGGATATGTGATTGGCATCGGCAAAGTCAGTAATTCTGAAACTCCTACTATTGCTAATGTTTTGCTAGTTAAGAATCTAAAACATAATCTGCTAAGTATAAGTCAACTCTGCGATAAAGGATATAAAATTAAATTTGAAAAAGATAAATGTTACATCGAAGATAATAATTCAACCATAATATATGAGGGAGTCAAGAAAAAGAATATTTATATTCTTAGTATGAAAGTTTCAAATGATAGCCTGTTTTTGTTGGCAAATGCAAGTGACCCTTGGATTTTGCATAAGAGATTTGGGCATTTGAATTTCAAACTCTTATCTAGACCGTCAAAACGTGATCTAGTAAGATGTCTTCCTAAAATGAATTTTAAAGTAGATAATTTATGTGATGCATGTCAATTAGGAAAACTTAGAAAAAGTTCCTTTAAATTAAAAGATATGATTTCAACTTCAAAACCTCTTGAATTACTTCATCTTGATTTATTTGGTCCATCTCAAATTTTGTCAATAAAACATAGTAAGTATATTTTCGTAATTGTAGATGATTACTCTAGTTTTACATGGACAATATTTTTGAAACATAAAAGTGATACTTTTGAATGTTTTAAGACCTTTCCAAAAAGAATTCAAAATCAATTTTCTCTAAAAATTATAACTATTCAAAGTGATCACGGTGGTGAATTTGAAAATGAAAAGTTTAAGGAATTCTGCAATGACTCACAATTTTTCATTTCCGAGAAATCCACAACAAAACGAAGTAGTAGAACGTAAAAATAGGACGATTCAAAAGTGTCCGAGAACTATGCTTTCAGATAGTAATTTACCAAAGAATTTTTGGACAGAAGCAGTTGCTACCGCCTGTTATATTTTAAATAGAATTTTAATTAGACCTCTAACTGATAAGACATCTTACGAACTTCTTTATTCAAAGAAACATAAGGTATCTTATTTTAGAATTTTTTGAAGTAAATGCTTTATTTAAATACAAATGATAATTTAGATAAATTTGATCCTAAATCCGACAAAGGAATCTTTATCGGATACTCTAATAGAAGTAAAACATACAAAGTGTTTAATTTAAAAACTAACACTATTGAAGAAACAATGCATATTTCATTTGATGAAAATTTCAAAAATTTTGAAGATACAAATGATGAAGAGGATTTAATCACTCAATATCAAGAATCAATTGAAACTAACAATGAAATTAATCATCCTAATAAAAGGGGAAAACTTTTAAAAGATCATCCTATAGAAAATATACTGGGAGATATGCAACCTTTTGTTAAAACTAGAAATCAACTAAGTTAAATGTGTAATGTAGCTTTTATATCAACTATTGAACCCAAAAATCCAAAAGAATCATCAATTGATGATTCATGGATTTTGGCTATGCAAGAAGAATTAAATCAATTTACTAGAAATGATGTTTGGGAACTTGTTCCTAGAACTGGAAATAAAACTATAATCGGAATTAAAAGGGTTTATAAGAATAAAATGAATAAACAAGGAGAGGTAGTTAGAAATAGGGCTCGATTAGTCGTTCAAGGTTATTGTCAAGAAGAAGGAATAGATTTTGATGAAATCTTTGCTCCTGTAGTAAGATTGGAAGCCATTAGGATTCTACTTGCTTTCGCAAATCATAATTATTTCAAATTATTTCAAATGGATGTTAAAAGTGCCTTTTTAAGTGGATTTGTAAAAGAAGAAGTATATGTTGAACAACCACCACTCTTTGAAAATGATAAATTAACAAATCATGTTTACAAACTTAAGAAAGCTTTATATGGTCTAAAACAAGCTCCTAGAGCCTGGTATGATAGACCAAGATCTTATTTATTGCAATCTAATTTTGAAATTGGTAAAGTAGATAATACTCTTTTTATTAAAAGACATGAAAATAATATTCAACCAGTACAAGTTTATGTAGATGATATCATATTTGGATCAACTAATTTTGAAATGAATAAAGAATTTTCTGAAATAATGACAAAAGAGTTTGAGATGAGTCATATGGGTGAATTAAATTTCTTTTTTGGATTACAAATAAAACAATTAGATAATGATATCTTTATTAGTCAAGAAAAATATGCTAAATACCTAATTAGTAAATTTGGTTTGACTATTGCGAGTGGAAAATCCAATCCCATGGCAACCAATGAGTACCTTAGTAAAGAAGCTCTCTCGAAAGATGTAGATCACAAATTATATAGAGGAATGATTGGATCACTACTCTATATTACTGCCAGTAGACTTGATATCATGCATAGTGTTTGTTATCAAAAATATCTGTATTCTTCGATGAAAAACGAAGACAAAGACTCGAGTTTCATGAAAAAAGCCCTTTATCGGATTTGAACCGATGACTTACGCCTTACCATGGCGTTACTCTACCACTGAGTTATCAATCCCAACCTAAAGAGACCCACTTAAAAGCCGTAAAACGAATCATAAGATATGTTAAACACACATCTGATTATGGTTTATTTACCCTAAAAATGATTCTTTTGACTTAATATGTTACTGTGATGCTGACTATGCTGGTTGTAAATTAGACCGGAAAAGTACAAGTGGGACTCGTCACTTTTTAGGGCATTCTTGGTTTCTTGGCTTAGTAAAAAGAAAAACACAGTTTCTTTATCAACAACTGAAGCAGAGTATATTTCTGCTGCTTTGGCTTATTCCCAAGTAATATATATGCAACAAACTTTAAAAGATTTTGGTTTAAAATTTTCAAAATCACCGATTTATTGTGACAATACGAGTGCGATAAATTTATCCAAAAATACTACTCAACATGTTCGAACTAAACATATTGATATCAGACATCATTTTCTCAAAGATAATATAAGTAAGGAAGTAGTTACTTCGATTATATCAATTCCGAGAATCAAATTGCTGATATCTTAACAAAACCCTTAAATGAATCAATATTTACTAAATTAAGAAGAGAATTAGGTATTTGTTCTATAACTGAAATATAAAATATAAATAATAAGTATAATTAATAATTAACATTAAAATAAATCAAATAGTAAAAATAAAAAGGACCATGTCGACATCCCCCATATACCCATGTCGACATGCAACGTTTTTCTTTTTTAAATTCTTTGCCCACCAAAATTCAAAATAATTGCTTATATATTCTTCACATTTTCGAAATTCTATTCATCATTTCTGTTATCTTTCTGTTCTTCTCTCTGAAATCAAATAATCAATGGCCTCCTCTTCCAAATCAAACATAAAATCAACCTTTTCGTTCCTCTCTCCCACGTCTGGTCCATTTCATCGTACTATTCTCGCTCGTGTGATTAAAATAGAGGACTCTCTGAAGGATGCACTTCAAATGATGACTGAAATTCAAGTGATTCAACTCCGTATGGTAAAGGAACAAGAGAAGTAAGGCAAAATTCTTAGGAATTTGCAAAAATTTGTAATGGATAATCAAGCCAACCCTATCTTGATTGATGAAGATTCTTCACCAAATCAAGAGGCCAGCGAAGAAGAAGAAGAAGAGGAAGTACCCATGGAAGAAGCGCACACGGAGGATGATGACTAAGTCGCGTGTGTTGGAGAAGTGTGTTTTGACAAGAATGTGAATCTTGTCGAACAACGTGGAAATTTCTGTTTCCACTATCCAAACTGTTCGATTCATAGATCTCCTATGTTTAAAAACACACATTAGTTTCTCCTCTTTCTTTAACATTGTTGTTTATTCCTTCAAACGTTTACAACGAAAAATGTACATTCAACTATATTATTAATAAATTAATTGTGTTCTTATATGTGTTCTTCTTATTAATACATATAACTATACGGTTATTATATACTTAAGATAGTTAGTAGTTTAGGATTAGATTTATTATTAGATCTAAGTGTTGATTATTTATGATAACACTATTATTATAATCACATAGTATATTAGAATTAGGGAGAGCTATATAGTTTGGAGTTATAAAGTTTAGAGTTTGTTTTTGTTGATGACAAAGGGGGAGAAATATAAAATAGGTTAGCTAGGCATAAATTAAGGGGGAGTTATTAGGATAGAAATAATATTTTATAAACAAAGGTTGTCATCATCAAAAAGGAGGAGATTGTTAGTCCGTGAGATGATGGTTTTGATGACAACAACCTTAGAATAGATTATAAAATATAAATACTAACATTATAAGTTTAGATATATGCATATGCAGGTTTTAACCATGCAGGTACCAAGAATGAAGACTGCACAATACGGAGATTCAAGATATCAAGATTGAAGACTCATGAGTATCAAGAATATCAAAAGTTCAAGAATTGAAGCAATTTATTCTCTAATTAGAAATTTTGTTAAAACTCACAGAAAAGCACTGACATCTTAAAATCCAATTTATTCGTGGAATGGAATCCACTTCGAGCCTGTTAAAGGGATGGAACCCTAAGTAGGATGGAACCTACGAAAAATCTAGTGGAACATTGTTTTGTAACCGCTAACTTTTTATTCAAAATGATTTTTCAAAATTATATCATGTTTTCAAAAAAATTTCAAACCTTCCTTTTAAAAGCATCAAAAACCTCTATCCCGATTTTAAATAATTTTAGCCTCAAAATTATCTTTAATTTCAAAGTCAAAATTACTCCTGATTTTAAACTATCTTTTAAAATAATACATTTAACTTTTAAATATTTATACTTAAGAATTAAATATAAAATTATACTTAAATTATATATGTTACCTGGAAAATCGACCAGGCAACTAAACGTCCGGCCGCACGGAGTTGTACTCGGCATAAGAGGATGCTCGGCATAAGTTTGTACTCGGCATAAGTTTGTAATCGGCATAAGTTTGTACTCGGCGTAAGTTTGTACTCGGCGTGAGTTTGTACTCGGCGTAAGTTTGTACTCGGCAGTAAGAGACGTTCGGCAGTCCAAGATTGCACTCGGCATAAGACCGTTTAGCACTTCCCTCTACTCGGCATAACCTTAGCTCGGCATACTCCTCACACGGCAGACCCTTCTTCACTCGGCATGCCGACCGTTCGGCCTATTTCACTCAGCATGCAGGGTGCGTCCTATCTGGACCAAGCTGTCTAGCCATCTGGCCCACCAGGGAAGTCCAACCCACATTCGTCTATAAATAGAGGGGCAGGGGCACAGAAAAAGGGGATCAGATTTCAGAGAACACAGGGGAGACTCTGCCTCATTCAAACCTCATCCAAAAAAATTCTACTTTTATTTCACAATTGTATTCGAATACTTAAAAGTGGATTGTATCTGTAATTAAGTTTAAAGTGAAGAAATAAAAATTACAACGCCGAACCACTATAAAGTCTGTGTTCTCGTCTCCCACATTTTAATTTACATTATCTTCTCTGTTTTAATTTATTTTCTTCATTACTCTCTCTACACAATCTCTCTAAACTCTCTAAGGGTGTTAGTGACCAATTTTGGCGCTAACATTTTGGTGCTTTCACTGAGAATTGAATTCTCAGGTTGTGAAGATCTACTTTGTAGCTACTGGATTGCTTAAATCCCCCGAAGAAGATCCGTAATTATCCATAAGGCATCTGTTGATTCTACTCAGAGTTACAACCAACGACTCTACCATGGGAAGACCACGAACAAGATTGACCTCCCAAAACGTAGATGCCCACGAAACTGCTAGTGTTCAACAACTTGGACCTAACGATCAACAAGCAATTCGAGGCGTGGGGCCCTCCAGCCAAAACCAAGCGGAGGCTGTTTCACGAGCAGAATTGAATGACTTGATAAAAGAGCTTACGGAAAGAAGAAGGCAACTCGCTGAGCAAATGCAAGTTAATGCTAACCTCATGACCCAACTTGCTCAACAGCAGCATCAGAATGCTGGAGGTAGCCCTGTCCCCTACTCTGAAGATGATAGCTCAACTTCAGTTGATGAATCACCCAGGCGTAGACGCCGCAAGGATGAAGATGACCAAGCAGGTGCCACTGATCGTTCTACTAGAAATCAAGCCCGTGGAGCGGACCCCAACCTTCCTCCTACCATACAAACTCCGGATTTGACAGCTATGGTCCGACAGTTGATGAGAGAGAATCAAGGTTTGACTAATGAAGATTGGGGAATGTCTAAGAGTCATACTCCCTTCACAGATACCATTCTACAGGCTGAATACCCAAGGAAGTTTAACATGCCCACCATACCCGCCTATGAAGGAAAAATTAACCCTAGACAACATGTAATGAGGTATGGATGGATGATGGATTCAGCAAGGGCCAACGACGCAACTAAGTGCAGGTGCTTTCCAATAACCCTGTCCGAAATTGCCACCATGTGGTTCACTCGACTTCCTCCACGGTCCATCTCAAACTTCGATGAATTAGCAAGGAAATTCATAGAACAATTCAGGATACACGCCACTCGACCCAAGGATGTGATGTCTTTATCAAGCGTGACCCAAGCTCCTGGAGAATCACTGAAAGCATACTTGCAGAGATTTCATGTTGCCGCTACTGAAGTGAGCAATCCAAACGACCACGCGATTTTGATGGCAGTAATGCGTGGAGTGGATCCAGACTCTGAATTTGGGGATTGGTTGGCAGGAAAGCCACTGGCTACGTTGGAACGTTTCTATTCGAAAGCCCACCAGTTCATAAGGAGAGAAGAAGCTCGGTGGATAAGGAAAGACAAGGCACCAGGGTCCGTTCAGGGGACTGTAAAGGGCAACATCGCCATGAAAGCAACCGACGATAACCCTGGAAAGACACAGGCCAGCGTCCAAAATAAGCCTGGGCAGTCTAAGGGAACTGGAAGTGGAAATCCTGGAAAGAAGAAAGAAACGGGGAGATGGAAGTCAAGGATCCCAACCTACAACGAATACCTCCACTGAATGCGTCTCTTGAAAACATCTACTTATCGACCTGCAATACTTTTCAATACAGAAAACCACGCCCTAAGGAATCAACAGAGGAGCAAAAGCGGACTGGAAAGTACCGCCGCTTTCACGAGTCTTATGGACACAACACAGACGAATGTAGGCATCTCCATGACGTTATTGAGAAATTGATTAGGCAGAAGAAGCTGCAGGAATTCGTCAAAGATACGCCAGAAGGAAGACAAGAGACTTCAGACCCCGGACGTGGCCCAGCATTACACCAACCGGAGCAACCTACTCGAACTGTGGGAAGGTTGATTATTAACACAATTGCTGGTGGACCTCATCCTGCGGATAAAAGTTGGCAGGAAATGGAGCGATATGCTAATTCCTTGAGACATACAGAGCATGAGTACTGTTCAAATGTGGAGGATGGAGCTCCTGCAAAGCAGCAGCGCACGATGCACGACGATATTATATTCAGGAATAGAGACGCGGATAAGGTGGAAGCTCCCACCATCGATCCATTGGTCATATCCGCAACCATCGGACCGGCATTCGTAAGGAGAATCCTAATTGATTGCGGAAGTTCCGTTAACATCATCTTCAAGAAAGCGTATGACCAAATGAAGCTGGAGACTAAGGATTTGAAACCATCTAAAGCCCGAATCCATGGCTTTAACGGCGCAGCCACAGACGCAGTAGGATATGTGGAGTTACCAGTTGAACTGGGACAAGGTGAACGCAGGAGAGTGCGAATCCTACCATTCATAGTGCTGGATGTTGATTCACCATACAACGTGTTTTTGGGACGACCAGCCCTCGCAGATTTCAGGGCAGTCTTGGCCCCGTGGTGTCTCACACTAAAATTTCCGACTGACAAAGGAGTTGGAGTAGTGCATGGCGACCAAGCAACCGGACGTGCATGTTACGTGGCTGAGCTGAGAGAGGCCCAGCGCAGAGAAAAGGGGAAAACTGCGGACAACATCGTCCGCATCCCGAATTCCGATGATTGACAATTTGCGCCCGAGCCCTGGCTTGGGCGACATTCTCGGATCGTTGAAGACATAGATCCGAGAGATGACAAAGGGGAACCCAGGGAACCATACGCAACACCGGCCGAACTAACAATTGATATTCCAGTTAGCCACAGCGACCCGACGCGAGTTCTTAAAATTAGGTCACAGCTCGATCCCCTAATGGCAGAGAATTTATCTGATTTCCTCCGAGCGAATCTTGATGTCTTCGCCTGGAGACACTCTGATATGTGTGGGATTTCCCCTGCAATTGCGAGCCATATGTTGAATATAGACCCGAAACACGTACCTGTGAAGCAAAAAAGGAGAGGCATGGACCCGGAAAGGTCTACAGCTCTCAAAGAGGAGGTGGATAAACTCAAAGCCAATGGGTTTGTCCGCGACGCCCTCTACTCAGAATGGGTGTCCAACCCTGTGTTGGTAAAGAAAGCAAACGGAAAATGGAGAACCCGCGTTGACTATTCTGATTTAAACAAAGCATGCCCGAAGGATAGCTTCCCGCTACCACGAATTGATCAACTGGTCGATTCAACTGCAGGGAATGAGTTATTGTCATTTATGGATGCATACTCTGGATACAACCAAATTCCGATGCACATCACAGACCAAGAACACACCAGCTTCGTCACAAATGTTGGGTTATACTGCTATGTAGTGATGCCTTTCGGACTGAAGAACGCCGGAGCAACTTACCAGCATCTGGTAAATCGAATGTTCAAAGATCAGATTGGGAAAACAATGGAAGTCTATGTGGATGACATGCTCGTGAAGTCACGACAGTCAAACAACCACATCCGAGACTTGGCAGAAATGTTCGGTGTACTAAGGCACTATGGGATGAAGATCAATCCTTCAAAGTGTTCCTTCGGCGTGGCATCAGGGAAGTTCTTGGGATTCATTGTGAATGCACGGGGAATTGAAACTAATCCGGAGAAGATCCAGGCCATCCGAGATATAAAGGCACCCAGAACCATAAAACAGGTACAGAGCTTGAACGGAAAGGTAGCTGCGCTCAGTCGATTCATATCCAGAGCCACAGATAAGTGTGTTCCTTTCTTCGATGTCATAAAGAAAGGAAAGAGAAACTTCGAATGGACGACTGATTGCGAGGAAGCATTTCGAGCCATGGTAAGACACTTGGAAAGTCCTCCAGTGCTGTTAAAACCAGTAGACCACGAGACGTTGTACGTATATTTGGCTGTGTCTCAACACGCTATCAGTACAGCCCTAGTTCGCGAAGAAGACAAGGTTCAAAGGCCGGTGTACTATGTTAGTAAACGACTGACGGGGGCAAAAAAGAATTATCCAAAGATCGAGAAACTTGCCTATTGCCTGGTGATTGCATCACGCAAGCTTCGTCCCTACTTTCAGGCGCACTCAATCAGTGTTTACACTGACCAACCCTTGCGACAGGTACTCCAACGACCGGAAACTTCCGGTAGGATGCTAAAGTGGAACATCGAGTTAAGCCAATTTGATATCACCTACCTGCCGCGAAGGACCATCCAAGGGCAAGCACTAGCTGACTTCGTTGCTGAGTTCACCATTCCGGATGAACCAAGTGAAAATCACAAAGTAATCCCTCTTGTCCGATGGAAGATGTTCACTGACGGGGCATCTAACGACCGTTGGTCGGGAGCTGGGATAGTTTTGGTAACTCCCGAAAACCGATCGATTTGCTACGCTTTGAAGCTCAAATTTACAGCAACCAATAACGAAGCCGAATACGAAGCACTGATTGCTGGCTTAAGACTTTCCAATGAACTGAGGGTGAAGTCCATCGAAATCTTCTGCGACTCACAGCTGGTGGTATATCAGGTACGGGGAGACTACCAAGCGAAAGGGCAGAGACTGGCTCCTTACCTTGCCCGGGTCCGGGAGCTACTAGTAAACCTGGAATATTATGACATTTCGCATGTCCCGCGCGAACAGAACAGGGAGGCCGACTCGTTGGCTAAATTCGCGAGTACTGGCGATGCACAGCAGATGGGATTGTTCCCTGTCGAGACTCTGCTTGCACTAAGTATAGACATGATGGAGATAGACCTCGTCTTGGAGACCGAACTCGAAAGGGAATCATGGCTGACCCCGATCAAACAATACCTGCTATATGGGGACTTACCTGAGAAAAGGAGCGAAAGACGCCAAGTCCTTCGTAAGGCTTCACGTTATGTAATGCAAGACGGGATAATGTATCGGAGGGGATTCTCGACCCCCTTACTCCGGTGCATGGCCCATGACGAGGTAAAACGGGTGTTGGAAGAAGTCCATGAGGGAGAATGTGGTGATCATACCGGGGGCAAACTTTGGCGAGAAAAATCCTCCGTTACGGATATTATTGGCCAACTGTAAATCGGGATGCTGCAGACTATGCGAGAAGATGCGAAAAATGCCAGATATATGCAAAGATTCCGAGAGCTCCGCCAACGGAACTCACGCAAATGGTTAGTCTCTGGCCATTTGCAATGTGGGGAATCGACCTAATTGGATCTCTGCCCATAGCCAAAGGAGGCGCGAAATATGCAATAGTGGCAGTCGATTATTTCACCAAGTGGGCGGAAGCAGAGCCAATGGCCACCATCACCACCAAGAAAGTCATTAATTTCGTTGTATGAAATATCATATGTCGTTTTGGCCTCCCACGGATCATCATAACGGACAACGGAACTCAATTCGAAAGCAAGGAATTCAAAGAGTTCTGTCAGAGGTATGGCATTGAGAAAAGGTTCGCAGCAGTTGCTCACCCGAAGGCGAACGGGAAAGTAGAAGCCGTCAATAAAATCATCAAGTCCATATTGAAGAAGCGTTTGGAAAAGGCTAGAGGCAAGTGGGTGGATGAACTCCCAACGGCTCTTTGGGCCTACAGAACTACCCACAAAACCGCGACTGGCCACACACCATTCGCACTGGCGTACGGCACGGAAGCCGTCATACCCGTAGAACTCGAAGTTCCGTCACACCGGGTAACCTATTACGATCCTGCGTCAAACCAGGATCTCCTATTGGAATCATTAGACTTCATTGATGAGAAACGCGAAGAAGCCGATTTGAGAGCAGCCTCATACAGGCACCGAGTCGCTAAATATTATAATGGAAAAGTCCAGCCAAGAACCTTTAATGTGGGAGATCTCGTTTTGAAACGAGTCTTTCCGACCCCTTCGCACATGAATCCCGCATGGGAAGGTCCATACGTCATCGAACGGAGGCTTGGAGAAGGAACTTTCAAGCTAACGACCGTCGATGGTGCGACACTCCCCCGAGCATGGAACAGCGAGCATTTGCGGCGTTATTACACTTAGTCTATTTCCTTTATGCGGTAGTTGCATTTATTTCCAGCATGCTTTCTTCTTGGCATGTAATAAGATAATCCAGTTTGTTTTCATCAATAAAGGCTTGAAGCCATCTTTTCCATGAATGACCAATGTCTCTTTGTATGATATTCCTATGATGCGCAATTAAAAATTATGATATCCTGGCTAGCGTACGAACGCTTATAGTAAATGACAAAAAATCTCCAAGTCCCCGAAGCGCGGACTGGAGTACTCTAAGTCCCCGGAGTGCGGACTCGAGTACAAATGATTCAAAATCTCCAAGTCCCCGGAGTGCGGACGGGAGTATTCTAAGTCCTCGGAGTGCGGACTCGAGTATAAACGATTAAAAATCTCCAAGTCCCCGGAGTGCGGACGGAAGTACTCTAAGTCCCCGGAGTGCGGACTCGAGTATAAACGATTCAAAATCTCCAAGTCCCCGAAGTGCGGACGGGAGTACTCTAAGTCCCGAAGTGCGGACTCGAGTATAAACGATTAAAAATCTCCAAGTCCCCGGAGTGCGGACAGAAGTACTCTAAGTCCCCGGAGTGCGGACTCGAGTATAAACGATTAAAAATCTCCAAGTCCCCGGAGTGCGGACGGGAGTACTCTAAGTCCCCGGAGTGGGGACTCGAGTATAAACGATTAAAAATCTCCAAGTCCCCGGAGTGCGGACGGAAGTACTCTAAGTCCCCGGAGTGCGGACTCGAGTATAAACGATTAAAAATCTCCAAGTCCCCGGAGTGCGGACGGGAGTACTCTAAGTCCCCGGAGTACAGACTCGAGTATAAACGATTAAAAATCTCCAAGTCCCCGGAGTGCGGACGGGAGTACTCTAAGTCCCCGGAGTGCGGACTCGAGTATAAACGATTAAAAATCTCCAAGTCCCCGGAGTGCGGACGGAAGTACTCTAAGTCCCCGGAGTGCGGACTCGAGTATAAACGATTCAAAATCTCCAAGTCCCCGGAGTGCGGACGGGAGTACTCTAAGTCCGCGGAGTGCGGACTCGAGTATAAACGATTAAAAATCTCCAAGTCCCCGGAGTGCAGACGGGAGTACTCTAAGTCCCCGGAGTGCGGACTCGAGTATAAACGATTAAAAATCTCCATGTCCCCGGAGTGCGGACTGGAGTACTCTAAGTCCTCGGAGTGCGGACTCGAGTATAAACGATTCGAAATCTCCAAGTCCCCGGGGGCACAGGCTGGAGTACTCGATGTCCGGGGTATAGACTTAATTACAAGTAGTTCAGACCTCCGAGTTCCTTGAATAGGAACTACGACACAAATAACTTGGATACGTCAAGTCTCCAACATACGGACTATGAAATATTCCAAGTGATTGAAGCACCAAGTGGGGATTGATCAAATCCAGGGAAACTCCCAAGCCATGTAAAGGCAAACCGAGAAGTCCAAGTTACCCACAATAATTCAGATTTCAATCACAACCATAAAAGAAACTGAATAATAAAAGTCTTTTAAGAAGACACAAGTGAAGATCAAATTTTATTCACGAAAAAAAAACTTCCCGTTACAAAAAGCGCTCCGAAGTCCAGAGCCAAAAGCCTATTTGCACAGTCTACAAAAATTAGTACATGACTTAAGCTAGTTCTCGTTGAACGGGGACCACGGTCACTTCTTGTGTTTCTTCGACTTCTTCCCGGACGGTTCCTTCCCAGAGCGCTTACTCTTGGAATCCTTCCCTGACCCGGGGGGGGGGGGGGGGGGTGACGACCGAAGACGTAGGGGGAACATCCATGGGCTGGGACTTGCCAGGAAGAATGACCTTCAATGGTTTGTTCAGAGGATCACCCAGGTCCACTTCACGCGGCTCGACCTTGACTGAGATCGTATCTCTTTTCTCTTTCTCGAGCCGTTCCTTCATGCTCAAGTCGGATGTGTGCTCAGAGGCGCCTGTGATGTCTACTTCGAAACTCTCCAAGGAAGAGTCAGATTTGCCTTCATCCAGCGCCCCGATTACTTGAGCATCTGGGCCAGGATCTCCGCCGACTTGAGTGGCCTCACTCGCCTTTGTCTCCACCTCCTTGGCGGCATCGCTCCTCGGAGAAGGCTCGGGGTCAGAGCGGCCTGCACAAAGTCACAAGAAAACAAGTGTTAGGGCGCGCAGCTTCCAGAGAAACACGGGAACCCTATAAAACAAAGAGATCGCTTACCGGGCGCTGGTGGGATCTCGGTTGTCAAAGGGGTCTCACCCTCCGGGATGGGAGATAGGACATGAACGCCAAGCCCGGGGGCATCCGGGTCGTAGCCAAGATGCCGCTCGAAGGGATCAAGCGTTGGCCGGCTAGCCGGCTGGGTAGGTGCATGAACTGGGGGCATAGCACCGGATGGACCTGAAATCACTTCCTTTCCTTTCCTCGAAGGAAAATCTTTGCTGTAAAGGGCCTTGGCCGCTGATAGGTCTGAGGGTTCTTTTCCCTTCAAGAACTCCTTAATTAAAGCTTTCTCATCGACTTCTTCGGCACCGCTTTCGACCTTCTTGATCTGAATCAAGGTCTCCCATGCCTCGATCAGAGACTCGAGGTAACCGTCGTCCAGAAAAGTTAAATCCTTGTGCATGAGGACTCGGGCATTGAACTCGGCGATCAGCGGGTCGAACTCAGTCTTAATTTCCTCCCTACCTTCTTCCCTAGCTGTATCAAGGCGAGAGTCGATATCGGCAGTCGCTATCTTTTTTCCCTCCTCACGGGCTTCATGTTTTAGGGCCTCAACTTTGGAGAGATCGTCCTGTAGTTTCTCCTCTAGGAGTCGGGTGGCGACAATCTCATCGCAATAATGTTGTGCCTCAACCTGGGCAACCACTTTCTCTTTCCTCTCCGCGAGAAGTTGTTCCTTAAGTTCCTTGACCAGATAACTAAGTGTGTCCCGCTCCTTCTGAACGGAGTCTTTCTCCAAAGCTAATGCCCCACACCGTTGAACCGCTTCATCAAGCTCTTTCTTATGAGTTAATTCGAGGCGGGAAATAGCCTCGGCGGTGTCCTTAGCGCTCTGACGAGTAGCTTCAAGCTCGAACTTATAGGCAGCAATTTCTTCATCATGTGCCTTAATGATATCCCTGTCATGAATAGCTTCAAGCTTTAGGCGGTCAATTTCATGCTGGCGCTCCATAGAGACTTCAGAAAGTTTCTCAGCGAGGTGAACGAACGCGTCATGTTGCACGTAGACGTCATTGGTACAGGCGATAGCATTTTGTTTAACATCTCCAAGGAATAGGATGGATCACCGGGAGGAACTTTAACCCATCAAAACAAATCTTCGGAAACTTAGCCTTAAGTTCGTTCAATCTCTCCGGCACTGTCGGGTCTGTTACAGGAGCGGGAGGAGGCGGCTTTGAGAGTTCGCCCTTCCTATGAGAATCTCGGGAGTGCCGGGTAGATGAAGAGTCAGAGTGTTGGTCCCGGGGAGCATCAGAATGCGACCTCTCGTGGCCACGTTTGTCTTTGCTCGCTCCTAATGAGATGAGGTCTCCTGGCGATGCTCGGGCTGATAATAAGTTTTCTTCCGGGATGACGAGTCCCGGGCATGATAATCTCAGTCGCTGTCGCTGTCTCTGTCTCGGCGCTTCCCGAGGCCCGAGTCCCGAGTCCCGACCAGACCGACGTAAAGTCGATGAGCCGCGAAGGCGGTCGTATCCATGAGAGCGCCCCATGTCACCTGCAATCGAACAATAGCGAATTAGCGAAAGAGCAGAATGGTGAAAGGCAGGTAGACGCAAAGTGAAATGCATGTGTCTGTGTGTGTCCTAGTGCTACCCCCCGACGGACCAGTGGCTTTGCTAACGGGAGTCTTTTCCCCTTGGATCGGGGCCAGGACACCCGCATCGCCCCTGACGGCCGAGCGAAACTTAAACAGCTCCGGATCGTTGAAATCATAGTTGAGCAAGTCTTCGGGAATGGAGAGATTCGATAAGCCCTTCAGAGAACTTTCAACGCGCTGTGGAGAAGCCTCTTTCTCTGGCTGAATAGGCGTAACTTTGGAAGTCCCACCAGCTTTCTCCTTCCTCGACTTGCACGCCAGCTCCTTTTTCCCCTTCGAAGGGGAAGGTGACGCTTCAATATCATGAACCTCGGCTGTAGAGCCCAAATCCTCACCTTGCCTTTCGGGTGACTCGCCTGGAATTTCCCCTTCTTCCGGAGCTTCAAGCGAAGGGCGAACGGATGATTCAGGCAGCTTTTTCCCTCTGACGTGTACGGGCTTGGGAAGCGAGGCGCCCTCTGGAAGACTAACCCGGCGGCCAGGGGCTAGCAAACCGAACTTTGATAATGACTCATTAGAAATGAGGGCTCGGATATCTCGCTCTTCAGCAGGAAGAGCTCTAATAGCGTCGACAGCATCAGAATACCCCCGGCCTTCGGGACGAGGGACAAAATCTGAAAAATAGAACAATGAGTTAGGAGAAGTTCAACCTCAATCGGGAATGGACATCAACTCAGAGAAAAGACTTACTTCCTTCAATCCATCGCCTCGCAAAACCCTGGGGGCAACGCACGTAAAACCACTCCTGTTTGTACAGGGCGAATTTGCTACTCCACGCGCTGGTGAAAAGCTGGCACTTCCGATGTGGCTCAAGGAACATGTAAGAGGGGCTGTCTCCCGGTTTCTTGGTCATGTATATGTACCTTATATCGCCAGGGGTTGGAGGCCTAGAGAAGACGGCCATGAAAAGTATGTACGTGCCATAAATGAAAGCGTGACCATTTGGATGAAGTTGAGACGGGGCAACATCTAGGTACCGCAGCACGTCACGGAGGAATAGGTTGAAAGGTGGCACGCTACCAACCCAGCACATGAATTTGCTACACGCCGTATATCCCACTGGGGGCAGGTGTGGGCGATCATGCCCCGATGGAACGAGCACATCAGCGAACGGGATGCCATGAATAGAACATATCCGCTTAAGAGCGGCTTCAGTGACTCTTGTAGCTTGTGAGTCAACTGGGTCATCTAGTAAAATAGCCGATTCCAAAGTGTCGGGAGCCCAGTCATGAGAGGGAGAAACTGACGGGTCAGATGCGTCGGGGGTCGTTCGCTTAGAAGACGGCCCAGGCTTGTCAGAAAGTGTAGCCGAACTGGATCTTTTGGACATCTTGAATAAATAGCAGACCCAACCAAGCACCTGTGTGAACTATGCTCGAAAAATAATCGACGTCAGAATTAACAACGCAGATAACCCCCCGTGTGGTGTGTGAACTAGTGCAATCAATCGTGCATAAGCATTTAATATAACGTCAAGCCTAAAAACATCGCTTCCAAAAACCGTCATCGCTGACCGTCTCCGAAAGCCTTCCGAATAACGACTACAATAAGACACTGGAAGTAATTGACTGTTTGTGCCAAGTAAAGTTCAGTTATGAAGTTGGGCAATGATTGATTATGTTCGGCATGTTATGTATGTTCGACAAATTGAGAGTGTTCGGCATTTTGGTATGACCGGCATTAGTATATATTCGGCACCTAATTACGCTCGGCATGCTAACTATGCTCGGCGTAAAAGTATGTTTGGCATTTACTTCTTGTTCGGCATATAAGTATGTTCGGCAGTAAGTATGTTCGGCAGTTATGTTGTTCGGCATGAGGATACTTTTGTCCGGTCTAAGTTTGTTCGGCATGGTCAATTATGAAATTTGGCAAGGCCACTGTTTGTTCGGCACTAAGGTCTGCTCGGCTTCTAATTATGTTCGGCATTCAACTATGTCCGGCATGCCAGTTTGTTCGGATAATTGGTGACTCGGCAAGACTACTATTCGGCCGACGACCATCGTTCGGCCGAACCTCAGTTCGCACTGAGCTAATATCGTTCGGCCAAAACACGATTCGGCCAAAACAAAGCCCGGCCTACCCACTGATTTGCACATCTTCCTTCTAACCCATCGTTCGGCTGTCGTTGTGCCGGTCGAACTAAGATCATACCGACTCCTAACACTCGGCATAGCCTTCATACCTTCCTCTCCTCCGCCTTACTCCCTCTCGAATCCTACAAGGTATTTGTACTTGATTCTCTCTCTCCCTACCTCACGTCGCTCAACTTTGAAAGCACTCCAAGTAAAAATTCGGATGAACCCATGTGAATCAGTGGGAACTCACCAGGAAAAGGAGTTAGGTAAAGGGATTGTACCTAGTTCGTGGATCAAGCTTTAGAAAGGTTTGAGAAGTCCTTGGATTTTGATTGCAAGGGTGGTTCGAAAATTCGGAATTGCAGGAGTAAAAGTAAAGAAAGGAAGAAGAAGGAGGCGGTCTTTATAAGGAGGAAGGAGAATTCGAAGAGACTTTGACCGGCTCTACCGGACGAAACGGTTCCACTCGTATCGTTCGGCATCCTTAGCACCCGGTGACAATGCCCTGATCCAGTAGCTCAAAGCACACCCTGTTTGAACACACGGTGTACTTTGGGGGGCAAAAATGTTACTTGGAAAATCGGCCAGGCAACTAAACGTCCGGCCGCACGGAGTTGTACTCGGCATAAGAGGATGCTCGGCATAAGTTTGTACTCGGCATAAGTTTGTACTCGGCATAAGTTTGTACTCGACGTAAGTTTGTACTCGGCGTGAGTTTGTACTCGGCGTAAGTTTGTACTCGGCAGTAAGAGACGTTCGGCAGTCCAAGATTGCACTCGGCATAAGACCGTTTAGCACTTCCCTCTACTCGGCATAACCTTAGCTCGGCATACTCCTCACACGGCAGACCCTTCTTCACTCGGCATGCCGACCGTTCGGCCTATTTCACTCAGCATGCAGGGTGCGTCCTATCTGGACCAAGCTGTCTAGCCATCTGGCCCACCAGGGAAGTCCAACCCACATTCGTCTATAAATAGAGGGGCAGGGGCACAGAAAAAGGGGATCAGATTTCAGAGAACACAGGGGAGACTCTGCCTCATTCAAACCTCATCCAAAAAAATTCTACTTTTATTTCACAATTGTATTCGAATACTTAAAAGTGGATTGTATCTGTAATTAAGTTTAAAGTGAAGAAATAAAAATGATCAACTTCAAAGTGGACGTAGGCTACAACGCCGAACCACTATAAAGTCTGTGTTCTCGTCTCCCGCATTTTAATTTACATTATCTTCTCTGTTTTAATTTATTTTCTTCATTACTCTCTCTACACAATCTCTCTAAACTCTCTAAGGGTGTTAGTGACCAATTTTGGCGCTAACAATATGTATATTATTCTCTATATTTACTTATGAATTTTAACTATAGTCAAGTATATTAGAAAAGTTTAAAATAGTTTTAGTATAAGATAAAGGTTATTTCCTAAGAAAATCAAATCATCAAAAATTGCTTTGGCATATCGACATGCCTATGGTGACCATGTCGACATGGTGTAAGTTAAGCTCAAAATTTAAATTTTTAAAGAAGTGTCTATTCGCCATAACTCTTCATGAATGGACATGACTGTTGTTCTTCTATAAATAGGGGTTAGTTTCAACGAATTTTATATCAGATTTTCTGGTTTTTCACTCCTCTTCTTCTTTTACATTTCTTAATACATACTCTTACCATTACTCTACCGAAATCAATATTGAATCATACTCGATTACTTCTAGTTTGATTCTCTATCACTATCTCAATAAGGTTCTTAGTGCTATTCAGAGTTATAGACTTCTTTGTAATCTATTAAGGGAGAAAAGATGCGATTGTGGCCTTAAAAATCAATCAAGCGAGAAAAGGTGTGATTGTAGCCTTGGTAAATCAATTGGGTAAACTTGTGGCCCGGAAATCAAGTATCTCTACCCAAAGGATTGAAATTATGGAGGGCGTACTTCGTAGCCTTCAAATCGAGGGTGTAATTGTACAATTGCTTTTGAAAGGAAATCCGTACTTGTGTTGCGGGACTGGATGTACGGTAACCCCAAACCAGTATAAAATCCGGTGTGTTCTTTCCTTTACTGCTTTTATTTTATTTCTGCATCTGTGTTTGTTTCTGTGATTATCCCTATATCTGTAGATTTCATACATCTGTGTCTAAATTAACATAAACTCAAAAATATTTAATAATTCTTTATAAACACTATTCACTCCCCCTCTAGTGTTAAACCTAGCCTTAAGATCCATGATCCGCATTTCTTTCAATCTAACATCTGAATGGATGGAGAGTCTGGATTGATGATTCTCTTTAAAAACTTCCTGCCTCAAACCATCAACATTCGAAACAAAAATCCGGCCATTAATCCTTAAAACTCCATTCTGATTAATCTACGCTCCTAACTCATTCGGATCATCTCCTTCCCTATCCCAAATATTCTCCTTCATAAGCCTAAACATCGCATCCTCATCCTACTTAGCTACAATTCAGTCCATAAAAGAGGGGTAATAACAATCTTACACATCAAGCTTTCTTATGAATCAAGTATCAACCACAACATTGGCTTTCCCAGGGGTATAGTTGATGTTGAGATCATAAGATGCTAAGAACTCAAGCCATCGAACTTGCCTCTGGTTTAAATCCTTCTGGTTGAAGATATGCTTGAGAGATTGGTGATCGGTGAAAATCTCAAACTTGGTTCCCAAAAGTTGGTGCTTTCACAACTTCAAAGCAAACACAACAGCCAGCAACTCGAGATCATGGGTGGCATAGCTAGCTTCTTGGGGCTTCAACTGACGAGTAGCGTAAGCTATGACCTTCCCATCCTGCATCAGCGCAGCACCTAAGCCTTCATTATTAGCATCAGTATAAACCGAAAATCCCTCATCCCCATTCGAAATGGTAAGAACAAGAGCAGAGATAAGCTTTTGCTTCAACACACTGAATGCAGCTTCACACTTTTCATTCCAATGGAACATGGCATTCTTACAAGTTAGAGCAGTGAAAGGCGTGGCTACATGGGTGAAGTTCTCAATAAATCTTCGATAATAACCGGAAGGGCCTCGAAAGCTACGGATATTAGTCGTAGTCTTAGGTGTGTCCCAATCCTGGAAAATGGATAAAGGGATACGCCCAAAGACAGATAAGATGAATGAATTCAAAAGAGAAAGGTGGACAGACTTACATTAATCGCGATGACCTTAACCGGGTCAACCGAGGCTCCATTTTCTAAAACAATATGCCCAAGGAATCGGACTTCATCTCTCCAGAAATGGCATTAAGAAAATTTGGCTTTCAACTGGTGTTCCCCAAGAGTGTAAAGAACATAGCCCAAGTGAGATTCATGTTCCCTCTTTGACTTAGAGAAGACAAGAATATCATCAACAAAGACCAGAACAAAATTATTAAGAGCATCACGGAATACACGATCATGAGATCGACAAAGAAAGCAGGGGCATTGGTTAATCCAAAAGGCATGACTAACCATTCATAGAAACCATTTTCTGTTCGAAAAGCAGTCTTGGGAATGCTTTCTTCAGCAACAGGATGCTGGTGGAAACCGGTGGCGAGGTAAAGCTGAGAGAATACTTTGGCTCCGTAGAGCTGATCGAACATATCATTGATGCAAGGCATCAGATATCATTTCTTATGAGTAAGCTTGTTTAGCTCTCTATAATCAACACACATCCTCAAGGAACCATCCGATTTTGTGACAAAGACTACAACAGCACCCCATTTGCGAATTTTTTTCCTAATTAGACCCTTAGAGAACAAATCCTCAATTTTCATCTTCAACTCATCCTTCTCTTTCGGTGGCATCCGTCTGGTGGGGAGGGGAGAGAACAACAGGTCGAGCACCTAGAATAAGATCAATGCGGAATTCAATTTCCCGCTTGGGAGGAAGAGAAGTGATTTCACCAAATACTTTAGGGAAGTTCTTGACAAAAGGGGTGGAGTCAAGATCACTAGGCAGAGCATCAAGAGAAAAGATAAAGTTGCCTACGAAATCCTGAGGCATTCGACATTCGATAATCAAAGGCTCGCCCATTTCACTGACTAAGGAGACGGTTCAGGTCTTACAAGAAATGACAGCATCATAACGCTTTAACCAATCACCTCCAAGTAAAATATCAAATGCATCAAAACCCAAAACATAGAAATCTTCGATGAATCGATGGCACTCGTAAAGGAGTTCCACTCATTTATACTAAGATTGGCAGGACCGCCAATGGGATTAATCACACATAATAACGAAGTCGCCAACTGAGGTTGCAGAATATGTTCGAATTTATTACAGAGACCAATGGATATAAAACTATGGGATGCACCGGTGTCAAATAAAACTCTAACAGGAAAACCATGCAAAGAAAATAAGCTATAAAGGGTACATTGGTTATCACTGGCAGGCAGAGGAGGAGGAGGGGTGGAAGAAGTCATGGAAAAGACTCCAGATGTCTTGCCTCTCTGCTGAGTGGGACAATTATTCTTGAAATGACCAGGTTGCAGACAAAGGTGGCAGAGGTTGGTTCCTGTAGCCTGAGGTGGAGGAATAGTGGCATTGGCAGGAGATGGAAATCTGTTGGCATAGTGACCCTTCTAGTCACACTTGAAACAAGTGATGGTGGAAAGGTCAAGAGATTGCTTCTGAGGAACATATCTAATACCGTGAGCATTCTGCCAATCTTTCTTCTGCTGAAGGAAATTAAACTTCCTCTTCTTAAAACCACTGGATGTGCCCTGAGATGCAGAAACTGCCTACTTACCCTTGGAAGTAGGGTTCTCAAATCTGGTGGCCATATCCATCAGAGAAGTGAAAGTACCATGAGCATGACTAATCAAGTGGCCATAATCCTCTAGGCGAGCACCATGAATGAACTTCTCGTTCTTCTTCAACTGAGTGTCAATCAAATCGGGGCCAAACTTAGAAAGCTCATTGAACTTCCTCTCATACTCAGCAATAGTCATATCTCCTTGCTCAAGATCCATAAATGCCGTATATAATTGGGATTTCTCGGATTCGGGAATACATTTTGCCACAAAAGCATCCTTGGAAAGAAGGGTCTAAGATAAGATAAGAATAAAGGAGACGAACTTCAAAGAAATGGATTTGACTTAAAAAATAAGCTAGGAAAGACGACTAAGAATCCCACCCGAACTGTTACCAAGTGATATTAGCCTCAACAGTCCGAGCGGTAACAAATTCCCACCACTCCTGGGCCAACTACTGTAACTACTAAGTAGCTAAATGATGCATCCAAGCATCAGCAATCCCAAGGCCGGTGAAAATCCTCTCAAGACCCTTCATCCATTGCTGAGCCTCGATAATGCTTTCAGCTCCAGTGAACTTAGTGCCTCCAAGCTGAGAATACTCCTTACAAAGCTGAGTGAACCTAACAGGATGAACATGTGCGACAACATGAGCAACAACAGGTGGTGTAGGGGCGGCTGGTGGTACAGGAGCATTGCCACGACCCCTACCACGTACATTCCTACGATTGCCCATCTGGAAAACAAGAATTTTGATTTCAAAACAAGGATATAGTTTCAAAATTCATAAGAAATCCTAATTAAAGATAGTTCCAACTAAGATTTTCAAGCATGAACGAATATGTTTCTAAGATTAATTCAACTGATTCTAGGGTATTACTACCCTATTTCTAATGAGTTTTTATTCCATATGCTAAGTTTTTCCAAAACCAGAGCTCTGCTACCAACTATAACGACCCACCATTTCGAACCATTCAAATCGACAATGTCAGACTTGAATTGCTTCACGCTAAATAAATCAATTATAGAATCAAAGACACAGAGTTTACAACAAACAGCAAAATGATAAACAGTAGTTCATAACTCTACTGCAGAAATAACATAGTCTAAAACAGGATGCAACAGAAATCCCAGTACAAAGAAGTCTCTAGTACAAAGTAGATGACAAGTCTGAACATACAACTGGAAATAACAGAAATAAACTAAAAGCAGAAATAGATAAGACAGGTCTTCCAATGAACTCCAGCTTCAAAGGATAAATCTAAAACTGTGACACTCAAGCTAACTCGACCGTAAAGCAAAATGAAACACTCGAATCAGGATTAACATTCTTATGTAGATAAATTTGGTTCAAGTGACATGTCAAGTAAATGCATTATAACTTAAATGGATGTTGGGATTCCATCCTTTAAGGATCCGATAAACTATCTACATACATAGTACAATACGCTACATACGCAAGGTCTGTGGTAAAGTAGAAAAATAGCGTTAAGGCGTTACGCATATCCCCTTAACACATTTTATATATTCTCATAGTCTATACAGTACCGTAACTCCCCCCGTAAACTAGAGGGCTATCAGAGGGCACTCCATAGGTATGGTACAAACCAAACTCGTAGAAGGCACGATAGGGCATGCGACAAGGCACACGAGGCAATGCCAGTGTAGATATACCGTTTGCATATCCGGACTGGTGGTAACGCATAGAAACTACTACCGTCCATCTCGAGACACACTCCCAAATCAAAGGTGTGCACACCAAAATCAAATCACAAAAGCAATATATATGGTTTCGAAGAAATGTGCCTGATCGGAGGTGCGACCTCACTTGTCCCGGCGTAGCTCCTGTTTTATCTACATCAAGCTGACTCACGGGGTCAGGGATATGCTAATACCTCATATAGAATCGTCGCCAAACCATCCAACTTTGTTTCTGAATCTCCACCATGTACACAGTTGCTAAAGTGGCTTTCAATATTAGCAGAGAGTATGACAATATTCGATCCCGGTCTTTTTAACAACCAAATGCTTATTTCACATCATGGTTATTTATAAACTTCTTTATAAATATTTAAATAAATCTCAAATACAAATTTAAGCCAACTAGATATTCAAATTTAATTCTATAAAATTTAATGTATTCATTTAATCACCTTTACTAAAACAAGTCATAAATCATTTCAAAAAAATCATTAATTTCTGAATGAATCTTTATTTAAATAAATTAATAACCATTTTGAGTTACCAATCAAATTCCAATGTACTTTCCCGACCTTTTTATTTATTAAGTTATAAAATCTATTTTTAAATATAAATTAAATGAACTTTTCAAAAAAATATCATATATATTCAATAGAAACTAATTTTACGCAGTTTAAAAGAAACTAATTTTACGCAGTTTAAAATAAATTAAGTCTTTTTATTTATCTGTTTAAATTCTTATTTTATATATTTTAGAAAATATAAAACTATAAGTGAAATTTTGCAAATTACCTTTAAATTAAACTCATACCTTTATAGTTCCAAAATCAGCATTTAAGGTTATAAATTTTGCAAGAATAAAATAGAGTACTTACTGCAATTCAAATCAACTCATGTATTTCCTTTCAAATCTTTGGAAATCATTTTTCAAAAATAGACCAACGGTGTCCATATATAATTTTCTATCTTATGGTCTAGTGATACAGATATTTGTTATTTTAATCCGTAATAATTTAAATTTACATGTTTATATTATTAAACCCGCAATCCCAAAATGTCAATAATAACAGAAAATCGTTTGGGTTTATCATTTCAATCCATAATGAAGTTCTCATATTCTAAATTCAGTTCGGGTATGTATTATTTCAACCCATAGTGATTTCTAAAACTAAAGAAACTTGCAAAGTGAGAACAATAAATAATAATTTATGTCAAATATGATCGATAATAATATAGTTATATAAAAAAAATCAATTAACAGATAACGGTGTCAGTCTTATATAAGTGATCAATTTAATTAACAACTTATCATATTTAACAGTTAATAACTACCAATTAAATTTTAACAGTACATTTAAATTGTCATTTCACTACAACAAAGGCAGCGTATAGCGACGAAAAATGCGTCGGCGGCCGTCGCTAGCCGTCGCTAGTTGCCGTCGCTATTCAATCCGTTGCCAATAGGAAAAACAACGGCAATAGCGACAGGTCCGTCGCTAAAAAACGACGGCAAGCGACGACAACGTACACGTGTCAACGCCATGTGGCAGTTAGTTTGTTTTCCGGAAGTCTGTTACTGGCCGTTACTAGCCGTCACTTGCCGTCGCTATTTTGCCGTTACTAGCGTCGCTATATTTTCCCAGAAAGCCGTTACTAGCCGTTGCTAGCCGTCGCTTTTCTGGGCAAAACCTGCTGTACACACAGCAGCTATTCTTCCATCAAACCATATCCCAAACCTCAAACCTCATCCCAAACCTCAAACCTCAATAATATCAACAATAACACATCTCAACAATACCCACAACATCAATATTCAACAATATAACCAAAAAAACACAAAAACCAACCAAACCAACATAATATACAAAACCAAACCAAGTATCAAGGTACAAGGATCAAATCCAAATATAACCAAACCCAAACATCATCCAAAATACCAAGTATCCAAGCCCAAGTATCAAATCTAGTCTAAATATGTACATAAATAAGTACCCACAAGAATAGTAAAACTATGCATCATCATCCTACTCATCATCCTCGGCATCATCAGATCCATCTCCCTGCTCCCCAGGCATAGAGCCGTGCTCCTGATAAAATGCTGCAATGCGCTCATCTATCTGCTGTGCCAATTGGCCCTTTCGCCAATCGTTGAGCTCATCCAGCTGCCTCTGCATCTGAGCAATACGCTCCTCCTCCTCCATCGATTTGCTATAAGCTCTTTGGAAATTAACAGCCTGTGAAATAACTGAAGTTAATACGATAGCATTTTACATGAATTTTGAATGAATTGGATAGTATATAAATAATTCTTTTGATGTGAGAATAATATGGATCTTTTAATAAGAAGTTATATGCTTTGATTGTTGTCAAATTATAACAATAATAATTATTATGTGTATTTGGACTATAAAGTATGTGTCAATAACAATAATAATTATTATGCCAAAGTATGTGTAATTGGACTATAAAGTTGAATGTGAGCAATTTTGAAATTAGAACATTATCATATTCCATAAGTGCAAAATGATATCATTTAGACGAAAAGAATTGATGTATATAAATGTCACAACTTACTAATGGCATTAAATTAAAATAAGAATTTACTATACATATGTAAGCGACAAATTTAGGCACGATGTCACACAATGTGCTAAGTGATATTTGAACGTTAGCGTTTGGATAGTTGACACTAATTATTGATCGAATTTACATTCAAAATTTTCACAGTTGAAACAGAGAATTCTTTTGAAGCCAAATAATTTAATTAGTTTACATTTATTTAATATTTATGAAATATGAAGTATAAAATTTGACTATGTTTTGAAAAATTAATGATATTGTATGTATTCATAATTATTATAAATTTATTGATCGATATGAGATTTAGATATGCAATTGTATCATATTTAAATAAATGTACTTGATTGGGCTAAAATAAGCTATTACTTCACAACATTGGAGGGAAATTTGTATCGATGTGAGAATAATGTGGATCTTTTAATATGAAGTTAGTGAAATGGTTTACCTCCTGATTGTCGAAACCATAACGCCTATTTCGAGTAGGCGGTGCAATAACGGAATCCCAAATCCTGTTGGACTCCTCAACTGTAAGCTCTGCTCTTCCACTCGCCTGTGTCAATGCCGATGCCTTTGCCTCATATCGCCCCTGCAATTACAAACATAATTTTGAAACAATTGGTATACAATTTACATATATACAATTTGAATCACGAGTTAGCATATTTACCATCGCTGCTTCAGCTTTGCTGTCGGTCCAATCGTAGATCGCATTCCCCTCATCATCAACAGACTCAACTGCGTGTGTGGCTCTAAAAACCTTAGCCATTGTAGGCTCCCTTCCGTACTTTGCAAACTGAAGATATACACGAATAAGATATATTGAAAATAAGTGTTCGTCGACGAAATTCTATTGGTTTAGAAAACCGTCGAACGAAATTAAATTTAAAAATTACCGCAAGCGCACGGTGTACGAATGTAGCATGCGGCGAATACGGGTCGATCCATAGGGAATTGATGATTTTAAAATTCTATTCAATCAAATTAAACCAAAGTCGAGTGAAAGTTAAGCTAGAAAATTAGAAAATTAACTAACTAACAAAAAGAAAAGAAATGCGAATATGAGAGTTAAATGACAATTTAGAGAATAAATCCACTCTCTAGATCATGTAGTTCAACACATGAAATCATGATCTCTCTTTTATGGTCATTAGTGTTTTAATTGATGTGTTTATCATAAGTATGACATATTTGAGCTATTAATTAGCCAACATAAGTCATCAAACTATAACACACCCCTTAAAACACTTACTAACTTTCATGAAACTTGACAAAGAAAATGAAAATGAAATCTATTTTAAGTATGGCCTATTAACTATTGATTAGAAACATAGACCATCAAATTTTAATGTCAAATCACTTTCTTTTGCCATAATCATATTTTGATGAAGAGGCAATTAGTGTTAGTGATTGTTTAAGCATAGCCTATTTGGTGTCAACAGTATAGGCTATCAAAATTCAAAGCAAAAACAACTAGTAAACCATTTCCATCATCATCATTAAGCACAAAAAGAGAGCATGAATTGACAAAATGTTGAAGCTACATTAATTAGAGAGCTTCATTACCCCTAAATTGAAGGGGTTTAGCCTCTCATATTTGTCATTTTATTAACAAATGTAGCTAACAACATGAAAGCAAAATGAAGAGGAAAAAGAGAGCAAAATGAAAAGATAAGCTAATTAACTTGCATAAAAGAAAAGTGATCTACACTACAAAATGAAAGTAAATGAACATGAAAAGGAAAGAGAATTAACATTGCATAAAAGAAAAGAAAATTACATGAAATAAAATGGCTAAGTAGCCATGGAAAGAAAGAGAGATTTGATTTATTTTCTAAACTAAAACTAACTAACTAAGAGGAAGGTGACTACATGAAACATAAGGGGTATTTATACAAGTTAGAAACCCTAATGCATATTTTTGGGTAGTACCCAAAATGCCCTTGGAGGAAGTGTGGTGGCCAAGTTATCATTAGCTTTAATAATCCCCACTTAAATGTACATGAAGCTTTAAATGTCTTTTAGCATGTGCATTAGCCTTTACTTTGTACATTAGGTAGTGGGTAGGTGAGATCCTCCATGTTCTTCACTTTGAATTATTTCCATCTTCATTCCTTTGTATTCATTTTGTGTATGCATATTCCCACTTGTAATTGAGTGTAATTTCCTACAAAATAATATAAAAGTTTCCAATTAAATGTTCTCAAATTAATATATGCACAAAAATGAGCATTTTGCCCCTGGATGAAGATGAATATGTGACAATTTCAAATAATATGAATTTTGGTTTAAACAAGTTAAAATACCCAATATGATCATTTATTTAATTTAAAAAGAATAAATATGGTGGTTAAAATATGCACGTTTACATGCACATCAAATACCCCCACACTTATCTTTTTATTCGTCCTCGAATAAACTAAACCTAAGGTAAATCCAATTTCGTAGGGAGCACGATTGCATTGAGCGTATGCAATAAGCCGTTAAACCTCTGGGTGTTCCCAGTAGGACGAGTGTTGTCTCATGAGGGTTTTTAGCGGATACTACCCACAAAATCCAAATGCATGATGAAAATATTTACAAAATGCAAGATTTATTTACAAAGAGATGAATGCAAAATTTTGAAAATATTTACAAATGAAGGATTTATTTCTAAATTGACACAAATAAGTTAAATATAGGTTTTGGTTATTATCTTGAAAATTTATGTCTTTTACTCGTCAAAATTTTCAACAAAAATCAAGTTATCATAAGAAATAGACAATAGTTTAATTTGTTGTTTCGGTTGATAACAAAGTGTAATTATAAAATGGATCCTTAGTTGATTATCAAAGTTTATCAAAGTGGTATTTTCATTTCTTTTTAATAACAAATCAAATCAAATAAGTAAAAATAGTGCTAGGATTTCAATTGCTTGCTCTCTCATTATTTGCAAGAAAAATTACACACCTAGCTCAGGTAAACTGAGGCCAGATATACCACCCATGCACTGCCTTTCGGGCTTATGTGAGGGGAGCACAGAGCATGGCGAGTGCACACACTTTCATGCATACACTATCGACCGTAGGTGGTTTTTATTAAGTCTTTTTTTACATGTGTTCCATACATCATAACCGTGAGGACTTTTAAATGAGTATGAAAGCACATAATCAAAAATTCCAAGTAATTCACCCATGCATAACCGTGAGGACTTTTAAATGAGAGTGAATACTTGGATATTATTATTTTTTATTTTTTTATTTTTTTTAAAGAGAGAGAGAGAGTTTTGCAAAATCATCTTAGCACCATTTAACTTAGAAGGCAAAAAAAATGTTATATCCTTTACTTTAAGTCAACCACTTTTTAAAACAAAGATTTTCAATTAGGATGTACTTCATAATTAACACGTATGAATCTTCCTATATACTAGTTAAACCATTATTATTTGTAATCAAACTTCATTTTTATTTTTGTTAAGACAAATAAATTTTCAAAAATTTCAATTTAATAAACCAAAACCTCATATTTATCTTAGTGTTTCTTTTAAAAATAAATCAAAAGAAAAAAATTTGTGATTTTTTTTTAAATTATAAAGCAAAAATAAACCATGAAAAAAAAAATCGAAGATGAGTCTCCCCCCCACACTTGATTTTGACTGTGTCCCCACAGTCAACCCAAGTGGAAGGAGAAAAATAAAATAAAAATCCAATATTTACATGAAAGATGATTATTTACAAGAGATGAGAAAGTATACAGTTATAAAGTAACTGAAACGGTCTTCTAAAGACCGATTCATTTGTCTCGTCAAATGTGTGAGACACAACATAAGCACGAAAAACCAAACCGTAAAAGATTTCGAAGTTGAATGTTGATTTGGAAAAACGAACGTCGTTTTATTGAAAATTGAATGAGTTGTTTTGTTTTCGATGATTTTTAGGGTTGATAAAACAATAGATTGAAATTCAAGTTTATTTTCACCAAATTGAAGTTCAAACTTATCATTGAAATCTTCTTCAAAATTATCGATTTCAAAATCAAAATGGTGATCGAAATTTTCCCCTTTAGAATTCAACAACTCATTTTCAAAAAGTCCATAAAACTCATGTTCGTTAAATTCGACTTCCTTTGTTGGATTATCAACAACTTCATCGTGTAAATGGAGTTTAAAATTCAAAGTTGTCGTATTCAAGTTTTCGGAAAAAGGAAGATCGAAGTTTAAATCGAATTTCGCACCCTCAAAAAAATTGAAATCCAACTTAATTACCATATTTTCAACAACTTGATTAAGATCGTCATTATCAATTTCAAAAGTTGTTATTTGAAAATCATCGATTTGGGTAAAAGATGGATTATCGTTTGACTCGTCACACATTGAAATTTGATTTTGTTTCTCACGAAAATTTTCCAATGTTTTAATCAACAAATTCGCGTGTTCATCGTAAATTTCATTCATTTGCTCAACAAAGTCAAATTTGTAATTATTAACTTGAAATTTTTCGATTTGGATTTGTTGAGTACAAGAATTGTCATTTTCGATAAACGGTAGATTATTATTTGATTCTTCGCAAGTTGAGATTTGATTATGATTTTCACGAAAAGTTTTGTATTTTTCAAGTAACAAATCCCCGTTATCTTTTTCCATTTGGTCAAAAAAATCAAATTCATGATTGTTAATTTGAAAATATTCATTTTGAATTTGTTGATAACCAAAGTTTTCAATCGTATCTTTATTGAAACTATTTCCACTGCCAAAATTATTTGAAAATTGGTTCACATTTTCATCTTGATTTTGAAATTCATTTTGAATCTCGAAATTGAATTGGCATGGGTTATACTCGAAATCATTTGAATTTTGAAGCGAATTCAAATTTTGATTATTTTGACTTGAACTATTGCACAAATATGAGTTACACAAATCATTTATACTTTGATTTTGTTGTGTAGAGAGTTCAAGTAAAGACGAAATGTTACTTTCAAGAGTTGATGGTTCATCATTTTGAAAATTTTGTGTTTCAAGACTCAAATTGTTTAAACAATAGTTGTTGTTGTAATATCCATAAGAATTTGAAGTGAAATTATATGGATTATATGGATTTTCACAACTATCGTAAAATTCATGTGAATATGGAAATTCGGACATTTTAAAGAAATTTCTTTTTTTTTTGGTTTTTTTTCTTTATAAAGGAAAAATATTTACAAATAGAATTTATTTTTCGAAAGGGAAATTGATTAATTTTTGGTTTTTAATATTTTTTAGTTTTTGAAGAAGTTTTATAATTTTTTTTTTGGATTTTTGTTTTTCCAATTTTTTTGGATTTTTGAAATTTCAAGGAAAAAGGATTTAAAAATTTCAAAGGAAAAAGAATATTTACAAATTTTTTTAGTTTTGGGTTGTGAAATTTTTTTGTTTTGTTTTTTTTAACTATGCATGAACTAATGCAACTAAATGAATGCAGTGGTTAATTACAAATGATTTATCCTAAGTTAACTCAAAATTGTGTAATCACAAATTGTCTTAGATAAACAAGATAGTTCTCGGCCAGGTAACGGGCAGGAGTTATCGGTGCACCACGAATCACCATAGCAATGCAGCCGAAGGTTTAAGTACCTTCAGAGAAACAATTCAGTATAATATTTACGAATCACTGTAATATTTATAACTGATTATTGCTCTGCCGTAGCCTAGACACCAAGAAATTAAATTGTTCAAAGAAGACAAATTGTCAATATACAATTAAGTGTTATTGATTTCTAACCGTTATTATTAATCAAAATCTAAAATGGTATGCAAAGCAAAAATCAAACGTGTATTAACAATGCAACTAGAATGAAATTTTGTTTTTGCTTTTGATTTTGATTTTTTTTTTAAAATTTTTTTTCTTAAAATGCAAGCAAACAACAATGCAAGACAACTAAAACAGCAAGCAGTTATTTTTTTTTGGTAAGCACTTCAAATATAGCAAATTATTTAACAAGCACTTCTGATCTTTCTGTAATTCTGCTTTGGCAACCTGAAATAAGATATATACAACTTTTTTTTTTTGGAAGGAAACTTAAAAGTAGGGTTTTACTTAATTTTTTTTTTTTGGAATAAAGTTAAATGCCAAATATAAACAAACTAAAAAAAATTAAAAAAATAAAACAAACCCAAGTAATACGTTCAATCCAATCTGATCCACCACAAGCCCAATACCATTTTTAAAGACAAAATCAACTCTACATCACAAAACCGAACACGCTCTTTTCTATCTGCAAAAATGGCGATCGATTTCACAAATTAAAAATGAGTCCAAAGTCTTTCCTCCGCTCTAATCACAAATCGAAGATGAATCGCGAGTTCTGTGTGGTTTTGGAGGAACAGGTTTCGTGTTCGAGGCAGCTACAGTTCGCGAGTGGTTTGGTTCGCGATTTTGGCTTGAGGGTGGTCGGTAAGTTCGATTGTGATGGTGATGTCGCGATGCAGTGTAGTTGTGGTTCGAAGTGGAATTCATGGTGTTGCTAGTCGAGCGAGTGGGTAAGGTGGCTGCCAATTCGTGATGAGGTAGGTCGATGTGGAGGAAGTGGATGGTTATTGAAGGAAGAGCGGTGACGTTTGGAAGGGGAGTGTGATGTGGGTTGAAGCACTGGTTGGCGTTGTCGATAGTTGTGATAGTGGAAAATGTGGCAATGCTATGGAGGTTGAGAGTGTATGAGTGCTGCTGCTGTGTTGCTGAAATTGGTGATTCGCAGCTAGTTGCAAGGTGAATTGGAAATTGGGAGGTGGAGGGAGAGTTGTATTGAGTAGTGAAGTTGAGGTAGTGCTGTGGAAATGGAGAAGTTTATTGTGTTGTTGGATGAACAGAGACAGGATGCTGATGTGTTGTAAAACTTTGTATGAAGGGGTGGAGATTGGATAGTGGTTTGGGTACAGGGTTATGGCTGATGATGTTTGTTGGATTTTGGGCAGTAGTGGAAGTTTTTCAGTGGAGATGGAGATGACTGTTGATGGTGATGGTGGGTTGTGATGTATTGTGTTGCAATGTTAAGCAGTGATGGTTTGGAGCTGTGAAGATATAGGGGAAGAATGGTTGATGTTGCTGTAGGAAGTTGTAAATGATTTGGCTCAGTGGTAAGGGAATAAGGCAGTGGGAAGTTGTGTTTATGGGTGAGTTGGTGGATATGAAGTGCAGAGGTTATGAAGTGGGTAAATGGTGACAGTAAGGCACTGGATATGATGTTGCAGCAGAAGGTGTGTAAGAGCAGAGAAATGATTTTGCAATGGATGTTGAAGTATTTGCTGTGGGTAAATGGTGAAAGTTAGGAATGTTTGTGGTTGTGTGCAGTGGACAATGAATTGAAGTGGAAAGTGGTGTGTTATGAATGTTGAAATGATGGTCAGTGATGTGTTTCTTGCTGGGTGGTGGACTTGTATGTGCTCTGGTTTGAGAAGGACAGTTTGAACTTGAAGTTGAGGGTGGATTGTCTGAAGGGCTGTGTGCAGGCTGATGGTAGTTGAATGTTATGCAGGGGACAGAGGAATGGTTTGATGTGGTGGTTGTGAACAGAGAAGGTATGAAGGCACTGTGAATAGACAGTGAACAGAAATTGCAAATTGAAAAGGTGAAACGGTGAAATATGCAATGTAACAGTGCAGGTTGTAAATACAATGATGGTTGTAAAAATGAAATGCAAATTGAAACAGAAATAAAATGTTTTTGTTTTTGTTTTGTAATTGTGAATGTTTTTTTGTTTTTGTTTTTTTTGTAATAGAAGAGAAAATGCTAATGAAAAATAAACTAGCAACCTACAAACAACGAAAATCAAAATGCACACAAACACAAACTTTTTTTTTTATATACAAGCACACAAAACAAATACACGAAAATCAAACAAAAATAATTCGAAAAATAAAAAATCAAAATCAAAACAATTCCCCGGCAACAGCGCCAAAAATTTGTTCGTCGACGAAATTCTATTGGTTTAGAAAACCGTCGAACGAATTTAAATTTAAAAATTACCGCAAGCGCATGGTGTACGAATGTAGCACGCGGCGAATACGGGTCGATCCGCAGGGAATTGATGATTTTAAAATTCTATTCAATCAAATTAAACCAAAGTCGAGTGAAAGTTAAGCTAGAAAATTAGAAAATTAACTAACAAAAAGAAAAGAAATGTAAATATGAGAGTTAAATGACAATTTACAGACATCCACTCTCTAGATCATGTAGTTCAACACATGAAATCATGATCTCTCTTTTATGGTCATTAGTGTTTTAATTGATGTGTTTATCATAAGTATGACATATTTGAGCTATTAATTAGCCAACATAAGTCCTCAAACTATAACACACCCCTTAAAACACTTACTAACTTTCATGAAACTTGACAAAGAAAATGAAAATGAAATCTATTTTAAGTATGGCCTATTAACTATTGATTAGAAACATAGACCATCAAATTTTAATTTCAAATCACTTTCTTTTGCCATAATCATATTTTGATGAAGAGGCAATTAGTGTTAGTGATTGTTTAAGCATAGCCTATTTGGTGTCAACAATATAAGCTATCAAAATTCAAAGCAAAAACAACTAGTAAACCATTTCCATCATCATCATTAAGCACAAAAAGAGAGCATGAATTGACAAAATGTTGAAGCTACATTAATTAGAGAGCTTCATTACCCCTAAATTGAAGGGGTTTAGCCTCTCATATTTGTCATTTTATTAACAAATGTAGCTAACAACATGAAAGAAAAATGAAGAGGAAAAAGAGAGCAAAATGAAAAGATAAGCTAATTAACTTGCATAAAAGAAAAGAGATCTACACTACAACATGAAAGTAAAAGATCATGAAAAGGAAAGAGAATTAACATTGCATAAAAGAAAAGAAAATTACATGAAATAAAATGGCTAAGTAGCCATGGAAAGAAAGAGAGCTTTGATTTATTTTCTAAACTAAAACTAACTAACTAAGAAGAAGGTGGCTACATGAAACATAAGGGGTATTTATACAAGTTAGAAACCCTAACGCATATTTTTGGGGAGTACCCAAAATTCCCTTGGAGGAAGTGTGGTGGCCAAGTTATCATTAGCTTTAATAATCCCCCACTTAAATGTACATGAAGTTTTAAATGTCTTTTAGCATGTGCATTAGCCTTTAATTTGTACATTAGGTAGTGGGTAGGTGGGGTCCTCCATGTCCTTCATTTTGTGCACGCATATTCCCACTTGTAATTGAGTGTAATTTTCTACAAAATAATATAAAAATTTCCAATTAAAAGTTCTCAAATTAATATATGCACAAAAATGACCATTTTGCCCCTGGATGAAGATGAATATGTGACAATTTCAAATAATATGAATTTTGGTTTAAACAAGTTAAAATACCCAATATGATCATTTATTTAATTTAAAAAGAATAAATATGGTGGTTAAAATACGCACATTTACATGCACATCAATAAGCATAAATGTTATACATGAAGATATGCATCACCATATGCTAAATATATTTTATATTGACCAATTCTCTCCTATGCTGTTGGAAAGATTTAGAGCCACCTCGATGTAAACCAGGATTCTTATTCCTATTGGCCTGGTTTCTTGCTGCTACTTCCTATTTAGATACACGATTAAAATAATGCAACTAACATAATTGTAAGCATTCTCATCATAGCTTACTTTAGCTGTTTCTGACTCCCAATATGTGAGAAATCCGTTCCAGACTTCATCGCTCATCCAACCTGGCTTTTTGCCAGCCTTCTTCGCCCTTGATATTGTCTCTCTATAATTCTTCCGCATTTTTTGGTTCCAATTATTGCTAAAAACATCTAAATCATGCGGCTCCACTCGTACAACAGCCTGCATATTGAATTTATTTTGAATTACATACAGCATATTATTTTCAATAGAAATATATAAATTGTAATTACCATCTAGTCGGCCCATATAACATTTTTAATATGAGTTGGAATGTTATCCCAATGCGGCCAAGCTGTTGACATCCGACCCTTATATGAATTCTTCGAGACATCTAAAATAAACTGTGATGGTTCCACCTCGAACCCCCTGTAATTGTTAACGTGCATATTTTATATAGTTTATATATTTTAAATAATATAATTGAAATAAATTTGACATTTACCCAACACTCTTCGGAATAATCTCTGCAACTCGGCGTGTATCTGCCTCTAAGCTACTAGGACGCGCTGCAGCTCCAGGAGACTGAGATGGAGAAGGCTGAGATGGAGAAGGCTGAGATGTACTCCTACGTCTTCTATCAGCCGTATCTGCCACAATCATATATTATATATAAAAGCATAATGATCAAATGAGCATCACATAATCATACAATAAAACGATAACGCATAAATCAGAATAATACATCGCTCAGAATAGTACATCGCTCAGAATATTACATAGCTCAGAATAGTACATTGCATAAGTGAATACATAGCTCAGAATAGTACATTGCATAAGTGAATACATAGCTCAGAATAGTACATTGCATAAGTGAATACATAGCTCAATATAACACATGACATAACTCAGAATAGTACATCACATAATACAACAAACGATACCATCTGTGATCATTCTTCATCATCTTCTGATTCAGACTCGGTCTCGTACTCTATATCATTTTCTTCGTTACTAATGAATGCATCTATTAAAACATTCGCTTCATCATTCAACGATCCTTCATCGATGTCATCGGCTATTATTATTTCGGTATTTGGCTCAAGATCTGCTTGATACGCTGCTTCATCTGGAATATTATTTCCATCAAATGTAAATCTTGCCTTTGTTTTAAAAACAGCCCACTAGTCTGCTTTATCTTTTTTTAAGGATGGATACGGAGCAAAATAAACTTGTAATGCTTGCTTAGCTAACACGAAAGGATCATATTTATAGTAATGTGACGTATGCTTTATTTCAATTAACTTATAATCCTTATGTACGTTAATTCCAAAACCGGGAACGTTGCTACCAGTTGCATTTGAATAAAAAAAACTTTCTCTAGCGGTTGTGTATAATAAGTCAACTCTAAAATTTGTGTTAAGACGCCATAAAAATCTTTTATACGCTCTTCTGGATCATCGCTGCTTTTGACAAATACACCGCTGCTATACGTTGATTTTTCAGCTCCATAATCTTTGGTGTTAAATTTAAATCCGTTGACGAAGTATATAGGATATGTCTTGACATTTCTTCTTGGTCCGATAGCAAGGTGTCGTATTCCTTCGTCAACAACACTGTTATTCGGATCGTGAACATAGCTTGCAAACCACCAAGCAAATTGTTTACTTAAATCACTAGATGGATGTTGTGATTCGTATATGCTGCAAATAAATGTATTATATTCCCCTAATTATTAATATATAAATACACGTATAATTGAACTATACAATCATTCAGTATTACCTGATAAATGGTGCAACTTCAACACAATTTAAAAGAACATATGTGTGTGCCACATGGTAGTCTCTATCATCTAACCATATTTCCACACATTTTTCAGCAGGTCTTCCATGTTGTCTAAAAATAGGTAACGTTGTTTGAGAAGAATCATGCTCAACAGCTTCTTCATTACGGGGAACACTTACAAACGATAAGTTCACATCGTCACTAAAGTAGTGTGAGAAAAAAAAAAAAGCTTCCTCTTCAAGGTACGATTTGCAAATCGAACCTTCTACTCATGCTTTTTGTCTAATTTTTTTCTTCAAATGATTCAAGTACCTATAACAAAAATAATTAATTTTGTATATTGGTAAAAGAATATACATTTTCAACTAATCAACAAGAATATTGAGGAGTTTAAAATCACCTCTCAAATGGATACATCCATCCATGTTGCACAGGACCTCGAAAGAGTGCTTCGGATGGCAGATGCACAGGCAAATGCTCCATTACATTAAAAAAACCGGGCGGAAATATTTTCTCGAGTTTGCAGAGCAATACAGGAATTTCTACTTCAAGTTTACGTAAATGATCTACCTTTAACGTGGTCGAACAAAGCTGTTTGTAAAACATACTTAATTCTGTTATAACACTCCATATTTTTGTTGGCAACAGTTCTTTGAATATCACAGGTAAGAAATATTCCATCACGATATGGCAATCATGACTTTTCATCCCACTCAATTTATTGTTTTTCAAGTCAACACATCTGCGAAGGTTAGAAGAAATCCCATCAGGACATCTTAGTCCTTCCACCCAATTGAGCACGAGTTTTGCTTGCTTATTGTCTAGCTCATAACATGCTTTGGGTTTTTCGTTATCGTCGTACAACTGAAGTTCGGGCCGCTTACAGAAATGTAATATATCACGTCTCGAATTCGCATCGTCCTTGGTTTTCCCCTTTACATTCAAAACTGTATTAAAAACGTTATCAAACACATTTTTTTCATTGTGCATGACGTCAATATTATGTCGCAGTAAGAGATTTTTCCAATAAGGTAACTCCCAAAATATACTTTGCTTGCACCAGTTATGAATATCCGATTTACCCGGAATGTCGACCTGTTTCCCAGTTTCATAAATCTTAGGATGATCTTTCACGATTTCATATATCTCTTCACTTGTCCAAACTTTAGGTGGTAGCATATTCTCTACTCTGTTAGCTTTAAAGTTCGTTTTATCCATTCTGAATTTATGATTAATATGTAGAAAACACCGATGACAGTCAAATCAGGAAATTTTCTTGCCGTACTTTAATGAAAATGCTCGTGATTCTTCCATACAATATGGACAAGCTAGACGTCCAGCTGTGCTCCAACCTGAAAGCATGCCATATGCGGGAAAATCATTAATAGTTCATAATAAAGAAGCGAACATACGAAAATTTCTTTTTCTCGAAATGTCATATGTTTCAACTCCTTCATGCCATAGTTTTTTCAATTCTTCGATCAACGGTTGTAGATAAACATCAATTCCTTGAGTCGGATCATCAGGACCGGGAACGACAATCGTTAAAAACATATATGGAGTTTTCATACACATCCATGGAGGTAAGTTATAAGGAGTGACAATAATAGGCCATGATGAATATTTACTACCAAATTGAGAGAATGGCGAAAATCCATCTGTACATAAACCGAGCCTAACATTACGGCTCTCTCGAGCAAATTCAGGATACGTCCTATCGAAATGTTTCCATGCTTCTCCATCAAATGGATGTATCAATGTTCTTTCTACTGGTGTTCTCACGCTGTGCCATCGCATATGACATGCTGTAGCAGAAGAAGCATATAACCGTTAAAGTCTGGGAGTGATGGGTAAATAATGCATTCTTTTATAAGGGACTTCTTTTCCTTTCTTTTTCCTTGGTTTGTATCTTTCCTCGTTACATATTCTGCATTTTCTAAGGTGAGCGTCGTCTTTCCAAAATAACATGCAACCTTTAACACATGTATCTATATTCTGGTATGGCAATCCAAAAGCAGACATAATTTTTTTTACTTTATAATGACTATCGCACATCAAATTATTGGGTGGCATGTGTCGTTTAGCAGTTTGTACAATTGCTGTAAACGCTGCTTCTGTAAGATTGAATTTTGATTTTCATCGTGATTTATTCAGCGGTTACAGATAATTCGGTTCCACTTTCACATCCATCCCACAATGGTCTCTTAGAGGAATCCAATAAATCATAAATTTTTTTAGCTTCCATAGTCGGTTCTTCACCATTTTCGTTTTTAATGTCGCCTTGATCAATGGATGGAAACATTGATCGGGCTGCATCTTGCACCATATTTTCTATTGGATTTGCCGCTGTATTATCATCCTCTTCCACTACAGGATTAGGTGTATATTGAACAAACTCTCCGTGACGATCCCATAAATAATAATTCGGTACAAAACCAAATTTATACAAATGAACTTCTACTACATCTGCCTTCTAATGCTTCAGATGTTTGCACTTAGCACACAGACAACGAATGTCTACGTTATTTCCATTATTAGATTTAGCAAATCTAATAAACTCGTGTACACCGTTAACAAAATGTTCCTTCATTGATCCTTTCATACCTTTTCGGGATTCATACATCCAACTACGATCGAGAAAATAATCGAACATATCTCCTGATTTGCAAAAATTATATTAGAAAATTCAAAAAAACACTTCACTGAAACAAATTTGACTGGACTTTAGTAAATTTTATTAATTTAGTAACTTTACTAATTTGACAAATTAGACTGAACTTTAGTAAATTTATTAATTTGGTAAATTAGACTAACTTTATTAATTTGGTAAATTTTAAACTAACTTTAGTAAATTTTAAACAAACTTTAATAAATTAGACTGAACAAATTTATTAGTTTCACACTAACTTTTAAATTTTATTACTTTAGTAAATTGCACTTAATACATTATTTGATTGTTTTATAAAATATAGATCATATACAACACTTGTTAATACTTGTTTAACGGCCGGTCATCCTACTTCCCATTACAAACACAATAACGTAATCATATTTTATAAATCATTTCAGATTAAACGATTCAACAAAATTTCGGCAGCACTTTCCTTTATTCCCTGTATCGTACACAAATGCATGTACACAGGGAAAAAAAGGAAGTGTCATCGAAATTTCGTTAACCGTTTAAACTGAAATGATTTATAAACTGCGATTACGTTATTGTGTTTGTAACTTGTCCAATACTGGGACAAATCCAACAAATATTGTATCAGATGAATACAGATGTCCGTTCTGTGTAAAAACGAACATCCATATAACGATCATATACAACACTTGTCAGACGGGGCCAAAAATTGTCTAAGGGGTTCACACAAATAAAACAAATTTTCTAATTTATATTTTAACAACTATAAATTTTTTAATAATACGTTCAATAAATATTTGTCAACTAAATTTCACATTTTAACACGTACTTTAAAATTTGGCTAACTAAGTCAAATTTTAAATAACGAATTTTTTTTAAATCAAATTAGAAGTCAGCATTTATAATAAATTGAATTATTTTTATTTTAAACTATATACGTTTAATTGGAAATTCCACAATGAGACAAAAGTGAATCATTGTAATTCTTTTAGGCTATGAGTACTTAAGCATGGCCATTGCAAGTGAGCATAAATGATATATTTGAACAAAATACACAGTTGTAGTGTACTTACACTTATAACTAACGCATGCTAAATAATTAAATTTTCACCTAATCGACAACCAACATTGCATAAACTTATCAATAAGCATCTTAAACATGTTATCACCATCTTAATCCAAATCACATCACCAATCATTAATTCTACAATAACCAACATCATAATAGTATGCGTTAATCATCGGTTTCAACTTCGAAATAAAATGATTTTATTCTCAAATCAACCTACAATACTACTATCACCATACATATACCACATAACTACCAATCTCAAACCCATACATTAACAACCAATTTTTAAATCCAATAAACATGCAAATAAACCCAAATTAAACCCTAATTGAATACAAAACAGGGTTAGAACACATACCGGATCAATTTGGAAGGTAGGGAGCGAATTTTTGAGTACCGAATCGGCAGGGCGACGGTAGGGTTTTTTTTTTTTCGTTTTACAGAATGGGGAAGAAGAAAGCTCGGGTCTGTCAGATATACAGGTCGAGCAACGGTTAGCGACGGCCGCTTTTTTTAGCCGTCGCTAGCCGTTGCCCCTGTCCGTCGCTATACGAAGCGTTTTTTGTAGTGTTTCCTATGAATTTATAAGAACATTAATCGTGGGTGGTTGTTCAACTTTCGTGACTAGAGAACGACGGAAATTGAAAAAAAGTACTGACACGGATACAGACACGGACATGACACTTCAAATAGCTACGGCAAGCAACAGATTTAGCACGATGATTTGATGGGAACAAATATATATACATAAGTAATATATACACATTTTTTGGAAGAACAAATGTATGTGACATATATGTTTCTTGTCAAAAATTTTCAGAAGTGACGTACACATGTTATTTTAAATCACAGATCTAAACATATGCATGCTCCAGTCTTTCAGCACATATATATGACCAAATAGATGTACATTAGTATTTGCTAGGATAGACATCAATGAATTCTATACTAAACTACACATACATACATGTGAGTAACACCGAATATGAATATATGTGTTATATATACAACTCGCTATCGACACATGTACAACCAACACTCATAATTGTTGCTGACAAATTTAAAGGTGAAAAAAATACAACTAGCTGGCAATATACATATACGTATATTATGTGTGACTTGAAACCATGCCCAGATCTAATGGCACAATTTCTCAAGCAAATCGCGTGCAGCAATAGGGACCAAAACAAGAATAGACGAATGGGTAAGAGGAATATACAATCTCTTACTCACGGCATAGCACATATGCACACCGACTATATAACATGCGGAAGTACACATGCAAAACAAACTTGCATATGAATTAAACTATGCATATATAACCGGCTAGAACAGAGAGAAAAGCTATGATGCTCAGGTGCGTAGCCGAGGCCGAGAAGTGCTGTTCACTGTGGTCATTGAGGTCGTGCTATGCGTGGGGTTTGGAGATGTGGCAGGTGGCGAGGAGGTAGAGGTGATCTGTTTTGGGTCAAGTGATGATGAAGGGTAGGGATCGGTCAGGGTTGGCACGGTCGTGTCGGTGGTCAGTGCAGCTCGGCGTGGGTTGGCTCGTTTAGGTGATGGGAAGGTGGTGGATTGGAGTGGTGGTGGTCGACGGAACCGCGGGTTTTGAGTTTTTCGATGGTTGTTTGGGCTTAGAGAAAGGCACACGACGGTGAAGACCTAGGTTGGTCGGCCGGCTGTTGGGTGTGGTGAACGTTGTGATGTGGAGGGGTGGTGGTCTCGTTGAACAGTGGAGGCACGGAAGGCTGCTCGGTTGAATGAATGCAAAAAAAAAAAAAAAAAAAAAGAAAGCAAAAGAAAGAAAATAAAAAATAAAAACTGAAAGGCACGAAGAAGAAAGTGCTACAGAATAAAAAATTGAACCAAAGAACATATCTTTATCTAAGAAGCCAAAATGAAACAGGCAGAATATATATAAAGAAACCGTCTAATTACAACGGTTGAGTGCGATATGGGGGACAATCAAAACAATTTATTGCTTATTTGGACAACACGTTTCAGATTTGAAACGTCAAACAAAAACTATAAAGTCAAAATTTCGGTACCGTTACGACGAGCTGTTTTCTCGTTTCCGTTACGTATCGAATCTCAAATTACGAAAATAAATATATCATGGAGATCATCAAAACGAGGCAAACAGAACGGTATATAGATATCAGCGATATGATCGAACTATAAAAACTTGAATTTTCGTTGTTGAAAATGCTGTAAAATGCTGAAAAATTAAGATAAACGGAACTATAGAAGTCTGAATCTGCCAAAACGAATTAAGACGTCTTTCTCAGAAGATGAATTTCATTTTTATTATATAAAAATATTCAATGTTCGAAAATATTTAAACTTTACACAATAAATTGATTAAATTTAAAATTTAAATTACACAAATAAATTATCTTATATATTTTCCAATAAAAATTCATCAGTTACTTTAATTAAATAGACGCACTCCAAATATCAAGTATTTTTCTTTTTCAATAATTTTTTAGTTAATTACGTTATAAAACGGTTGAAAATTCTCGGGTCATTACAGATATGAAGCAGACTTTCTATTGGCTAGGGACGAAGAAGAGGATATTGAAACCTGCCTCTAGGTGTTTTACGTGCCAAAATACAAAGGCGAAATAAGGTAATTCTGAAGAACTATTGTTACCACTAGGAGTACAACTTGCAAATCAAGTAGGGGTTTCAGATAAGTCGGGAGGAGTCAATGGCATCTTCCATGTTTTACATTTGAGAAAATGCCTTCACGCCATCGCCGCTATAGTAGAGCCTAATTAGTTAGTAGATATTGAGATGGAGTCGAAAACACCCTATGCCATTGTATACATGGTGGAGCATGAAACTGGGAAGCTCCACAATAAGAAAATTGGGCTGGTTCGAGTACTCTGGCGGAAAATAGATGGAAAACTGAAGAGAAGACTTCTCATCCTGATTTTCGATAAATTTTCTCCCTTTAAAATTTAGGTTTTTGATTGCATCGTGATTGCTAGATTGGATGGTAGGAGATGGTTACCACACTTTTTAACGTTATTTTTACATTAATACAGAATTTTATGCATTTTTAGGATGCTTGCATACATGCCTATATGTCATGATCTTGCATTCACAATAGGAATGAACTCACCTATAGTATGTTTACATAACAATGGCTAAGTAGATGATAGTGTAGATAACTTAGTTGTATAACATAGACGTTGAGTGTGAGTTACACTATCTATCCCTTAGGAATTTCAAAGACGAAATCCTGTATAAGGGGTGAGAGTATAATAACCCATAAAAATTAATAAAAAATCATTAATTAATAATAAGGCTAATTTTTTTTTTGTAAATGCCGGATTTTGGCCGTAAAATTATACCATTGCATTCATGGAGATTTTCTGATCAACTTTCATATATAAATTTTTGTAATTAGAGCTCCAATGGAAAAGTTAAGCTTTTCAATTTAAAATAATTTAAACAATTCAAAATTTGAATTTAAATAACGTTAATGTAAAAAGAATTAAATAAGGTAATAAATATTTTTAATATTAAAGGGTATTTAATGTTGAAAAAAGTTACCGTTAGTTTTAAAAAGGAATTAAATAAATAGAAAACGATAACAAATAAATTCATTGTTTCCAAATAAGGGCTAGTTGACCCTTTCGCCATGGTCAGTCGACCAATAGTAGTCGATCGCTTGATGGGAGCGATCGATAGGTGATTAGGATGGCGGCTAGAGTTTTGTTAGGCCCAAATGGTCCAAATTTTATTATTTTAAACTGCCTTAAATCCGATGGTTCGGGTGCATTCTAACCACTATAAATAAGTGTTTAGCCCCCCCCCCCATTTGTATTCACAAATTATTTGGGAATGCTAGTGAAGCTCTATTAGTCGTCTTCCTTAACTAGATTCCAGAGTTCAAACTCATAGGAAAAAGGTAATAGGTTGATATATATACATTATTCTTCTATTTTTGTTCTTCTCTAATCCCTGAATTCTGAATCTAATTTATATACAATCCAGATGTTGTATATTCTAAAGAGAAGTGGTCCGAAGGTGCAGTTAGGAAAAGGCAAAATCAAATCCAAGAGGAAACAGGAAACAATCTATTAGTGGAAATCATAGTTTTTCATAATTTTATTATTTTTTATAGTAGAAGTTCGGATTTGTTTTATGCCTTGGGGAATTTTGTCCATAAAAACCCTAAAACTAATAACCAAAAATTCCCTAAAACGAAAGGTTAATTCTTATATTTATTGGAATATCAATTGTCTTTTATTAAAATTGTAAAATATGTTTGATTGTTGCAATTTGAATATTTTATATTCTATTCTACTTCTAACTTTTCTCTTTTATTATGATAAAGGGTTCTCAAAAGCAAATAATTTAGAAAATAGTGCGTAAGATACGAACTCTCCTAATGTATTTTGCACTGTCTATTATTGTAATTTAAATATGAATCCGTTTTTATATATAAAAGTTGAATAGAATATAAAGAGTTTAAATTGCAAGTTTTAAAAGTGTCACTTCTACTATATTAATATAAGATAAGTTAGGTATTTGATTTCTATTTTTTTTCCAAGTCTATTTTTTGGCTATGGATATTAGCTAATTTGTATGCTATTGTATGAAGGAAGACTTATACGTATTATAAGTTCTGACATTTAAAACGATCAATATAGATTGCGAAAATCTTCGCACGCTTAGGAATATTCAGTTAGACTAAATTTACGTGTGTGTGTATATATATATTAACATATAAATGTATTATTAATGTATAATTAATGATGCAATAATTGCGTAGTATAAATAGATTAGTAGTTAGCTTTAAAACCTATAGAATGGAAGTTAATGATAATTATGGAAATTAATCCATAATTAAAGGAGGAATAAGGAATTTTCCATGTATGGCTTTACTGTGTAATGCGGAGGTATATACGGTAGTATGTTAGGAAAGTGGAATTATGACTAAGTTATAAGGACGTGAGATCAGTCAAAAGCACAAAGAACTTTGCCTAGCTAATTTGGCTAGCAGCAGTGTGACTTTGAGACTTAAGTGAGACATTAATCATAATAAGTACCCCACGATGAATGCAAGGTCAGTCCCAATTCTGTAGGATAAGTTTGTAGGTTAATTTGGCTACCAGAGCCTATGTATATTCTGACTAATGTGAAATGTCAAAATTTAGGTTCGGGTCATAATGTGTAGGACTTTCTTTTGGGTCGAGGATATTAAGTGCATGTTGTAGGATCCACCTCCTTTCTACTTAAGAATATTTAATGGTCTAGACTTTTTTAAGTTACGGTAGTAGGGAATCTCGAGAGGGGTTCGCTTCGAGGTCGAGATATTAATTAGCTATTGTAGGGTCCCTATTTTCCCGCAATGTAGTATTAAGTGGTCCAATGGGATTTCGAGTGATGTGAGTTAGGGAGTACCAGAGAAGGGTCTGCCTTGGGTTATGTGTTAAATAACAGGGATCTTTCTAGGATATATGTATTAAATGGTCACAGTCTACCTAACTCCTAATGAATAAGTTGATTGGGTACTTTCTTTCACATTGTTAGGATATGACTTACGGTAATTACATTGGACTGGAAAGGGCCTTTGGCCTATTGTTGATGGTAAGTTATGGAGTGGATCGAAAGAGCATAAGTTATGGAGTTGGAATTAAAAAGCCTATAGGCTTAAAGTTGGAGGCATACTTAGGATATAGTATAGGATGCGTGGGACATATTACTTATCTAAATGATACTACCCAAATACTATTATGGTAAGAGTTAAGATTTTCATTCATCAAACATTGTTGTTCAGCTCCCCTCCTCATTATAAAGATTAGGGACAATATTGATTTAGAAGGTGAAGGCGGAGGAAAATCCTTCTAGCGGTTATCTATCTATTTTCATTTTTGTTTTATTTTGATGTACCAAGTTGTAACATCCCCCTACTTGGAGGCCCAAAACTAACGGCTACGGATGCTGCAGTAATCTATAGTTATTAATCTTCGATGACCAAATACGACAGTGCTAGTTTCATTGATGCACAGACCACAAGAATATGGAAAAAAAATTATCAATTCAAAAACATATTTCCATTCAAAACATTTCATGTTCATTACATAATCCTAAAAATGTAAGCCACATTTAGCAAAATATAATTATTACAAATACGCCAAAAACGACATACGAAGATGCCCCCTTAGTTGGTCGGAGTATATAGTAAGGCTAATAAATTTTCCTTTACATCCAAATACATAGCGGAAAATAAATCTCTAAATAATTATATGCCTCCTGTATGCCTTTGGAAGCTTTATTCATATAAGCAAAAAACCTGTAAACCTTAAATCGCTAACTACTCAAAATCAATTGAGTACCCAAAAGTTTAAGAGAAAAACAAAAACTTGACATAAAGCCTGTTATGACTAAAAATCTAACATCTCAATCTTTTTTAGATATTTACTGAGACCACGCCGCTTAGTGGAACGAGTTTTCCCCTCACTACCTACAACCTTTTTATAACTCTATACTGTACTCCTGCATCCACAATGGTTAAAACCTACTTTTTTAAAATATTATGATGATATACATACTTGAAAATAATTAGGATTTCTCAATCCTCGTTTAATATGACACGCTGTCCTATCCATAGTTTTCATGAGATCACTAGGAACCTATAGGCTCTTGCCAGTTAACTTAATTAATTTATGGTTTCCCCTGAGCCTATTAGTTATTTCACTCACAATCACCTTATCTTAGTTTTTATGGGTTGACTAGGAACCTATGGATAAACTCACTTCACATCCTAGTTTTCATGGGTTGACTAGGAACCTACTAATTTTTCCATTAGCTACTTCCCCCCATCTTAGTTTTCATGGGTATACTAAGAATCTATTTACTGATGTCAATTCTTAATCCGAATATAGTTTTTATGGGTTCACCATAAGCCAATTAGCCCCTACTAACTATCCTTAATACATATATTTCATGGGTTAACTATAAACCTGTTGGTTTGCTCCAATAACTACTTAATCATAGTTTTCATGGGTTAACTATGAACCTTTTGGTTTACTCCAATAACTACTTAATCATAGTTTTCATGGGTTAACTATGAACCTTTTGGTTTACTCCAATAACTACTTAATCATAGTTTTCATGGGTTAATTCATAAACGTTTAGTTTACTTTAATAACTATAAAATTTAGGCATCCTATATTTTTGGTCACCCTGACTTCTTGATGCAATTCATTCATTCAGGAGTTTAAGCAATTTATATTCACTATTGAGTTAACCTAGCTGGTTCTTCTACCCATTTTTCCCAAAATACAGTTATGGGTTATCCTGTGAAAATATTCATATTTAAAGAAGCAAAACAACAATTTAACAATACCACTCTGGTGGATATAAAGTCCTAGAAATACATTTCATGAAACATAGTTAACACCTTTAACTTATATTTTTATCAAGGAAATACTTCTTCAAAATCCCATACTTAAAGTCATTACAAAACTCTCTTATATAAGTCATGGATTTTCCTTTAAAATTAGAGTATGGGTTTTCAAAACCTTTCGACAATATCGACAACTACTAGTTTCAACCCCTTCGAAGGGTTTTAGTTATACCATTTTAAAATAATAGGCTCCGGCCACTTTCATACATTAAAATGCTTCTTTACAAACCCTTCAACCCTATTGAAACTCAAATCTTTCGAAAGCATTGGAAAACCTTTCGAAACCACTAAAACTTAAACCTTTCGAAAACATTGGAAAACCTTTCGAAACCATTCAAAAAAGACCACATTTCGACTCTATCGAAAGGTTTAGATAATACCTTTCGATTCTATCAAAAGGTTTAGAAAAATGATACCTTCCGAAAGCCTGGAGAAGCGGCTGGGTTTTTTAAAACAAGTAAAACTTTTGAAATCATCAAAAATAAAACCTTTCAACTCTGTCGAAAGCAGTGGCTTTGGAAGGTTGGAAAAAGAAGCAATAACATTTGGACTATGTCGGAAGGCTCAAAATATAAAGCGGTAGTAACCTTTTGACTTTTTCGAAAGGTTTAAGACCTTCATTTTAAAAATTGACCTGATTGAAAGCAACTAAGTCGAAAGCTCCTTTTCGAAAGCAAGCAGATGTAAAACATACCCCAACCTCTTTGGCAACCAACCTTTCGACTAAGAAACCTTCGACCTTGTTCAATTCATTACAAACCAAATAACTTGATACTCTATGCATTGAACCTTGACCTTGTCGAAAGGCATAACCTTTTGACTTTGTCGGAAGGTCTGAGTCGGAAGGTTTGATGCCTAAAATGGCTGGAACATGCTAAAAGCTTGATTTTCTTGTTTATAACTTAAAAGAGATAAGTTTTTAACGACCTTGCCTTTGTTTATCAAATTCTTGTTGGTTAGCAAATACTTTTTACAAAAGTGCTGCCACTAATTTCAGAATTAAATAATAAAATTATCTTATAAAACGCCCCTTCTTCTTAATTAAATATATATAACATTTAAGTCCCATACCTTAAATAATTTTATATATTTGTCAAATCACTTAGGAAAAATCCCGAAAAATCGATTTAGATATGTTTTCCAACATATAAAAATTTCAAACCCAAATAATTACTTTTTAGCCGTAAGTGATTTATAACCCAATAAATCATTTTCTTCATTAGAAAATTAATATAAAATCCAAATTGAAACCCATCTCCAAAATCATGTTTGTCATAGCATATAATTTTCCCGTGGCCTAAAAACCATTTCATCTCATTTTTACCCTAAAACTGTGTATATCTCCTTTTCAACAAACTTGTTTAATCCAAATAAATCATATAACAAGCATATCATCATTCAACATATCAAAAAATATTTATCCTTAAATCCGAAACTATATGATTATAAAACCAAAATAGAAATGTAGAAATTATTACTCACCTTAGATTGGATAAGGAAATTGAAGTTTTATTAAGACTGATTTCTTATAGCTTGAATCCTAAGCTTTAAATTGATTTTTCTCTTCTCTTCTTCCTAGTGGCCAGCCTTGCTTTCTTCTTACTGTTATGAATTTTCTTTGAGATAAAATGAACATGTTTGACTAAGGTAGATAATATAAGGGTGGAAAATATGGGCGACTATTTACCCTAATGCCCTTATGTTTAGTATCTTAACCATTTATAAGTTCATTTGGTTAGATATGCACAACCACTTAATTCATTAATCAACCTCAATCTACTTATCTACATTATTCTATTTAATTTATTCTAATTAAATTTCCTGAATATATTTAACATGTTAGGGGTGTTACACCAGTTTCATGCATGATTGTTATTTTGGGATGTTGTATTTTGGAAATTTGAGATGATATGTTGTACTTTTGAGATTTGAACCTTTTTATGAAATGGAACCTATTTCTGATATTACATTTTATCCTTTCCACTATGATATATTGGTAGCATAGATCGATAGCTTTGGATATTTTTCTTTGTATCAATTTTACCAATAGCTAACTTTGGAATGGGTATAAGGTTCAATGGGTTTTTATCGAGTTGAAAATTTGACCTGTTTCAAGACGGGTTGTTACAATTTCTAAACGACGTTTCTTTTTGGATAAATAGTAACTATTAGATCGGTCATATGCTGTTCTTAAGAGAAGAAATTTGAATTAAGGCATCAAATAAGATAAAAATTATTAATGGTATTGATATGAATAAATGATTAAAATCGTAAGTTGAGATACATTAGTATTAAAGGATATTACATTAGTACAAGTAGTTATCCCATATCCTAAAGAAAATTTATATGTTTCATACTACATATTCAAAGGATGACCATAACTATGGACATTGACCAGATAGGATAAAACAAGTAAACTGCTTGATTAGAGTGAGTGGATGATACCTGTAAACCACTGAAGCAAGGACCTGAAATCTTTGTAGCTATAGAAGGCCGTGAATTGAGATGCCGAAGAATGGAATGATTAGTCCAAGGTTATCAGGTTGATTGCAAGTTATGATTGAAAAGATTATTTTGACTTAATATTCACCATACTTATGTTGATTTTTTTATATATTTAGTACTCTTTTATTGATAACACTTGAAATCCTTATAATGCATATTTTAATTAATGTTAGGTTTATAAACTACATTATTGAAATATGTTTCTAAAATGGTGTACTTGAATTGTAAAACTCAAAAATTATTAGAATTGCATCCAAGAGATGATATGGTTACTAATTATCTTATGATGACCCATGTGAGTAGGTTGCACATGAGCAACGAAGAAACTAGAGTATGGGATGGCGTGGGATAGTTACTTTTGCTTTAATTTTCCAACAAAATGTTATAAAAAGCAATAATTATTGTATATGCAGGTATACTTATCGATGAGAAATTGTACAACTTATGAACGAGTAGGGATGCTCACCATAATGTTAGTGGAGATCTAGTAACTATTTGATTGCTCAACCTATGGTTTGATCTAAATGGGTAAATCATATTCACAAGGTTAATGAGAAGCCTTGAAAACTATTTGGTTTCTAGTGAATCTTTGAAAACTAGTATGAATATGTCCATAGTCCCTTGGATTACTATAGACGGATAGGCTGCTATTGAATCTTCAAAACCGTAACATTGAAAATATGGAATGCTTAAACTGATAGAGTTGAGGGTATGCCCTATAGGAAATTATATAATTTTGATTGTATTATTATACACTTAACTCTTATAAATAATTCTTATTCGAAATGAAGGTAATTTTTGGTTTATATTTCTATTATATGTATCTATCTCGATAAACATAAAGTTTAATATTGACGATCACATTGTACACGTAAAATATGAAATCCATAAAACTAAGCATTTAAATCGATCGGAATCACAAAAGTGTTCATAATCATGAGTATTGAATTGATTTCATAAATAAATACTTGTCTTTAATTATTCTTATTCAAGATGTTTTGAGAAAGGAATATTGATATAACCATTAAACTGGTGTAAATAATGTTGTCCAAATGTTGGATGGTAATCTACTCATGATCGTTGGAGATATCAAGAGGTTACGTACTTGCGGTATCATTGCAGATCAACTACAAAATGACCCACCAAAAAGTCTTATATGGGTTAATTATGTCTAAGTGAAAATAAACGATTTCACGTGACGATGTGCAGTAATTTTTCTACTTGAGTTGTGGATCTCTTACATTAATACCCTACTTTGATGTTGAAAGTTTTGCTTATTATTGGTTTGAATTATGTCCATTTCTGTATGCATTGAAGTGTACGAAGTGAACCATTACTCATGGGGGAATTTTTCTCATTCGTTATAAAGATTAGTGTCGCTGTAATTGGATTTTGACTAGAAGTCATAAATCTCTGGCCAACGAAAATTTGAATGATCGATAATTGTTATTGATCAAACTAAGTGAATTCAACATTCAACTTCAAAATTTACTATGGACATTATTAGGGTTTCAACCAAAGATCCCATCCTATACGTCTAAGTTACATAGTGTTTGATAGAGTTAAGGGCATTCCCTATGAGAAATTATGAAATTGTTATATAGTGTTAATTCTAAAGATGATCTTGTTCGAAATTATAAAATATATATTTGGTTTTTTCTATTATGCATGTTTGTTATATTATGATATGAGTGATAAGTTAATAACATTAAACATATATAAGTAGTACACACTTTGGAGTAGTGCTTTTTCAACTGCAAGTATGAAATGTTCATAACCTTGATTATTGAATTGATACAAACAAAACATAACTCCTTAAATGTTCCTATCCGAGAAGTATTAAGAAAATGATAACGATATATATGTTAAGGCTAATGTACATAACACTCTACATAAGCTGGGCAGTAATTTACTCATAACTATCAGGGACACTAAAAGGATACATATTTATGTTTGTTTGGAACGATCACAGAATGACTTAGCGAGAGTCTTCTATAAGTTATATAACGAAGTAAAAATAGAAGATCAATCGTATAATAGTCTTCTGACTTGAGAGTACTATTGAACCTAAGTATATAGAATGTACTTTGATTATGGGTAACCACATGACACATAGATAATGTTATAGCCATAGTTTGGTACATGTTGAAATACTACTCAAGAGAGGATTCTTCTCCTTCGTTATAAAAGGTTAGTATTACTACAATTGGTAAGTCAAATTAAAGTCAAAGTCTCTAACTAGAGAAAACTAACAATCGATAAATGTTGTCAGATCAAATCAAGGACTTTAAGATTGACTTATGCAATTAATATGGATACTGATATAGTTTTTAACCTTAGACCAAACTCTAGAGATCTAAGTTATATATTGCCGATGAAATGAATACATGTACAAATTGTTGTAGCTAGGTAAGTTTATATTAGATCAAAAATATGATTTCGCCTAAATGATCTATGAGCATTGAATTTGATCCAATACAATACTTCAGTAAAGTTTATAAAGACTTTGATATTTAAATATTGACCGTGGATCGACTTCACACTAGAGATTCAATGCGACTACATTGTCTGTTATTTCTAAATTTGACTAAGGTAAAAATAATTTGTAAATGCTATCAATTAACAATAAACTAATACAAATTTTATATTAATATGTTTCTATTTGTATTTTCATGTCAAGTTTAAAATCTGATAGATTATGTAAATATTATACGATGGTTCGATCATTTAGGAGTAAGGAATTAATTAATTAAGTGATGATTTAAATTTCAGTCAACTGGGATCATGGACATAGCTGGTCATTCCAAAACTGACCATAAATTGGAGCTATTGGAGGGCTTTGCTCAGTCTTCAAATCCAAAGGAAAAGAAGGAGAGAAAGGTGCAAGATCTTGGCTATAAATAGACTAATCCTCTACATAAATGTCATATATATTTTTCATAGTTTTTTCTTTCTCCCTTATAGCGACCCCAACTTGGTATTGCCACCTCCTCAATGTTCAACTTTGAGAGAGGAGGAGACAGTGATGCTCTAAGTGGAAAGACAACTCAAACAATATGCTAACTCTGGAAAGTTCATTTTGGAGAAAGGTATTCTTTCGATTCTTCTTTTATATAAACATATGTCACCATTATCATCACATACGATTATATTATGCATTACAATTAACTAAAATTATATATATATATGTGTGTGTGTGTGTGTGTTTATGTCGAAATCAATCTATAATTTTAAATCTATTTTTTAAATAGTTAAAATAATTTTAAATATATACACACACACACACATATTTACATATAAAATTATTTTAAAATAGATTTTCGACATGATCACATATAAATTTTCTAAATAAAAATAAATTAGTATTATTTTCTGTTTAAAATAATAAAAAATTACTTTATTTTACACATATACAAATATATATATATATATATATTCATATACATGCATATATTTGTATATATATATATATATGTATAAATATCTATTTGGACATTAAAATATGAAATTGTAGATCTAATTATACATATTAATTTTTTTTACAAAGTCAGAATATTTTAACATATAAAACTTGAATTCTAAATGTATAATTTATTGCCGAATATAATTTAAAAAATTCATTTAACTATTGGCAGTCCAAACTTCATAAAATAGTTTCTTTTAATTAAGTTATAATTATAAACTTTGAATTTCAAATTATAAAATACACCCCCGACATTTAGCTGAAAATTAGACTGATTATATATATAAGTTATTTAAAATTTTGTTAGTAGATAATATTATTTTAGTTATATATCTATATCTTAATTTAATAATGCATACATATAAGTCTATTATAAATTATTTTATTGTAGATTTAATGAAAGTTAATCTTATTTGTCTCATGTACAATTAGGATAATTACAATAAATATTATTATATATATATAAGAATGTATATGTATATGTATGTGTTTGTGCATGCGTGCATGTGTACATGTATGCATGTATGTTTTCATATGTGTATTCGTATTGAGAATATGAATGTTATAACATATTAAATATTAATTATAAATTAAATATTCTAATTTTAAACAAAATTGTTAATCAATTTATTTTAAACAACAGTAAGAAATAAACATATAATCAATAAAATTAAATTAAAATATAAAACCACCTTTATTAATCAGAATAAAAAAATATGATTTGGTATAAATAAATGTTTATTTACAAAAAACAAAATAACACCATGTATAAATTAATGAAATGATTTTTTTAAATTTACCCTTTTATGCCCACTGTCAATGTGCCTGATCCAACAATGGTATTAGAGCCTACACTGTGATTATGTAAATACTTAATCAACACTATGAGCATTACTTTTTGAAAATTCATAGTATATTTGCATATAAGAAAAGGTGTTTCAATTATGGAGAATATTACATTAATTAAGGACTACTATATATGGAATACCTCCCAATCTCCTAGTCCTTTCTACCTCATCAGAATGGTTTGATTCTAAGGTATGCCCTCATGGTAGACTCAAAAGCGTGTTTTAGTCTTGGGTTAATGCAAGTATTATATTTGAATATTGTAAATTAATTTGAGATTTCTTAAATTAAATAATTATTTAAATAAAATCAGTTAAATAATTTTATGAAAGTTATAGAATGCAAATTTAAAATTGGTTTAGATTAAATAATTATTTAAATAATTTAATAAAGTGTCATACTTTTATGATTTTTTATTTAAATAAATTAATATTAATGCTATATTTATAAATTAATTATATTGTTTAAATAGTAAGAAAAATACACATACATACAGATATATATATGTATGTATGTATAACCAAATAAATTATAAATGTTATAATTAAAAGTATATATATTGTAACGACCCGCAAACCCGCACAATTCAAGCTGATAATAGGCCACACATGTCCAATCCAAACAGAACGGAAAGACGGATAGTTATGGAAAAGAAAGAAGAAAGAAGAAGAAGAGAAAAGAAGAAGAAGAAAAAGAGAAACTACAAATGACATAGAATCTCACAATCGCAGCGGAACAACATATAATATAATATCAATGACTTTACAAAAGAGAAATTGCAATATACATACATCCATCAGAGTACAACAATCAAATTACAATAATTGATCTGGATAGTTATAATAACCTGTCATCTCAAATGCTAATTGTTTAAACAACAATGCGACGGAAAATAAACATATACGTGAATACGACCTAAAGACCTCCATCTCATCCATTAAAGCTCTAAAGCATCCAAATCTATAAATATACTCGACCCTAACCAAGCATTGAAAGGGAAAATGGCCGGATAAATCTGGTGAACCTACGTGAGAAAACAGCATCTCAACTGAATTTTAAAGTCATAAAAAATTTCTTTATTAAAACTAAGGTATCTCATAAGACCAGGTCGCACATAAACATGTTTATGGACATATTTTTACCTTAAGATAACCAAAACATTTCATATCAAATCCTATTATATTATACTAGTGTCTAGTATACAAATAATATTAAACTGGCTGAAATTGTTACATTGGTTAAATTTGATGGCATAATAGGTTTACAAACAAAATTGCAGGCATGTATTGAAGAATGGATTTCTATACAATGGTAGGTAATGGACTACCTTCTGTACAGTACATCCTCTAGCCGAATGTAAGGATACACAAACAATCCTTCACATCTACTAAGACCAGTCTATCCTTATTTAGCACTCTTACATGGCCTGGATAGAAACTAAATATATCATCACCCCGGTCATTGCCGACCTATCCGAGATGTCTCATAGCATCACCACATACCCGACATAAAAAGGGATATCTAGAAGTGAAGATCATATCCTTATGGTTGCGAACCACATAGCCTCATGGCATACCATGTTTAAGCCATTACCGGGTGATGTGGCTTAAGATAACGTTTACCTTTCATATAGCACATTTCACCTTGAATGCCACATTTTCATTCCCACAATCACACAATTGATTTGTATAAACGTATAACTCCTGAGCTCGTACGTTTCAGGAAAGGGTGTTAGGCTAAGAGAAGTTGTCTTCTCCGCACCAAATAGATGATACGTTCATAGAGGTCAATTATTGCAATTAGAAATGCAACGTCAGACATTCATCCATACAACTTATCCAAGAACAGGACAAATTTAAAACACTCTCCTACTACATCCTATCGGGGATTACCCCTAGGATTAGTAGCGAGAAGTCCTTGCATATCATAGATTGTCATAACAAAGCACTACTGCCACCATATATATATATATATATATATATAATGCATAGCGGGTCTAGTGGAAAGTAGTCCTGCATCATGAAGATCTCCGTCTTTAAAATCATCATCATAAAACTTCACTTTCGAACACATACATCGGTCATAAGTGGTTCTCGAATAAATCCAACCCTGATCTCTCCAGTCCAACAATGATAAAGAGGCCCTTGATCTCATACAAAAATTAAGTCTCGTAGACTTATCACATTTCCAACTCTCAACTTGCTATCCTTCGACCAAGAAGGAAGCCCGGTAGATTGGAGTACCATAGACACTCCGCACTACTCGAATCAACATTCTTAATCCAAACAACAATCAAGCCTATTTATTTGGCTTCATGCTATATGCACAACTAATCAGTTCACACATTAAGTCCAGAAACCAAAAATGGCTAAATTTGATAGTCGGTTATTAAACTATCAAAACAAAAAAAAAATTCTGGCTCATAAGCAGTCACTAGGCCTATTTAATTAGTCATTTATTAATTAAACCAATGTCCAAATATTTACTTCAAATGATCTTTGAAAGATATATTCTCAAATCATTTCAATCCTTTGATATTGGAAAACATTTCCATATACTTATATCAATGGTATAAGTATATTTAATAACACTACCATTTTGGAGACATGCCAAATAGATTTCTATAACTGTACAACTTCTGGGTTCATACGCCTTAGAACAGGTATTAAGTATAAGAAGCATTGCTCCTTTACCACCAAGCTTTTAGTACGATCATAAGAACTAATTCATGTATTTCACAATTGAAGGTCAAGACATCATTTATTGGGTCAAAACGAATGTTGCGTAAAACACCGTTACGGAAACTCGAAAATAATAGTATAGGGATTTGATTAGTTATATATATAAATCCCGTACACTATATAAAGCATTTCCTTTCAAAAATCATTTACTATAACAACAGTGTTATAGTCCAGGCCTTCTACACTTCCCCCGAAAACGTCTATTACAATAATAAATGTTGAAATCCATGTTTTCGATACTTAGCACATTTTAAATCATTTTTCAAACTACTAAATTCCTTTTGGAATTATTATGTTCCAAAACATTACTTTAAAAAGATAAATTACTTTTAAAACCATTAACTCCATCAAAATACTACTTTCAAACATTCCTTTAAAAGATTATTTAACTTTTAAAAACTTGAATATATTTCCTTTATATAAAAATCCATATTTAAATCTCAAACACAAATCATCTCCATATTTATAAAATTATGTTATAAATCCCCTTTCTATTTTATTAAACTTCCATTTTATAAAATTTCTTTATGTATGAAATTCTATTTATAAATCATTCTTTTATAAAAACTCATTTTACTATCAAAATCCCCTTATAAATCCATTCTTTATAAATCTAATTTATTTATAAAATCCATTTATTAATCCATTTACCAAATAAATTTTGAATCCACTTACAAAATATTTACAAATTCCTGTTAAAAATCTATCTATTTATTTATAAAATATCACTTTTATAAATCCTTCATATAATCTTGTTCAAAAATCAATATTAAAAATATTTCACACAAAATCATATTTTTATAACATTAAAAATCATACTTTTTATTTGGTTGAAAATAAATTCATTCCTTTTAATACTTTAAAAATTATTAAAATCTATATACTTCCAAAATCACTTTGAAAATCATTTCCATTCAAAATCACTGTTTTATAATTTTCCAAAATACTAAAATTGTGGCCCAGTGCTACTATAGCACTAAATAAGCAAAAACAATCAATGTCATCAAATATGGCATCCAACACATCATATATCAAAATATATTAAAAGTAAAATCAACAGTGTGAAGAATCCTGTCGGATCCCTCCAACTTGTCCGCCTGCATCGCTATGACGACCCGCTAATTCGTCCTTTTGAGTGGACAATAAACAACACATGTCCGACCTAAAAAGCCTAGAATGACGGAAAGTCATGAGAAAGAAGAGTGAGGGTAAGAAGAAAGAAAGAAGGGAGTAGAAGAGAAGAGAAGAAGAAGTCAGAAACAGAACCATAACAACACAGAATCTCACATCGCAGCGGAATAACATATAATATATATGAATAATCTTTTCAAAAGAGAATTTGTAGTATACATACGTCAATCAGAGTAAAAAAATAAATAATTATCAGTCTGGACAGTTATAACAACCTTGTTAGCGCCAAAATTGGCCAGTAACACCCAAATCCAAGCGAAAGCACCAAATCACAGTCACAACTGACACATAGAATGTTTGTAGAGAGTAATAATGTGAAGAATAGTCAAAATTAAATGAAAGTAGTAAAGAACAACAGATTTTATAATGGTTTGGCTTACTCCGGCCAACGTCCACTTTATAAATTTCCTTTTTATTGCCGTAATAATCAATTACAGTTACAAAATGGCAGAGTAATCTTAGCCTTAGAGAATAGAAAGCCAGAGAGCATAAAGAAGATCCTTTTTCTGAACCCCCACATGTTGTATTTATAGGCGAATCCCGACTTATTGGGCTTCCTGAATAACCCAAGCCCATCAAGGCCATAGCCGAGCCACCTCCAATGTCGAACCATCCAAATGCCGATCCACATATGCCGAGCATGAATGCGGATTCACATATGTCGAATGAGAATGCCGATCCACACATGTCGAGCGAGAATGCCGACCCACATATGCCGTGCGAGAATGCCGATCCCATGACTTGCCTGCCGACCGGCTCATTCCAGTGTCGAACGGCTCACATGCCGGTCCACTTGTGTCCCTTGTCCCCAACCGAACCACCTTATCTAGGCTGAACCATCTTACCAATGCCGATCCGCCTCACTAAAGCCAAGCTGTACCACCAAGACTGAACCACCTCGTCTAGGCCGAACGACCTTACCAAGGCCGAGCCGTTCCACCAATGCCGAGCCACTTCATCTAAGCTGAACCACCTCACCAAAGCCGAGCCGTCAATACCGAATGACCCATAACTCCTAGACCGGGCCATCAATGCCGAACGACCCACACTGCTACATCGAGCTACTAGCCTATGTCGATCTACTTGATTTAGTTAAATCCGCCTGTCCACGGCCTCGTAAAAAGGCGGGTTAACATTTGCCTCCCAAAACATGCCTTGCCATTGGAAGGTGTGTTTTGAATAGTCTCAATCCCGATATCCAAAGTCCATATGTTATCCACATCCATACTTTCCTATTCATAATCCAATCCATTTTATCCAAGCACCATCGTCGTATCCTTATCCGAATCTACGACTGCTCTAAGTCGATATCCAATTTCGAGTCCAGTAAACAAATCCTTAGCCTAATCCATATCCATCTGAACTCGACAATCTGTAAAAACCCGCATATTTTACGATTGAATATTTAAATATTTTATTTAAAATAATTCATCGTTGGTCGGATTATTGTCGGAAAAGCTACTTTTTGCAAATAGTCGAATGAGGACTCGAGACCACCCCCATTGAGTTCAAAATAACGTTTGCGATCTTTTTGAGTATAAACTTTGATATGTTTGGAGTTAGTGGAATTTTGCTACTTTTCACTTAGGGCTTTGGTTTTGTGTCAGCTCATTAGACCCAAGCTTCACCCCTCTTCTCTTCATTACTTCATTTCTATTTCTTAATACTCAAGCTTTAGCAACAATGGAGAGAGGAATGGGAAATTAAAACTCCAAGCCCTAATTTCCATTTGCAAATCAAGTTCTAACTCCAAATTTATAGAAGAAGCTTTGGTAAGCCTCCTCCTCTTCTTCTACAACTCATTCTCTTACCAATTTCAGAAATTCCTAAGCCTAATTTAGGAAATGTTTCTCTTTTAAGCTTAGATTCAAGCTCTTTAGGTTGGAATTGAAGAGTGATTGTTCTTGCCATTGTCTATAGCTTCTTCTTCATAGTTTTGGGTTTAAAGGTGAGATTTTTAACTCACGTCTATGTCTATAACTATCTTTGATTGTTAGGTATGAATTCCTAACTCTTATTCATGTGCATTTGATTTTGGCTTGGATTGATTTAGTATATATTCCAACTTTTGGTGTTTTGAAAGCAAAATCTATGAAAATCCTTTTATGGATGTCTGAACATGTTTTTGGTGATGCATCGAAGAGCCTATAGGGCCGGGTTGCTGACTGGCATAAATCCTTAGTGCCATTGCTCGTTCGGTCGCGAATTGGATGTGATTGCACGTCAATTATATAGGCTAGAAAAACTGCCTTAGCACCAGCCAGTCGACTGAACTTTCCAGTCAGTCGACTGGTTGTAGCTAATAAGCATTTCGAAGGCTGTCTATAGAGGCTTGGGAGCTCGGTTTCCTACAGTCAGTCGACTGAACTCAGTGAGTCAGTCGACTGACCTGCTCCTACTTGCCTATTATGTCTATTTTTGCCTATTTTGTTCGTGATTCCAATTTTTATCGATTCGTTTTGATTCCTAGTTAATGCTATCAATTATTCGACTTTGATGACTTCTATTTTGGGATTTTTGGAAATATCCATTTTGATGGATTTGATATCGATTTCTTTGGAATTAATTCACGTCTTCGTATGTGAAATTTTGTGATTGAATGTTTCTAAAATCATTTTTGTGATTTGTCACTTTAAAAATATAAAGGTTTCAATACTAGTAGTAAATATCAAAACACTTTTATCAAGATGATTTTAACTCTATTTTTCAATATCAAGCTTGTTTGTAAAACCGTTTTCCAATCTATTAGTATATACAAACCTTTACCTCACTCGTATGAGAAATCTAATTAAACGGCTTAGTAAAACAAGTGGTATGAAACGCTTGCATTTACTTCATCGGTTAATTCTTGGACTTGTTCGATTGAATTTATTGTGACAATTTTCGAGTGGAGACTTACAATTTGTTCGTAAATATTTAAGTTAAGCTAATGGTTATGGGACATGGAGCTAAGCTCATATATTTACTAGCTTAGTGTAATTGACACTTCTTGATGATCGATGATGATCATTTTTGTGATGTAGACTAGCGATATGCTATGCATCTTTGTCCACGTAGGGGACGGTACCTCGTTTTATTGAGTTTCGTCTCATTTCTTTTATAGGCTAACGACCTATGTATTATTTGGAGTTTCGACTCAATTTTTGTGGGCTAGCGACCCATGTTCTTTTATGGAGTTCGGTCCATCAAACGTGCCTTTGTACTACGTTGTTGCACCAGCTTATCAGGATCATCAGGCGCACCGTTGTATTACGTCGTTGTTTCGAATTATTCGAGTATCAGGTTTCTCGGGCGTACCGATATTGTACTACGTCGTTGCACCGGCTCTATGGTTAGCAATCATGGGATAGCGTCCTATTTGTGATACACGTGTTGGTGAGTTTTCATGCTCCGTTTTGTGATAGGCCTCTCCCTTTTTTGGTGATTTTTGGATTTCTATTGATGATTTCTAGAATTTGTGATCCACCAGCTTTTATGATTGGCATCGATATGATGTCGATATTTGTGACTTGGTTAATAGAACTAAAGAGTATGACATTCTTTTGATCTTTGAGAAGATTCTTGTGATATTGATTAATCTCTGGTTGATTTTCAATTACATACTTATCATAGTACGGCTTTATGGTTATCTTACGTTTTTGTCATATCTCTTATTCTATATCATTTTATCTGATATTTATAGTTAGACTGATCCGTTTATTATTTTCTTATTAAATAATACTCGGGTCAGATGAGATGTTACAGGTGCTTCTGCTTGACTTCTCATCTGGGATTATTATCCTGACTTTTGGCTAACTACTTAGATTAGTAGTTTTTGGTTGTATACATTTGAGATATAGACTCATTGATGTATACTTATTCTTTTGTGTAGCACTTGTAACTATTCTTTTGTGATATTGTGGATCTTGTTTGACAACTACTCTGATATACACTTTTATGTGTAATATTCATATCTGTTTCTGCCTTTGTGATATGAACTTCTGTGACTGATTTGTGTTATGCTTATTTCTATATTTGTTTTTGAAGATATTATAGCCACTGTGTAGTAGCTTTGAGTTTGCATCGGTATGCTGGATTCCCTCTTGAAATGCAAGTTATATTTTTATCTGGCATATCGGTACTCGCACAAAGCAATTACACGGATGGTCGCTCCTCAACAACCTTATTCTCCATGCTAGTTGACGGCATTACCCTGTAGTGTCCTTGGCTAGCGTGGGTATAGAGGTGTGGCATCACAACTGAGTTCTATTCCATCCATATCCAATAACCAATAACCACGTCCATGATCTCTCTGGGTCGACGTCCAAATCCGGGACCGTTTCGGGTCCATGCCCAAATCCTTAGTTGTTCATAGCCAACATCCAAATCTGTAACCTCTTCGGGTTCTTGCCAAGCGCAATCCACACTTGACGACCTGTGTTAAGTAATTCCATGGTGTTCCTGGTTTAATGTCCCTGAACGCTAAGTAATGTCGTGGCTTAAGTCCTAAGCCGAATCCTGGTCACTCCGGACCCTTGCTGAGTATAGTCCATACTCGACGACCTGAAATAGTAACTGATAAATAATCTGGGGCCTAAGTCCTAGGCTGAATCCTGGTCGCTCCGTACCCTTTCCGAGCATTGTCCATGCTCGGCGACCTTTCAACTAAAAACCAGACAAAATGTCAACCAAAATCTAGAATCCAAAATCCAGATTCAAACCAGAAATCCGAAAATCCATATCAAAAGTCCAAATCAAAATCCAAATCAAAAGGCGAGCAACCAAACCAAAATCCAAACCAAGAGAGCAACAAAATGGGGTTTTCAAACCGAACCCCAAAACCAAAGCAGAAAAGGCAAATGTCCAAGCCGAAGGGGAAAAACAGATTTCATAAACCGAGGCGTTTAGGTAAACCATCATCTCAGAGCATGCCTGAGGATTATCTCAGACCCTGTACATGAGTAAGTGATTTAGCCATTTGCCCAGAGTTTGTTACTTATTCGAAACCATCATGATTAGTTGATGACCAACCGGCCACCACTCCTGTGTCTCGTGCCTTCGTCGTTGGAGGTAGATGGTGGCTGCTCCTGTTCTACCGTCGCATTTCGAGTTTTGACATACTATCGCAACTGACCATTCCTTACATTCTCCTCGATTATATCTTTCAGATGTCAGCAACTATTAGTATCATGCTCGTCTAGGTCATGAAAGAGACAGTGCCTTCTTGATGCCCTTTCACGTTCTGAGGGCTCCCTCCTTGCCGACATTCGATAGGGAAGGCGAACCCGTATATCCAAGAATATCCACTCCAGTGTTGCATTCAATCCCATGTAAGTGGAGAATTTTGGTTCTCCCCAGCGCTTCCTCTTCCCTTTACCTTTGTCCTTATCCGAACTTTTGCCGGGCAGTCCTCTATCCGTAACCATGTTTACTTCCTTTGACCTCATATACAAACATTCATCCTCTTGTCAAAGAAATCTCTCAGCTTCATGGAAGAATTATCCGAGATCCAATGGTGGATCCCATATCAACGACACTTTGAAATCCGAATTATCCCTGACTCCTGATACCACATCCATCAGAACCACTGATGGATCCGGCCGATCCATCGAAGCAACTACTGCATTAAACCGAGTTAAGAATGTCCTAAGCGATTCATCCGCCCCCTGTTTAACTGACGTCAGCGTCATCACATTCTTTGACCTTTTTATGTGAACTCGAAACTAACCTAAGAACTTGTCCACCAGTTCTGTCCATGTTCCAATGGATCCATCCTCTAGCTGTCTGAACCACGTAGCAGCTATATTAGTCAAGTATGGGGAAAACATCGGGCCATAACCTCTTTTTTTGCCCCCAGCACTTCCATATGCCTTGTGTACCTCATCAAGTGGTCAGTGGGATCCGTCTTCCTGTTGTATACTTCCGGAGTGGGCAGTTTGAAATCGAGCGGATTCCTAACTGTCCTGATGTTCTGAGTAAATAGACTTTTGTTGACTCCCTTTGAATCCCTGTTTGTCAGACCTCCGCAAATAGTCCGCCTAATAATGTCAGCCAATCCAGCGTTTCCAACCAAGGGTTGCCCCTATCCATATTTCCTAGCTTCTATCCAACTCCACGTGGAAATTCTGGCACATGTTCCTCGTCATGTATTCCTGCGTTCCTGTTGGTGTCGGGTTGCATAGCATCACCTGATATTCCTCCATGGGTTGGTCCAACATTATCCGACGGTGTGCCCCCAAGTCTTGGTCCATCAAGGTTAATAGTTGTTTGTTAATTAGGAGCTTCCCCCTGCTTAATCACTCCATCTTCCTGCTGGTTGAGTGCCTCTAATCCATCTCCTAGAACTTGAGCACTTGGAGTCCTCGATTGTCCAAATTGCCTAAGAAGAGCCTGCATAATCTCCTTGTGTCGTTTCATCATCTGCTCCTGCATAGAATTCATCATCACCTGCATCTCATCCCGAGTTATGTAGATGGATGCATGATCCTCTCCATCTCCAGAAGAGGCCGCTTGACTTTCTTCCTGATTGCTCCTTTCTGTTGCTTGCTTCCTTGTTGGTGGTCTAGCCATTGCTTTCTAGAAACTAAGTTCCCAAATCCCTAAGTGCTAGCTTTCTCAGTGAAAGCACCAAAATGTTAGCGTCAAAATTGGTCACTAACACCCAAATCCAAGCAAAAGCACCAAATCACAGTCACAGCTCACAGATAGAATATTTGTAGAGAGTAATAATGTGAAGAACAGTCAAAATTAAATGAAAGCAGTAAAGAACAACATATTTTATAGTGGTTCGGCTAACTCCAGCCTACGTCCACTCTAGAAATTTCCTTTTTATTGCCGTAGTAATCAATTGCAGTTACAAAATGGCGGAGTAATCTTAGCCTTAGAAAATAGAAAGCCGGAGAGTTGAAAGAAGATCCTTTTTCTGAATCCCCACATGCCGTTGCAAATCCCGAGTTATTAGGCTTCTTGAGTAACCTGGTCCCATCAAGGCCATAGCCGAGCCACCTCCAATGCCGAACCATCCAAATACCGATCCACATATGCCGAGCGAGAATGCCGATCCCATGACTTGCCTATCAACCGACTCATTCCAATGCTGAACGACTCACATGTCGATCCACTTGTGTCCCTTGTCCATGATCAAACCACCTTCTCTAGGACGAACCATCTTACTAATGCCGAGTTGCCTCACTAAAGCCGAGTCGTACCACCAAGACCGAACCACCTCGTTTAGGCCGGACCACCTTATCAAGGCCGAGCCATACCACCAATGCCGAGCCACTTCATCTAAGCTGAACCACCTCACCAAAGCCGAGCCGTCAATGCCAAATGACCCACAACTCCTAGATCTGGCCGTCAATGCCGAACGTCCCACACTACTACACCGAGCTACTAGCCTATGCCAATCCACTTGATTTAGTTAAATCCGCCTATCCACGGCCTCGTAAAAAGGTCGGGTTAACAAACCTGTCCTCACAAACGCTGATAATTTACAACAACAATGTAGTGGAAATTAAACAGATATGTGTACATGACATGAAGATCTCCAGCTCGTCTGTTGAAGCTCCAAAAGCACTAAATCTGAATCTGTAAATATACTTGGTCCGAGCAGAGCATTGAAAGGGAAGACTGCTCGGATCAGTCTAGTAAACTAGCTTAACAAAAACACATCTCAATGGAATTTTAAAGTTTTAATATCACCAAACTTTCTTTATAAAAATAAAGGGTACACATAAGACCAAGTCCACACATAAACGCAGATAGGTTTTTCCCTTACGATAACCAAATCAATTTATATCATGTTCTATTATATTATATTAGTGTCTATTATACAAATAATAATTAATCATAGCCGAAATTGTTATATTATTAAATTCCAACATAATAGGCTTACAAAAAAATGGTAGGCACGTACTGGATATTGAATTCCATGCAAATGACTAGATAAGGGAATACCTTCTGTATAGTATACCTCTAGAGGGATGCACCTAGGGAGCAGATACTGCCCACCTAAACCAACACAAGACCGGCCTACCCCTTCCTAGATAGTACCGAATATGTCATCGTCCCGGCCGTTACCGACCTTTAATGGATACCCAGGTCATACATTCACTACATACTTAGACATGTGTAGAGTAAATCTAGAAGGATGATGACATCTCCAAATGGGAACGACCCACTTAGCCTTGCTGCTTCTACCCAGTCTTAGTCATTTCCTAGGGTGTGAGGCCAAAAGAGGCATCTAATACCTTTCACATATCACATATCACATCATCTTTAAATGCCACATGCCGTTTCCGTTGACTACTCATCGGCTGCCACGAAAATACAACCTTTGAGCTCATACGTCTCAAGGAGGGTATTAAGCTAAGAGAAGTTGCCTTCTCCGCCACCATAAATGTATGTTTGTAAAAACCAATGTACGTAGTCTAAGAAAATCACTATTAGACAACCATCCATACAAGTTATCTAGGAACAAGACAAACCGAAGGTACTTTCCTACCACATCCTATTGGGAAATCCCTAGGATTAGTAGCGAATAATACTTGCATTGCATATTTTACGACGAAGAGACTATTGCTACTACATGTACATTGGGATTTTAACCCAAAATGATCAACAAGCAGTCTTTCACTTTGAAAATCTTAAATATCAATATCACCAACAAACCTAAACAATCATCGCATATAGGTTGGCTCAAAGTGGTTTTAGATAAATCTATCCCGGTCACTTCGCACCAAAAACACAAAAGTGTCACTCAACCTCACACAGAAACCAAGTCTTGTAGACTTAGCATGTTTTCAACTTTCAAATTGCTATCCTTTGGCCAAAAAGGAAGCTCGGTATGATAAGAGTAATCATTCCACACTACTCGAATCAACATCTTTTACACCAAACGATAATCAAGCCAACACAGATGGCTACTTACTAAGCATAGGACTAAATAATATCTACATCAAGTCGAGAACCTAAAATGGACGAAAATATAATTTAGCACTTAAATAGTCACTTGGCCTGATTTATTGATCTTTTATTTATTAAATCACCTTTTCAAATTTATTATGTCAAGTTATCTTTAAAAAGATATATTCTCAAAACCATTTCAATATTTCAATTTGGAAAACATTTCATAACTTATTTTAATAATAAGTGAATTCACCACTTATTTTATTTTCAAACCATTTAAACTTCATTTTAAAATATCACTTTCCAACACATTCATTTTAAGGATTTTTCACTTTAAAAATATGAATATATTTCATTTTATAAAAACCCATATTTAGCTTATCAAATTAAATTGATTACACATTTATAAAACAGTGTTTATAATTCACATTTCTATTTTATAAAAACTTCAAATTATAAAATTCCTTTATTGACCAATCTCCCGTTTATCTCATTTATATGTCAAAATCCCATTGTAAGTTTATTTACTTATAAATCTCTTTATTTACAAATTCATTCTTTTGTAATCTCATTATCTATAAAATCCATTATAAATTCATTTCTAAATTTCAATTGCAAATCCACTTAAAATTTGGTTATAAATCTATTTATAATATTGGTAAAACACTGTTTATAAAAATCCATTTCATTAAATCTCTTTATTAATAGCATTCCTTTATAAACTTTCATTTTAACATTTCTAAAACTCGTTTATAATTCCATTAATTTTATTTATAAAATATTAATTTTATAAATCTTATATATAAAGTTCAAAATTTTCAATTTAACTTATTTTACAAAATAGTTAACTTCATATTTTAAAAATCATATTTGTGTATATTTCACAAAGCCATAATTTTTATAACATAAAAATTATAACCTTTTATTCATTTAAAATAAGTTCATTTCTTTCACAATACAAAAATTATTGAAAAATATAGCCCAATGCTGTATAAGTACTAAAAAAGGGGATTCACATCAATAATAGCAAACATGACATCCATCACATCGAACATCACATAATACGACATATATAAAAATATGTGTAAATAAAAATCAATAATGGCGAGGAATCCTGTTAGATCTCTCCAACCTGTAACCTACAAAAAATATACATATGAGAAAATATGTACAATGTCTGGTTCGAGGCAGACGCACGTACAAAGGGTCATCCGCTCATACATGGAAACGTATAGGGTCTAATCTGCTCTAATAGACAGGAATATATCCAACTACTAATAATATAGCATAACATTCAAACAATCGTCAAACATTATATAATAAATTTATTCCTACTATAAAAATATAAGCGGGCTAGAGAGAGTGAGTTTTACTCACTTTAGTTGCATTCATCGTTGTAGCGTTTATTTTGATTAAAAATGTACAGGCGTTCGAATTTAACAAAAATTCCTGCGTGTTCCAATCAAGTCCAAACCAGCTCAAAAATGTATTGCTCGTCATCATGATCCCAACACCGCTTGTTTCATGCGAAACAAACCTCGTATAAAGAGGTAATAGATTTTTAAACATATCGATAATTAATAATTAAATTATCTTAATAAAATTAATTTAAAACCGAATACCCTCCACTTCTTCCCTCCTGTACGCGAGCACGCGTTCGATTTTTTTTTGCTTTGCCAAAATCGTGCTCCTTCCTCACGAAACCGCCGCCATCAACCTATTGCGACCCCACAGCTGCGCCCTTCGCCTGCGCCGTCACCACCCTCGGTCGTGTGTGTACACGCGATGAAGAACTCCGCCAAACCCCGTCGAACCGAAAATAGCCCACGTGTTTTTTCGATTGCCAAGCCTCCTACGTCACGCCGATTGATGATTGGTGGGTATGGATGCACTCGTGACGATGAGGGCTACAAATTTCATGTAGAAAGTTTGGTCTGAAAGTGGATGGATTGGTCCGAGCATTTTTAGCCATTGAAATTGAAGATGGCGGCTGCTCTAATTGCTCTTGGGTTTTGCAAATGAAGGTCCTTTTATAGACAACTACCAAACACTATTCATCCAAAAAAATTCGAACTCTAAATGAAGCGTGCTGCCTATGTTCCTAATGTTTTACTCCTATTCCGAACACGAAGAAATATGTATCGGAGGCTAATTCCATCATATAAGGAAGATAGGTTTTCAAAATAGAATTATTTTATTTAAATTTTCTTTAATTTATTTCTATGTATTTCAGCTTCACACAATCAAATGGCAAGTCCAATCGACACAAAATTTGAAATCCTATAATAACTCCCTATTACGGATCTAATGAAATTGGTTTCGTCGAAATCTAAGACAATGTTAAAAATGACTATTTTACACTTCAATTGAATTAGAAATTTCCAATTTCTATTTATTCACTTTTAAATTAAAATTAAAAGTTTACTAACTCCATTCTAATTTAAATAGATTTATATCAACTTTATAAATCATTTTTCATTCATTTTAAATTCATATTCCTCTTTTCTATATAATTTCAAAGATTAAATTAAATAGTTAAATTATCAAATACATCATCATATTTGAAATATAAGTTATTTAACTTAAAAAATTAACTTTTGGATATTTAAAATCAATTAAATACTCCAATTTTGAATGACTGAAAACTGAGTCATTACATACTTCCCTCACTAAAAGAATTTCATCCCCGAAATCACTAAGTAGGAAAGATGCTACAACTCCATTAAATTTTCATAACTATTTGTTGAAATAGATTACTAAATTCTCTTAAATGTCCAACTTTCCCAAAATCAAAATTTTTGTTATCAAAATTCTTCCAAAATTCTCAAAAAAAAATTAACACCTTAAATTTCAGAAAATTTCGCCAGCATATCCTTTGCACGGTTCGATCGAAAAAAAATTCAATATATATAATATCACAAATATACATCTTATATTAGTGATGAGGCATCCCATAGGGAAAAATGTGTAAAAGTACGATATATAATCTGAGATATGTACCTTATGTATTATTAGCGAGAATATATAAGCAATATAGCACGAAACCGAGCTCCATATGCGAAGCATACGCCATCTGCACCTACTAAACACTCAACAAACTATATGAGATACATGTACATAAAAATAATATCAACATACAACATAGCTAATACAATAACCATATGCAAATGAAACACACGTAACAAAAGAAACCATCCAACAAATAACATACATTATATTCATTCATTAACCATTTAGTTCTTGTAACAACCCAAAATTTTGGACATTTTAAATTAGAATATATAGTTATTTTAAATATTCAAAAGTTAATTTTTAACGTGAATTTTAACTATCACTATTTATTGGATGATTTAGTTATTGGATTTAATAATTGAAAATTGGGTAAAATATGAAAACTTGGCATTTAAGCTTGCTAGAAATAATTTGAAGGCTTGTAAAATTTGTATTGATAATACTAAAGACAGTAGAAGTTTTAAAATTGAATTTGGAAGTGATCTGTTTAATTTTATAAATATATCATTTAATTTTACGTCTACAAATAGCCTTTCGGTACACAGTCTCAAATTTCGACGAAACTAGTTCCATTGGATCCGTAATAATGTGTTATCATCGGATTCCAAATTTCGTAGTGTTTGGAGTTGTCGTGCGATCGTATGGCATATAAACGGATTGAGATTTATATCGAAAATTCAGTATAAATAATTATGTCCAAAAAGTTATCTTCTCCATACGATCGAATTAGGACTCGAAACCTTTTCCATTGCATTTGGAATAGGGGTATGACATTATAAATGCCTGGTGGCACACCTCGATATGAGTTCGAGATTTTAAGTTGCATTTATCGAGACAATTTGAATTTGAATTAATATATATATATATATGTATATATATATATGTATATATATATATATATATATATATATATTATAGACACACACACACCCTAGTCAACCATCAGCCAACTCTCTTTCTCCACCACCTCTTTTCCCTTTCTCTTCAAAATCACTATAGCTAGTCACTGTATCAAGACCATTTCTTCACGCCAGAATCTCATCTTGTCTCCCCATTTCCCTTTTAAAAATCTCACGCAAACATATTTCGAAAAAAACATTCCAAAAAAAGAAGGAATTGCTTTCTCATTCGACGAAACTTCTCTTCCTCCTTCCTTTCAAATCCTTCACAAATCAACCCCGGATTTGATAAAAAGAAGAAGAAAACTTTGAGAATTTTTTTATCGGGTTTAATACTCAATTGTAAATCATGGAAACAATTTTAAATATCACGGTTGGCCTAGGGCTTCGATTGAGTATGGTGTTTGGATGGTGTGGGGCCGTGGGTCCGACCCTGGGTGTCGAGCAGCAGGGTTCGAAGCTAGGATTTCCCCTCTTCGAAAATTGAGGAAGTGCTGGGCGATGCCGAGGGGGGTAGAGTGTTTCTCGGAGGGTGGTACGTTTTCTAGTCGACTTTTGGGGCATGCGATGGTGATTGGGGAGAGGCTTGTGGTTGCGATCGTGCGGTGAAGGCTGTGATGGGTCGACCGGAGCTAGGGCTTGGGAGTCGCAGTGCGGCGTCGGCATGGTGAAGCTAGTGGGAGGTCGGGGAATAGCTGGGTCATGTGAGGTAGCAGTTTGGTTTTGATTTAATTTTAGTTTATTGAGAATTTAGGGTATTAAATTTATTACAAATAAAATATATTTATAGCGAAGAAGAAAAGTTTTTACAGTAGAGAAAATTACTATTTTTGTTATTAACATAAAAAATATTTTTACAGTGAGGTATAGAATAATTCTATTTTAATTTAATAAATATATACATATGTTCACATACATACTTTAATTTAAAACAGTAAATATATGTAGAGATAAGATTTTGAAAATGGGAATTTTTAAAATCTTTGAGAGGTTTATATAAAATTAGATTTTTAAATCTATATAGATTTTTTTAATTATATATGAAGTTTCAAAAATTAAAAATAAATATATATACACACATTTTAGATTTACTGAGTTATTTTAAAATAATGGATTTGATGATTAAATTGTACAACTAACTTATTTAATTTATTATGGTTATTAAAAGAAGGGAAATTATCAGTTTAAATTAAATTATTAGTTAATTAAATTAAAAAATGGCAATTGATTGTTCGATTTATTTAGAATATTAATAAACTGTATAAATGTTTATACAAGGTCCAAAAATCATGAAGGAAATAGCCTGTTTGGGTCGGATTGCAAAACAAAGGTCAAGGTGAGTTAATCTCACTCAAATTGGATTACTAGCTAATTTAAATTGATAAATTTAAATTATTGGTTGATTGCTTGAATTGATAATTATTATCAGTCTGGAAGTGATATTATATACAATAGTGTGTATATATATATTTGGATTGATTGATATTACTGCATTATATAGCGGATGTGACCCAATGTGCGCCGCATAATAGCGGATGACAATATATACCGCGATATCCAGCCTTGAAGTGGGATTGGTATTATAGTTATTGACAAACATCTATGGATGCAGGGAAACAGGTTGGAGGGATCTAATTGGATTCCTCAAAATATTAAATTTATTTCATTTTCAGTTATATGAAATGTTGAATAATCTGTGACATCATGCAGGAGAATTTATTTATTTGAAGTTAATATATTGATGGATAAATTATGGCATTTTAAAAATATTAATATCGATTTTTAAAAGGGAATAAAAAAGAAAAATTTAAAGTAAGAAAATTTATAGTAAAGATGGATAAATTTAAAAAAGTGAATTGAGAATAACGCAAATAGTTGATTTAAAAAAAATCCTACTTAATAAATTCCGAAAAAGTATGGAAAAGAATAGAGTCTTTGGATAAATGCGAATTAAAGGATTTTTTTTTAAAAAAAAGTAAGGACTTAAGAATTAAAGGATATTATAGGTAATGACTTAAGAAATATTGATTTTTAAGTACAAAGGAGTTTTTTTTAAATTCAAGTTTTAAAAGGGTTGGGAAAAATAAATGGGGAATTTTGAAATAAATTATGAATTTGATATTTCAGATTTTGAATAAGGTTTTAAGTCATAATAAAGAAGCAAATCTGGAATTAATGGATTTGGAATAAATTGGATAAACCAAGAAATAAATTTTAAAGGGAATAATAATGCAGGAAGTCGATTTGAAATCGATTAAGTGCTTTGAAAACAGTGATTATAAAGGGAAATGAGACTATGGGAACTATAAACGGGGTTTATAAATAAGGTGAACATTTATAAGTGGATGATTTCGATTTATAAATTTGGGGTGGAAATTTAAAGGAAAGGGTAATTTGTTTTAAAAATAAAATAGCAGTTTTATTTATAAAAAGCATGGGAAAGGAAAATTTACGGGTTTGGGACATAAATTTAAACTGGAAATAAATCGAGGGATTTATAAATGGTTAGATGGTTATATTGGAATGGAAAGTGTAATGTCCTGAAAAGCTAAGTGTATTTTCAAAGAAAGATTTCTAAGTATAAATTAAAAAGTTCTAAAGTGTTTTAAAAAGAATGTTTTTAGGAAATTATTATTTAACTATTTTAAAGGTAAATATTTATTAAGTTAATTGTCTTTTTAAGATTTAAAGTGGCATTATGATTAAAAGAAAATCATTAAGTATTTATTTTAAAATAGTTTTATTTTAAAAGTAGTTTGGCTTAGGTTTATTTGGAAACTATTGTAAAATTTCTAACTGGTATTTTAAATAAAGTTTTTTAAGTAGTTTTATAATTTAAATGTTTTGAGTGTATATTTTTGGATAAAGTGATTCAACTTCTTTAAAATCTAATTTTAACGGACTTGGTGCTTTTTAGTGGAAAGAAAACAATAGGTTGGATGGTTATTTAATTTGATAGTTAAATAACCGACTATCAATATTGGCCAATGCGCTGATCGTTTCGAAGAGACCGGGGTCGGGTTTAATTATCCAAAAACACTTCAATCCAGTTTGAACTTTGCGAATGAAGACCGTGAAGATGATGAAGACGGTGATTCTGTTTGTCCACACCTAAGGCAACGTGTATGGACGAATGCTATCAGACCATCATCAGGAGGACGATAAGCATTCTAAGTAAAAGTGTTCTAAAAGGTAACGTATAGCCTCAAGCCTCATCGACCGGAAATGGCTAAAACAAGGGAGGTGCAGCAAGGCTTAGTGGGTAGCACCCAATTAAGGTAAGGTCATTCGTGTTTAGATGACCCTTTTGATCTCGGCTTGGTGGGCGGTTGCTGATCCCAATCGCGGGATGATCTTATTCGGACTATCCACTAAGGGGTAGCTTCGGTCTTATGTTGCAGAGGATTGGGAGTGGTCCTCGGCATGCTGATCTAAGCCTGATACTGTGAGGGGAGGTACCCCAGTAGCCCTGCCATTATTTGGTATCCGGTCTCCAAAAAGCGCCCGTACGGTTTTGATTGTTCCCAACTATTGCTGGAACGTGAGATGCAAGAATTTTAGCTAGATTCTATTTTACTTTCTATAGACACTACTATAATATCAGACAGATTTGATAAAAATGTTTTGGTTATCATAAGGTAAAACACGGCATGTTTACTTATGGCGTGGTCTTACGAGATACCTTTGATTTCAAACGATTTTAAAAACTTTAATAATATAATTGAGTGTGTTTTCTCATGATGGTTTTCCAGACTGACTCGAGTATTATTTTATTACAATGCTCAGGTCAGACCGAGTATTACAGATACAGGATATGATGCTTTGGAGCTCAGGTGACGAGCTGGATGGCGAGACGTATCACATGTACTTGATGTATATTCCACTGTGCAGTATAAGCTATATAGTCAGCTTTCGCGAGGATAAGTTATTATAGCTGTCCAGTTGTGTGCTATGGATTGTGTTGTACTCTGTATAAGTATTATACAGTTACAGATCTTTTTGTATAAAAAAATCTGTCGTTATCTATTATATATTGTTCCGTTGCGATTGTGAGATTCTGATATTGTTTTCTATTTCTTCTTCTATCTCTTTCTTCTTTAACCCAAATGGTTCATATTTTCATCCAATTTGAGTTGAGCTGATGAAGAATATTGTTGACTCAAAGGGGTATGGAACTGTGGGTTGTTTCACTTGGTATCAGAGCTGAAGATTAAGCGAGAACCTTGGCTTTGGTAGGGATTACTCATTAGAAATAGAGAGTCAGTAGTACTCTAGAATGAGTTTGAGTGTATTAATAGATATGAGCACGTATTTGATAGTGAATATAAAATTGTTTTATATCGTGTTGGTTGGTTTGTTAAGTGGTTTATGGATTCTGGTCAATACGGGTAATTAACATTATTGATAGGGAACTCTAAACACTTGAATAGAATAACTCGACATAGTGTTGTTTTAAAATAGGGTAAATGAAATAATTTTGTCCAAAGTATTTTAGTATATAAAAGAAATAATTTTCATAGGTTATTATAAGTATATATGGTTGCTTGGCTGTTTGGGAATGATAATATTAGATTATTATCATTTTTGTGTGGAAATTGAAATAATGAAATAATGGTATAACCAAAGTTAAGAAATAAATTTATATAACAGAATGGGATTTGTAATGTGAATTATAAATGTGATTTACAATTAAAATGAGATAAAATTTCAAAGTAATATTTGAAATATAGAATGAAAGGATTTAGAATTTGAAAATTTGAGAAAATTTAATTTCCTATGCGTTGAAAATGATTTTCAAAGACTTTAGAGGAATAACGGTGATATTATTCGAAAATATTTTTGAATTAGATATGAAGTCTGGTAAGATTTGGAATTAAAAATATTTGAAATGTTTTTGAAAAGAGATAAAAGCACAAACTCTTTTCGGTCGTTGAAAAATAATTTCGGTGATGACTTCAGCATCATCGATGTTCATTTTTGAGTTTCCAAGGGAGGAATTTCTACCCGAATTTTTTTAAATTGGAATTGTTTGCAAACTCAAGTTTGATTTTGAAATTCAAAGAAATAATTTGATATTCCAAGGGATTTTGGATATAGTTGATTTCAAAAGGTAAATTTTGAAATATTGAGTAATTGTTTAAACTCTGGAATCTTATTTAAAATGGTTATGGAATATGAATAAGTTTGATAACTTATAAAAATTTGAAATTTGTTTAGACTAAAATTTAACTTAAGTAGGGTTAAATTAAAGTAAGTGTGAAAACGAAATAAGTTAGAAAAAAATTTCAACTGGATGAAGTACATTAAAGAGATTAGTGAATGGAATGTAAGTAAGTTGGAAAACTTATATAATTTTTAAATTTGAATTTAATTGGAAGGCAATTAAATTTAGTTAAGTAAAAGTGAACTTAAAGAAAAAGTCTAAGTAGGCTAAGTAAAATGGTCATTGAAATAAAATTCATTATGTTGGAAATAATTTTTGAATGAACAAATTAATTTAATGTGCAACTAAATGGAAATTGAAACCGAACATTTGTAAAATGTTTAAATTTGAGTTATGTTAAAATAAATGAGTAAATTTAACCAATTAAATGAAATAAAATTGGTAGGTAAACTAATTGATTTAAATGGGTAAGAAAATGAATTGAAATTGAATATCAGAATGATATTTAATTTAAATTGTGTAAGTAAAGTGAAATCGGAAAATTAGTTCGAATAGGCTAAATAAAATGAAACGTTTGAAATAAAAATTGATTGAGATATAAATCAATGAGCTAATGGAACTAATTAAGGGAATTAGTTAATTAAATGTGGGTTGAGAGGTGGCCGGTAAAAGAAGTCAATATTTGATTTGATTTGGAAATAAATTAGTAATTGAAAGGCAAATTGAAAAACAAATGAAATTGGAAATATAAATTGAATAAAACTGGATAACCTAAGTGGTGAAGCGAAATAAATATAAGAAGTGTATAAAATATTTATATTTATATAAACTTAAGAAAGTTAAGAGAAATTCTTAAGTGAAATTTGGAATTGGGAAACATACTAAGTAAATATGTGAAGAAGGTTTAATAAGGGTGTGTGAAATGATAATTGCGAATAAAAAGAGAATTGATATGGTTAATAATCAATTGGAAATTTATACGTAAGTGTACATATATTATTTTATTCGCATAACGATTTGATCCAGATTCGGGCATAGAATTTCGAGGTATTTATATCGATCCGAGTTGGGATTTTTCACGCAATTTTCGATGGCGAACCCTGGATATGGATTTTTGGTTGATTCTTGAAATTCTCTATCATAGTATATGGCTATGCAAGGAGAATGACTGTTTCTGATCAAGGAATCAGATCTGATTCCACACTAGAGAATCAGTTGGACGATACTAATTTGGAAGTGGAATTGTGTGATCAAGTGTGCGATTGGTTTAGTGTTCCGTACAGATGGTATATGTACATCGTACGGGCTTAAGTAAAGCAAATATTGAAAATTTTGAAAAGGGAGTGAATACAATGGTTTTGGATTCCGTGATTGGATATTATTGCTGAGTAAGATACAAGTATTTAAAAGCAAAGAAAAATTGGTGTTTTTAATTTCAGAAGATAAATTTGAATTGCCCGACAAAAGGTATGTATTTAAATTGTCATATGAAATTTAATGATTTTCTGATCTAGCCACTTGGCTTTTGTTTACTTTTGAAAATTTGGGGCCCATAGAGGCATTTTGTAGTTGTTTCGAGCTAGCCGCGCAAAGGAGACGTTGGCGAAATTTTTCGAAAATTTAAAGAGTTAGAAAAAATTTGAAGAAAATTTTGATAGTTTAAAATTTGGTTTAAACTAAAATTTGAGTTATTAAGGGGATAATATTATTTGAAACCTAAGGGTGAGTTGGGAATTTAGTAAGAGTGAGTGTGTCTTTATTAAAAAGATGGTTTTAGGAAGTTGTCAAAAAACTTTTTGGCTTTGGGAAAGCAGTTAACAGGTTACAGACCATTCTTCTTATCTGGCAATTTCGGGGACAAAATTCTTTTAAGGGGAGAGGAATGTAATGACCCGGAATTTCGGAAATTTGAAATTGGAATATTAAATAAACATTCAAAAGTCAATTTTTAACGTGAATTTCAAATATTACTATTTATTGGATGATTTAATTATTGGATTTAATAATTGGAAATTGGGTAAAATATGAAACTTGGCTTTTAAGCTTGTTAAAGATAATTTGAAGGCTTGTAAAATTTATATTGATAATACTAAAGATAATAGATGTTTTAAAATTGAATTTGGAAGTGATCTGGTCAGTTTTATAAATATATCATTTAAATTGACGTTTCAAAATAGCCTTCCGGGACAAAGTCTCAGATTTTGACGAAACCTGGTCCATTGGATCTGGAATAATGTGTTATTAATGAATTTCAAATTTTATAGTGTGTGGAGTTGTCTGTGATCGTATGGTATATAAACGCGTTGAGATTTATATCGAAAATTCAATATAAATAATTGGGTCCAAAAAGCTATATTCTCCATACGATCGAATTAGGACTCGAAAACTTTTCCATTGCGTTCAAAATAGGTGTATAACATTATAAACGCATAGCGGCATGCCTCGATGGAAGTTCGAGATTTTAAGTTGCATTTATCGAGACAATTTGAATTGAATTAATACACAGACACACACACCCCCTAGTCGACCATCAGCCTACTTTCTTTCTCCATCACCCCTTTTCCCTTTCTCTTCAAAATCACCATAGCTAGTCATTGTAGCAAGACCATTTCTTCACGCCAGTATCTCGTCTTGTCCCCCCATTTCCCTTTTAAAAATCCCACGCGGACAGATTTTGAAAAAAAAATTTGCAAAACAAAAATAATATGATAATGGCCGAACACTCGGAAAAAAAGTAAAATATAGTTTGCTCGAAAAATTTAATGGCCGAAGGAATTGCTTTCCCATTCGAAAGAAACTTCTCTTCCTCCCTCCTTTCGACTCCTTCACAAATCAACCCACGATTTGAATAAAAAAAGAAGAAAACTTTGAGAAATTTTTTATTGGGCTTAGTACTCAATTGTAATTCCTGGAACTAGTTTTAAATATCACGGTTGGCCTAGGGCTTTATGATGTTTGGATGGTGTGGCGGTTGTGGGTCTGACCATGGGAGTCGAGCAACAGGGTTTGAAGCTAGGGTTTCCCCTCTTCGAAAATCGAGGAAGTGCTTGGCGATGCCGAGTGGGGTGGAGCATTTCTCGGAGTGAGGCGCGTTTTGTGGTAAACTTTTACGGCATGTGATGGTGATTGGGGAGAGGCTTGTGGTTGCGATCGTGCGGTGAAGGCTGTGATGGGTCGATCGGAGCAAGGGCTTGGGAGTCGCAGTGCGGTGTCGGCATGGTGAAGTTTGTGGGAGGTCAGAGAATAGCTGGGTCATGTGAGGTAGCAGTTTGGTTTTGATTTAATTTTAGTTTATTGAGAATTTAGGCTAGTTAATCTTATTACAAAGAAAATATATTTATAGCGAAGAAGAAAAGTTTATACAGTAGAGAAAATTATTTTTTTTGTTATTAACAGAAGAAAAAAAATTTCAGTGAGGTATAGAATAATTCTATTTCAATTTAATAGATATATACATACGTTCACATACATATTTTAATTTAAAACTGTAAATATATATAGAGATAAGGTTTTGAAAATGATAATTTTTAAAATCTTTGAGTGGTTTATATAAAATTAGTTTTTTAAATCTATATAGATTATTTTATAAGTATATATGAAGTTTCATATATATATATATGCACACATTTTAGATTTACCGGGTTATTTTAAAATAATGGATTTGGTGATTAAATTGTACAATTGTAACAGCCCGCAAATCCATACCCTTTAAAACAACTTTAAAACTAGTAACTTATATTTATAAATTTACTTGAAAACGTACTTAGTTATCCAGGGAGAATTCCAACTTCAATCACTTAAATCAATTTTCCAAATTGATTCCCAATTTATTCCATTTGAAATGAGTTTCTTTAATTACTCAATTCATTTCAAATTTTCTTAATTATGCACTTAATTATTATTGTTATTATTTTCCATTTGATTTTAAATCTTTTAACTGAAATATACAAATTTCAGCTTTTCCTAATTTCTTCTTTAATCTTTCCAGTAATTTAAATCTCAAATTTAAAATAACAACTTTGTTATATTAATTAATAACACTGAAGTTAAAAAATTCATTAACTTTCTGTTTATTCAAATTTTCTTTCTATACTCAAGATTTATTTATTAGAATCTTAAAGTTACTTTATTACTTTTCTAATTTATTCATAAATTTATTCAAATTTTCTATAATTATTTTACCTACAAATTCACTTCTTTTATTTTCTTTCCAAAATCCAATTTATATATTTTTGGTAATCCATTATACCCAATCATATCAAATCGAGCCATAGCATTCAATATTCTAATACAATTCATCATAGAATATCAAATAATCCCAACAGAGGGTATTAAATAATGGTAAATAATTGTTGAGGGGTCCAGTTGGATCCCTCCAACCTGTTTTCCCTGCATCCACAATTGTTAGCACAATATAAAATGCCAATTTCAAAACATCATACTATATCACATCAATCAATTTAACCATTCACACAATTATTTAAATTTAATCATTTAAATTTAAATTTAACTGAGTGAGATTAACTCACCTTTGCCTTGCTGTTTGAAATCCATTTCAATTCTGTCTTGGTTTCCCGGCTTATAACCTTGTATAAACATTCCATAAATTTTGATCAACATTCGAGTCAATTGGAACAATTAAATTTCCATTTATAACTTGATTAACTCGTGATTTCATTTAATTTTTTTTTTAAACAAGTAAATTTATTTTAAACTAATTCCCTTAAGATAATTAATTTCCAGTAACTACAACTAAAAATTAAATTAGTTAAACACATTAATCACCTACACATTATTTTTCCCATTTAATAAGCAATTAACTAAGAATTTTATTTGACCAATTTCCCTCTAGATAAATTGTTTACTGATGACTAAAATAATTGAACAAGTGAGTTAACCGAGTTAATCCAAAAATCCATTATATAAACAAAAATAGAAAGTTAAAAGGTATGCATAAAATATTAGAGTTAAATAAATAAATTATGTGTGTATATATATTTTCAAAAATCTAATCCTATAAAATTTCTAGCGTTTTGAATCTTCTACTTTCCTGTATAAACAGTTTACAACCCTAGTTTATATATTTAAATTAACTATCAGTATAATTAACAAAATTTTACTTACAGATTATATTCATAGGTATTAATTATAAATAAACAAAAACAACAAATCAATACCTCATAAGAATGAACTTCAACCAACACAAAACCATCCTTCCCAAACAACCGAACAGTCTCTGACCTTGACAGTGCCACCACCCTCTATCACCTGCCGCTATCACGAGTCATCAACTGACAACCAACTCAACGCCACACACTACCTCGGCCAAGCTTCACAACCACGAGTACGAAGCCCTAGGTCAGGCAACCTCGTGACCGCGACCCCTCAAATCGCGCCGCCACGCTCGCCACGCTCGCCACGCTCTCCTTGAACGCGACCACGACTCGACACAGCCCTTTTTCTCGATTTGATTTCGCACGGCTGCTAGGTTTTTGTTTAATTTGTTTTTTTTTAATTTGAAGAAGTGCGATAATTGATTGGAAACGAAATAAAAGGGGGGTTTCGGCCATGAATTTGATTTCGATTAAGAAAATAAAACAAAGGAGAAACTGGGTTTTCAAAACGAGAAGAGGGAGATGCGGTTTATATATTTAGTTCATTAATTTTTCTTTTTCTTTTTCGTTTGAACTGATGAAGATAAAAAGGGAATGGACGTGATAAATTGTTGAGGAAGGCGTATTGGAGAAGGAACTACTACAGTGTTTGATGGGAAGGAAAACGACTGATGTTAAAATATCTTTGACCGACCAAATCAATTTTATTGAAATTAAATATTCGATTTAACTTTCAGTGCGTTTACCTATCGTACGGTCACACGATAACTCCAAACGCTACAAGATTTGAAATCCGGTAATAAGTCAATATTACGGACCTAATGGAACCGGTTTCGTCGAAATCCGAGACTGTGCCTCGGAAGGCTATTTTTAAATTCATATTTAAACGATATAAATTTTAAAACAGAACAAACCACTGTTAAATTCAATTTTAAAACTTCTATTATCTTCAGTGTGATAAATATAAATTTTATGAGCCTTCAAATTATTTTTAACAGACTTAAAATTCTAGATTCGACATTTCATCCAATTTTAAATTATTGAAATTCAATAATTAAATTATCAAATGAATTGTGATATTCGTAATTCAAGTTAAAATTATTATCTTGAATGTTTAAAATCAATTAAATATTCCGATTACAATTACTTAAAAATTCCGGTTCGTCACATTCCTTCCCCCTTAAAAGAATTTCGTCCCCGAAATTACAGTTAGGAAGAATGGTCCAATACCCGTTTACTTTTTCCTAAAAACCAAACAGTTCAGTATCCAACCAACTATCTTCTATAAAAGACTATTATCATTCTTATTAACTTTCCAATCCTTTCCCTAGATTGCAAACAATCCTATTTGCCCAACCATTCAAGTTTTAATCATAAAACCAATTTTGAATTATCAAAAATTTCTCAAAAATTTTCCAACTCCCTAAATTCCCGAAAAATTTCGCCAGCGTCTCCTTTGCGCGGCTAGCTCGGCACTACTACAAAATGGCTCTACGGCCTCCCAAATCCAAAAGAAAACAAAAGGCCAATTGGCTCAATCCAAATCCTAATCAAATACATTCCTTTTTGTCGAGCATTTCAACTTTTATCATTTCATATCAAACCCAATTTTCTTTTTCCCTTTATAATACCTGCATACCTACTTAGCACCAATATCTAATCACAATATCCCAAGACATTTTATGGACTTTTTCACAAAATGCCAATATGTATTCATCTAAATATTAACTTGGAATATATTTATATTATCAATATTCAATCTCCAATTAAGAATTGATCATTCCTTACTTAAGTTAACATAAGCATTTCATATGTTTTTTTTTATATATTTCTTTTCACCTTACCATCTTAGGTTATATCTAATTCTATTCAAGTTGATTCCTTCATTTACATATGAGTTCAATTCATCTTAAATTCTAAATATATAAATTTATTTGTCATTTATTACTAATTCATATCATTATTTTAATTAGTTTCATTCGCTAACTTACTTCTATTTCCAGTTTAAAATTGTTTTGTCGTTAGCAAAATTTTCCAAAATCTTTCAAAAATTTTCTAACTCCCAAAATTTCTGAAATTTTTTGGCAGAGTCTCCTTTGTACGGAGGAGCTTTTGCAATTTGACAAAAGAGATAAATATATATACATCGACCCACATGGTCGGAAAAACCAAAAACAGTTCATATTTCCTATTTTTATTGCGTAGGCGTACCTTATTTAGCATTTTAAGCAATCAGCTTATTATTTTTAGCAAATAGCACAACCAAATCCAGCCACTCGGCTTCCAGGTACCTGTACTTACTCAATTTAAACATGTAAGTACCATATATATGAAATTTAACTACATTTCACTTGTTTACAATAGTTAAAACATATGAATTCTAAAAGAAACTCATACCAAACATTTTCTGTAAGCAATTAATATAGTTTCCATGCTAATTCAACTGTTCCAATTATTTTACAAACCATTTTCATTCAATTTGAAGGGTTTTCAATCCATTCATATACAACTCCATCAATTTGAATGGTTTAGAACTCAATTGCTTACTTTTAATTTATTCTTAAGAAGAGTGAACTCATATTTAATTCAATTGCTTCCAAAATCAATTTATTTTACTACTATCAACTCATAGAATTTTTAATTACTTCTATTTACACCAAATGATAATTTATTCTTTGCAATTTCAATTTTATTAACCAAACTAGTTCATTCAAAACCATTAACAACTTAGATCCATCTTCATTACCAATTAAATTTCCTTTTTATTTTAATTCATTCACATCCATTCATTTAGCTCGACACATTCCATTAGAGTTCATTTACAATCCATTTATTTTCATTTCATTCCATGTTAGTTTATTCCAAACTATTTTATTTAGCTCGAAGACAATCCAAGCTATTTCATTCAATAACCATTTCTCAACTTATTTAAACCATACTTCCTTTGGTTCTTATTTATCCCATCCATTCACTTATTCAGTATAATTAACTTATCCACTCAATCCATTACGAATTTTCCATTTTCTTAAATATTATTACCACCCACCAAGTTTTTATTTCAATCCATATTTATTTTTACTTAATTCAAATTTAATCCAATATCATTAAACTTGGTTTAAGTTGAATTAAATTCAATTCTCTTCGATTTATTCAGCTTAAGTCAATTTACTTCAATTTATTCAAATTTTACACTTGAGCTCATTTTCATTTTGCAAACAAAGTTCTCTTTTCAATTTAACTTGATTCTTATTTTAATCCAATCTCATTTCAAACCACAAATTAATTTAATTAGTTATTACACACTTTAGCTTCCTAGATTCAACTCATCTAATTTATTACATGGCCATTTCCAAGTTATCTTCACTCATGGAATTTATTTGCACATTCAAATCATTGCTATTTTAATCAAATCACATTATTATTCGATATATTCCCAATTATATTTAATTTGTTAACACTCCAAGTTAAATTTTAAATTTATATCTCAAGTTTTGAATTCACTATTCATTTTCAAATTACCATTCACTTTTAATTACCATTCAATTTTATTAACTTACATTGCAATTTCATTCCCAAATCAATTAATTAATTTCAAGGCCACTTTTAATTATATTTTCTTCATCGACAATGTAAGTCAAATTTAATTATAACTTGAGTTTTATTTTCAAACCTCATCATAAACTCACAATTCAATTTCATTAACTAATTTATTAACAAATTAGTTCTCTCCTTTTATAGCACAATACTTGATTTTATTTCCAAATCTCACTTCATTTAATTTTCTTAGTTCACATTATTTTATAATTCAAGTTTGGATTTTTATTTATTTTTCAATTCATCAAAAATATTTATTTTGGGTTTTCTATCTCACCTTCAAATTTAACCAGTCACACTTAGTATTTACACAACTCCATCCATTATAGGCTTGAATATATTCATCTTTTATTATCATATTTTTTTTAACTCAAGCCTTCTATTTATTTATAACCCAAGCATATTTTTTTTATTCCTATGGATTTTTAATTTCTTTACAAGTTATTCTGATTTATTTATTCAACCCAATCCTTATCCAACTTATTTTCCATTTATTCAGGTAAGAATCTAATTTCATTCAATTTATTCAATCGAATTCTTATTCCAATTCAATTTTTACTTTAACTCGGATTTATTTAACCCAATTCAATTTCAACTCAATTCGAATACAACTGGATATTCTTTCAGCTTATTCACTAAATTTCAATCCAGTCAAATTTTTATTTCCAAATCCAAGTTAATTTCATTTTCAAATTTATATTCCATTCCTTCTTTAAAAATCATCTTAATGTATAAGCGTACAACCCATCCTATCAGGATTTTTCTTAAACTCCCGGCTTTGTTTTCAAATCATTTTGAAATCTCCAACATCTCAAACCCAAAAAAATTAAACCAATCCTGGCTTTTATTTTCCAACAAATTTCCTTTGAAATTTCCAAAAACAACTTTTTTTTAAACAAATCAATTTGGTAGCAATTCTTCACTTAGAAATTCGAAAATGAATACTGATGATGCGGCCGTCATCATCAGAATTATTTTCCAATAATCCAAGTGATTTCAATGCTATATTACTTCCGAAATCCATTTATAACAATTTCCTTTCAGAAATATCTCCAAACAACAATGCTATCATTTATCTTCAAAACACTTCCAAAATCTCCGGGATTTAAATTTCCAAATCCTGCTTAAATCAATTTTAACTATACTTTATTTGCATGGCTTATGCTCATATAAATACTCATTTGATTATATTCCAAATTTTTTTTTGGTAAATTACATTCATAATTCATATTTATAAATTCCATTTCATAATAAATTTATTCCCTTAAATTTTAGTTATATTTCAATTTCTAGCTTCACTTAGCAATGATAATACTTAAATATTATTCATCCTAACGTCCAAGCAACCATATAGTAGCTATATAGTTTACCAAAAACTTTCTTTATATCAAAAATATATTTTTGGGTAAAATTATTTCATTCACCCATATTTAAAACAATACCGTGTCTATTGTTCTATTCAAGTGTTTAGAAACCCCTTCGATACAGTTGTCCAGACTGTGCCGACGAAGGTTCATATGCCACTCAATAAACCAATCAACACAATATTAAAACAATTTATATTCACTAACAAATACGCGCTCATATCTATTAATACGCTCAAACTCATTATAGAGTACTATAGACTCTAATTTAAATGAGTAATTCCCACCAGAGCCAAGGTTATCACCAACCTAAGCTCTGATACCAAGTGTAACAGCCCGCAAATCCATACCCTTTAAAACAACTTTAAAACTAGTAACTTATATTTATAATGTGACGCCCCACCTCTATACCCACGCTAGCCAAGAACACTACGGTGTAGTGCTGTCAACTAGCGCGGAGAATAAGGCTGTTGAGGAGCGACCATCCATGTAATTTCTTATCACACGGTGGCTATAAAATGATCTTCGGAAACAAATATAGAAGTAAGCATAACATGCGAATCAATCACAGATATCCATATCACAAAGGCGGAAAGACATATGAATATATATCACATAAAAGTGTACATCAGAGTAGTGGTCTAAAAAGATCCACGATAATACAAAAGAATAGCAACGCGTGCTATACAAAAGAATACAACTATGAGTCTATATCTCAAGTGTATACAACAAAAACTGCTAATCTAAACAGTTAGCCAAAAGTCAGAGTGATGAATCCCTGGGAAGAAGTCAAGCAGAAGCACCTATAACATCTCGGCCTGACCCGAGTATTATTTATAAGAAAATAATAAACGGATCAGTCTAGCTATAAATATCAGATGACATGATATAAAATAAAAGATATGGCATAAACATAAAATATCTATACTGACATACTACTATAAGTATGCAAATAATGATCAACAGGAGATCAACCGATAAGAGATAAATCAATATCACAAGAATCTTCTCAAAGATCCAAAGAGGGCATCATACCCTAAACTTGTACTCATGACAAGTCAAAGAGATAAATTCCAGAAATCAACACAAGAAATCCAGAAATCATAAAAAGGGAAAGAGGCCTATCACATGACGGTCCGAAGACCATGGGGAGCTACCCCACATGTGTGAGTGGAATCACACAGATTGAGGTCAAGACTAACCAAAAAGCAGAAAGGTATGTGTGAATGGAATCACACAAGTGGTGTCTAGTCTAACCTTGCAATGAAAGAGACATCGCGCAATTGCTAGTCTAATTCATAAAGCGATCATCAAGATCAACGAGAAGTGTCAATTACACTAAGCTAGTGAATATAGAAGTTTAGCCTCATGTCCCATAACCACTTGCTTAACTTAAATATTTACGAACAAACTGTAAATCTTCACTAATAAAATTGTCACAAGAGGTTCAATCGAACAAGTCCAAGAATTAACCGACGAAGTGAACGCAAGCGTTTCATACCACTTGTTTTACTAAGTCGTTTAATTAGATTTCTCATCCGAGTGAGGTAAAGGCTTGTATATACTAATAGATTGGAAAACGGTTTAAGAAAAGAGCTTTGTTATTAAAAATAGAGTTGAAATCATTTTGTTGAAAGAGTTTTGATATTTACTACTAGTATTGAAACCTTTATATTATAAAGTGACAAAACACAGAAGCAATTGTAGAAACAATCATTCACAAAAATCGCATACGGAGATGTGAATAAAATCCAAGGAAATCAGCTCAATGTTTTTCAGATAAGATCCCCTACGGAGGGGGGGTCCGGGGGGGGGGGGGGGTGGCAACCCCCCAAGGTGGGGGTGCGGGGGCAACGCCACCGCTCACGGGGTTCGACCTGCCCGGTCAGGTCGCGGGGGTCCAGGGGGCAGCGCCCCGACCAAAACGGTACGACCTAGTGAAGACCAAAGGAAGGATAGGATCGAGCGACTTAAAGGATTTCGACCTAAAGAGTCACGACCTAAAGGAGTAAGCGACCCTAAGGAAACTCGCGACCTAATCATGGCCGAGCTAAGGTGAGGTGCGACTCAACCAGGTAAGCGACCTAAGGGAGACGAGCGACCTAAGGAACTCGCGACCTAACAATAGCACAGGTCAAGCGACCTAAGGGAGACGAGCGACCTAAGGAACTCGCGACCTAACAATAGCACAGGTCAAGCGACCTAACGTTTTAAGGCCGAGCGACCTAATTAAACTCGCGACTTAATGGTGTGAAAGGCGTGCGACCTAAAGTGTTACGACCTAAGGGTCGAGCGACTTAGTGGAACAAGGTCATACGACCTAACGGAGTAAACGGTCGAGCGACCTAACAGGTTATAGGTCATGCGACCTAGTGGGTTAACGGCCTAACGACCTAAGGGTTATAGGCCCAACGACCTAACGGGTTATAGGTCCAACGACCTAGCGGGTTAGAAGGTCATGCGACCTAAAAATGGAAGGCAAGGCCGAGCGACTTAAAGAACCAAGGCCACACGAGTTAAGGCCTAACGGCCTGACGACCTACGACCTAAAGGCCCACGACTTACGACCTAAAGGCCCAGAGCGACCGACCTAAGGCTGTATAGGGGATTTAAGGCCAGAAACGACCTAAGTGTTTGCGACCTAACGACCTAAAAGCCCGCGACCTACGACCTAAGAGCCATACGACCTACGACCTAATTCCGAGTGCCGAGCGACCTAACGTTGTAGGCCATTTTAAGGTCGGAAACGAGCTATTTTGAGGCCGGGACTTTTCCACGCGAATGACCTAGCATAGGCAGAACGACCTAAGTGCAGAATTTCACCAAAAACACTAAAAATTTGAGTTTTCGCCAATTCTATTCAAACCAAATGCAAATGTGCATGCAAAAGTGATAGGGAATCATTCCCAACAGTCCAATATAGTTATAGACTAGAATTGTGAGATAAAAATCTCACCTTTGCTCCAAAACCCAATGAAAATGAAGAACAAAGCTTGAAAGCAAATGGAGAAGCAACCACAAGCTTGAATCCGATGTCTTCTTCTTGAATTTGGAGTTGAATGTTGGAGTTGCAATAAAACAAAGACTTTGGAGTTTTAATTTCTCATTCCATTCACCATTTTTGTTGAAGCTTTAGTGTTAGGAAATGAAATGAAGAGTGAGGAGAAGGGGGTTAGAACTTGGGCTTAATAGGCTAAACTAACCCAAAGTCCAAAGCGGGAAAAGTTAGTGAAATTTCGCTAACTCCAAACCTATCGATGTTTATACTTAGAAGATTGCAAACGACGTTTCGAACTCAATGGAAGTGGTCTCGAGTCCTAATTTGACCGTTTGCAAAAAGTAGTTTCGGACCAAAATCCGATTAACGATAAAATATTTAAATAAAATATTTAAATATAAAAGTCGATAAATATGCGGGTTGTTACAGACTCCCCTCCTTAAAGAAATTGCGTCCTCGCAATATATAAGGTGGAAATAAGATGTAACAACCATAAAAGCATATTAATACTAAAGAAATTTGATATTAGAAGTTCACCTCAAAGAGCAGGAGTAAGCAAGTCCAGATGTGTTCGTTCGATGAATTCTCTGGATTCCCAAGAGCAATCCTTAGGATTTGAGGACCATTGAACCCTCACAAGCGGAACATCTTTATTTCGAAGCCGTTTACCCTCCGAAGCAATAATTCGAATAGGATGCTGCTCATAAGTTAAATTCGGCGAAACTTCAATTTCTTCCACAACAGCAGGCTCAAGAATGGAATCCGAATCCCGAAGGCATTTCCGTAATTGAGAAACGTGAAACATGTCGTGCATAGCAGAAAACTGAGCCGGTAATGCAAGGCGACAAGCCATGGAATCTATATGTACGGTGATAGGGAATGGCCCAATATATTGAGGCGCTAATCTTTTCCTATCAACGGGAACGTACAACACCTATCATAGGTGAAACACGAGTAAAATTATGGACCTAAAACCAGCTTCTCACCGACCTTAAGCCAATAAGAAGGAGATTGGCATAGCATTCCCTAGAGTGCCTCGAAGAATGCCATACCAATACTAGATTGGAAGCTATGATTATAGGAAAATTCAACAAGAGAAATATGATTTTCCCAACTTCCACAAAAATCAAGCACACAACACGAAGAAGGTCTTCCAGAGTTTGGTTCACACGCTCTACTTGTCCATCGGACTGGGGTAATAAGCGGTGCTTAAATTAAGCTTCGTTTCTAAAGCTTTTTGAAGACACTTCCAAAAATCCACTAGTAAACAATGGATCACTATCGCTATCGATAGAAGTAGGAACTCCATGTAATTTAACATCTCCTTTAACAAAGAGTTTGGGCCAAAAGAGGAACGGTTCGGTTAATCCGAACGGGGAATAAAATGGACGGATTTAGTAAGTCTATTTACTATAACCCATAAGTTACCATGACCCGAACGAGAACGGGAAAGGCCTTCTATAAAATCCATGGAGATTTGGTCCCACTTCCAAATTGGAATTTCTAAAGGTTGCAATAACCCATCAGACCTTTGGTGTTCGGCCATGACAAGTTGGCAAGTCATGCAACACTTAACAAAGTTAGCGATAACAGATTTCATTCACTCCCGATAATAAAGTCGCTTCATATCCGCGTACATTTTACTACTACTGGGATGAACGGTAATATTAGAACGATGTGAATCTTCAAAAATATAATGACGAAGATCACAAATATTTGGTACGTTAAGTCTACCAAACTTTCAAATGTCGCCACGAAAATCAATTTTTGAAGTCTTTCAAACTTTCGATATTAATTTCATCCCCACAACATTGGCTAAGAAAAGCCAATTCAGAATCTAGCCCTTTGAGCTACAAGGATGCAGTCTAAAAAGAATAAAGAACCTCTAGACTACATAAAACAAGGGATGCATATAAATCGGATTTCGCGATCTCGAATCTCTCAAGTGAATAGAGTCTCGAGATCGTTCCATTCGGATATCACCATAGAAAACAACTACTTGTTGCTTACGACTAGTGCATTGGCAACAAGATTTCCCCTTTCAGGGAGTATATAGAATATCAAGATCATAAGATGAAAGAAATTCGAGCCAATATGGTTGACGCAACTTAATTATGAGAAATAGATATCCCAATGATTTATAATTGAGGTAGAGAACAAATTTCTCCACCAAAGACGATAATGCCAAATATTGAAAGCAAAATCAATAGCCGCGAGTACCAGATCATAAGTGGCATTCCTAGTCTCGATCGGCCTTAAAGATTTAGAAGCAAAAGTGATTGCACGTTCTCTTTCGCAAGAGAACGGCATCCAAACCCATACAATAAGCATTGGTACCAAGGTTAAAGTCTTGGTTCTCTTCGGGAATCACAAGAATAAGAATATTGAAAAGAAGGAATTTTGTCCTCTTTCCCAAAAAGCTAAAACTTTAAAAATCACAATTACATTTATAGAAAAATTTATATTTTACAAGTCAATTTATTGTGTCTGATTGTCTCATCAAAGCGTTTAGGAAATCCCTATCGATAGCGTTGATCAAGTGCATCGACCAGAAATCTTAAAACACTAAATGGGCAATACAGCACAAAATTACCTTTTTATAGGAATTTAAAATATCTTCTTAAAAGATTTGTAAAATTTTAAATTTCTATTTTCATCCAAAATTAATAAATACAAGATTGGAATTATTGAGATATCCATAGAATACTTGATTTATAAAATGGATGAAACAAACTGGATAAACTGAATGACACAATATGTCATTCATATAAATCATAATGAGTGCGGAATGCGGTATGTGGAAGGCTAACTTCCGCAACTCGTAGTGATTGAAATTCGGTGGCAAGGTCAAACTAGAAAGACCTTAACACCACTTAAAAGGTTGCTTAGGTAATGATCCTAAGACAAACTCAAATATACCGAAAAATTCTCAACCGATTAAGAATGAGAGAGATATCTCTTTACTCAACATGTGAGCTAAAAGAGCAAAATGATGGCATCGATTTGAAATCGAAATCACAAAGGAAAAATATGAATCTGCTTAACAGATCGAAAATATCGAAAATGAATAGTCCTTTCGGAAAAATTGGATATGGGCTTTGCAATAAGCCAATCCTTTTACGCAAATCAATTCCGAAACCAAAGCAATGCATAACATGCAAATTGGTTCGGAAAGAAAAATCACATGAAATAATTTTCGATGTCATTAAAAAATAAACAAGTAGAGTGTTGCAGATCCACTAATCCGGATTCGCTATCCTCAAAGAAGTCATCAAGCCCAAAATATAAAAATAAAGAAAATCATCAAGTTCTTCTGATAAATAAAAATGATGAGGGAAACCCATATCAAAAAGAACTCGAATCGGATAATCGCAAACAAATGAAATCAAGGATTAAATAAGGAATACCTTGACCCAGAGAAGTCTCGTTAGAAGCTTTAAGCTTTCCTTCTCTCTTTCTAGGTCGTGTGGGACATGTAGACAAGTAATGGCCCGAGCCCACGCAATAGCGGCAATAGAGGGGTTCCGGGCACTTAGTTACATAATGGTCTGAGGAACCACAATTGTAGCATCGTTTACGACTAGAGGTAGATGGCTTGGCTACCGAAGTTTCTGGTCCCACCCTCTTCTTACTTAGAAGTATGGGGCAGACAGAAATATGATGACTGGAATCTTTGCAGTAACGACAAAAGAGTGGTTCCGGACACTCCTTCGCATAGTCGTCCCTAGAACCACAGTTGTAGCATTTTCCACAATTAAGGATTGGAGTCTTTGCTCCAAAAATAGGTTGCTTCACCTTCTTATCGGGATGAGGGCTTTTGAATTTAATACGCCTCTTCTTGGAAATCCCAATATCACTATCAATTCCTTTATCAGCCTCTTCCTCTTGTAGAGTGATATCTACAAGCTGGTCGAAAGGAACTTCTAGTTTCAAAGGTAAGATCTTTGTGGTATTCTTACTCAAAGCACAGATAAACTCTTGATTCTTTACAAGATCCAAAAGTTGTTGGGCAGACATGAATGCGCCATCCAGAGAAGGACTACTGGATTGACCAGCGCTAGGACTGCTAGAACTAACCATTTCTCTTCCTTAAGAAAGAAAGAAGGAAGAAGAAGAAGGTTATTCACAAAATGAATATCAAGCAATCTTGATAGGTAAAACAAGGAATCATAAAGAAAATAGGATGAATCGGTACGAAGACTCGAATTAAATCCTAAGGCACAACTCCTAAGAAAGACTTAGGACATGATCCTTGCTAGATTATTCTACATTGTTCCGAAGTTTGGCTTTGATACCAAGCTGTGACGCCCCACCTCTATACCCACGCTAGCCAAGAACACTACGGTGTGGTGCTGTCAACTAGCACGGAGAATAAGGCTGTTGAGGAGCGACCATCCATGTAATTTCTTATCACACGGTGGCTATAAAATGATCTTCGGAAACAAATATAGAAGTAAGCATAACATGCGAATCAATCACAGATATCCATATCACAAAGGCGGAAAGAGATATGAATATATATCACATAAAAGTGTACATCAGAGCAGTGGTCTAAAAAGATCCACGATAATACAAAAGAATAGCAACGCGTGCTATACAAAAGAATACAACTATGAGTCTATATCTCAAGTGTATACAACAAAAACTGCTAATCTAAACAGTTAGCCAAAAGTCAGAGTGATGAATCCCTGGGAAGAAGTCAAGCAGAAGCACCTGTAACATCTCGGCCTGACCCGAGTATTATTTATAAGAAAATAATAAACGGATCAGTCTAGCTATAAATATCAGATGACATGATATAAAATAAAAGATATGGCATAAACATAAAATATCCATACTGACATACTACTATAAGTATGCAAATAATGATCAACAGGAGATCAACCGATAAGAGATAAATCAATATCACAAGAATCTTCTCAAAGATCCAAAGAGGGCATCATACCCTAAACTTGTACTCATGACAAGTCAAAGAGATAAATTCCAGAAATCAACACAAGAAATCCAGAAATCATAAAAAGGGAAAGAGGCCTATCACATGACGGTCCGAAGACCATGGGGAGCTACCCCACATGTGTGAGTGGAATCACACAGATTGAGGTCAAGACTAACCAAAAAGCAGAAAGGTATGTGTGAATGGAATCACACAAGTGGTGTCTAGTCTAACCTTGCAATGAAAGAGACATCGCGCAATTGCTAGTCTAATTCATAAAGCGATCATCAAGATCAACGAGAAGTGTCAATTACACTAAGCTAGTAAATATAGAAGTTTAGCCTCATGTCCCATAACCACTTGCTTAACTTAAATATTTACGAACAAACTATAAATCTTCACTAATAAAATTGTCACAAGAGGTTCAATCGAACAAGTCCAAGAATTAACCGACGAAGTGAACGCAAGCGTTTCATACCACTTGTTTTACTAAGTCGTTTAATTAGATTTCTCATCCGAGTGAGGTAAAGGCTTGTATATACTAATAGATTGGAAAACGGTTTAAGAAAAGAGCTTTGTTATTAAAAATAGAGTTGAAATCATTTTGTTGAAAGAGTTTTGATATTTACTACTAGTATTGAAACCTTTATATTATAAAGTGACAAAACACAGAAGCAATTGTAGAAACAATCATTCACAAAAATCGCATACGGAGATGTGAATAAAATCCAAGGAAATCAGCTCAATGTTTTTCAGATAAGATCCCCTACGGAGGGGGGGGTCCGGGGGGGGGGGGTGGCAACCCCCCAAGGTGGGGGTGCGGGGGCAACGCCACCGCTCACGGGGTTCGACCTGCCCGGTCAGGTCGTGGGGGTCCAGGGGGCAGCGCCCCCGGCGGGGTGCGGGGCAGCGCCCCGACCAAAACGGTACGACCTAGTGAAGACCAAAGGAAGGATAGGATCGAGCGACTTAAAGGATTTCGACCTAAAGAGTCACGACCTAAAGGAGTAAGCGACCCTAAGGAAACTCGCGACCTAATCATGGCCGAGCTAAGGTGAGGTGCGAATCAACCAGGTAAGCGACCTAAGGGAGACGAGCGACCTAAGGAACTCGCGACCTAACAATAGCACAGGTCAAGCGACCTAAGGGAGACGAGCGACCTAAGGAACTCGCGACCTAACAATAGCACAGGTCAAGCGACCTAACGTTTTAAGGCCGAGCGACCTAATTAAACTCGCGACTTAATGGTGTGAAAGGCGTGCGACCTAAAGTGTTACGACCTAAGGGTCGAGCGACTTAGTGGAACAAGGTCATACGACCTAACGGAGTAAACGGTCGAGCGACCTAACAGGTTATAGGTCATGCGACCTAGTGGGTTAATGGCCTAACGACCTAAGGGTTATAGGCCCAACGACCTAACGGGTTATAGGTCCAACGACCTAGCGGGTTAGAAGGTCATGCGACCTAAAAATGGAAGGCAAGGCCGAGCGACTTAAAGAACCAAGGCCACACGAGTTAAGGCCTAACGGCCTGACGACCTACGACCTAAAGGCCCACGACTTACGACCTAAAGGCCCAGAGCGAGCGACCTAAGGCTGTATAGGGGATTTAAGGCCAGAAACGACCTAAGTGTTTGCGACCTAACGACCTAAAAGCCCGCGACCTACGACCTAAGAGCCATACGACCTACGACCTAATTCCGAGTGCCGAGCGACCTAACGCTGTAGGCCATTTTAAGGTCGGAAACGAGCTATTTTGAGGCCGAGACTTTTCCACGCGAACGACCTAGCATAGGCAGAATGACCTAAGTGCAGAATTTCACCAAAAACACTAAAAATTTGAGTTTTTCGCCAATTCTATTCAAACCAAATGCAAATGTGCATGCAAAAGTGATAGGGAATCATTCCCAACAGTCCAATATAGTTATAGACTAGAATTGTGAGATAAAAATCTCACCTTTGCTCCAAAACCCAATGAAAATGAAGAACAAAGCTTGAAAGCAAATGGAGAAGCAACCACAAGCTTGAATCCGATGTCTTCTTCTTGAATTTGGAGTTGAATGTTGGAGTTGCAATAAAACAAAGACTTTGGAGTTTTAATTTCTCATTCCATTCACCATTTTTGTTGAAGCTTTAGTGTTAGGAAATGAAATGAAGAGTGAGGAGAAGGGGGTTAGAACTTGGGCTTAATAGGCTAAACTAACCCAAAGTCCAAAGCGGGAAAAGTTAGTGAAATTTCGCTAACTCCAAACCTATCGATGTTTATACTTAGAAGATTGCAAACGACGTTTCGAACTCAATGGAAGTGGTCTCGAGTCCTAATTTGACCGTTTGCAAAAAGTAGCTTCGGACCAAAATCCGATTAACGATAAAATATTTAAATAAAATATTTAAATATAAAAGTCGATAAATATGCGGGTTGTTACATATAAATTTACTTGAAAACGTACTTAGTTATCCAGGGAGAATTCCAACTTCAATCACTTAAATCAATTTTCCAAATTGATTCCCAATTGATTCCATTTGAAATGAGTTTCTTTAATTACTCAATTCATTTCAAATTTTCTTAATTATGCACTTAATTATTATTGTTATTATTTTTCATTTGATTTTAACTCTTTTAACTGAAATATACAAATTTCAGCTTTTCCCAATTTCTTCTTTAATCTTTCCAGTAATTTAAATCTCAAATTTAAAGTAACAACTTTGTTCTATTAATTAATAACACTGAAGTTAAAAAATTCATTAACTTTCTGTTTATTCAAATTTTCTTTCTATACTCAAGATTTATTTATTAGAATCTTAAAGTTACTTTATTACTTTTCTAATTTATTCGTAAATTTATTCAAATTTTCTATAATTATTTTACCTACAAATTCACTTCTTTTATTTTCTTTCCAAAATCCAATTTATATATTTTTGGTAATCCATTATACCCAATCATATCAAATCGAGCCATAGCATTCAATATTCTAATACAATTCATCATAGAATATCAAATAATCCCAACAGAGGGTATTAAATAATGGTAAATAATTGTTGAGGGGTCCAGTTGGATCCCTCCAACCTGTTTTCCCTGCATCCACAATTGTTAGCACAATATAAAATGCCAATTTCAAAACATCATACTATATCACATCAATCAATTTAACCATTCACACAATTATTTAAATTTAATCATTTAAATTTAAATTTAACTGAGTGAGATTAACTCACCTTTGCCTTGCTGTTTGAAATCCATTTCAATTCTGTCTTGGTTTCCCGGTTTATAACCTTGTGTAAACATTCCATAAATTTTGATCAATATTCGAGTCAATTGAAACAATTAAATTTCCATTTATAACTTGATTAACTCGTGATTTCATTTAATTTTTTTTTTAAACAAGTAAATTTATTTTAAACTAATTCCCTTAAGATAATTAATTTCCAGTAACTACAACTAAAAATTAAATTAGTTAAACACATTAATCACCTACACATTATTTTTCCCATTTAATAAGCAATTAACTAAGAATTTTAGTTGACCAATTTCCCTCTAGATAAATTGTTTACTGATGACTAAAATAATTGAACAAGTGAGTTAACCGAGTTAATCCCAAAATCCATTATATAAACAAAAATAGAAAGTTAAAAGATATGCGTAAAATGTTAGAGTTAAATAAATAAATTATGTGTGTATATATATTTTCAAAAATCTAATCCTATAAAATTTCTAGCGTTTTGAATCTTCTACTTTCCTGTATAAACAGTTTACAACCCTAGTTTATATATTTAAACTAACTATCAGTATAATTAACAAAATTTTACTTACAGATTATATTCATAGGTATTAATTATAAATAAACAAAAACAACAAATCAATACCTCATAAGAATGAACTTCAACCAACACAAAACCATCCTTCCTAAACAACCGAACAGTCTCTGACCTTGACAGTGCCACCACCCTCTATCACCTGCCGCTATCACGAGTCATCAACTGACAACCAACTCAACGCCACACACTACCTCGGCCAAGCTTCACAACCACGAGTACGAAGCCCTAGGTCAGGCAACCTCGTGACCGCGACCCCTCAAATCGCGCCGCCACGCTCGCCACGCTCGCCACGCTCTCCTTGAACGCGACCACGACTCGACACAGCCCTTTTTCTCGATTTGATTTCGCACGGCTGCTAGGATTTTGTTTAATTTGTTTTTTTTAATTTGAAGAAGTGCGATAATTGATTGGAAAAGAAATAAAAGGGTGGTTTCGGCGATGAATTTGATTTCGATTAAGAAAATAAAACAAAGGAGAAACTAGGTTTTCAAAACGAGAAGAGGGAGATGCGGTTTATATATTTAGTTCATTAATTTTTCTTTTTTTTTGTTTGAACTGATGAAGATAAAAAGGGAATGGACATGATAAATTGTTGAGGAAGGCGTATTGGAGAAGGAACTACTACAGTGTTTGATGGGAAGGAAAACGGCTGATGTTAAAATATCTTTGACCGACCAAATCAATTTTATTTAAATTAAATATTCGATTTAACTTTCAGTGCGTTTACCTATCGTACGGTCACACGATAACTCCAAACGCTACAAGATTTGAAATCCGGTAATAAGTCAATATTACGGACCTAATGGAACCGGTTTCGTCGAAATCCGAGACTGTGCCTCGGAAGGCTATTTTTAAATTCAAATTTAAACGATATAAATTTTAAAACAGAACAAACCACTGTTAAATTCAATTTTAAAACTTCTATTATCTTCAGTGTGATAAATATAAATTTTATGAGCCTTCAAATTATTTTTAACAGACTTAAAATTCTAGATTCGACATTTCATCCAATTTTAAATTATTGAAATTCAATAATTAAATTATCAAATGAATTGTGATATTCGTAATTCAAGTTAAAATTATTATCTTGAATGTTTAAAATCAATTAAATATTCCGATTACAATTACTTAAAAATTCCGGTTCGTCACAACAATTAACTTATTTAATTTATTATAGTTGAAAAAAGATTTTTAAAAAAGGGAAATTATCGGTTTAAATTAAATTATTAGTTAATTAAATTATAAAATGGCAATTGATTGTTCGATTTATTTCGAATATTAAAAAACCATATAAATGTTTATACATGGTCTAAAAATCGTGAAGGAAATAGCTGGTTTGAATCAGATTGCAAAACAAAGGTCAAGGTGAGTTAATCTCACTAAAATTGGATTACTAGCTAATTTAAATTGTTAAATTTAAATCATTGGTTGATTACTTGAATTGATAATTATTATCAATCTGGATGTGATATTATATATAGTAGTATATATATATTAGGAGTGATTGTTATTCCCACATTATATAGCGGATGAGACCCTATGCGTCCCACATAATAGCGGATGACCCTACCGCGATATCCTGCCTCAAAGTGGGATTGGTATTTTAACTATTGACTAACATTTGTGGATGTAGAGAAACAGGTTGGAGGGATCTAACTGGATTCCTTAAAATGTTAAATTTATTTTCATATACAGTTATATGAAATGTCGAATAATCTATAATATTTTGTTGGAAAATTTATTTATTTAAAGTTAATATATTACTGGATATATCGTGGCATTTCAAAAATACAAATATCGATTTTTAAAAGGGAATAAAAAGGGAAAATTTAATGTAAGACAATTTATAGTAAAGATGGATAAATTTAAAAAGGTAAATTGGAAAAAAGCAAATATTTGATTTTAAAAATATCCCACTTAATAAATTCCGGAAAAGTATGAAAAAGAATAGAGTCTTTGGATAAATGTGAATTAAAGGATTTTTTTTTTAAAATAGTTAGGACTTACGAATTAAAGGATTTTAAAGAGAATGACTTAAGAAAATTGATTTTTAAGTACAAAGGAGTATTTTTTAAAATTCAAGTTTTGAAAGGGTTTTGAAAAATAAAAGTATAATTTTGAAATAAAGTATGAATTTGATATTTTAGATTTTGAATAAGGTTTTAAATCACAATAAAGAAGCAAATCTGGAATTAATCGATTTGGAATAAATTCGATAAATCAAGAAATAAATTTTAAAGGAAATTTAATTTAGAAAGTCGATTTGAAATCGATTAAGTGCTTTGAAAACAGTGATTATAAAAGGAAATAAGACTATGGGAATTATATACGGGGTTTATAAATAAAGTGAATATTTATCAGTGGATAATTTGGATTTATAAATTCGGGGTGGAAATTTATAAAGGAAATGGTAATTTGTTTAAAAATAAAAGAGCATTTTTATTTTTAAAAAGTGTGGGAATGGAAACTTTACGGTTTTGGGATGTAAATTTAAATTGGAAATAAATCGAGAGGGGTTTATAAATGGTTAGACGGTTATGTTGGAATGGAAAGTGTAATTTCCTAAAAAGCTAACTGTATTTTTAAAGAAAGATTTCTTTGTATAAATTAAAAAGTTCTAAAGTGTTTTAAAAAGAATGTTTTTAGGAAATTATTATTTAACCGTTTTAAAATTTTAAAGCTAAATATTTATTAAGTTTATTGTTTTTTAAGATTTAGAGTGGCATTATGAATAAAAGAAAATCATTAATATTTATATTTTATAAAATAGTTTTATTTTAAAAGTAGTTTGGCTTAGGTTTATTTGGAAATTATTATAAAATTTCATAACTGGTATTTTAGATAAAGTGTTTTAAGTAGCTTTATATTTTAAATGTTCTACGTGTATATTTTTGGATAAAGTGATTTAACTTCTTCGAAAGTCTAATTTTAAAGGACTTGGTGCTTTTCAGTGGAAAGAAAACAATTGGTTGGACGACTGCTTAATTTGATAGTTAAATAACCAACTATCAATTTTGGCCAATGCGTTGATCGTTTCGAAGAGACGGGATCAGGCTTAATTATCCAAAAAACACTTCGATCCGTTTTTAACGTTTGTGAATGAAGACCGTGAAGATGATGAAGACGGTGATTCAGTTTGTCCAGACCTAGGGCAACTTGTATGGACGAATGCTATCAGATCATCATCAGGAGGACGATGAGCATTCCAAGTGAAATGTCCTCAAGCCTCATCAACCGGGAATGGCTATAACAGGAAAGGTGCAACAAGGCTAAGTGGGTAGCACCCAATTAGGGTAAGGTCATCCCTGTCTGGATGTTCCTTTTTGATCTCAGCTTAGTGGGCGGAAGCTGATCCCAACCGTGGGGTGATCTTATTCGGACTATCCAGTAAGGGGTAGCTCTGGTCTTGTGTTGCATGGGATTGGGAGTGGTCTACGGTACGCTAATCTAGGCCAGGTACTGTGACGGATGGTACCCCAGTAGCCCTGCCATTGTATGGAATCCAATCTCCAATAAGCTCCCATCCGGTTTTGATTGTGCCCAACAATGCTGGAACGTGAGATGCAAGCATTTCAACTAGATTCTATTTTACTTTCTATAAACACTGTTATAATGTTAGACGGATTTGATAAGAATATTTTGGTTATCGTAAGGTAAAAAACTAGCATGTTTATTTGTAGGTGTCTTACAAGATACCTTTGGTTTCAAAGGATTTTGAAAACATTGATAATCAATTTGAGTGTGTTTTCTTACACTGATTTTCCAGACTGACTCGGGTGTTATTTTATTATAATGCTCGGGACAGAACCACTATTACAGATACGGGAGATGATACTTTAGAGCTCAGGAGACGAGCTGGATGGTGAGACGTATCACACATACTTGATGTATATTCCACTGTGCAGTGTAAGATGTATAGTCAGCTTCCGTGAGCACAAGTTATTATAACTGTCTAGTTGTGTGCTATGGATTGTGTTGTATTTTGATGATTGTAAGTATTATACTGTTACAGATCCTTTTGTATAAAAAAATCTGTTGATATCTATTATATATTGCTCCGCTGCGATTGTGAGATTCTGATGTTGTTTTCTATTTCTTCTTCTGTCTCTTTCTTCTTTAACCCTAATGGTTCGTATTTCCGTCCAATTTGAGTTGAACTGATGAAGAATATTGTCGAATCAAAGTGTTATGGAACTGAGGCAGTTTCAGTTTCCATCCAACTAATTTACATTCAAGTTAACTAACTTTCAATTTGTTTATAACCATATTAACTTGCATATTCAATGTCAACTTTAGGCTTATTAACATTCATTTGATTTGTTTTCAATTTTATTCACAATCATGCTATTTACATACATATTAGTCACATTCATTTGATTTACATTTAATCGATTCACTTCCTATTTGTCAACATGCATTTATTAATATTTATTTCATTAATTATTCAATTGGTTGACAATCAATTTATTCACATTAATTTCCATTCCAATTAAATCTGATGGACTTAGATTCAATTATAATAATATTCATTTACATTCACATTCATATTCACTATTGGCTTTTATTTAGTTTATGTTCACTTACTGTACATTCATTCTTATGTTCATTTCAACATTTTCTTTTATTAACTATACATTTTCAATTTATAAGTTCAAAACTCATTTTCTATATATTTGTCAAATCATACTTTGAATTTCCAACTTGTTTTATCAAAATGAAACTTCAATATTAAATTACTAAGGTAGCAAATACATCACTTAGAAACTCGAAAATGATACCGATGATGCTATAGTCACCATCCTTATTATTTCCCAGTGACTGTAGTGAATTCGGTGCTTTTTATTTCTTTTAAATCCATTTATTATTTATAAATTGCATTAAGAAATTTATACTTAAATAAATTCACTTTATTTCACTTTGCTTATATAAGGTCATTTCAATTTCGTTTATCTTTGTTTAGATTATGTTTATAACAACTTTTATTTTACTTATGAATATTATCATTGCATAAACAACCAAACAATCCATATTAAAGTTTCTAAAAAAAGTATTCCTTTATATGCCAAAAATAATTAAGCTAAAATTATTTTATTTACCCAATTTAAAAACAATATCATGTTAGTTTGCTTGCTCAAGTGTTTTGGAATCCCAACCGATGACGTTAGCTATACGCATCGACCAGAACCCAAAATTCAAACTTAACAAAACAAACAACCCAATATAAAACATTTTTTATCACTAAAAAATATGCACTCATATATATACACTCAGACTCATTCCATGGTATCATTAACCATATCTATAATGGGTACCAATCAAAGCCTAGGTTTATTGCTAAACCCAAAGCTCTGATACCACGCTGTGACGACCCGCAAATCCATACCCTTTGAGTCAATAAAAAACCACACATGTCTGACCCAAAAAGCCCAGAATGACGAAAAGTCATGAGAAAGAAGAGAGTGAAGAAGAGAAGAAGAGAGAAACAAAACCATAACAATACAGAATCATAAATTGCAGTGGAATAACATGTAATATTGATGAATAATCTTTTCAAAAGAGAAAACGTAATATACATACATCAATCAAAATACATAAATAAATAATTATCGTCCTGGACAGTAATAACAGCCTGTCCTCACAAACGTTGATAATTTACAACACCAATGCAGTGGAAAATAAATAGTATGTGTATACGACATGAAGATCTCCAGCTTGTCTGCTAAAGCTCCAAAAGCACCAAATTGAATCTATAAATATACTTAGTCTGACCCGAGCATTGAAATGGAAGAATGCCCGGATCAGTCTGGTAAACCAGCGTGAGAAAAACACATCTCAATTGTGTTTTAAAGTTTTAAGATTACCAAACTTTCTTTGTCAAAAAAGGGTATTTCGTTAGACCACGCCCACACATAAACACGGACAGGTTTTTCCATTACGATAACCAAATCATTTCATATCAAATTCTGTTATATTATAATAGTGTCTATTATCTTTACTATTAATAATGATAATCCACTGAATAAGGATTCAACCGTTTCTTTTTGAAATACCAAAAATGCCCTTTTGTTTTATGTTTTGTTTCTACGCGATGTCCCCTCTTGCTTGCTATGGAAAAAACCTAAATCTACTCTCTCACGTCTAATGGCGATTATTGCTGATTTTCAATGGCTGCGTATGATTTTGATTGGTATCTCTTCTAACTTTTGTTCTACATATTCATCCAAGTCCTTATATAGCACGGATAGGATATCTCTTCTAATTATTTAGCTTCCTACAGGAAAAGTTAAAACCCTAGATCGGTCTACTCGCCTCTATTGGCGATTGTCGAGCACCACGTAAAGAGTTAACCTCAATCATCACCAATCGATATCCACAGAGACTCCAGGCTCAGGTAATTATTTGTTCATTTTCATTAGTTACTTACGATTTTGATTAGTGCGATTACCGACTAGAATCTAAAATGACTATTAGTATCTGCAATGGTGATTTTCGATTAAGCACAAATTGCTTAGGACTTCGAGTAGTATCTGATAGTTTGACAATTAGTCAGATTAATTGTATATTGTTCTGAAGTTCTTTATTCTATATCTGAGAGTTAGTTAGATTAATTGTTAATTAGTAGTATTGTGCTTTTGAAGCATTGCAAAGTTTGATTCTCTGACTATAAATATAAAAGAAATATGCCACAATATTCTATTTTCATGCAATTTGGGGTTGTGGGAGGTACATGCATTTGAATTGATTTTGAGATATAATGTATTTAAAATTATTGCAGGAAATTGATATAGAGTTGTCTTACCTCTGAATCTGTAATCTGGCGGTTTGTAGCAAAAAATACAACATATCTATGTTGGTTCCTTCATTAATCATAAAAATAACTATAACTATACTACTATAAATGGGCAAAAATAATCACATTGCTAATCAAATAGAAATCATTCGGCATCAATATAGTGTTGTTTTCGATGTTGGTTGTAGGTTTTCCATACCGAAATATTTAATGTTAACAACATAATGATATCTCTTAGTCATGAAGGAGTACATAAAAAATATGTGCAGCGTGCCGAAATAGAAGTTGAGATTCTCAATAGAATCAAGAAGTTCATTCTGGATTGATATCTAACGTATATGTCAGAACAAAGACTTCCTTTAAACACATTATCTTTTCATCTATATCCCCAAAAATGTAAGAATGACGAATAACTTACAGTTTATGTTGCTCTCAAATAAATAAAACTCAAACCACCATTGTTATCAGTTGTCAAACTACATTAAAAGAACAACTAACAGTGATAGCAGTTTTATTGCATTGCTTCCTCAAAATAACCTATGAAAACCCAACAACATACATTGGAAGAACATGCTAACAATGATAGAAGTAAATTTATACTCTCCACCGGAGACACGCAGTCAATGGTTATATAAGTTGTGTATACGACAGTTTATAAAATGGAACAGAGCCTATAAATAGGTCTGATATATTTTTTAAAGTAGAAGAAGGTTAGGTATAATAACATGAGTACAAAAAAACTAAAGGATGACAAAATGAGATTCTGATGTGATCCCCTATCAAACAAATAATGTGTCGTAGAAAGGGCATATAGTTATTTATTCAACTCATCCGACAAACAAAACTCAAATAAATCAAATTAGGAAAAATCTGATTTTGTATTTTTCATTTCATAATTCGTAGATTAACAATGGTACATCAAATGTGGTTTTGGTTGATTCGTGCTTAAAACTCCATTTATAAGACACCAGTATTTGAAAGGCCAACATAAATTGCTTACTTAATGACCTTTCGATTGATCAATGAGAAACCCCTACAAAATCATGTCAGGCACAAAATACTAATTGCAGATAAAATCCATTTCTTTCTTACACACAGACACATTAATAAAAACCATTTCTTTTGTACGCATGCATTGATGAGGAGCTAAATATAGTAACTATTGTTTCAATTTCTATTTTTCCTCCTTCATCATACTATTAGGCGCTACCCAACTATGCTAACTGCACTAGGTTCTTATATTTGCATATAGCCATATTCAAAGTTGATGAAGTAGTTCAAATGACTTAAGATAATGTAGGCCGGTTGGAGCTGTAGTGTACAAAGTTCCTAAACTAAACAATGACACACCAGCGAAAGTAAGTCTCAGAAGTCTAGGGGGACACAACACTGAAAGTAAGTCTCAGAAGTCTAGGGGCCACAACACCGAGTCTTAGAAGTCTAGGGGCAAAGGATACAATGTCAATTTCTCATGTTCATTCAGTTTTTTAATTATTAATTAAATTTGGTGATACAATTCAATTATTTTCAAGTTTGAGTGTGGTCAATTTAATTTGAGTGATTTTATTATATTAGCTGAAATATACTGTTGATGTTGAACAGAGACAGTATTCCTTGCAAATGATGTTGTGTTGTCAGAATATTTGACATGGTATGTATGTTCGAGTGTTAAGACAGTATTAATTTTAGTGCTGAATGGTATCTTAAAGCAATTTTTTATTATTATTTACGAATGTATTTGTTGTATTTGTGGATATTATGGCTACACTTAAGCATTTCACTGTTTGTTAACAATTCTTTTATTGTATTTGTGGATAACACTTAAGCATTCCATCATTTGTTAACAATGTTTCTTTGATTGATTCAGGTGTCTTCAATCGAAGTTGTTTGTGTGGAAGAGTCTTCATTTGAGGCTTGGAAGAGAATTTCATCATTTAGGCATTACAAGCTATGCGTGGAATGATTAATGGTTGGAATTAGATGTCCTATTTGGATACAGGGTAAACATATGTTACCGATTTGAATGTGCTGATGTGCTCTGGCTAGTGTTAATTAATTGAAATACTATGTTCTTATGTCAGTGGCGAGATCATTCTTCCACAAATAAGGATATGAGAATAGTATATATAAAAAACACTAAAAACTAGACGCGGATACATAAGAAGAATTATATAAAAACATGAGAAAATAGTTTTTCTGGCTCTACTCCAGTAACTTGCTACAGGTTCTTCCATCTGTGCTCTGTGCATTGGTACCATAAACATTTTTATTAACTCATTTTCCTGTACATATTTCTCTGTAAATTTTACATTGTATCCTCGACTATTTTCATTTTACAAACTTCGTAACTATAAAATATGATTATCATTGATATGAGTTTCAGTTTTCTTTTATGCCATTGGCTTTCTTAAGCTATTTTTATCTTGAACAAAAAAGTTCCTACAATACTGATGTTCTTCCTTTAAGCATTTGTAACTAACACAGTTAATTGCATTTAGATTCAAATATGTTTATATTTGCTGTTAGTTGCACTTGGATTACTTGCGAACAGTCTTCGTGCTTGCAGAATCTTTACCTTTATTGCATCTTTGTATCCGTGATGTTGTAATGCCTCAAAAAATTTCACTATAATCCATCCGTACTATAACTCTTTTTATTTTATACAAGGGCATATGGAATGAGGTTTCTTCGATTGATTTAGCAATAAAACCAACCCTATCAGTGTATCCCAACATATGGACATTCTGGTAAGTTATGTTCTAGTAATGCACTTTGTGCACATATCATTTCCGGTAATAATATTAAAAGGATATTGTAGCTTTAACTCATATGTAGAAGTTTCCATGTGTTGGTGATCAACCTTTTAGAATTTTTAACTACCTGCTTTTCTCTGACTATTATTCCGCCCTGCATTGTTTCAGCTGCATGGATTTTATTCCACTTAGATTTCATAACAAGGATAAAAACTAGGTTATAGATGAAAGACACCTTCTTTTAGGGCATATACAACTATTACCTATCATATTTGGTTATTTTCCATATGTTAACTTGATTGTATACTACCTAAAATGTATAACAGAGATATAAATAAATAGTTATTGTCAAGATCTTCTTTTTTCTCTCTTGCAGAAGCTACCAGAAAATGGTTTTGATCTGAAAAATTCCATGATATCTAATTGATAATGACAAGACGGTAATAGTGGTTTCTTTCTTTTTTATCACATGCTTTTATATGAATATTCAACTTAGGACATATATACATGGGAATTCTATTCGAATGAAAATTTAATGTTCATTTAAGAATTAAATAACTGTAGAAGGAGCATGTAGCACATCAAGACTTAGAAGGAATTTAGTTAATTGGATAATGAAGCAGTTACTAAAATCATATCTGATTTAGATTGGATATGGAACATACTTTCAAAAATGGAATTAATAATCGAATTTTTTACAGTGTGGGTATATTTGGTTGATAAAAATAACAGGTGATAATAAATTTGCCCATGGCTTATTGGAGGTTAAAGCTACAACATTTAAGGCCATGAAACTGCTTTTTGGTTCAATGCAAGGAAAGATCCAATACTACCACATTAGATGGACGCGGATCATTATCAAAATATAAGGGGAAAAATTTCATTAATCTTAGGTTTACCTTTCAACAATCAAGTTGAAATTTTGAATGAATGGCCGGGCTGAAATTTCAAATGAATGTTCGAAGTCACATAGTTTGAAGGTTAGAAAATAATTGAATAGGTAGATTGGGACAAGAGTAATGCCTATGTTAACAACAAGGATAATCGAAGGTGATATGGGATTGAACAAGTTCTTCAATGGCATTTAGATGAAAAAAATAATATAAGCAAATTAGTTTATGAATAAAATGGCACAATCATCTTCACCTAATGGAATGGAGCTGAAGAAATGGTAGTCTAAATGCTATCAATTTCTTTCTTAATGATATTTTGTTTCACAATGAAAGTTGTGCAATAATCCTTTCATGTTCTATCTGATATACTTTTCTAATATGTATTTAAATATATAATAAGAGTTGTGGTCAAGAGTCAAAAAGTTATGTCGTTTCAATTTGATTTATACAAGAGGCTACTAGACCCATCGAAGTTTATATTAACGTCCTTAGTGATCAGGAACATTAAGCAGTTTCTATTCAAACTTACGACTTTGCATTCTACATAGTTATTCAAAAAAATATTCTTTAATTTTGTGCATAAAAAGAACAGTAAGTGAAATCTTCGAGTTGATTACATTATGTTGTGAATGTACATAGTTAAGAAACCATTTTTTGTTATCACTACCATAAAAAAACATTTGGATGCATTGCATTATCACTAAACAATATAAATATAGTGCAATGATAGTTTTATGAATGTGTTGAGTAATAGCTATTTCTCCTGTAGTATTCGATTGGTTCCAATACGTTTTATTCATTGGAATCACAATTATTTTTCCATTGTACAACAATAACACACAAAAAACCATTGTGATAAAATGCATGCACGTCCATGCGTGCCTTTATGCTAGTACAAATAATAATTAATCATAGCTGAAATTGTTACATTATTAAATTTCAGCATAATGTGTTTACACAAACAAAATGGCAGGCACATAGTGGATATTGGATTCCATACAAATGACTAGATAAGGGAATACCTTCCATATAGTACACCTCTAGAGAGATGCACCTAGGGAGCAGATACTGCCCACCTAAACCAACACAAGACTGGCCTACCCTTTCCTAGATAGTACCGAATATGTCATCATCCTGATCGTTACCGACCTTTAATGGGTACCCAGGTCATACATTCACGACATACTTAGACATGTGTGGAGTAAATCTAGAAGGACAATGACATCTCCAAATGGGAGCGACCCACTTAGCCTTGCTGCTTCTACCGAGCTTTAGTCATTTCTTGGGGTGTGAGACCAAAAGAGGTATCGAATACGTTTCACATATCACATATCACATCATTTTTAAATGCCACATTGCCATTTCTGTTGACTACTAATCGCCTTCCACAAAAATACAACCCTTGAGCTCGTACGTCTCAAGGAGGGTGTTAAGTTAAGAGAAGTTGCCTTCTCCGCCACCACAAATGTATGTTTATAAAAACCAATGTACGTAATCTGAGGAAATGCACTATCAGATAGCCATCCATAAAAGTTATCCAGGAACAACACAAACCGAAGTTATTTTCCTACCACATCCTATTAGGAAATCCCTAGGATTAGTAGCAAAATGTCCTTACATTGGATATTTCACGGCGAAGAGACTACTGCTACTATATGTATATTGGGATTTTAACCCAAAATGATCAACAAGCAGTCTTTCACTCTGAAAATCTTAAATATCAATATCGTCAACAAACCTACATAATGGTCGCATATAGGTTGGTTCTATGTAATGGACTATCTTCCATACAACACATCTCTAAAGGGATGCAACTAAGGAGCAAATACTGCTCGCCAAAACCAACACAAGACCGGCCTATCCCTTCTTGGATAGTACCAAATACGTCGTCACCCTGATCGTTACCAACCTTTAATAGTACCTGAGTCATACATTCACTACATACTTAGACATGTGTAGAGTAAATCTAGAAGGATAATGACATCTCCTAATGGGAGCGACCCATTTAGCCTTGCTGCTTCTACCTTGTTTTATTCATTTCCCTGTGTGTGAGGCCAAAAGAGGTATCAAATACCTTTCAAATATCACATGTAAAATCATCATTGAATGTCACATTGCCATTTCCGTTGACTACTAATTCCCTGCCACAAAAATATGATCCTTGAGCTCGTACGTCTCAAGAAGGATGTTAAGCTAAGACAAGTTGCCTTCTCCACCATCAAAGATGTATGTTTGTGAAAACTAATGTGTCTCATAAAATGCACTATCAAACATCCATCTAGACAAGTTGTCCAAGAACAGTAAAAACCGAAGGTATTTTCCTACCACATCCTGTCGGGAATTCCCTAGGATTAGTAGCGAATAGTCCTTGCATTGGACATTTCATAACGAAGAGATTACTGCTACTATATGTATATTGGGATTTTAATTCCAAAAGATCAACAAGCAGTCCTTCATTATAAAAATCCTAAATATTAATATCATTAAAAAACCTTCACAATTGTCGCATATAGGTAGGTTCGATGTGGTTTTCGTATAAACCGATCCCGGTCTCTTCGCACCAACAACGCAAAAGCGTTACTCAACCTCACACAGAAACCAAGTCTCATAGACTTATCACATTTCCAACTTTCAACATGCTATCCTTCGGCCAAGAAGGAAGCTCGGTAGATAGGAGTAATCATTCCATACTACTCAAATCTACATCCTTTACACCAAACGATAATCAAGCCTACAAAGATGGCTACGTACTAAGTGTAAGATTAAATAGTATCCATATCAAGTCGAGAAACTAAAATGGCCAAAAATATAATTTAGCACTTAAACAGGCACTAGGCCTGATTTATTAATCTTTTATTTATTAAATCATTTTTTCAAATTTATTACTTCAAATTATCTTTAAAAAGATATATTCTCAAAACCATGTCAATATTTCAATATTTGAAAAACAATTCATAACTTATTTTAATAATAAGTGAATTCACAACTTATTGTATTTTCAAACCATTTAAACTCCATTTTAAAACATCGCTTTCCAAAATATTCATTTTAAGGATTTTTCACTTTAGAAATGTGAATATAATTCCTTTTATAAAAATCCATATTTAGCTTATCAAATTAAATTAATTTCACATTTATAAAACAGTGTTTATAATTCACATTTCTATTTTATGGAAACTTCCATTTATAAAATTTTCTTTAGTAACCAATTTCCCATTTATCTCATATATATGTCAAAATCCTATTATAGGTTTATTTACTTATAAATCTCTTTATTTACAAATTCATTCTTTTGTAATCTCATTATTTATAAAGTCAATTATAAATTCATTTCTAAATTTAAATTGCAAATCCGTACAAATTTGATTATAAATCCATTTCTAATATTTATAAAACACTGTTTATAAAAATCCATTTCATCAAATCTCTTTATTAATAACATTCCTTCATAAACTTTCATTTTAACACTTATAAAACTCGTTTATAATTCCATTACTTTTATTTATAAAATATCAATTTTATAAATCTTATAAATTAACCATTTATAATAAGTTCAAAATTCTAAGTTTAAATTATTTTACAAAATAATTAACTTCATATTTCAAAAATCATATTTTAGTATATTTCATAAAGCCATAATTTTTATAACATAAAAATTATAATTTTTATACATTTAAAATAAATTCATTTCTTTTGCAATTCAAAAATTATTAAAACATATATTTTCAAAATCACATTGAAATCCTTTTTAAACCGAAATCATCATTTTAATATTTTAAATTTCCAAAAATATGACCAAATGCTGCACAAGTACTAAATAAGAAGATTCACATCAATAATAGCAAATGTGGCATCCACCACATCAAACATCATATAATACAACATATATAACATTATGTGTAAATAAAACTCAACAATCCAGTTGGATGCCTCCAACCTATAACCTGCAACAAATATACATATGAGAAAATATGAATAATGTGTGCTTCGAGGGAGACGCACGTACAAAGGAGCAGACGCACGTACACGAGAATGTATAGGGTCTCATCTGCACCAATAGACAGGAATATATCCAACTATCAACAATATGGTATAACATCCAAGCAATCGTCAAACATTATATAATAAATTTATGTTCACTTATATAAAAATATAAGTAGGTCAGAGAGAGTGAGTTTTATTCCCTTTGGTTGCATTCATTGTTGCAGCTTTTACTTCGATTAAAAACGAATAGTCGTTCAAATTTAACCAAAATTCCTACTTGCTCCAATCAAGTCCAAACCAGCTCTAAAATGTAATGCTCGTCAACACAAACCCAACGCCGCTTGTCTCATGCGTAACAGACATCGTATAAAGAAGTTACTGATTTTTAGACATATCGATAATTAATAATTAAATTATCTTAATAAAATTAATTTGAAACTTAATACCCTCCACCTCCTTCTTCCCATCTATAGACGAGCACGCATTCGATTTTTTTTATTGCTTGCCAAAATGGCATGCCTCCCTCACAAAACCGCCACCGTCGACCTATTGCGACCCTACAGCCACGACCTCCACCTATCCCATCACCATCCTCGGCTGCGCGTGTATGCGCGATGATGAACTCAGCTGAACACAAAGCAGCCCATGCTTTTTTTTGTTCGTTGAGCCTCCTACGTCATGCCGATTGATGATTGGTGGGTATGGATTGACTCGTGGTGATGAGGGCTACAAGTTTCGTGTAGAAAGTTTGGTCTGAAAGTGGATGGATTGGTTGGAGCATTTCTGGTTATTGAAATTGGAGATGGCGGCTGCCCTAATTGTTCTAGGGTTTTGCAAACTAAGGTCCTTGTATAGACAACTACCAAACACTATTCACCCAAAATATTTCTGAACTCTAAATGAAGAGTGCCGCTTGGCGTTACTAATATTTTACCCTTATTCCGTACAATGGATTATGTATTGGAGACTAATTCCACCATATACGGAAGATAGGATTTCAAAATCGAATTATTTTACTTAAATTTTCTTTAATTGATTTCTATGCGTTTGAGCTTCGCACAATCAAATGATAAGTCCAATCGACATGAAATTTGAATTCCTATAATTACTCACTATTACGGATCCAATGGAGCATGTTTCATCGAAATCCAAGACAGTGTCAAAAATGACTATTTTTACACGTTAATTAAATTAGAAATTTTCAGTTTCTATTTATTCACTTTTAAATCAAAATTAAAAGTTTACCAACTCCATTCTAATTTAAATAGATTTATATCAACTTTATAAATCATTTTTCATTCATTTTAAATTCACATTCCTCTTTTCTATATAATTTCAAATATTAAATTAAACAATTAAATTATCAAATAAATCATCATATTTGAAATATAGGTTATTTAACTTTCGGATATTTAAAATAAATTAAATATTCCAATTTCGAATGACTAAAAAACTGGGTCGTTACAATCACATACATTATTTAATAAAATAATATAAATCAACCGCTATGAGTAGGATCATATAAAAAGGGCCATCCGCTCATACACGGGAATGTAATAGGGTCATATCTGCTCCAGTAGGTGGGAATATATATATATGCCAACTAATAAAAGAGTAAATTATCCAAACAAGCAACAAACAACATAAGTAAAATTATCCACAATTATAAAAATATAAATGGGCCAGAGAGGTGAGATTACTCACTGAAATTCCAAAAATTGCCGAAGGGCTTCTGTTCGAATTAAAATGGAATAGTCGTTCAATTTAACCAAAAATTTCATCTAGCTTTTTCCATCCAATCCAACTTCATAACGTAGTACTCGACGATACGATAGAGCAACTTGTTTCCCCCATAACCGACCTCGTACGAAAAAGTTCTGGGTTAACGATCATTTGAATAAATAATTTAAAATTAACTTAAAATTAAGTAAACTGTAAATTAACCTTCCCTCCTTCTCCCTCTAATACGATCTACGACGATCCAACTGTTGAATACGTCGGCCTCACCAAGCCCTACAACTTTCATGTTGAATATTTTGCCTAATTTCGCTCCTAGTTCGCCGTGAATTGATGGCCATTAGATGTTAGGGTTTTCATGGCGACAGAGTTAGTTTTAGGGTTTTGGTTTTGCAAAGGAAGGAAGTTAATGCCCTTTTATAGAAAACTTTGAAGGCATTACTCACTCGCTAAAATTTCAAACTCCAAACGAAGTGTGCAGCTTGTCATTTAATATGGTATACCCCTATTTCGAACACAATTGAATATATCGGGACCCAATTCCATCAATACAGAAGTAAGCTTTCCGAAATAGAATTATATAAACTTAAATTCCTTCAATTAATTTCTATAAGTTTCGAATTCGCTCGACCAAATGATACGTCCGATTGCCACGACATTCGACAACATATAATAATTCACTATTATGGATCTAATGAAATGTGTTTCATCAAAATCCTAGACATTGCCCCAGAAGGCTATTTTTACACATTAATCAAAACGAGTTATTTCCAAAATCAGTTTAACCAATGCTAACTTTTTTCTTATTCAAATAGATTTGAAATCAACTTTCGAAATCTTTTTTGTTTATATTAAATTCAAGATTCAATCAGTTAACAATTCTAAATATTATATTAAACAATTTAATTATCAAATAATTTTGTATATTTTAAATATAAGTTATTTAACTTATAAAATTAACTTTTCAATATTTGAATCAACTATTTCAAATTCAAATGACTGAAATTCTAGGTCGTGGCATATATTATATGTATAAACAAAACAGGAGGTCAATATTAATAAATCTCGTGAGACATAAGGAAGTAATACATGGGACATACATAAAATACATTTGACATCATGAATTATATTTGTCACATACTCATCTCCCTTAAATTATCGATGTTACTCTACAAAATTAATTTTTAAATTATGAATTTAAATTAATAACGCTCTTTATCATTTATAATGTAAATAGAGTACCTTACATATCTATATTTGCTGAGCAACCTTAAGCCATGAAATATCCAAGGGGATATTTATATTATCTATAAATATATAAGAATGGTATATAACTTTGTTAAGCAACTAGAAGGGTTACATAAATCCCCTTAGGATATCATGAAATGATGGATCTAGAGTGCCTAATTTACTTCATGATTTGTTGAGCACCCTCGATGTCATGAAGATAATCATAAGCATAGTTAAGAATGTATGCTAGGAGTTATGTTAGATATAATAGTAAAGGGTTACTTACCATTTATGGGGATTACGGTTCTTGAGCACCCTTAAGATCGTAGTAACATGATACATGGATCCTATACTCATTAAAAGAATTTGTGAAATTACCGTATCTCTTTTAGAGTTGATACAAAATTTAGTAGAATCCTTATTATATAAATGTAATAATACATTCTAATAAGTATAAAATATATGCAATGATATCTATTTTACTATATTGAACTCGCATAGATAAATGGCAACTAAGAAGATATTCTTGAAAAGAATATATCAATGACAATAAACTACAAAGACTGGCTAAAGGATTGTTAAAATAGCATGCACATACGAAAACCTTTGGTACATTGTCACTAATGAACCTTTAATTAAACCCGATAAAGATGCCACAGCCAAACAAATTAAGACTTACGAGGATTGGCAAATAGATTGTTAACTAGCTCATTGTTAAGTAGCGTTCACTATGAGCATCAATCTTTAACAAAAACATGAAAAAATTAATATTCATGAAATATTCAATCACCTACAATAGTTATATGATAAACAATTTCATACCGTGAGATACGAGGTCTTGTGGAAACTATTCCATGTAATAATGAGCAAAGTTCCTCGGTCTAAGACCATTTACTCAATATGACTGAGTATATTGAGAGGTTAGTCAAGCTAGGTATTTCTCCAAATATCAAGCCTCAAACCGACTTACTTCTTGGGTCACTAACTTTATGGTTTGAAACATTTGCAATGAACTTTGAAATGAACTCATTGAATTATATTATCGTTGAGCTTCTTAATATGTTAAGGACCGCCGAGAATATGTTCACAAAGGAACCGAGTGCGATGCTAGCTTTCAAAAGTGGATCTTCATCAAAAGATTTGAAGAAGAGAAAACTTAAGTTAAAGGGTGGCAATGGGAAGTCAAAGGCCCAAGATAAAGGCTACTGTCGCCTTTTCTTAAAAAAGGGACAAAAGAAAAGTAACCATCCTAAGTCTTAAAGATGTTGAAGGGAAAATATTATTCTACTTTTAGAGGTATTTTTCATGTAGAAAATTGTTTGTATATGTATATAGGCTTCTAGATGGTCTTTAGATGCTGGATCTAGAACTCCTGTATGTAATTCTTCATAAAGACTGAGGAACAAGAGGCCCATCGCTAGGGGAACCATGGAATTTTGAGTTACGAATGGAACTACCACAGTTATAGTAGTAATAGATGAACATCATGTTAAACTAGCAAGCGGATATGATTTTTTTTGAATAGCTATTATTATGTACCTAACTTTATTTTTGGAATAATATATGTCTTTTATTCGACAAAGGACATATACGGTTTTATTTGTATAGATAATATTATGAATATTAGCATTAGAAATAAAATAATTGGATTTTAGGCATATAATAACGACATTTATGTTCTTAATTTAACTTATACATTCCATTAAAAATAATTTTGTGTCCAAAGTTAATTAATGATAGAAATCTTTGGCACTATAGACTAGGTCTCATATTAATAAGAAACGACTTAACAAGTTAAGAAACCAAGGGTTTTTACCATCGCCTGATTTTTAATCATTCGATACTTACGAGCTGTGTATTAAAAGTAAAATGTCTAAGCATACATTCAATAGGAGTAATGAAAGAGTTAATAAAGTCTTAACACTCATACATACTGTTATATGTGTTCCAACGTTTACAACGACAAAAGTTGGTACCTCGTACTTTGTCACGTTTATCGTGAATTTTCTAAATATTAATATGTGTATCCTATGAAATGAAAATCAATGGTCTATGAGAAATTTATTGAATAAAAAGTGAAGTTAAACACTATAGTAATAAGAAACTATAAATTGTTTGATCTCTTCAAGGAGGTGAATACTTTAGAAATGAACTCCAATAGCACCTAAAAGGGAATGGATTCTCTCCCAATTCATTTCTCCATATACTCTAACAAAATAGTGTTTTGGAGAGGTGAAATCAAACTTTGCTAGACATGGTTCAATCAATGATGAGCAATGCCATGTTACCATTTCATTTTCGGAATATTGCTTTCTCCACCATATAAATAAATGAATTTAATTAAAATAAAATTATTTTAATTCAAAATTTGGTAATTAGTATTTAAAAAATAAATTTTCAGTTAACTAAATTCTATTTAACAAAAGAATTCATTTTAATAAATTGAGTTAAATTAATAAATTCTTTTCAAATAATTTACTAAAACTGCAAATGATCTTAACTATGGTTTGAAATAGGTGAAAAATAAATTTACTTTGTAATAGTATAATGAATGATTAAATAAAAATAAGCGGGCATTGAATTGAAGAAATTGTGTTGTTATCGAGGGATACCTTGTATAATAAATGTGAATCAATTTGAACTGGATTAAAGTATATTTATAAATAAATATCAAGAATTTAATTTTGAATTTGAATGGAAAATTAAGTTAAAATTATATTGAATTGCAATCTGGACCAAAATAATCAACGCTCAAGCCTATTTGACCTTATTCTTTTCTTTCCTATACTAGAATGCTCCTCCTTGGCCTCACTCATCAAACCCGACCTGTTACCCAAACCCGTTTCCCCAAATTTTTTGCTTCAACTCTAAAATCAATTTTAGGAATTCAAAACTTAAAATAATCTCATTTTTGCAAATTATGGGTGATCGTAACGACCGGTAATTTTACAACATTGAAAATGAAATTTTTAATGAATTTAAATATTCAAACATAGAATTTTTTAACTTAAATAATCATGTTTTATATAATAAAAAAGAATAGTGAACATATTTTTGGAATTGAATAAAGATTTTGAACTTTTACCGTAACATTGACAAAAGCCGGTTTTGGATAAAATTGGATATACGGTCAAATAATTTTCTTAAAAGATGAATAACTCCTTTTAAAATGATTATATAAAGATAATAATCGGTTGATAAAAGTTTTATAATTATGTATATACTTATTTTATAGTGATTGAATTTTTTTATCGCGCATTAACAAAATAAATGTCATATTTTGCAAATTTATTTCAATATTGTTTTATATTATTTTATAAGCCAAATATACTTGTTTTAATTATCTAAAAATGATAATAAACTTATTTTCAATTTTGGTTTACATAAATAAATAGTTTAACAAAAATGTCAAAATGTGACCATAAAACACTGTCGAAAATAAACATTTTGTCGAATAAAAGTTGTCGCCACGTTTTTGCATCTTTATTTTCATATGCATGAACACATATTTAAATAAGGTAAGTAATAACAATGTTACTAAACAAGTTTACTTATACTAATCGTGAGTATAAAATTCTAGAATATCATTAATAAAAAATAAGCACAAAATGATGAAAGCGTCAAAACCAAATCTAAATAAAATCTTACTTTATTTTACTTAATTCTTAAGTGATTAAGACATAAAGGGTTATGTGAAATGGTGATGGTAAGTGATGAAAAAAATGAGATTACTTTAAGTTGAAGTAAGGTATTTTGGTCTTTTTACATAATAATATTTTATTCCAAACTTTTTCTATAAATAATAAACCACTCTCTTCACTTTTCTCACACTTCTTCTTCCTCATTTTTAATCTTCTTCTCTCCACTTTCATGGCTTTCATGCCCTAGGAAAATAATGGAAAAATATTATAAAAACGAAGTAAAGTAAAATATAGTATTCCACTTCAAAACCAAGTGCAAACTCCTCCTCTCTACCTCCTAAACCCACGGCCCAAGCTCCTACCACTCTAGGCCATGTGCCCCTAAACCCTCCCAAGTCCAAGCTGAGCCCAAAAGGAAGAAAGGAGCAAGTTCGAGAACTCCGGAGCAAGAGAAAGAGAAGGAAGTGCTGCCGAAATCATTTGGGAATCTACGAAAAAGTTTGGTGGAGTGGAACTAATCGTGAGTACTCGTATTTACTAATTAATCCATAAATTATTTCAAGTATAATGATACGAGAGTTAAAATATTTTGGATGATTATGTGATTGTTTATCTGGTTGAAACTTGGTTTGATAATGATAAGAGAAATGATTAGTAACTAACCATAGTTAATTCAATGAGAATTGAATCCATACAAATATGTGTATGGAAATTATTTAGTCTTTTAATGATTTAAATAATCTAAAAAGGTTGAAAATGGTATTATACCAATATAATATTATAATATGAAATGGAATGGAATACGAGTTTAAAATATGAAAATAATTTTTAAAATGAGTTTGAAATGATTTACAAATGTTTAATAAATATTTAAAAGTGTTTTCATGAAGTTTGAAAATAAATTGAAAAACAAATCAAAACTAGGCACATCTCCTAACCGTAATTCGCGATTTCGCGTCATAAATGTAAAAGAAGTGTACAAAGTAGAATATAGCTCGAAATTCTTCTAGATAATAATTTTCTGGATTATTATATCCATAGTTCTTCAAAAAAGAAAGAAAATCAAGATTTCATGTTGTAAATTTAAAAATATGTCCAAAACAATTTTTCAAAACAATCGTGCTTTTGCACTAAAGTGACCATAGTTTAAAATTAATATTTTAAATGTTTTAAGAACAAGAAATAAATTGGAAAAATCTTTTAACATATTTTAAAAGCGATTTAAGTTGAAAAGATAGGTTTCTAAATGACATAAAAGTCATTTTGAAGTATATGACTTTTAAAGCATTTTTTGCAACACTTTTTGCAACGCTTTTGTAATATTTTTAATAACTTATGAATTTTGGATTTAAACTCAACAATCTCTTTCAAATCTTTTACAAATGTTTTTAAAAGAATAATTTTGTGTTTTGAATAATGATTTGGAAGTTTAAAGAATCATTATCAAATGAAGATTACTAACTGAGTACGCAGAAACGACCAGTACATTTGTCCCGCTTGTGAGAGCTATATGGTAAAACAAGGTGTGTAATTAAGGTTAGGGATGGGCAACCAGCACCTTGAACTTACCTGGCCTTCATTTTATCTTCAGACGAGGGGTGGAACAGATTGAAGGGAAAGCCCGGATGCTCTAAAATTTATATTAAAGTTTTCCTAAATAAAAGGCGAAATAAAATAGAATTATTCTAAGTTAAAAAAGATTTAAATAGATCAAATGATTTGATAAATTTCAAAGAAATGCTATAACGATTCCATATTTACTAGAAGAATATCCTATAACGATTTATAGCTATCGAAGATAGTTGGTAAAAGAAAATGCATAAATCGATCATCAAATCTTTCGATAATTATTTTTATTGATGATTGGTATAAAGGAACTGGGATCGGATTTGGATGATTCCTGTCCGAAAAACCGAAATCAGATTTAGGCGATTCCTATCCAAAAATCACTTCAAACTAATTTTAAAAATATAATATATTGAAGATAATGATCATTGATGACGAAGATCTGCATGATGTAGGACTACTTGCCTTTAGTCCGTCGAGAAGAAATTTACAATATCCAGGGTGGTAGTAGTGCTCTGTTATGAAAATCTTTGATTTGCGAGAATATGATTTGAAGTTAAGAAAGAAATCTTTGATTAATATTTAATGAATGATTTGGGAATATTTTCCCTAAGTTAAAAGTTATAACTTGAATATGAAAAATCTTTAACTACGATTAAAAAATGATTTGGAAAGGTTTTTCTAAGTAAAAGAGAAAATGATTTGGAATTATTTCGGGATTTAATAAAGGTTTAAATAAACCAATTGATTTGATAAATGAGGCTTAATGATTCCATATACTCTACAAATAAAATGTAATAAATTAAAAAGAATGTATCTATGAAAGATATTTGATTTAAATAAAAATGAAGTAATTGGCTGATGTTTGGTAATCGCCTATATACTTAAATGCCTTTTTGCATATAATTGGTATTGAAGTTGTTGGTGTCGGATTTGGGTGATTCCTATCTAAAAACCACTTCGAACCAATGTATATGATCGAAAGTGAAGACGTGTTGTAGATGATGAGTATTGAAGACCGGAGATCTTCATCGGCGAAAGGACCACTTGTTGACATTCTCTGGGTCACTTCCAACATAGAGATATTTATTATAGTAGTGGTCTCATCATGTTTTGAAATCTTCGAATTACAAGGACTGCTCGCTACTAATGGTAGTAGGAGGAGTGCCTTTGGTTTCGTTCAATCCCAGAATGAACTTGTATGGACGTGTGTCTGACATTGTATTGTGGAGTCACAAACATTGACTTTTACAAACGTACATCGTTCAGGTGGTGGAGAAGGCAACTTCTCTCATCTTAATATCCTTCTCTGAGACGTATGAGCTCAAAGGTTGTATGTTCGTGGAAGTCAGATAGTGATTAAGGAATGGCAATGTGGCATTAAAAGTGGAATCTGTTATGATCAAAGCGTAGTTTTGTATGAAAAGCGTGGCATTGTCTGTAACGCCCCGAAAATTTTCGACATTCGAAAATTCAACATCGACACTCACTTTATCGACTGTCGAGAAATCGAAGGCCAAAAACCGGAATGTTATGGGTTTTTAAAAAGAATTTAGGAAAAGAAACAGAGAGAAGAAGACATAGAAAATAGAGAGAAAAGAAAATAGAAAAGAGAACAGAAAATTTAGAAGAGAGAGAGGAAAGATAATAGAAAACTTTTAAAATAGAAGAAAAAGAGAATAGAACGGAAAAGAAAAATAGAAGAAAATAGGACGGAATAGAAAACAACAGAACAACATCAGAATCTCACAATTCGCAGCGGAACAACATATAATAATAAATGAATAATCTTTAAACAAAGAACTATATCAGTTATTACATTTTATACATTACATTACAACATATCATCAGAGTGTACAACAACATCATACAACAACAAACAATGCAGCAGAAAAAGAAATATTATATAAACTAGTAATACGCCATGCCATCCAGCTTGCCTCCAGCAACTCCAGAATATCCAGAATATCCTGATAAACCTTAACTCTTAACTGCCCGTGTGAAAATTGGTGGGCACCCAGAGTTTAGGAAGGAAAACAATAAACTCCGAGTCAGTCATGTGACTGGTGTGAGAACTCAAAACAGTTTATTTACTTTAAAATCAAAATAGAGGAATATTTTTAAAGTCAATTCGCAATGCTTTTAAAAATGAGACTACCATAAGACCTCCTGCCACACACACAATGCAAACGCAGACTTGGAGAAGATTTCTCCTTTTGATAGTCAAAGATGCTTGATACGCATTAAAATAACATTTGATATTATTATTAGTGCATAGTGTAGGAAAAATTCATTTCGAAAGTAGAATATAAATCTTAGCCAGCATAGGTACCATTATATTATGCCTACTAATAGCTACCATATTAGATGGCAGGTTCTACAACTAAAACCGTACAAGTTTCGTATTGTTTCTTTGGATTTCCAACGAATGATCAGGCCAAGGAACTTCCCATTGCCACATGAGAATGCCTCTGGATGGACATCCCCGAGAACCAAACCGGATCTCTACCAACACAAGGCCGGGTTACCCCTAACTAAGTAACAACTGACCGAATATGCCATCCCCCGGTCCTTTGGGACCTTTATCACCGAGCGCTCGCAATCAATTCACACAATCATAAAGTGTTTTCAACATGAGTAAGCATCTGGGCTCCATACCATGATACCACCCTTTTCCAGAAGGAAATGCACATATCCTAAAGGGCGCTACCCCTCATAACCTTGCTGCTTCTTTCCTGTTTTGACCATTCCGGGGTGTGAGGCTCGACGAAGTCACGTCCACAAAAACATACTTTATACAAAAGCCATGCTTTGGGTCAACAAATGATCAACACAATGATCACAAGGATAGACGATCAAATAAACGATCCTATCACAAATAATCAACACAATGATCATTTCAGCATCACTCAGCATGTCACATTACCAAATTGGGAATATATCGCTGATAACATTCAACTACATAACCTCTGAGCTCGTACGTCTCAGAGAAGGGTGTTAAGCTAAAAGAATAAATTCTCCGCCACCAACAGAAATATATTTGAAAGAAATCTGCTTTATATCTCAATTTGTAACGTCAGACATACAATCCATACAAGTCTGTTCCGGGCTCGAACAAAACCGAAGGTACTTCTTACGAAGCCCTTGCAATACGGGTATTCACAATCCCGATCGAATTTCCCATCACTTAGGAGATCTCTATACCAGGAGCTACCCAGTGCAGAGACAATCGATAGGTCATCCTATCGCTTTCACAAATACTCGGTCTTCAACACCGATCTTCAAATGCAATTCATAACGACGTATCACATATTCGGAATGGGTTATACGACCCCATGGTCCTTTCCCGGTTAACCCGAATAGTGAGCGCTTATTTAAAAATAAGTGTAGCATTCACATTCAAACAAATCACATCAAATACCCATTCAAAGGGAAATATTGATAGTCGGTTATTGAACTATCAATTGATATGCATACATCACCAGTTTCCAAATAATTTTCCAAATTATTTATTTTCCAAAATATCTTCACTAGATATATAATTTCAATATTTCAAAAATAAATCAATATTTATTTTTAAACAAATTTTCCTTTTCATTTATAAATTCCTTAGTGAATTTATATTCCAAAATATCCATGCGTATCATTTCAATTATTCATTTCAATTTATCTTCAAAAAGATAAATTTTAATTATTCACTTCATATTGGAAAACAATTCCATACTTATTTAATAAGTAATTCACAAATTTTATTTATTTTCAACACTTGGAAAATATTCAATATACTTAAATCGAAATTAAGTATATATTTCATTTTATTAAGGAAATCATTCTCTTAAACATATTTATTTGAGCCAAAACGAATGTTGCGTAAAACATCGTTACAACAACCCAAAATCACTAGTATAGGGGTTCGAAATTAAAATAGATATATAAATCCCAATACTATTCAAACCATTTCCTTTCGGAAATCATTTACTATAACAACAGTGTTATAGTCCACCATTTCCTTTTATTTCTCGAAAACGTCTATTTCAACAATAAATGTTGAAATCTATGGTTTCGAATCTCAACATATTTTAAAACATCGTTAGATCGTTTCAATTCTATTTAAAACATCACATCTAAAACAATTTCTTTAACATATTATTCACTATTCAAAAACGTGAATATACGACGTTAACAAATTTCATCCTTTTTATTCATTTTAATTCAAAGGATTATTCACTATTTAAAAATGTGAATATAACTCCATTAACAATTTCATCCTTTTATTCATTTTAATTTAAAGGATTATTCACTATTCAAAAATGTGAATATACTTCATTAACAATTTCATCCTTTTATTCATTTTAATTTAAAGGATTATTCACTATTCAAAAATGTGAATATACTACGTTAATAAATTTTATTCTTTTATTCATTTTATTTCAAAGGATTATTCACAGTCAAAACGTGAATATAACTCCAATAATAGGTTACAACAATTTACTTATCAAAATAAGTCATTGCGAATTTATAAACCAATGTTTATAAATTCCATTTCTATTTATTTATAAAAACTTCCTTTTTTATAAATCCTTTTATTAACCTATTCCAGTTTATAACTAAATTATAAACTAAACGTTTATATTATAAGTTAAATACTTATAATTTATTCGTTACTAAAATCGTTCCTTTGAACTTCATGATTATAAATCTTATAACCTATAAGATTCAATTATTCACCCAAATCTATTCCTCAATTAACTTCACCAATTTATAAATCTTACTATTTATAAATTTTATTTATAACTTCACAGTTTATAATTCTATAAATTTCATTCATTTATGAATTTCATTTTCACTTCATTCAAACACTTATAAAAACTCGTTTTATAAGTCAATATTTCAGTTTATAAATATCCGTTTATAAATCTCTTAATATAAATCAATTTATATTATTCTTTTAAACGTCTTTAGTTTCCTTTATAGTTTCACCATTTTGATTTATAAAATAATCAAATTTTATAAATCCTATTTTTAAACTTTTATAATATATTCAAAAATCCAATTTAAACTATTTTATAAAATCATTGGTTCATATTTCTCAAAAATCAGCTTTTAACTATATTTCTTAGAAATCATAATTTTTATAACTTTTAAAAATTATAACGTTTATTTATTTAACATGGATCAATTCCAAAAATAAAGTATATTTTCAAAAATCACTTTAAAAATCATTTTAAAATCCCAAAATCTGGGTCCAATGATGCTACACACCAAATAGTCAATCACGACAACAACGATATCATATATCAATATGATAATCAATCAAATATCTAAATATCTGAAATTAAATAAATACTGTTGAGGAATCCAGTTGGATCCCTCCAACCTGTTTTCCTGCATCCACAAACATTAGCACAATACCAATTTCGCTCCAGTACGAAATTATCGCGGTATATGTTCTTATTAAATATTATCCGCTTAATAACGGCGCAATAGGGTCTCATCCGCTAAACAAATAAATGCGGGAAATCAATAACTGCAATATATACATATGCCAATATATATATATTGATATTATATATAATACCAATTTCACTGTTTATGAAATATTCGCGGTATATGTTTTTAATAAATAACATCCGCTTACTAACGGCGTATAATGTCTATTTTAACAATCATCATTCAAACATGCATTCAAATATTTTAAATCTAACTATTTAAAATAAAATCGAAACTGATTCGATTGAGTGAGAAGTTCTCACCTTGGTTTTAATTTCCGTTTCAGCTTTTATTTCGAATAAAATTAAACGCGCGTTTAATTTTACCCGAAATTCTCACTAACTCCAAATGACTCCAAACCAACTCCATTGCGTAGTGCTCGTCCATACGATTCCAACGCAACTGAGTTTGCATTTTTTCGACCTCGTATGAAAAAGTTATGAATTTTTGAAGTTTGCTCGTGTTTATATACACAAATACAACAAAACTTAAAACTTTTAAACCCACATTCAAACATCTGCCATCCATCCTAGCATCATGCAAATCTGGCCGTCCCCCCTTCATCTTCCCCCTCACGTATTCATCTCCAGGAAATGCATAATGAGGCCGAACCCATTCACAAAAATTAGGGTTTGATTTTAGCAACCTCTCCATTGACTTCTAGCTCGATCAAAGACCACTATCCCGTAGCCCACAGCACAAGCTACCCACGGCCATCACCATGCCAAGCTCGGCCCCCTATATGGCCAGGAATCACGTGCGCAGCCGGCCACGAACGGCCTCATGTAGCTCCCTCCACACGACACCAAACACGATCTCCACCGTTCACATCGAAGCTCTCACTCCCCTCTCCAACTTTCATGTTGACAACTTCCTCTAATTGTTGACGGATTGGAAGATCTAGAGGGAAGAAGTTGGAACATTTCTGGCCATTGGTTGTATAAGTGGCGGCTAGGGTTTGTTAGGTTTTTTTTTTTTAAATCAAATTATGAAGAGGTGGGTCTATTTATAGAGTTTCGTTCGACACTATTCACCCGGAAATTCCGAACTCCGATTTAGGCGCCGAAACTGACGTACCTAGGGTTTATCCCGCGTTTCGGACACAATGGAACAGGTTTCGAAAGCTAATTCGGACATCTGTGCAAGTTATGGCTATAAACGCTCAGTTTAAATTAAACCGATTTAAGCGATTTTCTAGGCGTTTTAATTTGTACCGGACAAACGGTAAATCCAATTGACTTGAAATTTGAAACCTTACAATAATATCACATTACGGATCCGATGAAACTGGTTTCGTCGAAATCCGAGACTTTTTGAAAAATGGCTATTTTAACTCGTCAAATTAAAATTAAAAATAAATCGATGCGTTTCGAGCTGCCACGATCAAACGATAACTCCGATTGACACGAAATTTGAAATCCGGTAATAACTAACTATTACGGATCCAATGGAACTGGTTCGTTCAATTCTGAGACTGTTCAAAAATTGACTATTTTACAGTCGATTATTAAATATTAAAATATTCAATTTTCACAAATTAACTTTTAATTCAATTTTAAAAGTTCTAAAATATCATTCTAACTTCCATATGATAAAATAAAATTTTACAAATCATTTTCAATCATATTTAACCCTATTTTCAATTATTTCCATAATTTAACATATTAAATTATCGATTTAATTATTAAATTAAATCCAAAAATTCAAATAAAAATTTATTTGACTTATAAATTCACTTTTTAATATTTAAAATTAATTAAATATTCAAATTTTAATTTCTAAAAATTCTGGGTCGTTACATTGTCTATGTTGAGCATAACCTCACTCCTAAGCCTCACATCTCGAAAATGATACAACAACTATCTTGCATATTTCCGGCATAGTATGACGAGAGTGGTGTATGATCCCTCATGGTGACTGGCGGCGTATGATCTAGGTCACCCAGGTGTCTAGATGCGACCCTTATTGTATGGTATAGTGGTGTATGAGTCCTTGCATGAGAAGCCACCAATATCAAGACGTGTGGAAATATGAGGAATAGTGGTTTGTGAGTCCTTACACGAAAAACCACTGGGTTTCTGTTGCTATGCGTGGTTATCAAGGTTCCCTTTCATGTTGGAAAATCCAATTCCAATATAATCTTTACGGTTTTGATTGTATTCCTAAAATAGCTGTAATGACTTGCAAACATTTCTCCTACCGCTTTTGGTATCATATATTCCATCTGGTTACCATTGATCCAGTCCAGACATATTCCCTTAGCCTTAGTCCGGGTATTAAGACATTACTTGATTAAGTTTATTTGAAAGATGTATTCCAAAAGAATGTCATTAAAAATAATATCAAATTATTTTGGTAATAAAAGTGTTTTGGTTATCATAAGGTAAAGATACCCTTCTTTTCAAAGGTTTTGATAACATCATCATTTAAATTTCGAGCATCTCATGCTGGTTTATCAAGCTTGATCCGAGTATTTTTAATACTCGGGTCAGATCCGAGTAGTTTCAGGTTTAGTTGAAGATGCTTGGAGTTTTAGAGGAGAGCTGGAGATCTACATCATCATGGATGTATTCTATTATCCACTACATCTATTGCAATTGTTTTGTTGTTTTCAGCATTTTTAGGGATAGAGGTTTATAACTGTCCAGGATGAATCTAGATTAAACACTGATGTAGTATTTTAAAATTTTCCATTGTAAAGATTATTACTAAAATAATATATGTTATTCCATTCGTGTGAGATTCTGTTTTGTCTTTATTTTCTTTCTACCGTTAATGATCTGCTTGTTCGTGCAATTTGAGTTGGACATGTGTGGGTTATTGTCGATTCAAAGTGTATGGAAAAATGGACTATTACAACGACTGACAATGATGAGAGGTCGGTGTCGATTTCGACTAGGCGGTGCTTCCGAATCCGTGACCAAGTTGATGACTTTGGATGACGCGACTAGTGATGTGATGAAGTAGGTCGTTACGATTTGGGGCCACTACGAGTCAGCACTAGTGGCGAGTAGTGCAATGCAAGGCTCGCACGAGCATGCTAGGATTTCTGTAGGAGGCTGAATTGATAGGGGTGTGTTTGTGAGGATTTTTATGACAATGATGGTCGAAAGTGGAAGAAGAGGAGTTGCGGTTGCTAGCGGCTGTAGTGGTGGATGCTACAGTAGCAAGTTTGTCTGTAGTTGGCATGTAACATGGAGCAGCAGCACGTCGACGTTAGTGCTAGGCTGGAATGCTTCAATTCGGTAAGTAAATTTATTTACTCACAACTATGTGCTATTATAGAATTTTCTTTTATTTGCTGTGAATTGATTATTGTATGGATGGATCAATATGATATGATTCGTATTGGGTAACATTTGATTTTCTACATTGTTTGAGCGAGTTATATTTTGATAACTCGCCACTATATAAATACCATTTTTAAAGGAATTTATTGAATTTTTTGATGATGAATAGTTGATCATATGACGAGTAATGGATGAAGTAGAGTGAAATTGATTATTTGGAACATTGTTTGGGATTAATTGATGTTTGGATAGCTGCTTGATCAAATTGGATGAAATTAAATCATATATTGTGAATCGGTTGTTATTGTGATGAGATCACATATTTTTATTCGATTGTCGTTATGATAAGATCACATTAGTAATTGATCGGAAAGGAATTAATTGATCAAAATGGAAAGCAATGAGAAATAAAATATTTTGAAATTAAATATTTTGAAATTAAATGTCTACCGATTATTATTTATTTTGGTATGCGCTTAGAGTGAGTAGGTTGAGAGCTAAGTGTGTCTATCTTGTGTGTATGCTCCCATTATATGACAGTGAGTAAACTAGATTGGTTAGTATCCATCCTAGCAGCCTGACTGTGGGGTTGCTGCACCTTTTAATATATAGGCACTACTTATTCACCTTTATAAGATCGTTATAAATGTGGCTGAGAGCCATCTTGATCATTTACCGATAACGGTGCTGATGTAGTTAAATATAGTGTTGAGAGCCCATTTCGACTAATATCCAAGGTGATTATCCAAGATACCGAGAGTTGAGTATATCATAAAAGGCCTTAGAGACAACTTGATTATTTCTTTGGCTGAGAGCCAAGATGATTACTATGAGGCTAATGTCTAGATGATTATTACTGGATCATCGATCTCCTTGATTATTCTTTGGACCAAGAGTCCCTGTAATTGGGTAATCCCCTACACATTGTTTATATTGCTATCAAGGATAGCTATAGATGCTAAGAGCATCGAGTTAGACACTATCCTATCTTTTATGGTTATCTGAGTGATAACTTGGCCACCAGGGGTATGCCATTTTTGCACTTCTTGCATGTATGATTTATATGTCTACTTTATGATTATCTGAGAGATAATTGGGGGCATTGCTGAGAGCATGTCCTATGTTTTTATGATTAATTATATTAATGATATTTGAATGCATGGATCATTTCACCCATTTGACGTTATTCACTAGTACATGGTTTGACTTAACTTTCTGTATGGGTGATACTACTTATACATGTTTTTATGATGTGTTTCTATATTAAGTACCCTTACATCACTTCATGTTACCTTTTATATATCTTACTATTATTGAGATACATTGACACCCACATTTTAGGAATAGTCTAACCCATGTGTTATTTATATAATACACGAGTCAGTCCTAAACATTAGTTTAGGGACAAGATGACTAGTTTGTGGATATTGGGCACTCATGGAGGACAATATTTGTATATTGTTTGTATATTTGTATCTATACTTGTTTATTTGTTGATGAGATGTATAGTTTGATATGTTATGTATATATTTGATGATAGTGGGCATTTGACTATTTTGTGGACCCATATGGGCTCGTGTATACAATATGTATTGTTATATCCTAGAGGCATAATTGTTTATTACTTTGTGACAATATTGTGTACATATACATGAGTTGTTTATGATTTCGAGATACGCACTAGTGTTAGCCCAATGGATTATTTACATGTATACCCCATATAGAATCATTCTTTGTATTATCCGACAATATTACCTAGTAATACCCTTGGATAGTATGGGTATAGAGGTGGGGTGTTTTTATTTGGTATCAGAGTAGGTTTAGAATAATAAAGAGTATAAGAGACATGAGCCCTAGCGCCAGATGAGACTTAGAGTCCCTATCCCCATGGGTGTGTGGCAGATTAATGTTTATATTTAAGTAATGGTAGGAGTATAAGCTAATTACTAGGGCAATCATCTAGGGACGTATTTGTATTTTTCCTATTATAAAAAATATACGGATATATTTTTCTACCTTTTTCTAAGTGCAAATCTCCATATGAGATACAGACTAGCTGATGAAGGTTATCAAGTGAGAAGAGGTCAATCTGGCTAGTAGAGTCAGTGTGTGTGTGTGTGTGTGTGTGTATATATATATATAATGAGTAATAAACCTCTATGTGGCTTGAATATGAATGAAGAGATCTAGTGGTGATTAGAGTTGCGCAGTAGAAATTGGTTGATACTTTTCCCCTGAAGGCATTTGTTTGTTTGTTTGGAAATATATGTATTGTTGTAAATACTTATTTGATAATATAGATGGATGATATGTGATAGTTTATATTGTGGTTAATAGTTGCTGAATTAAATGTATATGCGTGTTTCGAAAATAAATATTTTTATTCAAAAAATAAAGTGATTGAAAATCATATTTTCAAGTGATATTTGAGAATTTGGAAAAAGTGATGGTTTGAAATAAGTTGAATTTTAATTTGAAAGAAATTAAAACTTTGAACGGTAAATATTAGTAACTCATTTTAGAAAAGATGTTTTAAAGATCAAATAATATTTTTAAGTCAATTATATTTTACGAGCGGAACATTTTCTATTAAAAGTATATATTTTTGCAAGTACAAGAAATTTTTTAGTTTTTGCAAACAATTATTTTCCATATGAAAACATTTAAATCTATTTTTTTAAAGAAATTCTTGAAATTGATTTTGTATTAATCTATCCATTAAGTGCTTTAAGAATTCTAGTCGATATGCATGATCAACATTATCGATAGGGATTTCTAGACACTATAACAAGACATATGGATACAATGTTTTGGGATTTGAGCTGCATTAAAAATTAATGTTTTCAGGAGTTATATTTAAAGTTTGGGAAAATAAATCAATAGTAATGTTTTGGAAATTTTAGATTTATTATTTGAAAAATAATAAACATAATTTTCTATATTTAGATATTTGATGTGATGATTGCAGCCATCAAATATTAGTGGACAACTAAAGTCAATGACGAAGCAATGTTGATTACTTAATCAACACTGCGGCTAATCAACAAAGTGAATCGCCAGAAATTTATAGTGAGGCATCGTCAATATATTTATATTTATATATTAAAGTTTGAAATTATATGGTTTGTGATGTGATTATATACTAGCCATGTTAAGTGATTGTTCGTGACTTAAATGAATTTTGTGAATATTTTCATGATGTTGCTTTAGGATATAAAAGTGTGTGTACATACATACATGTTTTCAAAAATAAAAATGAAGTAAATATTTATGATAATTTTATGGAACTAAAGTAAGTAATTTTGAAATGGAATGGTATTTGGTGAATTATGAAATAAAGAATTGATTTTGAGTGTTTTGTGGTAAAGTGAATTTTTATAATAAGAAAAATTATAGATATTTATATATCGAATTTAAAATCTGAGTTTCGAGAGAATAATTTAAAGGATATTTTGTGTATTAAAACTTATAGTATTAATGAAGTATCTCTATTGTAGTAATAAAACGATTTAATGTATAGGGAATTTAGAAGTATATAAATTTTTGTTGACTGCATTACGATTTATTTCTATTTAAGAGGATATATTTAGAATTAATATTAATTTTTACGAAAAGACATTTGTAAATTTAATGAGTGTTTAATAAGTGGTTTTGTAGATATTTTGAAAGCCAACTTTTTGATTAAAACATTATGTAGAAATCATTTTAGAAGAAAATAATTCTAAATGGCTTTGGAATTTTAGTATCAAATGTTTTGGAAATAGTTTGAAAGGATTTGATAAAGGCCTTGGAAAGTTATTTCAAAGTATGGGAAATTTTTTGAAAAGAAATAGTAGTATATTTAAAAGTGAAAAAAAATTCTAGTCCTTGCAAAAATGATCATAACTTGTGAAGTTTTGATCCGTCGATTCTTATTTCATTTAAGCATTTGAATAAGTAAAAACTTTGTTATTTATCACTTTTCAAAATTTTCAAGTACGCTAATGCTGAAATCTAATTTGAAATTGTATCAAAATAATATGAAAACTCTATAAATCAATGTTGCATTCAAATGACCATATCTTTCAAAGGATTAAATTCAATTTTGACGGTCTTGCACGTTCCAGAAATCTCGAACATAAAAAAAAGTTTGTTTAGAGAGTTTTGTGAAATTTTATCGTTTGCTAGGAGAAAAACTGTATTTAATATGATGGGCTTGTGTATATTTTTTTAAAAAATCTAAGCTGCTTTTCTTTGGAAATTCTCTCATAACTCGAGTTGTATTCTACATTTTTACAATCCGAAAGATGTTTTGGAAAGATAACACGCTATGGAAGAAATTATTCTTGAAAACATAGTTTGATTTGATGTTTTTGTCCTTGGAAATTTTACGGGAAAGTGGGTTATATAAATGAATGTGGTGTTTACTTCACATTTCTGAATGTATACTTATAAAACTTCCTTATATGAAGCTAATATTCAAACTTGAGTTAATTATAGGTTTTCGAGAGGCATATTTGAATTTGCTGGCAAAGGTGCCTCGCTTTTGCTCGCTAAATAATAAGGTAAAATGCTAATAAAAATGTATGCTTTTATATTACAGCGAGATATATTGTGATCTTATTTTATTTTATTTTCGAGATGCCTTGCGTTTTGATTAGTCTTTGAAGATATATATCATGTAATTATATTGTGCTATGATTTTTCGAAATACTCTCCGTACAAAGGTGACTCTGTAGAAATTTTTCGAAAATTCGACACTTAGAAAAATTTTCACAAAATTTTTCGTATGTGAAAATAATAAGTCGTTAATTGGATCTACTTGAAATATTAACATACGATAAGATATGTTGGAATGCAGAGCCACATAAAGGATTGTGTAAAATTTTTGAAGTTTGTAAAGTACGAAGAAAGTCGGGGAATGAATTGTGTATGACATTTCCATGTTAGAAATTACGATGATGCAATTTTCTTAAAGGGGATGTAACAACCCTCTTTTCTACACCATATAAATAAATGAATTTAGTTATTTTTGTTTAAAATTTGGTAATTAGTGTTTTAGAAATTAATTTTTAGTTAATTATACTCTATTTAATGAATTTATTTTAATAAATTGAGTTAAATTAGTAAATTCTTTTCAAATAATTTACAAAAAATTAAATAAATTGTTTTAACTGAATATAAAATATTTTGAAGTGTAATTTATTTTAAATATGGTTGGAATAGTTGAAAAAATAAAATTATTTTGTAATAGTATAATGAATGATTGAATAAACATATGCAATCATCAAATTGAAGGAAATTGCATTGTCGTCATGACATATCTTGTATAATAAAACGTAAATCAATTTGAACTAGATTGAAGTAAATTTATAAATAAATCTCTAGAATTTAAATTTGAATGAAAAATTATGTAAAAATTATACTGAATTGAAATCGGGTCTAAAATAATCATTGCCTAAGGCCATTTGACCCTATTCTTTTCTTTCCTGTAACGACCCAAAAATTTTAGTAATTTTTATCTGTTTAATTAATTGAAATTTGTGAAATTTAGAATGATAAAATTTTGAAAAATAAATTTGATATTTGGAATACGTCTATTTAAACATAGCAACTGGTAAATTTTCATAAGAAAATATGGAAGTTATTTTTCTAGTGCTATTTTATTTAAATCTATATCATTAGTATTTGTTGATAATTAAATGTTTTCCAAACCTAAATATTTTTCAATAGAAAAATTGTAAATCATCTTCTGAGCAAGTCGTCACGTTTCGTTTCTCAAATTTTGAGTGTCATTGCTCCGTCGATCTTATTTTCGACGATATAATAGTTGAACTTTAAAGTTTTCCGAAACCTAAATATGTCAACGTGAGAAAATTTATTTAGAACACTCTGAATTAGACTGCGTGATGCTTTTTGCAATTTCGGACGTTTATAGCTCCGTTTGGTCTTTTCCGTAAGGAATGGCAACGTATATCAGTGACCGTATCGACTTTTTGATCGGATGATCCTGTCACTGATATCTGTACACCGTTTTGATCATCTCGTCATGCTGATCACCACGGTATATACATTTCTGTGTTTTAAGGTCCGGTGCATGACAAAATGATTGAATAGAACGTTGTAATGGTACCGCAAATTGTGACCTTTTGATTTTCCTTGCTTTCAAAATTTGAACCGTGCAGCTCAAGAAATCAATAAATTGCTTTAATTATTTCATGTGATTCAAACCGGTGATCGTTGATTTATATTTTATATGCGGTACTTTTTCTTGAGACTGTTCACTGTTGAAGCAAATAAAATAAACGAGTTCATCTTCTTTTGCAAACCTATTCATTTGTCACTGCCTTCCATCTTTCTCTTTTTTCCCTTTCTTTTGTTTTTTTTTGCAAACCTTTACAAGAAAATAAAACATCAGCCTCCCTTCCTTCCCGTTAACCTGAGCACGCCCCACCAACACAAGTAAGCACCCCGACCTCTGCCTACATCTCCGAGCATGCAGCCACCCATCCCCAACCGTTGCCTGCTCCATGTTTTCCCCGCCAATCACCCCTCAAGGAACGCGACCAATCCCACGCCTGACAGCCTCGACCAGATCTTCACCAGCACCAGACGACATGACAGCCACCAGGTCGTCCACCAACCCACTCAGCACGCACCCCTCCCTCTGCCTTCACACCTTAGATCGCCATCGCATCTTAGAACGACACCCAATCCCCAGCTGTGTCGTGATCATCTCCTTCGCCCTGACCTTCCTCCCACTCAGCTACGTGGCCGAGCGTCTCAGCTATCACCTACTCACCTGCCTCATCTTCCTCTGCCACCTTCTCGGTGTGTTCACGCATGTTTGTTTTGTAGTTACAGATAATACATGCGTTACGTATATAGTCTGGTACATAAATTTTATACTATAGAAAATTTCGATTAAATGTTTATATTAAATATTAAAATTTTGAACCGCAACTTGTTATATACATATAATGAAAAACTTATAAGGTCTGTCGTGTATATATATTGCATGGAATTTTATTTGAAGCTGTTTATAGTATATATATGTGTGTGTGTGTGTGTGTGTGTGTATGATTTTAGCAAGTCTATTGATTACGGTTTTACATCTCAAGGTTTAGTCTATATAGATATTGGTCAGGACATGTGATTGTAATTTTGATCTTTTAAGGTACATATTTTATAATAGATATTTTGGTTTCTTTTATATTTCTAAAAATTTAATATATTAAGGTATTTGGATATGTTTTATGATTTGGAATATGATATATAATTTAAATTGAATATTGATTTAAGAAAAATAATAATATAATATATTTTTGTTTCGATATTTTTATCGTCGATCCAGTTCTGATTTGATTTCATCAAATCACTATCTTTTAGCTTGTTTGTCGAATCCTTATCCATCTAGCTTTGCTTTGGATTTCATGCTTCGATTCGTAACTCGATTTCATCATCAATATCCTCTCTAGCCTCGAAAGGTGAGCAATCACTAACAATTAACGTTCTTATATTTATTAAATTTAATTTCAATTGAAACGACAATTGAAATATGCTGCTGTAGTTATTTAAATTGTTATATTTGTGCTATTATTATGTAATTGTTCACCTGTGGGATATGACAACATATCATGTAATTTAAGGTCAGATAAATAATATTGAATTTATTAAGGGAATATTTCAAAACTAAATAATAGTGAAGTCAAATTGGGAGATAAATGCAATTATAAGTTTAGTCTTTGAAATATTAAATATTTAAAGTTTCGAAATATACTGACCTTGAATTACATTGAAATTTAAATGGTTTATTTGTGGCTTTAAGCTGTATTTGAAATCGATAAATTTGAACTTGTTTAGTCAGAAATTGAATCAAATGGAAATGGATAAATTGAGATTGAATTGAATTTGAGTAGGAAAGGCGAGTTGATTTTTGAAGCAATTTGTGAGTTTGGGAAAATTTTGAATACTTTACTTTATAAATTATTTAATATATATATATATACACACACACACACCCCATTTTGGAAAATAGATATATTTGAAATGAAAAAAATATTTTCGTTTTGAAGTATAAATTAATTTGAAATGACCACAGTGTCATAGTGTATATTCCTACATTGTAGATAGTTCCATGGATCCTTAGAGGATGGTTATCCCAAAGATCCTTTAAGTTATTTGTATTTCAATTGATATTTCACTTGAGTTGGATTTATTGATATTAGTATGTTAATCCCGACTCAAGTGTTTTGTGTTTTTCTTTACGCTCGGATCAGATCGAGTGATACAACATTTGAGAGTCACCTTGGAGTTTGGAGCTTGGAGCTTTGTTTGGAGATCCAACTATCGATTCAACTTTCAGCTTTTCCAGTTGATTGGTTCAGAGAAGTCATCTGTTCATACTGGAGACTTCACTATATTTGAGATATTCTATTGTATTTTATTTCCTACTCCGATGTTATATAGTAGCTTCATGGACTATTATTTATCTATTCCGCTGCATTATTTTATATTACTCTGTGTCTGTGATTCTATGGTTGATTTATTTACTGTATATGCTAAGCCTTGCCAAATTTAAATTAACAACCTGATATTTTGAGCAATTCAAGTCCGACATGTGTGTCTGCCTATGCACTTAGAGGGTATGCGAATGGTTGAAAATAGCAGGTCACTACAGTTGGTATCAGAGCTTTGGCTCTAGGCAAACTTAGCATATATAGTAAATTTATTTGCAGAATCACTTTCGTTCGAGCTTGAATTTCTTCCTCTTTGATTTGGTTCTCGTTTGGACTTTGGAACGTTCCCTTTGGTTCTAAAACCCATTATCTTCTCTCCATATTTGTGTTTCTTGATTCTGGAGTATCCCATAACTCCACTTCGAATGATCTCTATAAGAATAGACGATCCTGCCAATCTTGAATGATTCGTTAAGGGGTGAAACTCCTTTACAATTGGCATTGATTCACCGAAGAGCTCTATACCCTCGGTTTAGATGATGCCATCCCTTGTTATGCCGAATACTATCTCTGGTGATCGAATGTCGATTTGCCTCATTATTCTGCACCGATCTTGTTTTGAGATCACGGTTTACCGGTTGAGGTCATCCGTGATTTATGTAAGTATATCCATCTCCTATTTTGAAATTTGATTATCTCGTCTTCGATCGAGCCTATCTTTGTTTTTAAATTCATTCTTTAATCATCCTATAAAAAATCGGGTCTGTTTGTATTTTAGAAATTGTTTTATATATCGAAACCATTATTTGGATAAGTATGATTATATTCTATATATATAAAAAGGGAAATGTTTTCAATAAGGAATATATACCTTTTAAAAAGTAGAATTTGAAATTTCGAAAGGATTTGAAATTTTATTAAGAAATTGATTTATATAAAAATGATTTATTACTGAAGAGTATCGAATTCGAAACTTGAGAGATTGAACTTCGGTATTTTGAAAATTGGATTTTAGGTTTTGAAATATATAATAATACGATTTGAAGTATTTTCTAAATTAGAAATGTTTCAAATAATTTCAAATGAATCCCAATGATTTTGAAGAAATTTCAAAGAAGTTTTCAAGAAAATAGAAGTCTAGAACTCACTTGTGTCGTTGGAAAATATTTTCGGTGATGAGTGCACGCATCATCGACATTGATTTTCGAGTTTCAGAGTGGGGGAGAGTCCACTTTAGTAGCTTTGCTATGCGAGTGATTTTGTGAAACCAAATTTTGATTTCAAATTCCGAAGTATGATTTGATATTTGAAAGATATATTTATATAGATTTGAAATGATTTGAAGTGAACCCGGTGTTCAGTCCTCGAGTTTCAAATTTGTTTAGTATAACTCTATATATTGAAATTGATTTACTGATTTTTATTGGTTTCCAACTCTTGAATTGGAAATTTGATTTCTTCGACTATTTTGAATGTTCGAGCTCTTCCAAATTGAGGTTTTAATTTTCAAAGCTAAGCGATTTCGAAAAATATAAATCATTCGATTAAGTAAATGAGTTTGAAATTGTTTTGTTAAGTAAATAAATAAGACTATTTTGAATTTTACTAATTTTAAATTTTGTTTTGAAATGTTTCGAATAAAATTTAGTTCTAAAGGTTTTGACTTTGGAACATCTTTATAAAACTATATACACACACACACATATATAGAGTAATGATTTTCAAAGGGTAAATTGGTTCTTTCGAATAGAAATAAATAGCTTAAAGGTTTTAAAGGGATAATTATAAACTTGGAAAGGTACTCAGTTTGAAAAGTGAAATCTTGTATAATCAAAATCTATATAAGTGTGATTAATTGTTTGGAAAGTATTCGATTTGAAAATGAAATCTTATATATAGTGGACTTTATATAAGTATGATATTTGAAAGTGATTTGAAAGGTACTATATGACACATATTTTCGAAATAAAGATATGTAAAGTTCCTTCTGCTTGATATCCGCTTTGTGGCCACATTGTGGATTCATTCTATCGATATTATTCTCTCTGACTTTGGTTTTCCGGATGTGATACTCGAGTGTCCTACCATGGCGTAACCCATGGTCATGTTTTTGTGTAGCGTAATACGCAAGGCAGAGATTCCTTAAAGGGTATGGATGTTAAGTATAGTTAATTAAATGAGAATTAAATTCATATAAATGTGTATATGAAAGTTATTTAGCCTCTTAATTATTTTAAATGTGTTTAAAATGATTTAGAAATGTTTAATAAACATTTAAAAGTGTTTTCAAGAAGTTTTAAAAGAAATTGAAAAACAAGTCAAAACTATGCACGTCACGTAACGGTAGTTCGCGATTTCGTGCCGTAAATGTTAAATAAGTGTACAAACTGAAATATAGCTTGGAATTATTCTAGATAAGAATTTTCCGGTCTATTATATCCATAGTTTTCCAACGAAGAAAGAAAATCAAGATTTCATTAAGTAGATTTTGAAATATGTCCAAAATAATGTTCTAAAAACATCGCGGTTTTGTAGTTCGGAATCCAAAATGGGATTTCTTTGTAATGATATTTTTAAATGATTAAAAATATGAAATAAATTTTATAAATCTATTTAAATGGTTTGAAAGAGATTTGGAATGGAAAATATGGATTTTCAAATATTTAAAAGTTGTTTAAATCAAATAAGCTCATATAGCACTTTCTACAGCACTTTTATGCTGCTAATTCTTTAACCTTTTGAATATGAGTTTTAAACTTAACAATTCTTTTCTAAATTCTTTTGTGAATGATTTTAAAGGAATAATTAAGTAACTTAAAGATGATTGGAAGTTTTAATAAGAGTTTGAATAAATTGTTAAGATGAATTGTTTGTAACACTTAAACAAAAAATGAAGAATATTGAATGTAATTGCAAATTGAGTATGCGGAAATGACTAGTACATTTGTCCCACCTATGAGATCTGGGAAGGTAAACAAGGTGTTTAACTAAGGTTAGGGATGGAGCAACCAGTGCCCTGAACTCACCTGGCCTATGTTTTCTCTTTTTAGGCGAGGGGTGGAACATATCGAAAGGAAAGCCCGGATGCTCTAAAAGATCATATTTAAGTTTTTCCAAGATAAAAGAAAAGAAAACCCCTTCAAAATAATTTTTGAAATAAAATATATTGAAGACAAAGATCGTTAAAGACAAAGATATTCATAATGTAGGATTACTTGCCGTTAGTCCCTGGAGGTGAAACTTGCCATTAGTCCCTGGAGGTGAAACTTGTCATTAGTCTCTAGAGGTGAAACTTACCATTAGTCCCTAGAGGTGAAATTTACCATATCTAAGATGGCAGTAGTTCTTTGTTATGAAAATCTTTGAATTGCAAGAATATGATTTGAATTTAAGTAGAAAAATCTTTGCTGAAGATTTAATGAATGATTTAGGAATATTTTCCCTAAGATAAAAGCTATAACTTGAAAATAAAAAATCTTTGATTTAGATTTAATGAATGATTTGAGAATATTTTCCCTAAGTGAAAAGTTATAAATTAAATGTAAGAAATCTTTGATTAAGATTTAATGAATGATTTGGAAAGTTTCCCTAATTAAATGAGAAAATGATTTGGAATTATTCCAGAATTTAAGAAAGGTTTAAATATAACCAAATGATTTGATGAATGAGGCTTAATGATTCCATATACATTTGAAAAAGAAAATGGAATAAGTTGAAAAGATTTATATCTAAGAAAGATATTTTATTTAAAAGATGAAGTAATTGATTGATGATTGATATCCACGTATGAACTTAACATCTTTTAAAAGCGATGATTGGTTCCGAAGGAACCAGAGTCGGATTTGGATGATTCCTATCCGAAAACCACTTCGAACCAATGTATATGTTCGAAAGTGAAGATATGTTGAAGATGATGATTATTGAAGACCGTGGATCTTCATAGCGTGAAGACTGCTTGTTGAACATGCTCTGGTTGGCCATCATTATAGAGTTATTTATAGCAGTAGTCTCCTCGTGATGGAGATTTTTCGGATTGCAAGGGCTTCTCGCCTAGTAATGGCCGAGGAAAGTGCCTTCGGTTTCGTTCAGTCCTAGAACGAACTTGTATGGATGTTTGTCTGACATTGTATTCTAAATCACATTTGAGTGCTTTTTATAAATGTATATCAGTTGGTGGCGGAGAAGGCAACTTCTCTTAGCTTAACACCCTTTCCCGAGACATACGTGCTCAGGAAGTTATACTTTTCTAGAAATCAGTTGTGTGACGTGGAATGACAATGTGGCATTCAAAGTGGAACTTGTTAAGATCAAAGCGTGGTTTTGTATGAAAAGCGTGGCTTTGAAGAAAATGAGCGTAGCCTCACGACCCTCACACCCCGGTTATGATGGGATTCTATGTGGTCATATGTATGCTTGCATTTCGGATAGTAGTGATTTGGGTTATCATATGTTCTGAGCCCTAGGTACCAGATACGTCTAGGCCTCAAGGCATTTATTGCCCCATGTGGATAAAGTGGTTAGCTTGAGAAAAGCAGGTAACTACCAGTTATCATTTGTAGTGTAGCAAGTATAGTTTCCAAGTGACTAGTTTGAGAAAAGAGATTAAGGCACCGTGGGAACTATGTTTGTTATGCGAGGATCGAAAAAAAGGTCACTAGTTTCCTATCATGTTGGAAATCCAATCCCTATGAGATTTATGGTTTTGATTGTATTCCCAAAATAGCTGTAATGACTTGCAAACATTTCAGCTACCCTTTCTGGTATCATATATTCCGTTGGTATATTCCGTTGACCCAGTCCGGATATATTACCTTAGACTTAGTCTAGATATTGATATCTTATTTAAATAAGTTTATTTGCAAGTGTTTTTTAAAAGAATGTCATTAGAAATAATATCAAACGTTCTGATATATAAAAGTGTTATCATAAGGTAAAATCCCGTCCGTGTTTATGTGTGGGAGTGGCCTTATGAGATACCATTCTTTTCAAAGGTTTTGATAACATAGTCATTTTAAAGTTCGAGTATCTCACGCTGGTTTATCAAGCCTGATCTGGGTATTATTAATGCTCGGGTCAGATTCGAGTAGTTTCAGGTTTAGTTGAAGACGGTTGGAGTTTCCAGAGGAGAGCTGGAGATCTTCACCATCGTATGGACGTATTCTATTATCTGCTATACTTAGTGCATTTTGTTTGTTGTTTGTCAGCAATTGTAAGGACAGATGTTTATAACTGTCCAAGCTGTATTTAGGTTAGACTCTGATATTGTATTTAAAATTTTCCGCTGTAAAGATTGTTATTGAAATAATATATGTTATTCCATTCGTGTGAGATTCTGTTCTGTCTTTATTTTCTTTTTCTACCCTTAACGATCCGCTTATTCGTGCAATTTGAGTTGGACATGTGTGGTTTATTATCGATTCAAAGGGTACGGAAAAACGGGTCATTACGAGTCCACTGTGCAAAATTAGTTATGGTTTCAGAATATTAAGTTTGTATGATATTCCAAGTATGCAATCCTGTTGACTGTAAATATATTTTCATTCTACATGCCCAATTTGCATAGTTACTGCCATTAAAAGGCGGTGGTCTGGCAGTAGACTGACCCTCTAAAAACGAATTAGTGATAGTGTTAACAGAACCAGTGTTGGTAGCCATTTTAAAAATTTTCAAATTTCAGATTATGAAAAATTTGAAAACCTTGCTCTGATACCAAATGTTAGAAGTGCGGATTACGAATCTTAAGGCTATAATAACACTAGAGGGGGGTGAATAGTGTTTTGTGGATTTACTAAATATTTTTGAAACTTATGTAATACATAGACACTGATATAATCATACAATCAGACACAGATGCAAATAATAAATAAAAGCAGTAAAGGAAAGAACACATCAGGATTTATACTGGTTCGGAGTTACCCTACATCTAGTCCCGCACAATTGTACAGATTCTTTTCAAAATATTCTCCCAGATTACACCCTCGATTTCATGGCCACGAGGTACACCCTTCTGTATTCGAGTCCTGAGCAAACTCTCTTGATTTACCAGGCCATAAGATCACTTAATTGATATTTGGGGAAACGATCACACCCAATTATTTTCAAGGCCCAACCGCACCTTTTACTCAATATTTTGATTTACAAATAATCGTATAACTCTGAATAGCACTTAGATCTTAGGGAGAGAGTGGTAGAGAATCAAACAAGAGATAATCAAGTTCGATTCACTTGGTATTTCGGCAGAGTATGGTTTGGAATTCTTTAGAATAAAATGTGGAAGATGAAGAGGAGAGAAAATGAATGAAAATCTGGTAAAAATTCATTCTTACTGGTATTTATAGAGACCAAAAGCCATATCTATTCATGAAAGGATACGACGAATAGGCACTTCTTTTGAAAATTTGAAAATTTAAAATTAATGGGCACTATGTCAACAAGGCAGGTAGGAGTATGTCAACATGCTCTAGGCAAAAATGGTGATCTTGATTTTCTTAACAAAATTGGTTTCTATAATTTTTCAAAATAATTTCTAAACTTTTATAAATATACTTGAATATAGTTTTAAACATATAAAAGAGTTTAGAAAGTAATTTTTAATATATGATCTTAATGATTTAAATCTGAATATATAAATGTTTAAAAGCTAAATATTAAAACAAGAGATAGTTTAAAATCAAGGACAAATTTGAAATCAAAATGTTCAAAATGATAAAGATAATTTAAGGCTAAAGTATTTAAAAAAAAGAGATGACTTTTTGAAAAGAAAGTTTTGGAAACATTTTTAAAAAACAAGAGATATATTTTTGAAAATCATTTTGATAAAATTAGTGGATATCAAAATAGGACCACTATATGTTCCACTAGATATTGTCGTGGGTTCCATCCCACTAGGGTTCCATCCGTTCAACAGGCTCGAAGTGGATTCAATTCCACGAATAAATTTCAAATAAAAATATAAGTGCTTTCAAGAAGTTTTAACATAATTCTTGACTCAATACTTATCTTGTACTCTTGAAATCTTGAACGCTTGATATCTTGATACTCACGAGTCTTCAATCTTGATATCTTCGATCTTTAAATTCATCAGTCTTGTATCTCTATACTATACAGTCTTCATGCTTAGTACTTGCATGTTTATATCCTGCTTATACATATATATCTAAACTATAATGTTAGTACTTATATTTTATAATAATTCCTAAGGTTGTCGTTATCAAAACCATCCTTCTCAAGGACTAACGGGATGTTATATTGTATATATTAGTATATATGTTAGTCGTTGGATATAATTCCTGTCGATTGGAGCGTATGAGACACTATGCGGCCTGCACAATAGTGGATGACCTTATATTACCGCGATATCCCACGTTGATGCAGGATTGGTATTTTATGATTATATAACATCTGTAGTTGCAGGGAAACATGTTAGTGGGATCTAACTGGATTCCTTAAAAATGTTGATTTTGAGTTCATATATAGTGATATACGATGTGTTTAAATAATATGTGATAAAATATGATATGATTTGATTTATTGGATGCTATAGTAGCACTGTCCATAGTTTTAATATTTTAAAATACTATAAATATATTTTGAATTTGAATAGGAACTAAAAGGTGATATTGGAGGTGAAATATTTATATTGATTTTTGTATTATTTGAAGAGGGAATTGATTTGGATAAAATAAATGATTTAATTTTAAATTCGTATTTAACTATATCATGAAATCTTTAAATAGAGATTTTGAAATAATGGATATAAAGGATTTTTAAACAGTAAATATTAAGTGATATATATTTAAATGTAAAAGGATGTAAAAAATTTGATATTTCAATAGATTGGGAGAATAAGAGATATTTATAAAGAACTATATTTGTAAATGGATTTGTTTAATATGAATCTGTTATTAATAGAGCAAAAACTAGGAACGAGTTTATGGATTGATAAATAATGTTTTATAAATAAGGTGGAATGATTATTATTTGATAAATTGGAAATATAAATTCACAATGTGAATTTAAAATGAGATATGGAAATCGACTTAGAAAGAAATGGTAAATTCTATTTTGGAATTGGGGAATAGTTAAGAAATTGGAAATTAAAATCGATTTGTGATAAATCGAGAGAGATTTTTCAGTATAAAATGGGTTTGTTGAATTTTAAAAATGGTTTTCACACGAAATTAAGATTTGTTTTTAGAAATGGATTTTTGTTTATTAAACTGTGGTTTTAAAAACTATTAATTGGATTAAAATATTTTAAATAGTTAGTTATTTAAATATTTAAATTTGTTGAAATGATTTCTAATTTTTATAAACAAGTTTTGAAAATCGATTAGGAATTTTATAAATGAATTGGAATTAGTTGTTGAAGTTTATTTTAAAATTGCCTTGATATTTTAAAAAATTATGTAACGACATGCCTTTTTGGATAGTTTAAATCGACAATAAACCACACATGTCTAGCTCAAACCATTCAGAAGACAAATTGTTAATGGGATTGTTCAAATGAAATAAGATTCAAAAGAACAAAATACATAATCTCACAGCGAAAGGATGAAATATAATACACAAAACAAATACAAAAACAGTTCGCGAAACTATTTTTCAATAAAATCATAATTTACATTTTTTTAGATACCAACTGCATCATCATGGTATTTTCAACAATTCACATCCGCACATGTAGGACTTGAATTACTCAAAATATCAGATTGTTAATTTATATTGGCAAAACTCAACATATACAGTAAATAAATAAATCACAAAATAACAGATACCGAGTAATATAACAATGAGCAGTGGAAACAAAAGAATAGTAGTTCATGAAGCTACTATATATCTATTATAAAGTTAAACAAGATACAACAGAAGTCTGGAATACATAGAAGTCTCAATACAATAGTCAAATACGAAAATTTGAATACATCACTGGAATCAACTGAATAACTGAAAGCTAAATCGATGGTTGGATCTCCAAGCGAAGCTCCAAACCCCAAAGGTGAGTCTCGAGTGCTGTGACACTCAGTCTGACTCGAGCGTAAAGCATAACACAAAACACTCGAGTTAGGATTAACATTCTTATATCAATAAATCCAACTCAAGTGAAATATCTACTGAAATACAAGTAACTCAAAGGATGTTTGGGATAACCACCCTCTAAGGATCTGTTAAACTATCTACTATGTAGTAATATACGCTATTATAATAATGTCTATAGTAAAGTAAACTATTAAATGACGTTAAGGTGTTACCCATATCCCCCTTAACACATTTTATATATTTCCATAGTCTATACAGTACCATAATCTCCACCGTACTGGGCGTCGTCAAAGGGCACTCCATAGGTATGGTTCAAAAAAACTCATATCGGACTCGATATGGTAGGTGACACGGCACAACTAAGCAATGCCAAGGTAGATATACCAACTACACTCAAGCAGAATAGACAATTGCTATAATAATAGTAGATACGGTCCTTGACTTCGTCTTCATCTCCAGAAATAAGTGTCTTCGCTAAACTGAAATAATCGGTCTGACCCGAGCGTATAGGACTAACATTCTTATGTAAGTAAGTCAACTCAAGTGAAATGTACAGATAACTCAATAAGTGAAATGCTTAGGTTTTAATAAACATAATCTTTAACATTATAAATCGGTTCAGTTCAAATACCGACTTTATGTTTGTTTTCAATATTTCACTTCAAGCTATTAAGTTATAATGAAACAACAAGTTTAAATCTAGAAATCCAATTAAAACTTTCATTAAATCAATTAAATTCCAATTTCATAATTTCAAGTTCAAACATAAATGTAAACTTACAATATTCCAATTTTAGTTCTAAATCAATTTATTTAAACCCAAAGTGGTTTTATATCGGTTATGTATCATTTCAATCCAAAGTGATTTTACTAACTATCAAGGTACTTGGAGTGTAAGAACAATAATAACATAAATAACAAAACATGTCAATGACCAACATGCATGCATAATTAACAATTTGATATATACACATGCATAACTAAAATATCGCATGTGTCACATATCGTAAACAACATAAGTGAATATTCCAAATTCTAAAATGTCATACGCTAACATAACATATAAATATATAACATGACATATATACAAGGAACTTGTAAGGTAATTTACAATAAAATAACATGGCATATCATTTTTCAAAAACATAAGACATTATTTCCACATAGCATAGGCGACATATTATTAACATAGCATGTGAAACATATGATTTTATTAACTAACAAGTTTTTTCAACATAGCATATGTGATGTATTTCAACAGTGGCATATATAAATATATTTTTTCTAACATAACACATTTTTTTTCATATCATATGTGGCATATTTAACATACATATGTGCCAATGAATCAAATCAACATAACAAACTACTTGTGACATATAAAACAACATGTGAATTTGAATATTATAACATAAATTCAAGGGAACATGACAACATATATCACATATTCCTATCTAAAACAAACATTTCTCATAACATTTCAATCAATGTTTATTTGCCTAAAAAATAAAAAAGTTATTCGTGAGTGATTGCTCACCTTTCGAGGTTAGAGAGTTTTTGACAACACAAATAGATAGATCCTAGTTGAAATCCAAACACGACAAGTTAACCAATCCTATCCATAGCAACAATCCAATAGCAAAGCAAAGCACGACAATGCAAATCGAACAAATTGTGATTTTTTTAAAGAGATGAAGCAAGAGAGGAGGGATGGAGTTTGGAGTTTGGGAATTGTTGGATTTAAATTTTTTGACGTTTTTGTAGTTTTAAGGAAGAAGGAAGAAGTGTGAGCAGAAAGCTTCAGATGGAGGAATGAGAAACAATCTATAAGTACTTTGGTTTTGTTCTTTAGTGGGAAATTAAAAAGTCAATAGGTGGCAAAGTGAGAAGGTGACAAAAGAATACAAAAATACAGTAGGCTTTTCAAAGAAATGATGTGGTTATGTGTTTAATAAATATGAGCAAGAACAAGCTAGCATTAATGATGCACGTGCATTAAATATGAATTGTTAATGGACGAATTAGTTAAGGCAAAATGCGATGACCCACAAATCTATACCCATTGAATCGACAATAAACCACACTTGTTGGACCCAAAAAGCACAGACTGACGGGAACTCAAGAGAAAGAAAAGAAGAGAGAAGAAGAGAAGAGAAGAAAGAGAGAAGATAAAACAAAACAGAACAATAAGAATCTCACATCGCAATGGAAAACATATAATATGACATCAATGATCTTTACAAAATAGAAACTATATATACATGCATCAATCAGAGTTCAACCATCAAACAATACATATCAGCCTGGAAAGTTATAATAACCTGTCCTCATAATTGACGATAGAATACAACAATTAAGCACAGCGGATAATCAAAACAAATATGTGTATATGAAAATGAAGATCACCAGTTCTTCCGCTGAAGCTCCAAAAGCACCAAATCCAAACCTGTAAATATACTCGGTCTGACCCGAGCATTGAAAGGGAAGAACGCCCGGATCAGTCGGGTAAACCAGCATGAGAAACACACTCAACCGAATTTATTAAATTACCAAACTTTTCCTTTAACGACACAAAAGTATCTCGTAAGACAAGTCCATTCATAAACACGGACATGTTTTTACCTTACAAATAAATAAAACCTTTCATACCAAATCATCTGATATTATACTAGTGTCTAGTACACAAATAATAATCAAAATAGCCGAAATTAGTACCACTATTAAATTCCAGCATATTAGGCTCTATAAATAAAATGGCAGGTCCATAGTGGAGTTTGGATTTCCATACAAATGACCAGATAAAGGGGCTATCTTTCGATAGGTACACCTCTAGATGGATGTCCCAAGACATAAAACATCTGCCCTCTACCAACAAAGACCGGCCCACCTCTATAACTAGATGGTACCGAATATGTCATCCTTCGATCGTTAACGACCTTTTCCATGGGCCCTCTAGCATGCAAACCACAATAATCAGATACATGACGTCATAGCATGTAAAGATATATCTAGAAGAGGATGATCATATCCTAATTGGGAATGACCCACTTCTGTTGCATCTAACCCTATTTTGGTCATTTTCGGTTGATGAGGCTAGAGGTATTATCTTTCACATATCACAATCACATCACTTAGAATGCCAGACGGCCATTTTTGTTGACTACTAATTGCCTTTCAAACATCCATACAAATTGTCTTCTCTTCCACAACCCTTAAGCTCATACATCTCAAGAAGGGTGTTAAGCTAGAGAAGTTGCCTTCTCTGCCACAACTGATGTACGTTTGTAAAAACCAATGTACGTAATCTTTAGAAATGTAATGTCAGACAAACATTCATATAAATTGTCCATGAAGAAGACAAACCGAAGGTACTTTCCTACCACATTTTGTCGGGAAATCCCTAGGATTAGTAGCGAATAGTTCTCGCACTGGATATTTGATAGTGAAGGGACCACTACTACTATACATATATTGGGATTTTAACCCCAAACGATCAACAAGCAGTCCTCCACTATGAAAATCCGAAATATCAATATCATCATAATCTGCATAAATCGAATGCATATACATTGGTTTGAATTGGTTTTCAGATAAATCTAATCCCAGTCTCTTCGCACCAACAACATAAAAGCGTTTCTCAACCTCACATAGAAACTTAGACTCATAGACTTATCATGCCTTCAACTTTCAACTTGCTATCCTTCGGGCCAAGAAGGAAGCCTGATAGATTGGAGTAATACTCTGTACTATACGAATCATCATCCTCAACACAAATAGTAATCAAGCCTACAAAGAAGGCTACATACTAAGTGTACGACAAATAGTTCCCACGTCAAGTCGAGGAACTAAAATGGCCAAATTTTGATAGTCAGTTCTTTAACTATAAAAACAAATATTTAGCATCATAATGATCACTAGGCCCTTTTAATTAATCTTTTATTAATTAAATCATTTGCCAAATATTCACTTCAAATTATCTTTAAAAGAATATAATCTCAAAACCATTTCAATACTTCACTATTGGAAAACATTTCCATATACTTATTTAATAATAAGTAATTCATAATTCATTTTATTTTCAACACTTAGAAAATATTACATATAAGAAAATATTACATATACTTAAATCAGGCTTAAGTATTGTTACCTGGAGGATTGACCAGGCAACTAAGGACTCGGCATTTGTGCACCATTCGGCATCCAGGGCGTTCGGCACAACATACTCGTTCGGCACAACCGGGTCGATCAGCATTCAAGAACGTTCGGCATTTAAGAGCGTTCGGCATTCAAGAGCGTTCGACATTCAAGAGCGCTCGGCATTCAAGAGCGTTCGGCATCCAAGAGCGTTCGACATTCAATAGCGTTCGGCATTCGTGCCTTGCTCGGCATACAAGCTCCTTCGGCATCCAGGGCCTCTCGGCACAACAATCTCGTTCGGCATCTAGGAACGTTCGGCATTTATGCATCGGCACACAGGAGTTACTTGTTTTGGGCCAAGGTATCCTACTGCTAGGCCCACCATTGAAGTCCAACCCATCTTCGTCTACAAATAGAGAGGCAGGGGCATAGTGAAAGGGACCTTTTTTCGAGAACACCGGAGAGACTCTACCGCATTCAAGACTCATTCAAGACTTATCTTTTTTTCTTAGCAATTATATTCAAGTAATTGGTATACGGATTGTATCTGTAATCGATTATCAAGAAAGGCAATAAAGATTAACCTCAAAGTGGACGTAGGCAATTACGCCGAACCACTATAAATCTGGTGTTCGTATTTTCTATATATAAATTTGCGTACTGTTCTCTGTTTAACTTTACTTTCTTCATTAATCTCTCTACACAATCTCTCTTAAGGGTGTTAGTGACCAATTATGTTGCTAACATTTTGGCGCTTTTACTGAGAATTGAATTCTCAGGTCGATAGAATCTACTTTGTAGCTACTGGATTGAAAAATCCCCCGAAGGAGATCCGACTTATTCATTGGACGCCTGTTGAATCTATTCAGATTTCCAACCAACAACTCTACCATGGGAAGATCACACACCTGATCAGTCTCTCACAATGCAGATGTCCACGAGACTGCTAGTGTGCAACAAGTTGGACCTAGCAACCCACAAGCGATTCAAGGCATATGGCTCTCCACCCAAAATCAAACGGAAGTCGTTTCCCGAACAGAGTTCAACGACTTGATCAGAGAACATAGGGAAAGTAAAAAGCAACTGGCTGAGCAGATTCAAGCCAACACTGATATCATGACTCAGCTCGCCCATCAACAGCATCAGAATGCTAGGAGTAGTCCTGCTCCTTATTCTTCGACAGCTCGACCTCAGCTGATGAACCTTCTAGGCATAGACGCCGTAAGACTGAAGCTGCATAGGTAGGTGCCACTGATCGATCCGACAGGGATCAGGCACATGAGGAGACCGGACACTCGGTTCACAAAGACCTAAATCAAGCTGGCCTTCAGGACGCACATTTAGCCGACCGCCAGTAGGCGGGACATCAACCCGCACGGTCTCGTGGAACGGAACCCAATCTCATATCCTTCATATAAACTTCGGACTTAACAGCCATGGTCAGGCAGTTAATGAGAGAGAACCAAGGGTTGACCAATGAAGATTCGGGAGTGCCCAGGAGTCATACTCCCTTCATAGATACTGTTCTATAGGCAGAGTATCCCAAGAAATTCAGTATGCCGACAATCCCAGCCTGTGAAGGGAAGATTGACCCTAGGCAACACGTGATGAGGTACGAATGGATGATGGATTCTGCAAGGACGAATGATGTGACTAGGTGTAGGTGCTTCCCAGTCACTTTGTCCGGAATCGCCACTATGTGGTTTACTCGACTTCCTCTACGGTTTATATCCAGCTTCAACGAGTTGGCGGTGAAATTTGTTGCACAATTAAGGATACATGCTACTCGTCCAAAGACGTGATGCCCTTATCAAGCGTGATCCAGGCTCCGGGAGAGTTTTTGAAAGCGTACTTACAGAGGTTCCATTTTGCCGCCACTGAAGTTAGAAACCCTAACGATCATGCAATCTTGATGGTGGCAATGTGAGGTGTAGATCCGGACTCGGAGTTTGGAGATTGGTTGGTAGGAAAGCCTCCAATTACATTGGAGCGATTCTATTCCAAAGCTCACCAGTTCTGTAGGGAGGTAGCTCGATGGACAAGAAGAGATAAGGCACCAGGGCCTGTTCAGGAAACTGTGAAAAGTAACATTGCCGTGAAACAATCCGACGACAGTTCGGGAAAAGTTCAAGTTAACGTCCAGAACAAGCCTGGGCAATCTAATGGATTCGGAGGTGGAAATCCCAGAAAGAAAAAAGAGACAGGGAGATGGAAGTCGAGGATTCTGACCTACAACGAATACGCCCCCCTGAATACTTCTCTTGAAAACATTTATCTATCTACCTATAACATCTTTGAATACAGAAGCTGCGCCCAAAGGAGTCCACTAAAGAATAGAAATGGACAGGGAAGTACTGTCGCTTCCATGAGACCCACGGGCACAATACTGAGGTGTGTAGACACCTCCATGACGCCATACAAAGGTTGATTAGGCAGAAAAAGCTGCAACAGTTTGTTAAGAACCCACCAGAGGGTAGGCAAGGAACGACAGACCCTGGACGCGGGCCTGCTCCACGCCACCCAGAGGAACCTTCCTGGACTGTAGGTAGCTTAATCATAAACACTATAGTTGGAGGATCTCATCCTATAGACAAGAATTGATAGGAGATGGAACGATATGCTGCCTCCCTGAGGCATGCGAATTATGAATGTTGTTCGAATGTGGAAGATGAAACCCCCGCAAAACAACAACGCATGATGACAGACGATATAGTGTTTAAGAGTCGAGCTGCAAACAAGGTGGAGGCTCCTACTATCGACCCGATGGTTATATCTGCAACGATCGGGCCAGCTTATGTAAAAAGAATTTGGATTGATTATGGAAGTTCTGTCAACATCATCTTCAAGAAGGCTTATGACCAAATGAAGATGGAGACAAAAGATTTGAAACCATGCAAAGCCCGTATCCATGGCTTTAATGGTGCTGCAACCGACGCAATAGGGTATATTGAGTTACCAGTTGAACCGGGGGAAGATGAGCGTATGATAGTGCGAGTCCTACCGTTCATTGTGATGGATGTTGACTCTCCATACAGTGCATTTCTAGGTCGTCCGACCCTGGCGGATTTTAGAGCAGCCTTGGCCCCCTGGTGTTTGACGTTGAAATTTCCGACTGACAAGGGAGTTGGAGTAGTACATGGCGATCAGGCGACCGGTCGTGCATGTTATGTAGCAGAGCTGAGAGAAGCTCAGCGGAGAGAAAAAGTGAAGGTTGCGGACAGCACCGTCTGCATCATAAATACTGATGATTGACAAGTAGTGCCCGAGCCCTGGCTCGGGCGACATTCTCAGATCTTTAGAGACATAGATCCAAGAGATGATGATGGGGAACCCAGGGAAAAAAATGCAGCACCGGCTGAGCTGACGATCGACATTCCAGTCAGTTGGGATGACCCATCACGAGCCCTAAAGATTGGATCACAACTCGACCCTTCAGTGGCCGAGGACCTTACTGATTTCCTCCGAGCGAATCTGGATGTTTACGCTTGGACACACTCCGATATATGCGGGATTTCTTCTACTATTGCAAGTCATATGTTGAACATAGACCCAAAATACGTTCCTGTAAAATAGAAAAGGAGAGGCATGGACCTGGAGAGGTCCGCTGCCCTCAAAGAGGAGGTGGACAAACTCAAAGCCAATCGGTTCGTCCGCGACGCCCTCTACCCCGAATGGGTATCTAATCCTGTGCTGGCGAGAAAAGCGAATGGGAAGTGGAGAACTTGTGTTGATTACTCCAGTCTGAATAAAGCGTGCCCGAAGGATAGTTTCCCTTTACCAAGAATCGATCAGCTCGTCGACTCTACTACCAGTGTAATATCCCGAAATTTTTAACAATATCAATTTAATAATCTGTAGTTAAAATTAAATTGATATTGATAAGCTGATGATAATTATTCAAATAAATTTAACAATCTTCTTTAATAAATATTTAAATTGGCTATTTTATCTTTTAAATGATATAAATTGATTTCTATTTACAATATAAATATTCGGTTTATATTTTTAAATAGATTAGTTTTGTTTTAATCTTAATAAATAAAGCATAATTTTTCTAGTTTTATTATTTGTAATAATTTGGGAATTTTGTTTTATTTAATATTTAAGTTTTTCAAAGTTTAATAAATGATTTTGGTTTAAATTTAATAATTGAATAATGTTTTAAATTTTTAATATATACATTATTAATTGAAAATTTTGTTTTAAATTAGTATTGAGTTTTAATATCTATTTCATAAATAAATATATGATTCTAAAATTGATAAGAAATATTAAATGTTTTTAATTAAATTGGATTTAGTTTTAAATTTAGAATAAATTCAATAAAATGATTTCATGACTTAATAAAATGAATATTTTGTTTATAAACAATATAATCTCTTGTAAAATGATTTTATTTAATAATAGAGATTTATAAAGGCAATATTGATATTGTATTGACTTTATAAATAAGTTTTGAAAAAGATTTGTAATTTTTATTTCAAATTGAATTTTTATTTATAACTTGATCTGAAATTGTTTGGTTTTGAATTTAGTTTGAATTTAAATTCAAAAGTATAAAATCTTAATTGATTAATTGTTTTTATTTGTGTAAGTTTTGTAAAACATTGTTTGTTCTTATTTCTTTTGTAAATACATACACATATTTAAAAATAAACTAACAACTTAAATTAAGCTAATATAACATACATTTGTAAATTCAAATACTAATTATCTTAAAGAAAACAAATGTTAGATTCATATGCATTGTTTAAACATGTGTTGCATTCATAAGCATTCATTTGACAAGTGTAAAATTTTAGTTTTTAATTTTTCTTTCTTTTATTAAAATCTGAAAATACATTAGTTAAAATTTGCATCTTCATTTCATACTACATTTTCATTCTTCCTTAATCAAAAGAAAAGATCAAATTTCATTTTTCATATGCATGAATGAAACTTGCATTCTGTTCATAAATATGAACATCCTCAAATACAAAAAACCTGCATATCCATAATCCCAAATTTGCATTCACAAATTTATCAAAACCCTGTACAAATCCATCAATCTGCATCCTAAAATCTTTCATCTGCAAGTTTCAAATATGTATACCACAAATTCATCAAGTTCAAACCTGCATTCTCTCAAATCTAAAAGTCTGCAAAATCAAAATGAAGAGCCTGCACTATTTTCTTTTCTCTGCACTCTGTTTTGAACCTGGGTTGAATGAAAGCATTAGCATGCATTTGAGGGATGAGTAATTGCAACAGATCTGCATGTATTTGAGGAGTTAACAACTGCATATTCATTTCAACATGAAGCAAAGAGTGAAGCCTGCATTTTTCTGCAAATTCAAAAGAACAACAGGGGGTCTGCATTCATCAAATGTGAGTAACAATTTATCTTAAACTATATTTAGGTTGCTTGATAAGTTTTTGTGATAAAATATGTTGTGTGCTCATGAAATGTCTGTTGTGATTATAATTGTGTATGCATGTTTGATTATGTTATGTAGAGTATACCCAGATTTTCATCCTACTTAAAAATATTTCTACAATTGATCTAATTAAGATAGTGACTGGGTTCTAGAATAATTAAAAGAAGTTTGTATATCATAGATTAGAATTAAAAATTATAAAGTAATGTGTTTTTATTTTCTTAAGTTAAGATTTAATTCTTTTTTTTTAAAAGTGAGTTAAACACAGGGTGTTATCTCTGTACACATGCAATCCCATTACATATTAATCTTGATCAAGACCAATCACATAAATAATGAAATTTGCAGTTTCATAAACTTAATGTATTAATAAAAACTTGATTTTTAAATCAGGTAGTAGTATTTCTAGGTTTGTTACAGTAACAGTTGGTTATTGAACAATAATATGAATTTGTGCAAATGCATGTAATCTGTAGTTTAAGAAAACCCAAGATTCTTTTGAGTTAATAAGTAAGGATCATGAATCCTGAGAAAAATCAGAGAAATGTATATATGTTGCTAGAATTGATTACAGTTTTGGTTTTTCCGAATTGAACCCTAGTTTGAACAGAGGGTTAAAGATTTGGCCAGTGAGGAGAGATGGATCGATCGAGTGTTTTGGTTTTTGGTTTGTGGGTAGTTGAAGTATGGGGAAGTTCATGGCCGGAGGGGTCGATCGCCAAGTGGTCGGAGCAAATTGGAATTGATGTTGACAGGTTTCGAGTAGAAACCTGTAAAAAAAAATTCTAGGTTTTTAAATTTAGGTGAACTTTGAATTCTTGGATTTCTATTTGATCTGGGTCGATGTTTGATGTTGTGGTGGGTTTCTGGTTGGTGTTGGATCATCACTGATGATCACCAGAGGTGGTGGTCGCCGTGCATATGCACGGCGACATGTTTCTGGCAAACTGTTTGGTGTTGGATGTTTCAGGGGAAAATTTCGGATGGCTCGAAGTAAGTTGATGGGGAACTCGGAGTAAATGGGGGAAAAACCCGAAGCAGAGTCTTGGTTGCTCGGGTCAACCTGTAGTTTACAGTTTACACAGTAAAACTGTGTTGATTTTAAAATCTGGGTTTTCAAATTTTAAAATCTGTAGTTATAGGTTTTAAATAAGGTTTAGGTTTAAAATTTAATTCAAGTTTGAATTACTAATTTGAATTTAAATTCCAGGTTTGAGTTGAAACCTGTTTTTTTCTGTTTTCTTTAAAACTGGGTTTTTAAAAATTTAAAATCTGTAAATTTATGTTTAAGCAAAGTTTGAATTCAAATGCAATTTAAGTTTGCATTACTGATTTGAATTCAAATTCCAGGTTATAAAATAAAAATAAAAGTTTAAATTTTAACTTAATTAACTATTTTATTTTGGGTAAAATAGTTGAAACTTTTAATAATGAAGTTTTTAAAATAGGATTAAGATTTAAGAATTAATTTGGAAATCTAAGCTTAAACCTGAACTCCAGTTGTAAATTTAAAAAGAAAGATTTAAATTGGAAGTTTTAAACTAAAAATGAATTGAAACTTCTAAAATTTTAAAATGAATTTAACTTCAAGTTCTCATAGTTTGATTTTTAAGACAAACCTTTGAGTTGTCTTGAAATTTAAGTAAGCTTAAAATTATTTAAAACTTTGATAAGTTTAAAATTTATTCTATTTTAAACTTGAATTTTAAATTGGAATTTAAAGGTAATTTCAAAGAGTTCTCTTGAAAATTTAATTTAGATAAATATTTCAGGATAAATTTAGTTTAATAAGGTAATTAAGATTTATTAATTATGATTAATTAATTAATTGAATTTGAAATTGATTAATGATTAATCAATTTATAATTAAGACCATTGATTAGATTATTAATTAATGATGAATGGTTATTAATCATGTAATTAAGTCTTAAATTAAGATTAATTAATTTAATAATTAACTTTAATTAATAAATAATTAAAGATAATTTAAATGGTAATTAATTTAGGTTAATTACTTATAAAATAATTTAAAGATGGTTATTGAAGGTCATTAACCATGATTATTTAACAATTAATTATGTAGTTAATTTTTATAATTAATTATATTAATTAATTTAATAATAATCAATTGTAAATGGTTTGAGTATAATTACTTGTTAAAGTAATTAAGAAATTAATTACTTAATGTAATTAATTTAGTTAATATAATTGTTTATTTTTAATTAATTAAGTGTAATTAAATTTAAACACTTAAGTTTTATAAATAATTACTTTATGTAATTAATGATTTGTAAATTACTTAGTTAAGTAATTGTTTAATAATTACTGTTTAATTATATGGAGATGTTTAATTATGAGATAATTTGGATTAATTATTTAATAATTAATCAAATAATTAATTGAGAAATTAATTAAAAATTAATTTAAGGAATAATTAAGGATCATTAATTATTATAATTAATGGTGTAATTATAGTTGATTAATTATGATTAATTAATCAATAATAGATAATTAAGGTAATTAATTAATTAATTAAGAATTAATTAATTAATTAATTAAGAATTAATTATGATTAATTAATTAATTGAAGTAATTAAAGGTTAATTACTGTTTTGATTGGGGTTAATTAATTTGTAAAATTAATTACATGAATGTAATTAAGTATAATTAATCAAGAATGATTAATTAAGATAATTTATTTTGAATGATTGATTAATTGATTGTAATCAATTAAATGACTGAGTAAGCAAGTTATAATTTGGTGAAAGAATTAATTTAATTCATTTTAAATTAATTAGAGTTAGAGATGATTAATTTAATTCATTTTAAATTAATTATATGGTAATAAATGAATCCTTGCTTATGTATGAATGGATGTCATGGATTGACTTGGATGCTTTGCAATCTCCGTAATGAGATAAGTATGGTTGTGTGGTATGAATGTTTGGTTTGTATTGTGATGATAACATAGGTTATCTATTGTGATGTTGATATATGAAATATCTATTTGATATTGGTAGTATGGGTTCCCTGTTATGTGATAATGTTGATTATCAGTTATGGTTTATGAATTATCTATCTGTGTGTATATAGATACTGTATTGAATTGTTTTAAAACTTTAAAACAACTTGGACCTAAAAGACACGCTTTGGATTTCGATGAGACCGGGATCGGGTCTCCATATTTGGATATCCGAAAACCACATCGATTCCAAATAACGTTAGGTCGTGTATCAAAATGGAGCTTTGTGAAGACTCGAGGTGTAAGGGCTATACGTCAGTATAACTCTGTGGGTGATTCCGTAATGAGTTTGACGGAATAGGACTTATAGATTCGAGATGGAGATTTAGAGTGCTAGGGTTATTGTCGTTAACTCTGAGGGTGATTCCAATACGAGTGTAACGAGATAATGCCTTCGGTTTCGTTCGAACCCGGAACGAACTTGTATGGATTGAATGCTTTCAGAACATCGTCAGGTGGACGATGAGCATTCTAAGTGATATGTCCTATAAAGGTAATCGTAGCCTCAAGCCTCATCAACCGGGAATGGCTAAAACAGGGGAGGTGCAGCAAGGCTTCGTGGGTCGCACCCACTGGAGAGCAAGATTTACCCCTGTCTAGATGTCCCTTTATATTTTCGGCTGTGTGGGGCGATTGCTAGCTAGAATCGCCGGGGTTGTCTTGTTTGGAACTGTTCAGTAAGGAATGGGTCTGGCTTTGTGTTGCAGGGGATTGGGAGTAATCCTCGGTACGTTGATCTAGGCCATGTACTGTGACGGGCGGTACCCCAGTAGCCCAGCCATTGTATGGAATCCAAAATCCAATAAGTGCCAACGGTTTTGATTGTATTACCCACTTTCGTGGCTAGTAGCTGGAATTTAATAGATGTAACAATTTCGGCTATTTCTTATTTATTTGAAAACCCTAGACGCTATTATAATATCATCGGATTTCCTATCAAATGTTTTGGTTAGCGTAAGGTAAAAACTTTTCCATGTTTATGTGTGGGAAGTCTTACGTGATACCTTTTTCTTTCCAAAGGTTTTTAAAAGTTAAGCAACTTTAACCTGTTACTCACACCAGACCCATGTCTGATCCGGAGTTTATTTTTTTTTTCATAAACTCTTGGGTACTCAAATTTTTATGAGTAGTCAAGGGATTCAGGTTAGGATTCAGGGTTAGCTTTGACGAATTGTGGAGGAGCAATGGAGCAGGAGGCTTCTGCGTATAGATATATATATAAAGTTTTCCGCTGTGTGTTCTCTGAGTTGTTGTATTGTGTTGTATAACTAGACAGGTGTTTATAACTGTATAGTATATGAGTTGTATATCTGTGTACTCTGATATGGTTGTAAACTATGTAATATTTATGTTATTAATATAATTTATTCGTTCCGCTGTGTAAGATTCTGATGTTGTTTCTTTCTTCTCTTCTTTCTTTTCTTCTTCTATCCCTTTCTTTCTTAATTCATGATGCAATTTTCCGGGAGTGGAAAGTTGGGTCGTGACAGTTGGTATCAGAGCATTAGGTTGAGTGAATACCTAGGCTCTGTAGTGGTGTCTTTCTTGAGAGAGCGTATTTGTAATTTTTAATATATATATATATATATATATATTTCTACCTATCTGTTGGGTTACCTGTTCAGGTTTTCCAATATAAGTTATGAAGGTAGATGGGGTAGAAGTGTGTGTAACACAACTACCATTGGTTGGAATTTGAATGTTTGAGGTTGGAAGTATTTGTCGAGACTGTAGATCTAATATCGTCTCGGGGGAAGTTCTGTAGTGATGAAGAACTTCATTGATCTCTGAAGAAAACCTGTAAAGGTTCGGAGTTCATTTTTGAGATTGGGTGAGTAAAGTTTGGATCTGTTAGCTTGGCAGAAGCGAGTGATGGTATTTTGATGCCTTAAGGAAGTAGTAGCTGCGTGATGATATGCAGTGACTATGGATGCTCCCGAAGATGTTTTCTTTGGAACAAGTTAAGGAAGTGAGTCTGCTTCAGTGTTATGGCTGTGGTCAACTTGAGTTTCTGTTTGCTTTGAGGTCTGAGTTTCTCGGAGAGCTTTGTTTTGGAATTCTTTGGTATCTGTGGCACCAGTGCAGTTTGGAGTGTTCTTGGTGTTGGCAAGAGCTCTTTTGGTTTAGCAGTTTTCTGAAGTGAGTTCTAAAGCAGCTGAGTGGACCCGTTTCTTCGATGGATTGGCTAGTTAAGTTTGAGCTGTTCTGTTTGGTTAAGGGAGAACAGTTGTTCTTTGGATTTGGTTTGGGTTCGCAAAAGTGACTTGCGATTTTGAGTGTTCTCTTATCTGAGTTTTTCTGGATGTCTTCAGGAAGTAAGAGTTTGGTTCACATCTGGAGATTGAGTTGGTATAGCAGCTCGGAGTTTTGGAGGAACTCCTGAATGATTCTTATGGATTTGTTGAACCATATCTCTAGGGTATGTTGTTGAGTTATGCTTATGTCTCCCTCAGCATTCTCTTCTTTGTCGGATCAGAGTTGTGCAGCGGAAGCAGTTGGGAAGTGTATCTGCTTTTCTTTTCCCGGACAGGAGAAGTGAGTTGTTGTCTTCTGAGTTTGAGTTCTAGGTTTTTGTTGATCTTGAGGAGATCATTTTGTTGAGTTGATTGGTCTAGTTTGTTTCTAGAAGCTTCAACAAAGGTTGAGCTGATTGGTAGGCTGTAGGCAGCCCAGCATTGTCTGAAGAGTTTTGTGGATAAGAGTCGGAGGAATTTGGACTCTAAAGATGGAGATCTAATTTTAGATAAATTGTCTCCGATCAAAGGTGAGCTATATGATTTGGTAAGTCCGAGAAGCTAGCTCTGTAGTGTTTTGGATCTTTTCTGTGATCTTGGAGAATTAGTGATTGATCTACAGAATTGAGTTGCCAGTTTGGATAACTGGGATTCGATGAGTTTCACGTATCTCTGAGCGAGTATGTGTTTGATTTATATCTGGTTGTAGAAGCAGCAGTTCTGGAGTTTTGGTTGTTGAGTCAGACTCGTCGGTAGTTTGATATCTTGTCTAGTGTTGAAGATATAGTTGTATAGGAACTTTGTAGCTTCATAGTATTGTTTGTTTGGATTCTCTAGGCGAGTATCCCGGTATATATATATACACACTGGGGAAACTCGATAAAATTTTATCCAGAATTTGTCTGGATAATTATATTTGTTTGATTGGTTGTTTTGGTTGTTAGCATATGTTTAATATATGCCTGTGTTTTTAAATTAAAATTTATTGAGATTATTAAATTACCTTTGTTTTAAATTTCGAGGACGAAATTCTTTTAAGGGGGAAGGATTGTAATATCCCGAAATTTTTAACAATATCAATTTATTAATCTGTAGTTAAAATTAAATTGATATTGATAATTTGATGATAACTATTCAAATAAATTTAACAATCTTCTTTAATAAATATTTAAATTGGCTATTTTATCTTTTAAATGATATAAATTGATTTCTATTTACAATATAAATATTTGGTTTATATTTTTAAATAGATTAGTTTTGTTTTAATCTTAATAAATAAAGCATAATTTTTCTAGTTTTATTATTTGTAATAATTTGGGAATTTTGTTTTATTTAATATTTAAGTTTTCCAAAGTTTAATAAATGATTTTGGTTTAAATTTAATAATTGAATAATGTTTTAAAATTTTAATATATACATTATTAATTGAAAATTTTGTTTTAAATTAGTATTGAGTTTTAATATCTATTTCATAAATAAATATATGATTCTAAAATTGATAAGAAATATTAAATGTTTTTAATTAAATTGGATTTAGTTTTAAATTTAGAATAAATCAATAAAATGATTTCATGACTTAATAAAATGAATATTTTGTTTATAAAAAATATAATCTCTTGTAAAATGATTTTTATTAATAATAGAGATTTATAAAGGCAATATTGATATTGTATTGGCTTTATAATTAAGTTTTGAAAAAGATTTGTAATTTTTATTTCAAATTGAATTTTTATTTATAACTTGATCTGAAATTGTTTGGTTTTGAATTTAGTTTGAATTTAAATTCAAAAGTATAAAATCTTAATTGATTAATTGTTTTTATTTGTGTAAGTTTTGTAAAACATTGTTTGTTCTTATTTCTTTTGTAAATACATACACATATTTAAAAATAAACTAACAACTTAAATTAAGCTAATATAACATACATTTGTAAATTCAAATACTAATTATCTTAAAGAAAACAAATGTTAGATTCATATGCACTGTTTAAACATGTGTTGCATTCATAAGCATTCATTTGACAAGCGTAAAATTTCAGTTTTTAATTTTTCTTTCTTTTATTAAAATCTGAAAATACATTAGTTAAAATTTGCATCTTCATTTCATACTACATTTTCATTCTTCCTTAATCAAAAGAAAAGATCAAATTTCATTTTTCATATGCATGAATGAAACCTGCATTCTGTTCATAAATATGAACATCCTCAAATACAAAAAACCTGCATATCCATAATCCCAAATTTACATTCACAAATTTATCAAAACCCTATACAAATCCATCAATCTGCATCCTAAAATCTTTCATCTGCAAGTTTCAAATATGCATACCACAAATTCATCAAGTTCAAACCTGCATTCTCTCAAATCTAAAAGTCTGCAAAATCAAAATGAAGAGCCTGCACTATTTTCTTTTCTCTGCACTCTGTTTTGAACCTGGGTTGAATGAAAGCATTAGCATGCATTTGAGGGATGAGTAATTACAACAGATCTGCATGTATTTGAGGAGTTAACAACTGCATATTCATTTCAACATGAAGCAAAGAGTGAAGCCTGCATTTTTCTGCAAATTCAAAAGAACAACAGGGGGTCTGCATTCATCAAATGTGAGTAACAATTTATCTTAAACTATATTTAGGTTGCTTGATAAGTTTTTGTGATAAAATATGTTGTGTGCTCATGAAATGTCTGTTGTGATTATAATTGTGTATGCATGTTTGATTATGTTATGTAGAGTATACCCAGATTTTCATCCTACTTAAAAATATTTCTACAATTGATCTGATTAAGATAGTGACTGGGTTCTAGAATAATTAAAAGAAGTTTGTATATCATAGATTAGAATTAAAAATTATAAAGTAATGTGTTTTTATTTTCTTAAGTTAAGATTTATTTCTTTTTTTTAAAAGTGAGTTAAACACAGGGTGTTATCTCTGTACACATGCAATCCCATTACATATTAATCTTGATCAAGACCAATCACATAAATAATGAAATTTGCAGTTTCATAAATTTAATGTATTAATAAAAACTTGATTTTTAAATCAGGTAGTAGTATTTCTAGGTTTGTTACAGCAACAGTTGGTTATTGAACAATAATATGAATTTGTGCAAATGCATGTAATCTGTAGTTTAAGAAAACCCAAGATTCTTTTGAGTTAATAAGTAAGGATCATGAATCCTGAGAAAAATCAGAGAAATGTATATATGTTGCTAGAATTGATTACAGTTTTGGTTTTTCCGAATTGAACCCTAGTTTGAACAGAGGGTTAAAGATTTGGCCAGTGAGGAGAGATGGATCGATCGAGTGTTTTGGTTTTTGGTGTGTGGGTAGTTGAAGTATGGGGAAGTTCATGGCCGGAAGGGTCGATCGCCAAGTGGTCGGAGCAAATTGGAATTGATGTTGACAGGTTTCAAGAAGAAACCTGTAAAAAAAATTCTAGGTTTTTAAATTTGGGTGAACTTTGAATTCTTGGATTTCTGTTTGATCTGGTCGATGTTTGATGTTGTGGTGGGTTTCTGGTTGGTGTTGGATCATCACTGATGATCACCAGAGGTGGTGGTCGCCGTGCATATGCACGGCGACATGTTTCTGGCAAACTGTTTGGTGTTGGATGTTTCAGGGGAAAATTTCGGATGGCTCGAAGTAAGTTGATGGGGAACTCGGAGTAAATGGGGGAAAAACCCGAAGCAGAATCTTGGTTGCTCGGGTCACCTGTAGTTTACAGTTTACACAGTAAAACTGTGTTGATTTTAAAATCTGGATTTTAAAATTTTAAAATCTGTAGTTATAGGTTTTAAATAAGGTTTAGGTTTAAAATTTAATTCAAGTTTGAATTACTAATTTGAATTTAAATTCCAGGTTTGAGTTGAAACCTGTTTTTTTTTCTGTTTTCTTTAAAACTGGGTTTTTAAAAATTTAAAATCTGTAAATTTATGTTTAAGCAAAGTTTGAGTTCAAATGCAATTTAAGTTTGCATTACTGATTTGAATTCAAATTCCAGGTTATAAAATAAAAATAAAAGTTTAAATTTTAACTTAATTAACTATTTTATTTTGGGTAAAATAGTTGAAACTTTTAATAATGAAGTTTTTAAAATGGGATTAAGATTTAAGAATTAATCTGGAAATCTAAGCATGAACCTGAACTCCAGTTGTAAATTTAAAAATAAAGATTTAAATTGGAAGTTTTAAACTAAAAATGAATTGAAATTTCTAAAATTTTAAAATGAATTTAAATTCAAGTTCTTATGATTTGATTTTTAAGACAAACCTTTGAATTGTCCTGAAATTTAAGTAAGCTTAAAATTATTTAAAACTTTGATAAGTTAAAATTTATTCTATTTTAAACTTGAATTTTAAATTGGAATTTAAAGGTAATTTCAAAGGGTTCTCTTGAAAATTTAATTTAGATAAATATTTCAGGATAAATTTAGTTTAATAAGGTAATTAAGATTTATTAATTATGATTAGTTAATTAATTGAATTTGAAATTGATTAATGATTAATCAATTTATAATTAAGACCATTGATTAGATTATTAATTAACGATGAATGGTTATTAATCATGTAATTAAGTCTTAAATTAAGATTAATTAATTTAATAATTAACTTTAATTAATAAATAATTAAAGATAATTTAAATGGTAATTAATTTAGGTTAATTACTTATAAAACAATTTAAAGATGGTTAATGAAGGTCATTAACCATGATTATTTAACAATTAATTATGTAGTTAATTTTTATAATTAATTATATTAATTAATTTAATAATAATCAATTGTAAATGGTTTGAGTATAATTACTTGTTAAAGTAATTGAGAAATTAATTACTTAATGTAATTAATTTAGTTAATATAATTGTTTATTTTTAATTAATTAAGTGTAATTAAATTTAAACACTTGAGTTTTATAAATAATTACTTTATGTAATTAATGATTTGGAAATTACTTAGTTAAGTAATTATTTAATAATTACAGTTTAATTATATGGAGATGTTTAATTATGAGATAATTTGGATTAATTATTTAATAATTAATCAAATAATTAATTGAGAAATTAATTAAAAATTAATTTAAGGAATAATTAAGGATCATTAATTATTATAATTAATAGTGTAATTATAGTTGATTAATTATGATTAATTAATCAATAATAGATAATTAAGGTAATTAATTAATTAATTAAGAATTAATTATGATTAATTAATTAATTGAAGTAATTAAAGGTTAATTACTGTTTTGATTGGGGTTAATTAATTTGTAAAATTAATTACATGAATGTAATTAAGTATAATTAATCAAGAAGGATTAATTAAGATAATTTATTTTGAATGATTGATTAATTGATTGTAATCAATTAAATGATTGAGTAAGCAAGTTATAATTTGGTGAAAGAATTAATTTAATTCATTTAAATTAATTAGAGTTAGAGATGATTAATTTAATTCATTTTAAATTAATTATATGGTAATGAATGAATCCTTGCTTATGTATGAATGGATGTCATGGATTGACTTGGATGCTTTGTAGTCTCCGTAATGAGATAAGTATGGTTGTGTGGTATGAATTTTTGGTTTGTATTGTGATGATAACATAGGTTATCTATTGTGATGTTGATATATGAAATATCTATTTGATATTGATAGTATGGGTTCCCTGTTATGTGATAATGTTGATTATCAGTTATGGTTTATGAATTATCTATCTGTGTGTATATAGATACTGTATTGAATTGTTTTAAAACTTTAAAACAACTTGGACCTAAAAGACACGCTTTGGATTTCGATGAGACCGGGATCGGGTCTCCATATTTGGATATCCGAAAACCACATCGATTCCAAATAACGTTAGGTCGTGTATCAAAATGGAGCTTTGTGAAGACTCGAGGTGTAAGGGCTATACGTCAGTATAACTCTGTGGGTGATTCCGTAATGAGTTTGACGGAATAGGACTTATAGATTCGAGATGGAGATTTATAGTGCAAGGGTTATTGTCATTAACTCTGAGGGTGATTCCAATACGAGTGTAACGAGATAATGCCTTCGGTTTCGTTCGAACCCGGAACGAACTTGTATGCATTGAATGCTTTCAGAACATCGTCAGGTGGATGATGAGCATTCTAAGTGATATGTCCTATAAAGGTAATCGTAGCCTCAAGCCTCATCAACCGGGAATGGCTAAAACAGGGGAGGTGCAGCAAGGCTTCGTGGGTCGCACCCACTGGAGAGCAAGATTTACCCCTGTCTAGATGTCCCTTTATATTTTCGGCTGTGTGGGGCGATTGCTAGCTAGAATCGCCGGGGTTGTCTTGTTCGGAACTGTTAAGTAAGGAATGGGTCCGGCTTTGTGTTGCAGGGGATTGGGAGTAATCCTCGGTACGTTGATCTAGGCCATGTACTGTGACGGGCGGTACCCCAGTAGCCCAGCCATTGTATGGAATCCAAAATCCAATAAGTGCCAACGGTTTTGTTGTATTACCCACTTTCGTGGCTAGTAGCTGGAATTTAATAGATGTAACAATTTTGGCTATTTCTTATTTATTTGAAAACCCTAGACGCTATTATAATATCATCGGATTTCCTATCAAATGTTTTGGTTAGCGTAAGGTAAAAACTTTTCCATGTTTATGTGTGGGAAGTCTTACGTGATACCTTTTTCTTTCCAAAGGTTTTTAAAAGTTAAGCAACTTTAACCTGTTACTCACACCAGACCCATGTCTGACCCGGAGTTTATTTTTGTTTTTCATAAACTCTTGGGTACTCAAATTTTTATGAGTAGTCAAGGGATTCAGTTTAGGATTCAGGATTAGCTTTGACGAATTGTGGAGGAGCAATGGAGCAGGAGGCTTCTGCGTATAGATATATATATATATATAAAGTTTTCTGCTGTGTGTTCTCTGAGTTGTTGTATTGTGTTGTATAACTAGATAGGTGTTTATAACTGTATAGTATATGAGTTGTATATCTGTGTACTCTGATATGGTTGTAAACTATGTAATATTTATGTTATTAATATAATTTATTCGTTCCGCTGTGTAAGATTCTGATGTTGTTTCTTTCTTCTCTTCTTTCTTTTCTTCTTCTATCCCTTTCTTTCTTAATTCATGATGCGATTTTCTGGGAGTGGAAAGTTGGGTCGTGACAACCAGACACGAATTATTGTCATTTATGGATGCGTATTTGGGGTATAATCAGATCCCGATGCACATTCCAGGCCAAGAACACACTAGCTTTCACAGACGTGGGGCTATATTGCTATGTAGTAATGCCTATTGGATTGAAAAACGCAAGAGTAACTTATCAGCGTCCGATGAATTGAACGTTTAAAGACCAGATTGGTAGAACGATGGAAGTCTATGTGGATGACATGCTCGTGAAGTCAGGGCAGTCAAACGACCACATCCGAGACTTAGCAGAGATGTTTGATATACTCAGACATTACAAGATGAATATCAACCTATTAAAGTGTTCTTTTAGCGTTGCATCAGGGAAGTTCTTGGGTTTCATTGTGAACGCACGTGGAATTGAAGCTAACCCGGAAAAGATTCAGGCTATTTGGGACATACAAGTGCCCAGAACTATAAAGCAAGTGCAAAGCTTGAACGGAAAGGTGGCCGCGCTGAGTCGATTCATATCCAGAGCCACGGATAAGTGCATTCCTTTCTTTGACGTGATAAAGAAAGGAAAGAGGAATTTCGAGTGCACATCTGACTGCGAGGAAACATTCCGAGCTCTGGTTAGACATCTAGAAAGTCCCCGGTGCTATCAAAACCAATTGACCATGAAATGCTGTATCTATACTTGGAAGTATCCCAATATGCTATCAGTACGGCTCTGGTTCGTGAGGAAATCTGAGTCCAAAAGCCAGTATATTATTTCAGTAAACGTTTGACGGGGGCAGAAAGAAATTATCCCAGAATTGAGAAACTGGCTTATTGCTTGGTGATTGCATCACGCAAGCTTCACCCATACTTCCAGGCACACTCGATCAGTGTTTACACCAATCAACCCTTGCGATAGGTACTCCAACGATCGAAAACTTCTGGAAGGATGTTAAAATGGAATATCGAGTTGAATCAGTTCGATATTACTTACCTACCACGAAGGGCCGTACAGGGGCAAGCGCTAGCAGATTTCATTGCCGAATTCACCTTGACAAATGAATCAAACGGCCGTAATGTCATACCTCCCGTTCGATGGAAGATGTACACCCATGGGGCATCTAACGACCGTTGTTCGGGGGTCGACATAGTTCTTGTCACTCCTGAGAACCGATCAGTTTGCTACGCTTTGAAGCTTGAATTCACAGCAACTAATAACGAAGCCGATTATGAAGCATTGATTGCCGGCTTAAGACTTATCAGAGAACTGGGAGTAAGATCGGTTGAAATCTTTTGCTACTCACAACTTGTGGTGTACCAAGTGCGGGGAGACTACCAAGAAAAGGGGAAGAGACTTGCCCCGTATTTGGTCCGAGTTCAGCAGCTGCTAGCGAATCTTGAGTATTATGATATTTCACATGTCCTGCGTGAGCAAAATAGAGCAGCCGATTCATTGGCATAATTTGCAAGCACTGGTGATGTGCAACAGATGGGAATTTTTGCCGTTGAAACCTTACATGTTTCGAGCATAAATATGATGGAGGTAGGTTTCATAATAGAAACAGAAATAAAAAAGGAGTCGTGGATGATCCCATTCAAGCAGTACTTGTTACACGAGGATGTGTCCGAAAGAAAGAGCGAAAGACGACAAGTCATTCGTAAGGCTTCGCATTATGTAATGCAAGATGGGGTAATGTATCGGAGGGGATTCTCGACCCCCTTACTCCAGTGCATTGCCCATGATGAGATAAAACAGGTCCTGAAGGAAGTCCATGAAAGTGAGTGTGGCGACCATACTGGAGGGTAGACGTTAGCTAAGAAAATCCTCCGCTATGGATACTATTGGCCAACTGTAAATCGGCATACCGCAGACTATGTGAGAAGATGTGACAAAAGTCAGAAATGTGTGAAAATCTCGAGAGCTCCGCCGACGGAGCTCACACAAATGGTTAGTCCTTAGCCATTTGTATTGTGGGGATCGATATAGTCGGTTCCTTACCCCTATCCAAAGGTGACGCGAAATACACGATAGTTGCGGTCGATTACTTTACCAAGTGGGAAGAAGCGAAGCCTTTGTCCACTATCACCACAAAAAAAGTCATTAATTTCGTTGTACGAAATATTATACGCTGTTTTGGCCTTCCACGAACCATCATTACAGACAACGGAACTCAGTTTGAAGGCAAAGAGTTCAAGGAATTTTGCCAAAAATATGGTATTGAGAAAAAGTTTGCAGTAGTTGCTCACCCGAAAGGCAATGGACAAGTGGAAGCCGTAAACAAAATAATCAAATCCATATTGAAAAAGCGTTTGGAAAAGGCTAGCGGCAAGTGGGTGGATGAGATTCCAACAGCACTTTGGGCTTACAGAACCAACCACAAGTCCGAGATTGGCCACACTCCATTCGCATTGGCATATGGCACAGAAGCTGTCATACCCATAGAACTTGAAGTTCCATCACATCGGGTAACTTATTATGACCCTATGTCAAATCAAGATCTTTTGCTGGAATCATTGGACTTCATTGATGAAAAGCGCGAAGAAGCTAATTTAAGAGCGGCCGCGTACAGACACCGAGTTGCTCGATATTATAATGAAAAAGTCTGACCGAGAATTTTTGGCATGGGTGATCTTGTTTTGAAACGAGTTTTCCCCGTTCCATCACATATGAGCCCCGCGTGGGAAGGTCCATACGTCATTGAATGGAAGCTTGGAGAAGGAACTTTCAAGCTAGCAATCGTTGATGGTGCGACACTCCCTCGAGCATGGAATAGCAAGCATTCGCGGCATTATTACACTTAGTTCATTTCTTTCATATTTTAGTTACATTTACTTCCAACAAGTTTTTATTCTTAGTTTACGTCATGTAATAAGACAATTTAACTTGTTTGCATTAATAAGGCTTGAAGCCATTTTCTCTATGAATGGTCGATGTTTTTGTATATGATAACACTGTGGCAAATAACTAAGAAATACATTATTCTGCCTGATGTACGAACGCGCACGAGCACTCAAAATCTCCAAGTCCTCGGAGTGCGGATTGGAGTACTCTGAATCCCTGAAGTGCGGATCAGAGTATAAATGACTCAAAAACTCCAAGTCCACGGAGTGCGGACTGGAGTACTCTGAATCCTTAGAGTGCGGAGCAGAGTATAAACGACTCAAAAACTCCAAGTCCCCGGAGTGCGGACTGGAGTACTCTGAATCCTTGGAGTGCGGACCAGAGTATAAACGACATAAAATCTCCGAGTCCCCGCAGTGTGAACTGGAGTACTCTGAGTCCCCGGAGTGCAGACCAGAGTATAAACGACTCAAAATCTCCGAGTCCCCGGAGTGCGGACTGGAGTACTCCGAGTCCCCGGAGTGCGGATCAAAGTATAAACGACTCAAAAACTCCAAGTCCTCGGAGTGTGGACTGGAGTACTTTGAATCCCCAGAGTACGGACCAGAGTATAAACGACTCAAAATCCCCGAGTCCCCGGAGTGCGGACTGGAGTACTCTGAGAACTCGGAGTGCGGACCAGAGTATAAACGACTCAAAATCTCCAAGTCCCCGGAGTGCGGACTGGAGTACTATGAGTCCTCGGAGTGCGGACCAGAGTATAAACGACTCCAAATCTTCAAGTCCCCGGAGTGCGCACTGGAGTACTCTGAGTCCCCATAGTGCGGACCAGAGTATAAACAACTCAAAACCTCTAAATCCCCGGGGTGCGGACTATAATACTCTAAGTCTCCATATCATGGAATAGAGAATGAGCGATTTAAATATCCCAGTCCCTTGAGGGAGAACTGAACACAAATGACGTGAAGTCATCGGAACCTGAGAGTGCGGACTGGAAAATATTCTAAGTACGCGGAGCGCGGAATAAAGGATGTGCAATGCCACAAATTTGTCAACTTATTTGAAGTTGAATCGAGAAGTTTATGTAACTTTCAATAGCTTGGGTTTTGACCACGATTATACAAAAAATCAAGCAACGGACGTCTTCTGAAAGGCAAAAAAACTAAGTTTTATTCATCAGAAATGAGTTTCTACTACAACTCCTCCAAAATTCGGAGTCAAAAGTTTATTTACATGAACTACAAAGATAACTAAAAATAATTACATAATCTAAACGAACTCTCGTTGAACGAGAGCAACGACTACTTCTTCGACTTCTTCGACCTTTTTCCAGACAACTCCTCTCCCGTGCGCTTGCCCTTGATTACTGTCTTTGATCGGGGAGTGATAACTGAAGAAGTACGGGAAACTTCCATTGGCTTGGATCCGCCTGGGAGGATGACCTTCAACGGCTTACTCACAGGATCGTCCAGGTCCACAGCTTGAGGCTCGACTTTGATCTCGACTATCTCTTTCTTCTCCTTCTCAAGCTGCTCCTTTATGCTCAGTTTAGATGTGTGTTCGGAGGCGCTCGTAATTTCAATTTCATAACTCCCATCGATGGGGGAGGAAGTCTTGGATTTATCCACATCAAGCGCTCCGATCACCTGAGCATCTGGACCGGGAGCCTCTGCTACGTGAGTGGCCTCACTTGTCTTTTCCTTCACCTCCTTGGCGACATCGCTCCTTGAAGTGGGCTCGGGATCAGAATGGCCTGCACAAAATCATGAAAAACAAGCATTAGAAAATGATAGCTCCTGGTGAAAAACGACGATTCTTGGAATGTTAAAATGAAAGAGTTATCTACCAGGTTCAGGCTAGCTCTCAATCGTCAGAGGGGTCTCACCCTCTGGAATAAGAGATAAAATGTGAACACCAAGGCCGGGGTCCTCCGGGTCATAACCGACGTGCTGCTCAAAGGGATCAAGTATTGGCCGATCGGGCGGCTGAGTGGGTGCATGAGCTTGAGACTTGATCCTGGATGAACCGAAAATAACCTATTTCCTTTTCATTAAGGGAAGCCTTTCTAGTAATGAGCTTTTGCTGCTGACAGGTTTGAAGGCTTGTTTCCCTTAAGAAATTCTTTTATCAAATCTCCTCCATCAACCTCCTCGGTACCATGTTCGGCCTTAAGGTCTCCCATGCCTCGCATAAAGATTCGAGATAGCCCTCGTCCAGAGAAGTTAAGTCTCGGTGCATGAGAATGCAGGGCATTGAATTCTGCAATTAGCAGGTCGAACATGCTTTCGACCTCTTCCCTTCCTTCTTCTTTAGCCGCCTCAAGATGGGAGTCGATCTCCATAGATGCTATCTTCTTGCCCTCTTCACGGGCTTCATTCTTTAGCGCCTTAACCTTGGAAAGTTCATCCTCAAGCTTCGCCTTTAGAAGTCGTGTGGCAACGATCTCATCGCAATATAGTTGCGACTCTTCTTGGGTAGCGGTCTTCTCCTCCTTCTCTTTGTGGATTTGCTCCTCAAGTTCTTTCACTCAGAGGCTCAATGCATCCCTCTCTTTTTGCACCGAATCTTTCTCCAAAGCTAAGGCCCCACAACGTTGGACCGCCTCGTCGATTTCTTTTTTGTGGGTTAATCCAAACGAGTTACGGCTTCGGCAGTATCTTTGGCATTCTGCTGGGCGGCTTCAAGCTGAGATATGTAAGACGCAAGCTCTTCGTCCTGAGCTTTAATTATGTCTTTGTCGTGGATGGCCTCAAGCTTCAGGCGATCAATCTCATGTTGGCGCACTATGGAGACTTCTGACACCTTTTCAGCCAAGTGCACGAACGCACCATATTGTACATAGACATCATTGGTACAAGTGATAGCACTTTGCTTCACATGCCCTGGAATATGGTGGATTGTTGGAAGAAACTTTAAGCCATCAAAGAATATCTTCAAAAATGAGGCTTTAAGTTTGGAAAGCCGCTTGGCAACCGTTGGGTCGGTAACGGGAGTAAGAGGGGTCTGCTTGGAGACCGTAGGCGATTTATGGGGATCTCGAGATTGCCTGATACTTGATGAACTAAAGTGTTGATCTCGATGTGCCTCAGGCTAAGATCCCTTATGTCTAGATTTCTCTCTACTCTGCTCAGACTGAGAGGAGGATCACGAGGATATGAGGGCTGATTATAAGTTTTTCTTTGGTGTGATGACTCCCTGCGATAGTAGTCTCGGCCGCTAGATTCATCTCTATCTCGGCACCTGCCGGAGCCCGAATCCCGACCAGATTGGTAGAAAGTCGATGACCCGCGAAGGCGGTCAAGTCCATGCGTGCGCTCCGTGTCACCTACATAAAGATTAAATAACGGCAAGTTAGCAAAGAATAGGGTGCCAGCGGAAATTTAAGTGCAAGATGGAGTGCATGTGTTTGTGTGTGTCCTTGTGTTCCCCCCGACAGACCATTTTTTTTACTAATAGGAGTTCTTTCTCCCTGGTTTTTTGGGCTTGAACGCTTGTATCACCTCTCACGGCTGAATGAAGCTTAACGGCGTTTGGATCGTCGAAGTCATAGTTGAGTAGATCATCAGGGATGGACAGGTTCGACAGGCCTTTTAGTGAACTTTCTAAATGCTGTGAAGAAGCTTCTTTCTCCACTGGAACAAGAGTAACTTTTGGAGTTCCACCGACTGTTTTCCTCTTCAGCCTGTATGTTAGTTTTTTCTTCCCCTTTGAAGGGGAAGGTGACGTCTCAAAGTTGTGAACTTCGACTATCGGATCACGAAGGGGACTAACATTCTCATCTTGCACCTCAGGCGTTTCGGTTTCCGTAATTTCCCCTTCTTCTAGTGTGTCAGGGGCGTTACGTATTGAAGATTCAGCTTGCTTTTTTCCTTTGCCGGAAGCAGGCCTGGGTATAGTAACACCCTGAGGGAGGCTTATCCGACAACCTTCTACCAACAGCCCGAACTTTGTAAGCGACTCATTTGTAATAAGAGTTCCGAGGTCCCGGTCTCCGGCAGGAATGGCTCGAAGGGCTTCAACGGCTTCAGAATATCCAGGGCCCTCGGGACGCGAATTAATAGCTAAAAAGATGGGAGAGAGTTAGAAAAGGTATAGCTTCGATCAAACATGAGTATCGATCCAGGAAAAAGATTTACTTCCTTCTAACCATCTTCTAGCGAAGCCAGGGGCAACGCACATAGAACCACTCTTTCTTATACTGGGCAAATTTACTCTATGCCCCAGTTAAGATTTGGCATTTGCTATGCGACTCGAGAAACACGAAAGATGGGTTGTCCCTTCATTTCTTAACGCAATAAATGTATCAGATATCGCCCCAAGTCGGAAGCCTAGAGAGGACACTCAAGAAAAGGATGCAAGTGCCGTAGATGAATGCGTGGTTGTTTGGATGCAGTTGCAATGGAGCAATATCAACATACTGCAACATGTCTCAAAGAAATGAGTTGAACGGTGGCACGCTACCAACCCAACACATGAATTTGTTGCAAGTTGTGTATCCTACTAGGGGAAAATGTGAACGATCATGCCCCGATCGAACTAATACGTCGTCGAAGGGGATTCCATGGATAGAACAAATCCGACGGAGCGTACTTTCGTTAATCTTTGAAGCCTGAGAATCGATTGGGTTGTCTAGAAAAATCGTTGCCCTCCAGAGCGTCAGGGGCCAAGTCGACGAATGTAGTCGCTGGATTCGGTAAATTTTGAGCGGAGGTAGTTGACGGATGAGAAGTCTCTGCAACTTCTTGTCGAGAGGATGGCCCAGGTCTATCTAAGATCGTAGCTGAGCTAGATTTCCTAGACATATTTAATGAAGATTGAATCTAACAGAGCACCTGTTTGAACTATACTTGAAAAATAATCAACGTTAGACTTAACAACACAAATGTTTCCCCCGTGTGGTGTGTGAACTAGTACGATCATTCAAACGTAAGTGCTAAGAAATTAAAAGTCATAGAGTTGATAATATAAAGTTGAGCGTTGAATTGTCATCTTCGAAGACCGTCATTGCTGACCATCTACGAAGGCTTGTCGTAAGACGGTTTACATTTTGAACCCGACATCGCCACGGCGTTTGAAAGGTTATTAACTGTTAAGCAGGTTAAAGTCTAAGTTTTCACATGTTTAAGTACGGGATTTATTACTCCAGGTTGTCCAATATGCTTTGTTGTTTGAGTCTATACTTGTTCATTATCCTCTGTTCAGGCCTAAAATATGTGTGGAGTTAATTTTGCATTTGGATCGACTGGTGTTGGTGTAGCACACTACCCTCCTGCCTAACCACTTCATCGTTCGGCATTCAACTAGTCATGCCGAACCATAATCATGCCGAGCTACCTTGCTCGGCATTCTACCTTCAACACCAACCTTCGCTTACCACTCATCATCACCGTTCTCCATGCGGCATGACATGCCGAACCATGCCGTTCGGCACACCACTGTCCCATTTCCTACCCTCCACCATTCGGCATGTGGCAAATCATGCCGAACCACAATCATGCCGAGCCGCATCGCTCGGCATTTCACCCTCAAAAACTTCCATCCAACACGACCTCCCTACCGCTCGGCATTCTATCCAGTTTATATTTCTCCTCTATTTTCCTCCTACCTCGTTCGGCATGAGGTAACCATGCCGAGCCGTGGCTATGCCAAGCAGCATTGCTCGGCACACTAAACTTTAACTTCAATTTCGCTATGTTACTTCCCCTCCATCGCTCGGCATAAGGATGTCATGCCGAGCTACCTCAGTATGTCTACCACCAACTTCCTCCTTCAAACACCTTTTCATCCTTACCTCTCCACCAAGCCTAAAACTCCTTTTAAAGGCCCACGCTTCACTCTTAACTCCTCCTGCTCCATGAAATTACTACTGACCTTGATTTTTCCGAGATTCACGAGTTCGAATCTCGTGTAAAGGTCTCCTAGTCGAGGTGAAGTGTTTCAGGGAAAGGTTTTTACCTAAGATTTGAGACGGAGATTCGGGGAGATTCTAAAGTAGGGAGCACAGCTCTAATTAGGTTTGGCTGATTTGTGAAGGATAAGAGGCAACGTATGAGTTTGGGAGAGGAAGGGTATGTAGCTTGCTGAAGTTTTTTGGAAGTTGAGTTCGTAGTTTCTGGAAAGCGAAGGTAAAAGTAAAGGGGGGAGAAGAAAGAGTTTCAGCTTATATAGAGAGAAGAGAAGACGAAGGGGCAGCGACCGATAGAACCGGTCAAAGCATCTCCCTCGATCGTCATTAAGGTTGTTCGGCATTTGAGTGTCGCTTGGCATCAGTTAAGCCGTTCGGTACTCGTGTGTCGTTCGGCATTAGCATGTCATTCGGCATACAATGCCTCGTTTGGCATCCAGGAGAAGACAATATCGAGAAGACTAAGCCAAGCTTGAAGCAAAACATGGAGGGCTCATGACTCAAAGCGCATCACGTTCGACCACGTGATGCCCTTTGGGGGGCAAGTGTTACCTGGAGGATTGACCAGGAAATTAGGGACTCGACATTTGTGCACCTTTCGGCATCCAATGCGTTCGGCACAACATACTCGTTCGGCACAACCGGGTCGATCGGCATTCAAGAACTTTGGCATTCAAGAGCGTTCGACATTCAAGAGTGCTCGGCATTCAAGAGCGTTCGGCATTCAAAATCGTTCGGCATTCAATAGAATTCGGCATTCGTGCCTTGCTCGGCATACAAGCTCGTTCGGCATCCAAGGCCGCTCGGCACAACAATCTCGTTCAGCATCTAGGGACGTTCGACATATGCCATTTGGCATTTATGGATCTGCACACAGGAGTTACTTGTTTTGGGCCGAGGTATCCTACTGCTAGCCCCCCGGAGAAGTCCAACCCATCTTCGTCTATAAATAGAGAGGCAGGGCCACAATGAAATGGACCTTTTTTCGAGAACACCGGGGAGACTCTGCCGCATTCAAGACTCATTCAAGACTTATCTTTTTTGCTTAGCAATTATATTCAAGTAATTGGTATACGGATTGTATCTGTAATCGATTATCGAGAAAAGCAATAAAGATTAACCTCAAAGTGGACGTAGGCCATTACGCCGAACCACTATAAATCTGGTGTTCGTATTTTCTGCATATAAATTTGCATACTGTTCTCTGTTTAACTTTACTTTCTTCATTAATCTCTCTATACAATCTCTCTTAAGAGTGTTAGTGACCAATTTTGTTGCTAACAAGTACATATTTTATTACTTAAGGAAAACATTCTCTTTAAACACATTTATTTGGATCAAAACGAATGTTGCATAAAACATCGTTATGACAACCCAAAATCACTAATATAGGGATTCGAAAATAAGATAGATATATAAATCCCATATACTATACAAAATATCTTTTTTTGAAAATCATTTACTGTAACAACAGTGTTATAGTCCATCATTTCCTTACTTCTCGAAAACGTCTATTTCAACAATAAATGTTGAAATCTACGGTTACGATACTTAACACATTTTAAAACATCTTCAAACCATTTAACTTCATTTAAAATGTGACTTTCCAAAACATTTATTTATTTAATATATCATTCACTGTCCAAAATCGTGAATATAGTCCATTTACCAAATCCAATATTCTACACATTTTATTAAAGGATAATCCACTGTCCAAAATCATGAATATAGCTCCTTTTACCAAATCCAATATTTCTACATATTTATTAAAGGATTATCCACAGTCCAAAATCGTGGATATAATGCCTTACCAAATTCATCACTATTGCAAATTTAATTAAAGGATTATCCACTGTCCAAAATCATGGATGAAATTCCTTTAGTAAAAATCCATATCAAGTTTATCAATTTAAATTGATTTCACATTTATAAAACAATGTTTATAAATCACATTTATATTTTATAAAAACTTCAATTCATAAATCTCCTTTATTAACCAATTCCATTTATCTCATTTATATGCCAAAAATCCAAATTATAAGTTAATTACTTATAATTCCCTTTATTTCCAAAATTCGTTCTTTTTATAATTTCATCGATTTATAAATCTTATGAACTTATAAAATCCATTTATAACTCTTATAAGACTCCTTTATAATTCCATCATTTTGATTTATAAAATATCGATTTTATAAATCTTATATATAAAACCATTTATAATAAGTACAAAATCCCAATTTAAGCTACTCTACAAATAAATCAAATTCATATTTCAAAAATCGCATTTCTATTATATTTCCCAAAAATCATAATTTTTATAACACAAAAAATTTAAATTTTATTTATTTTGAATAAATCAATTTCTTAACAAATTAAAATTCAATAAAACATCTATTTTCAAAATCACTTGAAAATCCTTTTAAATTTGGAAATCATCACTTTAATAAAGTTTAAATTACCAAAAATAGGCCCAATGCTGCAACAACGCTAAATACATCAATCACAACATCCAAAACATCATATATCATATGATAACAGCATATATCACAATATTTGTAAATATAATCAATATTGGTGAGGAATCCAGCTGGATCCCTCCAACTTGTCACCTGCAACATATATATATATATATATATATATATATATATATTAAAATATGTGTGTGACGCTCCACCCCTATACTCACACTAGCCAAGGACACTACGGAGTAATGCCATTGACTAGTACGAAGAATAAGGCTGTTGAGGAACGACTATCTATGTAATTGCTTTGTGCGAGTACCGATATGCCAGATAAAATATCGCTTTTATTTCAAGATGAAATCCGAATACCAATACAAACTCAAAGCTACTACACAATGGCTATGTGGTCTTTGGAAACAAATATAAAATAATCATAACACAAAATCAGTCATAAATATCCATACCACGAAGGCAAAAACAGATATGAATACAACACATAAAAGTAGTGGTCATATAAGATCCACTACGTCACAAAAGAATAAGTACAAGTGCTAGACAAAAGAATATGTATACAATAAGGAATCTCTATCTTGAATGTATAAAAGCAAAAACTACTATGCTAAGTAGTTAGCTAAAAGTCAGATGACGGACCTAGATAAGAAGTCAAGCAGAAGCACCTGAAATACCTCGGTTTGACCCGAGTATTGTTTAAGAACAAAATGATAAACAGATCGCTCTAGCTATAAATGTCATATAAAATGAGATAAAATAAGAGATATAACAAAAACGTATGATAACAATAATGCCATAATGTGACAAGTATACATTAAATAATGACAAAAATCATACTATATCTCAAATTTTATCAAACACCAAAAAGGATGCCATGTTCTTTATTTTACTCACCAAGCCACAAATATTGATACAACTTATCAATATAAAACACAAAAATTAGTGAAACACAAATTCTAGAAATCATCGATTAGAAATCCAGAAATCACAAAGGGAAGGCCTATCAAAAATGGGAGCATGAAAACCCACCAACATGTGTATCACAAACGAGTCGCTGTCCTTTGGTCGCTAACCATTGAGCCGGTGCAACGGCGTAGTACAATAACGGTATGCCTAGTGAACCTGAAACTCACATAATTCAGAACAACGACATAGTACAATAACGGTATGCCCGGTGAACTTGATAAGCCGGAACAACGACGTAGTACAACAACGGTACGTCCGATGAACCAAAGTCCATAAAAGAACATGGGTCGCTAGCCCATAAAAAAATGAGTTGAAACTCCAAAGAACCCATAGGCCGCTAATCTATATAAAAATAATGAGACGAAACCCAAAGCCCAAACCCCAATAGAAAATGAAAATGAATGAAGAGGAGAAAGAGTGGAGTTAGGATATTATGTTGGGTTCATAGGCTGAAACACAAACTCAAAGCCCAATGGAAAAATAACAAAATTCTACTTAACTCCAAACATATCGATGTTTATACTCAAAAAGGTCGCAGACGCTATTTTGAACTCAATGGAAGTAGTCTCGAGTCCTAATTCGACTATTTACAAAAATTATCATTTCAGGCTTTAATTTGACTTACGATGCTATATTTAAATAAAAAATTTAAATATACAATCATAAAATATGAGGGTTGTTACAATGTGTACAATATCTGCTTCGAGGTAGACGTGCGTACAAAGGGCCATCCGCTCATACACGGGAACGTATAACGTCTCATCTGCTCCAATAGGCATGAACATATCCAAATACCAATCAACATATAGATAATATATCATATATCACCCAAACACTCATCAATCATCATAAATAATTTTTTCACTTGTATAAAATTATCAGTGAGTCAGAAAGAGTAACTTGTACTCACATCGGTTCTAATAGAAGTTGCAATGTTTAATTCCGAATAAAATTAAACAGCCGTTTAATTTTATCCAAAATTTACACTAGCTCCAATCAACTCCAAACCAGATCTAAAATGTAGTGCTCATCAATACGGATCCAACGCAACTTGTTTCATCAAAAACAGACCTCGTATAATGAAGTTACGCTATTTTAAATATCACACGAATTATACAAATTAATTTTAACATTTTATTTTAAAAAAAACCTTAAACACATCAGAGCCGTTCATTTTGATCAAGCAAGATCTAGGCCAAATATTTTTTATTCTTCTTCATTCCACGTTCCAAATGAACCCAATTGCTGTTCGAAATCCTAGATAGTCGCGCCTCCTCGTTCATTTACACGTCGATCAGAAACCACCACTCCAAAGCCCTATGCGAGCACCATCCTCGACCCAAATATCATGGAGCTCGGTCTCATCACCATCGAGAAAAACATGTACGAACGACGACCGCTTGAGCTTAATTTGCCGACAATCCATGCCACGATGTCCAATCATAGCCATTGGATAGGTTCATCTCTCCATCCTCTACAATATTCTAGTTGAAGGTTTTTGGTAAAAGTCAACGAATGAGGAGATCGGAGGGGATGAAGTTTGGAAGTCGTCGGCCATTGAAATAGAAGGTGGCGACTATGAACCCTAGCTAGGTTTTGATGACAATAGAGAAAACAACGTCCTTTTATAGAAAATTCCGCGACACTGTTGATCCGAAAAATTTTCGAATTCGAAACGAAGCATGCCACTTGGAATTTATAAAGTTTTACCTCTATTCTAAACAATATGGAATATATATTGGAAGCCAATTCGATCGTATTTGGAAGATAGGTTTTTGAATCGACTTATTTAAATTTAAAATTCACTTAAACATATTTCTACGCGTTTTAGCTTGCCCTGATTAAATCGTAAATCTGATTGACACGAAATTTGAAATCTTACAATAATATAACACTACGGATCTAATGAAAAAGGTTTCATCGAAATTCGAAACTGTTTGAAAAATGACTATTTTTACACGTTAATTAAATATTAGAATATTCAATTTTAGTAATTTTAATTTTAATTCAACTTTAAATGCTCTCTAACGTCATTCTAATTGAAATAGGATTTTAAGTCAACTCTATAAATCATTTCATTCACATTAAATTCAGTTTCCAATTATTTCAGCAATTTCAAATATTAAATTAACAATTTAATTATCCAATTAAATCACGATATTCAAAATATAAGTTGTTCAACTTATAAAATTAACTTGTGAGTATTTAAAATCAATTAAATATATGAATTTCAAATGACTAAAATTTTGTGTCATTACACAATAGTTATGAAAAAAATAAATGCTTTGATGCAAATACAAGAGGCATTTAAGAATTAGGCCGAATAAAAGCAGGTGAGAGAATGTATAGCTAACAATAAGAATGAAAAATGAATGTACAGAGAATAAATAAAAGTTTTATGAAATAAAGGGAGAGGTTTTTTAATATGAATAGTAGAAATGTGAAAGTGAACAAGGCAGAAAAAAACATGAATGAGATAGTAGTTAGCAAAAGCAATAGAATATGAAACGTGCATGAATATGAATTCATGATGAACATCGCCTTCCATACTTCAAAATGAATATAACGCCACACTAATTCAATATGGAAATGTTTTTCAATTCAATTAATTTCTTTAACCCCAAATCAACTCAAATTTACGCCTATTTAAATTTTTTATTAACATACAATAAATAAAATTTGAACATGCCGATTAAGGTAACGGGGACCACCGTTACATGAAGTAAAAGGTGAACCATGATTTTAAATTCAAATTCAAAATCGACGTTTTACTCAGCATACAATCATAAACATAGAATATTTAATTTATTCTAAACTTTACGATTAGCTTTAAAATCACCTCTATACTGCTAAAGACTACTATTTAACGATCGTAAAATATTTCTTCAAAATTCAATTTTTTTTCTTTTTATAAAATTACACTAACTTTAAAACAACAACATTCATTTTGTTCTCATTAAAGCATCCTTTTTATTTTAACAATAATGTATGTTTCTTTCGTTCAATCCATTATTACAATTAACGTTTTTTTACTCTTTCAAATTGAAAGATTCCAAATCAACATAATTTTAATTAATTTCAAAATTACACTTTAGAATGGATCCTAACAAACGTACATTCTGTCATTAAACGCCATTGATTTCAAATAAATTCTCCTTTTCTTTTTATTGAAAGATTCCAAGTCAAATTAACGGCAATAAATTCATTAATTAATTGAAATGCCAATATATATTTATTTTGATTTTCATCTAATTATTTAATCAATTATCATCTTATGGATATACTAAACGTTGGCTTACCATTTCGTTACCTCAATCTTCTATAGTTATCACTTTAATTCATATTAACTGCAATAAGTAATTAGATTAATTACATTTGATTTTCAATTTAATTTCAATGGATAAAATAAATAGGTGATAAATGATAAATGTTACTTTTTACCTACTTAATCACATTTATAAGTTTATTATCAACAAAAAATGTTATGACTACTTACGCAACCCTGATTATACTCAATTTTCCATTAATTTCATATAATTTTCCTCTTTTTATATAATGTTTAATTCATTTCCTTATTTCAACTTATCACTAAATAACTTAACAATTATTTCAATTACTAACATACAATTCCAACATTAAACCCAACATTCAATTGCCTTAATTCCAATAATTACCCATTCAATATTCAAACGGACAAATTAATGAGAAAATAGTTAATACAGTCGTTTATAATAATAATTCATACCCATTACCTTATTCTTTACAACTATGGGTTATAATTTGCTTACCCAAAAAGGTTTTGTATTCAGTACTAGCCTATCTCAATTAATTACATATAAGTACACTATCAACTACATCATTTAATTTATTTCATTATTTACAATTATAACCAAGTCAACCTACAATTTATTTCAATTGATTTAAAATTACATTAAATAGTAATCAACAACATTCAAACAACATCATTGATTTCATATTCAATATTAGCCAATTCTAATTGATTACATATAATTTCACCAATCAATGTATTTCCTTATTTATAGATTATAACCAATTATAACTTACAGTCACTTTAATTAATTGGAATTACATTAAAATATTTAGCAATTATCTTATATTAACATTACTCAACATTACATTCTAGTTATTATTCTCATTATAACATCACAAATTTTAGTTTTCTTTCAATATAAAATTCAAAAATCTTATTTAATTAATATTTTAATTATCGAAAAATACAGTCATTACACTCTCCCCCACTCAAAACTTTTCGTCCTGGGAAAAAGAGGAAATAAGGAATCAATATATTTTATTCAAAGAATTCAATTTATAAGCAATTAATTTTCATAATTAAATAAATTAAATAAAATATAAAATTAATAACAAGTAAATCTTCATATTCAAGTCTACCAAAGTTTGAAAATATTTCACTTTTCACATAATTTCTATGTCTAAAATTCATGGAAAATTTCGACGGAGTCTCCTTTGTATGGAGAGGTACGGAAGAGATAATAATATCAATAATTACTAAGGGAAAACAATATAATATCGCTAGAAACCTGTAATCCGAAAACGTACCGATTTGTTAGGCAAACAACGCTTAATTTACGAAACCAAAAGCAGTAGCTATTGCTTCCATAAACCTGTAATTCACTTATAAAATTCAAAGATGTTAATAATTTCATGAAAAGAGATATATTTAAGTTGTTCCAATTAATAACAAACAAATCAACACAACATAATAATAGTCACATGCAAACAAGCAACACGACCGTCATATGTAACAAAGGAATCAATCAAACGTACATAGCAACCAAACTAATGATTTTTTCAGCTTTAGAAACTTTTAACCATACAAGATGATAAATAAACTATTAAGTGCACCCTATGCTCAACAACCTTAGATAATTACTTGATAGATTATCTATACATCCTTATATAGTTAGAAGTATCATTTCCTAACGTACCGTAAGCCAAAATAACCAATAATTTCAACACAATATTTAAGTTAATTCAGTTGGTTTCTTTTTACATCATTACTATTCATTTTTTTTCATGAAATGTCCTTTTCTTTTTCTTTCATGGACTTACATAAATTATTTCACAATATTAACTTTTGTTCATAACATTTCTTGTATATCAAAATTCTTATATAGAAATAATTTCATTGAACACTTCCATTACTTAAGTTTTACTTGTATAATATTATATTACATATTCTATTAACATTTCAACTTATTAAACATTTCTAGTAATTTATATATTTTTAGGAATGTAATTGAATGTTACACAAGTTTTTGGTATTCGCCCTTGAAGAGAAAAGGAATATTTCAATATATCTAAAAATTCAATTAAACATTTAACCTCATTCACTTAGTAAGAATATAAGATATATTTAAAACATCTTCATAGCATTATGCAAGAATTTTCCAAAAATTTAAACAATGTTAGAAGTTTATATCAAAACATTATGATAAGCCCTTTTTTATAAAGTTTCTTAAATCCGATAATTTATTAGACTCGTATTTTAAAATACGTATAACCCTAGATTATTAAACTGAAACTAATAATATACTCAAATCTTACATTAAATATCCAAATCAAAGTATAAAATTTCATATCTTCATAGTTAAATTTACACCTTTTTTAAAATGAATATTCAAATCATGGAAAAATATTTATTATGGTTTAATACAAAAATTCAAATAGTGAATAAACCAATAAATTTACCGTCGGTGCTTTAAAATCAAGTAAATAATTCAAAGTATAGTTCCAAAATAGTGATACAAATTTGTAAGTAAGTATATTACTATAAATAAAACTTCGCAAATCATTTTTTCCCATTTATATAATATCTTTAAATTATACATTCAAAGAAACTTATATTAATTTTACTTGAAATATTCATTTGAAAACTTCATTTGCTGATCATCATCTTTAATACTTTACGGACAAAAGTTTATCGGTAAAATTTCTTGCTTCGTTTATAAATACCACATAAATATTTTTTAAATAACATCTTTATAAATATGTGTAAACTATTTGAAAACAATTTTTTACATCATTACTTATATTCAAAAAGAAGTTATTGAAAACCTTAAATCCATTATTTATAAATATTATTAGTTTCAAATCTCACAATACTTTCAAACATCATTAATAAATCGCTAATCATTAACTTTAAATATGTTTCGTTTAATTAATAAATTCTCGCAATATTTACAACACTAATGATTAACTATTAAACCATGTTGCATATAAATAATAATATTTTAAACATTTTTAAAGTCTTTAGAAATGAAAGAAAATGAGCAAAATATTCTTTATATACTATATTATCAAAATACTTTTATAACTCGATGTTTTAAAAAGTTTATCCTCGTTCTTGCAGATTCTGGTTGTACGTTGAAGGGGTGTAAGACTAGAAATCTCCAAGTACTTAGTAGACTTGTTTCAACATCCATTGAAAAATACTAAGAAAACAGGTATAAGAAGTACCGTTCAAATCTGATGTCAAATGATGATGTTACGATGGCAGTGGCCTGCTGCTGATCCAGTGTCTACGCAACGGACATAAAACTTTCGATGATCCTTCTACCTTCCGGATTCCAAAAAAAATATCGTAGCCATTTCATAAACAAGGGGCCATCGACCCCTGCTGCAAGGGTAACTCCTGATTCAATGATTTACGCAATGGATGCACTTCCTTCCCGGAAAGATCCATTAACAACAGATCCCAAGATAGAAAGCGCCTCCATTGGGTAGAGTAAAGAACCATCTACCCTTAAAAAAATCGAGGAACACATGAGTTTAAGTCCGGACAACCATATCGATTCGAATCCATTTCTGAATTTATCCAAGTATATTAAGGTTTATCGATCGAATCCATTCTTGGATTCCCCAAGTCCATCGGGTCGTAGCATATCATACTATACTTCTTCATGGAGGGTACTTCCCCATACCTCTTACATCAAAATATAACATACTATATATATTGCCCTTTCAAAATCGTAGCTTCAAATATCACACTTATATAAATTCCATTATATATAAGATTTCAATTTTAGATAGAGTACTTTCCAAAATCAATAATCTCGAATATATCAAACTATTCATATATAAATTCCGTTATATATAAGATTTATCTCTTCAGATCGAATACCTTTCAAAATCAACAGTTTGCAAAATCGCCTTATATTTATATAAAATCCGTCTTATACAAGAATCAAATTTTTTCCAAAAATCAATTTCTCTATATGAAAAACCATATGGAATTGAATGCCTTTGCTTTATATAAGTTTTTGAATTTAGAATAGTTTTGTAAATAATATCGTTTTGTGAAATAGTTTTGTAAATAAAATAGTTTGTAAAATGGTATTGTAAATAAAATAGTTTGTAAAATAGTTTCACAAATAAAATAGTTTGTAAAATATTTTTGTAAATAAAATAGAATAAGATAGTTTGTTTAAGAAAAAAAAAATTGTAAAATGGTTTCAAATTAATAGTAGTTTTGCATACAAGAAAAATTCCAATTTAAATTACAAATATATCCAACCCAGCAACTATTAATTTCAGCATCAAAGCATGTCAATAATATTAGAACATAAGATGTACATATGTCATCATTTTGCAAAATCACATTTGATCGCTCGCTCGATTACACAAGTTCGCTTTCAAACTTGCATTTTTCATTCGACCTCCCTAATGTAGAATTCGATAAGGTTTCTTGACTAGAAACCATCATTCTTCTTAAATTTCCATATACTATGATAGAGAATTCTATAACCAAACCAAAAATCCATATCCAATATTCGTAATCAAGTATCGAATGAAAAATCCTAACATGAAGTGGTGTAAGTCACATAGAATTTGTGTACACAAATCCGGATCAAATTAATTTTGCAAATAAAACAATATACATACAACTTACGTAATTATTCCAATTTTCTTCATCTCAATTACATTTCAATTAAATTCAATATTAATCTCGTTGACTAACAAAAGTATCACTTCATACATTATATTTGTTTCACAGAATTTCTGTAACAACCCTAGATTTTTGAATATAATTTTAAATTTAACTTTATTTTATTTTGAAATTATTTTAAATTTACTTTTATTGCAAGATTTCATTTTTAAATATTTTTAAGGTGATGATAAATTTTTTCCAAAGTTTATTGAATTTATTTTCAATTTTTAAAGCATAGTTTCCATTTTTTGCTATCTTCTTAATTTAATTATATTTATTTAAAATTTATTTATTTTATTCATTCATTATTTTTTTGTGTTTTAATTCTATTTATATCCATTTTTACATGTATTTAAAATTGCAAAAAGAATATTAGAAATTTGAAAGGTTTTTGACCTTTTATATGCTTAGCCATTTCATATTCAACTTCAGATTTTCACCAAACAACATATCCCTTCAATTTGCTGACTATATACCCATTCTTTCATCCAACTCCTTCCACTTTCTCATGCACAAAAAAAATTCCCAAATCCTAAAATATTCGGCTATCTCCAAGAGAAAAAGTTTTGTAAATTTCTATTCTTTTTCACTTTTCTACTTGTTTTGTTTTGAATTTTGCACTTGCATCACCTCTTTGTGTTCGACCCTCCCTCCTCCAGCACCATGGCCACCTCCACCACCACAACCGCCATTATCTCCTCCTTTCCCCTATCCTTCCATGGCCGTGGCCTATTGGTTGAAGAACCACCAAAAAATGAAGCAAACTCCACATTTGCATCATAGCCGAACTCCCCATTTGCTCCACCACTTCACACATCATCTCGGCCACCTTGCGCATCATCACCACCAGCCCCTTGCTAACCTAAGACCCCTGCCACATCACTTCTAGTCCACTACCAGACCTGGCCGTGCTCAATCATGCCTTGGCCAAACCATTGATGGCATAGAAACCCATTTGTGTTGCCTTGTATTTGTGTGTACATGCACACATCTTTCTACTCCTTCATATCTTGTTATGGCCGACCCTTTTGTACCCTTAACCTGATCGAAACCACACCATAGTAGTGCATTTCCAACCTATGGTTGAGCATATGATTGTTGAATGCAAGTGCAAAAAGTTTGGCTATGTGTTGTGCATATATTTCTAGCTAGTTTAATAATAGTTTGATTTGAAAATTCATGTTATACTTTGTTTTGTTTGCTATGTGATAGGGCAATTAGCTTTGGCTCTCCCACACTCAAATCATAGTAATGCTTTCGCGCCTTTGAAGATCTTTGTTTTGTGTATTTGGTTGTCAACTCCAGCTTGTACAAGTGAGTAATTCTCACCAGACAAATTTTTATTTATATAACTAGTAAACTTATCACAATTGAATCTGTAAACCCATATCATTATGTTATATCTGCTATGCTATGACTATATGATGTTCACTCATGCTTATACACCTGTTATATCATATGTTACTGTACTTTATGCTGTTCTATTTATTTATATCAGTTAATCACACTACAAGTTCCATGTAGATTACAATCACTATGGATTGAAATGATACATACCCGAATGGACTTTAGAATAGGGAAATCATTATGGGCTGAAATGATAGACCTAAACGATTTTTTATTTATTTCATTTTACTTAGGACTACGGGTTTGAAATGATAAAACCCGGGTTTTCTTTGTAAATTACGGATTGAAATGATATAATATCCATATCACTTTACCTAGGGTAGAAAATTTTATACAGACCCATGGTTAATATATTTTTCTAAATTTTTTAAAGTATTTTAGAAATGTAAATATTATAATATTTTGATTTAAATTTAGTTAATAATGATTTTATAAAGTATTATTGATTTTCTAAAAATTTATAAGTGAAATAAATTAATGGTAAAGTTAGAAATTTGAAATATAAGTTATTTTCGAATGCATGATTTGGTTATAAATGGAATTTAAATTAAGTAGGAAAAATATGATAAATAGATTTAAAATTTGATTTAAAATGAATTTAAAATGATTTTTATAAAGTGTTAATGGTTTTGGTATAAATTAAGATGTGAAATAAATGAATATTTAAGTTAACTTTTGAAATATAACTTAAATTGGAAATTTGTGAATTGTGTTAAAAAATGAATTTTAAGTTAAGTAAATAAAATGAAAATAAGTTATATTTGGAAATTTAAACTTAATTGTTAAGTTTAAAATTTAATTTAAAGAATTGAACGTTAATGCTTGATTTTAATAAGTAAATTATTATTAATTTTTGATTTTGTATGAAAATTTAACTTTATAAAATCATGAATATAAGAGAAATTAAATGGTTGTTTTAAAAGTGAAATGCGTGATTTTATAAGTTTAAAATAGCTTAAATATAAATTTAATTGTTTATGAAATTATATTGAATATTTGGAATTTAATTAACAGCATTTTTGAAATGTTATTATTTCTAATGTAAAGGATATTACAGCATTTGTAAATGCTTTAGTTGACAAAAATGAACTAAATGGCTAAATTGAATTAAGGGCTATTATAGCACTTTGTAAGTGCTGTAATTGTTGAATTTAACTAAGTTTTATTTGAAACTAAAGTAACCTATTACAGCATTTTAAATGCTGTCTTTTGTTAAATTGAACTGTTTTAAAACATAACTTTCCGTAGCATTTTCTAAATGCTGCGAAAGTTGAATTTTCACTGTTTTGATAAATTTAAGTGAATAAATAAACTTTGAAAATATTAAAATTTTAGGAAATTTAATATTGAATTATAAATACAATAACTTCATTTTAATGATTTAAATGAAGTAATTCGATTTGAAATATAAACTATTTTGAAATGTGAATCGAAATGGTATCTTATATAAAAAAGGAATGTGGTTTTGAAAAGATATGATCTTTTGATTATATTGAAATGGATTTGAAATGATATTGAATTTTTTAAATGATTTTTGATTTTTGAAATATAAATACCATTTTTAAATTATAACTACGGGTTATAATAACGATTGGTTGTTAAAGAGACCGAGATGGTATATGGACATACTCTCTGTCGATACCGAAAACCACTTTAACAACTGTGTACATGGTGGAGATTCCAGAATGAAGTAGGATGGTGACGACATTCTTGAGGTACATTATGTAGACCTGACTCCCATGAGTTGGCTTAAGGTGGCTAAAACAGGAGCGATCTCGGGCCAAAAGGTGTAGCTCCTCTGGTCGGACACACTTCTTCGATACCATTCTATACTGTTGTGATTGATTGGGTGCACCCCTTGATTTTGGAGTGTTTTTCGGGGTGGGCGTAGTGGCTGCTACATCACCGCCAGCCCATGTGCATAATTGGTATATCTACCCTGGCATTGCCTTGTGTGCCGTGTCACCTACCATACCGAGTCTTTGCTACGAGTTTGTTTTTCTCCCGTAGCCCATGGAGTATTTAGGGTAGTCTCCCGATCGGGAGATACATTGATACTGGATGGACTACTATGACTATTATGTGTTAAGTGGAATATTGGGTTACTCCTTAACGCTATTTTAAAGTAAGTTTATTTTACAGTAGACATTATTATAATAGCGCAATATTACTACATAATAAATAGTTTAACGGATCATTAGAGGATGGACGGTCCCAGGCATTCTTTAAGTTATTGTATCTTTATTACATTTCACTTGAGTTGGTTTACACTATATAAGTATATATGTCCCGACTCGAGTGTTTTGTGTTTTTCTTTACGCTCGGGTCTGCCTGAGAATTCACAGCTTTGGATTCTCTTTCTGGAGCTGGTCTTTGCTGAAGATTCTACCAATATATATATATATATATATATATATATATATATATATATATATATATATATATATATATATTAGTTTCAGCCATTCCAGTTGACCTCATGTATTAGTGAATTTGGGATTTCTATTATGTTGTTTTCAGACTGATATTATGTATTTGTTTTGAGACTTTGTTATAGTAGCTTCATGAACTGCTATGGTATTTTATATTCCACCGCGAGTTATTCTGATTGTTCTGTGTCTGTGATTCTGTGTATTTGATTTCATTTGCTCCAAATTTATTCACAATATGTTATTTTGCATTATTCAAGACTTACATGTGTGGATTATTATCGATTTGAATGGTGTGAAATATATGTGGTCGTCACATTTGGTATCAGAGCTTTAGTTTTTGGCAAACAATTGCCTCTGAGGAGCAAAAACTCATTAGAGATCGGGTAGAAATATCCTAGAATGAGTGAAATCTATTTTAGAATCATATCTTTATGAGAGAACGTATTTTCAAAGTATAAATGATTTTTCAAATGTTTTTCAAAAATAATTTTGATATAAATTTTTCTTGTTTTAAAGGATTTTCAAATGTTTTCTAACTTCCTTTCTTTCGTATCTGCCTTGTTAGATTTTTCTTTCTTTAGGATATTCATCCAAGTGAATTTATCTTATCTTGTCTTATCTTAATTTATCTTTGGCATCTCTTTATCTTGTCCTAAATTCATTCTTGATATTTTCAGGATGAATCGAGGAGATGCCACAGGTAAGGGTCGTGGTATTACCCCAGCTCCTCAACCTGTTGCTCCTGTTAGATTCACTGTTCTCAGTAAGGAATTCACTGAACTTGGTGGAACCCCATTCACCGGTTCAGAGAGCATTATTGAGGCTCAACAGTGGTTGTGGAGTCTAGAGAGGATATTTACTCGTCTCGAGATTACTGATGCCCAGAAGCGTCAGTTAGCAGCTTAGCAGTTGCATGATTCTGCCTTAGATTGGTGGGAGTCCGTTATGGCTAACACTGTCAAAGCTGACATTACTTGGGAGCAGCTAGGTATCCTTTGTGTTATCTTGAATTTTGTTCCTATTTTTCCTTTTCCTTTGAATCTATCTTAAGCTTGTTCTATATCTCTTTTCTAGGGAGGCTTTGGTGGCAAAATGGATGCCAAAAGCCGGGAAATCTCAAGTTTATCGTGAATTTATTGATCTTAAGCAGGGTAGCATGTCTTTTGCTGAGTATGAGAGGAAGTTCAATGAACTTTCCAAGTTCGGTCCTAACCTGATTGACACTCCTCTCAAGAAGAATGAGAAATTCATTGCTGGTGCTCGTCCAGAGTACTATAGTTGCCTCATTTCTCATGTTCATGGCACTTTCACCCAGCTTTTGGATATGGCTATTCGCTATGAGAATCCCACATCTAAAGGTCCTGCTGCTACTGGTGCTCAATCTTCCTCTGCTAATTCCAAAAAGTGTAAGCCTAACTATCATCAGTACAAGAAGAATTGGCAAAAGCGTCTTGGTTTGGGATCTCCATCATCTGCTCCTACTCAGAGGCAACCAGTTGATATCTCCTCTATCACTTGCTTTAGGTATGATCACAGGGGACACTATGCCAATAGCTGTCCTACGTTAGCTGGTGCTGCTATTCCTCCACCTGCTCAGTTGGCTAGGCGTGATTTCTGCCATATCTGTCTCCAGCCAGGTCAATTTAGGAAGGATCGCCCTACTCAGCAGAAGGGTATGCCTTCTGGTATATTTGTTGTCACTTCCGCATCATCTCCAGTTCCTCCACCTGCTCCGGCTCCTAGCGATGACCAAGGTACTCTTTAGGGTACATTTACTTTATTTCATCATCTTGTTCGTGTTTTATTTGATACTGGAGCTTCCCATAGTTTATTTCTGTTGATTTGTGTGATAAGTTTGAGCATCTCCTTTCTTCTAAGTATGCTTCTGTTCCATTATGTGTTTCAAATCCTATTGGGGGACCTGCTAACCTTAATCGGATTTGTAAGCAAGTGAAGCTTCTCCATTCTGATCATCACTTTGGTGGTGATTTTTTATGTTCTGGGCTTCGATGCTTTTGATTTATTGCTTGGTCAGGATTGGTTAGGGAGTCATGATGCTCATATCTCTTATAAAACCCAGTCTATTTACCTTGTTGATGATCAAGGAAATTCCTTGATTATTCAGTGCCGCATGCCTTTGGATTTTGCTGGAAACTTTATTTATTCTTTGGATTCTTCTCCTAGTGATCTTGATTCGACTCCTGTGGTTAGACTATATCCCGATGTATTTGGTGAAGTCACATCTTTACCACCGAAGTGGGAAATTGATTTTCGGATTGATCTTATTCCTGATGCTCGACTGTTGTTCTTCCCCCTAGAAGAATGGCACCCCGCGAGAAGGTTGAGATGGGAAAGCAAATTGAGGACTTGTCTTTCAAAGGTCTGATTAGGCCAAGTTTTTCTGAATGGGAAGCTATGGTAGATTTTGTCACCAAGTCTGATGGTTCTCTTCGGATGTGTGTTGATTATAGGGGAGCTGAACAAGCTTACTATGAAAAACAGATATCCAATGCCTCGTATCAATGATACGTTTGATCAGCTTTATGGTGCCACTGTTTTATCTCAGCTTGATCTTGCCATAGGTTTTCATCAGCACTGGGTTGCTAAGGATAGCATTCCCAAGACTGCTTTCCGCACTGAGAATGGGTTTAATGAATGGTTAGTCATGCCTTGCGGTTTGACTAATGCTCCTGTTTTCTTTGTTGATTTGATGAATCGTGTTTTTCGTGATGTGCTTAATAAATTTGTTCTAGTCTTTATTGATGATATCCTTGTCTTCTCTAAGACCAAGGAAGAGCATGAGTCGTATTTGAAATCTATCCTGTAGACTCTCAGAAATCATCAGCTGAAGGCTAAATTTTCTAACTGCCATTTTTGGAAGGATGAAGACCGATATCTCGGGCATATTGTTTCTATTAATAGAATTTCTGTTGATCCAATCAAGATCGCTGCGATCAATGTAAGTCTTCCTTTCTTCTCTTTTTCTTTATCATTTAATAATTCTATCTTTTCGGTTGTCCTTATTTTCTCCCTATTCTGTTTCAGGATTGGGAAACTCCAAAGACTCCATTTGATATTCGTAGTTTTCTGGGCCTTGCCGGTTACTAACAGAGATTCATTGAGAATTTTTCTCGGATTGCTGCACCTCTCAATGCTTTAACTCGTAAGAATGCCAATTTTATCTAGGATGATAAGTGTAAGGCTGCATTCAATGAGTTAAAGAGCAAGCTAACTTCCGCACTAGTTCTTACCGTTTCGAACGGAAGTGAGTGATTGACGGTATACACTGATGCTAGTCGTGAGGGTTTGGGTGTTGTTCTCATGCAGGATGGTAAGGTCATTGCCTATGCCAGCCGTCGGTTGAAAACCCACGAGGCAAATTATGCTGCTCATGATCTAGAGTTATTTTCTGTTGTCTTTGCTTTGAAGCTTTGGAGGCATCATCTTCTTGAATCCAAGTTTGAGCTTTTCACCGATCACCAGTCTTTGAAATATATCGTTTCCTAGAAGGATTTGAATCAGATGCAAGTTCGTTGGCTTGATCTAACGGCCCTGACTCGACCTTCGAAAATCGGCACCGAATACGACAATCATATTCAAATGCCGATTATCCAAACGTCGAATCTGGTTCGCCGGAGCTTATAACACATTAAGTACAACACAGCGGAAGAAAAAGAATATATCAATATACAACATTTGACACAATATCCAAGTACAATGATGATACAATGAATATCAATATACATCAGAGATATGATATAAGACAATAGCAGGGCGGAAAGAAAAAATAACACCAGCAGCGGAACGATATCTCCAATATGGTCTTCAAGAGAGAACTCCAGTATCGGTAATCTCCATCTCTAAGGCACCAATCTAGAAATAGCTTGAACTCCCAATAACGATGCACAAAGATAAGCAAGTGCAGTCCTGATCCAAAGACTGAACTAGCTCCAGATAATATACTAAACCCAACTATCTGAAAAACTCAACTCTAGACTGCCCATGTGGGAAAATTGTGGACACCTAGAGTTTGAGAAGGGAACAATAAACTCCAGGTCAGTCATGGGACTGGTATGAGCAAACAAGAGCAGTTTATCTTTAAAACAGACAACAAGAGAATTTAAATTTAAATCCGCAATGCTTTTAGAAAATGAAACTACCATAAGGCCTCCCGCCACACACACACAATGCAAACGCAGAATTGGAGGAGATTTCTCCTTATGATAGTCAAATATGCTTGATACGCAAAAGTCAATTGATATTATTATTAGTGCATAGTGCAGAAAACCTTTCGAAAGTATAATATTAATCCTAGCCAGCATACAACCAGTATTATATGCCTACTATAGCTACCATCTAAACAGTGGGGTGCCACCATAAGTAAATGGCAGGTTCTACAACTAAAACCGTACAAGGGGCGTATTGAAGATTGGATTTTCCAACAAATGGTCAGGCTAAGGAACTTCCTACTACCACATGGGTACGCCTCTGGCGGGACGTCCCGAGAGCTTAACTAGCTCTCTGCCAACACAAGGCCGGGTTACCTCTGTAACTAGGTAACTACTACACGAGCGTGCCATCCCCCGATCCTTTGGGACCTTTATCCGAGGTACCTCTAATCTAACAACCACAAAGCAATCACAAAGTAATAGATCTGCAGTATCCACATGAGTTAAGTATCTGGGATCCATACCATGATACTACCCTTTTCCAGAAGGGAATGACAAACCCTAAAGGGAGCGACCCTCATAACCTTGCCGCGTCTTTCCTGTTTCGACCATTTTCGGGGTGTGAGGTCCTGATGCAGTCTCGTTCATAAAGCTACGCTTTATACAAAATCCGTGCTTTGATTAACAAATGATACACAATAGCACTCAACATGCCACACTACCAAATTTGAGAGTATATCACTAGTAACTATCAACTATATAACCTCTGAGCTCGTACGTATCAGAGAAGGGTGTTAAGCTAAGAGAATAAATTATCCGCCACCAAGCAGAAATGTATTTGATAGAGATCAGTTTAATATCTCAAAGAGTAGTGTGGGGCATACAACCATACAAGTCTATTCTGGGTTCGAACAGAATCGAAGGAACTTCCGAAGAAGCCCTTGTAATCCGGGTATCCACAATCCCGATCAGACTTCCCATCACTTAAGGAATCTCTATACCATAGCTACTCGGTGCAGAGACAATCGATAGGTTATCCTATCGTTCTCGAAGACACCCGGTCTTCAACACCGGTCTTCAAATGCAATCCATAACGTCGTATCACTTATTCGGAATGGGTTATATGACATAAGGTCCTCTTCTGGCTAAACCGAATAGTGAGCGTAATATTTAAAAACATACGGATATGGGATTTCAGTTAAGTCACAACTTTAAACCAAAAACCTTTCTTCAAATGGTTAAACAAATTACCATTTTAACTCTTTTAACCAAAAGATTCCTTTCACAAAGTTCACCTAGTTTCACAAAGATCCATTCATAGATTTCCGAAACAATTTCTGTTACAATTAGGATTAACTCGTCCCATCTTTAAATTAAAGATTAACTTATAGCTTTCAAAACACGTTTCCAAAGATTTATTCGTAACTTGGAAAACCATTTCCATTTTAGACTTGAAATCCTTTTAACACAAATTGGAAGTTTATTTCTTATGTGAAAGCTTTTATTATTTGAAAACAAATAATTTCAGAAAAATCCAATTATATTTGCACGAGTTAAAACCCTTGAATTTAAATTCAAATTCCCAAATTAATATCTTTAAAATGGTTTAACCCATATATAACTTGTATAACATTTCTAATCCCTAGTTTCCAAACATAGAATTCAATTTCAAATTTTGAATTCAAATTTAAATCAAAATTCAAAACTAAATCAAGTAAAATAATTTTTATTTTTGAAATTCCTTTTCAAAAGCATTTTACTTTAAACCCAATCCATTTCCAAAAGTATTTAGATTCAAAAATTCAATTTTAAAACTATTTCAAAAAAAACCGTGACTTAACCAATTTTCACGTGCAACCCATATTTGTGTGTGTATAAGTGTGGTCCAGGGGTTTTACACAATAAAAGTGCCATATCATCAATCAGCACAGATTCAAGTATAGCAATATATTTGATAAGCGGTATAAACTATAAGCTTATATTTGATAAGCGATATAACCATAACGCTTATCTTTTATTCACAGATCACAGATATATATATCACAGATAATAAATTACATCAAACATAGCTCAAATCAAAACAGAACATATCAGGGTATCAAACAATTCAATCATCCAATAGAATCCAAACATTCGTAAGTAAAGTCAATTAGTCATCTAATTAACTTAAATTAGATTAGTCACTAATCCTGGTTAATTAATATTAATGAATTACAAATCACTTGATTAATTACCCTTTTATCATTTATTTATTAACCATTAATAACAATTTAATCAACCTTTAATTATAATTCATCAACTTTTAATTCTTAAAAATTAACCTTAAATTATTTAACACGCCTTTAATTAATTATCCTAAATTAATTTATTCTCAATTAACTATCATTCTTCACTAATTAATTAAACTTTAAATTAATTAATTATCCTTAAATTAATTAGCTTAATTAATCACTATTTAATTAATTACCATTTAATTAATTACCCTTTGTTAATTTCACTAAGGAATTAGGTTTTATTTAATTACACAAAGTAATTACCTTCTATTTAATTGTACAAGGTAATTATCTTTAATCTACATTCATAAATAAATTTATCCTTTATTAATTAAAGGCAAATCATTTATCTAAATTAATTACTTTAATTATTATGCAAATCTTTATTACTAACCCTTGTAGTTAGTTACCATTAACCAATCAGCTTAATCCTTTAAGTTAATTAACCTTTAAAAACATCACATCTCAATTAAATCCTTAATCACCTTGTTAGGTTTATTTGACATAAACTTTAAAAATAAAGGTTATATGTATATAGCAAAACACCTTAATGTTCAAAGTAATTTTATTTTAAAACCATTAATTAATTCCAAGATTGAATAAAAATTTATTATTTTGAAAAGAAGTAGTTTTAAGAAAATTATTAAGTAAAAATTGATTTATTTTAAAAGTTTATGTAACAACACGCATATTTTACGATTGAATATTTAAATATTTTGTTTAAGTATTTTATCTTTAGTCGGATTTTAGTTCGAAAAGCTACTTTTTGCATACGGTCGAATTAGGCCTCCGAACCACTTCCATTGAGTCCAAAACACCGTTTGCGATCCTTTGAGTATAAACTTTGATATGTTTGGAGTTAGTGGAATTTTGTCACTTTTTCACTTTGGGTTTTGGGTTTGGTTTAGCCCATTTGCCTAAACTATTAATTCTAACTCAACTCCTTTCTCTTCATAACTTTACTTTCATTTTCTAACACTAAAGCTTCATCAAAAATGGAGGAAGGAATGGGAAATTAAAACTCCAAGCTCAAGTTCATTTGTAAATTCAACATCCAACTCCAAATTCAAGGAGAATCCATTGATTCTTCCTTTGCTTTCAAGCTCCTTCTACATAGATTTTGTGTAAAGGTGAGATTTTTATCACACATCTTTGTCTATAACTATCTTTGATTGTTGGGTATGAATTCCTAACACTTTTTCATATGCATTTGCTTTTGGTTTGGATTGAATTAGTGAAAACCCCAATTTTTAGTGTTTTGGGTTCAAATCTTTAAAATTCCAATCTTTGATGTTTAAACACGTTTTTGGTGATGCATTGAGGAGCCAATACGACCGGGTAGCCTATGGGAATAATCTCCTAGCGTCCGTGCTCGATGGTTGCAAATTGGATGAGTTTTGCACTCCAAAACCCTTAGGTCGCTCTGCCTGCAGATGCAAGAATCTCGGCCTGCAGTTAGGTCGCGCCAACATAGGTCGCAGCCCCCTTAGGTCACACGGCCTTGTTAGTCGTTAGGTCGCTCGGCTTTCCCCCTCAGGTTGCTCGGTTAGGTCACGTCCTATAGGTCGCTTGTCTTGCTTTTGAGTCGGCCTGCCTTAGGTCGTAACTCCCTAGGTTGCTCGGCCTACTCGCTCGAGTTAGGTTGCTCGGCCCATTAGGTCACGCGTGCTTTTAGGTCGCACCCTTTTCTAAGTCGCTCGGTCTTGTTTTTGTTAGGCCATTTGTACCATTAGGTCGCGAGTGCTTTTAGGTCGCGCCATGTTGGGTCGCACCATCCCTTAGCTCGCTCTCCCTTGCACTTAAGCCGTTACCTCCTTAGGTCACGTACCCTTTGGATCGCACCACCTAGGCCGCATGCTAGCTCCCTAAGCCGCTACTACCATAGGTCGCTCGGCCCTCTTACGCCTTAGGTCGCATCGTACCCGCATATTTTACGATTGAATATTTAAATGCTTTGTTTAAATATTTTATCTTTAGTCGGAATTTAATCCGAAAAGCTACTTTTTGCATACGGTCGAATTAGGGCTCGGAACCACTTCCATTGAGTCCAAAACACCGTTTGCGATCCTTTTGAGTATAAACTTTGATATGTTTGGAGTTAGTGGAATTTTGTCACTTTTCCACTTTGGGTTTTGGGTTTGGTTTAGCCCATTTGCCTAAACTATTAATTCTAACTCAACCCCCTTTTCTTCATAACTTTACTTTCATTTCCTAACACTAAAGCTTCATAAAAAATGGAGGAAGGAATGGGAAATTAAAACTCCAAGCTCAAGTTCATTTGCATATTCAACATCCAACTCCAAATTCAAGGAGAAGCCATTGATTCTTCCTTTGCTTTCAAGCTCCTTCTTCATAGATTTTGTGTAAAGGTGAGATTTTTATCTCACATCTTTGTCTATAACTATCTTTGATTGTCGCGTATGAATTCCTAACACTTTTTCATATGCATTTGCTTTTGGTTTGGATTGAACTGGTGAAAATCCCAATTTTTAGTCTTTTGGGTTCAAATTTTTAAAAATCCAATCTTTGATGTTTAAACACGTTTTTGGTGATGCATCGAGGAGCCAATACGACTGGATAGGCTATGGGCATAATCCCCTAGCGTTCGTGCTCGATCGGTTGCAAATTGGGTGAGTTTTAAACTCCAAAACCCTTAGGTCGCTCTGCCTGCACATGCAAGATTCTCGGCCTGCAGTTAGGTCGCGCCAACATAGGTCGCAACCCTTAGGTCGTTAGGTCACAACCCCCTTAGGTCGCATGGCCTTGTTAGTCGTTAGGTCGCTCGGCTTTCCCCCTCAGGTTGCTCGGTTAGGTCGTGTCCTATAGGTCGCTTGCCTTGCTTTTGAGTCGGCCTGCCTTAGGTCGTAACTCCCTAGGTCGCTCGGCCTACTCGCTCGAGTTAAGTCGTTCGGCCCCTTAGGTCACGCGTGCTTTTAGGTCGCACCCTTTTCCAAGTCACTCGGTTTTAATTTTTGTTAGGCCGTTTGCACCATTAGGTCGCGAGTTCTTTTAGGCCGCGCCATGTTGGGTCGCACCATCCCTTAGGTCGCTCGCTCCTGCACTTAAGCCGTTACCTCCTTAGGTCGCGTACCCTTTGGGTCGCACCACCTAGGCCGCATGCTAGCTCTCTAAGTCACTATTACCTTAGGTCGCTCGGCCCTCTGACGCCTTAGGTCGCGTCGTACTTAGGTCGCGCCACTCCTTAGGTCATTTGCAGCTAGGTCGCGCCACCCTTTAAGTTGCCTCTGCTTTAAGCCGTGTGCTATTTCTTGTGCCGCTGACTTCTCGTGTTGACTTATATTAAGTCGTAAGTCATGGTCGTTAAGTCGCAGGGGTATTTCCACTTTGATGAATTTGGAATTGAATTCTTTGGATTGTATTCACGTCTTCGAATGTGGATTTTTGTGATTTATTGTTTCTACAATCATTTTTGTGATTTGTCACTTTATCTCACTCGTACGAGAAATCTAATTAAACAACTTCGTAAAACAAGTGGTATGAAATGCTTGCGTTTACTTCGTCGGTTAATTCTTGGACTTGTTCGATTGAATCTCTTGTGACAATTTTCGAGTGGAGATCTACAATTTGTTCGTAAATATTCAAGTTAAGCTAGTGGTTATGGGACATGAATCTAAGCTTTTATATTTACTAGCTTATTGTAATTGACACTTCGTGATGATCGTTGTTGATCATTTTTGTGATTTAGACTAGCAAATGTGCGATGTCTCTTTGTCTATGAGGGAGACTAAACCCCGTTTCTGTGGAACTTCGGCTCAATTTGGTGGGGTGGCGACCCATGGTCTTCGGGCCGTTTTGTGGAGCTTCGGCTCAAAATTAATGGTTAGCGACCATGGAATAGCGTTCCATTTTGTGATACACGTGTTGGTGAGTTTTCATGCTCCCGTTTTGTGATAGGCCTCCCCCTTTTTGTGATTTCTGGATTTTCATTGATGATTTCCAGAATTTGTGTTTCACCGATTTTCGTGATTTACATTGATATGTGTTATCAATATTTTTGCATTGGTGAATTTGTGTGTCATTAACTTTTGTGATTGGCATTGATATTATTATCAATATACAAGGTTTTGGAGAATGGAAATATAGAGTATGACATTCCTTTTGATCTTTGAGAAGATTCTCGTGATATCTATTAATCTCTTGTTGATTTTCAATTACAAACTTATTACAGTATGGCTTTATGGTTACCATATATCTATGTCATATCTCTTATTCTATATCATTTTATCTGATATTTATAGCTAGACTGATCTGTTTATTATTTTCTTATTAAATAATACTCGGGTCAGACCGAGATGTTAGAGGTGCTTCTGCTTGACTTCATATCTGGGATTATCACCCTGACTTTTGGCTAACTACTTAGATTAGTAGTTTTTGTTGTATACATTTGAGTTATAGACTCATTGATGTATCCATATTCTTTTGTATAGCACTTGTAGCTATTCTTTTGTGATATTGTGGATCTTATTTGACCACTACTTTGATGTACACTTTTATGTGTGATATTCATATCTATTTCCGTCTTTGTGATATGGATGTCTGTGACTGATTTGTGTTATGTTTATTTCTATGTTTGTTTCTGAAGAATATATCTATAGCGACTGTGTAGTAGCTTTGAGTTTGCTTCGGCATGTCGGATTTACTCCTGAAACCAAATGCATGTTGTTTTACATGACATATCGTTGCTCGCACAAAGCAATTACGCGGATGGTCGCTCCTCAACAGCCTTATTCTCCATGCTAATTGACGGCATTACCCCGTAGTGTCCTTGGCTAGCGTGGGTATAGAGGTGGGGCGTCACAGCTTGGTATCAAAGCCAAACTTCGGAACAATATAGAATTATCTAGCAAAGATCATCGTCCTAAGTCCATCTTAGGAGTCGTGCTTTAGGATGTAATTCGAGTCTTTGTACGGATTCATCCTATTTTCTTTATGATTCCTTGTTTATCTATCAAGATTGCTTGATATCCATTTGGTGAATAACCTTATCTTTCTTCTTTCTTTCTTTAAAAAGGAAGAGAAATGGTTAGACCTGGCCGTCCCAGCGCCAGTCAATCTCGTGCTACTCCCCAAGATGGAGTATTTACGTCTGCTCAGCAGCTTCTTGATCTAGTAAGGAATGCTCAAGCAGACGGATCTAATCCGGAGTCTACTCACCCTAGGTTTGGATTTGCACATTTGTGCAGTGATTATACCAATTTGGGTGGAAATCCATTCAAAGGTTCTGAAACTATTATTGAAGTCCAGGCTTGGCTGAGATCGTGCGATCGAATCTTTTCTCGCATGAATCTTATTGATCTTCACCGTGTTCAGGTGGCCTCTAGTATGCTCTAAGAAAGAGCATTAGATTGGTATGAGCTTCTAATTTTTGAAATAAATGAAGCAGATCTTACTTGGGAGAAATTCCGGGAACGCTTAGAATTAAAATTTGTGCCAGAAGCTGAGAAGGTGACTTTGGCTCGCCGTTTTATAGACCTTGTTCAAGGTGAATCCTCCGTGGCAGATTATGTCGCATCCTTCGAGTCACTTTCTAAATACGGGGTCAAATACATAAACACCCCGTTGAAGAAGAACCAGAGATTTGTCTTTGTCTTGAATAAAAATCTCAAGAAGCCACTGCTTCTAAAATTAGAAGTTTCTTTTGATCAGCTTGTTGATATCGCTCTTCGACTTGAAGAGGCAGATAAAGAAAGTGATGTTGAAGTTATGGGTGCCAAACCGAACTTCAACAACAAGAAAATGCCTAATAAGTTCAAGGGTCCTTATCCTAACAATAAGAAAGGGAAGCAAGCCTCTCTGGCAACTAAGACTTCTACCCCAAGTGGTGGGCAATGCTACAACTGTGGTTCTAAGGACCATTATGCGAACTAGTGTTCAAAGCCTCATACTTGTCGCTATTGCAAAAGCCCGGATCATTATTTATTTTCTTGTCCCAAACTTCAAAATAGGAAGGAGGGAAAGCTTAAGGTTGCTCAAGCCCCTGGCAACACATCTCGTGGTAAAGGTATTTCTCATTCTATCCTGGATGGCATTATTTTATTTCGTGATCATCCTATTCGAGTTCTTTTTGATACGGGTGCGTCCCATTCTTTTATTTCAAAAGAACTTGTTGATACTTTTTCTTTGGATGTTTTGTGTTTAATGACTTCTTTGAGAATTGCGAATCCGGTTGGTGGATCCACAACAATCAGTTTATTGTGTAAAGATGTCGAGATTATTTTGTGTGATTTTTATTTCCGAGCCGATTTGCATGTTATGCGCTACTTAGGCTTTGGAATGATTTTGGGAATGGATTGGCTTAACCGCTATAAAGCCCAAATCCTATGTCCTGAGCAGACTATTTATCTTCGACATCCTCAATCTGTCAAGCAGATTTCTATTGACCTTAAAGATTCTTATTCCAGCTTAGTTGCATCTTTATATTCTTTAAATCCTCATGATGACGATAATGATGACGAGGAAGATATTATTTCTCTTATTCACGTTGTTCATGAATTTTTCGACATATTTGAGCCCGTTTTAGGATTACCACCTAAGCGAGCAATTGAGTTTATGATTAATCTCATCCCAGGAGCTCAACCTATTACTCGTCCTCCTTATCGTATGTCCAATAAAGGAAATGAGGAGATGCGTAAACAATTATCCGAATTGGAGACGAAGTAATTGTTTCGCTCTAGTTCCTCGCCTTGGGGAGCTTCGGCTATTTTTGTGAAGAAATCCGATGGTACACTTAGGCTTTTCGTTGATTATCGCAAGCTTAATGATCTTACTATCAAGAATAAGTATCCTTTACCTCTGATTGATGATCTATTCGATCAACTTAGTGGTGCTAGAGTCTTTTCACAACTAGACTTAGCTACCGGTTTTCATCAGCTTCATATTGCAGAGGATAGTATTCCTTTGACATCTTTCCGTACTCGCTATGGATCGTATGAATGGCTTGTTATGCCATTTGGTTTAACGAATGCTCCAGCTTATTTCATTGACCTTATGAATAGAGTTTTCAAAGACTTCCTCGATCGGTTTGTTCTCTTCTTTATTGATGATATTCTTGTGTATTCTAAAACCGAGGAGGAGCATGAAAAACATCTTCGGATTGTGTTGGAAACTCTTAGGAGCAATCAATTAAAAACAAAATTTTCTAAATGCCATTTTTGGCAATCTCGTGTGAAGTTTCTTGGTTATATTATTTCCGAATCCAAAATTTCTGTGGATCCTTCAAAGATTGAAGCAATTCAAAACTGGAGAAGACCGGAGAGTGTGAAGGAAATTCGAAGTTTCCTTGGATTGGCCGGTTATTACCGCCGTTTCATAAAGGACTTTTCCAAAATTTCATGCCTCTTACTAGCTTGACAAAGAAGGGAGTTAAGTACATTTGGTCGGACAAATGCGAAGCTTCTTTTCAGAAATTAAAAGAACTCCTTTCCGATGGTCCTATTCTTGTGATCCCCAAGAGAAACCAAGATTTTATTGTTTATACCGATGCTAGTCGCGTTGGTTTGGGTGCCGTTCTTATGCAAATGGAACGTGTTATTGCTTATGCTTCTAGGCAATTGAAGCCGGACGAGACTAGATATGCCACTCATGATTTAGATCTCTCGGCTATTGTTTTTGCCCTTCGTATTTGGCGTCATTATCTTTTGGGGGAAAAATTTATTTTATACACCGATCATAAATCCTTGAAGTATCCGTTTTCTCAAAAGGAACTCAATTTGCGTCAACAATGTTGGCTCGAATTTCTTGCAGCTTATGATCATGATATTCTCTATACTCCAGGAAAGGGAAATCATGTTGCCGATGCACTTAGTCGTAAGCAACAAGCGGTTGTTTCTATGATGATATCCGAATGGAATGATCTCGGAATTCTATCCACTTGTGAGATTCGAGATTGTGTTTTCGATTTATGTTCATCTCTTATTTTATGTTGCCTTGAGGCTCATCCTTCTCTTTTAGACCGCATTCTTGAAGCTCAAAAGCTAGATCCCGAATTGGCTCTTCTTGGCCAAAACCTTAGGGATAAAATTGATATCGAAGGATTGAAAGACTTTGATATTGATTCTCGTAGTGGTATTCGAAAATTTGGTAGACTTATCGTGCCAAATATTAGTAGTCTTCGTAAAGACTTTTTAGAAGATTCTCATCGTTCTAAATTTACCATTCATCCCGGTAGTAGTAAAATGTACGCGGATATGAAGCGACTTTATTATTGGGAGGGAATGAAATCTGATGTTGCTAACTTTTTTAAGTGTTGCATGACTTGCCAACTCATTAAGGCCGAACATCGAAGGCCTAGTGGGTTATTGCAACCTTTAGAAATTCCAATTTGGAAGTGGGATCATATTTCCATGGATTTTATAGACGGCCTTCCCCGTTCTCGTTCGGGTCATGATAGCTTATGGGTGATAGTGGATAGACTTACTAAATCCGTCCATTTTATTCCCGTTCGGTCCAATCGAACCGTTCCTCTTTTGGCCAAACTCTTCATTAAAGAAATTGTAAAATTTCATGGAGTTCCTTCTTCTATTGTTAGTGATCGTGATCCATTGTTTACTAATGGATTTTGGAAGAGTCTTCAAAAAGCTTTAGGAACGAAGCTTAATTTTAGCACCGCTTATCATCCCCAGTCCGATGGACAAACTGAGCGTGTGAATCAAACTCTTGAACATCTTCTTTGTGCATGTGTTCTTGATTTTGGTGGAAGTTGGGAAGATTATATTTCTCTTGTTGATTTTTCCTATAATAATAGCTTCTAATCTACTTTGGTATGGCACCTTTTGAGGCACTCTATGGAAGGCCATGCCGATCTCCTTCTTCTTGGCTAGAGGCCGGTGAGAAGTTGGTTTTGGGTCCAGATTTTATTCGTGATTCCATAGAAAACACTGACCTTATTCGTCATAGGATGAAAGAAGCCTAGAGTAGACAAAAATCCTATGCCGATAACCGGAGAAGGAAATTAGAATTTTCTGTGGGAGATCTTGTGTTTATCCGTGTTTCACCTATGAAAGGTGTTGTATGTTTCAGTCGATCAGGAAAGTTAGCGCCTCGATATATTGGGTCATTTTCTATCACCGAACGTATTGGTTCCGTGGCTTATCGCCTTTTATTACCGGTTCAATATTTTGCTATTCATGACGTGTTTCACGTTTCTCAATTACGGAAGTACCTTCGAGATTCCGATTCTATTCTTGAGCCCGGTGTTGTGGAAGAAATTGAAGTTTCACCTAACTTAACTTATGAGTAATATCCTATTCGTATTATTGCTATGGAGGTCAAGCGCCTTCGAAATAAAGATGTTCCGCTTGTTAAAGTCCAATGGTCCTCAAATCCTAAGGATTGCTCTTGGGAATCTAGAGAGTTCATCGAGCGAACCCATTCAGACTTACTTTTTCGTTCTCCATGAGGTGAATTTCTTATTTCAAATTTCTTCTATGTTGATATGCTTTCATGGTTGTTACCTTATATTTTCTTCTTAAATATTGCGATTCTTTAAAGAGGGGAGTTTGTAACAACCCGCATATTTTACGGTTGAATATTTAAATGCTTTGTTTAAATATTTTATCTTTAGTCGGAATTTAATCCGAAAAGCTACTTTTTGCATACGGTCGAATTAGGACTCGGAACCACTTCCATTGAGTCCAAAACACCGTTTGCGATCCTTTTGAGTATAAACTTTGATATGTTTGGAGTTAGTGGAATTTTGTCACTTTTCCACTTTGGGTTTTGGGTTTGGTTTAGCCCATTTGCCTAAACTAGTAATTCTAACTCAACACCCTTCTCTTCATAACTTTACTTTCATTTCCTAACACTAAAGCTTCATAAAAAATGGAGGAAGGAATGGAAAATTAAAACTCCAAGCTCAAGTTCATTTGCATATTCAACTTCCAACTCCAAATTCAAGGAGAAGCCATTGATTCTTCCTTTGCTTTCAAGCTCCTTCTTCATAGATTTTGTGTAAAGGTGAGATTTTTATCTCACTTCTTTGTCTATAACTATCTTTGATTGTTGTGTATGAATTCCTAACACTTTTTCATATGCATTTGCTTTTGGTTTGGATTGAATTGGTGAAAATCCCAATTTTTAGTCTTTTGGGTTCAAATCATTAAAAATCCAATCTTTGATGTTTAAACACGTTTTTGGTGATGCATCGAGGAGCCAATATGACTGGGTAGGCTATGGGCATAATCCCCTAGCGTCCGTGCTCGATCGGTTGCAAATTGGGTGAGTGTTGAACTCCAAAACCCTTAGGTCGCTCTGCCTGCACATGCAAGATTCTCGGCCTGCAGTTAGGTCACGCCAACATAGGTCGCAACCCTTAGGTCGTTAGGTTGCAACCCCCTTAGGTCGCATGGCCTTGTTAGTCGTTAGGTCGCTCGGCTTTCCCCCTCAGGTTGCTCGGTTAGGTCGTGTCCTATAGGTCGCTTGCCTTGCTTTTGAGTCGGCCTGCCTTAGGTCGTAACTCCCTAGGTCGCTCGGCCTACTCGCTCGAGTTAGGTCGCTCGGCCCATTAGGTCACGCGTGCTTTTAGGTCGCACCCTTTTCTAAGTCGCTCGGCCTTAATTTTTGTTAGGCCGTTTGCACCATTAGGTCGCGAGTTCTTTTAGGCCGCGTCATGTTGGGTCGCACCATCCCTTAGGTCGCTCACCCCTGCACTTAAGCCGTTACCTCCTTAGGTCGCGTACCCTTTGGGTCGCACCACCTAGGCCGCATGCTAGCTCCGTAAGTCACTATTACCTTAGGTCGCTCGGCCCTCTTACGCATTAGGTCGCGTTGTACTTAGGTCGTGCCACTCCTTAGGTCATTTGCAGCTAGGTCACGCCACCATTTAAGTTGCCCCTGCTTTAAGCCGTGTGCTATTTCTTGTGCCGCTGACTTCTCCTGTTGACTTATATTAAGTCATAAGTCATGGTCATTAATTCGCAGGGGTATTTCCACTTTGATGAATTTGGAATTGAATTCTTTGGATTGTATTCACGTCTTCGAATGTGGATTTTTGTGATTTATTGTTTCTACAATCATTTTTGTGATTTGTCACTTTATCTCACTCGTACGAGAAATCTAATTAAACGACTTCGTAAAACAAGTGGTATGAAATGCTTGCATTTACTTCGTCGGTTAATTCTTGGACTTGCTCGATTGAATCTCTTGTGACAATTTTCGAGTGGAGATCTACAATTTGTTCGTAAATATTCAAGTTAAGCTAGTGGTTATGGGACATGAAGCTAAGCTTTTATATTTACTAGCTTATTGTAATTGACACTTCTTGATGATCGTTGTTGATCATTTTTGTGATTTAGACTAGCAAATGTGCGATATCTCTTTGTCTACGAGGGAGACTAAACCCCGTTTCTGTGGAGCTTCGGCTCAATTTGGTGGGGTGGCGACCCATGGTTTTCGGGCCGTTTTGTGGAGCTTCGGCTCAAAATTAATGATTAGCGACCATGGAATAGCGTTCCATTTTGTGATACACGTGTTGGTGAGTTTTCATGCTCCCGTTTTGTGATAGGCCTCCCACTTTTTGTGATTTCTGGATTTTCATTGATGATTTCCAGAATTTGTGTTTCACCGATTTTCGTGATTTACATTGATATGTGTTATCAATATTTTTGCATTGGTGAATTTGTGTGTCATTAACTTTTGTGATTGGCATTGATATTATTATCAATATACAAGGTTTTGGTGAATGGAAATATAGAGTATGACATTCCTTTTGATCTTTGAGAAGATTCTCGTGATATCTATTAATCTCTTGTTGATTTTCAGTTACAAACTTATTACAGTATGGCTTTATGGTTACCATATATCTATGTCATATCTCTTATTTTATATCATTTTATCTGATATTTATAGCTAGACTGATCCGTTGATTATTTTCTTATTAAGTGATACTCGGGTCAGACCGAGATGTTAGAGGTGCTTCTGCTTGACTTTATATCTGGGATTATCACCCTGACTTTTGGCTAACTACTTAGATTAGTAGTTTTTGTTGTATACATTTGAGTTATAGACTCATTGATGTATCCATATTCTTTTGTATAGCACTTGTAGCTATTCTTTTGTGATATTATGGATCTTATTTGACCACTACTCTGATGTACACTTTTATGTGTTATATTCATATCTATTTCCGTCTTTGTGATATGGATGTCTGTGACTGATTTGTGTTATGTTTATTTATATGTTTGTTTCTGAAGAATATATCTATAGCTACTGTGTAGTAGCTTTGAGTTTGCTTTGGCATGTTGGATTTCCTCCTGAAACCAAATGCATGTTGTACTATCTGACATATCGTTGCTCGCATAAAGCAATTACGCGGATGGTCGCTCCTCAACAGCCTTATTCTCCATGCTAGTTGACGGCATTACCCCGTAGTGTCCTTGGCTAGCGTGGGTATAGAGGTGCGACGTCACAGTTTAAAACTATTTTTATAGTAAAATCGACAGACCCGAGCTATTCCTTGTTTTACCCGACCCTTGCTTAGAGCCTTCCCCCATTCTACCTGTGCATTTTTTTTTCTGTTCAAACTTAAAAAAATTGTTTAAGTACTAAAATGTTTACCCACTATGCTCACAAAGTCCCCCTGAGTCATACTCGAGTCATGCCACCACTTCCTCGAGCCTAAACTCGAGAATCACGCGAACAACCCAAACCTGCTTCTTCTTCCACACATCACAGACCCAGATACCCACGTGCACAGTGTACGTGCACACAGGAATTTTCCACCCCGACCATCGACGATTGCTTTCTACAGGCTAGCAACTACCTCCTCGAATCAACCCATCACCAAGAATCGGTGAAATCACCATAAATTCGAAATGAGCTATCGAGTTCAACTTATAAACCCAGATTTCGATCAGAAAACACCCCATGCCGTCGACCCTGTCCACCGATAACCTAGCCACCACAACCAAAGCTACTCCGTCTTCCCCTAAACAATTCCCCCTTGGTGCGATCGAATAGAAATCTCTGACAAGAACGCGGTTCCACCAAGAATCCCATCAACCAAAAGCTACTGTCGAACCCTAGATCGACCCATTCCAATCGCCAAAACACTTTATAAATTCAATTCATATTTTCTCAAACCCACCGATGTACCAGCTAATTTCACCCTTAATCGCGATTCCCAATTCGTCGTTGATCGTCGGATTTTGACGAAAATATCCATTCTGTTCAACTCACGATTTCGTTCAATTTTCAAACTTAAAATCAAGAAACCTTTACCAAAAATCATTATTTATAATTTCGAGTAAAGTTATGGATTTGAAACTTGGAATTAAACTGATTGATTTTCCACTTATATTTGACCATCACTGAATATCTTGGGTTTTGAAATAATCACTTGATAAATTTGTTTGAATTTATTTTTAAGATTGATGTTACATTCCTACGATCATTTTTAATTCAAGAATAAAATCCCAAAACAGATTATGTAGGGAGTAATTGGATTTCTTTCTTATGATCTTGAGCCTATATATGTATCAGAGATATATAATGTAATGTACCCAGGCATAGCATGAATTACAAAGCAATTCATATCATGTTCCAGATAATTATCATCCATGCAAACAATTTTCACCCCAAAATTAACACAAATATCAAGGTATAACACAGATTTAAACTTTATTTAGGATAGTTTGCTCACCTAGATCTTGAGAAAAGCAGAGATAGAGAACAGAAAAGCGTTTGAGCCTAGAATGAAAAGATTTGGGCTTGGAATTTTCTTCTTTAATTTTTTTGAAGCTTAGACCTGCAACTTAGATTGATACAATTGCTTTAAATCTTTGCTTTGTTACTGATTACAACATCAAATTCAAATTTTAAAAAGAAATTTACTTGCCTTTAAAAAAATTTCTTTTGAGAGAATCTGCACTATCTCTGACCAAAAACTGAAGCACTGTTTCTTTTTTTTTTCATAAATCTGCAGTTTTTGTATTTTTGTTAAAACTTGATTTTAAAATTACAAATTCATTAAACTTTAAAGTTAAATACTTACCTGAGATTGATCTTGCAGTTGCTTTTCCTTTGTTTTACCAAGTTTTAGGATTTTGAACAGAGAAGCACTTGCATGCCTCAGGTTTACTTTGATTTTTTTAAATTGAATCCATAGTTGTTTGATCTGAGTTGAATCAGCTGCCTTGCTTGAGATTTCCAGATCTCTTCCTTTCTGTTTTGATCCTATTTGTTTCCAGATTTGTTTAACTGGTTTTAGTTTTCTGGTTTTGAGAAATGAAGATGATGATCACCATTTTGATGATTTTTTTTTCTATTTATTTTTTTCTTTGGGGGTTTGAGATTTGAGATACTCAATCCTTTTTACTGTACTTTTCAGATTTGGTAAGAAGTTATAGAATTTGAATATGGGGAGATGGAAAGTTTCCTATAAGTTTTAATCCTATTATTTTATTCAAGCAATTATATTGGGTGCCATTTGTAAAAAGAAATGACTATAAGATCTAATATATGTTGATTTCTTTACTTCATCTCTTTTGTATATGTTTATCATTTGTAATTTTCAAAGACAAAAGAAATTTTTAATAATTTTTATATCATATTTATTTTATAAATGAACATACCCCTTTCTTACTTAATCTTTATATTTACATTATATAAAATATAAATTACACCTTAATGATTTTCAAAAACCAATTTTTTTTTCTAAAACATTTTTTTAAATGTAGATTCAAATTCCCAATTCACTTGAATTAAAAATCTATTTATGTCTATTTATATATTCATACATATAATTATGCAATTTAAACTCAAATTCAATGCTTACATTTGTAAAATGTTTATGTTTCCTTTTATATTTATATTTACACAAACAAAATTTTATCCCAATTAATTTTCACATTGCAACCTTTAATTTAGTTCACTATTTTTATTTACACATATATTTATACAATTTACATTCATACATTTTTTATTATTTACTTTTGTACAACTTTTAAAAGGAAAAGAATGATTTAAATATTTTGATTTCATGTTAACAAACAATCACATTTATTTATATAAGAGAATTAAATCTTAAAAATAAATATTTTGAAATTTATTACACCTTCCAAATACTAATGTAATTAAAAATTTAGAAAACAACTATCATTAACTTTCATTAATCTCATAGCTTTTAATTTCTATTTTATTTTTAATACATTTTATTTTGGAATTCAATATTTGTTTATAAAATACTTATTCTTATATTTAAAATCGAATTTCTATTTATTCCCAATACACTTATTTTTCCTAAACCCAATATTTATTTGTAAGATACTTATGCTTAAGTTTGAAACTAAATTTCTATTTATAATAAAAAATTATTTATTCATTCTAGAAATCTCTAATTTATTCACAAATAATCCCATAATTTAATTTCAAAATTAAATTAAGTGTCAAATTAAACGTGGTTGATTTTTAGGAATGTTACACTTGTGTTTCTGGCTTCTTACGACCTCGATATTAGCTATACTCCCTGTAAAGCTAATGTTGTGGCCGATGCTCTGAGTCAGAAGAAGGCTTTGTTGTGTCAGCTTTTTGTTTCTTCTTCTCCTCTTCTGGATCGTATTATGGCTAAGCAGGATGAGGATGAGATGCTTAGATTGATGAAGGAGAGTGTACGTAGCAGGGTTGGTAGTAGTAGTGGTAGTGGAGCTCAGATCGGTGATAGAGGATTTTGAGGATTAATGGCAGGATTTGTGTCCTGAATGTTGATGGTTTGAGGAGTTGCTTCAGGAGAATCATCGATCCAGAATTTCTATTCATCCTGGTGTGTCGAAGATGTATCAGCATATGAAGAGGCTTTATTGGTGGAGGGGGATGAAGAGGGAATCTCTATCTTTGTTAGTCGGTGTGCGACATGCCAGTAAGTCAAAGCCGATTACCAGAAGACCCCTAGTTTGTTGCAGCCCCTTGAGATTCCCAATTGGAAGTTGGAACAGATTTCCATGGATTTCATCGATGGTTTACCGAGGACTCGTAGGGAGAATGAGAGTATCTGGGTTATTGTGGATAGACTGACCAAGTTCGCTCATTTCATTCCGTTCATGTCTACTCGTTCTGCTTCTAGCTTATCTGAGATCTACATGAGAGAGATCGTTCGTCTCCATGGTGTTCCTCTTAGTATTGTTTGTGATCGTGACCCTATCTTTACGAGCCAGTTCTGGAAAGCTTTTAAGGAATCTCTGGGTACTCGTTTGAATCTGAGCACTGCTTACCATCCATAGACCGACGGTCAAACGGAAAGAGTGACTCAGATTCTCGAGGATCTTCTTCGTGCTTATGTGATTGATTATGGAGGATCTTGGGAAGATCATCTCCATCTTGTCGAATTCACCTACAATAATAACTATCAGGTATAATCTTATCTTCTGTTTTTCAGTCTATTCTTAATCTTTTTATCTATCTCATTTCATCTTTACATTCAAGCCAATTTCAAAATGTCTCCATTTGCTACTCTATACGGACGACCTTGTAGATCCCCATCTTGCTGGATTGAATCTGGTAATCGTTTGGTTCTTGGTCCTGATGTGATTTTGGAAGCTTCTGAGAGAGTTGAGGAGATTAAGAAGAGGTTGAGAGCTGCTCAGGATAGGCAGAAGAAATATGCTGATAGACATAGGAGGAATTTAGAATTTACTGTTGGTGATCAGGTTTTCCTTAAGGTTTCTCCCTTGAGGAATGTCATTCGCTTTGGTCCTAGAGGGAAGCTTTCTCCTAGGTTCATTGGTCCTTTCCGCATTATGGAAAGAGTTGGTTCTTTGGCTTATCGTCTAGATTTGCCCAAGAAGCTCTCTGTAGTGCATGATGTATTCCATGTCTCGCATCTTCGTCGATATCTTCATGATCCATCTCTTATTGTCCAGCCTTCTGCTCTTGATAGTTTAGATATTGAGCCTAATCTGACTGTCGAGAGGAAGCCACTTCGTATTGTTGATAGAGGTATGAAGCATCTCAGAAAGAAAAATGTTAATCTGGTCAAAGTACAGTGGAGTACTAACGATCGAGATTAGACCTGGGAGACGGAGGAGAGCATTCGTGCTTCGAATCCGGAATTTTTCGTTTCATGTACTATTTGTTTTTCCTATCTTGTTTCTCTTTATTTTCCTTGCCCATTCTTTTCAAGGACGAAAAGAATTGAGTGTGGGTGAGTGTAACAACCCTAGATTTTTGAATATAATTTTAAATTTGACCTTATTTTATTTTGAAATTATTTTAACTTTACTTTTATTTCAAGATTTCATTTTCAAATATTTTTAAGGTGATAATAAAAAATTTGCAAAGTTTATTGAATTTATTTTCAATTTTTAAAGCCTTTTCCATTTTTTGCTATTTTCTTAATTTAATTATATTTATTTAAAATTTATTTATTTTTATTCATTCATTATTTTTTTGTGTTTTCATTCTATTTATATCTATTTTTACATGTATTTAAAATTGCGAAAATAATTTTAGAAATTTGAAAGGTTTTTGACCTTTTATATGCTTAGCCTTTTCATATTCAACTTCACCTTTTCACCAAACAACGTATCCCTTCAATTTGCTGACCATATACCCATTCTTTCATCCGACTCCTTCCACTTTCTCACGCACAAAAAAATTTCCCAAACCCTAAAATATCTAGCCATCTCCAAGAGGAAAAGTTTGGTAAACTTCTATTCTTTTTTTTTCACTTTTCTACTTGTTTTGTTTTGGATTTTGCACTTGCATCACCTCTTTGTGTTCGGTCCTCCCTCCTCCAGCCCCATGGTCGCCTCCACCGCCACCACAACCAGCCACCATCTCCTCCTTTCCCTTGTCCTTCCATAGCCGTGGCCTATTGGTTGAAGAACCACCAAAAAATGAAGCAAACTCCACCTTTACATCATAGCCAAACTCCCCCTTTGCTCCCCACTTCACACATCATCTCGGCCACCTTGTGCATCATCACCACCAGCCACTTGCTGACCTGAGACCCCTGACACATCACTTCTAGTCCATTACCAGACCTGGCTATGCACAATCATTCCTTGGCCGAACCATTGATGGCATAGAAACCCATTTGTGTTGCCATGTATTTATGTGTACATGCACACATCTCTCTACTCCTTCATATCTTGTTATAGCCGACCCTTTTGTACCCTTAACCTGATCCAAACCCACACCATAGCAGTGCATTTCCAACGTATGGTAGAGCATATGATTATTGAATGCTAGTGTAAAAAGTTTGGCTATGTGTTGTGCATATATTTCTGGCTAGTTGAATAATACTTTGGTTTTAAAATTCATGTTATACTTTGTTTTGTTTGCTATGTGACAAGGCAATTATCTTTGGCTCTCCCACATTCAAAACGTAGTCGTGCTTTCATGCCTTTGAAGATCTTTGTTTTGTGTATTTGGTTGTCATCTCCATCTTGTACAAGTGAGTAATTCTCACCAGACAAATTTATACTTATATAACTAGTAAACTGATCACAATTGAATCTGTAAACCCATATCATTATGTTATATCTGCTATGCTATGATCATATGATGTTCACCCATGCTTATACACCAGTTATATCATATGTTACTGCATTTTGTGCTATTCTGTTTATTTATATCAGTTTATCACACTACAAGTTCCATGTAGATTAGAATCACTATGGGTTGAAATGATATATACCCGAACGGACTTTAGAATAAGGAAAAATGATTATGGGATGAAATGATAGGCCTAAACGATTTTTATTTATTTCATTTCACGTGGGACTGCGGGTTTTCTTTGTAATTACGGATTGAAATGATATAATATCCATATCACATAACCTAGGGGAGAAAATTTTATACAGACCCGTGATTAATATATTTTTATGAAAATTTTAAAGTATTTTAGAAATGTAAATATTATAATATTTTGATTTAAACTTAATTAAAAATGATTTTATAAAGTATTATTGATTTTATGAAAATTTATAAGTGAAATAAATTAATGGTAAAGTTAGAAATTTGAAATATAAGTTATTTTGGAAATTATGATTTGGATATAAACGGAATTTAAATTAAGTAGGAATAATATGATAAATAGATTTAAAATTTGATTGCAAATGAATTTAAAATGATTTTTATAAAATGTTAATGGTTTTTGTATAAATTAAGATGTGAAATAAATGAATATTTAAGTTGACTTTTGAAGTATAACTTAAACTGGAATTTTGTGAATTTTGTTTAAAAATGAATTTTAAGTTAAGTAAATAAAATGAAAATAAGTTATATTTGGAAATTTAAACTTAAGTGTTAAGTTAAAATTTTAATTTAAAGAATTGAAATTCAATGCTTGAATTTAAAAAGTAAATTATTATTAAATTTTGATTTTGTACGAAAATTTAACTTTATAAAAGCATAAATATAAGAGAAATTAAATGATTGTTTTAAAAGTGAAATGCATGATTTTATAAGTTTAAAATAGTGTAAATATAAATTTAATTGTTTATAAAATTATATTGAATATTTGGAATTTAATCAACAGCATTATTGAAATGTTATTATTTCTAATGTAAAGGATATTACAGCATTTGTAAATGCTTTAGTTGACAGAAATGAACTAAATAGCTAAATTGAATTAAGGGCTATTATAGCACTTTGTAAGTGCTGTAATTGTAGAATTTAACTAAGTTTTATTTGAAATTAAAGTAACCTATTACAACATTTTAAATGCTGTCTTTTGTTAAATTGAATTGTTTTAAAACATAACTTTCCGTAGCATTTTCTAAATGCTGCGAAAGTTGAATTTTCACTGTTTTGATAAATTTATGTGAACAAATGAACTTTGAAAATATTAAAATTTAGGGAAATTTAATATTTAATCATTAAATATAATAACTTCATTTTAATGATTCAAATGAAGTAATTCGTTTGGAAATATAAACTATTTTGAAATGTGAATCGAAATGGTATCTTATATAAAAAAGGAATGTGGTTTTGAAAAGATATGATCTTTTGATTATTTTGAAATGGATTTGAAATGATATTGAATTTTTGAAATGATATTTGATTTGTGAAATATAAATACCATTTTTAAATTATAACTACGGGTTATAATAACGATTGGTTGTTAAAAAGACCAGGATCGGATATGGACATACTTTCTGTCGATACCGAAAACCACTTTAACAACTGTGTACGTGGTGGAGATTCCAGAATGAAGTAGGATGGTGACGACGTTCTTGAGGTACATTGCGTGGAGCCGACTCCCATCAGTTGGCTTAAGGTGGCTATAACATGAGCGATCTCGGGCCAAATAGGGTAGCTCCTCTGGTCGGACACACTTCTTCGATACCATTCTATTACTGTTGTGATTGATTGGGTGCACCCCTTGATTTTGGAGTGTCGTTAGGGGTGGGCGTAGTGGCTGCTACGTTACCGCCAGCCCGTGTGCGTAATTGGTATATCTACCCTGGCATTGCCTTCTGTGCCGTGTCACCTACCATACCGAGTCTTTACTACGAGTTTGTTTTTCTCCCGTAGCCCATGGAGTATTTAGGGTAGTCTCCCTATCTGGAGATACGCTGATACTGGATGGACTACTGGGATAATTATGTGTTAAGGGGAATATTGGATCACTCTTTAACGCTATTTTAAAGTAATTTTATTTTAGTGTAGACATTATTATAATAGCGCAATATTACTACATAGTAAATAGTTTAACGGATCCTTAGATGATGGGTGGTCCCAGGCATTCTTTAAGTTACTTGTACCTTTAATACAGTTCACTTGAGTTAGTTTACATTATATAAGTATATATGTCCTGACTCGAGTGTTTTGTGTAGGATCGATTTCACCCTAGAGGGGGGGTGAATAGGGTGATGGTATAAATTATAAAAATTAATCGCAGAAGCTTATAAATTAATTTCAATTCAGATCACAGAATAGCAGCACAGATATCGCAGAATATAAAATAACAGAATAAAACAGAACAACACAGAATTTACCCAGCTTCGGCAAAACCCTGCCTACGTGCTGCCCCCAAGGTTTCTACTAGTAATTAGATAGTCCCTCGCTTACACACGTAAACTCGCTATACCCGCTATTGACTAATCTAATTCTACGCTCAAAACCCTGACCACAACTCAACCACCGAGTTGCGAATTCCCAAACTACACACCGTAGTTTGTCCCCTAGTCACACGAATAGAAAATTAAAAATGGTTTAAAAGAAAAATACAATTTAAAATTTAAAAATAAAATTAAAAAGCAATAAAAAGATAAAAGCCCTAATTAATAAACAAAACCCTTTGATCCTATTATTTTTCAACCGGCCCCTATTCTCTTTTATTTTAGCCCGGTCTTCTTTTCTCTTAACTTGTGAAAAATAAATGGCGGCCTTGTTTTTCGTTTGTTCCTCTTTATCCAAATTAGGGTTTTGTCCTTCCGTTCTCTCCTGTGAGATTGGCTATGACTTTGGCCTCGCGTTCGCTCCTGTTGATTTGCTAGTGCTTTCGGCTTTGCGCATATTAGGGCTTTCGAAGTGCCGATAATATGTTGATTGATTCGATGATTATTCGCGTGTACTGTTGATCGATTGTTGCTTACTTCGGCTGCTTCGTTGTTGATGGAGTTCGACTTCGATTCGGTATGTGATTTTCGTTTATGCTATACTGTTATGCTTGATTTAACTCCATCATCGATTGCCTGTGATGATTAGGGTTATATATGCGTTCGAACTCCTTTATCTTCGTTCGTATAAACTTATTTGAATTTGTCAACTGATATTGCTTTGATCGTTGATTTTCGAATGGATGTTTATGATTAATTCTGACCTGTTCATGTTACTTGAATAACACGGCTTTACACCGTGACTTGTTCAATTTGCTTGACCAATACGCCGTTAATCTTCACTTGGTTCGATTTGCTGATTGACTAGGCTTCGGTTTGATGCTGAAAATGTTTTACTTCGACTTGGTTTTTGACTTGTTCCAACTTATCCACGGCTTCAGCTCCGATCATATTTCTATTGATTTTATTCTCATGGTTTCATGTTTCTTGATTGACACGGTTTTGAATTCATTTTCGTGTTGACTTGATAAAGACACGGCTTTGATTTTGTGACCTTCATATATGTGTATGCATACTGGTTACATTATTGGTTATGTATCACCATATATCTGCAGTACTTCGGCATTGACTGGTTTCATGAATTACGTGAATTTTTGGTCATCTTCGTCTCTGGCCATATCTGTGTTCATCCCTCTGCTATTCGCATTCTGGTCTGACCTGCACACTTGTTTATGCTTGAACACTGCACTTGTATATGTATGTATATTTGTTCATCATTGTTGTAGTCTTTCCATGAGTCACTTGTGCTCGGGCTTCACCGTACACTGATGCATTCTGGTTTGATTTTCTGTCAGCTTCTTGCTTGTGAAAAATAGTTTCTCATGTGCACTGTGTCATTTAAAGTTTGTTGTGGCCTATGTATGGTGGTCTTGTGTTTCTGGTGCATTCATTGGTCTTGCTTCGACCATTGTCTTGCATTTTTGCTGCGGCCTGTACTTGTATACTGTGTTGGGCTTGTAGAACTTGGATATTTGCAGTTTGTAGTTGCCGTGTTGATCTTCCTTGCTACCTGGTCGACACTTGCACTGATATTCATTTGAGTTGGGCGTCATGTATTTGTTGCAGTCCATGTTGTTGCTTGAGTCTCTGTTGCCTTGCTTCTGACCATGTTGCACATGCCTTGTTAAGGCTGTTACTCGTATGCTCTAACATTGTGTCATTTGTTTCTAAGACTTGAATGCGACTATGCATTGTTGTAGATGATTGTGTTTCATGTGTTGGTTTGCTGTACATTTCTGGTTTTGGTCTTGTTTCATGTTTGAGGCTGTGCTTGCATTGACATGTACTTGTTGCTGTCTTCATTTAGTTTGTTGCACTGTTTTTGACTTGTGACCTGCCCTGTGTTGAATCCAGTTTTTCAAAAAACTCGGGTTTGACCTTGTGCTCGAGTCGTGATTTTTATGTTATTGCACGTGAGTTGAACCCGGTTTTTCATTTGGGTTTGACCTGTGCTCGCCTGTCCCTGTAAATCAATCAAGTGTATATATCGGCGTGCACGGCCTTGTGACATATACAGTAATACACTGTGTATGTCACAAGTTGTTCGTGTATGATGAATTCAAATTTAAATTATGACGAACAACCCAAATAACTGAGGCAAATCATATTTTCAAAAATCATATTTCATTTTATATTGCAAAAATATTTCTTTTTCAATTTTACTGCGTTAGTGAATACTTTTGCAGATTGCTCAGATGCTGGATTCAAACTGGAATGCAGTTGAAAATAAATACGAGTGTGAGTGATATGTAGTGAGGTGCTGATGTAAAATAGTGATGTAATTGAATTTGTATCAAAGTTGTATAGTGAATAGTGAGAGCTTGAATTTGTATACTATTCAAAATTGTAATAAATATTTGTTTGAATAAAATATTCGTTTGAATTCAAATTCCGTGTTATTTATTTTATTCAGCAATTATTTATTTAATCTGTGAAAAATAAAATAGTATATTATCAAATACATTTAAACGAATGTATATATGTTTATTATCATCAAACAAAAATCATATAAGCGCATATTCAACAATCTCCCCCTTTTGATGATAACAAACATATATTTAAGATTTTGAATATGTTAAATGTATTTGATCATTGATATATCCTAATTTCTTCCCCTATTTAAATGCTTCCTCTCCATACGATGCTCCCCCTACATATATGCATACAAATAAAAATATGCAAATGATCCTAGATGCAAATAGAAAATTATTTGACCTTTGCTTGATTTTATTTGACAAAATCTTAACTTTTCTCTCCCCCTTTTGTTATCAGCAAAAGAATAATAGTGTTAGAGAAAATAGAGATAAAGTAAATGATGTCAATCCAACATTAAAACTCAATTGAATATAAATATTAAATTTCAATAAAAAATCAAACAAAAATCATAAATATTTTGTTAGGCGCATATTCCACTTTTAGAATGGTGGAAATGATGTCATCATATAAAACAATACAGTTGTGTCTATTTGTGGTATATTTATATCAGGAATTTGAATATCTACTAACCATGCATAACCGTTAGGACTTTTAAATGAGATTAGTAGTATTCCAATTTTATTTTTAAAAAAAAATGAATTCAAGTATCTTCTAACCACGCATAACCGTGAGGACTTTTAAATGGGATTAGAATCAACTTGTTTATTTTAAGAAAAAAAAAATCAACTTTTGATATGCGTTCCATACATGCATAACCATAAGGACTTTTAAATGAGCATGGAAGCACATAACAAATTCCAAGTAATTCACCCATGCATAACCGTGAGGACTTTTAGATGAGAGTGAATACTTTGGTATTTATTTATTTTATTTATTTTATTTTTTTTTTTTTTATTTTTTTTTTTAAAAAAATGTGAAAATGAAAAACGAACGATTCCTGTTTAAAGTACCACATATCGACAAACTATATAGAATTTTGATGAGTGATGGTTGATAGAAATATGATAGGTATAGAGATGGTCATGGAATTTTTACCAACAAAAATTTTTATAACTCTTGTTTAAATTTCTAAAGAAATTTTCTAATTATACTTTCTCGAGTTATAATATATAATCAATATCAACACTCATCACTTTTTCAATCACTATTTTTCTTTTCGACAATCATTTGGGAGTCAGATTAGTCATAATAGTCATTTAAAATCAAATTCAAAAATAATTATGAAATTAATTTTTCAAAAATGAATAATCTGAAAATATGGTCAAAAATGATTTTCTCCAGGGGGTTTTTAAAAGAAAATTTTCTGCTATTTGAAAATTATTTGAAATGAAAAATATGCAGATATTTTCTTTGAAAAACGATGCAGTTACTAAATGTCTCAAAAAATCACGTTTCACTAGTAATTTTTCTATCAACTAGATTACCAGTGTAATCTGCATCTGAATTTCTCTTTCACTCAAAAATTATCATCAATTGAATTTTATAGACCAAAACATGAAGTGTGCATCAAAAATTTCAAACTCAATTTTTTTAGCAATTTAAATGACATTATTTTGAATTTGAAATGAAGCTGTGTATATAATCGAAAACCGTGAATATAGAGTCAGTCATATTATAACCAATTGTAATATCCAACAAAACACTATTTTTAATCCAAAATGATATATATGAAGTAATTCAAAGAATTTAGAGATTTTTATAGTGTTTTTGGCATAAGAATATAATTGGCTTAACTATTTTGAATAAATCAGAATCAAAAATCATCATCTTTTCATCAATCTCAATATTGACTGAATTAATTCAAAATACGGTGCAGATTATCACATTTAATATATCGTTTAAAACATACCATACCTGTTTTACCTTTACGATATTTTTCGTTGTTGTCCGTTGTGATTCTGTCACCTTTATACTAGGCTAAGGAACTTAGCTTTGTCGCCCGTTGTGTTTCTGGAACAGCCAAAATCCAGAGAACACTATTGTTGTTCCTTAGCCTGCCACCACACCTACACGGAAAAGGATTTATGTGACCTATTTGTTTTTATAGGTCCATGGTTGTTAGTGGCAGAAAATTTTGAAAAATAATTTTGTGTAGACCCAAAACTATTTATAATTGTTCCCTTTGGCACCCAAATTTGTTTAACTTTGAGAGATTTTATATTTGTGCCTTTTGGAACCCAAATCGGTGTAGTTTTCACATGTTTGGGTCTATACCAACAATTATTGTGATCGTGTCCAAATTTTCTACAAATCGTGCACATTGAATTTTCTTGATTAATCTTGTTTTCAACAATTTTCGAACTATTATATCCAAGTCCTTGTTTAACCGTATTAACAGTTTGCTTTCCGAATAGCATATTCAACGATTTTTCACTTTTTGAAAATTTATCTAAAGTCGTTGACAATTGTTGGACTTGTGATTTGAGAGATTCATTTTCGTTTAACAACTGTGTGCACTTTTTAATAGAATTCTCTCTCCTAGTATTTTCATTCTCCTTTAAAATCAGAATTTCATTTTCAAGCGATTTTATTTTAATTTCTGATTTTTTAATTTCTTCATCAAATGTTGGACACTTATCACACTTAGGGATCCTACTTTGATAGGTTTTAACTAATTGATCAAGTTGTTTATTACATTCTATCAAAGTATCTTTTTGAGATTCAAGTTTGACGTATTTTTCCCTAAGTCGTTCAAAACAACCGTTTACTTCATTAAAATATATAAGCAACTCAGAATGGGTAAGTTTTGATACCTCACTTGGCTCGTCATCGTCACTGTCAGTTGTATCACCTCGAAGACACAATTCTGCCTTTTCGCTTTCACTGCCAGTGCTTTGATCATTCTCGTCTATTTCATCCCAAGTGGCTGCAAAACTTTTCTTTTTCTGTTTCTTTCCATGGCTGGATTTAATTTGTGGACAATCGGGCTTGATATGGCCGGGTTTGTTGCAATTATAACAAATAAACTTTTGTTCTTCTGAGTAGTCTAGTGCTTTGGCTATTCTGCTTTTTGCCTTTTGATTTCGAGCTGAATTTCCATGTTTTTGATTCCATTTTTTGAATTTTCTTATTAACAGCTCCAATTCTGCTGCTCCATCATCTTCATCGTTATCATCATCACTTTCGGTTGTTCCTTTGAGAGCTATTGATTTCTTTTGAGTGTCACCTCCTTCACGCTCTTCTTTGAATTTCATTTCTAGCTCATAAGTGGTGAGATTTCCGATGAGTTCCTCAACTTTAAGTTGTTTTAAATCTTTCGATTCTTATATGGCAGTTATTTTTGCTTCAAAGCTTCGTGGAAGGACTCTGAGGATTTTCCGGACTATTTCTAATTCGGTGTATGTTTTTCCAAGAGCTTTTGATTTGTATACGATATTGGAGAGTCGTCCGTACATCTCTTTGACATTTTCTTCCTTCGCCATTTTGAAGTTCTCGTATTCGCTGCTTAACATTGCAAGGCGAGATTCTTTGACTTGAGATGTTCCTTCGTGAGTCACTTCTAGTATGTGCCATATTTCCTGTGCAGTTAGACAATGTGAGACACGATTAAATTCAAATTGATCCAATGAAAAGATAATAGAATTCATAGCTTTGGCATTAGTATTTTGTAATTTATTTTCTAGTTCTATCCATTGTTCCTTTGGTTTCTCTATTTCCTGATTATCTACAGTTATAGTTGGTATTCTATAACCTGTCTCAACAATATTCCAAGCGTCAATGGTTTTTAGAAAAATTTGCATTCTATTTTTCCAATAAGCATATTCACCATTGAACATTGGTGGTCTAACTATGGATTGACCTTCTGCAAAAGCATTATTAAATGAAGCCATTTTAAAAATTCAAATTTTTAAAACAAAAACGGCTTTTGTTCCTAGCTCTGATACCACTTGTAGGATCGATTTCACCCTAGAGGGGGGGTGAATAGGGTGATGGTATAAATTATAAAAATTAATCGCAGAAGCTTATAAATTAATTTCAATTCAGATCACAGAATAGCAGCACAGATATCGCAGAATATAAAATAACAGAATAAAACAGAACAACACAGAATTTACCCAGCTTCGGCAAAACCCTGCCTACGTGCTGCCCCCAAGGTTTCTACTAGTAATTAGATAGTCCCTCGCTTACACACGTAAACTCGCTATACCCGCTATTGACTAATCTAGTTCTACGCTCAAAACCCTGACCACAACTCAACCACCGAGTTGCGAATTCCCAAACTACACACCGTAGTTTGTCCCCTAGTCACACGACTAGAAAATTAAAAATGGTTTAAAAGAAAAAAAAAATTTAAAATTTAAAAATAAAATTAAAAAGCAATAAAAAGATAAAAGCCCTAATTAATAAACAAAACCCTTTGATCCTATTATTTTTCAGCTGGCCCCTATTCTCTTTTATTTTAGCCCGGTCTTCTTTTCTCTTAACTTGTGAAAAATAAATGGCGGCCTTGTTTTTCGTTTGTTCCTCTTTATCCAAATTAGGGTTTTGTCCTTGCGTTCTCTCCTGTGAGATTGGCTATGACTTTGGCCTCGCGTTCGCTCCTGTTGATTTGCTAGTGCTTTCGGCTTTGCGCATATTAGGGCTTTCGAAGTGTCGATAATATGTTGATTGATTCGATGATTATTCGCGTGTACTGTTGATCGATTGTTGCTTACTTCGGCTGCTTCGTTGTTGATGGAGTTCGACTTCGATTCGGTATGTGATTTTCGTTTATGCTATACTGTTATGCTTGATTTAACTCCATCATCGATTGCCTGTGATGATTAGGGTTATATATGCGTTCGAACTCCTTTATCTTCGTTCGTATAAACTTATTTGAATTTGTCAACTGATATTGCTTTGATCGTTGATTTTCGAATGGATGTTTATGATTAATTCTGACCTGTTCATGTTACTTGAATAACACGGCTTTACACCGTGACTTGTTCAATTTGCTTGACCAATACGCCGTTAATCTTCACTTGGTTCGATTTGCTGATTGACTAGGCTTCAGTTTGATGCTGAAAATGTTTTACTTCGACTTGGTTTTTGACTTGTTCCAACTTATCCACGGCTTCAGCTCCGATCATATTTCTATTGATTTTATTCTCATGGTTTCATGTTTCTTGATTGACACGGTTTTGAATTCATTTTCGTGTTGACTTGATAAAGACACGGCTTTGATTTTGTGACCTTCATATATGTGTATGCATACTGGTTACATTATTGGTTATGTATCACCATATATCTGCAGTACTTCGGCATTGACTGGTTTCATGAATTACGTGAATTTTTGGTCATCTTCGTCTCTGGCCATATCTGTGTTCATCCCTCTGCTATTCGCATTCTGGTCTGACCTGCACACTTGTTTATGCTTGAACACTGCACTTGTATATGTATGTATATTTGTTCATCATTGTTGTAGTCTTTCCATGAGTCACTTGTGCTCGGGCTTCACCGTACACTGATGCATTCTGGTTTGATTTTCTATCAGCTTCTTGCTTGTGAAAAATAGTTTCTCATGTGCACTGTGTCATTTAAAGTTTGTTGTGGCCTATGTATGGTGGTCTTGTGTTTCTGGTGCATTCATTGGTCTTGCTTCGACCATTGTCTTGCATTTTTGCTGCGGCCTGTACTTGTATACTGTGTTGGGCTTGTAGAACTTGGATATTTGCAGTTTGTAGTTGCCGTGTTGATCTTCCTTGCTACCTGGTCGACACTTGCACTGATATTCATTTGAGTTGGGCATCATGTATTTGTTGCAGTCCATGTTGTTGCTTGAGTCTCTGTTGCCTTGCTTCTGACCATGTTGCACATGCCTTGTTAAGGCTGTTACTCGTATGCTCTAACATTGTGTCATTTGTTTCTAAGACTTGAATGCGACTATGCATTGTTGTAGATGATTGTGTTTCATGTGTTGGTTTGCTGTACATTTCTGGTTTTGGTCTTGTTTCATGTTTGAGGCTGTGCTTGCATTGACATGTACTTGTTGCTGTCTTCATTTAGTTTGTTGCACTGTTTTTGACTTGTGACCTGCCCTGTGTTGAATCCAGTTTTTCAAAAAACTCGGGTTTGACCTTGTGCTCGAGTCGTGATTTTTATGTTATTGCACGTGAGTTGAACCCGGTTTTTCATTTGGGTTTGACCTGTGCTCGCCTGTCCCTGTAAATCAATCAAGTGTATATATCGGCGTGCACGGCCTTGTGACATATACAGTAATACACTGTGTATGTCACAAGTTGTTCGTGTATGATGAATTCAAATTTAAATTATGACGAACAACCCAAATAACTGAGGCAAATCATATTTTCAAAAATCATATTTCATTTTATATTGCAAAAATATTTCTTTTTCAATTTTACTGCGTTAGTGAATACTTTTGCAGATTGCTCAGATGCTGGATTCAAACTGGAATGCAGTTGAAGATAAATACGAGTGTGAGTGATATGTAGTGAGGTGCTGATGTAAAATAGTGATGTAATTGAATTTGTATCAAAGTTGTATAGTGAATAGTGAGAGCTTGAATTTGTATACTATTCAAAATTGTAATAAATATTTGTTTGAATAAAATATTCGTTTGAATTCAAATTCCGTGTTATTTATTTTATTCAGCAAATATTTATTTAATCTGTGAAAAATAAAATAGTATATTATCAAATACATTTAAACGAATGTATATATGTTTATTATCATCAAACAAAAATCATATAAGCGCATATTCAACATTTTGTGTTTTGCTTTACGCTCGGGTCAGCCTGAGTATTCATAGCTTTGGATTCTCTTTCTGGAGCTAGTCTTTGCTGGAGATTCTACCTATATATATATATATATATATATATATATATATATTTCAGTTTCAGCCATTCCAGTTATCTCATGTATTAGTGAACTTCTTTGTATTTGGGATTTCTATTATGTTGTTTTCAGACTGATATTATGTATTTGTTTTGAGACTTTGTTATAGTAGCTTCATGAACTACTATGATATTTTATATTCCGCTGCGAGTTATTCTGATTTATCTGTGTTTGTGATTCTATGTATTTGATTTCATTTGCTCCAAATTTATTTACAACCTTTTATTTTGCATCATTCAAGACTGACATGTGTTGATTATTGTCGATTTGAATGGTATGAAATATAGTTGGTCGTCACATTTCTCTATTCAATATAAAACATTAACATATTCGTTCTCACAACGTTGCTTATATTTCTCTTCATTTTAAATTACATTCATTTTCACATGTAGTATTTCTCATTTAATACACATTTATTTGAGAACCATTTCATGAGAAATTTTCTTCAGTTTATAACCAATTTATAAAGGGTTAATTCCTTATATAAGACATTATTCGAGTTTAAAGTTATCACAAATTATATTATAACCATTTATTGCAACATTCATTTATTTCATAAACAATTTACAAGTCATGACTTTAGTTACGACCGTTTCACTTTGTTCATATTTGTTTATCCAATTAGTTTCATCTTTACTTTTAAAATTTATTTATGATACATTTCATAAATTTTAATCAAGTTTGTAAACACTTTTTTCCGATTTAATCTCATTTACAGCATTTCTTTAATCATAATTTCAATTTAAACATTCTAAGGCTTAAAGTTCACATTTGTATATTATTACATCACATGGCAGTAATGTATACAACAATTCTATTCATTTACTAAACATAGATATAACAAATTTAACCTTATTTTACTTGCTTTCAATTTAAGGCTACCAAATTCAACTGCATAATTCAACAAAAAATTTACATTTCAACTTATATATTAATTCAAAAGTTTTGATTATCCAAAATATCCAGATATTCCATTTTATTTCAATAGTTGAAACTACCAGTCATGAACAACCAAAATTCAAAACTACATTTTAATTTCATAAACAAATATCCTAATTATTCACTTTTGAATAATACTACTACTATTTACAGAATATTAGGAAATCTATTTCTAAAACACCACAGTTTTAGATCTTAGAATTTTCAGTTTGAATTATCTTTACTAAGACTATACTTAGAAATCTTATTCATATAATCATTCACGTTATTTCCTTTGATACAACATTATTAAGCTAGTGTTTAGTCCATAAATTCAATCAACAAAAATAGTCAATGCTTACAAATTAATATTACCATTTCATAAATCAAACATATTACAAATAACCATATTGGTTATAAATTTTTTATCCTTTGTATATTATTAGGAAAATTATTTCATTTCAAAGCTTATATAAAATATTTTTATAACACTAACAAATACGCGCTCTCGTATATATACACACAGACAACTCATTCTAGGGTATTACTATCATATCTCTAAAGTGTTAACCCCAACAGGCTAAGGTATGTCTAAACCAAAGCTCTGACACCAACTACAACGACCCATCTTTTTGGACAGTTTAAGTCAACAATAAACCACACATGTCTGACTCAAACCATTAAATAGACAACTTATTAATGGGATTTTTCAAATAAAATAAGATTCAATAGAACAAAATGCAGAATCTCGTAGCGAAATGATGAAATATAATACACAAAATGTAACAACCCGTAAATTTCGGTAATTAAATTTGTCATTTTTAATAAGATTTTTGTAATTAGATCTAGTAAGAAATAAAAACTTACAATTTAATATTGAAATGAACGCTACAATGAAATATAACAATGTAATATAAAAATAAAAACTAATTATTAGTAATTTGAATAAGATTCTAATAAATGAAGTAGCGAAAGTGTATACCTGGATATAAATTGAATATGAGAAAACAAAAGATAAGTACTGAATTACTTAATGTAATAACACAATGTTAACAGTAATTAGATGTAAATTGAGGAAATATGTTAATGCAAGTTATTAATTAAGGAACTTGAATGAAATTCTAGTTATTAAAATAATTTAAATGTTATGACTTGGTTATAAATGGGATATGAGGAAGCAAATGTAATTATGTAATTAATGTGCGAAACAATATAATAGAAGGTAATTGGTTAGGAAGAATGAACATACAAGTATTTAAAGGGTATAATGGTGATAAATGGTTGTTACTATTTAATTCACCAATTATAAAATAAAGAAAATTAGATGTACTTAATGATAATTGATATAATAACGGAAAGTGTGAATGTAAATCAAAAAGGAAACGCAAATTTATTTATAAGGTAGCAATTGGTGTAATAGAAAGCATGAGCCCAAGTAAATAAATTTATTGAGAATATTAATTGTAAATAATGTGAATCAAAGTAATAGTAACGGTCGTAAGTTACTATTTAATTGTCCTATTAATTTGTTGTAACTGTTATATTTGGGAATGAGATTTTATTGTAAGAAAATAAAGGTAAGTATTGTATGAATATATGAATTAATGTATGATTTATGGTAATAGAATAAATTCAATAATTGGAATGATAAGCCTAAGTGAAATTTTAAGGCTATGGTAACAATCATCATAAATTACCAGAATATATCTAGTCTACTAAATTAATTGGAAAACAATTACATTTAAATGAAAATAAATGTCTCATTAATGTGGGTAAGAACTGTAATTGTAAAGTGTAAATGTAATAAAGCAACGAAAATGCATAATTTATTCCTAAGTTAATAAGAAGGAATGAAACCTATTGGATGAATTAATTGAGTTCTAATTTTAACATATGTATATATTTGACAACTTTAATATATTTGGAAATAATAATTAATACAAAGGGAAGATGGAAATTTGAATGTATAAAAAGAATGAAATGTGAGACAAGTGTTAACTGCATTACAAAGTAATAATAGACTCAACTAAAGGGTTAGATTTAAATCTAATCACTTTAATTGGAATTTATAAAAATTAATTGGATTCAATTTATAATAAAGGGATTATTTTAAGCAAATGAAATAAATACTATAATTGGTGAATTAATTTACTTTAAATTGAGATGGGAATTGGTCTTAAAGAATTATAAATTAATAAGTAATACAAGATGATAAAATTTATGAATTATAGAATTTGAATTTAAACAGTGATTTAATTTATTTAATATTAATTTATTTAATTAACCGGAAAATAGCCATTTTGGCCACTGACTCGGATTTCGACGAAACCAGTTTCATTGGATCCGTAACTGTGAATTATTGTAGGATTTCAAATTTCGTAGCAATCGGACTTGTCATTTGATCGTACGAACGCGAAACGCCTAGAAATCGATTTAAGCGAAATCAATTGAAATCAATTTGAAATAATTGTATTTTGTCATAACTTCTTCAGACGATGGAATTTGAACCTAAAACTTGTTCCATTGCTTTCGAAATATTTAAAAACATCTATTTTGATATATGGGATGACCCATTTTCGTTCCGCGGCTGAAACGGGCTTTTCGTGGTATTATTGTCATTTCAAACCAATTTGACTTTAACAGTAACCTATGAAAATGATGGAACTGAACTCCGAAACCTGTTCTATTGTATTCATAAGGCCTTTCTACATTAGGAACGCCAGGCGGCATGCTTCGTTTGGAGTTCGGGCTATTTTGAACCTCACGTTATAAGTAGGCACGCAAAATGATAAAATAATAATATTTTATCCAGAAACCCTAGCCGCCGCTCTCTCCTGATTTCAATGGCCAAAAATCCCCTTACCTTTTCCCTTGATTTCTCCTTATCCGTTCAACGAAATAAAAATCTTCTAAAAAGAAATTGTTGATCTCTACAAGCTCTTCACATCCAAAGGTGGAACCATTGCGTAGCTTCTCGGATTTGCCAAAATCGAGGCTCATAGGATTGCGCATTTTTGGCTTTTTGCATGGCGATAGAGGCACCGTATTCGATGGTGTTTTGGGTGAAGGCGGTGTTTGTCGTGGCGCATACGATGGTGGTCTCTGATCGAGGTCTCGGCCTCGTTTGGGTGGCGCGCACGAAGGAATTGCGACGTGGGTGACGGGTTCGATTTTCTGGGGTTTGCGTACGTGGTTGAGAAGATGGTGATGTGGTAAGGAGTGTTAGTTTCTTGTTTATTTTATTTATTTTCAAATTTAAAAATTCATAAAGTTCTAACATGAATAACTTTCGCATAGGTGTCCGATTTGCATACGGTTTCTTATATCAGGATCGTATTGAAATTCCAGACCATTTGACGCTGGTTTGGATGAATTTGGAGACTATTTAAATTTTGGGTTTAAATTGGATTTAAATTCAATTTAAATTCAAAAGGTGAGTGTTTTAACCCACTCACAACTTCTAAAATTTCTTATGTTTGTTAAATTAATTTTTGGTGTGATTTGAAATTTATTTATTGCTATTTGGTATATTTTTATCATCATTCCGGTTAAATTTTAATTTATTGAATTAAATTTTTATTTAATTTATTATTGCATATAAATTACCAGTTTGATAGATTGTTTAATTTATTATTGAATATAGACTGTCAGTAATTACCTGTTATTTATTATATGCTCTATATTGATGTTACGGTTTAAATTGGATGATGATTGTAATAAATGGTTGATGATTGATATGGATAAATGGATGTTATATTTTATATGGTTTTAAACTGCAAATTTTTTATGCACTTTATTTCATTCGGGATTGCGGTTTGAATTGATATATAACCGTATTTTATTTTAAATTACGGATTAAAATGATAAATATCCGTATCACTTGACCATAGGGTAGAAAATTATATACAGACACCGTTGTCTCTATAAAAATATTTTTTTTTGAATTGATTTTCTATGGTTTGTAAAGAAATATATGATTTTTGGAGATATTGATTTGGAGTTATAAAGGTTCTTTTTATATAGTAAAATCGTTGGTTTAAGCTATGAATAAAGTTTGCTTAAAGTATAAAATAAGCTTAACAATAAAGTTTGATTTTATTAAAATATAATATGGGTAAGGATTTACTTAAAATATATTTTAATATAGAGTTTATATTGATTTTTATAAATCAAGGTTGAGAAGATAGTTTGAAATTGATTGAGATTTTATCTAACTAAGAACTATATTTAATAAGAATCCATTTGGAACTTAATTAAAAAGAATATGGTTTTATAACTTAATTCGGGTTTAAGGTGATTAAGTGAATAAATTGAGAAATATTCAATTTTGAAATTTGAAGTTTTATTTAAAGGATATTGGTTTTAGTAAGCAAATATTTCAAAACCAAATAATAGTGAAAGTGAAATTTGTATATAAATGAATTATAAAATTTAGTTCTGAAATATTGAATATTAAGTTTTGAAATATATTAAATTTAGAAATCAAGAAATTCGGGTTGTTTCGGAATTGATTTGTGAATATTAAAGAAGCTATTTTGGTTATATAAAGTATTTTATATATTTAAACCACATCAGTGATGGAAGTTATAAGTTTCGAGGTAGTATAAATTGAAAGGGTTATATTTCTAACATTTTGATTTCGAAGTGTTGTAATGTTGAAAATGTTATCATTTTTGAAAAGGATATATTTGAAATAAAATGATATTATATTGATTTGGATTTTTATAAAAATAATATCATATGGATTTGGTTTTAAAATGGAAATGATATCGTATTTATATGGTTTGAAATGGATATTATATTCTGGTTTTGAAGTATAAATTATTTTGAAATGACCGCGGTGTTATAATAACGTTTGGTTGTAAATTTCGGTAATTAAATTTGTCATTTTCAATAAGATTTTTGTAATTAGATCTAGTAAGAAATAAAAACTTACAATTTAATATTGAAATGAACGCAAAGTTGAAACATAGCAATGTAATAAAAAATAAAAACTAATTATTATTAATTTGAATAAGATTCTAATAAATGAAGTAGTGAAAGTGTATACCTGGATATAAATTGAATATGAGAAAATAAAAGATAATTATTGAATTACTTAATGTAATAACACAGTGTTAACAGTAATTAGATGTAAATTAAGGAAATATGTTAATGCAAGTTATTAATTAAGGAACTTGAATGAAATTCTAGTTAAAAAATTGATTTAAATGTTATGACTTGGTTATAAATGGGATATGAGGAAGCAAATGTAATTATTTAATTAATGTGTGAAATAATATTACAGAAGGTAATTGGTTAGGAAGAATGAAGATACAAGTATTATAAAGGGTATAATGGTGACAAATGGTTGTTACTAGTTAATTCACCAATTACAAATAAAGAAAATTAAATGTACTTAATGATAATTGATATAATAACGGAAAGTGTTAATGTAAATTAAAAAGGAAACGTAAATTTATTTATAAGATAGCAATTGGTGTAATAGAAAGCATGAATCCAAGTAAATAAATTTATTAAGAATATTAATTTTAATTAATGAGAATCATAGTAATAGTAACGGTCGTAAGTTACTATTTAATTGTCCTGCTAATTTGTTGTAACTGTTATATTTGGGAATGAGATTTTATTATAAGAAAAAAGGTAAGTATTTGTAACGACTTGATATTTTCAACCATTCACATCCATTATAAGTGTATAGGTAGACACTCTTGCCGGAATTGAATTGCTCAAAATACCGCGTTGTAAATAAAAATTTGGCAAATCTCAGAATATACAGTAAATAATAATCACAGACACAAAGTATATAATAATGCAGCGGAAGTAAAAAGAGATAGTAGTTCATGAAGCTACTATATAAAAATAAGATACATCAGAGTTAAATAAGATACAACAGAAGAGTAACAAGAAACATCAGGTACAAATCAGAATACATTACTGAAACACTGGATACTAAAACAAAATAGATGGCTGGATCTTCAAGGAAAGCTCCAACTCCGAAGGTGAATCTTGAATGCTAACTTAATCAATCTGACTCGAGCATAAAGAAAAATACAAAACACTCGAGTCAGGACATAAATACTTATGAACTGTAAATAAACTCAAGTGAACAGTAACAAAAATGCATCAGTAACTTAAAGGATGCTTGGGATCGCCCATCCTTTAAGGATCCGTTAAACTATTTACCATGTAGTAATATTGCGCTACTATAATAATGTCTACAGTAAAATAAACATACTTTTAAATAGCGTTTTGGGCTACCCATATCACCCTTCACACATAATAGTCCCAGTAGTCCATCCAGTATCAGCATATCTCCAGATCGGGAGACTACCCTAAATACTCCATGGGCTACGGGAGAAAAACAAACTCGTAGTAAAGGCTCGGTATAGTAGGTGACACGGCACACAAGGCAATGCCAGGGTAGATATACCAATTACGCACACGGGCTGGTGGTAACGCAGCAGCCACATACGCCCACCTTGGAACGCACTCCCAATCAAAATCGGAGGATGACCATCTAATCAATCACCAGTAAGAGTATAGTATCGAAGGAATGTGTCCGACCAGAGGTGCTACCTCCTTTGGCCCGAGATCGCTCCTGTTTTAGCCACCTTATGCCAACTCACGGGAGTTGGGTCCACGTAATATACCTCAAGAACGTCGCCACCATCCTACTTCATTTTGGAATCTCCACCGCGTACACGGTTGTTAAAGTGGTTTTCGTCGTTGGTAGAAAGTATGACAACTTCCGATCCCGGTCTCTTTAACAACCAAACGTTATTATAACGCCGTGGTCATTTCAAAATAGTTTATACTTCAAAAGGATCAAATCATTTCATTTCAAAACTATATTCCTTTCAAAATAGTTTACACTTCGAAACCAAAACCATTTTTATTTCAAAACTATATTCAAATCAAATAGTTTATCATTTCCATTTCAAACATATATTCACCTTTAAAAAAAATTCATAATACTTTCAAAGTATAACTTTTTCGAAACCAAAATACTTGAAATCATTACACTTTGAAAATCATAACATTCCGAAATCATTCATTTGAAATCAATCTTTTAATTCATTACACTTTACAAATTTATTCAATGAAACCAAAATTTCAAATTTCCATTTTAATTCAATTCAAACCATCAGTTTCAATTCGTTTAATTTTCTAACAAAACATTTCAAATCTTACAAATTTCAAATATAGATTTGATCTACAAGATAAAAAAATCCAATTTAATATATTTCCAAACTTTAGTATCCCACATTTCAAAACTAAACTTTATAATTCCGTATATTCATATCTCAAATCTAATTTTATTATTATGTAGTTTTGAAATATTCATTTCATAAATCCAATATTATTTAAATAAACTTACATTACAATTAAACCAAATATCTTTTCATACAGATATAAACTTCAATATTCCTTTATCAAATAAATCAAAATCAAATATCATTCCACATTCACATTCTTTACTAAAATAAAGATCAAATCATTTCCAATCATTTCAAAATCATTAAAATATTACATCCTTTCAAAACTTCATAATCAAATCATTATTTGAATTCAAATCCAAATATTCAAATTTAAATATCATTTAAAAATCAAATATTTCATTTATTTATTATTTCAAACATCATTACAAAATGCATTTCAAAATTCCATTCAAAAATTCATTTATCTCATTACATCTCATTCCGTTTAACACATAACCAAGTAAACTTTATTTAAATTCAAATTCAATTTAAATTCCTTAAAAATTCAAATTTAAATATTCAAAACTTCTAAAATTTCATAAATAATCCATTTCAAAAGTTAAATTATTTAACACTTTAAAATATAGCCCAAACAGTGTAAAAATCTATAACATTTCAAAACATTGTCAAATTATAGCAACGACAGCATTTATAAAGTGCTATCGTAGCTTATAGTTTCCAAAATGGTTTAGTTCAAGAATAACAACATTTATAAAATGTCGTAATAAATATTTAGTTATTTCAAACATTGTTAGATTCAAAACAATAGCATTTAAAAATGCTGTCAAAAGACTACAGTATTTTGAAAATGCTATAAAATTCCAGGTTTCATTTTAGCTTTTCAAAAATAATAATAAAACTCCAAATTTTTATCATTACAACTTAAAAATCATATTTCTAGGCTTCAAAATTTTACATTAAAAATCATTTTAACATATGATTTAACACAATAAAATTTTAAGATCAAATATTCAATTTTACAAACTCCATTCATTTATTAAGTCAAAATTCACTGTTTATTTATTTATAAATTTAATAAACTTAACATTTTACTTCAAATATCATTTCAAAACTTTAAATTTAATTTCCATTATTTATTTACATTTTAAAATAAAATTTAAAGTCAAACATCACATTTACTCCAAATTTTCATACTTGAATTCACTTAAATTCACAATTTCAAGATTTAATATTTAACTTTCTTAAAACCATAATATATATATATATATATATATATATATATATATATTTTTAAATCAAAATTTCATACTTTTGAAAATACATAAAAAAAATCATTTAAAAATATACCATGGGGTTTGTATATAATTTTCTAACCTAGGTCAAGTGATACGGATATATATCATTTCAATCCGTAATTTACAAAGAAAACCGGGTTTTATCATTTCAAACCCGCAATCCCAAGTCAGATAAAATACATTAAAAATCGTTCAGGCCTATCATTTCAGCCCATAACGATTTTACCCCATTCTAGAGTCCGTTCGGGTATGTATCATTTCAACCCATAGTGATTCTATTCTAACAAGGAACTTGCAGTGTGAATATATGCATAAACAATATAAACAATGTCAATGTCACAATATAATGTCATATATCAGATGTCAGGTGATAATTAACAGTTTTAACATGGTAATAACATGGTATAGCATATCATATGATCAACATTAACTTGCATAAAATTTTATATTACTAATCACTTGTCATCAATTCACTATTTCATAAGTATAAATGTCAGAGTGAGAAAAACTCACCTTTATCAAAGCTAGAGACAAACAACACACAAAAGAGCGATTCCAAAGACACGACAAGCACGGTTTGATTTGAATAGATGGAGACCCTTGTATACAACACAAAATATAACATACATAAGCACAAATATAGATATCGACATACAAATATAATTAACAACTTTAGTTTGCAAAACAGTTGCAAAACAAGAGAGATGACCAAACCTTAGAAGCAAAAGACCTGCACACGACAACATAAGCTTGTCACATGATCAAATGGGCTTGCTCTCATCACACTAGGCTCAGCCTAGATGCCAACATGGCTCAGGTTTGGGTCAATATGGGTTCATATGGCTCGGCCTAACTTGGATATGAAGGAGTGGAAGTTGTGACATGAGAAATACAAAAGTCAAGGCAATTAAGTGGATTTTTGGTGCAACTATAGGTTCGGCCTGCCATGGCTTGGGCTTGGTCATGCAAGGGGATGGTCAGGTGGTGGCTGTAGTGGCGGCCAGTGGTGGTGGAGGAACTGGTGGCGGCGGCCATGGGGGTGATTTAGGTTAAAAATGAAGGCTATGGCCTTAAGGGTTTGGCTAGGCTAGTTTGGTGGAACTTTTGTGCAAATTTTGTGGTGCAAGATCAATGGATGGTCATGGCTACTGTCTTGGTCAGAGGAGAGGCTTATGAGCTGCTGGAGATGATGGTGGAGAGGATGGTGGTGGTGGTGGTAGAGACTAGGCCTAGCAAAACACTAGAAGGATCAATGCAAAAATCAATAGGAAAATCATAAAAACAAGAAGAAAGATGGTAGAATTTACCAAATTTTTATAAAACAAATGGCCGTGAGTTTTTTTCTCAAGAAAGATCATAAAATTTTCGTGAGAAAGAGTGAGGAATGTGGCTGAAAGATGGAGTAAGGTACGGCCAAAGCATTGATGAATGGAGTTTGGAAAGTGAAAGGTCGGAATGCAAAAGGACTAAGCATACAAAAGATTTCAAACTCTTCATATATTCACTATTTCTTTTTAAATTTTTATATAACTGAAAAACATATATAAATTCAGTTAAATACAAAAATATAGTAAATAAAAAAATAAATTAATTAATTATTAATTATATATAGTTTAATTAAATAAAACAGCAAAATTTGCAACTAGTCTTGAAAATATGAAAAATAAGTGCAATGAACTTGGGAAATTTTTTTATGTACTTAAAAATATTTATAAATAAAGATAAGAACACAAAATAAAAAGGAAATCACAAAATAAATAAATAAATTTTAATTTAAATATAGTTTAGATGAAGAAAATAGCAGAAAAATAGAAACAGTTTTTTTTAAAAAAAAAGGAAATAAATACAGTAAATTTTTGGAAAATTCTATTATCATTTTAAAAATATTTAAAAGTCAAAATATACATAATATAACATATTAAAACATATTAAAATAAAATATGACAAAGGAAATAAAATTTATACAATTTAAAATAACAAAATTGCAAAATAAACAATTTATACTCAAAATTGAAATGTACATATCTTTTGCAGTTTAACTCCGTTTTCAATGAAACAAAAATCAGTGTTCAAGTTATTAAATCTATTTTCATAATAAAAGATAAAATTTATAATTTCAAACTTTTAAAATTTTAAGTTAAAAGTCAAAGTTTGACTATTTTGACCAAAATCAACATTTCAGGAAAATATTCAACTTACACAAGTTTGGAATTATAATTCATATAAAATCAAGATTTATATTTAATTAATAAAATTTAATCATTTCAAATAAGTAAAATAAGTTTTTAAATCAAAATTTAAATAAAAAATTAAAATATACAATTAAAATAATTACAAAATACAGGGTTGTTACACTCTCCCCCACTCAAAACTTTTCGTCCCCGAAAAGGAATGAGGTACGGGAAAGCATAGAAAAAGATAGACTGAAATACGATTTAGACAAGGTGACAAGAAGACTAAAATTATACCTGATAACTGTTGCTATAGGTAAGTTTAACAGTGTGGAGATGATCTTCCCAAGATCCTCCAGAACCAAGAACACACGAACGAAAAAGATTCAGATGAGTAAGAAGTGCTCAGATCCAGATGAGTACCCAAGATTATCAAAGATTATAGAAAGATTTCTAAACAGACTAGTATAAGCAATAGCCTCCCCATTCTGTAGCAAGATAAGGGAAATTAGGACAACTAAAAGATAGTTTGAAAAACAAAATAAGATAATAAATTTGAAATTATAATGCTTTGGAATCATAATACTTTAGAGATGTTATTATTTGGAAATCATACTACCAAAATCATAACACTTTTAAAATAATCTTTATTTAAACCATTTAAATTCAAGGTCAAATTATATTCATTTCAAAGTTGTAACATTTCAGGTTCATTTATTTAATTATAAAATTCCCAAAACATTTTATTTTAGAAACAGCAGCACTTATAAAGTGCTACGGTAGATATATTAGTATTTCAATCAGTTCAATTTTAGAATTATTCATTTGGATATCATTTACTTATATTTATTAAAACAAACTTTTATGAATGGAATATCCAAATCAAACTATACTTCCTTTATTAAGTCAAAAGTTCACTATTTTACTTAACTCGTAATTTAACAAATAACCTAACACTTTATTTGAAATACCCATTTCACAAATAGATATTCCTTCAATAAATTACACTAAAAATTCCATTTGAAAACCAAATTCTCAATTATCAAATTTCAGTGGTATTAAAAATGCACCTTAACTATAAAAATCAAAATTATTCATTTTTCAAAACATGCCTATTACAGAAATAAAATATTTATCATAGCAAATATAATGATCAAATTTCTTTACACATTTATTCATTTGGACATCAATTAAACTATGATTCCAAGTTAAATAAACTTTATTACAAAATGTCCCATAAAATTGTTTTATTTTACCTATTTAGAGATACATTATTTATTACACAAACATATTCATTTCAAGAGATAACCTTTATTAGACTTCCTAGGTTAGACTAAAGGTTCCATATTAAATCAAATTTGATTATTAAGTTATTTAATAAAACTCTTTAAATTCCATTTTTCACTATTTACCTCTACTAGTCTTTTATAACTAAAATTTAAGTGTGTAACATTTATTATAACCACTCAAATTTTATTTATAAAAATCTTTATATATTGTATATTATCTAATTACATTGTTAACTTTTTAAAAATTAAGGTAAGTTATATTGAACGCAATTGTATTGTACAATTAGAACTTTCCAATTCAATTATCTCAAGTTTGAATCATTTATCCAATTTTTTGATTTTCTTTTTATAATTGAAATTATTCTTGAAGATAGAGTTTAAGAATTTAATTTTCGATTCCATTCAAAGCAGTTAGAGATAAGTAATAATATATACATAATATATCAAATCAATTTTTAAATCTTATATCTATATATATAAAAAAATAAAATCATATTTGAGAAATTCAAATCAATTAAATTCCCAAAACAAAGCTGTAGCACGACTACAGAACTGTCTCTTCACTTAGAAACTCGAAAATGAACGTCGATGATGCTGCAGTCATCGCCGAAGTTATTTTCCAGCGACAAAAAGAAGAGCACTAATTTTTAACTTTAAAATTCTTTGGAAACAAATTTATATTTGAAAATACATTACATAATATATCTTTTTTAAAACTTTAAACTAAAGTTCGAAATCATTGGAAATTTAAATTCTCAAATTCTTGTTTTAAATTCATTTCAGTTCCCAAATAAATTATAAACAACTATTTATAAATTCATTTGTAGAACAATAAATGATAAATCAAGTATTATCATTTAAAATTATCAATTTAAATCATTAATTAAGTTCCATAAACTTCTGTATCAAAATTTATTTCATTAACCAAATTTTAAAATAATATTGTGTCAGTTTGCTCTGTTCAAGTGTTTTGAAAATCTTATCGATAACGTTGATCAGACGAATTGATCGGAAACCCATATCAACATCAACAACTCAAACAATACAATATATAAAAAAACATTAATTTAAATATTTGTTCACAAATACACTATACATGAATAGATTTTTCAAAGAAGGATAGAGATTCAAATATGATTAACTCAAATCAAAGGAATTCTGATTTGAAAATAAGTTGGAAACAAGGATGAGATGATTAAATAACAGAATAGGAAGATGGATAAGCTTATATAAATCGTGGGCAACCTTAACCGGGTCAACCGTGACTTAAAGTATAAGTTCGATGTGGATTTCTGGGTAAATCTACATTCGACCTCAAGAGATAGAGTTTAGGATAATAAGAGATACTAGCATCTAAACCGGGGATATAAAATCTTTGGTGAATCGATGCTGTTGTAAAGGAGTTTCACCCTTTTTACAAATCAATTTGAGATTGGCGAGACCGCCGACTCATTATAAAGATCCTTTTGAAGCGGAGTTATGGGATACTCCAAAATCAAAAGAAGATGAATAGTGAGGGACACGAATGGATTTTGGACCCATAGGGAATGTTCCAAAAATTCAAATGAATCGAGTCAAAAGGAAGAGATTTAAACTCGAATGGAAGTGATTCTGCAATTTCATTTACTATATATACTGAGTTTTGCCTAGAGCTACCAAAGCTCTGATACCAACTGTAACGACCCGATATTTTCAACCATTCGCATCCATTATAAGTGTATAGGTAGACACTCATGTCGGAATTGAATTGCTCAAAATAAGGCGTTGTAAATAAAAATTTGGCAAATATCAGAATATACAGTAAATAATAATCACAGATCACAGACACAGAGTATATAATAATGCAGTGGAAGTACAAAGAGATAGTAGTTCATGAAGCTACTATATAAAAATAAGATACATCAGAGTTAAATAAGATACAACAGAAGAGTAACAAGATACATCAGGTACAAATCAGAATACATCACTGAAACACTGGATACTGAAACAAAATAGATGGCTGGATCTTCAAGGAAAGCTCCAACTTCGAAGGTGAATCTTGAATGCTAATTCAATCAATCTGACTCGAGCGTAATGAAAAATACAAAACACTCGAGTCAGGATATAAATACTTATGAACTGTAAATAAACTCAAGTGAACAGTAACAAAAATGCATCAGTAACTTAAAGGATGCTTGGGATCGCTCATCCTTTAAGGATCCGTTAAACTATTTACTATGTAGTAATATTGCGCTACTATAATAATGTCTACAGTAAAATAAACATACTTTTAAATAGCGTTCCGGGCTACCCATATCACCCTTCACACATAATAGTCCCAGTAGTCCATCCAGTATCAGCATATCTCCAGATCTGGAGACTACCCTGAATACTCCACGGGCTACCGGAGAAAAACAAACTCGTAGTAAAGGCTCGGTATGGTAGGTGACACGGCACACAAGGCAATTCCAGGGTAGATATACCAATTACGCACACGGGCTGGTGGTAACGCAGCAGCCACATACGCCCACCTCGGAACACACTCCCAATCAAAATCGGAGGATGGCCATCTAATCAATCACCAGTAAGAGTATAGTATCGAAGGAATGTGTCCGACCAGAGGTGCTACCTCCTTTGGCCCAAGATCGCTCCTGTTTTAGCCACCTTATGCCAACTCACGGGAGTTGGGTCCACGTAATATACCTCAAGAACGTCGTCACCATCCTACTTCATTCTGGAATCTCCACCGCGTACACGGTAGTTAAAGTGGTTTTCGGAGTTGGCAGAGAGTATGACAACTTCCGATCCCGGTCTCTTTAACAACCAAACGTTATTATAACGCCGTGGTTATTTCAAAATTGTTTATACTTCAAAAGGATCAAATCATTTCATTTCAAAACTATATTCCTTTCAAAATAGTTTACACTTCGAAACCAAAACCATTTTTTTTTTCAAAACTATATTCAAATCAAATAGTTTATCATTTCCATTTCAAACATATATTCACCTTTAAAAAAAATTCATAATACTTTCAAAGTGTAACTTTTTCGAAACCAAAATACTTGAAATCATTACACTTTGAAAATCATAACATTCCGAAATCATTCATTTGAAATCAATCTTTTAATTCATTACACTTTACAAATTTATTCAATGAAACCAAAATTTCAAAATTTCCAATTTAATTCAATTCAAACCATCAGTTTCAATTCAGTTTAGTTTTCTAACAAAACATTTCAAATCTTACAAATTTCAAATATAGATTTGATCTACAAGATAAAAAAAATCCAATTTAATATATTTCCAAACTTTAATATCCCACATTTCAAAACTAAACTTTATAATTCCGTATATTCATATCTCAAATCTAATTTTATTATTATGTAGTTTTGAAATATTCATTTCATAAATCCAATATTATTTAAATAAACTTACATTACAATTAAACCAAATATCTTTTCATACAAATATAAACTTCAATATTCCTTTATCAAATAAATCAAAATCAAATATCATTCCACATTCACATTCTTTACTAAAATAAAGATCAAATCATTTCCAATCATTTCAAAATCATTAAAATATTACATCCTTTCAAAACTTCATAATCAAATCATTATTTGAATTCAAATCCAAATATTCAAATTTAAATATCATTTAAAAATCGAATATTTCATTCATTTATTATTTCAAACATCATTACAAAATACATTTCAAAATTCCATTCAAAAATTCATTTATTTCATTATATCTCATTCCGTTTAACACATAACCAAGTAAACTTTATTTAAATTCAAATTCAATTTAAATTCCTTAAAAATTCAAATTTAAATATTCAAAACTTCTAAAATTTCACAAATAATCCATTTCAAAAGTTAAATTATTTAACACTTTAAAATATAGCCCAAACAGTGTAAAAATCTATAACATTTCAAAACATTGTTAAATTATAGCAACGACAGCATTTATAAGTGCTATCGTATCTTACAGTTTCCAAAATGGTTTAGTTCAAGAATAACGACATTTATAAAATGTCGTAATAGATATTTAGTTATTTCAAACATTGCTAGATTCAAAACAATAGCATTTAAAAATGATGTCAAAAGACTACAACATTTTGAAAATGCTATAAAATTCCAGGTTTCATTTTAGCTTTTCAAAAATAATAATAAAACTCCAAATTTTTATGATTACAACTTAAAAATCATATTTCTAGACTTCAAAATTTTACATTAAAAATCATTTTAACATATGATTTAACACAATAAAATTTTAAGATCAAATATTCAATTTTACAAACTCCATTCATTTATTAAGTCAAAATTCACTATTTATTTATTTATAAATTTAATAAACTTAACATTTTACTTCAAATATCATTTCAAAACTTTAAATTTAATTTCCATTATTTATTTACATTTTAAAATAAAATTTAAAGTCAAACATCACATTTACTCCAAATTTACATACTTGAATTCACTTAAATTCACAATTTTAAGATTTAATATTTAACTTTCTTAAAACCATAACATATATATTTTTAAATCAAAATTTCATACTTTTGAAAATACATAAAAAAAAATCATTTAAAAATATACCACGGGGTCTGTATATAATTTTCTAACCTAGGTCAAGTGATACGGATATATATCATTTCAATCCGTAATTTACAAAGAAAACCGGGTTTTATCATTTCAAACCCGCAATCCCAAGTCAGATAAAATACATTAAAAATCGCTCAGGCCTATCATTTCAGCCCATAATGATTTTTTCCTATTCTAAAGTCCGTTCGGGTATGTATCATTTCAGCCCATAGTGATTCTATTCTAACAGGGAACGTGCAGTGTGAATATATGCATAAATAATATAAACAATGTCAATGTCATAATATAATGTCATATATCAGATGTCAGGTGATAATTAACAGTTTTAACATGGTAAGAACATGGTATAGCATATCATATGATCAACATTAACTTGCATAACATTTTATATTACTAATCACTTGTCATCAATTCACTATTTCATAAGTATAAATGTCAGAGTGAGAAAGACTCACATTTATCAAAGCTAGAGACAAACAACACACACAAGAGCGATTCCAAAGGCACGACAAGCACGATTTGATTTGAATAGATGGAGACCCTTGTATACAATACAAAATATAACATACATAAGCACCTATATAGATATCGACATACAAATATAATTAACAACTTTAGTTTGCAAAACAGTTGCAAAACAAGGGAGATGACCAAACCTTAGAAGCAAAAGACCTGCACACGACAACATAAGCTTGTCACATGATCAAATGGGCTTGCTCTCATCACACTAGGCTCAGCATAGATGCCAACATGGCTCAGGTTTGAGTCAATATGGGTTCATATGGATCAGCCTAACTTGGATATGAAGGAGTGGAAGTTGTGACATGAGAAATACAAAAGTCAAGGCAATTAAGTGGATTTTTGGTGCAACTATAGGTTCGGCCTGCCATGGCTTGGGCTTGGTCATGCAAGGGGATTGTCAAGTGGTGGCTGGAGTGGCGGCCAGAGGCAGTGGAGGGACTGGTGGCGGCGTCCATGGAGGTGGTTTAGGTTAAAAATGAAGGCTATGGCCTTAAGGGTTTGGCTAGGCTAGTTTGGTGGAACTTTTGTGCAAATTTTGTGGTGCAACATCAATGGATGGTCATGGCTACTGTCTTGATCAGAGGAGAGGCTTATGAGCTGCTGGAGATGATGGTGGAGAGGATGATGGTGGTGGTGGTAGAGGCTAGGCCTAGCAAAACACAAGAAGGATCAATGCAAAAATCAATAGGAAAATCATAAAAACAAGAAAAAAGATGATAGAATTTACCAAATTTTGTAAAACAAATGGCCGTGAGTTTTTTTTCTCAAGAAAGATGATAAAATTTTCATGAGAAAGAGTGAGGAATGTGGCTGAAAGATGGAGTAAGGTACGGCCAAAGCATTGATGAATGGAGTTTGGAAAGTGAAAGGTCGGAATGCAAAAGGACTAAGCATACAAAAGATTTCAAACTCTTCATATATTCACTATTTCTTTTATAATTTTTATATAACTAAAAAACATATGTAAATTCTGTTAAACTACGAAAATATAGTAAATAAACAAAAATAAATAAATTAATTATTAATTATATATAGTTTAATTAAATAAAACAGCAAAATTTGCAACTAGTCTTGAAAATATGAAAAATAACTGCAATGAACTTGGGAAAACTTTTTATGTACTTAAAAATATTTATAAACAATGATAAGAACACAAAATAAAAAGGAAATCACAAAATAAATAAATAAATTTCAATTTATATATAGTTTAGATGAAGAAAATAGCAGAAAAATAGAAACAACTTTTAAAAACAAAATTGGAAATAAATACAGTAAATCTTTGGAAAAATTCTATTATCATTTTAAAAATATTTAAAAGTCAAAATATACATAATATAACATATTAAAACATATTAAAATAAAATATGACAAAGCAAATAAAATTTATACAATTTAAAATAACAAAATTGCAAAATGAACAATTTATACTCAAAATTGAAATGTACATATCTTTTGCAGTTTAACTCTGTTTTCAACAAAACAAAAAGCAGTGTTCAAGTTATTAAATATATTTTCATAATAAAAGATAAAATTTATAATTTCAAACTTTTAAATTTTTAAGTTAAAAGTCAAAGTTTGACTATTTTGACCAAAATCAACATTTCAGGAAAATATTCAACTTACACGAGTTTGGAATTATAATTCATATAAAATCAAGATTTATATTTAATTAATAAAACTTAATTATTTCAAATAAGTAAAATAAGTTTTTAAATCAAAATTTAAATAAAAAAATAAATATACAATTAAAATGATTACAAAATACAGGGTTGTTACAGTATTGTATGAATATATGAAATAATGTATGATTTATGGCAATAGAATAAATTCATAGGATGTAAGTAATTATAATAAATAATTGGAATGATAAGCCTAAGTGAAATTTCAAGGCTATGGTAACAATCATCATAAATTACCAGAATATATCTAGTCTACCAAATTAATTGGAAAATAATTACATTTAAATGAAAATAAATGTCTCATTAATGTGGGTAAGAACTATAATTGTAAAGTGTAAATGTAATAAAGCAACAGAAATGCATAATTTATTCCTAAGTTAATAAGAAGGAATGAAACCTATTGAATGGATTAATTGAGGTTCTAATTTTAACAAATGTATATATTTGACAACTTTAGTATATTTGGAAATAATAATTAACACAAAGGGAAGCTAGAAATTTGAATGTATAAATGGAATGAAATGCGAGACAAGTGTTAACTGCGTTACAAAGTAATAATAGACTCAACTAAGGGTTGGAATTGAATCTAATCAGTTTAATTGGAATTTATAAAAATTAATTGGATTCAATTTATAATAAAGGGATTATTTTAAGTAAATGAAATAAATACTATAATTGGTGAATTAATTTACTTTAAATTGAGATGGGAATTGATCTTAAAGAATTATAAATTAATAAGTAATACAAGACGATAAAATTTATGAATTATAGAATTTGAATTTAAACAGTGATTTAATTTATTTAATATTAATTTATTTAATTAACCGAAAAATAGCCATTTTGGCCACTGACTCGGATTTTGACGAAACCAGTTTCATTGGATCCGTAACTGTGAATTATTGTAGAATTTCAAATTTCGTAACGATCGGACTTGTCGTTTGATCGTACGAACGCGAAACGTCTTGAAATCAATTTAAGTGAAATCAATTGAAATCAATTTGAAATAATTTGATTTTGTCATAACTTCTTCATACGATGGAATTTGAATCTGAAACATGTTCCATTGCTTTCACAATATTTAAAAACATCTATTTTGATATATGGGATGACCCATTTTCGTTCCGGAGCCGAAACGGGCTTTTTGGGGCATTATTGTCATTTCAAACCAATTTGACATCAACGGTAACTTTCGAAAATGATAGAATTGAACTCCGAAACCAGTTCCATTGTGTGCATAAGGCCCTTTTACATTAGGAATGTCAGATGGCATGCTTCGTTTGTAGTTCAGGCTGTTTTGGACCTCATGTTATAAATAGGCACGCGAAACGATAAAATAATAATATTTTATCCAGAAACCCTAGCCGCCGCTCTCTCCTGATTTCGATGGCCGAAAATCCCCTTACATTTTCCGTTGATTTCTCCTCATCCGTTCAACGAAATCAAAGTCTTCCAAAAAGAAAATTGTTGATCTCTACGAGCTCATAGGGTTGTGCGTTTTTGGCGTTTTGCATGGCGGTGGAGGCACCGTATTCGATGGCATTTTGGGTGAAGGCGATGTTTTTCGTGGCGCATACGATGGTGGTCTCTGATCGAGGTCTTGGCCTCGTTTGGGTGGCGCGCACGAAGGACTTGCAACGTGGGAGATGGGTTCGGTTTTCTGGGGTTTGCGTACGTGGTTGAAAAGATGGTGACGTGGTAAGGATTGTTAGTTTCTTGTTTATTTTGTTTATTTTCAAATTTAAAAATTCATAACGTTCTAACATGAATAACTTTCGTATACGATGTCCGATTTACACGCGGTTTCTTTTGTCAGGATCGTATTGAAATTCTGGACAGTTTGATGCTAGTTTGGACGAATTTGAAGAATGTTCAAAGTTTGGGTTTAAATTGAATTTAAATTCAATTTAAATTCAAAAGGCGAGTGTTTTAACCCACTCACAACTTCTAAAATTTCTTATGTTTGTTAAATTAATTTTTGGTGTGATTTGAAATTTATTTATTGCTATTTGGTATATTTTTATCATCATTCCGGTTAAATTTTAATTTATTGAATTAAATTGTTATTTAATTTATTATTGCATATAAACTGCCAGTTAGATAGATTGTTTAATTTATTATTGAATATAGACTGTCAGTAATTACCTGTTATTTATTATATGCTCTATATTGATGTTACTTTTTAAACTGGATGATGATTGTAACAAATGGTTGATGATTGATATTGGATAAATGGATGTTGTATTTTATATTGTTTTAAACTGCAAATTTTTTATGCACTTTATTTCATTCGGGATTGCGGTTTGAAATGATATATAACCGTATTTTATTTTAAATTACGGTTTGAAATGATAAATATCTGTATCACTTGACCATAGGGTAGAAAATAATATACAGACACCGTTGTCTCTATAAAAATATTTTTTTTGAATTGATTTTCTATGGTTTGTAAAGAAATATACGATTTTTGGAGATATTGATCTGGATATTTTATTAAGGTTCTTTTTATATAGTAAAATTGGTTTTAGCTATGAATAAAATTTGCTTAAAGTATAAAATAAGTTTAATAATAAAGTTTGATTTTATTAAAATATAATATGGGTAAGGATTTATTTAAATTATATTTTAATATAGAGTTTATATTGATTTTTATAAATCAAGTTTGAGAAGATAGTTTGAAATTGATTGAGATTTTATCTAATAAAGAACTATATTTAATAAGAATCCATTTGGAACTTAATTTAAAAGAATACGGTTTTATAACTTAATTCGGGTTTAAGGTGATTAAGTGAATAAAATGAGGAATATTCGGTTTTGAAATTTGAAGTTTTATTTAAAGGATATTGGTTTTAGTTAGCAAATATTTCGAAACCAAATAATAGTAAAAGTGAAATTTGTATATAAATGAATTATAAATTTAGTTCTGAAATATTGAATATTTAAGCTTTGAAATATATTAAATTTAGAAATCTAGAAATTCGGGTTGTTTTGGAATTAATTTGTGAAAATTAAAGAAACTATTTTGGTTATATAAAGTATTTTATATATTTAAACCACATCAGTGGCGGAAGTTATGAGTTTCGAGGTAGTATAAATTGAAAGGGTTATATTTCTAGCATTTTGATTTCGAAATGTTGTAGTGTTGAAAATATTATGATTTTTGAAAAGGATATATTTGAAATAAAATAATATTAAATTGATTTGGGTTTTTATAAAAATAATATCGTATGGATTTGATTTTAAAATGGAAATGATATCGTATTTATATGGTTTTGAAATGGATATTATATTCTGGTTTTGAAGTATAAATTATTTTGAAATGACCGCGGTGTTATAATAACGTTTGGTTATTGAAGAGACCGGGATCGGAAGTTGTCATACTCTCTGCCAACTCCGCAAACCACTATAACAACCGTGTACGCGGTGGAGATTCCAGAATGAAGTATGATGGTGGCGGCGTTTCCTTTGAGATAAATACATGGACCCGACTCTCATGAGTTGGCATAAGGTGGCTAAAACAGGAGCAATTGACGGGTTAAGAAGGTAGCACCTTTTATCGGACACATCCCTTTGATAATATACTCTGACTTTGGATTTATTCGGTTGCCACTTTTGATTTTTGATTTGGGGATGTGGGTCGAGGTGGGCGGTAGCTGCGCGCTATGCGTTACCACCTACCCGAAAGCGTAATTGGTATATCTATCCTGGCATTGCCTATTTGTGTCGTGTCACCTAACCTAGCACGCCTTGTACGAGTTTGATTTTCTCCCGTAGCCCGTGGGGTATCCTCTGGTGGCTTCTTGATCATGAGGGACTATGATATTGGATGGACTACTGGGACTATTACGTTTTAAGGGGAATATTGGGTCACTCCTTAACGCTATTTAAAAGTAAGTTTATTTTACTATAGACACTATTATAATAGCGAAATATTACTACATAGTAAATAGTTTAACAGATCCTTAGGAGATGTGAATCCCGAGCATCTCTTAAGTTACTGCACTCACATTAGACATCGGATAGGAGATGTCAAATCTCGTAAACATCTCTGACGCTGTTCCACTCATAATTTTTCCTTGTTGATTTAACTTACATAAGATCTTTTAGTTCTGACTCGAGTGTTTTGTCTTTTCAATTCGCTCGGGTCAGCCTGAGCATTTCAGGATTCGAAGACTTTAGCTCTGAAGGATGAAGACGAAGATTTATATTATTATTACTTATTATAGTATTCCACCACGTTCATACTGTTTCCGCTGCATTAATTATTGTTCTCTGGTATGTGTAACTCTAATATGTGTTGTATAAGTAAAATCGAATATTTTGTAAAACAGGTTCATGAACTGTATATATGATTATTATATTTTATCGTTCCGCTGCAAGATTCTATTTTGTTTTATTTCTTTCTTCTTTTTCTTATTTACCCCATAACAATCTGCCCTTCTGTATGGTTGAGTCTGACGTTTGTGGTTTATCGTCGACTTAAAGCGTACAAAAAGGCGGGACGTTACACAAAATAAATACATAAACAGTTCATGAAACTACTTTTAAACAAAATCATAATTTACATTTTTTTCCAGGCAGAATAAAAAATTGCTATAGTAGTAGTAGATACGGTCTTTGACTTCGTCTTCGTCATCAGAAATAAGTGTCTTCGCTAAGATTAAAAACTCGGTCTGATCCAAGCGTAAATTAAAAAATGAACACTCGAGTCAGGACTAACATTCTTATGTAAGAAAGTCAACTCAAGTGAAATGTACAGATAACTCAATAAGTGAAATTCTTAGGCTTAAATAAACATCATCTTTCACAATTAAAATCAGTTCAGTTCAAATACTGACTTTATGTTCGTTTACAATCAATTCATTATTAAATCCGACTTCAGATTTCAATTTTTCACTTAAAGCTATTAAGTTATAATGAAACAACACGACTTTCATTAAATCAATTAAATTTCAATTTCATAATTTCTAGTTCAAACATAAATTTAAACTTACAATATTCCAATTTTATTTCTAAATCAATTTATTTAAACCTAAAGTGGTTATATATCGGGTATGCATCATTTCAATCCAAAGTGATTTTACTAACTATCAGGGTACTTGGAGTGTGAGAACAATAATAACATAAATAACACAACATGTCAATGACCAACATGCATGCATAATTAACAATTTGATATATACATATGCATAACTAACATATCGCATGTGTCACATATCATGAACAACATAAGTGAATATTTCAAATTCTAAAATGTCATATAGTAACATAACATATAAATATATAACATGACATATATACAAGGAACTTTCAAGGTGATTTGTAATAAAATAACATGGCATATCAATTTACAAAAACATAACACATTATTTCCACATAGCATAGGTGACATATTATTAACATAGCATGTGCAACATATGATTTTATTAACTAACACATTTTTTCAACATACCATATGTGATGTATTTCAACATGAACATAACACATTTTTTTCATATCATAAGTGACATATTTAACATACTTATGTGACAATGAATCAAATCAACATAACATACTACTTGTGACATATAAAACAACATGTGCATGTGAATATTATAACACGAATGCAAGGGAACATAATAACATATATCACATATTCCTATATAAAGCAAACATTTCTCATAACATTACAATCGATGTTTATTTACCCAATAATAAAAAAGTTAATCATGAGTGATTGCTCATCTTTCGAGGTTAAAGAGTTTTTGACAACACAAATAGATAGATCCTAGTTGAAATCCAAACACAACAAGCTAACCAATCCTATCCATTTCAACAATCCAATAGCAATGGAAAGCGCGACAATGCAAATCGAAAAAACTAAGTTTCTTATTTTAAGAGATGAAGCAAGAGAGGAGGGATGGAGTTTAGAGTTTGAAGAGAGGAGGGATGGAGTTTAGAGTTTGAAGAGAGGAGGGATGGAGTCTGGAGTTTGGGAATTTGTGGATTTAGAAATTTTGGAGTTTCTATAGTTTTGAGGAAGAAGGAGGAAGTGTGAGTAGAAATCTTCATAGAGGAATGAGAAACAATCTGTATGTACTTTGGTTTTATTCTCTAGTAGAAAATTAAAAAGTCAACAGATGGAAAGTGACAAGGTGATAAAAGAATACAAAAATAAAGTAGGCTTTTCAAAGAAATGATATGGTTATGTGTTTAATAAATATGAACTTGAACAAGCTAGCATGAATGATGTACATGCATTAATTATGAATTATTAATGGATGAATTAGTTAAAGCAAAATTTATGAAAAAGAGTGAATACTAAAAGTTGTAATGTGTAAAAATAAATGCTTAGATGCAAATACATTTAAGAATTAGGCCGAATAAAAGTTGGTGAGAGAATGCATAACTAACAATAAGAATGGAAAATGAATATACGAAGAATAAATAAAAGTTTTATGAATAAAAAGATAGGTTTTGTTTTTTTAATATGAATAGTTGAAATGTGAAAGTGAACAAAGCAGAAAAAAATATGAATGAGATAGTAGTTAGCAAAAGCAATAGAATATGAAACGTGCTTGAATATGAATTCATGATGAATACGTCTTTCATACTTCAAAATGAATATAACACCACATTAATTCAATATGGAAATGTTTTTCAATTCAATTAATTTCTTTAACCCCAAATCAACTCAAATTTATGCCTATTTAAAAGTTTTATTAACATACAATAAATAAAACTTGACCACGCTGATTAAGGTGACGGGGACCACCGCTACGTAAAATAAAAGGTGAATCATGATTCTAAATTCAAATTCAAAATCGACGTTTTCTTTAGCGCACAATCATAAACATAAAATATTTAATTTATTCTAAATTTTACGATTAGCATTAAAATCACCTCTATACTGCCAAAGCCTACTATTTAACGATCGTAAAATATTCAAAATTCAATTTTTTTCTTTTTATAAAATTACACTTACTTTAAAACAACAACATTCATTTTGTTTTGATTAAAACATCCTTTTTATTTTAATAATAATGTATGTTTCTTTCGCTAAATCCTTTGATTAAAACTAATGTTTTTTAACTCTTTTAAATTGAAAGATTCCAAATCGACATAATTTTAATTAATTTCAAAATTGCACTTTAGAATGGATCCTAACATACGTGCATTCTTTCATTAAACACCATTAATTTCAAATAAATTCTCTTTTCCTTTTATTGAAAGATTCAAAGTCAAATTAACGGTAATAAATTCATTAATTAATTTAAATTCCAGTATATATTTATTTTGATTTTCATATTATTGTTTAATCAATTATCATCTTATGGGTATACTTAACGTTGGCTTACCATTTCATTACCTCAATCTTCTATAGTTATCACTCTAATTCATATTAACTGCAATAAGTAATTAGATTAATTACATTTGATTTTCAATTTAATTTCAGTGGATTAAATAAATAGGCGATAAATTATAAATGTTACTTTTTACCTACTTAATCACATTTATAAGTTTATTATCAACAACAAATGTTATGACTATTTACACAACCTGATTATACTCGATTTTTCATCAATTTCATATAATTTTCCTCTTTTTATATAACATTTAATTCATTTCCTTATTTCAACTTATCACCAACTAACTTTACAATTATTTCAATTACTGACACACAATTCTAACATTAAACCCAACATTTAATTGCCTTAATTCCAATAATTACCCATTTAATATTCAAACGGACAAATTAATGGGAAAATAGTTAATATAATCGTTTATAGTATAATTCATAACCATTACCTTATTCTTTACAACTAAGGTTTATAATTTGCTTACCCAAAGAGGTTTTGTATTCAGTACTAACCTATTTCAATTAATTACATACAAGTTCACCATTAACTACATCATTTAATTTATTTCATTATTTACAATTATATCCAAGTCAACCCATAATTTGTTTCAATTGATCTGAAATTACATTAAATAGTTATCAACGTCATTCAAACAACATCATTGATTTCATATTCAATATTAGCCAATTCTAATGATTATATATAATTCACCATTCAATATATTTCCTTATTTATAGTTTATAACCAATTATAACTTAAGTCACTTCAATTAATTGGGATTACATTAAAATAGTTAGCAATTACCTTATATTAACATTACTAACATTACATTCTAGTTATCACTCTCATTATAACATCAAAAAATTTAGTTTTCTTTCAATATAAAATTATAAAATCTTATTTTATTAATATTTTAATTATCGAAAAATACGGGTCGTTAAAAATTATTTAACCATGTTTTTGAAATTTATTATTATATACATATAGTTTAAAAGTAAGTGATTGAAATTTATTTATAAATGCTCACGAGATTTGTAAACTGGGTTTTATTTAATGGATGTGATTTTAAAAGAGAAAATCTTATAATGAAATTCGAGAACTTAAGAAAATTTAGGAAAAGGAAACTTCCAAATTTTTAAATACGAGAACTTCGAAAATGAATTTGAATTCATTAAAGGAGTTATAAACTGTTAGTAGGATATTAATTAAATATAACTGATAATTTTTGGAAATTGTAAGGGAATTAATAAAAAATCCGAAAATTTATGAGATAAATAAGGAATATTCCCTAAGTACGGATATTAGAAAGGATTTGGAAAAAAGATTTATAATATTTTCCTAACTATTGGAATTAAAGGTTTTTGAGATATTTTAGCAACGAAATGATTTATATAAGAATATTTTCTTGGTAATGAATGATAAGTTAGATAGCAAAATATTTCTAAGCGTTGACATGGGTTGAAATTTCCTATTATGGATTTCCGTGTTTGAAATCGTTTTCGAATATTGAAATACTGGAAGTGATTTGAAAATATAGCTTTGTAAATATACTTTGAAATAAATGTGTTGAAGATTTATAATATATGCCCAGTGACTGCTTATGTGAGTAATTTGATAGTTAAATAACTAACTATCAAAATTTACCCAAATTCATTAATCGCTTCGAAGAGATCGGGATCAGATTTAATTATCTGAAACCACTTCAATTCAATTTAAGTGTTGCGGATTGTGATATCATAAAGATAATGAAGATGACGTTCTTGGAGATTCGGTTTGTTCAATCCCAGAACAATTTGTATTGATGAATACTATCATTGCATTGCTTTCCCGGAAGGCAGTGTTAGCATTCCAAGTAGGAATGCTATTCTTAAGGTAAAACGTAGCCTCAAGCCTCAGCAACCGGGAATGACTAAAAATCAGGTGAGATGCAACAAGGCTAAGTGGGTCGCACCCATTAAGGTATGTTGTCACCTTTCTAGATTACCCTACTTCTATATATTTATGGGTTGGCTGTGCATGAGATCTCTAAAGGGTTGCCTAGCAACTGTGGTGATGACATATTTGGTACGATCCAGTAAGGGGTAGGTCGTTTTGTGTTGGCAGGGATTGATAGTTTCGATCTCATTACATTTTCTAGACGTGTACTGTAACAGGTGGTATCCCAGTGCCTGGTCATTATATGGAATCCATTCTCCAATAAGAGCCGTATGGTTTTGGTTGTATCCAACTATGTTGAAATGTGAGATGCAAGCATTTTAGCTATTTTAATAAGTATTTGTCTTTGACACTATTATAATATCAAATAATTGTGATATAGGTTTTGGTTATCGTAAGATAAAAACTCATCGTATTTATGTGTGGCGTGGTCTTACGAGATTCTTTGTTTTTCAAAAGGGATTTTTTTTTTAAATTATTTAATTCAAATTGAGTGTTTTTTCCTCATGCTGGTTTTCCAGACTGACTCGCGTGTTATTTTATTATAATGCTCGGGTCAGACCGAGTATTACAAATTCAGGTTAGGATGCTATAGAGCTCAGGAGACAACCTGGAGGATTTGAGATGTATTTCACGTACTTGATTGTATTTCGTTGTGTATGTTGGGTTGTATAGCCAGCACTAGTGAGGAAAAGTTATAATAACTGTCCATATTGACTTGTTGATTTTTCTACACTAATGATTGTATGTATATTAACAGTTATAGTTTCTTTTGTATAAAGATCGGTATTTATCTATTATATATTGTTCCGTTGTGATTATGAGATTCTGTATTGTTATTTCTGTTTCTTCTTCTATCCTCTTTTGCTTATAGTTATTCATCTTTTCATACAATTTATGTTGGATAACTGTGTCTTAATGCTAGCTCAAAGGGTACGAAACAATGGGTCGCTACAGCAGGTCCATTCACTAAGTTTCTCACTCGATCAATTTTAAGACAACTTGTTGAAGGCATTAGGATGAAGCTCTATAATTGGCCCCAAGTGCAAGTGGGAGATTAATAGAATTAAAGGTGTGTCCTAGGGGCAATAATGTTATTATTGTATTATATTAGTTCTGTAAATGATCTTTTTCAGAATAAATATGTTTTCGGTTTTGTTTTATAATATTTTTGTTTGTTATATTGTGAAATTAGTAACGGGTTAATAAACATTAAACATATACATGTAGAATATCCTTTGGAGTAACGTTTTATTGATTGTAGTTATGAAATATTCATAACCATGAATATTGAATTGATACAAATAAAACATAACTCCGTAAATGTTTTTAGTCAAAAAGTATCGAGAAAGGGATATCGATACATCTGTTAAGACTAGTGTATGTAACGCTCTCCATATGATGAACGATTATTTACTCATGGTTATTTGGAATAATCAGAAAAAGACTCAATGAGAGTCTTCTATAGGTTATATATCTTAGTCAAAATTAAAGATCTCAAGGTAATGACGTGCAGTAGTCTTCTAACATGAGAGTATCATCAAACTTAAGTATGTAGATTATACTTTGATTAAAGGAAACCATACGACATATCGACTGTGTTGCGACCATAGCTGGTTCATGCTGAAACAATTAAAGTGAAACACAACTTAAGAAAGATTTGTGTCCTTTGATATAGAAAGTATGTATCACCGTAATTGGTAAGTCATATCAAAATCAAAATATTTGTTAAGTGAAAATCGGTTAATCAAAAGTTATTGGATTGAACCAATGACTTTAATATTCAACCATGCACTTTATACAAATATTAATAGCGTTTTTGACCTTAGACCAAACTCTCGATCTCTAAGTGGTATAGTGATGACAAAGAGAATATGTATAATTCATCGTTACTAGGTGAGCTTATAATAGATCAGATATATGATTTAGCTAAAATGATCTAGAAGCATTGTACTTGACCTTATATTATACTTTAGCAAAGTCCACACAAACTTGGATTTTTTTTAAATATTGACCATGGATCGAGTTCACACCAAAGGGTCAACATAATCACGTTGCCAGTTATTTCCAAATTCGGCCAACGTAAAATTAATTTACAAATGTCGATATAAAATTAATAAAAACTTCATTTAATATATAGCTATTTTTAATCAGTCGGTTCAAGCTTAAAATCGGATAGAACGACATGTAAAAGTTATGTGAATGGTCGATTGATTTAGGAGCTAGGAATTAATTAGTTATTAATTCAAATTGCAATCAATAGGGATCTTGATCATACCTAGTCAAGCCAAGGCCAGCTGCAAAATGGAGCTAGAGGAAGGCTTTCAGTTTTTCTATCTAAAGGAAAAGAAGGAGAGAAAGGTGCTGGCTCTTGGCTATAAATAGCCCAGCGTCTACACAAATTCAGATATACTTTTCAAATATCTTTCTTTACCGCTTATAGTTGGCCCCACTTTGGTGTCTCCATCTTTTTGACATTGCAAACAAGAAAAAGAGGAGAAAATGGTGCTGAAAGAGGAAAGACCGCTCAAACAACATAATGAATCTCGACAAGTTCATTTTGGAGAAAGGTAACTTTCGGATTTATTTATGACCACTTGCATAAACATATGTGTCATCATTATCATCACAAATGATTATATTATGCGTAACCATTAATTATAAAATATGTATGTACGTTTGTATGATTCAATGTAGCCGAAAGTAAATTTATAATTTTAAATCTATTTTAAATCAAAGACATAATTTAAACATACAAATATATATATATATATATGTACACACACACATAGATATATCATGATCAATTGTACTTGTGGTAAGAAAATAAAATTTTACACTATTTGTGTGTGTAATAAGCAAGATTATTTTAAAATTAATTTTTGGTTAAGTACGATATTTTTTTCAATTCAAAAATAATCTTTACATATACAAATATATATATATATATATATCCATGTATATGTATATGTATATATATAAGAATATATATATATATATATATATTAAATTTAAATATCCACTCGTATATTTGAAATTTTTGAATTTTCAAATCTGATTTCACACAACATATATATAATATTATATGTAATATATAATTATTTTCCTATGTCAAAAATGTTTAAAATTTGAATATAAATTTTAAAGGCATATGTAACATCCCCTATCTAGAGGCCCATAGCAAAGTTCTATAGATGCAGGAGTCATCCATAGCATTAACTTCCGACGACTAAATATAGCTATGTTAACGGTATCTACGATATCAGAAGCACTTTAATATGAAACAAATTACAGATTTCAAAAAAGAATTTTCCATTAAATTTCAAAACATATGTTCCATATTCAAATTATAAATCCCAAAGCGTTTTCCTAGGCAATGACAAAGTATGATTATTACAAAATACGCCAAGTGTGACATATGAAGATGCCCCCTTGGATGATCGTAGTAATATTGTCATAACTGACAGAATACACACAGATAAATAAAACAACTAAAACAAGAGCTCCTAAATAGCTATCTGTTAGCCTCCTACTCGCCTCTGTTAGCTTTATTCGTCATCCTTCTAAACCTATAAAGCCTTAATCCCTCAGCCTACTCAAATCAATTTTGACCACCGAAGAGTTTAAGGGGAAAACATAAAATCGAGTCAGGCATAAAGCCTGGTGTGAATAATACTATACATCTCGGTTATTTGGTATTAAGTGAAACCACGCAGCTTAGTGGAATGGATTTCCACTCATTAATATCCTTTTAAAACATACTTTTTTTAGACCTTTATCCTGTAACCAAAACTGGTTAAAACTGTAAAGCATCATTACATAAATATACATATCCGGTAACAAACGGACTATCTATCTAAATACTATAGTTTTGTTGGGCTTACTATAAACCATTGGCTGACTCGAGCCTAGCAGACAAAATAACAAAATAATCTAACAACTGTTAGACACTCTTCTCTTGAACGGTCTGCCCTTGAACTATCTGTTAAATACTTCTCTTCTGAATGATCTGTCCTTAACTTAACGTCTCCCAAGATCACCTGATCAATTGGTTTTGAGGGCTCACCTATAGCCTATCTGTATACAAAACATATCCCCTTCTGTGTGTAACCATAATTTTAGTCTTACTTATGACAAAGCCTTACACATTGGAATTTTGAACTAAATTACCGAGGGCCAAAAGCTAATGTATGGGCGCGACCATATACCAGTCCCATCTGGTCTTTTAATATCGAATTCATTTTACTTAGGAATAACCTCTCATAATTTCCCTAAAAGCCTTTTCATCTGAAATTTATTTAAAACCTTTTAAACCAAATCTAAAAAAGGAAAATATCATTCTCTGTACTTTACTCAAAATCACTTTACCATGCTATATATATACTTTACACAAATCTTTGTTGATGAAAACCTTAAAACATTTGAAAGTAGCCCAGTCGATCCTATTGAAAGTACCGCTTTTAAAACCATGTAAAATCCTTTCTTTCATTTAAGCCGAAAGGCCAAACTTTCCTTTCGAAACCATTCATATATCCCATTCGAAACCATTAAAATTCCTTTTCATTCGAAAGCTAAAAATTTTAGATATCCTTCTTTAAAACCACTAAATATTTCCTTTCGAAACCATAGGAAAAACCTTACATTTAAACTTATTCAAAATCATTAGAAAACCTTTCCTTTAGACCTTTCGAAACCATTGGGGAACCACCCCTTCGAATCCATTCTTTAGAAGCCTTTCAAAAACATCAGGGGACAACCCCTTTGAAACCTTCCTTTAAAAACTTTTCAAGGTACCAAAACCATAAATGTAACGACCCAGAATTTTGAACAATTTAAATTGAAAATATTTAATTAATTTCAAATATTTGAATGATGGTTTGACTTAAATTTCAAATTATCAGAATGAATTTGGCGATTAAAATTTAAATTTTAATCTATTGAAAGTTGAATAAAAATTTGGATTTTGGAAAATTTATATAGAAACTGTAGGATGTTTGAAGAGTTTTGTATGTGATTTAATTATTTGGTTATTATTAGTTTAAAATTTAATTTTTTAAATAAATTTATAAACGAGAATTATTTATATAGATAAAACTGGGAGGAGAAAGAAAATAAATAATAATAGGAATTTTAAAACTTGAAGAAAATTTAGTTTAAAGTCAAATTATTAGTTTAAATTAAATAAATCTATTCAATGGAAATTTATTATTCGATTTATTTTGAATATTAATCAGTTATATGAAAATGTTTATACAAGGTCTATAAATCGAGAAAACAAGTCTGGAATGTAAATGGACTGCAAATAAAAAGCTAAGGTGAGAACTTCTCACTCAAATTTAAAATTTGGATTGCAGTTATTGATTGCTATTTGGTTGAGATATTAGATATAGTAGGATATATCTATATATAGCAATATATATATATATATATATATATATATTGGCATATGTATATATTGCAGTTGATTTATTCCCGCATTATATAGCGGATGAGACCTTATTGCACCTCCTATTAAGCAGATAATATTTTATAAATCCCATATACCGCGATTATTCCGTCTTGAAACGGGATTGGTATTGTGCTAACGTATGTGGATGCAGGGAAACAGGTTAGAGGAATCCAACTGGATTCCTCAACTGTATTTATTTATTTACAAATATTGTGATATTTGTTGTTTATCATATATGATATATGATGTTTGGATGCTGTGATTGATTTGTTTGGTGTGTTGCATCACTGGACCTATTTTAAAGTTTTAAAAATGTTAAAGTAAAAATTTCCAATATAAAAGGATTTTTTAAGTGATTTTTGAAAGTATACGTTTTTATTAAATTTTTGAATTGATTTATTTTAAATAAGTAAACGTTATAATTTTTATTGTTATAAAAGTTATTATTTTTAGATTTATATACTTAAGTATGATTTTGGAGTTATATAAACTTTAAATAAAGATTTGTAAATTATTAAAAGGATTGGTTTATTTAAATTGGGATTTTTGAATTATTATAAACGATTTATATAAAAGATTTATAAAATTGATATTTATAAATTAAAATATTGGAATTATAAAACGAGTTTTTATAAGTGTTAAGATGAAGTATAAAGGGACTTCATAAGTGAATGAAATTTTAGATTTATAAATTGTGAAGTTATAAAGTGAATAGATTTTTGTAAAATAAAATATTTATTAGTAATTAACTTATAAATTAGATTTTGGCATATAACTGAGTTATATAAATTGAATTGGATAAATAAAGTAGATTTATAAATCGAAGTTTTATAAATAGAAATGGAATTTATAAAGATTGTTTATAAATTCAAAATCAATTGAATTTGATAAATTTAAACATTGAAGTTATTAAAAGAGATATATTCGTGATTTTGGACAGCGAATCATCCTTTAAATTAAATGTTGTGATAATAAAAGTTGATTGGGAATTTTATCCACGATTTTGGACGGTGGATAATCTTTTAATAAATGTGTAGAAACATTGAACTGGGTAAATAAAGTGTATTCATGATTTTGGACAGTGAATATATTATTGAATAAACGGATATGTTTTCGGGAAAGTGATATTATGAAATGAAGTTAATGTTTTTAAAGGTGTTTTAAAATGCATTAAATATCGAATACATAGATTTCAACATTCATTGTTGAAATAGACGTTTTCGAGAAATAAGGAAATGGTGGACTATAACACTGTTGTTATAGTAATGATTTCCGAAAGGAAATGTTTTATATAGTATTGGGATTTATATATCTGTCTTAATTTCGAATCCCTCTACTGGTGATTTTGTGTTGTCGTAACGATGTTTTACGCAACATTCGTTTTGACCCAAATAAATGTGTTAAGTGAATGTTTTCCTTAAAGAATGAAATATATACTTAATTTCGATGTTAAGTATATTGAATATTTTCCAAGTGTTGAAAATGAATGGATTTGTAAATTACTTATTATTAAATAAGTATGGAAATGTTTTCCAATATGAACTGAATATTTTGAGACTTTATCTTTTAAAGATAAATTGAAAGTGAATATTAGAAATCGGTTTGGGAAATCGTATATTCATAGATATTTAGGAATTATAAATTCATTATGGAATTTATAAAAGAAAGGGAAATTTGTTTAAAAATAAACATTGATTTATTTTTAAAGTATGGGAATTATTTATATATATATATCTTGTAAAGATGTTTTGGAAAATAAATAATTTGGAAAATTATTTGGAATCTGGTGATGTTGCGCATCTTTATTGATAGTTAAATAACTGACTATCAATATTTACCTTTAAATAGGTATTTGTTGTGAATTGCTTGAATTTGAATGCTACACTTATTTTTGAATAAGCGCTCACTATTAGGGTTAGCCGGGAAAGGACCTTGGGGTCATATAACCCATTCCGAGTATGTGATACGTCGTAATGGATTGCATTTGATGACCGCTGTTGAAGACCGAATATTTTTGAAAACGAAAGGATTACCGTTGAGTTGCTCTGCATCAGCTGATCTCCGATATAGAGGTTTTATCACCCTTAGTGACGGGAAGTCTGGACATGATTAGAAATTATCCGGAATGCAAGGACTTCTTTGTAGGTGCCTTCGGTTCCGTTCGATCCCGGAACGGACTTGTATGGATTGTATGTCCGACATTACAAGTTGAGATATAAAGCTGATTTCTTTCAAATATATTTCTATTGGTGGCGGAGAATTTGTTCTCCTAGCTTAACACCCTTCTCTGAGACGTACGAGCTTAGAGGTTATGTAGTTGAAGGTTATTAGTGATATACTCCTAATTTGGTAGTGTGGCATGCTGAGTGTTGCTGTGGAATGATCATTGTTTGATCATTTGTGATATGATCATTTGTTTGATCATTTAACTTAGTGATCATTACTTTGATCATTTGTTGACCCAAAGCGCAGCTTTTGTATAAAGCGTGGCTTTGTGGACGAGACTTTGTCGGACCTCACACCCCAGAAATGGTCAAAACAGGAAGGATGCGGAAGGGTTATTAGGGGGTAGCGCCCCTTTAGTGTATGTCATTCCTTTTGGATAGAGGTGGTATCATGGAATGGAGCCCAGATACTTAGCCTATGTGGTTACTGCATTATTATTCTTATATGGTTGTTGGAAATCGAGGATCCTCAGATAGATCGGTTACGATCGGGGAATGACATATTCGTGTCAGTAGTTACCCAGTTAGGGGTAACCCGGCCTTGTGTTGGCAGAGATCTGGTTTGGTTCTCGGGACGTCATTCCAGAGGCGTTTCCATGTGGCAATGGGAAGTTCCTTGGCCTGACCATTTGTTGGAAATCCAATTCCCAATACAAAACCCTGTACGGTTTTAGTTGTAGAACCTGCCATTTACTTATGGTGGTCACCATTGTTTAGATGGTAGCTATAGTAGGCATAGTTCGAAATGTCTATGCTGGCTAAGATTAATATTCTACTTTTGAAATGTTTTCCTCACTATGCACTAGTAATAATATCAAATGTTTCTTTTTAATGCGTATCAAGCATCTTTAACTATCATAAGGAGAAATCTCCTCCGATTCTGCGTTTGCATTGTGTGTGTGTGCGGGAGGCCTTATGGTAGTCTCATTTTTAAAAGCATTGCGAATTGACTTTAAAAATATTCCTCTATTTTTACTTTAAAGATAAATAACTGTTTTAAGTTCTCGCACCAGTCACATGACTGACCTGGAGTTTATTGTTTCCCTTCCTAAACTTTGGGTGCCCACCAATTTCCACACGGGCGGTCTAGAGTTAATGTTATCAGGTCATTCTGGATTCGGGAGTTGCTACAGAAATCTGGAGGCGAGCTAGATAGCATAGCATATTACTAAGTATAGTATTTCTTTTCCGCTGTTGTTGTTATACACTCTGATAATGAAATGTAATGTAATATGATGTAATGTAATAACTGATATAGTTCTTTGTTTAAAGATTATTCATTTATCTATTATATGTTGTTCCGCTGCGATTGTGAGATTCTGATGTTGTTCTGTTATTTGTTTCTGTTCTGTTCTATCTTTTTCTCTCTTCTTCTACCTCTTTCTTCTTCTTAAAACCATAACGGTTCGGTTTTTTCGGCATCGGAAAATCGCAGTCGTTACAATAAACCCTTCAAAAGCATCTGGGTTCAATTTTAAAACATGTGGAAAGCCCCTTTTGAAATCATTCAATGTTAAACTAGTCGAAACCTTTGGGTTATTCTTTAAAAATCACTAAAGATCACAAGCAATAGGGTCAACGGCTCACTCTTTCGAAAGCTATAAATAAGTCTGAAAGTAAGGTGCCGAAACTACTCCTTCCGAAAGCATTGGATAAGTTGCAGGATTTTTATAAAACAAAACAACCCTTTCGAAAGCATTTGTTTCGAAAGGTAGAAAGCGGCAATAAAGGTTTTGATAAAGTCAGAAGCTATTATTTAAATCAAAGGTTTAACTATTCCAAAACTAACCTTTTAAACCATTGAATTAATCGAAAGTAACTCGGTCAAAAGCTATTTCTTAGAACAAAGGCGCAACCATACTTTAAATCAATTGACAAAGTCGGAAACCAACTATGTCGAAAGCTACATAGTCGAAAGAAAGCAGGCGCTCTTTTCTTTTAAAACAAAAGGGTGCTTCTACCCTTTCGAAACCCCCTTGGTTTCGGCTCTTACCTTCCACCTTTTTCCGATTCACTATGTACCAATAAGTTGATAGTATATGCATTGATTTGAGGAAGGAGGTGGAGGGTCTTAGTTACGAACCAAAATAGGCGAAACATACTTTTAACATGAATTTCAGATTTTGAACCTTTTTAAGTAAAACTTTTTCACTAACCTTTCTTGTTCGTCAAACTCTTATAGGTTGCAAACTTTCTTTTCTAAAAGTACTACTATAATTTCAAATTTTATTTAATTTAAATCATTTCCAAAATACACCTTCTCCTTAATTAAATATATAAAACATTTAAGTCTCATACATTAAATAATTTTATATATTCATCAAAAGACCTTGGGAAACTCTACAAAAATTCCAGAAAATCCCTTTTAATATGTTTCCTAACATATAAAAATTTCAGACCCAAATAATTAATTATTTAATCGTAAATATTTATAACCCAATAAATCATTTTCTTCACCAAAATTAATAAAAAAATCCACTTTTATTCAAAAAATTATGGCAATTGAAACCCATCTCTAAAATAACATTTTTGGTCTACATCTAAAATCGCAAGGCATTTGGATGTCATTAAATAGGGTTTTCACATCATATCATAAAATCTATATGAACAAGCATAAATCATCAGCATGCATATATAAACATTTTGCTCTTTGAAATCATGGCTAAACATGCAAGATAAAATTTAGATTTCATCTTAAAACCGAAATCATTAAAAGTGAGATGTAGTAATCATTCACATTAGCTTTGTGAATAAGGATGTGAGATTTGATCTTAATTAAGTTGAATAATTTCTTCCTCTTGAGATTTCTAACTTTATCTTCTCTTGAGATTGAAAATGGTGACCTGTAACGACCTACTATTTTGGACCACTCAAATTGACAAAAAAACCACACATGCTGGACTTGAATAATTTAAAACAGTAAATTGTAATATAATTTGGAGCAAATAAAACCAATCACAGAATCACAAACACAGAAAAATCAGAATAACTCGTAGCGGAAATAAAAATAACCATAGTAGTCCATGAAGCTACTACAAACATAGTCACAAAACAAGTACAAAATACCAGAGTCTGAAAGTAAATACAATAGAAACCCCAATACACAAATGTCCACTAATACATAAGCTGAATAGAAATACTGAATATAAATAGATGACAACTAGATAGATAACCTCGAGCAAATCCACTAGCTCCAGAAGATGAAATCCAAAGTTGATACTCAGGCTGACCCTAGCGTAAAGCAAAAACACAAAACACTCGAGTCAAGACATACATACTTATGCAATGTAAACCAACTGAAATGAACTGTAATAGAAATGCACAAGTAACTTAAAGGATGCCTGAGACCGCCCATCCTTTAAGGATCCATTAAACTATCTACTATGTAGTAATATATGCTATTATAATAATGTCTAAACTAAAGTAAACTTACTTAAAAATAGCTTTAAGGCTTTACATTTTCCACCTTAACAAATATATAGTGCTAATAATCTGTACTGTATCGTAGTCCCTCCTAATCGAGAAGCCACCAGAGGATACTCCATAGGTAAGACAGAAATCAAAACTCGTACAAGGCGCGCTAGAGTAGGTGACATGGCACAGCAAGGCAATGCTAGGGAAGATATACCAATTGCACTTCCGGACCGGTGGTAACGCGTAGCAAGCACTAACGCCCACCTCGAGCCACACTCCCAAAATCAAAGGTGTGCACCAATCAATCACAAAGTAATTGAATGGCATATGAAGAAGTGTGTCCGATAAGAGGTGCTACCTCATTAGCCCGTCAATTGCTCCTATTTTAGCCACCTTATGCCAACTCACGAGGGTCGGGTCGACGTATATACCTTAATAGAACGTCGCCACCCTCCTACTTCATTCTGGAATCTCCACCGCATACACGGTTGTTAAAGTTGTTTTCGGAGTTGGCAGAGAGTATGACAACTTTCGATCTTGGTCTCTTTAACAACCAAACGTTATTATAACCCATGGATATTTATTTCGAAACATATCTATTCCAAAACCATTTAAAATCAAATGTTATTACTCTTTCCAAAATAATATCCATTTCAAAATTGGCAATATTTCAAAATCGATATATTAGTTATAGCACTTAAAATGTAATGATTTAAAACCATAACGCTTTCAAAACCATACACTTACTATAGCATTTTTAAAATGTAATAAGTTAGAAATTGTAACACTTTGAAAATGTTATTTCTATAAAATTGCACCTTGGAAAACATTACAATTTGGAAATAGTAGCACTTTCAAAACATAACCTAAAAGTAACATAGCATTTTTAAAACATAACTAAGTTAACATAGCACTTTAAAAATGCTACAAATACTACTATAACAAGTTTAAAACATACTATTTCAATTTTTATCATAGTTTCATTTATACAAAACATATCTATTTCATAAATAAAATCTATTATACTTATTTGGTTAGAATTAAAATTCCATATTAAATTTAAATTATAAAGTTATTTATCACAGATAAAATCTTTAATTTAGTTTTAAACCAATTATTTACTTATAAAATTCCAATATAACATTATATCTAAAAATCATTAAATCAAATTTTTAATTAAAATTTCATATATTTAAAGATTCAAAATACTTAATAATTTTTAGAAAACTATTATTTAAAATTTAACCATGGGTTTGTATAATATTTTCTAACCTAGGTCAAGTGATATGAATATGTATCATTTCAATCCGTAATTTATAAAATTCTGGGTTATATCATTTCAAACCCGCAATCCCAAGTAAATAAAATAAAAATCGCTTGACCCTATCATTTCATCTCATAATGATTTTTCCCTATTCTAAAGTCCATTCGGGTATGTATCATTTCAACCCATAGTGATTCTATACTAACAGGTAACTTGCATTGTGAGAAACAGGGAATAAAATAAACAGTATAGCATAGCATATCATATCAGGTGATGTAATAGGCATAAAATCAGGTTATAACATCCTGAACTATCATATCACAAGTATGTATGAATTACTATCAACATAGCATTACACTACTACAATTCACATGTTATTGTTTCATAATTATATAAGTTCGAATGTTGAGAGTGATAATTCACCTTCTAAAGCTAAAGATGACAATTCAAGATACACAACCAAACTTCGAAAAGCACGACAAAGCACGAATCAAATTCGAGGAGAAGTAGCACCCAAATCCAAATCTTCTAGAAAACAAAAGTAGAATATATATATATAAGTAAATATTTACACAAGAAAATAAAACAAAAGATAAGAAAAATAGGCTAGACAACATATGTGGGCTCGGCCACTTCCAGAATAGGCTCAGCCATCATCCCATGGTTCGGCATGACTTGATCTGAAGCAAATAGGTTCGGCCATGGTCACAACAGCATGGCTAAGCAATGGTATGTGAAGGGATGGCATGGCAAAACTCATGTAGAAGGCAAAAGGACAAGGAGATGCAACTTTGGGTTCGGCCCTATGCTAACATGGCTCGGCCTATGGTTCATGGTTTGGATCAGGTCATGGCACATCTGAAATGGTATGGTTGTGGTCACGACAAGGCACGGAAAAGAGGTGTTGGTGATGGAATAGGTGGTGGCCAAGGCTAAGGGAAGAAAGTGGTGATCATATAGGCTCAATTAGGGTTTGCAAGGCATTTAGGTGATGGGTTTTTGATCTATGGTTGTCACGGCTTGGGTACGGATTTTGATGAGATGGTGGTGGCCGATCATAGGTGGTGGTGATAAGGAGTTGTGGTCGGCTAAAGGAAGAAGCATGTGATGGCCGAGCTTTGCTTGAGAACAAAAGAGAAAGGAAGAAGAAAAAGAGGAAGGAGAAAAGAAACTTATTATAAAATATTTTGGTCAGGAAATGAAATGAGAAAGGAAGATGGGACTACGAAGTTTTGTACGTGAATGAAAAGGAAATGAGAAGTTTTGTATGGCTAGGCAATGGAAAGATTTGAACGGCTAGGGTAATGAAGAGGCTTCTTTTCATATTAAAGAAAGAAACTTATGTCTCTTGAATTTCCTAAGCCCGTTTATCAAAATCCAGCAAAATAAATTAGCCAAAACCCAAACAAAATAAAAATAGAAAATAACATACAAAAATGGAGAATAGAAATATAAAATATTTACGTGTAAAACGCTGAATTTAATTAGATTTAAAAAAGTATAAAACTGAATTTTATAAAACGAAAAGCACAACGAATATCAAAATCAAGTATGGTTTAAAAGAAAACGATTGGAATTTTAAAATTCAAATTTAAAATTTCAACTGAAAATCAAAGTTTGACTAAAGTTGACAAAAATATAAAATTTTCAAAAAATCTTTATTTTATTATATTTAGGAAATAAGTTATAAACAAAATCCAATAATACATTGGGAAATTCCAAAATTCCAATTTTTAAATGATTTAAAACCAAAGTTTCAAATAAAATGAATTAAAAATATTTATTAAAAACTATGGGTTGTTACACTCTCCCATACTCAAAACTTTTCGTCCTCGAAAAGGAACGAGACACGAAAACAAGGAATGATAATTAGAAAAGCAAATAGTACATGAAGTAAATAATTCCGAATTCGAAGCACGCATGCTCTCCTCCGTCTCCCAGGCACAATCCCGACCATCCGTACTCCACTGCACTTTGACCGGATTGACAGATTTCCTTCTCAGCTGCTTCATACCTCTATTGATAATACGAAGTGGCTTCCTCTCGACAGTAAGATTAAGCTCAATATCCAAACTCTCAAGAGCAGAAGGCTGGACAATCAAAGATAGATCATGCAGATATCGACGAAGATGCGAAACATGGAATACATTATGCACTCCAGAATACTTCTCAGGCAAATCCAAACGATAAGCTAAAGAACCAATCCTCTCTGAGATACAGAAAGGACCAACAAACATAGAAGCAAGCTTCCCTCTTCGACCAAACCGAATCACATTCCTTAAGGGAGAGCCCTTAAGGAAAACCAGATCACCAACAGAGAACTCCAAACTCCTCACGTCGATCAGCATACTTCTTTTGCCTATCCTAAGCACTCCTCATCTTCCTCTTAATCTTCTCAACCTTCTCAGAAGCCTCCAAAATCATATCAGGTCCAAGAACCAAACGAGTAGCGGATTCAATCCAGCAATATGGAGATCTGCAAGGTCATCCGTAAAGAGCAGCAAACGGAGACATTACAATACTAGTTTGAATTCAAGGACGAAATGATATAGATAAAAGATTAAGATAAGATTAAAATAGAAAATTGAAATATACCTGATAACTGTTGTTATAGGTGAATTCGACAAGATGGAGATGATCTTCCCAAGATTCTCGATAATCTAGAACACAAGTACGAAGAAGATCCTCGAGAATCTGATTTACTCTTTCCATTTGACCGTCGGTCTACGGATGGTGGTAAGCAGTGCTCAGATTCAGATGAGTACCCCAAAGAATCCTGAAAAGCTTTCCAAAACTGACTAATTAAAATTGAATCTTGATCACAAACAATACTGATAGGAACACCATGGAGACGAACAATCTCCCTCATATAGATCTCAGACAAACTAGAAGCAGAACAAGTAGACTTGACTGGAGCGAAATGAGCTGACTTGGTCAATCTATCCACAATAAAACAAATACTGTCATTACCCTTTCGAGTCCTCTGTAATCCATCAATAAAATCCATAGAAACATGTTTCCATTTCCAATTGGGAACCTCAAGGGGCTGCAATAAACCAGGTGTCTTCTGATGATCTGCCTTGACTTGCTGACAAGTCACACACCTACTAACAAAGATAGAGATACCTCGCCTCATACCTCTCCACCAATAAAGCTTCTTCATATCCTGATACATCTTCATCACACCAGGATGAATAGAAAGTCTGGATTTATGATTTTCCCAAGGTAACTCTTATCTCAATCCATTAACATTCAGGACACAAATCCGATTATTAATCCTCAAAATACCTCTATCATCGATCTGAGCTCCACTACCATCAGGACTACTACCACCAACTTTATTAACACTCTCCTTAATCAATCTAATAATCCTATCCTCATCCTGCTTAGCAATGATACGACCCAAAAGACGAGAAGAAGAAATAACAAGCAGACATAATATAGCCTTCTTCCGACTCAAAGCATCGGCTACAAAATTAGCCTTCCCAGGGGTATAGCTAATGTAGAGATCATAAGAAGCAATAAACTCAAGCCAGCTAACCTGCCGTTGATTCATATCCTTCTGGATGAAGATATATCTCAAAGACTGATGATTAGCAAAGAGCTCAAAATTAGCACCCAAAAGATGATTCCTCCAAAGCTTCAAAGGAAAAACCACAACAAGCAATTCTAAATCATGAGCTACATAATTTGCTTCATGGGTCTTCAACTGGCGACTGGCATAAGCAATGACCTTCCCATCTTGCATCAGAACAGTTTCCAAACACTCATGACTAGCATTAGTGTATACCTTTAATCCCTTATTTCCATTTGGAACGGTAAGCACCGGTGCGAAAGTAAGCTTACGCTTTAACTCACTAAATGAAGCTATACACTTATCATTCCATATAAACTTAGCATTCTTACGAGTCAAAGCAGTGAGAGGTGCAGCAATCCGAGCAAAATTCTCAATGAATCTCCGATAATAACCGACAAGGCATAGAAAAGTACAAATATCAGATGGAGTCCTAGGAGTTTCCAATCTTGTAATAGAATAGGGAGAAATAAGGACTACAATAAAAGATAGAATGATCAAATTACAGAAAGAGAAGAAAAGAAAAGAAAAGAAAAGAAAGACTTACATTGATCGCAGCGATCTTGACTGGATCAACAGAAACTCCATTACTGGAGATAATAATCCCGAGAAATCGGACTTCATCCTTCCAGAAATGGCATTTTGAGAATTTGGCCTTCAACTGATGATTTCTAAGAGTCTCCAGAACAAATTTCAAATGCGACTCATGCTCATCCCTTTACTTAGAGTAGGTAAGGATATCATCAACAAAGACTAGAACAAACTTGTTAAGCACATCACAAAAAACATGATTCATCAAATCAACAAAGAAAGCTGGTGCATTAGTCAAACCAAAAGGCATAACTAACCATTCATAGAAACCATTCTCAATACGGAAAGCAGTCTTGGGAATACTTTCTTCAGCAACTCTGAGCTGGTGGAAACTTGTGGCAAGATCAAGCAGAGTGAAAACAGTAGCTCCATGGAGCTGATCAAACATATCATTGATGCGAGACGTAGGATATATGTTTCTCATACTGAGCTTGTTCAGCTCCCTATAATCAACACACATCCTCAAAGAACCATTGGACTTAGTGATGAAAACCACGGCTGCTCTCCATTTTGAATGGCTAGGTCTGATCAGACCTTTAGAGAACAAGTCCTTAATTTGCTTCCACAACTCAGCCTTCTCACAGGGTGCCATTCTTCTAGGAGGAAGAACTACAGGTTGATCTCCAGGAATAAGATCAATGCAGAAATCAATTTTTCATTTAAGAAGTAAAGCAGTGACTTCACCAAATAAACTGGGATAGAGTTTGACCATTGGGGTCGAATGAATATCACTAGGAGAAGAATACAAAGAATAAATAAAACTGCCAGCAAAATCCTAAGGCAAACGGCACTGAATCACCACAGAATTTCTAAAATCATCCATAAAAGAAACAGTTTGGGTTTTAAAAGAGATAGCGGCTTCATGCCTCTTCAGCCAATCACCTCCAAGCAGTAGGTCAAAAGCATCAAAACCCAGAATATAGAAATCACCAGAAAACCGATAGCTAGAATAGAAGAGTCTCACCCTTCTACAAATCCTACTAAGGTTCACAGGACTACCAATAGGATTTGAAACACACAAAGGCACACGAGCCAACTCGAGCGAAAGAAGATGCTCAAATTTATCACAAAGATCCATAGAAATAAAACTATGGGAAGCTCCAGTATCAAATAGAACACGAACAGGAAAATAAAACAGAGAAAAAGTGCCCTGAAGAGTACCTTGGGTATCACTAGGAACAGGAGCAGGAACAGGTGTAGATGGAGCAGGTGAAGAAGCAGAGGTAACAGCAAAGATACTAGAGGACTTGCCCTTCTGATGAGTAGGACAATTGTTCTTGAAGTGGCCAGGCTATAGACAAATATGGCAGAGATCATGCCTAGTCAATTGAGCTGGAGGAACAGCAACACCAACTAAAGCAGGATAACTATTAGCACAACGTCCCTTCTGATTATACCTGAAGCAAGTGTGGAAGAAAGGTCGATAGGTTGCCTTTGAGAAGAAGACGATCCCAAACCTGGAGTCTTGTTCCAATTCTTCTTTTGCTGATGAAAGTTATGCTTTCTCTTCTTAGGATTACCATAGAAAGACTGAGATGAAGTGGCATGAGCAACAGGAGAATCCTTGGAAGTAGGATCCTCATATCTAATGGCCAAATCCATCTGACTAGTGAAAGAGCTATGCATATGAGTGATGAGAAGATCATAATACTCCAGATGAGCACCAGCTATAAACTTCTCATTCTTCTTGAGAGGAGTGTCAATCAGATTAGGGCCAAACTTAGAAAGTTCATTGAACTTCCTCTCATACTCAGCGAATGACATATCACCCTGCTTAAGATCCATGAACTCCCAATACAGCCGAGACTTCCCTGCTTCGGGCATCCACTTCACAACAAAAGCATCCCAAAAGCATGGTAACGAAACATAAGACAAATTTCAAAAAGAGAAAACTGAACCGAATTCAAAACAAACAGAAGGTGATACTTATACTACTCCTAATAATTATCAGCCTCCACAGTGTGGGCTGTAACAGACCCCCACCAATCCAAGGCTGCTCCCTTCAACTGCCAAGCCGCCAACTGATGCCGCTGAACTCTCAAGATCGAAGAAAATCCTCTCCAAATCCTTCAACCGGTGCTGAGCCTCGATAATACTCTCTAATCCGGTAAACTTGGTACCACCAAGCTCAGTGTATTCCTTATAGAGAGTAGTGAACCTAACTGGTGTAGCTGGCTCATGAACTGGGGCAACACCACGATCTCTACCTCTGGCATTCATACCACTCGTCCTGAAAATCAAGAATGAATTATAGGAAAAAGGTAATTGAGAAACAAAGACAAGATTAGATAAGATAAGATTCAACTAGAATGAATATCCTAAACAAAGAAATAATTAACAAGATAGATAAGAAAAGGGAAGAAGTTAAGAAAAATTTGGTTTCGAAACAAGAAAAGTTTATATCAAAATAATTTCTGAAAATCCTTTGAAAATTATATGAAAATAATTTTATACTTTAAAATACATTCTCTCACAAAGAAATGATTCTAAGATTGATTTTGACTCATTCTAGGGTATTTCTACCCTATCTCTAATGATTTTTTGCTCTGTAGGCTAAGGTTTGCCTAAAACCAAAGCTCTGATACCAAATGTAATTTTGGACCAATCAAATCGACAATAAAACCACACATGTCGGACTTGAATAATTCAAAGTAGTAGATTGTAATATAATTTGGAGAAAATAAAACCAATCACAGAATCACAGACACAGATAAATCAGAATAACTCGCAGCGGAAATAAAAATTACCATAGTAGTTGATGAAGCTACTACAAACAGAGTCACAAAACAAGTACAAAATACCAGAGTCTGAAATTAAATAAAATAGAAATCCCAATACATACTTGTCCACTAATACATAAGCTGAATAGAAATACTGAATAGAAATAGATGTCAATTAGATAGATGATCTCTGGCAAATCCTCTAGCTCCAGAAGATGAAATCCAAAGCTACTGACCCGAGCATAAAGCAAAAACACAAAACACTCGAATCAGGACATACATACTTATACAATGTAAACCAACTCAAATGAACTATAATAGAAATGCACAAGCAACTTAAAGGATGCCTAAGACCGCCCATCCTTTAAGAATCCGTTAAACTATCTACTACATAGTAATATACGCCATTATAATAATGTCTAAAGTAAAGTAAACTTACTTAAAAATAGCATTAAGGCTTTACATTTTCCACTTAACACATATATAGTGCCAATAGTCTATACAGTACCGTAGTCCCTCCTGATCGGGAAGCCACCAGAGGATACTTCACAGGTACAACACAAATCAAAACTCGTATAAGGCACCCTAGGTTAGGTGACGCAGCATAACTAGGTAATGACAGGGTAGATATATCAATTGCACTTTCGGACCAGTGGTAACGCGTAGCAACCACTACCGCCCACCTCGAGCCATACTCCTGAAATCAAAGATGCGCCCTAATCAATCACAAAGTAATAGAATGGCATACGAAGAAGTGTGTCCGATAAGAGGAGCTACCTCATTAGCCCATCAATCGTTCCTGTTTTAGCCACCTTATGTCAACTCAAGGGAGTCAGGTCCACGTATATACCTTAATAGAACGTCGCTGCCATCCTACTTAATTCTGGAATCTCTATGGCGTACACGGTTGTTAAAGTGGTTTTCAGAGTTGGCAAAGAGTATGACAACTTCTGATCCTGGTCTCTTTAACAAACAAACGTTATTATAACCCATGGATATTTATTTCGAAATATATCTATTCCAAAACCATTTAAAATAAAATGCTATTACTCTTTCCAAATTAATATCCATTTCAAAATTGGTAGTATTTCCAAATCCATATATTAGTTATAGCACTTTTAAGATGTAATAATTTAAAATCATAACACTTTCAAAACCATACACTTATTATAACATTTTTAAATTAATAAGTTAGAAATTGTAACACTTTGAAAATGTTATTTCTATAAAATAGCACTTTGGAAAACATTGCAATTTGGAAATAGTAGCACTTTCAAACATAACCTAAAAGTAACATACATTTTTAAAACATAACTAAGTTAACATAGCACTTTAAAAATGCTACAAATACTACTATAACAAGTTTAAAACATACTATTTCAATTTTTACCATAGTTTCATTTATACAAAACATATCTATTTCATAAATAAAATCTATTATTCTTATTTGGTTAGAACTAAAATTCCATTTTAAATTAAATTTAAATTATTAAGTTATTTATCATAGATAAAATCTTTAATTTAGTTTTAAACCAATTATTTCCTTATAAAATTCCAATATATCATTATATTTAAAAATCATTAAATCAAATTTTTAATTAAAATTTCATATATTTATAGATTCAAAATACTTAATAATTTTTAGAAAACTATTATTTAAAATTTAGCCATAGGTCTGCATAATATTTTCTAACCTAGATCAAGTGATACAGATATGTATCATTTCAATCCGTAATTTATAAAATTTTGGGTTCTATCGTTTCAAACCCGCAATCCCAAGTTAAGTAAAATAAAAATCGCTTGAGCGTATCATTTCAGCTCATAATGATTTTTTCCTATTCTAAAGTTCGTTCGGGTATGTATCATTTCAACCCATAGTGATTCTATACTAATAGGGAACTTCGAGTGTGAGAAACAGGGTAAAATAAATAGTATAGCATAGCATATCATATCAGGTGATGTAACAGGCATAAAATTGGGTTATAACATCTTGAAATATCATATCAAGGAATGTATGAATTATTATCAACATAGCATAACACTACTACAATTGACATGTTATTGTTTCAAAATTATATAAGTACGAATGTCGAGAGTGATAACTCACCTTCTAAAGCTGAAGATAACAATTCAAAACACACAACCAAACTCTAAAAAGCACGATAAAGCACCACTCAAATTCGAGGAGAATTAGCTCCCAAATCCAAATCTTGTAGACAACAAAAATAGAATATATATATATATACAAGTAAATATTTACACAAGAAAATAAAACAAAAGGCAAGAAAAATGGGCTAGACAACATAAATGGGCTCGGCCACTTCCACAATACGCTCGGCCGTCATCTTATGGTTCGGCCATGACTTGATCTGAAGCAAATAGTTCGGCCATGGTCACAAAAGCACGGCTAAGCAATGGTATGTGAAGGGATGGCAAGGCAAAACTCATGTAGAAGGAAAAAGGACAAGGAGGTGCAACTTTGGGTTCGACCCTAGGCTGGCATGGCTCGGCTTATGGTTCATGGTTTGGACCAGGTCATGGAACATCTGAAATGGTATGGCTATGGTCATGGAAAGGCATGGAAAAGAGGAGTTGGTGATGGAATAGGTGGTGGCCGAGGCTAAGGGAAGAAAGTGGTGATCATATACGCTCGGTTAGGGTTTGCAAGGCATATAGGTGATGGGTTTTTGATCTATGGTGGTCAAGGCTTGGGAGGATGTTGATGAGATGGCATTGGAAGATCATAAGTGGTGGTGATAAGGAGTTGTGGTCAGCTAAAGGAAGAAGCATGTGATGGCCGAGCTTTGCTTGAGAATAAAAGAGAAAGGAAAAAGAAAAAGAGGAAGGAGAAAAGAAATTTACTGCAAAAAATATTTTGGTCAGGAAATGAATTAAGAAAGAGAGATGGAAATGCGAAGTTTTTTATGTAAATGAGAAGGAGATGAGAAGTTTTGCACGGCTAGGCAATGGAAAGATTTGAACGGTAGGGTAATGAAGAGGCCTCTTGTCATATTAAAGAAAGAAACTTATGTCTCCTGAATTTCCTAAGCCCATTTATCAAAGCCCATCAAAACAAACAAGCCAAAACTCAAACCAAAATAAAAGTAGAAAATAACATAGAAAAATAGAGAATAGAAATATAAAATATTTACATGTAAAATGCTTAATTTAATCAGATTTATAAAGGTATAAAACAGAATTTTATAGAACGAAAAGCAGAAAGAATATCATAATCAAGTACAGTTTAAAAAGAAAAAGATTGGAAATTAAAATTTCAAATTTAAAATTTCAACTAAAAGTCAAAGTTTGACTAAAGTTGACCAAATATAAAATTTTCAAAAAAATCTTTATTTTATTATATTTGGGAAATGAATTATAAAAAAAATCCAAAAATACATTGCAAAATTCCAAAATTCCAATTTTTAAACGATTTAAAAGCAAAGTTTCAAATAAATTGAATTAAAAATATTTATTAAAAATTATGGGTTGTTACATGACAACTTTAGGATATTTTTACTTGAGAAAATGAAATGAACTTGTGTGTATTTGATTTCCTAAGGGTTTATGGTATAAATTTTATCATTTACCTATTTTACCCTTCCTGATTTCCTAACACTTATTTCCCTCTTATTTCTTTAGTTCATTTTTCCGCATAGGCACGACTACCCTTGATTATGATCAAATCTCGGTCCATTAATCTTTTGACATTATTTTATTTAATTTTGCTAATTAAATATCTTAAATAAGGTCAATGAATATGGGGTGTTACAATCTCCCCTCCTTAAATAATTTCATCCTCGAAATTACGATGAGGAACACATTAAAGCAATCAAAGGTAAAACATACCATCAAAAAAATCGGGATAAGTGTCTCTAATCCTGCTCTCAGTCTCCCAAGTACAGTCTCTAGCGTCATCACTCCACTAGACTTTCACTAATTTGACTGTCTTGTTTCTTAGCTTATTCTTATCTCTCGCGACTATTTAGATAGATTTCCTTACTATAGTCATGTCTGATTCCACTACTGAATCTTCTAACACCGTCGATGCTATAGTATTGTCTGGATCCCTAACATACTTCCTTAAATGAGATACATAGAAAACATCCGGACTCTTGCCAAACTATTTGATAACTCTACTCTATATGCGAGTTTCCCAATCCTCTCTAAAATAGGAAATGGTCCTACAAACCTCGGTGCTAACTTTCCTGTCTTCCTGAACCTGATAAAACCCTTCATTGGCAATACATTGACGAAAACATGGTCTCCAACCAAGAACTCTAAATCTTTCCATCTTATATCTACATAACTTTTCTGCCTAGACCGAGCTTCCTTCATTCTCTCCCTTATCAGCTCAATCTTTTCTACGGCTTCTTTAACTAAATCAGGACCAAGGACTAACCTATCCCCGATCTCTAACCAACTTACAGGGGATTTTCATGGTCTTCCATACAAACCCTCAAATGGTGTCATCCCTATACTAGTCTGATAACTATTGTTATATGCAAACTCGACTAGGTGTAGATGGTCTTCCCATGATCCTATGAAATCCAATACTCAAGCTCATAACAAGTTGTCAAAAATCTTGTTAACCCTTTACGTTTACCCATCTATCTGCGGATGGTAAGTGGTACTCGTCTTGAGCTTGGTTCCTAGACTTTCCTATAGACCCTTCCAAAACTCGCTAATGGGTTAACAATAATACTAGGAATTCCATGTTGTCTAGCCACTTTTTCATAAACAACTTAGCCAATACAGGTGCCATTCTATTTGACTTAACAGTGATGAAATAGGCACTCTTGGTCAATCTGTCCACTATGACCCATATGCTTTCATTCCTTCTATTAGATCTCGGCAACCCCTCTATGAATCCATAGAAATAGAATCCCACTTCCATATCAGATTAGCTAATGGTTGAAGCAACCCACTAGGTTTCTAATGCTTGGCTTTCAATTGCCAACAGTTCAAACACTGTTTCACGCATAGGCCAACATCTCTCTTTGTGCCTTTCCAGAAGAAACTTCTCTTCATATCTTGGTACATCTTCATTTCTCCTGGATATGTAGTGAATTTTGAACAATGATATTCCTCCAAGACTTCCTTCCTTATGTCTCCCGCATTTGAAACACATAATCTACCATTATTCCTCAACCATCCATTTTGGTCAAGACTAAAACCTTTTAAGTCACCGCTCTCTGTTCCACTGTTTAACTTCATGATTCGTTCAGTCAAAACTGGATCCTCCTCTTGATTAGAAGCTATCTTCTCAATCAATACCGGTCGGACTTCTAAACAAGATAATATAGTAAATCATCCACTAGAACCAGCCTTGAATCTCCATTGCACTCTACAAGTTGTCAAGGCTTCCAAGTCCTTCCATTCTTCTATCATAGCCAATGCTGCATTTTGATTCCTCCTACTAAGCGCATCCGCAACTTTGTTGCCTTTCCCGTGTGTGTACTCTATTCCAAAATCACAAGCGGATAAAAATTCCAACCATCTCTGTTGTCTCATGTTCAACTCCTTTTGAGAGAATAAGAACTTCAATGACTTATGGTTGGTATAGAGCTCGAACCTTTCTCCCAAAAGGTAATGCCTCCACACCTTCAAAGTAAATATAACTACAGCTAACTCCAAGTCATGTTTTGGATATCTAACCTCATGCGGTCTAAGCTGTCTAGAAGCGTGGGCAATCACTTTACCCCTCTGCATTAGTACATCTCCTAATCTAGTACCATAAGTATCTGTATAAACTACCAAGTCCCGATTCCCCTTCGGAGCCACTAACATAGGTGCTTGGGTCATCAAGTGTTTCAAGCTTTGGAATGCTTCCTCACACTTATTGATCCACACGAACTTTACATCCTCCAGCTTTAACTTGGTCATCGGCGCTGCTATCCGTGAAAAATCCTTAATGAACCTCCAGTAATATCCTAGCAATCCAAGAAAGCTTCTTATCCCAATTATCGTTTCTAGTCTTTTCCAATTATTAACAGCTTCGATCTTACCTGGATCGACAGGCAATCCTCTTTCTAAGACTATATGACTAAGATACTTCATCTCCTTTCTTTCATAAGTGAAACTTCGAAAATTTCACCTTCAGCTGATGTTCTCTCAAGTCTCAAGGACCACTCTAAGATGGACTTCATGCTCTTTCTCATACTTAGAGTATATCAAAATATCATCTATGAACGCCAACATGAATTTATCCAAGTGTTCTCTGAAAATCTTGATCATCAAGTCTCAAAGAATGTTGATGCATTAGTGAGTCCGAGTAGCATAACTAACCAACCTTATGACCCATACCTTGTTCTAAAAGCCGTCAAGTGTATACTGCCTTCTGCCATTATAAGCTGATGAAAACCTGTAGCCAAATCCAATTGAGAAATATCTTGGCTCCACTCAGATGATCGAACAAATCGTTAATTCCCAGCAAGGGATATCGATTCTCTATGGTCTTCTCATTCAACTTACGATAATTGATACATAGCCTTAACGATCCGTCCAACTTCTTAAGAAATACAATGGTTTCTCCCTAGGTGAACTGCTTGAACTAATAAAACTCTTGCTTTCCAAATCAACCAACTGAGCTTTCTCCTCCTTCATCTTTGTAGGCATCATCCTGCTTAGTGGCCTACTTACCGGTTCTGCTTCAGGCACCAAATCTATCTAAAACTCTATGGCCCATCTCGGTGGTAATCCGACTACCGGTTCGAACACATCCACAATTCTCTGACTATGAAAACTTTTCGATTCAGCACATCTTCTAACTCCATAACACCTAACAAAGCATTTACCTCACAACTTGGGTTTTCCACGGCATAAACTATCTGATCTCTACAATCTGGGTGTCTCAGTGATATTTTCATATCATGGCAAAATATCCTAGCATCGTATTTACTTAACCAATCCATACCCAGTATAATTCCAAACCCTACAAAGTCAAATACGTGAAAACTACAAACAAAAGTGTAATCAAGAAAGTCAAACTCTAAATGGTCACACTTAATCCCAAGTGTCTCATACCCACGTAATGGATTTGCAACTCTTAAGGATGTCACTAAATATGTGTGTTCTAGGTTAAGCTTATCTACCAAACATCAAGATTTAAAAGAATGTGATGCACCATTATCAAACAAAAGCTAACAGACATACCATGGATCCGAAGCGTATCTCCTAATACTACTTTCCCTTTCTCCTACACTGTCAGCTTCGAAGTATCAGGTTCCAATGCAAATACTTGGCCCTTTTCTCCTTTGCTGGCTCTTTGCACTGGTTCTTGTAGTGCTCCACCTAATCACAATTGAAGCATCTAACTCCCTACTTCTCAGTGGCTTTCTTTCCTTTTCCTGTCCGACACTCATGAGCATAATGGTCTTTCTTATCACACTTATAATAGACCACTTTAAATTTCCCTTTCTTTGCTGCTCCTCCCTTTTAAGCATTTTTCTTAAGGAAAAACTTTCTCTTTTGGCCCTGTCCAACCTGGACCTCCTTCTCCTCCTTCTTCTCCAAACAAGCTAACATTTCCTCCTATCTCAACACCATTTCCACAACGACATCACGTTGGTCTCTAATTTATGGCAAAGTAACCTTAGCCAATTCTAGCTTCAAATCTCTAATGCCTTTTCATTCCTTCTCAACACTGTGTCAACGTTGGTATACCCATACCAGGCTAACTCCTCGAATCTACTAGCATATTCCAGAACTGTCATTTCTTCTTGCTCAAGCTCAGCAAACTTCCTAATCAAGACGGACTGCGCCATGATTGACATGAACCTCTCCTGGAACCATCTCCTAAATTCATCTCATGTCATCTCCTCTTCATTCACTCCCATTGTCGCACTATTCCACCAAAACAGAGCTGCTCCTTGAAGTTATCTCAAGGCAAGCCTCCACTTCTGCTCATCGTTAAGCCCTGAATCAGCGAATATCCTTTCACAATGTACAACCAGTTCTCCACTTCTATAGCATCTTCGATTTTGGTAAATGGCTTCCCTCCAATCCTAGCATAGTCACTGCTCAAGTTATCATATTAATTTACTATTGGACTACTTGAACTCCTCCCACAACATTTCCTCCAACAAGCCCAGTAGCGATCCCATCTTGCATTATGTTTATGAAAAATTAATGCATGGCTCCCATGTCCACTTAGGGAACCCCAGCACCAACATTCTCAGCCTTAGCCTAATCTTGACCTCTTCTAGCATTTGGCTGGGCATTTTCATTTGTTTTGGTGCTGTCTCCTCCTACATTAACTCTGCCTCTTCTTCCATCCATATATGTATTCAAGCCTCATGAGATGCAGAAGAATAGCCTAATAAAGGTAGGATTCTAGAGATAAAGCATATACTTACATACAACAAATACAAGTACGTTACTATAGCATTATCTCATACCCCGATCTTAACTCTAACTTCTAGGGATTATGTTTTCCAAAACCATTTTTAGTTAAAGTATTTCATAAACCTATGTCCTGATACCAAGTTGTAACATCCTCTATCTAGAGGCCCAAAGCTAAGTGCTATAGATGTTGCAGTCATCTGTAGTATTAACTTCCGACGACTAAATACAGCTATGCTAATAGTATCTATGATATCAAAAGAACTTGAATTTGAAACAAATCAAATATTTCAAAACATAATTTTCCATTAAATTTCAAAACACATGTTGCATATTCAAATTACAAATCCCAAAGCATTTTCCTAGGCAATGATAAAATATAATTATTACAAAATATGCTAAGAGCGACATAAGAAGATGGCCCCTTGGATAATCAGAGTAATATTGTCATAACAGACATAATACACATAGTAGAATAAAACAACTAAAACAAGAACTACAATTCCTAAATAACTATACGTTAGCCTCCTGCTCACCTCTAGTAGCTTTATTCATCATCCTACTAAACCTATAAAGCCATAATCCCTCAGCCTACTCAAACCAATTTTGACAACCCAAGAGTTTAAGCGGAAAACATAAACTTCGAGTAAGACATAAAGCCTGGTGTAATTAAGAGTATACATCTCGGTTATTTGATATAAAGTGAGTCCACGCCGCTTAGCAAAACGGATTTCCCCTCACTAATATCCTTTTAAAACATATCTTTTGGAAACCTTTATCCTATAATCAAAATTGGTTAAAACTGTAAAGCATCATTATGTAAATATACATATCAGATAACAAATGGACTATTTGTCCAAATACTATAGATTTTTATGGCTTAGTATTAACCATTGGCTGACTCGGGCCTGCCAGACAAAATAAAAAATAATATAACAACTATTAGACACTCCTTTCCTTGAAGGTCTGTCCTTTAACCATATGTTAAATACTTCTCTTTTGGAAGGTCTATCCTTAACTTAACATCCCCCAAGATCACCTGATCTAATGGTTTTGCGGGCTCACTAATAACCTATCTGTATACAAAACATATTCCCTTCTGTGTGTAATCATAATTTTTGTCTTACCTATGACAAAGCCCTATATATTGTAATTTTGGAAAAAATTAGCTTGCACTAAAAGCTAATGTATAGCGTGCGACCCTATACCAGTCACATCTGGTCTTCTAATATCTGAGTCATTTTACATAGGGATAACCTCCCATAATTTTCCTTGAAACCCTTTTCATCTGAAATTGATTTAAAACCTTTTAAACCAAATCTAAACAACAAAAATATTCATACACTATGCTTTACTTAAAATCACTTACCATGCTATATATATACTTTACACAAATCTTTGTTGATGAAAACCTTAAAACATTTGTAAGTACCCATTTCGATCCTATTGAAAGCACCCTTTTCGAAACCATGTAAAACCTTTTTCTTTCATTTAGGCCGAAAGGCCAAACCTTCCTTTCGAAACCATTCATATAACCCTTTCGAAACCTTTAAAATTCCTTTTCATTCGAAAGCTAAAACTTTTGACATCCTTCTTTAAAACCAATAAACATTGCCTTTTTAAACCATAGGAAAAACCTTTCCTTTAAACTTATTCAAAAAAATTGGAAAAACCTTTCCTTTAGAGCTTCCGAAACCATTGGAGAACCACCCCTCCGAAACCATTTTTTCAAATCCTTTCGAAAACATTAGGGGACAACCCCTTCGAAACCTTCCTTTAAAACCTTTCCAAGGTATCGAAACCTTAAACCCTTTGAAAGCAATTGGGTTCAATTTTATAACATGTAGAAAACCCTTTTCAAAATCATTCAACATTAAACTAGTCCAAACCTTTGGGTTATTCTTTAAAAATCACTAAGGGTCATAAGCAACAGAGTCGAATGATATAAATAAGTCTGGAGGTAATGGCCTCGAAACCACTCCTTCCGAAAGCATTGGAGAAGCGACATGGTTTTTATAAAACAAAACAACCTTTTCGAAAGCATTTGTTCCGAAAGGTAGAAAGCGACAGTAAAGGCTTCAACATAGTCGGAAGTTGTTGTTTAAATCAAAGGTGCAACTATTTCAAAACCAAACTTTTAAATAATTAACTTAGTCAAAAGCAACTCGTTTGAAATCTATTTACTAGAACAAAGGCGCAACCATAAGATCTTTCTTTAAATAAATTGATATAGTCAGAAGCCAGCTAAGTCGAAAGCTACATAGTCGAAAGCAAGCAGGCGCTCTTTTCTTTTAAAACAAAAGGTGCTTCTTCCCTTTTGGAACCCCCTTGGTTTTGACTCTTACCTTCCGCCTTTGTCCAATTCACTATGTACTAAAAGGTTGATACTGTGTGCATTGGTCTGAGGAAGGAGGCGGGGGGTCTTAGTCGCGAAACCAAAATAGGCGGAACATACTTTGAACATGAATTTCTGATTTTAAACCCTTTTAAATAAAAAAAATTTGACTAACCTACCATGTTTTTCAAACTCTTATTGGTTGCAAACTTTCTCTTCTAAAAGTACTGCTATAATTTTAGAACTTATTGAATTTAAATCATTTCCAAAACACCCCTTCTCCTTAATTAAATATATAAATCATTTAAGTCCCATACCTTAAATAATTTTATATGTTTACCAAAACACCTTGTAAAATTCTATAAAAATTCTACAAAATATCTTTTAATATGTTTTCTAACATACAAAAATTTCAGACCCAAATAATTAATTATTTAACCTTAAATAATTATAACCCAATAAATCATTTTCTTCACTAGAAAATTAATATAAAATCCGCATTTAATCAGAAAATTATGAAAATTGAAACATGTCTCTAAAATAACATTTGTGGTCTATATATAAAATCGTAAGGTATTTGGATGTCACTGAATATTGTTTTCACATCAAACATATCACAAAATCTATATGAAAGAACATAAATAATTAACATGTTTATATAAACATTTTGCTCTTCAAAATCATGGCTAAACATGCAAGATAAAATTCGGGTATCATCTTAAGACCAAAATCATTAAAAGTGAGATGTAGTAATTATTCACCTTAGTTTTGTGATTAAGAACGTGAGATTTAATCTTGATTAAGTTGATTCACTTCTTCCTCTTGAGAATCCTAGCTTTATCTTCTCTTGAGATTGAAAATGATGGCCAGCCTTAGGATACTTTTACGTGAGAAAATGAAACGCGCGTGTGTGTTTGATTTCCTAATGTTTTAAGGTATAAGTTTTATCATTTGCCTATTTTTCCCTTCCCTTTTTCCGTACACTTATTTCCCTCTTTTTTCTTTGGTTCATTTTTTCCATATTGGCATGGCCACCCTTGATTATGATCAAATCTCAATTTATTAATCTTCTTACATTATTTTATTTAATTTTGCTAATTAAATATCCTAATAATGTCACTGAAAATTCAATGTGTTATAGTATAATTATTTTAGTCTAATATGCGTTTTAAGTTTTTTTTAAATATTGATAGATGAAAATATATAAAAATACATTTCTATTACATAAACCATAACTTTTAAACTTTTAATTTCAAATTAATATACATGTTTATTTAGCCAAAAATTGAATTGAGTATACATATACATATATATATATATATATGCATATACATTTATATATTTATATAAAATTTATTTAATAAATTTTCCTGCAAACAAAAATTATTTAAGTTATATATATTCTTTTAAAATGTATATATTTATACACATATATATAATTTTATTATAAAATATATTAATGGTCGGTTTAGAAATTCATTTTATCTATGTTATGTACACTTAGGATAATTAATAATAAATATTTATTATTATTATACTAATATTTATATAACATTTAGTCATTTTGTTGATTAACAGGGAAAAATCATCAATTTTCCCACGGGTCCCAAGTTTCGGTCGTGTGTGTGTATGTATGCATATATGTTGTCGTGATATTCATATTGTGAATATGAATGTAATAGTATTAAACATAAATTAAATTATCAATTAATTTGAAACATTTACAATAAATAATCCCACCACCATTATCCCAATGGTTAGGCACTCCATGTTTAGTCTGCGAGGTTACACGTTCGAATTCTACATAGCGTGATTCGAAACTCAGGACATATATCGACTTGTACTATACTATATACTGCCAAAGTTGTTACCCAATTTTAAAAAAAAAATCAATATACAAATTTTTATACAGTATAAATAAATATTTATTTGTACAAGAACAAAATAAAGATCTTTAGTAAATTAACAAAAGGATTTTTCTTTTGAAATTCACTCTTTTTCTTCACTATCTATAACGACCCGAATTTTGGTCACTTTAACTGAAGATTTTTAAATTATTTTAAATATCCAAATATAGATTATTTTTCACAAGTAATCAAGTTTTAAGCGAAGAATAATAGTAATGAACCTATTTTGGATAAATATTCACAAAAATATTTACTTTGGAAAAATATCGATAACAGGAACCAAAACCGTTTTATCGATAAACAACTCTATAATCATCAAACGTCGTTCAGGAAGCTGGGTGCATATATATATTTTTCTACGTAAACAAGAATATGAAATAAAATTAATTATATTATTTTTAGGAAAATAAATGTATTTATGACATTATTAATGATGCCATTATATTTAATAATTGATTTATGATTTCAAATTAGGATTTAATGATTTAGTAACTATTATAATTGTTCAAATAATTGTTTTAAATGATTATAATTCATTTTAAAATAGTTATATAGTGATAATAAATCATTTTTGATAAAGAGATGTTTTTTATTTGAAATATAAGGAAAAAATTATATCGCTTTATCAATATAGTAACATCTTCTATAAATAATTCTTTTATATTTATTTATATGGTTTTATAATTTAAATATGGTTAATTTAATCCATCTAAAATGATAAGAAAATATTTTTCAAATTTTGTTTACAAATATATATACATTAATTAATAAGTGAAAATATGATCGAAAATTAAAATTAAAATCCGTAACAGTTTGACGAATAAAAGTTGTATAACGTTGTTCGAACAACTTTTTCACATACATGTACATGTATAAACATATCACACGCATACATACACATACACATAACATGTAAACAAATAAATGTATATTATATATATAATCTAATATATTTTATAAACCTTTTAACACTTAAGTAAACAACCCTTACCATCAAACATCACCTCACCTTAAACACGTCACATCACCACCGCCTACACCATCATGACCACCATCACTTAGGCCTAGTGGGGCTGCTGTATATTTAAATGATGGGGAGGAGGAGGCGGCAAAGAGTAATTTTATCCATCCATATTATGATATTTATGTTTTCTAAAATTCTATAAATACCCCACCCCTTCATCATATTTTTCACAGAATGTTTTTCACTTTCTTCTCCACATTCCCAAGCTTATCAATGGCTTCTAATGTTAAAGAAATTGTAAAGAAAAATATCTCAAAAAATAGATTTATAATATATGTATACACACACACATTAGTATATCCACCTCAAAAACACTTCAAACTACATCTCTTCCCTAACATAACCCACAGCCTCAACCCACACCACCGTAGGCCGAGACTACCACCACCTCCTTGTCAAGGCTGTAAGCTCCTACTTGCATCTAAAGTATAGGTCGAGCAACCTAGGGTGATAACCTAAGTGTTCGTGAGCTTCGATTTCATAATAGTAGAGCGATAGCCAATTTTAAATTATCTCAAGGGAAAATGAAGGAGAGAAACTCTTACTTATATTATATTTTTGGATGATGATATGATCTTTTACAATGGATGTTTAATATTCTTTGACAATCGTTTTTGGTTGTTTAATATTTTTGTTTACTTGTATTAACAAGTCATGTTTAACACACGTCGAAAATCGTAAAGGAAATCACTTTGCTTTTATTAATGTAATGGTATATATGGAATATTTGAACATCTTAAAAATGGTTTAATATGGTTTAGAAATGTTTTATAAATATTTAAATGTGTTTTGGAAAGTTTAAATAAATATTGAAAATTTAGTCAAAAATGGGCGCGTCCCGTAATGGTAGTACGCGATTTCACGTCTTAAAAGTTAAATCGATTTATAGGATGGATTCGGAATTGAATTTCTTTGAAATAATAATTTACCAAGCTCTTATAATCATAGTTTTCAAACAAAAGAAAATGATCGAGATTAGATTTAGTAGATTTTAAAATATGAGCAAATCAAGTTTAAAAAAAATCGCACTTTAGCACTTCGGAGGCCAAAGTAGTCAATGTTTTAAAATGGACAGCTTTAATTCTTTAAAAATGTGGAAAAATATTTAGAAGTATATAAAAATGTTTTGAAATAGATTTAAGTTATAAATATGGTCTTCCAAATTATAGAAAATTTTTTTGATCAAATAAGCTTTTAAAACACTATTTGCAGCACTTTGTCACAACACTTTTTAATAACTTTTGCAGACAATAGTTCTAACTTAATTATTATTTCCTAAATCTTTTGTGAACCTTTTCAAGTAAATAACTAAGTAATTTAAAGATAATTGAGAGATTTTAAAATGAGTATGCAGAAACGACTAGTACATTTGTTCCATTTGTGAGTGTCATAGAAATTCTGATCGACGAGTGGAACAGATCGAAGGGATAGCCCGAATGCTCTAAAAATAATTAAAATTTAATTAAGTATGTTAAAACATTTAGAATCGATCAAATAACTTGGCCATCGTATGGGTGATAGAGAGGTAGTCTCTAGGCTTGGATTTGGAAAACCAGTTGTCTGCCCTCCTTGGCTACTCGGACTGGCCCGACGGAGGGGATAGTAAATTTGATTTACTCGGATCAAAATTTTCCAAAGTATAAACGATATAGTTTTCCAAATTCAGACAACTGGGATTTCATAGAAAATAATCTTCTTTACTTGGTATTAAATTCCAATGAGGGAATCCATACTATCTATAAGAATTTAAAAAATGATCTCGCCGTTATTTGATGGATAGTACAGGTTGAATATGGAAATTGATATTGAGTAGAATAAGTATAATTTCCATGATCTAATTTATTCAATAAGGTTTTCTAAAATGATTTATGGAAATGATTTGGTAACACCAAAGTTAAAGACAGGTTTAATGATTCCGTATATACTAGAAAGAATGTTTTAAATATTTATACCTCTAGAATATATTTTGATAAAAACAAATTAATAAATCAAAGATTAGTTCCCTATTTACTAAACATCCATTTTATCGATGATTGGTTCAAAGGAATCGGGGTCGAATTTGAGTGATTCTTAGTCGAAAACCACTTCGAACCAATTTACGGGTTCGAAATTGGAGACATGTTAAAGCCAATAAAGTTGAAGGTGGGGATCTTCATAAAGGAAGGATTGCTTGTTGATAATTTTGGAGTAGCTCTCGAGATAAATAAACAACAGTGGTCCCTTCATTCTGAGATCTTCGAAGCAAGGACTTATCACTACTGATCCTAAGGATGATTCCCAACATGATGTGGTAGGAGAGTTCCATTGGTTTGTCCTATTCTTGGAAAAGTTGTATGGACGAATATCTGATATTGCATTTCTAAGTACATTAATTAATCTCTATGAATGTATCATTTGTCTCATGGTGGAGAAGGCAACTTCTCTTAGCTTAACACCCTTTCCTGAGACATACGAGCTTAGGAGTTATACGTTTAAAGAAATCAGTTGTGTCATCATGAATGTCAGTGTTGCATTCAAAATAGAATGTGCTATGTGAAGGTAATAGTTACCTTAGGTCTCATCAACTGAAAATGGCTTAAACTGGGCATACCGTGAGGCTAAGTGGGCCACACCCATTAGATTATGGTCATTGCCCTTTTAATGTTGTGTATGTTAAAAGAGCTCTCGAATAGGTCAGGAACAACTAGGGTGATGTCATATTCAGTTCTATCCACCACCAGGCGGGTCTGTGGGTAGGCCGGTCTTGCTAGGTACAAAGGTTTCGAAGACTTCGATCCTCGGTACATCCCTTTAGAGGTGTACTGTATGGAAGATGGTCCCCTACTGCCATTACTTGGAATCCATTCTCCAAACGAGCCTTGTAAGATTTTGATCGTAGAGCTTAACATATTTTGAAATTTGATAACAATAACAATTTCGGCTAAGCTACATTAGTTTATTTGAAAAGTTTTCAAAGAATGTCAATAAAAGCAACATCAAACGATTTTGTGTAGCAAGCGTTTTGGTTATCATAAGGTAAAAACCCATTCCGTGTTTATATGTGGCATGGTCTTATGAGATACGTTTGTTTTTAAACCATGTATTTTGAGTTTCTCACACCAGTCCCATGACTAATCCGGCGTTTACTTTCCTTTCCTTTAAACTCTTGGTGCCCTAATTTTTCGGTCAGCTTAGTAGTTCAGGTTTAGCTTGCAGTAATTGGATGGAGCTTGGAGTTGAAAATTTCCATTAGATGGTTACCTATTCCCACTACATTTGTGTTTTTTTGTTTTCAGCATTTGTGAGGAGAAGCATTAATAACTGTCTAGGTTAAGGTTACGATAGACCCTGAAATATATTGAAATAACATATGTTATTCCATCAGTGAAAGATTATATTCTATCTTTGTTTTCTTCTTACCCTTTACTGAACTGCCTATTTGGCCCTTGGATTTGCGGCATGTGAACATTGAGGATTTATTAGTGTCGGTTTTCCAAGGTTGAAGAAACAGGTCTTTACACTATCAGTGCTTTTGATCTAATGACGTTGATATTGAGATAAAATTTGCACCACATATCGTTGCTTAAGGTACAACTCTAAAATGATTAAGTAAGACTTAACCTAAATGGTCGACAAGTGATGACTTTTGGCCCTATACCATGCTTTAGTAAAGTATGCACATGCTTTGATATTTAAGTAGTTTAAACATTGACTATGGACCAAGTCACACCTATGAGTCACAACAAAGGAATGTAGTATTGGACCGAAATGACATAACAATAATTAATAATTGTTAGAAACTAAAATGGAGATGAATTTACACAATTGTTATGAAATTACTATTGAAATAAATTTATAAATTTTATATATAAATTAATTATAAAAACTTTAATTGCAAAGTCACTTGTTTAATTATATACAAGTGTTATATGTAATTATTTAATCCATAATGGGAAATTAATAATTGACAAATGATAAATAATCTATATGAATGTATGTCTGTATAATATATATTATATCTGGTCAAAATTATTTAAATATCAATATAGTTTTTTTTTTTTAAATATGCAACCACTATTTGTTAACTAATATGGATAATATTTGTTTGGTTTGATTGAGATGCATTTGGAAATATAAGATATTTTTCATGTCTTACAATAATAAAAATAAGATCCAAGAGGTCTCATTTATTCGTTCAATTTCAAAAATATATATTATCTCCTTCATTAAAGTTCCTCGAGCAACTAAATTTCAAGTCGGGAAGAAAAGCTTAAAGTTCGAGTTGCATTTCTAATGCATACAAAATCAAAATTGACATCATCAACAAGGTATTCTTGTACCTTACATATTTTAAACATGTAACCTGGCTTAAACAATATATATAATTTTGGCGGTAAAAAATGTTTATTTTAAATTAAAATATTTTAAAACATTGAGAAATTTATTTAGTACTTATATTATATATATGGATTCAAGTAATATATATTATGTTTAATTACTTATTACACATGTGAAAATATAATTTTGAAACCTATTTTTATATATATTAATTTGGTAAACATATATAGGTCTAAAATATAAAATGAACATGTATATATTTATATATATATATATAAATATGCACACATACACATATTTAGTGTATATAAATACTTATACAAAATAATGTTTTCAATAAAAAAACTAAAACTTATTTACTAATATGCATGCGGGTGTAAATATTAAGAATTTGTAAAAATAGTGAAATTTTTGTAGCCACATGCATATGTACATACTTGTACACACACAATATATAGACACACACAGATAGATACATACATATATATATATATACACATATACATACATACACACACACACACACACACATATATATATATATATATATATATATATATATCAATGCTCATTCAGATGTTGGTTTTTGAAATTTAAACCGACTAAATTCATAATTTATAAGATCTACCTAGACAAATAATTTATAACTATGTAAATCTATTTTAAGTAAAAAAAATAGTATAACGAAGTTATATATTAACCAAATTATTATTTAGAATTGAAATTTATAAAATATTTATTTTACTTTATTCACATTATTATTAATTTATAATATATATATGTGTGTGTGTGTGTGTGTGTGTATTAAGCCAAAATAATTGTATATGTATATATATTAAGCCAAAATAATTGTATATTATATTCATACACACATATTACATACACGTATATATTTCCTCATACATCCATATTAAATACAAAATATAAATGCATATAGTGCGAGTTGTTAAAGTATATACATGTATGTTTATAAATCTAAATAACCATGTATTTATGTGTGTATTATCATCTATAAATATATACATATATAAATGAATAGTTATATTATTATGTTATCTCGTACACAACATACTTTATAATTGTTAAGTATAATGATACTCACACCTAAATAAATTTATTATACAAAAAATTGAAAATTACATTAAATATGATTTATTCAAGGTCCACTAGCTATAGTGGTAAGTGTATGATGCTTTAGACTAAGGGACTATCGGTAATGGGTTCAAAACCCCAAGACATCAAATGAGTGCTCCACTTTAATAAACTATCACTCTTATTCTAGTATATATATGTATATTAAATATGATTAAATGAAATAAAATATATTTTTTATAATTATACAAAAATTTCCTTTGTAAATTAATAAAGGAACTTTTTTCGAAATCACCAACTTGACTTCGACGCGTGAACCTACTGAACTTATAATGGTATTACTGCTCTCATGTGTTATTATAAATAACTTACCAAGACGTAGGGTGGTCCTTAAGGAAAGTTTGTTAAGATGTGTCTAGGAAAGGGTGTCTGACTAAGTAGAATATTACTATAATTATGGAACGTTCTTACAAATGGAAAACATCCCTACTCTTGGCCGTTACCTAACTCATTGAGATGGTTTTTCTATATGGTATGCCTAAAGTGTAAGGCTTAAAATTGTCTATAACTCTGGTTCATTAAGGTGCGTAATTGAATATAGTATGAATAAACTTGAAAATTATTTCTGAATTTAATGTAACATTTATAAACCTTATTAGTGAAACTTAAAAATTGTTTTGTACTTAATAATACAAGGAATCTATATATTTTATAAATGAAAATTTTAAATTATTTTAAATTTGAAATAGAATTATAAATGTTATAGTTTTATAAATTCAAATTGTTGAATGATTATGAAAACTTTAAAGTGTTTAAATTAGAGTAAAAATAAATTCAAAATTGCTTTGAATTTACAAGAAATACAACAACAAATGTTATATGAAAATTTCAACTTTTGAAATGGAAATAAAAGTTATAATTTTATAACTTAAGTTTATGAAAAAGTCGGTTAAATATTTGAAAGTGAAATATAATTTTAAAATTTGAATACAATAAGATGCATGGGATGCATGTTTTATATTCTAGAATGATATGCCATTCAATATGACATACACATCATTCTTTATAATCTATAACACTCAATTCAGATTTATAAATTACGAAATTATGATTAAAGGTTACTCTTTGTCATTTACATGCATAGTTATGAACTAGGACATATGGACGGTTTTTTAGCACACTCAAGATGTTTACATGTTCTAGAGAAGAATTATGTGTCATTGATATAGGTAGACATACTATATGGCTTTGCTGTGCACACTAAGGTGACATATACATGTACTTACACAATATTGTGATGAGTGACTAATGTACTCTATGATTTGTTGTGCACACTCAAATTTATAGAGATTGTTAGGAGCAAAGACTATAGGTTAGGGGTTTATATGATACAATCACAATGGGTTTGTTACTACTTATGGACACCATGGTTTATTCAGCACTGTAACGATCCAGGTTTTGAGTCACATTTAAATTGGTAATTAAAAATAAAATTTTGAATTATACTGTGAATAAATTTGAATTTTTCCAAATAAAATAAGATATTTGTTTTTTTATTAATATAAATGTATATAAATATGATTATAAATAGAATTTTGATTCGAAATTTAAAAATGAATGTCTTGAAAATGAATTAGTTTTAAAAAAAATCTATATTTAAAATTAATAAAAATTTGTTTGGAATTATAATATATATATATATGTATGATTATTTGTTAAGTGTATAATTTTATTTCAAATTATTTTTCTTAAGGTTATTTTAAAAAAATTATAAAAGTATAAATAATAAATAAAATGTACAACAAGAATGGATAAAAGTTTAAAAAATAAATATATACAAACATGTTTAAATTATTAATGTGTAATTAAGTTTTATAATAAACTAAGTTTAAAATAGGATTGGTTATAAAGATTAGAACATTTTCTTTTAAAAAATATAGTTTGTAAATATATATATAAAAGTTTAAACATATGTAAATATAAACTAGATAATCTACATAAATAAATAAAAGTTTAACAAAGGGTTTAAAAAAAATTATAAAATTTTAAAGAAGGGATTTAAACATAAAAATACAAATTTATGACATTTGTAAGAAAAAAAATAAAGGCATATTACAACAGTTAGTCTAGATAACAAGTGTCATGTTTTTAAAAAAATTCTTTTCATTTTTATTTAATAATTAAAGGAAAAGAAAAAAAGAATGTGAATTCGCCACTATCTCCTTCTTTCTTCATTGTTCTTTCATATATTTCTAAACCTATAAACTAAAAAAATAAAAATAAAAATAAGATCATCTCAAAGCAAACAAGTTCAGATTTAATCAAACCTGAAAGCAATTCAAAAATCAAACAAATAGTTTGCAAAACCAGATTCAAGATCAAAGTAGACAACAAATTCAACTGGAAACAAAAGGAAATTAAACAGCTTCAAGCCTTAAAGCCAACATGAATTCAAATTAAAGTAGCAGATTCAAATCAACATCATCTCAGTTAAATCAAGCATGCAAGTTCAGGCAACTCAACATGAATCAAAATCTATTTCCAATGTTCAAAATATTCCAGGCTTTGGTTCTCTGTTCAAAACCAATCCAGGTGAGCAAACTTTTGAACCTGTAAACTTGATTTTCCTGTGATAATGGATGTGTGTGATAATTTGAAAATGTTTTAGTAACAAATACAAATGCATGCGTATATATATCTGTGCATATGAATGTATATGTATATACCTGCTCCTCTGTTATATTATACAGGCTTAAGAACACTTAAAAAGAAAATTTCACATCTTTTTATATGATCAGTTTTAGGTTATAATTTCTAAATGAAAACGTATTAAAATAATGAAATATTAATTTTATAAAAAATCTAGGTAAAAATATTAAGAAATTATTGTGAAAAAGATAATTTACAGTCAAATCATTATAAATCGGAAAAATTGAACATTTCAATTTTGGGATGTGATTACATAATCAAATTCGAATTACGAAATAATGATTTTTGATGAAGGTCTCATGATTTTTAAGCCAGTAATTACTCAGATATCTTGAGATGATCAGTATTTGCTTATTTGTCAAATTCTGATGATCTGCGTACTATAAGAAGTCGTGTCTGTGATTGAAGGTAGGGTGATGATCGTCGATCATAGGAAAAATACTAGGAGAATTTTTAGGTGGCCGAGGTGGTGTAACGACGTCAAACTAGGGTTCGATTAGCGGTTTTCGTCGATGTGTTTGGGTGGCTACTACATCATCGTAGATGGATCGGAGATAATCGGTCAAGGAGGAAAGGAGTGTGGGACTTTGGCGAGGCTATGGTCGAGGTGGTGACAATTCTGGTGGCCGAAGGCGGTTACACGAGGCAGATTTTGGTGACCAGGTTGGGTTCCAAGATATGGTCAATAGCTCAATTTCGATTGCCGACGATATTGGGGGTTTTGGGAGGTCGGTTAGTTGGGATGATTGTCGTTGACTTGTAGATGATGGTGAGGTCGACCGGAGGTGGCCGGAGTCCTGGTGCACGTGCACGAGTATTAGGATATCTGGTTTGGTTGTGAAATTTGGGTAGAAAGGAAGTTGCCCGGGTTATAACCTGAGTTTGTCTCATGATTTTCTCGAGAAGAAAGATGGTACGCGGGAGCTCGGGTGTGTGTCGGGTTTGTTTTCGGGTTGGTCCCGAGAATTTGAAATGGCAGTTTTAAATTTTAAAGCAAACCAAAATTTTAATTTAAACAATTTTCTTAGCCCCTTGTTTTTAAATAATAAATGTCCTAAATAAGTTTTTGGGATTAGTTAAGTTTTTAAAGAAATTATTTCAAATTAATTTAGTTTTAAAGTGTTTTTATATACATATATAACCTTAATTTTAAGTTTATTTTAAATAAATTTTATAGTTAATTAAGGAAATGAATGTTTTCAATTACTAAGTAACTTAAATGTCTTTAGTTAATCCATGTGTTAATGATAATTAATTTTAAAAAGTTTATCAAATAAACTTAAATGTAATTAAGTGATTAATTGAAATAAGTGGATTATTTTAATTTGAGATTCAATGATAATTACTTAATTAAAGTATAATATTAGTTAAGTGTTAATTAATAATGAGTCAAGTAATTAATGATGAGTAATTAAAAGACAATTACTTAATGAGATTAATTAAGTATAATTACTTAATGTAATTACTAAAAGATTTTTAATTAATGTAATTAAGGCATAATTACTTTGTGTGATTACATTAAAGGATAAGTAATTAATTAAGATTAATTAATGTAAGTAAATAAAGGTAATTAGTTACTTAAAGATAATTACTTGATTAATAGTAATTAATTAACGGTTAAAGTTAATTAAGTGATTAGGGATAATCACTTATTGTAATTAATTAAGGATAATTAATTAAATGGTAATTAACTAAGGGTTAATTAATTAATATAATTAATTGAGGATAATTAATTTAAACGATAATTAAATAATTAAAGGTTAATTATTTAATAATAAAGGTTGATTGATTTTATAATTAAGGCTGATTAATTAATAATTAATTTATTATTAAAGGGTGATTAATAAATGATTAAAGGATAATTAATTATAAAATGGTTTGTAATAAATTAATTATCCAGGATTAGCAATTAATCTGATTTAAATTAATCAGATGATTAACTGATCTTACTTATGAATGTTTGGATTTTATTGAATATTTGAATTGTTTGATATCCCTAATGTGTGGTGTTCTGTAATATGATTGAGCTGTGAATTGTGATTTATTTATCTGTGATGAATTTACATATTTATCTGTGATTCTATGAATGAAGATAAGCGTTATAGGATTATACCGCTTATCGATATTACTGTATTTGGATTATGATGATTGATGATATTGTATTGTTGTGTATAAAACCCCTGGACTACACCACACACACAAAAATATGGATTTCATGGAAAACCGGTTAAGTCACGGATATTATGAATTTAAATATTATTTTGTTTGAAAGTTAAATTTTGAATCCAATTAGTTTGAAAGTGAAATTGAGTTAAATATAAAAAGTTTTTGGAAAGGATGTTTTGAAAATTTAAACTTAGTTCGAATATAATATATCTTGTTTAAGTTTTGAAATTGTTTTGGAAATTATGGTTTGAAAGGGTTATACAAGTTATACAATATATATATATATGGATTTAAAACTATTTTGAATAAATTATTTTGAAGATTTGAATTTAATTCAAATAGAACTTGCCGATGATACGGCAGTTCGCTGATTTTCTGGAGTTATACTTTTATAGGCTATAGCTTGTGTATATTTGATCGGATTTCTCCGAAACAAAAAGAATTTGTTTTCAAATGATAATAGATTTCATATAATGAAAGAAATTCCAGTTTTGTCTAAAAATATTTCAAGTTTGAGATGGAAATTGTTTTGAAAGCTATCTTTGTCAAAGATTGGTGAACTTTGTTTTCAAACAAAAGAGGATCTCAAAGATGGATCTTTTGTTTAAATATTACAAATGAATCTTTGTGAAAGATTTAGTGATCCTTTTAAATATAAAATAGATAATCTACATAAATAAATAAAAGTTTAACAAAGGGCTTAAAACAAAATTTATAAATTAATTTAATGAAGGGATTTAAACATAAAAATACAAATTTATGACATTTGTAAGAAGAAAAATAAAGGCATATTAGAAGTGTTAGTCTAGGTAACAAGTGTCATGTTTTTAAAAAAATTCTTTTCATTTTTGTTTAATAATTAAAGGAAAAGGAAAAAAGAATATGAATTCGCCACTATCTCCTTATTTCTTCATTGTTCATTCATATATTTCAAAACCTATAAACCAAAAAAATAAAAGATAAGTAAAATCATCTCAAAGCAAACAAGTTCAGATTTAATCAAACCTGAAAGAAATTCAAAAATCAAACAAATAGTTTTCAAAACCAGATTCAAGATCAAAGTAGACAACATATTGAACTGGAAACAAAAGGAAATCAAACAGCTTCAAGCCTTGAAGCCAACATGAATTCAAATTAAAGTAGCAGACTCAAATCAACATCATCTCAGTTAAATCAAGCATACAAGTTCAGGCAACTCATCATGAATCAAAACCTAATTCCAATGTTCAAAATATTCCAGGCTTTGGTTCTCTGTTCAAAACCAATCCAGGCGAGCAAACTTTTAAACCCGTAAATCTTGGTTTGCCTGTGATAATGGATGTATGTGATAATTTGAAAACTTTTTAGTTACGAATACAAATGCATGTGTATATAGATCTATGCATATGAATGTATATGTATATACCTGCTCCTTTGTTATATTATACAGGCTTAAGAACACTTAAAAAGAAAAATTCACATCTTTTTATATGATCTGTTTTAGGTTATAATTTCTAAATGAAAAGGTATTAAAACAATGAAATATTAATTTTAAAAATATTTTTAGGTAAAAATATTAAGAAATTACTGTGAAAAAGATAATTTACAGTCAAATCATTATAAATCAGAAAATTTGAACATTTCAATTTTGGGATCTAATTACATAATCAAATTCGAATTGCGAAATAATGATTTTTAATGAAGGTCTCATGATTTTTAAGGCTGTAATTACTGAGATATCTTGAGATGATCAGTGTTTGCTTATTTGTCAAATTTTGATGATCGACGTAGTATGAGAAGTCGTGTTTATGACTGAAGGTAGGGTGATGGTCGTCAATCATAGAAAAAATACTAGGATAATTTTTAGGTGGCGGAGGTGGCGTAACAACGTCGAACTAGGGTTCGACTAGCGATTTTTGTCCACTGTGTTTGGGTGGCTACTGCATCGTCGTAGATGGATCGGAGGCGATCGGTCATAGAGGAAAAGGAGCGTGGGACTTCGACGAGGCTATGGTCGAGGTAGCGACAATTCTAGTGGCCGGAGGCGGTTACACGAGGCAAATTTTGGTGACCAGGTTGGGTTCTAGGATGTGGTCAATAGCTCGATTTCGATTGCCGATGCTATCGGGGTTCTGGGAGGTCAATTAGTATGGGATGGTTGTCATTGACTTATAAATGGTGGTGAGGTCGACCGGAGGTGGCCGGAGTCCTAGTGCACGTGCACGAGTATCACGATATCTGGTTTGGTTGTGAAATTTAGGTAGAAAGGAAGTTGCTCGGGTTATAGCCCGAGGTTGTTTCGTGATTTTCTTGGGAAGAAAGATGGTACGTAGGAGCTCGGGTGTGTGTCAGGTTTGTTTTCGGGTTGGTCCCGAGTACTTGAAATGGTTGTTTTAAATTTTAAAGCAAATCAAAATTTTAATTTAAATAATTTTATTAACCCCTTGTTTTTAAATAATAAATGTCCTAATTAATTCTTTGGGATTAGTTAAGTTTTTAAAGAAATTATTTCATATTAATTTAGTTTTAAAGTGTTTTAATATAAATATATAACCTTATTTTTAAAGTATATTTTAAATAAATTTTATAGTTAATTAAGGAAATGAAATGTTTTCAATTACTGCTTAACTTAAGTGTCTTTAGTCAATCCATGTTTTAATGATAATTAATTTTAAAAAGTGTATCAAATAAACTTAAATGTAATTAAGTGATTAATTGAGATAAATGGGTTATTTTAATTTAAGATTCAATGATAATTACTTAATTAAAGGATAATATTAGTTAAGGATTAATTAATTATGAGTTAAGTAATTAATGATGAGTAATTAGAGGATAATTACTTAATGAGATTAACTAAGTATAATTACTTGATGTAATTAATAAAAGATAATTAAGGCATAATTACTTTGTGTGATTACATTAAAGGATAATTAATTAATTAATTAAGATTCATTAATGTAAGTAATTAAAGGTAATTAATTACTTAAAGATAATTACTTAATTAAAAGTAATTAATTAATGGTTAAAGTTAATTAAGTGATTAGGGATAATCACTTATTGTAATTAATTAAGGATAGTTTATTAAATGGTAATTAACTAAGGGTTAATTAATTAATATAATTAATTGAGGAAAATTAATTTAAAGGATAATTAAATAATTAAAGGTTAATTATTTAATAATTAAAGGTCGATTGATTTTTTGATTAAGGTTGATTAATTAATAATTAAAGGTTAATTAATTTATTATTAAAGGGTAATTAATAAATGATTAAAGGATAATTAATTAAAAAATGGTTTGTAATTAATTAATTATCCAGGATTAGTAATTAATCTGATTTAAATTAATCAGATGATTAATTGATCTTACTTATGAATGTTTGAATTCTATTAAATGTTTGAATTGCTTGATATCCCTGATGTGTGGTGTTCTGTAATATGATTGAGTTGTGAATTGTGATTTATTTATCTGTGATGAATTTACATATTTATCTGTGAATCTGTGAATGAAGATAAGCGTTATAGGATTATACCGCTTATCGATATTACTGTGTTTGGATTGTGATGATTGATGATATTGTATTGTTGTGTGTAAAACCCCTGGACTACACAACACACACAAAAATATGGATTTCATGAAAAATCGGTTAAGTCACAGATATTTTGAATTTAAATATTATTTTGTTTGAAAATTAAATTTTGAATCCAATTAGTTTGCAAGTGAAATTGAGTTGAATATGAAAAGTTTTTGGAAAGGAAGTTTTGAAAATTTAAATTTAGTTTGAATATACTATATCTTGTTTAAGTTTTGAAATTGTTTTGGAAATTATGGTTTGAAAGGGTTACACGAGTTATATAATATATATATGTGGATTTAAAGCTATTTTGAATAAATTATTTTGAAGATTTGAATTTAATTCAAATAGAACTTGCCGGTGACACGGCAGTTCGTTGATTTTCTGGAATTATACTTTTAAAGGCTATAGCTTGTGTATATTTGATCGGATTCCTCTGAAACAAAAAGAATATGTTTTCAAATGATAATAGCTTTCATATAACGAAAGAACTTCAAGTTTTTGTTGAATAGATTTCAAATTTGAGATGGAAATTGTTTTGAAAGCTATCTTTGTTAAAGATTGGTAACTTTGTTTTCAAACAAAAGCGGATCTCAAAGATAGATCTTTTGTTTAAATATTATGAATGAATCTTTGTAAAAGATTTAGTGAACCTTGTTTTGAAATTGAGAGGATCTTAAAGATGTAACTTTTGTATAAAAGATTAAAAGTGGAAATTTTCTTTAAACCATTCAAATGAAAGGTTTTGGGCCATAAATTGTGACTTAACTAAGATCCCACTATATCCATATGTTTTTAAAATTAGCGCTCACTATTCAGTTTATCCGGGAGAGGACTTTATGTCATATAACCCATTACGAACACTGATATGACGAAATGGATAGCATTTGAAGACCGGCGGTGAAGACCGAGCATTTCGAGAATGAAAGGATTACCTGTCGAATGACTCTGCACTGAGTAGCTATGGTATAGAGATCTCCATATATGGTTGGGACTCCGATCGGGATTGTGAATACCCAGATAGCAAGGGCTTCTTTTGAAGTGCCGTCGGTTTTGTTCGAACCTGAAACGGACTTGTAAGGATGTAGGTATGACGTTACACTTTGAGATGTAAAGCTGGTTTCGGTCAAATACATTTCTGTTTGATGGTGGAGAATTTATTCTCTTAGCTTAATTCCTTTCTCTGAGACGTCGAGCTCAGAGGTTATGTAGTTGATGGTCACTTGTGATGCATTCCCAATTTGGTAATGTGGTATGCTGAGTGCGGCTAATCATTTGTCGATAAAAGCATGGCTTTTGTACAAGCGTAGCTTTGTGGACGAGACCTCATCAGGGCCTCACAACCCGGAAATGGTCGAACAGGAAAGATGCGGCAAGGTCATGAGGGTCGTGCCCTTTAGGGTATGTCCATTTCCTTCTAGAAAAGGGTGGTATCATGGTATGGAGCCCAGATACTTAACTTATGTGGTTGCTGCAAATTTGTTGCTTTATGGTTGTTGGTGAATTCCGAGATAAAGGTCGGTAACGACCTAGGGGTGGCATACTCGTGTCAGTGGTTACCTAGTTACAGAGGTAACCCGGCCTTGTGTTGGCAGAGATCCGGTTAGGTTCTCGAGGCGTCCCTCCATAGGCGTGCCCATGTGGCATAGGAAGTTCCTTAGCCTGAACATTTGTTGGAAATCCAATCATCCAATACGCACCCTTTACGATTGCAGTTGTATAACCTCCCATTCTTAAATGGTTGCTCAGCAGGCACAATATAATGGTACCTATGCTGGCTAAGATTAATATTATACTTTCGAAATTGTTTTCTGCACTATGCACTAATAATAATATCAAAAAGGATTTTTCGTATCAAGCATGTTTGACTATCATAAGGAGAAATCTTTCCCAAGTGTGCAATTGCATTGTGTTTGTGCCGAGAGGCCTTATGGTAGTTTCATTTTCCAAAAAGCATTGCGAATTTCTTTTTAAATTCCCTTTGTTTTTGGTTCAAATAAACAGTTTTTGTTTGCTCACACCAGTCCCATGACTGACTTGGAGTTTATTCTTCCCTTTCTAAACTCTAGGTGCCCACAATTTTCCACACGGGCAGCCTAGGGTCAGATTTTCAAATAATCAGCTAGTAGATGTAGATTCGGTAGCCTTCAGTCTTTGGCAATCTTCTTCGATCTTTGGATTTGGGATCGCATTTGTTTCACATAACCGACCTTTCTACATTACAACATGATGGTGGTTCGAGCTTCGCGTTTGGAGCTTTGGCTATGGAGTTGCAGTATTGTCGGATTTTCTTTCTCTCTCGCTTGGCATTGAAGATATTATTTTTCCGCTGCTGTTGTTTCCGCTGTTGTATCTATCTCGGATATATTAATATTCATTTGTACCAAATGTTGTGTCTGTTTTTTATCAATAAAATTATTCATTTATTTTCCACTGTGTTGTTGTACTTAATGTGTTATAAGCACCAGCGAACTAGAGTCGGCGTTTGAATCTGCGGCATTCGAATACGAGTGATGTATTTGGTGTCGATTTTCGAAGGTCGAGTCAGGGTCATCACAAGCACACTCATGGTCATGGATCCTTCACCACTTGTGGATTTCAAGGGATTCTCACATCTTCCTAAGGTTTTGAGGATATGTGGAAAATCTAGTGGAAACCATATCAGATAAGCACAAAATCAGTTCTTAAAAGGTAACATATTAAAAAATCTGAAGAACCAAAAAATAGCAAAGAAATGTATAAATCTTGCTAATTAAATTCTAAAATTGTCATTCCATTGACCATGAAAGAGCCGAATAATAATATCATAACTAGTAAAATTATTGATGAAACTAGGTCGGTCTACAAGGGTGAAATAGGCAGATTTTAAAAGAATTTCTCTATCTGGATCATAATGGGCCTCTGAAGTCAAATGGATTGTCTAGATCTAATTTAAATTATTTAAATAAAATAAAATTTTATCTTTTTATTTATTTAATTTTTAAGTTTAAATAATTATATTATGAATGAGTATATCATGATATACTCATGTGTGTATGTATTGCATGTGCAACATAGCACAGAGTGTACATGGTCTAGTTTATACAATAACATATCTTGGATTTATATCCACTATGTATCTGGATCATAATGGGCCACCTCTGACCACATGCGACCCCTAATTCCGCCAACAGAACCGTCACAACCTCCTCGCCCTATTCCCTCTATACCACAGCCCTAGACCTCCACCGCAACGCCACCATTACCACACAACCAAGATCACCCAGACACATCCCTTAAACCTTATGCTGCCTCCGACCAACCCCTACACCACCTAATAATTTAACCCACCATTTTTCCCACGGTCCCCACCTTCTGTTCTAACCCCAACCTCCCATATTGATCGCTTCACCGAAAATCGACCATCGACCACAAACCGGTCATCTTCTATTATCTCACCCCATACAAAACTAAAAATCGCAAAACAACCATCAAAATTCACATTTCAAAAGTCGATTACGTTCATATAAGCAAAAATCCAAAACGCGATGTTCGAAATCCTTACAGTTTTGGGCTACCTACTGTAAATTTTACCTCCCAACATGTATACCAGATAATATTCATGAAACAAATTTTAAAACAAAACATAATCGAAAACAAACAGCTTTCCTTCAAACATCACAACCTAAAACTAATTAGTGTGTGAGATAGGGATTTTCGAAGTCTGGCATAGCATTTCTTTAAATGTACATAGCAATGTTAAAAAAAGAAGGAAAAAACAATGATGACAGGTTGGGTTTTTCTCTGGTAATGACCTATCATATATTCACATAGAAGTATATATATACATGTTACTATACAAGTATACATTTCAAATAGCAGTTCAATCTCCACACCCGACCCTATAATATATACTTCCAATATAAAAGAATTTAATTTACTCACATTTCTTTTGAATAGAGCAATATTTGTTTCCTTTTTGGTTTTGACCCTCCTGTACTTGAACGTTCCTGATCTCCTTTAAGTTGTAAGGGCTACTTCTTATCTTATTCATATTAAAAATGTAAAGCAGGGCAGTGGTGTATATATATAATAGGAGAATAGGGGAAAGCAGGCTGAAGCTTGTACAGATTGTGATCCTTGTCTTTTATATTATATTTTCTCCTTTTGATTTGATAAAGATAAACTAATTTGATTTCCTTAAATTAGGTGATTTGATTTTTGCTTTGACATTGATTTTTTTATCTTGACCTGATTTTGAAATATGTTATGATGTTATCCCCTTATATATAAACATTACCCTCATATATGTGTATATATAGCTATGTGTACATTTATACTAAGTTACCACATGTATTCACATACATTTTTTTTCATTATATATATGTTTATACATTTACATAGTTACAAATACTATATACATTTTAGCTCATGTATATAAAGCTTTTACATGTGTGTGTGTATATTCTATATTTACTATTTTACACACATATATATACATATACATCTACTTACACGTGTTTGTCACCCCATATATATTTACATTTATCCCCTTACTATTTCATATAACATATACTGGTGCATATATTTTCATATATATCTCACCTTATTTCCTATTTACCTATATATTTACTTCCTATAGGCATAGATATATATATATATATATATTAAACCTCACAAACTTGTATATATTTATATATACAAACATATGGGTATTTTATCTTAAGTTTAAATGGTGGAGTTTACATACACATTTCCATAATACTCATCATATCCAAGAATTTATATTTAAACTTTGAATATAGTTTTTAATCAATTTTATATGTTCAGATATTTTAATTATCTGAAATTCGTCGACACTTCAAAAAATTAAAATTAGTTAATTACCCAATATTCGATAGCCAAAAATCTAGGTCGTTACATTCCTTCCCCCTTAGAACTTTTCATCCTCGAAAAGGAATGAGGCGAGAATTTTAATCCTGATGTTTATTATTATTAATTAAATCATTCTTTTAAACATTTAAACTCCTTACTCTTTTATTATACAATTTTAAACACTCTGAAACCCCATAGTTTTTACCAAACTAGTCTTATATAAAAATACCTTTTATAACTCGATGTCTTAACAAGTCCATCCTTGTTCTCACAGAAATTCAGTCATAAGTTAATCAGGCGTAGAATTGAAAATCTATAAGTACTTAGTAGACCCGTTTTTAACCCCCGGTGAAAATACTTGAAAACCTTTTTTTCAAAAATGTTATGGAAATTATCACCCCTTCATGGGTCGTAGTTAGCACGATGATTGCATCGCCATCCCTGCGAAATCTATAAGAAAACTACAGGCATCCGCACCTCTCGACTTTCTCCATGGAACCGCAACATATCGCAGCTACACTCAGGGTGGCGTTGCCATCGTAGCAAAACACATGTAACTGTAGGCATCAGCGCCACTCGAATTATTCTGCCAAATGAAAATTCACCACATAGATCGCAAACTACACCGGTCGAGTCCCAATGTAGCCTGTAGACACTCACCGCCATATGAATTTCGCTATGGCAATCTATCGATGTTACGTCGCTCTCCCAGCAAAATGAAACGTAGATGTAGGCAATCACTGCCACCCGATTTACGCTATGGAGCGTAGTAGATCGCAGTTACACAAGGGTTACATTGCGTTACAGCATAACCCTAATGTAACTGTAGGCATCAATGCCACTCGAATTACGCTACCCCAAACACAATCCCTAGGAACTCAAATTTTGTCCGGACGTCCTCTGGGATCCTAATTTTGATCCCCCTTTAGGGTTCTGGGCAGTACAAACCTAGTAGATCTCCTACTATAAGTTTTAACTTTAAATGGGAGCGCCTTTCTCTCCATACCATTCTCAAAACATTTCATATTATATACATATAAATCTTTCAAATCATACTCTTTATGTATATCACATATAAACCTCATTTACACAAAATCGTTTTCCAATCTCCAATCTCCAAGTCAAAATCGATTTCGATTTCGATTTCAATTTAACCAACTTCAATTACAATTCCGATCAATTAAATCCAACTCCAACATTAATAATTAAGCAATTCTTTTCCGTTCAAATTAAATAAATGTGATTTTATATTGGATCTTACTTCTATAAATTATTCCTCAACATTGATAGACTACACACTAGTAAGTTCAAAACTACATCATTTGTCCATATTAGTCTTACAAAAGGTCATAAATCTAGACGCCTTCACCACCAACTAGGGTTTAGAAAAGAACAAAGCCCTAGTATTCTTTATAAAACCTCCTTATGGACTTCCTACCACTGGGCAAAGCACATACATGCAATTTTCAACAGGATGTCCCCACTTATAGCATTTGCCACAAAAGGTCTCTACACTTCCATCTATCTGGATAACTTTCACGCCTCCCGTTGGGCATTCCACATCTTTTCTTTTCTTTCGTCTCTTGGGACAATTTCTAGCGATGTGTCCCATCATTTTACAATGATAGCAAATAGTTGATTCGTCGACTGGTATTATGGGTTTACGTTTCCCTTACCTCACTTTAGGTAAATTGTTTAGAAAATGTCCTTTCTCTTGACACTTAAAGCATAAAATCCAAGAGCAAAACCGTCTGACTATATCTTTCATTTCCTTTTTTGGTTTACTGCACTTAGCTGCGTAAGCCCTTTATTGTAACTTCTATAGCATGTGACATTATCATAAGGGCTTGGTCCAGCCCTTTCCCTAACCCGCTTCCCATGCTCCAGTATTGCTTCTTCTCATGCCTTACGTACAGCCGCTCTCCGCTCCCGAAGTCTTGCCTTCCATTCTTCTCCTTTAGCCATCACTTACGCTTGGACTTGATCCTAGTAGGACTTCCAAACCAATAATTAAGACTTTGATTAGTCGAATTTTCAGCTTTTATTCTTATTTTCAAATATTCTTTTATTAGTTCTTGGTCATTCTTATAATTCAGTCCATTAGTTCGAAAATTTGGTTCATCTTAATTTTCTAGAATTCGAAACCTGTTTTGTTTCAAAAATTGTCTGAAATCATTTATACATACATAACTCCTATTTCAGCTATTCCTCACATCTATATTCTTACCTTTTCTTTTACAATTTAATCTATTTAACTTCCCTAAGTTAAATTTTCAATTTCACCTTGAATTTCCTATTTCAGGTTGTAAAAAAACCTTATTAATCTCCAAACTGGTTAAATCCATTTAACCTTCTAAATTTTAATTTTACATCCCAAATTTAAATTCCTTACCCATATCACTCCCTACTTATAAGTTTAAAAACTTATTTTCATTTGGGTTATACTTCGCATTTACACACCAAGTCATACTTTAAATTTTAAACCATTCTTGGTTTTTAATTCAAAACAAATTCCTTTAATCTGACGATCTAGTTCATTTTAATTTATAAGTCATATTCATAAATTCAACTTATACAACTTCACTTTCTTAAAATATTTTATTCTATTCATTATGGTTTATTCTATAATAAACATTCTTATTAAGAGATAACAACAAATTCACGATAATAATCAATATTATCATACCTGTAAACCATATATCCCATAATAATTTTCTGGGAAACTTATCTAAAATTTCATTTCAAAACACTTTGAATAATACTTTTGGAATTTTCGAAATTTTAAATTCTGGTTTGAATTTTATTTTTAGCTTAACTTACTTGTATAGTTCATTCTTACCAAATTTCCATTTAATTATATATGCATTACCACTTAAATCTTATAATCTTACTTAATTTAAATAGCAACAACCAATTACCTTAATATACTGTAATAATTAGAAAAATTATTCCTTTTTATATCAAAATATAGCTTACACAAAAATTATTTTTAAAACCGTTTTTAAAATCATTATACAAGCAAATAACAAGTACGCCCTCATATAATACTCTTAACTCATTCTAGGGTATTGTTGACCCTTTCTCTAATGAGTAATGCCCACCAGAGCCAAGGTTCTCGCTTAACCTTCGGCTCTGATGCCACATGTAAGGACCGGATGATTTTCGACCCCCGAAAATCGACACTAGTACGTTCATTGTATAGAGTGCCGTGCAGTCGAGTGCCAGAAATACCAGGTTGTTAGGGTTAAGAAGAAAAGAGATAGAATAAGAAACAGAAAACAACAGCATAGAATCTCACAATCGTAGCGGGAAAAAATAAATATACTACAAGAAAAGCCGTAACCGTCAATGTACATTTATAAGATATCAGAGCACAACATATCTGGACAGTTATAACAACTTGTCCTCAACTAATGTCTATACAATCTATAATACACAGTGGAATATAGTCAATACATGCAATACGTCCCTACCATCCAGCTCGTCTCCTGGGCTCCACAGCATCCTAACTTGAAATTTTATAAAACTCGGTCTAACCCGAGCATTACAATAAAGTAACACCCAAGTCAGGCTGGAAACCAGCGTGAGTAAACACACTTAATTTGAAATATTTAAGTTAAAAAAACCTTAAAAACCAAGGTAACTCGTATAACACGATGGGTTTTTATCTGAGTATAATCAAGACACCATTGTAGAAATCCATTGAGATTATAATACTATCTCTATATAGTTACTTATTTTAAATAGTCAAATTTGTGGAATTTATCCAATCCTAGTGTATTAAACTCTAAAATCGAACCCGTAAGGTTTTACGGTGATTTATAAATTAAAGTGGTTCCAGATAACACTGATATCCGGTCCCGGTCTCCCCGAATCCAAGCAATAAATTTTACAAGGTAAATTGTTTAAAATAACCAATTTATTATTTAGGGTGACCATATTCAATTATGGGAATTTATCACAGATCTTTATTCCAAACAAATTGTATTATTATTGTTAATCCAATTATTTTAACTTATTTGACCACTCGATGGTACAGACAAGAATAATTGAAACGAATATCCAATAGAGATAAGTAAAGATATAGATTGTTACCGATTTAAATAATAAATATCAAGACGATTCACTCCTCGGGATTTTATTAACTTTACTTAGCCAATACCATTTATATATTTATCCGAATCAATTACAATTTAAACAATTCATTAACTAATAAATAAATTATAAAATACTATTAGTTATCCATAAGTTTAAGTCAAATAATATAATTAATTACTCTTAAACTATAAAATATCATTTCATTTTATATTACGGATTTAAAATGGAAATAGATTTTTAGTTAAAGAAAGAGAATATAATTTATCTTATAAAAGTATATGTATAAATTTCATTCCTTGTATTTTTTTCTTTTTTCTTTCTTTTTCCTTTTCTTTTCCTTTTCATTTTTTTTCTTTTATTTTTCTTTTCCTTATCTTTTCTTTTACCTTTCATTTTCTTTTCTTATTTTCTTTCTTTTATTTTCCCTTTTTCCTCTCTTCCCTGCTCTCTTTGGCCTAACCGGCCCAACAACCTCCTCCCCTTACTTTCTTTTCTTCTTTCCTCTAGATTCTTTTTTTTACTCCCATATATCTTCGAACAACCTAAGTGTTCACGTGCACCATGCACATGCACACACGCCACCGACGCCTTCCCCTAGCCTCCAACCATCGTCCTATTCACCTCGACCTTACGAACCCACTGACCATCTTGGTGTCCACGATAAACTCAGAATTAAAAAAAATCCAAATTCAAACCGACCACCTTAATCCCCTTCGTCCAGCCACCTCCGACCAAATCCGACCCCCAAATTCCGCTAGTTGGACCGCCGCAACCTCCACGCCTTATTTCCCCTATACCGCAGCCCTAGACCTCCACCACGATGCCAATATCACCACACAATAGAGACTACCTAGACAAAGCCCTTAAACCTTATACTGCCTTCGACCAACCCCTACATCACCTAATAATTGACCCACCATTTTTCCTACAGTCTCCACCTCCGCAGCCACCTTATGACCTAACCCCAACCTCCCACATTGATCGCCTCACCTGAAATCGGCCAAGGACCACAAACCGATCATCTTCTATTATCTCACCCCATATAAAACTAAAAATCGCAAAACAACCATCAAAATACACCATTTCAACAGTCAGTATGTTTGTATAAGCAAAAATCCAAAAAGTGATGTTCGAAATCCTTACAATTTTGGGCTACCTATTGTAAATTTTACCTCCCAATGTGCATATTAGATAATATTTAACGAAACAATTTTTGAAACAAAATATAATATAAAAAAAAATAGTTTTCCTTCAAACATCACAACCAAAAACTAATTAGTGTATGAGATAGAGATTTTCGAAGTCTGGCATAGCATTTCTTCAAATGTATAGAGCAATGTTAAGAAAAAAAGGAAAAAAAATGGTGACAGGTCTGGATATTTCTCTAGTTATGGCCTATCATATATTCACATACAAGTATACATATATAAGTATACATTTCAAACAACACTTCAATCTCTATACCCATCCCTGTAACATATACTTCAAATATAAAAGAATTTAGTTTACTCATATTTCCTTTGAACAGAGCAATATTTGTTTCCTTTTTGGTTTTGACCCTCCTGTACTTGAATGTTCCTGATCTCCATTAAGTTGTAATGGCAGCTAAAATTTTACTTCTTATCTTATTCGTATGCAAAATGTGAAGCAGGGCAGTGGTATGTATAAAATAGGAGAATAGGGGAAAAGCAGGCTGAAGCTTGTATTGGTTTTGATCCTTATCTTTTCATATATTATATTTACTCTTTTTGATTTGATAAAAAAAAACTGATTTGATTTCCTAAAAATAGGTGATTTGATTTTTGCTTTGACATTGATTTTTTTATCTTGACCTAATTTTGAAATATGTTATGATGATGACCCCTTATATATAAACATTACCCTCATATATATGCATATATATAGCTATGTATACATTTATACTAAGTTACCATATATATTCACATACATTTTTTTCATTATATATATGTTTGTACATTTACATACTTACAAATACTATTTACATTTTAGCTTATGTATATAAAGCTTTTACATGTACATACATACATACATACATACATATATATAAGTATATATTCTGTATGTAATATTTTACACACACACACACAGACACACACACATATATATATATACACACATATACATCTACTTACATGTGTTTGTCACCCCATATATATTTACATTTATCCCCTTACTATTTCATATAACATATATTGGTGCATATATTTTCATATATATATATATCTCACCTTATTTCCTATTTACCTATATATTTACTTCCTATGGGCATACATGCATACTTGTATACTTATATATATATATTAAACCTCACAAACTTGTATATATTTATATATATAAACATATGGGTACTTTATATTAAGTTTAAATGGTGGAGTTTACGTATACATTTCTATAATACTCATCATCTCCAGGAATTTATATTTAGACTTTGAATATAGTTTTTAATCAATTTTATATGTTCAGATATTTTAATTATTCGAAATTCATCGATACTTCAAAAAATAAAATTAGTTAATTACCCAATATTCGATAGTCGAAAATCCGGGTCGTTACATGTATTTAAGGCAGGAGGTCAAAATAATATTTCTTATCAATCATCTAGAAAGAAGGAAGATGGAAATTACAATTCCAAGAGTATATCATCCAGGTGATAACAAGGAAGCCAAGAAACTCATATAATGGAGAAATTCATAATGTAATAACTCAAAATTTTGGTCATTTAATTTTAAATATTTAATTAACTTTAAATATTTAGATAATTGGATTTGGAATTAACAACTTGAATTTAAATATATTGATCATTATAAATATTAAAATTGTGAACTAAATATTAATTAAATGGATTTAATAATATTATTTAACTTCTTTTAATTAATAAATAATATTGATGAATTCAATTTGTAGATTTATTACAAAAATAAATGGATCGGATAAATATCGATAAGTGGATCGAAACTATAAAAACATATCTAAATATATGAAATTATCACTCTGGGACACTATCTCGGATTTCGACGAAACTAGTGCCATTAGATCTGGAATAATGAACTACTGTACGCCATTGAGTTTCTTAACGATCAGATGTATTGTGTGGTCGTGCTAGCTCAAAACGCATTGCGATTGATTTTAAATATAATATGATTTTAATAAAAAGCAAACTTCTATATACTTTGGAATTACATCTTGAAACTAGTTCCATTGAGTTCGTAATAGAGGTATTTGGTATTGAAAGCCAATCGGCATGCTTCTATTGGAGTTCGAGGTTTTGGGTGTGTTCGGTGCTATATATTATCGAATAAAATAATATATACCTCATACTCCACACCATATTCCTACACGATTCAGCCCATACCTAGTTCCTTACCCTCAAGTTCACTCCATACCTTTCTCCCTTATTTAGTCAGGAAAAAAGAAATGCAATCTTTTTAAATTTTAAAAATTGAATTCATCTATCTACTAAAAATTACAGATTATATTCGTTAGCTTCATGTAGTCAAGGTGTTCTCCCTTATGTGCTCGAAATTGGTTGCATCATTGTCTTGGGTGGAGGTCGTTCTTGGTTATAGAGCTAGGGTTTGGATTAGGATCCAATTGATGCATCGACTGGGAAATTAGAGCTTGGATTTGAGTTCGGGAGGTCGAATAGCACCTAGTGCTGAAGTTTTATGATTTTTTATGGTTGTATAGGGGTGCACCATTCAAGGGGGTTGGAGAGGACGTGAGTAGGTTAGATTTTAAGGGAGTGGATCATAGATTTTAAGCTAAGAGTAAATTGTTTTGGATTTATAGTAAAGATCATTTTAATGACCTTTGTTTAGACCATTGTTTTAATACGCTTAGTATTATAAATTTTTCTTTTAAAAGAACATTTTTAAAGTGTTTTTACTAATATTGAAATGTGAAAATCAAGGGCAAGTAAGAATCAAATGTTTTTAAGTGTTTGATTCTTTCATTTGTGGTAAATGTACACAATTTAATTTTCATACACAAATCACATAGTTATTCCCAATAGTTGATTTCTCGACTATCGACTTCGGTTCTGCTATCTTCTTTATTTTTCGTTATTCTATGACGATGTTTTGCTCCATTGAGCCTTGTTATCATTTATCAAAAATGACTAAAACCAAAGCATAGATAAGGGGGTGCACCTCCAAGTCATTATTGTGCTTTGTTATTCTAAGACAATTTATCACTCGTTTTGAGTATTGGTATCCAACACAAGAAAAACTAAAACCAAAGCATGAGAGGGAGCCAAGCCACGTGGGTCGCACCCATCAGGGTATGTTCATATCTATCTAGAGAGGTGTCGGCATGCATGCATTGAAGTGAAATATTTGAATGCCCATGTGAAGCAGGATTCGGCTTGGAAGTTCTCGAAAATGATGCTTGTGCTCTCAAGTATATTTTATCTAGAGGTATACTTGCGTTGAAGAGGGGAGCATCCTCCTAGTTATGTTTGAAAAATTCACTTTCCTTATTTGATTCGAACCTTTGAATCGGTTTTTCTTTAATTTCAACGGGAACTTCCAACCACTATTCGTGGTATTTAATTATTGGTTTTGGCCATTCTATCATGTTTAAACGGATATCCTACTTTATCAATTCTGCCCAGTTTGGATTTTGCTCGGATTATTTTCATTCTTTCAAGTTTGTTTTTTTATACTATTTATGACCATTTTTATTTGGATTTTTTCCTATTGTTTATCTCTACTATTACTTATATATATGTTATCCTTATGAGGTAAAAAATCATTCTGCGTTAGTGGCATGGACTTGCAGGACTTTTATATGTTTTCCATTATTTGAGTTTTCTCACGCTGGTATTTCCAGACTGATCCGGGTGTTATTATATTATAATGCTCGGGTCAGACCAAGTATTTTTCCTAGTTTTGCTTTGGTGTTATGGAGACCTTGGAGAGGAGCTAGAGATTCACCTATCATAGTGTTTTATTTTCCATTGTATTATATAGTATTCCTATCAGTAATTGTAAGGTCTGGATTTAATAACTGTCAGGCTGATAAGTTTTGTTTTTAACTTTGATATACTCAGTATTATTGGAGTGACAGTTTTTGTTGTCCTTCTTATATTATATGTTGTCGATTCCACCGTGAGATTTTGATTTTCTCTCTTCTTTATTCTTTTCTTTTTATTTACACTAACAATCTACCTTTTGTCAATTGAATGTTCAACATTTGAACATAGTGGTAGTATTCGGTGTCGACTTTCGATGGTCAAAAAGGTGGGTCATTGCATATAATAACTTAATAAATATTTCTATATATATTTTAAGATTGAAGATTGAGACTTTATTCCATTAGGTACTAATTCATATTTGACAAAGAGATCCAAATTTCCATAGATTATATCTTTGATAGATGACATATATAGTACCAATCAACGCAGAGTCTTTGCTTGTTACTATATCTAAAGGAGAGATCTAAAATAACATTTCATCTAATAAACCTCATTGATCATGTTTTTTTATGAAAAGTTCACATTCCGAATAATGTAGAGATACTAGGAATCCTACAAAAGAGCCCATTATCATGCAATAGATAATTCGAATCCAGGTTTTGAAATAAGAGATCGGGACTTTACAAATTATGCCTTATTGTTGTAATAGAGATTATAATACCATATTATTTGCTAACTAACATTTTATTAACTTAAAGGACGATATTTTGATTTTTGCTATTAAATGTTAATCCACAATCGATAAGGAAATCCGAATAGTGGTAAAGAAAGCCGGAATTCCATATAATAAAGAGCCCATTGTCACGTAACATGGACTTTTAATTTGAGTCTTAAAGTAGGAATGCGAAAATTCATTCCTTATTAACATATTAATGATGTGTAGAGGGACCTTTTCTTTTCTGATGTATACCCTCATAATTCCGATGATGGGATATGTGAGATTGAAAAGTAAGTAGTCCATGCTTTTTTCTACAAAGAGAACTTGTATCTTATGTTAGTGAATTGAAATTTTTTTACGCAAATGAATTTGACATATTTTCAAAAGGGATTAAAATCAAAACTCAATAGCAAATATCCATTCGATATTTTGGTGCATAATTTATAACTTCAAAAATTCCATAGATTAGATAGACCCATCACTTTCTATTAAGATCATTTGGTTTTATTCATTTCATTCAAAGTTACTTTTCATGCATCTGTTTGTGGCATTTCTCAACATAATAACTTAATTCATTCATTTATATATCTAGATGCTTTTGAGGTTTATTTTTTCACGTTGCTTTATTCTATATGTTGTTTCATATTCGATTATACTGAATAATAATGCATTCAAGTATTTGAATTTTGAAACCTACTGTTATTCATTTTTTGCATTTTGGTTAGTACTTCTCTTATATATGGATAGACATGAGCAAGCGGTCTTCACCATTGCTTTAAGAATCTCACCAACCTCATCTAGTTAGGAGTTGCATTGAACATAATTTATCTTAATCTGGTGGTGTTTATTAGAATGAATCCTTAAAAATCCTTTAGCTCTCTATTTATCTGAATTAGAAAAGTAAGGGCTTAAATGCTTGACATTCTATATTTTTTGGGCTAGTCAATAATTTACCGATGGAATCACTTCATGAGTAACCAAAGCTCCTTCCTGGCTTGGCATTAATGATTTATTTGCCAAGTTTTTCATATTTTCTACTACCATTTCGGGTATCAAATCACCATTTTGAAGGCTCTTTCCTTTACTTTTGAGTCATAATACTTGGAAATTCTTGTCTGATATATTATCATTCTTGGTGCAGCTTTATCTCTAAGCTCATTAATCCAATCTAAGGATCTCTTTTTACTTCTTGGAACGCAATTCTTCAATGTGATGGGATTTCATTTTTCCCTAACAACATTGCCTCTAATCTGTATGTTAAAGAATATAGGGTATAACTAGTATTCATTTCAAAGGAAGTATTACATGACCATAAAACAAGTGGAAGTTGTTTTACTCGATTCTTTCTTACTTTATCTAGTTACTTTTTCAAGATATTTCCTAGGGTGTTATTTACAGCTTCCACTGCATCGTCAACTATTGGATGGGCTACTAAAGAAAAACTCTTTATTATTCCATCCTTTTCACAAAACCAAGTAGATTTCTTCATTTTCAAATTGGTTCCTTATTATTAGAAGTAACTTTGGTCTAGTAGTTTAAAGTGGCTAACTATGTTCTTAATCATAAACTTCAAGACTTACCTGTAGCTATGTTGGGTAATGTCTTTAGTTCTACCTATTTGGTAAAATAATCAACTGATACTATTACAATCCTTACATACATTCATAGGGTAGGAAAACCTCTTATTATACTGATTATTTATCAACCAAAAAATCCAAGGGTTAGTGATAAATCAATTGGGGTAACTAATGTTCGTGTCTCATTACTTTCTTTGTCAACTTCATATTATTTGAATAATCTCTATGAAATCCGTTGTTGGGTTCTAGTTAATACATATATCCACTTCTTAATAGACATAACCACTTCTTTTGGACTTTCTAATTTCAAGTACGAGGCCAAAAAAACCTTCGTATAGTGTTCCGTTGATTTAGTATAGGAAGGTTCTTAACATCTTAACTTCTTTGACTCATTTCTTTCTCACAACTGTATTCTCTTTTTCAAATATTTATCTACCAATGTTTATCCAACTATCTGCATGTTGGTATTCATGGCTACTTATAGTTAATCCTCCGTAAGTTACTTTGTTACTGTTCACCTTTCCAAATCTCCTCCATCGAAATATCCCTAGGCCAAAACTTCCTCGTAGTGTATTTAAAGTCGAAGATCAAAATAATATTTCTTATCAATCATTTTAAAAGAACGAAATTTCAATATCAGGAGTCCATCATCCAGATGATTACAAGAAAGCCTAGAAACACATATATTAGAGAAATCCATAACCACATAATAGGTATTTCCTATCTAATTTTTAAGATTAAAGAATGGGACTTTATTCCATCAGGTACAAATTCATATTTGACAAAGAGATCCAAATTTTCACAGCTTATGCCTTTAATAGATGAAACCTATAGTACCGTGCAATATATATAAGGTCTTTTCTTGTTAACCTTTCTGAAGGTGAGATCCAAAATAACATTTCATCTAACAAACATTGTTGATCTTATTTTTAAAGAAAGGTTCACTATTCGAATAATGATAGAGAAAACCAGAAATCCTTTAGCAGAACACAATATCACGGAATAGATAATACGAATCCAGGTTTTTAAATAAGATACATGGACTATAAAAATCATCCCTTAATGTGGTGGTAGAAATTATAATGCCATATTTGATAAGAAAAATTAAATAATGGTAAAGAAGGCGAGAATCCCATATAATAAAGATCCCATTACATGTGATAAGGAGTTTTAATTTGAGTCTCAAAATAGAAAGGAAAATTTTTATTCCTTATTACCATATTAATTATGAGAAGATGGACCATTTCTTTTTAGGCGAATATGCTCAGAATTCTAATGATGGGAGTTTTAAACATGACGAGTAAGCAGTCCATGCTTTTTATCTATAAGAGAACTTGTATCCCATATTAGTGAATTACAAAAATTTTACACAAATCACATTTATATATTTTCAAAAAGGATTAAAATCAAAATTCAATAAGAAAATATCTACTTGATATTTTCATGCATAATTTATAACTTTAAAAATTCTATATATCAGATAGTCCCATCACTTTCTATTAAAATAGTTCAGTTTTATTCATTTTGTTTGAAGTTATTTTATCACGATATCATTTTGTGTTATTTCTCGACACAATAACTTAATTCATTTGTTAATATATATTCGCTTTTGAAGTTAGTTTTCACTTTGCTTTATTCTGTATTTTGTTCCCTGTTCAATAATATTGAATTATCAAATTTTCAAATTTTCGAATTTCGAAACCAATCGCTATTTGATGTCCCACGTTTTAGTTAACAATTTCTCTTACATATGATAGATATAAGCAAATGGTTTTCATCATTATTCTTATTTTTTTCTAGGAACTTTCCAATGATACTAATTTCATCAAAACTACTACTTCGATTTCCACAAATGGGCATGTCGAATCTTGGTCGTCGATTTGCAACTTTCATTCTATTAGCCCATTCGTTAAATTTTTTATACCAACTTTCTCCTCTTGATGAGTACATCCTATCCACGTTGGTTGATCATCCTAAAGCCCTTTCGTTCGCTCTAACTATTTTTATTTCATAAATTGATCATGTATTTAGCGCAACTCAGATTTTGCCATGGAAACTGGGGATACAATGTTGCTTATGCATGCATGAGAGGTTGGAGAGCTTTCAATTGGTGGCATGTTGTGGCTCAATTTGGAGTATGGCATCTGTATTTGAGATTTGATGATTTCCATTATTTCTGACAAAAGCCCTAACAAATATTCATTTTTCACGATTGCTGTAGGTCTGGATAGTCGGTGATGTTTAGATTTGATTTCTTCAACGTTTGTGGTTTCTAGTGGCAATTTTTTGGCATCCATTTCGTTTAAGATCGGTTAGTAGGCTTAGCCAGAAATTTGATTGTGGATGATCTAATTGTTTAACCATTTTTATTTTCTTTTAGTTCCTAAAGTCATTGCATACTTTAATGCTATCATATATAAATATTCCCTGTCATAGATCAAGATTGATATTGCAGTACTATTGTAATCGATCATCATGATAGCACTGGTTATCGTTGTTTGAGAATGTGCATAGCGCTACCACAGTTCGATGGTATGCGAAGAATTATCACAGGTTGAAGTGGCTGAAGAGAACTATCATAAGTTGATGGTGGGTGAAGAACTGTCATAATTTGATAGTGGGTGAAGGAATGTCATAGGTTGATTGTGGGTGAATAACTATCATGGGTTAAAGATAAAAAGGATCTATCATAAGTTAAGATGATGAGGAGCTATTGTAGGTTGAGAAATCTCAACTTGGATAGCAATATATTTTTCAAAATGTAAAATTCTCATATAATTATAGCTTTGTCAATAAATTTTAGATTTGATAATATATTTTGACCTATATACTAACCAAAGTATTTTCTATTTCTCGAAATTTATTTTTATAGAAATTTCAAACGTTTTAAAATCATAGGAATTTTGCTCATTTTTTAAAATCCATTAGTTGAACTCTCAAAAAAAGCATCAAATGGTTAAACCATTTTTTGTCCTAACATCCAAGTAACTTTTAAATAAATATAACATTCAAATAATATCCCAAATATGCCTATTATCAAAATAAAATGTCCAAAGTTTAAGTCATATTCCATTGATATGATAATATAAAATTCATGTGTATATGCAGCATGCTTCATTTACTAGTCAATATGTCAAAAATACAAGTCATCTCCTTCTTCATAGTCCAAACTGTCAAAAATAAGGATGCAATTTCCTATTTATAAAAGTCCTTGTGTCCAAAAGTTCAATTCATCTTCTTCTTTATCGGCCATTAAAATATTCCTTAAGCTCTCAAGTGAGCTTGGAAATGTCAAGTCCAAAAAATATTTCATTGTAAGAAAGAGAGAGATGAGAGAGCCAATTCTCAAGTGGGGGTAGATCCCTATTTATAGTATTTGAAGAGTGACATGTCTTGCTTGTATTAGTTGATTGAACTGATGCAGATTAATGATTTGGCAAAATGGACGGTCTTGATGATGTCATATGTCATGATCTCTTGATTTGAATAGTTTATATGGATTGCTATCCTGGTCATGGCATTGGCAAAGGTGGCATGGTTGCATAGGAATGCTTTGGAACTTTTATTACTAGTTAGTCACAAACTTCTCCTCATTTTAATGCACATGCTCTTTATATAGTTGAATTATCTTCATCCTTTTGTGTTCAATATCTTTATCTCCTTCCTTTATATATTCTTGAATTAATTTGGTTCATGAGAAATTGTTAACACATTTTAGTAAGTATGTCTTTTGTAGCATCCCCGTTATCTTTAATTCTTTAGTAGCATCTTTGTCTATATCTTAAATAGCTTCTTTTCATTATCGATAGCCTTTTTATTATTGGTGTCTTTTGTTTTAATGGTAATACTTAATACTGTTGATAGATTTCAACTTAAACATGAGGTAGCTTCTTCTTCTTAATATTTGATAGCTTTTTAACATTCTCAATCTTTGATGGCTTTCTGACTTCAATATGTTATAACTTCACTCATTAACATGCGATGGCTTTATTCCTCAACATGCGACAGCATCATTTGTCAACATGCGATGGCTCTATTTCTCAACATGCGATGGCTCTACCTCCCAACATGTGATGGAACTGTCTCTCAACATGCGACGACTCTACCTTTTAGCATGCGATGACTTTATTCTTGTTTTTTTAGTACTTATCGTTATCGGTCTTCGAAAGTTTTGCACTATTGACCATCGATATTATGACTTGAAAGTTTTAACTATAGTATGAGTGAATAATCTCTTTTGATTTGTTGATCTTTCCTCAAGGTCGAGATGAGATTAAGACAAAGACCATGGATTAGGAGTTGTATTGATACAACTAATAAGGTATTATCTATCGCATGTGAGCCCATAATTTATTGAGCTATCCTCATGGTTAGAATCATAACGTAAGCAAGCCTTAAGACCCAATAGAAAATCAAAAGGTTTCTATATTTTCTCTTAGGGTTTTAAGAAACATAAAATCTGTCACGATCCGAAATCCAATGTTCAAAAATTGATACTAAATACCTCACTTGTATTCGACTGCCAAAGATTCAAAAATCGAACTCCAGTCGGATGGAGCTTATAACAGCATTAGATGAATATAAATAGCGGAAACAAAATGAATATCATATATCAACACAGATACAACATGATACAATATCCAATACAACATCTATCCCAGATATCAGAGTGATACAAATATGATACAATAATAGTACGACAACAGAAGCTTCAACAAGTTTCCAACATACTTCAACTTTGACAAGGTCTTCAAAAACTCCAACACTTCAAAATATTTCCAAATCCAAAGCTTCCAGAAGACTTCAAAATCCAAGCTAGCTCCAAAACACGGATAACCTGCTTCCAGGCTGCCCGTGTGGAAAATTATGGGCAGCAAGAGTTTAGGAAAGGAACAATAAACTCCGAGTCAGTCATGGGACTGGTATAAGTATACCAAAATCAGTTGTTTGAAATAAAACACTTCATTTTTATCAAAAGCAAAACAAAAGAATTTGAAAGAAATCCGCAATGCTTTTTGAAAATGAAACTGCCATAAGGCCTTCCACCACACACACAATGCAAGCGCAAACTTGGAGGAGATTTCTCCTTATGACAGTCAAAAATGCTTGATACGAGAAAAACTCTTTTAAATATTATTATTAGTGCTTAGTGTGAAAACATTTTCGAAAGTATAATATTAATCTTAGCCAGCATAGGTACCATTATACTATGCTTACTATAGCTACCACCTGAGGTGGCAGGTTATACAATTTAAAACTGTATTGAGCTCATATTGTTTTATTTGGATTTCCAACAAATGGTCGAGCAAAGGAACTTCCCACACAAAATGGAACGCCTCTGGAGGGACGTCCCCGAGAACCTAACCGGATCTCTGCTACACAAAGCCGGGCTACCTCTGTGACTAGGTAACAACTGACACGAATATGCCACTTCCCGGTCGTTACCAACCTTTATCCGAAGCACTTCTCAACCGAAAACCACAAAGCAATAAGTTCTGCAGCAACCACAAAGTAAGTATCTGGGCTCCATACCATGATACCGCTTATAATCCAGAAGGAAATGGACATACCCTCAGGGGGTGCTACCCCCAAATAACCTTGCTGCCACGATTCCTGTTTTGAACATAACTGGGTTGTGAGGTTCGATGAAGTCTCGTCCACAAAGACATGCTTCGATCAACAAATGATCAGCAGCACTCAGCATGCCACACTACCAAATTGGGAGTATATCACTAAGAACCTTCAATTACATAACCTCTGAGCTCGTACGTCTCAGAGAAGGGTGTTAAGCTAAGAGAATAAATTCTCCGCCACCAACAGATATGTTTTTGAAAGTAATCAGCTTTATATCTCAATTTGTAATGTCATACATACAACCATACAAGTCTGTTCCAGTTCGAACAGAACCGAAGGCACTTTCGAAGAAGTCCTTGCAATCCGGAACTGTAATGACCCACCATCCATCTCCACAGAATGACTCATCGTTAATAAGAAAGAAAGGGATAGAAAAGAGAAAAGAAAGAAGAGAAAGAAGAAACAACACAGAATCTTAACAGCGGAACGAATAAATCATATTAATAACATAAATATTACATAGTTTACGACCATTATCAGAGTTACAGATTACATACTAGACAGTTATAAACACCTGTCTAGTTATACAACTCAATACAGTACAAGGAAAATTACTCAGAGAAACCAACACAGCGGAAAACTATATATCTACTCGTAGAAGACTCCTGCTCCATTGCTCCTCCAATATTCGTCAAAGCTAACCTGAATCCTTTGGCTACTCGTAAAAATTTGAGTGCCCAAGAGTTTAAGAAAACAGAAGATAAACTCCGGGTCAGACATGGGTCTGGTGTGAGTAACAGGTTAAGGTTGCTTAATTTTCAAAACCTTTTGAAAAGAAGGGATCACGTAAGACGTCCCACACATAAACATGGAAAAGTTTTTACCTTACGCTAACCAAAACATTTGATAGGAAATCCAGTGATATTATAATAGGTCTAGGGTTTTCAAATAAATATGAAATAGCCGAAATTGTTACATCTATTAAATTCCCGCTACTAGCCACAAAAGTGGGTAATACAATCAAAACCGTTGGCACTTATTGGATTCCATACAATGGCAGAGCTACTAGGGTACCGCCCGTCACAGTACATGGCCTAGATCAACGTACCGAGGAGTACGCCCGCTCCCCTACAACACAAGGCCGGAACCATCCCTTACTGGAAAGTCCCAAACAAGACAACCCCGACAGTTGGAGCTCAATAACCATCCACACAGCCGAAATAAAAGGGACCTCTAGACAGGGGAAAATCCCGTCCTACTTGGGCATGACCTACTTAGCCTTGCTGCACCTCCCCTGTTTTAGCCATTCCCGGTTTATGAGGCTTGAGGCTACGATTACCTTTAGTGAACACATCACTTAGAATGCTCATCGTCCACCTGATGATGTTCTGAAAGCATTCAATCCATACAAGTTCGTTCCGGGTTCGAACGAAACCGAAGGCATTATCTCGTTACACTCATTTTTGGAATCACCCTCAGAGCTAACGACAATAACCCTTGCACTCTGAATCTTCGTCTTCACTTGAGATTCACGACCTACCATTAATTTGGATCGATGTGGTTTTCGGACATCCAAATATGGAAACCCGATCCCGGTCTCATCGAAATCCAAAACGTGTCTTTTAGGTCCAAGTTGTTTTAAAGTTTAAAACAATTCAATTATCTATATACACACAGATAGATAACTCACAAATCACAATTGATTATCAACATTATCAAAATAAACAGATGATCCATATCATAATAGGTAATCCATATCATCATCACAATAGATAATCTATATTATCATCACAATGCAACCAAGCATTCATACCACACAACATCACTTATCTCATTTCCGAGATCAAAACTATTCAAGGTAATCAATATCATCCATTCATATATAAGCAATGATTTACTCATCACAATATAATTAATTTAAAATGAATTAAATAATTACCTCCATCTCTAATTAATTTAAAGTGAATTAAATTAACTAGTTCATCTTTAATTAATTTAAAATAAATTAAATTAATTACTTCGCCAATGTAAATCTTGCTTACTCAATCATTTAATTGATTACAATCAATTAATTAATCATTCAAAATAATCACCTTAATTAATCACCCTTGATTAATTATCCTTAGATAATTTCACAAAATAATTATTTCCAACCAAAAACAGTAATTAACCTTTAATTACTTCAATTAATTAATTAACTATAATTAATTACATTAATCCTTAATTAATTACATTAATTAATTACCTCTAATCACTTGTCATTGATTAATTAATCATAATTAATCAACTTTAATTACATTATTAATTATATTAATTAATGATTCTTAATTATATTTAATTAATTATCTTTCTAAATTAATTACCTTAAGTATTTAACCCATAATTATTAATCATTCTTGATTAATCACATTCAGTAATTAACTAACTTAATTACCCCATTAAGATAAATTAATCATTCCTTAACTAATTTCTTAATTAATCCCTTGATTAATTACTAAGTAATTAAACTCCAAATCACTTCATTATTAAACATCTTCCATTAATTACAACCTGTAATTATCAATCAATTACTTAACTAAGTAATTTCCAGTCCATTAATTACATTAAGTAATTATCTTTAAAACCTGAAGTGTTTAAAATTAATTAAACTTAATTAATTAAATTAAACAATCAAATTTAATTCAATTAATTACCTTAAGTAATTAATTTCTTAATTACTTCATTAAGTAATTACATTAAACCATTCACAAATGATTTTTGTTGAATTAATTAATCTAATAAATTATTAAAAATTAAACACATTAATTAATTATTAAATTATCCTGGTTAATGACCTTTATTAACCATTCTCTAATTATTTTATTAAGTAATTAACTTACATTAATCCCAAATTAAATTATCCTTAATTATCCATTAATTAAAGTCTAATTATTTAATTAATTAACAGTTAACTTTCACTTAATTTATCCTTAATTATTTAATTAATTAACCTTGATTAATACTTAATTACTTAATTAATAATTCTTTAACCATTAGTTAATAATCTAATTAATAATCTTTAATTTCAAATTGATTAACCCTTAATCAATATTCATTAAACCTTAATAAATTAATGAAATTAATTAATTAATTATTCCTTAATAACCTTATTAATTAAATTCATTTCAAAACATTTAATCTTAATTAATTTTAAGATAAAACATTTCTAAATTATGTTTATAAACAAATTTATTTGAAACAAATTACTTTTGAAATTACTTTTAAATTTCATTTTAAATACAAGATTTAAAATGAATATAATTTAAACTTAATCAAAGTTTAAACAATTTAAAACTTTTAGAATTTCAAGACAAACAAGTGTTTGCCTTTGAAATGAAATTCATAAGAATTTTGAAACTAAATTCATTTTAAAATTTCAATAACTTCAATTTATATTTAGTTTAATTCTTTCAAATCTTAAAATTCCTTTTTATTTTAAAAACTGAAACTCATATTTAATTTCCAGATTTAAATTTAACTTAAACTTGCTCAAATTTTAAAAACTTTAATTTTAAAAGGTTTAAACTACTTTCCAAAATAAAATAGTTAAACAAGTTTAAGTTTAAAACTTTATTTTTAGTTAAAACTGAGATTTTAAATTAAACTTGAAATCCTAAAATTCAAACTTGAATTTAAAATCAAGTTTAAAACCCTCTTTTCATTCAAAGCTTCAGATTTAAAATTCCTAAACAAACAGTACAGGTTTTTTTTTAAAAAAAATGAGTTTTAAATTAAACTTGAGTTCTAAAATTTAAACTTGAATTAGAAAACTTGATTTAAACTTTCCTTAACATTAAAAACTTTAGATTTTTAAAAGTTTCAAAACAGAAACTACAGGTTTCTGTAAAAACCTAAAAATATAGAAACAACCCGAGAACATAACAAAACTGCTTCGAGTCTAATATCGATCTACTCCGAGCTAACAACCCAATTACTTCGAGCAACCTACACAACTCCTCTGCTACCAAACTAACCAAAACAAACTTCATCAGAGAATTCATCACCGTGCATATGTACGGCGACCACAGCCACCTCTGATCATCAGAGATGATCGCTGCTCACTAGAAACAAACCCAGCCACCTCCCACAACCATCAATTCGAGCTACCACCCTCTAAGTCAAAATCGAACACCCACTTACAAACCTGGAAACAGAAAAACAGGTTTCTCCTTCAAACCTGTCAACGGCAAACTCTCGCCGCTCCGACCACCTGAGGTCCAACCTCTCCGGCCTTAACTTCAACTACGACCCAACAATCAATCCCCAAAACATCTTAACACTCGAACAACCCTACATCCTGAAATGTTAAATTCTTCATACTAATTTCAAACTAGGGTTTAAAAATAAATTTCAAAACTGCACCTTCCTCACTGAATTTCAACATCATAAATGATTTTTCTTAGCATCACCCAACACTACTCTATCACCCAAAAGAAACCCAAGCCTTCACAATTCAAAAATCACTAGAATTTGCTTAAAATTAAATTTCAGTTCAAAACCCAACTGCAACCTCATCTAATACTCTTGATTTAAAAATCAAGTTTTGGTTAATGCTTTAGATTTATGAAATTGAATTACAAAATTAACATGTTTTAATTTTGGTTAAAATTAACATGTACTGCTTTTTTTTTATGTTTCCAGAGACAATAACAATAATGTTTTAACTTACTTAAAATTTTAAGTATTGACTTAAGAAAATCAACAATATTACTTTATAAATTTCCTTATATCAGAAACTAAATTAGAAGATAAAGATTTGTATCACAGTTTGCTTGGAAACAAACAAAACAGAGAATTACAGCATGCACACAAATACATATCACATCAAACTTTTATCAACACACAACAATGCTTATTTATATCAAAACATTCTAGCATGCAACTTATTTAAAATTTTAAAATTTAAAAGTTACTCACCTTTTAACCAAAATGCAAAGATGATTTAAACTGAGATGAAGCTTTGAAAACTTTGAATACTTAGAAAAACTGGGTTGAAGCCTTGAAAACAGGGAGTGTGTTGATGCTTGAAAAACTATACTTTGAGCTTGCTTCTTGTTAAATTGATGCAGGTCGAAATTTAATTTCTGTTGATAGCTTGATAATTCGGGTTGCTTTTGAAACTTGCATCTTGGTTACAAGCTTAGAAATTGTTTTGGAAACTTGTTGACAGGTTTGGTCTTTGCTCTGAGAAAATGAATTTACAAGTTTGATCTTTCTAAAAATGAATTGATTACAGGGATTGTGTTGGGAAATGAATTACAGAATTTGATTTTTGATTTGAGAATTGAAGTACAGGTTTTGTTTTTGAGCTTGAAGGGTGTTTACAGGATTTTGATTTGAGCTTTGATTTATTTTGAGGGATGGTTTCAGATTTTTGAGCTGAGAAATGAATGTATTGTTTGATTTTGGAAATTATTTACTGGGAAGTGGTTTATCTGGTTTAAGAAGAGAACAGGAGAAGTTTTATTTGAGTTAGAATTAAGATTATAAAAAGGAATTAGAAATGAAGATGTATACTTATATAATCTAATTTATGAATTTATTAAATTTTAGAAAATGAAAACACAATTTGACACTTGTCCTACTCCATACTTAACTATCTAACACATGTTACTAAGGGATGCTTATAAATTAACACATGTATATTATGTATTTTTATTTATTTATATATTTTTTAAATTGATTTTAAAAGCTTTTATATAAATATCTTAATTAATTAATGCATTTGTGACGCCCCACCTCTATACCCACGCTAGCAAAGAGTATTAATAGATAATACCGTCTGCTAACACGAAGAATAAGGCTGTTTAGGAGCGACCATGTGTAATCTTACCTTAACTATTCACTAAACACGTCGAAAAGTAGAATAACAAACAGTTCGACGTATTCAATAAATATTTAAAGCAAGGCTACAATGGCTATAGGATCTATCAGAACAGAATATAACAACTCAAATGCAATATACATCACAGAACAGTAAACCATCATATACACATATACTGATACATAGCAGAGTATACAAAATAATACATGTCAAGTGGTATAGCAAACCACAATATACAGACGAGTTCACAAGAATACATATCAGAGTTACAACATATAAGGACCACAAGAAGCTAAGACAAAAAGAAACTAGCGGAATAGTCCATGCGGAAGCAAAATAGGCTAAGTCCAAAAGCACCTAACCTGAAACATCTCGGTCTGACCCGAGTATAAAATACACGGGTCAGTCTAGCTAAACAAATCAGTTAGATAAACTGAACAACAATAAACCTGCAAGGTTACAAGGTATAACAAATATCTCTAAGGGAGATAACACAATCATCTAACAAAAGATGAATCATATGATAACAAACCTCATATCATCGGCAACATATAGAAACAAAGGATAAGAATATCCCAAAGCAAGCCAGAGGCAATAACAAATACCTATAAGGTATACAAGTTCCACAAGGTAATCGCGACATATCGTGCGGTTCAAAAAGACCAACACCGAAGGGCGATACCTAGGGAATATACATATGAATGAAACATCAGAAAATTGCTCGAGCTCAGTACTGTACAAACAAGGATCCATGAGCCCGAAGACTCCAAACCCAATATCACTCGAGCGGTGACGAATGACCAACTCCGAAAGCGATACAATGGGGCAACAAACCCGAAGGTGACAAACCCAAGTATCTCTCGAGCGGTGACGATGGACCAACTCCAAAAGCGATACTATAGGGCGACAAACCGTAGTGGCGAAGGTCAGAGACCCAGTACTGGACACCACTAACTGGCGGAATGTGTCACAACTCTCGAAAAGGAATCCGAAAAGTGTTAACGTGCGTCCCATAACCACTCGTTCGCACTAAACGGTTTACCATCCGTCGGTTACTTTCACACTCAAAGCAGTACAAAGTTTATCTCATATCATCGATAAACCAAACCCAAAGGTCAAAACGATCAATTGAATAGGTCGGGGATTAATCAGAAGGATAAACGCACAGATTCATGGTCCGTGTTTTGCCCAACCATTTAATCACCCTTCCACTTCGCTCGAAGTGCGAAATTGTGCGTGTGTTTAAATAGAATTTATAAATTGGAGAAACGAGCTTTTAATATGGTTAGAAAGATTATTTTATAAAAACCCATGGATGAAGTCAAAAATAAGTTATCAAAGCCAAAGAGGCAATAACAACCACTAAGAAGCAACTTGAATCGATAAAATACGGAAAATCAATCAAATATGCAAAATAGGAAAAACAGGCAGAACAGAGTAGGTCGGTCGACCGGACTACAGGGCTCGGTCGGCTGGCCAGATGCAGGAAACAAAATATGGCTCGGGGCAGCAGGTCGGTCGACCGGAGCCTGCGCTCGGTCGGCCCAAGGCTGTTTTCCAGCACTTCTTGCCCTTATCAAATGAATTCCAAATCTTTTTCAAATCAAAGCAATAGCACATGAATATTTGTTAGGAAATCATACCCAACATCAATGATAGCAAGAGAGGTAGATGTGAGTTAAAAACTCACCTTTTTAACTCAAGAACAAGAAGAAGAAGCTCAAATGCAAAGGAAAGGCTAACCACTCTTCACTCTTACTCAACAAGCTTCAATCTCAGAATAAAACACATATTTTCCTAAATTAGGTTTAGGATATTTTCTGAAATTGAAGAGGAGAAGAGATGGAGAAGATGGAGAAGAGGCTTACCTATCCTTCTCTTTGAATTTGGAGCAAGAATTTGGATTATCAAGAGCAACTAGGGCTTGGGAGTTTCTAATTTCCTTTCTCTTCCACCATTATCAGTTTTTAGTTTAAGTTTTATGAAATGAATAAGTGAATGGGAGGAGAGAAGGGCTGAGTTGGTTTATAGAACAGTTTGGGTGAAACCCAAACCCAAAAGCCCACTTAGCAAATAGCAAAATTCGACTTACTCCAAATATATCGAAGCTTATACTCAAAAAGATCGCAAACGACGTTTTGAACTCAATGGAAGTGGTCTTGAGACCCAATTCGACCATTTGCAGAAAGTAACTTTTCGGACTATGATCCGACAATTGATGTTATATTTAAATAAAATATTTAAATATACAACCGATAAATATGCGGGTTGTTACAGCATTTCTTATTAAATAAATGCTTTAAGAAATCAACACATGTTCTTTTTTTCTTTTAAAGTAATTTGTATTTTAATTTAAATGTTACTATATATATTATGCCTAACTAATTTGTTAATTCAATTAAATCTTGATTAAATTTTAAACATTTGTCTTAACAATTTAAAATCATATATTTATTTATTAAATAGTTTTGAAAACTTAATATTAAATTAAATCAAATTTCCAAATTATTAGCATATATTATTAGAATTTTAAATCATGATTCATTAATTAAATTTAAACCAAGATCATTTATTTAATAACTTTAAAAAGCTTATATATTAAATAAAAACAAATTCTCAAATTGCTAAAAATATTAGAATTAGAAAATATGGTTTATTTATTAAATCAAAGCTAATCTATTTACAACATGAACTATATATTTATATTATAAATAGAAACCAATTTATTATTTTTTAAAAGATAAAATAACCAATTAAATATTTATTGAACAAAATTATTAAATCAAATTGAATTATTATTAACAAAATATCAATATCAATTTAATTTTAATACAGATTATTAAATTGATATTGTTAAAAATTCCGGGATGTTACACCGGGCATCCACAATCCCGATCGGACTCCCTATCACATATGGAGATCTCTATACCGGAGCAACTCAGTGCAGAGTCATTCGATAGGGTTATCCTATCATTCTCGAAGACGCCCGGTCTTCACCACCGTCTTCAATTGTTATCCATGTCACATATTCAGAATGGGTTATACGACACAAAGGTCCTTTCCCGGCTAAATCGAATAGTGAGCGTTCAATTTAAAAATACGTGGATGTATCCATCACAAAGATTCATATTCAGGGTTCGATGTGGGTTTCGGATAACCAATTGGAATCCGACTCCCTATCGCATCGAAATCTAAATACCGTTTTACGGGCGAAAAGGGTTTTTACACACACACAGAGAGAGAAACAAATCACAATCACAGTTCAGTACAAAGCAATTCGTATCACACAGTATCACAATCACAATAGAAATACCAATCCAGTACACAATATTTGATAATAGTCAATCATCTTCAATTAAGGTGAATGTGATTTAAATGAATTAACCTCATAATTATTATTATTATGTTTTTTATTAAATATTATTATTTTATTTTTAAATCAATGATTAATTTCCTTAATTATAAGTTAATTCATCAAGAGAAAGTTCAAAAATTCCATGAATTACAAATCATTATATCTTCATTAACTTAAGGTAAAACTCATTCTTATTTATGATTTAATTATCATTCACAATTATGTTTTGAGACATTTCGTTTCAAAATTACTTTTGAAATTTCATTTTAAATTTCAAGAGTTAGAATGAACACCAATTTATCTTATATAAAGTTTAAAACAAATTTTTAAAACCTTTAAATTTACATGTTAAAGTAGTATTTTTATTTTAAAAGTAAACTAAAGAGTTGAAATCAAATTCCTTTTAAATTCACATATTAAAAGAATATTTAATCATTTAACTTATTTAACATTAAATTTATAAAACTTAATTTTATTTCAAAATCGAGGATTTCGATTTAAATTCAAGTCCAGGTTTTCAAGTTTGATTTAAATTGTTTTAAATCTTTCCTTTACAAATTTCAAATCCATTTTAAATTCAAATCTTTTGACCCTTAATTTCTTAACATCTTTTTTTGGTTATTAAACAGTTTAAATTTAAAACATTATTTCCCAAACTAAGTTTTCAAACTGACCTGAACTTTGGTTTTAAAACTTATTTTAAGCTTTGTCTTATAATTTGAAATTTAATTTTAAAACTTCAACACAAAACATATTAGGTTTTTATTTACAAACCCGGACAAAAATTTTACCCGAGCCACATCTACATTGCTTCGGGTCCAATAGCAATCCACTTCGAGTAAACACCTGAGCTACTCGAGAAAATCTCGAGTTCACCCTGCACACAAACAAAATTTCCAAATCACGAGAGAACCATCGCTCTGTGCACGTGCACAGCTCTGATGACCTTCTCCAGTCTACGCTACATCGTCGAGCAAGTCGACGATCTCCTATGAGTTAATCTCCGACCACCCAAAACTCCATCATCACTCGAAATTGGATTCGAGTTCGAAATCTCAAACCTGGAAACACAGATAGGAGCTTCCACCAAACCTTGGAACATCGCCGTTCACCCAACCCCGACCACCATAAAATTCGAAACTCCGACCAACTATTCGTCATCATCCTCCCTACCATCTCCCAAACCCCTGTAGCACTCGATCACTTTTAGACGACGGATGAGACAAAATACTAAGCCTCGGCAAAAATTAGGTTTACGAACTTCTCGAGTTCGCCGCCATCACGACGACCATCTGCACCCCATTCCAATAATTTTTCCAAATCCCCCGCTCATCCCTCCATCACCAAGGAAGATCTCTACCACTAAGAGTCAGTGGATCGCCAGAGATCATCAAAACAATGAAACTTATACAAAACCAAATTGCTCCCTCAACTTCAATCTAAAAATTATGATTTTTGTTTTAAAAATCATATTAAAGCATACGAATTCAACCTACATACCTGAATTCGAAAATTAAAAGGTTTGAATTTAACTTATTTAAAGCTTTGCTTAGGTATTTTGGTTTCCAGAGTCATTAACAGGTTGTTCAAACTTGAATTGATTATTAAACTTTAGTTCATGATCAAACAAACAATTTTTGTCTTAATCTCAAGTCCAAATAGTGAGTGAAACAAGTAGAAATGAATTTTTGAATCAAAATTTTTTGTGTTTATAACTCAGGACAGGGAACATATACAAACAACAACTTGCAGACAATTCTTCCATCATTCAAAGAATTCATATATGTATATATATACACATACTTATCACCGATTTAATTTGCAACAGATCCATATTTTTAAATTTTTAAGAAAAATGTTACTCACATTAAATTCCAAAATGAACAGAGCTGCTTTTATTTAGAACAGGCTTGAACTTTGCTTATTGAAACCTTGTCTTTAATCTTTCGGTTTGTTGGGTTAGACCGTTGTTTAAGTTGAATTGGTATTTAAGTTGTAAAATGATATTACTTCATATGCTACTCAGCTTTGAATGAACGAATTAAAATAAGGAATTGATGTATATAAATTTGAGTTTACAGGTGATATAATTTCCTTCTTGTACAACAGGTCAGAGATTTTTTTGTTTATCTTTGACAAAGCTGGTTACTTGGTGGCTAATATAAATCTATTTTGTGTGCTAAGGAGGCTAGCATTAATTCTATTGTCTTGTTCTTCTTTTTTTTTCTTTTTTCTTTTTTTTAATTGTACATAGATATCTATAGATGAATATATTTATTACTATCTTCTTTTGCAAGCTTACATACCTATCTTTATTTGTTTTCTTTTCTTTAGTCTTATTACTTTGAAAACTAAATGGAGTTCTATGTTTAATAAATTTTTAGAATTTATTCTAATGTATTGATTTTTTTTATATAATTTATCTTATATATATATTTATTTCTATTCTAATTTAAATTTAAATCTCTAACTTAAATATTTATTTCTAACTTCAATACTTATTGCCTTGTATGTCTATATATATATTTATATTTATTATTATTTTAGTATATTTTGTTTGTATTAATACATATTATTTAAAAGAGAAGGTTTTGAAATTAAATACATACTAAATGAATTACATCGATATATTTTATAAATTCGCGTATATATATAACATTTAAATTCAAATGATTTAAACTCAAAAGAAATTAAAGTTTTATTCATCTATATTAACACATATTTTATTTATTTTGAAACTTTGCAAATTAAATTCCAAAAGTTCAAATAAGTTACCAAGTTTAAATTAATAAATTTTTGGGATGTTACAAATATCCCCCCTTAAGAAAATTTCATCCTCGAAATTTGAAAGAGAGAGAAAAATAAACAAAGAATATACAAATTCAGAAAAGAATAGAGAAATGGCTTACCAGTTTAAGCCGAGATATCCACTCTGCAATTGGGATATCATTTCTGCATGCTATCTTCAGTTTCCCAAGTGCAGTCCCTTGGATCGCCACTCCACTGAACTTTAACTAGTTTCACAATTTTGTTTCTCAATCGCTTTTCATCACGATCCACAATCTTTATTTGTTACCTCTTTACTGCCAAGTTGGGAGTGATCTCAAGGTCCTGCTGAGCTGCCTCCTCAATAATACTATTTGGGTCGTGCACAAATTTTCGAAGGTTAGAAATATGAAACACATTATGCATGCCACATAACCAGCTGGGTAGCTGCACTCGATATGCTAGAGGACCGATCCTCTCTAGAATAGGAAACGGACCAATATAACGTGGTGCTAGCTTTCCAGTTTTCCCAAATCTCAATACACCCTGCATCGGAGACACTTTCAGAAATGCAGAATCTCCAACTCGAAATTCCAAATTTCTTCTTCGACGGTCATAATAGCTCTTCTGACGACTTTGAGCAGTTATTAATTTCTTTCGAATAAAATCTACCTTCTCCATGGCTTCTTTAATCATATCTGGTCCAAGGACGAGTCTATCACCAGATTCGATCCAACATGCAGGTGATCGACACGGACGACCACATAAAGCTTTATAAGGAGCCATTTCAATACTGGCTTGATAGCTATTGTTATAAGAGAATTCGAATAGATGTAAATGGTCCTTCCAAGAACCACCAAAATCAAGTATACAAGCACGCAATAGGTCTTCTAAGATTCGGTTAATCCCCTCAGTCTGCCCGTCAGACTGTGGGTGATAAGCAGTGCTGAAATTCAGTTTTGTTCCCAAAGCGGCTTGGAATGCCTCCCAAAATCTACTGGTGAAGATCGGATCACGATCACTCACTGTGCTGCTAGAAATATCGTGGAGACGAACAATTTCCTTTATATATGGCTCTGCTAGGCTTGCTGCAGTCCGAGTGGATTTTACTGGAATGAAGTGAGCAGTTTTGGTTAGACGGTCCACTATAACCCAAATTGCTTCATTTCCCTTCTTGGTTCGTGGCAATCCGTCGATGAAATCCATCGATACCTGATCCTACTTGCACTTCGGTACTTCCAAAGGCTGAAGTAAACCCGCCACTTTCTTTTGATCGCTTTTAATTTGTTGACAAGTAGCACAGCGACTCACATATATGGATATGTCCCTTTTCATCGTCTTCCACCAAAATGTTCTTTTAATATCATGATACATTTTATTGACTCCTGGATGGATGCAAAGTTTGGACTTGTGGCATTCGTCCAAAACTTCATGCTTCAGCTCGGAATGTTTGGAACACAAATTCTTCCTTTTAATCTTATAACTTTATTGTCATCGACTTCAAAACTAGTATTTTCACCACGATGCATTTTCTCATAAATTTGATGAAGAAACTCATCTTCTTTTTGTTTGCTTGCGACTTTCTCAAGAAGAGTAGGAGTAACGACAAGATGAGCGAGAATGGCATGCTTTCTACTCAAAGCATCGGCAACTACATTGGCTTTTCTGGGTGTATACAGAATATCTAGGTCATAGGATGCCAGAAATTCCAACCAACGTTGTTGTCGCATATTCAAATCCTTCGGAGTGAAGAGATACTTTAAAGATTTGTGGTTGGTGAATAATTCAAATTTTTCACCCAGAAGATAATGTCGCCGGATTTTTAAGGCGAAAATAACAGCCAAAATCTCCAAATCATGTGTTGGGTAATTTCTCTCGTGCGGACGTAAGTGTCTACTCGCGTAGGCAATTACATTCCCATCTGCATTAATACTGCACCCAAACCATCACCGTAAGCATCAGTATAAACGATAATCCCTGGTTCCGGTTAATGATAGCGAGAACAGGAGCGGTAGTTAATCTCTTCTTCAACTCCTGAAAAATTTCATCACATTTTGGAGTCCAGCTGAACTTGGCGTTCTTCATTGTTAGCTTAGTCAATGGACTAGCAATCTTAGAAAAGTCCTGAACAAACTTTCGGTAATAGCCTGCTAAACCCAGAAAACTTCGAACTTCTTTCGGAGTCGTGGGTCGCTTCCAGTCAAGAATAGCGAAAATTTTGCTTGGATCGACAAAAATCCCTTCTTCATTAACAATATGGCCATCAAATCTGACTTCTTTGACCTAAAAGTGGCATTTAGAAAATTTACCGAATAAGATGCTCCTTCTCAAAATTTCCAAAACAATTCTAAGATGTTTAGCATGCTCCTCTTCTGTTTTGGAGTAGATTAGGATATCATCGATAAATACAAGAACAAATTTATTCAGCACCTCCCGAAACACATGGGTCACCAAATCTAAGAAATACGCGGGAGCGTTAGTTAGTCCGTAAGGCATGACTAACCACTCGTAGAACACATCCGGACCCCTAAAAGCAGTTAGATGAACCCAATCTTCGGCAATTCGCAACTGATGGAATCCCTGGGCTAGATCCATCTTGGAAAAGAATCGTGCACCATGAAGTTGATTGAATAAGTCTTCGATCCTGGGTAAAGGAAACTTGTTCTTGAGAGTTTGCTTATTGAGATTGCGATAGTCGACACTCAATCTCAAAGACCCATCAGATTTAGCCACAAATACTACCAGTGAACCCCATTCAGACACATTAGGACGAGTCAATCCCTTTTTTAGCAAATTACCGATTTGCTTGACTAGTTCAATTCTTTCCCGTGGTGTCATCCTACGACTAGCATGAACGATAGGACGAGCATTTGGAATTAAATCAATTCTGAATTCAATCTCTCTATGTGGGGGTAAAGATTCTACTTCTTTGAATACATCGGGAAAATGCTGGACAATAGGAATGGACTCCAGACTAGATTCTGGATATCCCAACGTATACATCAGTTTATCCCTTTTTGGACTAGGGTCTTCATAAGAAATTTCAATGAAATCTCCAAGTTTAGTTTTGACTAGAATAGTTCAATTGCTGCAATCTAATTTGGCTTCGTATCTCGATAACCAATTCATCCCGAGTAGGATTTCAAATTCATTGAAGTCGAGAACATAAAGGTTAATAGGAAATCGATGACCAGAATAAGAGATAGGCACCCTCCTACAATATAGACAAAGATTTGCAGGACCACCCACTGGATTTTTCACACAAATAGGTTCATCGACAAACTTGAGTTTAAGTTTTAATTCATCCACGATCTATTGGGAGATAAAGCTATGTGAAGCTCCCGTGTTGAATAAAAATCTAACAACTCTTTCATCAACAATAAGGTTACCCTCTAAAAATCCATTTCCTTCATTTGTCCTTGGAAGTTGAGGGGTTATCTTTTATTGCGCACACTTTCGCTATTTGTGCTTGTTTCTTTTTCGGGCAATTCTTAACTCCATGACCTGGCTGGTGACAACAATAGCATTCCTTGGATCTTCGACTTGTCTTTACAAATTGATCTTTCTTAATTTGTTTCTTTGGCTTCTCACAATCATTCGCTAAATGGCCTTTCTTCTGACAGTTATAACAAGTGACATTTCTAGCCGAGTTCTCTTGATTGCTCCTCTTCTTCTCCTTGCCTTGAACCGGCCTATTTCCTACGAATTTTCTTTTCTTCCAATTCGAACTACTTGAACTCCCCTTCTCTTCTGAAACTTTCTGCATATCTAGAGTGGCATATCGATAACCCATATCGATCAAGTCCAAAAAAGATTCTTTAATGTGGGCTGTCATTCTCTCGTGATACTCCTTATTCATTCCCCGAATGAATCTTTCATTTTTCTTCAAGGGTGTACTCACTAAATCTGGACCAAATCGAGACAATTCATTGAATTTATTCAAGTACTCCTCAAATGATAGACTTCCTTGCTTCAAATCTAGGAACTCCTGGTACATTCGAGTGATGCTAGCAGATGGAATGTATCGCTGCTCAAACACTTCTTTAAATCGTTTCCAAGTAAACTTATCTTCTGACTCATCCATAGTAACTGTCTCCCACCATGCTAATGCTTCCTCTTGGAGTTGCCAAGAAGCTATTAATCGCTTTTGATCGTCTTCCAACTTCAATCCTTTAAAAATTCTTTCACAGGATCGGATCCAAGCTTGGGCTTCTACAATAGATTCCTTGCTAGTAAACGGCTTTCCACCAAGTCTCGAGAAGCCCTTATACAGATCAGCCAGATTCGGCTGAGGCTGAGTAGGCACAGTTGCAGTTGCAGGGACTTGACCAGTTACGGTGGTATTTCCCCATTCCCTACCTTGTCCTCTTCTTCCGCTCATTCTCACTATCTATAAATAGCAAGAAAACTTGATTTAGGCATATGGACAAGATATCTTAGGGAATATCAACAATTTAAAAGGAATAGACCAAGAAATTTTAGGGTTTCAGTCTTTCGGTTTATACTCATTCTAGGGTATACTTCACCCTATCTCTAATGAGCCATCTAATGTGTTATACTCCGTAGCTAAAGTTCTTACTCAACCTTCAACTCTGATACCACTTGTCACGATCTGAAATCCAATGTTAAAAAATTGACACTAAATACCTCACTTGTATTCGACTGCCAAAGATTCAAACATCGAACTCCAGTCGGATGGAGCTTATAACAACATTAGATGAATATAAACAGCGGAAACAAAATGAATATCATATAGCAACACAGATATAACATGATACAATATCCAATACAACATCTATCCCAGATATCAGAGTGATACAAATATGATACAACAGTAGTTCGACAACAGAAACTTCAACAAGTTTCCAACATACTTCAACTTTGACAAGGTCTTCAAAAACTCCAACACTTCAAAAGATTTCGAAGTCCAAAGCTTCCAGAAGACTTCAAAATGCAAGCTAGCTCCAAAACACGGATAACCTGCTTCTAGGCTGCCCGTGTGGAAAATTATGGGCACCCAGAGTTTAGAAAAGAAATAATAAACTCCGGGTCAGTCGTGGGACTGGTATGAGTAAACCAAAAACAGTTGTTTGAAATAAAACGGTTCATTTTTATCAAATGCAAAACAAAAGAATTTGACAGAAATCCCTAATGCTTTTTGAAAATGAAACTGCCATAAGGCCTCCCGCCACACACATAATGCAAGTGCAAACTTGGAGGAGATTTCTCCTTGTGACAGTCAAAAATGCTGGATACGAGAAAAACTCTTTTAAATATTATTATTGGTGCTTAGTGTGAAAACGTTTTTGAAAGTATAATATTAATCTTAGCCAGCATAGGTACCATTATACTATGCTTACTTTAGCTACCGCTTGAGGTGGCAGGTTATACAATTTAAAACTGTATTGGGCTCGTATTGTTTTATTTGGATTTCCAACAAATGGTCGGGCAAAGAAACTTCCCACACAAAATGGAACGCCTCTGGAGGGACGTCTCTGAGAACCTAACCGGATCTCAGCTACACAAGGTCGGGTTACCTCTGTAACTAGGTAACAACTGACATGAGTATGCCACCTCCTGGTCGGTACCAACCTTTATCCGAAGCACTTCTCAACCGACAACCACAAGGCAATAAGTTTTGCAGCAACCACAAAGTAAGTATCTGGGCTCCATACTATGATACCACTTATAATCCAGAAGAAAATAGACATACCCTCAAGGGGTGCTACCCCCAAATAACCTTGATGCCACGATTCCTGTTTTGACCATAACTGGGTTGTGAGGTTCGACGAAGTCTCGTCCACAAAGCTACGCTTTTTCACAAAGCCATGCTTCGATCAACAAATGATCAGCAGCACTCGGCATGCCACACTACCGAATTGGGAGTATATCACTAAGAACCTTCAATTACAAAACCTCTAAAATCGTACGTCTCAGAGAAGGGTGTTAAGCTAAGAGAATAAATTCTCCGCCACCAACAGATATGTATTTGAAAGAAATCAGCTTTATATCTCAATTTGTAATGTCAGACATACAACCATACAAGTCTGTTCCGGGCTCGAACAGAACCGAAGGCACTTTCAAAGAAGTCCTTGCAATCCGGGCATCCACAATCCCAATCGGACTCCTATCACATATGGAGATCTCTATACCGGAGCAACTCAGTGCAGAGTCATTCGACAGGTTGTCCTATCGTTCTCAAAGACGCCCGGTCTTCACCACCGTCTTCAATTGCTATCCATTTCGTCGTATCACATATTCAGAATGGGTTATATGACACAAAGGTCCTTTCCCGGCTAAACCGAATAGTGAGCGTTCAATTTAAAAATACTTGTGTATCCATCACAAAGATTCATATTCAGGGTTCGATGTGGGTTTCGGATAACCAACTAGAATCCGACTCCCTGTCGCATTGAAGTCTAAATACCGTTTTACGGGCGTTAAGGGTTTTTACACACACACAGAGAAACAAATCACAATCACAGTTCAGCACAAAGCAATTCGTATCACACAGTATCACAATCACAACAGAAATACCAATCCAGTACACAATATTTGATAATAGTCAATCATCTTCAATTAAGGTGGATGTGATTTAAATGAATTAACCACATAATTATTATTATTTTTATTAATTATTATTATTTTATTTTTAAATCAACGATTAATTTCCTTAATTATAAGTTAATTCATCAAGAGAAAATTCAGAAATTCCATGGATTACAAATCATTATATCTTCATTAACCTAGGGTAAAACTCATTCTTATTTATGATTTAATTATCATTCACAATTATGTTTTGAGACATTTCGTTTCAAATATACTTTTGAAATTTCATTTTAAATTTCAAGAGTTAGAATGAATACCAATTTATCTTATATAAAGTTTAAAACAAATTTTTAAAACCTTTAAATTTACATGTTAAAGTAGTATTTTTATTTTAAAAGTAAATTAAAGAGTTGAAATCAAATTCCTTTTAAATTCTCATATTAAAACAATATTTAATCATTTAACTTATTTAACATTAAATTTATAAAACTTAATTTTATTCCAAAATCTAGGATTTCAATTTAGATTCAAGTCCAGGTTTTCAAGTTTGATTTAACTTGTTTTAAATCTTTCCTTTACAAATTTCAAATCCATTTTAAATTCAAATCCTTTGACACTTAATTTATTAACATCTTTTTTTAGTTATTAAAACAATCTAAATTTAAAACTTTATTTCCCAAACTAAGTTTTCAAACTAACCTGAACTTTGGTTTTAAAACTTATTTTAAGCTTTGTCTTATAATTTGAAATTTAATTTTGAAATTTGAACACAAAATAGATTAGGTTATTATTTAAAAACCTGGACAAAATTTATACCCGAGCCACATCTACATTGCTTCGGGTCCAATACCAATCCACTTCGAGTAAACACCTGAGCTACTCAAGAAAATCTCGAGTTCACCCTGCACACAAACAAAATTTCCAGATCACTAGAGAACCATCGCTCCATGCACGTGCACAGCTCTAATGACAATCTCCGGTCGACGCCACATCGTCGAGCAAGTCGACGATCACCTACGAGTTAATCTCCGACCACCCAAAACTCCATCATCACTCAAAATTGGATTCGAGTTTGAAATCCCTAACCTGTAAACACAGACGGGAGCTTCCACCAAACCTGGGAACATCGTCGTTCACCCAACCCCGACCACCATAAAATTCGAAACTCCGGCCAACTGCTCGTCGTATCCCCTCTACCATCTCCCAAACCGCTATAGCACTCGATCACTTTTAGACGACGGACGAGACAAAATACTAAGCCTTCGAAAAAATTAGGTTTACGAACTTCTCGAGTTCGCCGCCGTCACCACGACCATCTACACCCCATTCCAATAATTTTTTCCAGAGCCCCCGCTCATCCCTCCATCACTAGGCAAGATCTCGACCACTACACGTCAGTGGATCGCCAGAGATCATCAAAACAATGAAACTTATACAAAACCAAACTGCTCCCTCAACTTCACTATAAAAATTATGATTTTTGTTTTAAAAATCATATTAAAGTATACGAATTCAACCTACATACCTGAATTCAAAAATTAAAAGGTTTGAATTTTAACTTATTTTAAGCATTGCTCAGATATTTTGGTTTCCAGAGTCATTAACAGGTTGTTCAAACTTGAATTGATTTTTAAACATTAGTTCATGATCAAACAAACAATCTTTGTTTTAATCTCAAGTCCAAACAGTGAGTGAAACAAGTAGAAATGAATTTTTGAATCAAAATTTTCTGTGTTTATAACTCAGGACAGGGAACATGTACAAACAACAGTTTGCACACAATTCTTCCATCATTCAAAGAATTTATATATACACACACACACATACTTATCATGGATTTAATTTGCAACAGATCCATATTTTTAAATTTTTAAGAAAAATGTTACTCACGTTAAATTCCAGAATGAACAGAGCTGCTTTTATTTGAAAAGGATTGAACTTTGCTTGCTGAAACCTTTTCTTTAATCTTCTGGTTTGTTGGGTTAGACTGTTGTTTAAGTTGAATTCGTATTTAAGTTGTAAAATGATATTACTTCAGATGCTAATCAGCTTTGATTGAATGAACTAAAATAAGGAATTGATGTATATAAATTTGAGTTTACAGGTGATATAATTTCCTTCTTGTACAACAGGTCAGAGATTTTTTTGTTTATCTTTGACTAAGCTGGATACATGTTGGCTAATATAAATCTATTTTGTGTGTTAAGGAGGCTAGCATTAATTGCTATTATCTTGTTCTTCTTTTCTTTTCCTTTTTTTTGTTTAAGTGTACATAGATATCTATAGTTGAATATATTTATTACCGTCTTCTTTTGCAAGCTTACATACCTATCTTTATTTGTTTTCTTTTCTTTAGTCTTATTACTTTGAAAACTAAATGAAGTTCTATATTTAATATATTTTTAGAATTTATTCTAATGTATTGATTTTTATATATATATATAATTTATCTTATATATATATATATATATATATTTCTACTCTAACTTACATATAAATCTCTAACTTAAATATTTATTTCTAACTTCAATACTTATTGCCTTGTATGTCTCTATATACACATTTATTTTTATTATTTTGTAGTATATTTTGTTTGTATTAATACATATTATTTAAAAGAGAAGGTTTTGAAATTAAATACATACTAAATGAATTACATCGATATATTTTATAAATTCGCATATATATATATATATATATATATATAAGATTTAAATTCAAATGATTTAAACTCAAAAGAAATTGAAGTTTTATTCATCTAAATTAACACATATTTTATTTATTTTGAAACTTTGCAAATTAAATTCCAAAAATTCAAATAAGTTACCAAATTTAAATTAATAAATTTTTGGGATGTTACAAAATCCTAGTGGGATTTTATTAGAAACAAAATGATAACATTTGGTCTCTCTAATATTGTATGAATATATGTTATACAAGTCGAAATAATGCACTTTAATAAATTTGTGCAATTAATATAATTGATCAAACATTTAATAGTTAAAATATACAAATAAATAAATTGAGATAGATGTAAAAATATAAAATAATACTTACTAATAGGTCTATTTGCATGTTGTCACTTCAAGACTGAGGTAAGAGCCTATTTATATAACTACTAAGACATTGTGCCTCGGTCGCTTAACGGTTTATTTATACGAGACCGTGTATTATTTTTTATGAGTTTCAAACTCTTAAGGAGTACAAGAATTTGGATATTTAATCCATATATGATCGTATATAAATATCATACGGTAAACAATCGCTCTTTGTAATTTACGAAACTTCGATGAAATCAGTTCATTTGAAATAAGCAAGCAAACCATAATGCAGCATTCAATACGATTGATTGCAATAATGACATTTTTTGTTACATGTAGCATTAAGCCAAGAGCTAAAAGATGGACCTAGGAATTCGATCACTGAAATGCAAATGTCATGACTAAATTTCAGTGCTCGAAAATCGACATCCATACTTCACCGTATTCGAATGCCATAGATTCAAACGTTGAAATTCAGTTCGCGCCGAAGCTTATAACACATTAAATACAACAACACAGTGGAACAAAAATGAATAACTTTATTGATACACAATAGATACAACATCTGATTCAAATGAGATATCAATACATATCAGAGATACACAATAGCGGAAAGAAAATTTTTGACAGAGGAACACCAATATTAACTTCAATAGAAAGAGAGAGCTTGAGAATTCAATATTGCATCTCCAATGCGAAAGCTCTAAAACTTCAAACTCGAACCACCATCATCGCGGTGAAGTCAAGCAACTTAAATTTCAGAGAAAAAATGTGATCGCCAAATCCAAAGGCTGGATGCTATCGAATCTATACCTACTATTCGATTATTTGAAAATCCAAGCACTAGGCTACCCATGTGGAAAATTGTGGGCACCCAGAGTTTAGAAAGGAAACAATAAACTCTAGGTCAGTCATGAGACTGGTATGAGCAAACAAAAACATTTTTATCTTGAATAACAGAATGAATTTAAAATTGAAATTCGCAATGCTTTTTGGAAAATGAAAATACCATAAGGCCTCGCACCACGCACACAATGCAATCGCACAATTGGAGAAGATTTCTCCTTATGATAGTCAAACATGCTTGATACGCAAAAATCTTTTTTGATATTATTATTCGTGCATAGTGCAGAAAACATTTCGAAGGTATAATATGAATCTTAGCCAGCATAGAAATTTCGTACTATAGCTACCAATTGAACGGTGGGTTACCACCATAAGTAAAAGGCAGGTTATACAACTAAAACCGTACAGGGCACATATTGTATCTTTGGATTTCCAGCAAATGTTCAGGCTAAGGAACTTCCTGGACCACATGGGTACGCCTCTGGAGAGACGCCCCGAGAACCTATCTGAATCTCTGCCAACACAAGGCCGGGTTACCTCTGTAACTAGGTAACTACTGACAAGAATATGTCATCCCCCTGTCGTTACCGACCATTATCCGAGAGTTTTCAACACCAACAACCACAAATCATAAATTTGCAGTAACCACATAGGTTAAATATCTGGACACTATGCCATGATACCACCCTTTTCCAGAAGGAAATGGACATACCCTAAAGGGCGCGACCCTCATAACCTTGCTGCATTCTTCTTGTTTTGATCATTTTCGAGTTGTGAGGTCCTGACGAAGTCTCGTCCCACAAAGCTACGCTTTTCCAAAAAGCCATGCTTCAATCAGCAAATGATAAGCAGCACTACGTATGCCACATTACCAAATTGGGAATATATCATCGGTAAATATCAACTACATAACCTTTGAGCTCATACATCTCATAGAAGGGTGTTAAGCTAAGAGAATAAATTATCCGCCATCAAACAGAAATGTATTTGATAGAAGCCTGTTTTACATCTCAAATTGTAATGTCAAACATACATCGGTACAAGTCTGTTTTGGGTTCGAACAGAACCGAAATCACTTCGAAAGAAGCCCCTGCAATCCGGGTATTCACAATCCCGATCAGACTCTCCATCACATATGGAGATCTCTATACCGTAGCTACTCAGTGCAGAGTCATTTGATGGGTAATCCTTTCGTTCTCGAAAATACCCGGTCTTCACCACCGGTCTTCAAATGCTATCCATTTCGTCGTATCATCACTAAGAATGTGTTATATGACATAAAGTCTTCTTCCGTCTAAACCGAATAATGAGCGCCTATTTTAAAACCATATGGACATATCGGATCTTAGTTAAGTCGCAACTTAAAGCCCAAAACCTTTATTTTGAATGGTTTAAACAAATTTCCACTTTTTAATTTTTCAAACAAAAATATTCACTTCATTTTGAAAACAAAGTTCACCAATCTTTCATAAAGATTCATTCATAGCTTTCAAAACTATTTATAATTCAAATCATACAGCTTGAAATCCTTTCAATAGAAACTGGAAATCCTCTCGTTATATGAAAGCCATTATCATTTAAAAACAAATGCTTTTCGTTTCGGAAAAATCCGATCAAATATGCACAAGTTATAGCCTTTAAATTAAAACTTGGGTTAAATTTGAATTCCCAAAATAATACTTTTAAAATACTTTAAAGATGGTTTAGAAATCCATATACATATTATATAACTTGTATCGCCACTTTTCAAACCATAGTTTCCAAAATAATTTCAAATTATATGTATATATAAATATATATATATAACTCAAATTCAAAATCTTAAATTCAAATCAAATTATTTTAATTTCAAAACTCCTTTTCAATCAATTCAATCCAATTTCATTTCCAAAACCATTTGGATTCAATATTCAACTTTTAAACAAAATAATATTTAAGTTCAAAATATCTGTGACTTGACCGATTTTCTCGTGCAATCTATATTTTTGTGTGTGGTGTAGTCCATGGGTTTTAGACAATAGTGCAACATCATTAATCATCACAATCCAAACACAGCAATATCGATAAGCGGTATGATCCTATAACGCTTATCTTCATTCATAGATTCATAGATAAATAATATAAATTCATCACAGATAAATAAATTACATTCATCACTGCGCAAATTGAAACAATTCATATTACAGAGCATCACACATCAGGGATATCAAACAATTCAAATCATTCAATACAATCCAAACATCCATAAGTAAGACCAATTATCATCTGATTAATTTAAATCAGATTAATCACTTATGAATAAATTACTAACCTAGTTAATTAACATTAATTAATTACAAACCATTTTAATTAATTGTCCTTTAATTAATAAATAATTAACCTTTAATTATTAAACAATTAACCTTTAATTATTTATTAATTAACCTTTAATTATTAAATCAATTAACCGTTAACTAATTAATTATCCTTTAATTAATTATCCTTAATTACATTAATTAATTAACCCTCGGTTAATTACCATTTAATTGATTATTCTTAATTAATTACAATAAGTGATTATCCCTAATCACTTATATTAATAAATCTCAAATTAGTTTTAATCACTTGATTAATCAACCTTTAATCATTAATTAATTACTTTTGATTAAGTAATTATCTTTAAGTAATTAATTACCTTTAATTACTTGTTATTAATTAAACTTTACGTAATTAATCATACTTTAATATAATTACATAAAGTAATTATCTTTAATTAAGTAATAATCTATTATTAATTAAATCAAGTAATTATACTTAATTGATTTCATTAATTAATCATTCTTCAATTACTCATCATTAATTAATTAACTCTTAACAAATTAATTAATCCTTGATTAATATTTAATTAACCTTTAATTAAGAAATTATCATAATAATTCAAATTAATGATCCTTTAATCTTAAGATAACTAATTTATCTTAATTAATTTCATAATCATCATTTAAATCTTGTTTTAAATAACCTTTGAAACAAATTAACAAAATCATACAATTTAACTTAAACCCTTTTAAGTAATTGAAAATAAAAAATCATTTTTTCCAAGATGAACCATTTTATCTTCAAAAGTTTATTTAAATAATCTTGAGAATAGATTATCATCAACATATAAATTAACTTAATATCATCAAGTTAATTACAAATCAACAACATCATTTAAGATAAACCATTATCTCTATTAATTACCTAACTATCATTAACATTTAAAAAAACATTTTTTCTTTAAAATTAACTTACTTAATTAAATCATATAATTTTAAGTTTTAGAATAAAATAAACATTTTAATTTAACAAAATTAAGTTAAACAAGTTATAACTTCTTTTAATCAAATAACTTAAAACACTATCATATAATAAGTTAAACAGAATTCAATTTAAATTTAACACTTGCTTTTATAAAACCATTTAAAAATTGTTTAAAACTGGCTTCAGGTCCAACTCGATTCCTACTGGTGCCTCACTCTGGATTTTCCCATGCCAACTCTATTCTTCATTTTCCCCAAGAAAAGTCATTACTTTCTTCGAGTCGAACCCGAAAGTATCCCTTTTTCCCCGATCTCCATGATTTCCAGACACCCAAACTACAAGTTTGCACGTGCACGATCACCAGAATGGCTTCCGACCGACGTCGCTCCCTCCCGTACATCATCGACGACCAGCCCGACACCCCTAACCACCCAGATTTGATATTTTCATCATTATTCAAAATCGAGCACACGAGCACCAAACTGGAACCAACCCTGATCCATAAATCCACCTCGTGTAGCCACCATCGGCCACCAGAATCGTCGCCACCTTGTCCATAGCCTCGTCGAATACTCACGTGTCGATCCCCTCGCACCGGTCCACTTTGGTTCCACGACGACGATGCAGTTGCCGAGAAACCTATGTCAACCAAACTTGACTCTTAAACCCTACTTCGCCTCCACCAGGCTAATCCGGCCATCATAAAATTTTTGCACTATTTTTCCTTTGCTTCCCGTCACGTCAGCTTCCTTCATCCTCAAGCCCGACCATGGTAGCCTCGCCGATTATTGGCAATTGCCAAAAAAGTGTTTTCTTCTCAACTACAATTTCAACTTCATTACTAACCTAAAAATTTTGATTTCATTATCAAAATTCAACATTTTTGAATACGATGTGAATCATATAATAAAATCGTGAAATTGTTAACATCGAATTTTTGACTTGAATGTGTTTTTCACTGATATTTCTTAATTCCTGCAACCTTCCTTGTTAACTATACCTAATTTTATTTTTAAAAATAATTTTTCACTATTATAACCAGATTCCTTTTAGAAATCATAATCTAAAATCTAATGGTTGAAAAGAATTTGATTTTTCTTTAGTGGATCATAGTTTGTAGAACACCAGAACATACATATTGATATAAATAGACATATATACATATGTATTTATATATATGCAAGAGATTCTACATCAAATCCCAAGGATGATTACATGCCTTAAGATATCAAACAGACTAATCTTTTTAAAAATAGGAGTTTGCTCGCCTTTTTGATGTAGCAGAGCCTGGAAATTTGCAAAATGGAAGATGATTTTGATCTGGATGTGCTTTGTCTTAACTGTTGTTTGTTGAAAGCTTTACTTTGCTTGATAAAGTTGAATTCAATTTGCATGCTTGATTCAGGTTTGAAATCTGATCCCAGACTAAAGCTGAAAGCTGACTTGTTAATTATTAAGTGAACCAGGTCTTGATTTTGATTCTTTGGAGTTGAAATTGAAGCTTGATTATAGTCTTTGATTCCCAAGTTTGTGATTTGCTTTGCATTTTTTGAGGCAACTTGTATTTGAATCTGAAACTTGCTTTCAGATTTTGATTTTCTGGTTTTGATTTCTTCAGATTTTAAATCTTTGTTTTACTTTTGATTTCCTTTTGCTTTGAATGTATAAACAAATGAGAAGAAAACGAGATAGATTATATAGATAACTCATTTTTCTTTAATTTATTAAACTTTTAAAATGAAAAAAAAAATTGAAAATTTATGACACTTGTTATTTTCATGAAATACATGAATTACACTTGTATTTTTCTTGTTTACATTGTTAACACTTGTCTTAATGCTTTGTCAAAATGTTTACAAATGTTAACTTGATTGTTAAAATGTTTACACATGTATTTTACATGTATTTATGTTTAAAAAAATTATCTATTATATTTTAAATTTAAACAATCCACTTCCTTTTACATACATATTTATATTTTTAAATAAAATGATTTAAAATTTAATTATATACTGATAAATATATATGAATATATATTAGAATTTAATCCTTAAATACCCTTTTATAAATTTAAAACATACTTCCAAAATATAGATATACACATATATATAATAATTCCAAGTTTATTATATTGAATTCAAATTCAATTTACTTTTGGATTTTCAAATTTATATTCTATTAAAAATCAATTTATATACATATATATTATTTATTTTAGAAAATTGAAATTCAAATTTCAAATTAAAATTTATTTACATAAATAAATAGGCACATATCTTATTTAATTTGAAAAATATATAATTAATTCACAATTTAATTCCAAAATTTAAATTAATTACCAATTTATATTTGGCTTAAAACCGGGAATGTTACAGATTCCCCCTCTTAACAAAATTTCGTCCTCGAAATTTGTTAGACAGGGAGACAACAAAGAATAGATGGAGAATGTTTTACCAGATCAAAAAAAGTACCTATTCTGCATTTGGCTTGCCAAATCAGAATATCATCAAATACAAGAACAACTCGTTCAACACTTTATGAAATATTCAGGTCATCTGATCTACGAAATATGAAGGGGCATTGGTTAGTCTAAAGGGATAACTAACCATTCGTAGAATGAATCTGGACCCCAAAGAATAGACAGATATATAGATACAATCCAATTTAACTCCATATTTAACCAATTCATTTCAAATAAAATTTCAATTTTATTAAAGTTAAAAACGAACCGATGATTAGAAAAGACGAATTAGGAACTTATCTACAACGATTCGTAGGGCTGCCATCACACTGAAGCTCCTTCTTGTAGCTGCCACGAAGCAATCAGAGAATTGAAATTGAATAATGATCAAAGGAGATCGAGAAAAGTTGTATTATTGTAGGGTATTAAGCATTTGTAGCGGTACTCCCATGTACTCTATCTCGTCTTCTTCTTGCACTCATACTTACTATCAGTGGATAGTAAGATATTTTACTGAGGCATATGGACAAGATATCTTAGGGATACTCATTCTAGAGTGTTTCGAACCCTATCTCTAATGAGTCACCTAATGTGTTATACTCCTGAGCTAAAGTTCATCCTTCAGCTCTGATACCAAGTTGTCGCGACCTAAATTTCAGTGCTCGAAAATTGACATTTATACTTCACCGTATTTGAATGCCATAGATTCAAACGTTGAAATTTGATTCACATCGGAGCTTATAACACATTAAGTACAACAACACAACGGAAGAAAAATGAATAACTTTATTGATACACAATAGATACAACATTTGACACAAATGAGATATCAATGCATATCAAAGATACACAATAGCGGAAAGAAAAGTTTGGACAAAGGAACACCAATATTTAACTTCAATAGAAAGAGAGCCTGAGAATCCAATATTGCATCTCCAATGCCAAAGCTCTAAAACTTCAAGCTCGAACCACCATCATCACGCTAAAGTCAAAAAACTCCAATTCCAGAGAAACAAATGCGATCATCGAATCCAAAGGCTGGATGCTATCGAATTTATACCTACTATTTGATTATCTAGAAATCCTAACAATAGACTGCCTGTGTGGAAAATTGTGGGCACTCAGAGTTTTTAAAGGGAACAATAAACTCCAGGTCAGTCATGCGACTTATATGAGCAAACAAAAATATTTTATCTTGAATAACAAAAATAATTTAAAATTGAAATCCGCAATGCTTTTTGGAAAATGAAACTACCATAAGGCCTCCTGCCACACACACAATGCAATCGCACAATTGGAGGAGATTTCTCCTTATGATAGTCAAACATGCTTGATACATGAAAATCCGTTTTGGTATTATTATTAGTGCATAGTGCAGAAAATATTTTGAAAATATAATATTAATCTTAGCCAGCATAGACATTTCGTACTATGCCTACTATAGCTACCAATTAAACGGCGGGTCACCGCCATAAGTAAAAGGAAAGTTATACAACTAAAACCAAATAGGGCGTGTATTGTTTCTTTAGATTTCCAACAAATGGTCAGGCTAAGGAACTTTCCAGGCCACATGGGTATGCCTCTGGAGGGATGTTCCAAGAACCTAAGTGGATCTCTGCCAACACAAGGTCGCGTTACCTCTGTAACTAGGTAACTACTGACATGAATATGCCATCCTCCAATCGTTACCGACCTTTATACAAGAGCTCTCACCACCAACAACCACAAAGAACAAATTTGCAGTAATTACATAGGTTAAATATCTGGCTCCATACCATGATACCATGCTTTTCAAGAATGAAATGGATATACCCTAAAGGGCGCGACCCTCGTAACCTTGCTGCATTCTTCCTGATTCGACCATTTTCGGGTTGTGAGGTCCTGACGAAGTCTCGTCCCACAAGGCTATGCTTTTCACAAAAGTCATGCTTCGATCAACAAATGATCAGCAGCACTACGTATGACACATTACCAAATTGGGAATATATCACCGGTAAATATCGACTACATAACCTCTGAGATCGTACATCTCAAAGAAGGGTGTTAAGCTAAGATAATAAATTCTCCGCCACCAAACAGAAATGTATTTGATAGAAACCAGTTTTATGTCTCAAAGTGTAATGTCAGACATACGTCCATACAAGTCTATTCTAGGTTCGAACTGAACCGAAGGCACTACGAAAGAAGCCCTTGCAATCCGGGTATTCACAATCCCGATCGGACTCCCCATCACATATGGAGATCTCCATACCATAGCTACTCAGTGCAAAGTCATTCGACGAGTAATCCTTTTGTCCATGAAAATACCTGATCTTCACCAATGGTCTTCAAATGTAATCCATTTCGTCGTATCATCATTCGGAATGGGTTATATGACATAAATCCTCTTCCGGCTAAACTGAATAATGAGCGCTTGTTTTAAAACCATATAGATATATGAGATCTTAGTTAAGTCACAACTTAATGCCCAAAACCTTACTTTTGAATGGTTTAAACAAATTTCCACTTTTTAATCTGTTAAACAAAAAGATTCACTTCATTTTGAAAACAAAGTTCACTAATCTTTCACAAAGATTCATTCATAGCTTTCAAAACTATTTACAATTCAAATCATATAGCTTGAAATCCTTTCAACAGAAATTGGAAATCCTTTCATTATATGAAAGCCATTATCATTTAAAAACAAATGCTTTTCGTTTCGAAAAAATCCGATCAAATATGCACAAGTTATAGACTTTAAAGTAAAAACTTGGGCTAAATTTGAATTCCCAAAATAATACTTTTAAAATACTTTAAAGATGGTTTAGAAATCCATATACATATTATATAACTTGTATCACCACTTTTCAAACCATAGTTTCCAAAATAATTTCAAATTATATATATATATATATATATATATATATAACTCAATTTCAAAATCTTGAATTCAAATTCAAATCAAATTATTTTAATTTCAAAACTCCTTTTCAAATGCTTTTCATATTCAATCTAATTTCCTTTCCAAAACCATTTGGATTCAAAATTCAACTTTTAAACAAAATAATATTCAAATTCAACATATCTGTGACTTAACCGATTTCCTCGTGCAATCCATATTTTTGTGTGTGCGGTGTAGTCCAGGGGTTTTGCACAATAGTGCAACATCATTGATCATCACAATCCAAACACATCAATATCGACAAGCGGTATGATCCTATAACGCTTATCTTCATTCACAGATTCACAGATAAATAATATAAATTCATCACAGATAAATAAATTACATTCATCACTGCTCAAATCAAAACGATTCATATCACAGAGCATCACACAACAGGGATATCAAATAATTCAAGTCATTCAATACAATCCAAACATCCATAAGTAAGACTAATTAATCATCTGATTAATTTATATCAGATTAATCACTTATAAATAAATTACAAATCCTGGTTAATTAACATTAATTAATCACAAACCGTTTTAATTGATTATCCTTTAATTATTAAAAATTAACCTTTAATTATTAAATAACTAGCATTTAATTATTAATTAATTAACCTTTAATTATTAAATCAATTAACCTTTAATTAATTAATTATCATTTAGTTAGTTATCCTTAATTACATTAATTAATTAACCCTTAGTTAATTACCATTTAATTGATTATCCTTAATTAATTATAATAAGTGATTATCCCTAATCACTTATATTAATAAATCTCAAATTAGTTTTAATCGCTTGATTAATCAACCTTTAATCAGTGATTAATTACTTTTAATTAAGTAATTATCTTTAAGTAATTAATTACCTTTAATTACTTGTTATTGATTAAACTTTACTTAATTAATCATCCTTTAATGTAATCACATAAAGTAATTATCTTTAATTAAGTAATAATCTTTTATTAATTAAATCAAGTAATTATACTTAATTGATTTCATTAAGTAATCATTTTTCAATTACTCATCATTAATTAATGAACTCATAATAATTAATCCTTGATTAATACTTAATTAACCTTTAATTAAGTAATTATCATAAAAATTAAAATTAATGATCCTTTAATCTTAAGATAACCTATTTATCTAAATTAATTTCATAATCATCATTTAAATCTTGTTTTAAATAACCTTTGAAACAAATTAACAAAATCATACAATTTAACTTAAACCCTTTTAAGTTAATTGAAAATCAAAAATCCTTTTTTCCAAGATGAACCATTTTATCTTTAAAATCTTATTTAAATAATCTTAAGAATAGATTATAATCAACATATAAATTAACTTAATATCTTTAAGTTAATTACAAATCAACAACATCATTTAAGATAAACCATTATCTCTATTAATTACTTAACTATCATTAACATTTTAAAAAAACATTTTATCTTTAAAATTAACTTACTTAATTAAATCATATAATTTTAAGTTTTAAAATAAAATAAACATTTTAATTTAACAAAATTAGGTTAAACAAGTTATAACTTCTTTTAATCAAATAACTTAAAACATTATCATATAATAATTGAAACTAAATTCAATTTAAATTTAAAACTTTCTTTTACAAAACCATTTAAAAATTGTTTGAAACTGGCTTTGGGTCCAACCAGATTCCTGTTCGATCCCCACTCTGGGTTTTCCCATGCCAACCCTATTCTTCGTTTTCCCCGAGCAAAGTCATAACTTACTTTGAGTCGAACCCGAAAGCATCTCTTATTCCTCGATCTCCATGATTTCCAGACACCCAACTACAAGTGTGCACGTGCACGATCACCAAAATGGTTTCCAACCGACATCGCTCCCTCCCGCACAACATCGACGACCAGCCCGACCCCCCTAACCACCCAGGTTTGATATTTTCATCGTTATTCAAAATCGAGTACATGAGCACCTAACTGGAACCAACCTCAATCTATAAATCCACCTCATGTAGCCACCATCGTCCACAAAAATCGTCGCCACCTTGTCCATAGCCTCGCCGAAGACTCACGCGTTGATCCTCCTCGCATCGGTCCACTTCGGTTCCATGACGACAGCACAGTTGCCAAGAAACCCACGTCGACCAAAGTTGACTCTTAAACCCTACTTCGCCTCCACCAGGCTACTCCAACCATCATAAAAATTTTCCACTATTTTTTCCTTTGCTCCCTGTTACGTCAGCTTCCTCCACCCTCAAGCCCGACTATGATTGCCTCGCTGATCATCGACAATTTCCAAAAAAGTGTTTTCTGTTCAACTACACATTTCACCTCCAATGCTAATCTAAAATTTTTGATTTCATTATCAAATTCAACATTTTCGAATACGATACGAACTATATAATAAAATCGTGAAATTGTTAACAACAAATTTTTGACTTGGATGTGTTTTTCACTGATATTTCTTAATTCCTGCAACCTTCCTTGTTAATTATACTTAATCTTATTTTTAAAAAATAATTTTTTGTTATTACAACCAGATTGCTTTTAGAAATCATAATCTAAAATCTAACGGTTGAAAACAATTTGATTTTTCTTTAGTGGATCATAGTCCATAAAACAACAGAGATGTGTAAACATACATACACACAGACATAAACAGACATATATACATATGTGTGTGTGTGTGTGTGTGTGTGTGTGTGTGTGTGTGTGTGTGTGTGTGTATATATGCAAGCAGATTCTACATCAAATCCCAAGGATGATCACATGCCTTAAGATATCAAACAGATTAAGCTTTTTATAAATAGGAGTTTGCTCTCCTTTTTGATGAAGCAGAGTCTGGAAATTTGCAAACTGGAGGATGATTTTGATCTGGATATGCTTTGTCTTAATTGTTGTTTGTTGAAAGCTTTACTTTGCTTGATAAAGTTGAATTCAATTTGCATGCTTGATTCAGGTGTGAAATCTGATCCCAGATTAAAGAGGAAAGCTGACTTGTTAATTATGAATTGAACCTGGTCTTGATTTTGATTCTATGGAGTTGAAACTGAAGCTTGATTATAGTTTTTGATTCCCAAGTTTGTGATTTGCTTTGCATTGTTTCAGGCAACTTGGATTTGAATCTGAAACTTGCTTTCAGATTTTGATTTTCTGGTTTTGATTTCTTCAGATTTTAAATCTTTGGTTTTACTTTTAATTTCCTTTTTCTTTGAATGTATAAACAAATGAGAAGAAAAGGAGATAGATTATATAGATAACTCATTTCTCTTTAATTTATTAAACTTTTAAAATGAAAAGAAAATTTGAAAATTTGTGACACTTGTTATTTTCATGAAATTCTTGAATTACACTTGTATTTTTCTTGATTTCATGGTTAACACTTGTCTTAATGCTTTGTCAAAATGTTTACAAATATTAACTTGATTGTTATAACATAAATACATGTATTTTACATGTATTTATGTTTAAAAAAATTTATATCATATTTTAAATTCAAATAATCCACTTCCTTTTACATACATATTTATATTTTTAAAGAAAATGATTTAAAATTTAATTATATACTAATAAATATATATTAACATAAATATTAGAATTTAATCCTTAAATACCGTTTTTATAAATTTAAAACATCCTTCCAAAATATAGATATACACATATATATAATAATTCTAAGTTTATTATATTGAATTTAAACCCAATTTATTTTAAAAATATTATTTTTGGATTTTCAAATTTATATTCTATTAAAAATCAATTTATATACACATATATTATTTATTTTGGAAAATTGAAATTCAAATTTCAAATTAAAATTTATTTACATAAATAAACAAGAACATATCTTATTTAATTTGAAAATTATCAAATTAATTCACAATTTAATTCTAAAATTTAAATCAATTACCAATTTATATTTGGCTTAAAACCGAAAATGTTATAGTAAACTTGATTAGTTTACATAAGCTGTAACTTATTTAATATCCTCAAATGTTAAGGATGACTAAATGCATTTTTTAAAAATTTCGATAATGTCGTATAGTGAGAGTTTCTTTTGAATGGATTTTAAAAAAGTGTAACGGCCCAAAATTTTGGCAATATATTTTAATAAGTATTTAATCTATTTAAATAAAATACAAGCTTTTCATTTTATAAACTGATGAGATCTTTGGACATTTATCAGTTATATATGTATATATTTGTTCTGTGAAGGAAATTTTGATTTGAAATTTAAAATAAATTCTTTAAAAAATATTTATAATAAAATCTATCTTATGCAATCAAATTAAAGGTTCTATATTATTAATAATTGATATAATATATATATATATATATATATATAAATGTATTCTTTAATAATAATGTTTAAAATAAGCAATCTTATCAATATTAAACATGAATATTAAACAAAAGTATAAAACAAATATATGGTTATAAACATAAATATATAAACATAAGAAAACTATAATGTAAATATAAGATATAAATATAAATATAAAATATGTAAATACAAATAAATGTTCTAAATCAAATGTTTGAAAGTTAAATTACAAATAGAAATAAAATTAAGAAGTTATGCTAACAATAACTATAATAATTTTACATAAACATATAGGATAAGTTTAGGAAAACAATGACCTGTATAATACATATGTGTAATGCAAAGAAGACAAATTATTCATATCATATACAAAATATCTTTGTACAAATAAACAAAATAAAATAAATACAGCAATCATAATTATGTGTAAACATATTTGAAGACATATGCATTTAATGCTTTCATCTCAGCGCCACAAATATGCTCAGCCGAAATATAAAATATCACTTCAAATTACAGTAATTAAACAAAGTCTAATCTGATTAAAATAGGGTAAGGCTTGTACCAGTTATAACCTATACTGTTCAAACCTATTTCCTAAATATATAAACATCATCTTATTTTAGCTCGTTCACAAAACATAGAAGCCTGAGAAAGAAAAAATAACAATAAAAATCATCTTTACAAACTCAAACAAATTCAACAACAAAGCAGGGAGGTTTTAGAGGAAATTTAAACCGCATCTCTTCAACAACCTTTGTCATTTGTTTCAACCATATTTCAAAAGTGAGTAAACATACTATTTTCAAAATTAAAACTTGTGTATTTGCTTTTTGGATGGTATGTGCTTGCTGTATATTTTAAACAACAATTTTGTGTATTTCCTATTTGCACTGGGAATTTATATGGCTTGTTCTTCAGTATTTCAAGTTTCTGAGCAAAGAAATGTAAAGAAAACTAATACTTCTTCATATAAACATCTTAATCTTAGTATTTTTAACTAAATAAGTTGTTTAAAACTTAAAACAATAACCTGGAAATAGTTTGTGGCTGGACAGTGTAACAGGGTTTATGTTTATTCAAATTTACAGTAAAAAGAAATCATATGTTAAAATTTGAATATTTTAAATTGTTAATTTGAATTCATATCTTGAATAAACCTACAAAAGTAATATTTTTAAAGCAAGAATGATGATTTTAGATCAGTATACATGGTACAGTTCCTATATGAACTAAAAATGCATGTTTATCAATTTCTTTTGGTTTAACAAATCATAGATGTTGTAATTTGTTTTGGAGATTGCCTGATACTCGTTGATTACAGGAAAAATGTTAGAAAAATTTTCTAATGCAAGAATTAGTGGGTCGAATCGAATATAGGGTTTTGGGTTCGAGTTTTCTGTGGTCTGTATGCTCGTTGATTTCGTCATCATGGGACGATCGAGCTGCACTAGCTTCTAAGGGGTGGTAGAGGAAGATGTCAGCGAGGTATGGCCGGAATCGCGTCGCCACTGGTGGTCGGCGTTAGTGGGTCGAGGCGTTTTCTCTTGGGATGTTCATGTTGCAGTTCGAACAAATGAGTGTATTTTGATTTCGAATTTTTTGTGTTGAATTAAATCTTGCTATCGAGTGAGAGGTCATTTACTGACTTTCCGGAGGCGTTGTGGTTTTCCTGAACGTTGGCGAAGTGCCATGCATGTGCACGGCTGCGTTTGATATCAGCGGCTTCGTGTGATGATCGTCGCGTGTTGTTACTCGGGGAAGTTGGGGATTGCTTCGAGTGTTTACCTGGTTGCGTGCATGAGTTTGCATAATACTGCAGTGCATAACTTAAAGCTTAAACTTAAAAAAAAAAGAAAAAAAGAAAAAAAGAACAAGCAGAAGAAGAAGAAGGGTATGAGAAGAGAGGAGGACTCAGGAAAGGGTAAGAGAAACCCGAGTTTTTACTCGAGCAAATGCATTATTTTCCTCGGGTCCAGATTTTAGTGGTTTAGTCTAGTCACTTTCAAGTTATTTTGTTATACAAAGTTAGTATTAATTAAATAAATAATGTTGGTAAGTTTTAAGTAAAAATTTCATTTAAAACTTATTGAGAAAGGTTTACAAAGGAAAGATGATTAGTTAATTTAAAGTATATGTTAATTAAGAATGTAAATTAATTTATAATTGTAATAAACTAAGTAATTTATGATTAAATAAAATTTATAATTAAGGATTGATAATAATAATTTTGTGATTAATCAATTTGAACTTAAGAATTTAATTAACTACTTAAAGTTAATTAATAAATAAATAGTAGTTAACTAATTAAATGATTAATTAAGGATTAACGATTAATGATTAATTAATTGGTAATTAATGGTTAATTAATAAATAGTGATAAATAAATGGGTAATTAATTTTTATTGATTAATAGTTAAGGTTATTAATTAATAATTAAGGTTATTAATTAATAATTAAGAATTAATGAATAATTAAGAATTAATTAATTAAGTGAGTAATTAAGAAGTAATTGATAAATTTAATAAGTTGATTAATTAGCGATTAATTAAGCAGCATAAAATGGTTTATTCTTAAGTAATTAATTTAAGTTAATTAAACTATTTTGATATGAATCGATAATTCTTGTTTGATTGACTCTGATATCTATTTGGTGATATTCTACGATACTCAATGATATGCATTGATATATCTATGACGATTGTGTATAATTTATCTGTGATAACTGCTATGTGAATTCAAAGCATTGAATTAAACTGTTTAAACTAGTAAACAACTTGACCCTTAAAATGGCGTTTGGATTTCGATGAGACCAGGATCGGGTGTTATTTATGATAACCCAAAAACCACATCGATTCAAATTAAACGATAGGTCGTGACACCTCAAGTGAAGGTCGAGATCGTGTTTCAGAATGCAAGGGTTATTGTCGTTAACTCTGAGGGTGATTCCAAAACGAGTGAAAGGAGATAATGCCTTCGGTTTTGTTCGAACACGGAACGAACTTGTATGGATTGAATGCTTTCAGCACATCGTCAGGCGGACGATGAGCATTCTAAGAATAATGTTCTAATAAGGTAATCGCAGCCTCAAGCCTCATCAACCGGGAATGGCTAAAACAGGTGATGTGCAGCAAGGTTAGGTGGGTAGCACCCAAGCAGGACGAGATATACCCCTGTCTAGATGTCCCTTTATTTCGGATGTGTGGGCAGTTGTTGGCCACAACTGTGGGGTTATCTTGTTCGGGACTGTTCAGCAAGGAATGGTTCCGGCCTTGTGTTGTAGGGGGTCGGGAGTAATCCTCGTTACGGTGATCTAAGACCCGTACTGTGACGGACAGTACCCCAGTAGCCTTGCCATTAATGGAAACCCATTTTCCCTACGAGACCCTACGGTTTTGATTTTCATTACCCACTTTTGTCGCTAGTAGCTGGAATTTAATGAATGTAACAATTTCGGCTATTTTCTATTTACTTGAAAACCCTAGACACTATAGTAATATCTCTGGATTTCCTATAAAATGTTTTGGTTAACGTAAGGTAAAAACTTACCCGTGTTTATGTGTGGGAAGTCTTACGTGATACCTTTATTTTCAAATGATTTTCAAAGTTAAACAACTTTAACCCGTTTACCCACACCAGACCCATGTCTGACCCGGAGTTTATATTTTGTTTTCATAAACTCTTGGGTACTCAAATTTTTATGAGTAGCCAAGTGATAGGTTTGGAGTATTAAGCTCTGGTGGAGGTTGGAGCAGAAGCCCAAACGTATGTATCTATCTATATAGTTATGTTGTGTAGTTGACGTATGTTGTATTTTGGATGTATATATTGACAGATATGTATATGACTGCTTGTTGTATGATATTGTATAACTCTGATATAAGTAAAACTATGTAATAGTTATGTGATGTATTATATTTTATTCCATTCCGTTGTGAAATTCTGATGTTGTTATTCTTTCTTTCTATCTTTTCTATTTCTATCCCATTCTTTTCTTATTGATGATACGCCTCTCTGTGGTTAGAAAGGCGGGTCGTCGCAGTTGGTATCAGAGCTAGGTTGATCGAATACTTAGGCTCTTGAGTTGTTTCTTTCTTGAGAGAGCGTATTTGTAATTTTAATATATATATATATATATATATATATATATTTATTTATTTATTTCTACCTATTTGTTGGGTTACTTGTTCTGGTTTCCTATATAAGTATTTGCTTTGGAAGGTGCACCATCTACTTCATCTAAAGGCAAGGGAGTATTGGAAGGTACATTACTTTTAGATGACAAGTATATTAAAGTTTTGTTTGATAAGGGTGCTTCTTTGAGTTTTATTTCTCTGGAATCTATAGAGAAGTTCTTTCTTACCCCTAGTACTGTAGACTGTCCCATCTTGGTATCTAATCCTATAGGAGGAGTGACCAAATTAGATACAATCTGTAAGGATTTGAAGATTTCTTATCTATCCCATAGTTTTTCTTATGACCCTTATGTGTTAAATTTTAAAGGATTTGATCTTATATTGGGAATGGATTGGCTTGATAAGTATAGAGCAGTCCTGAATTGTGATGAGAGAACAGTTTCGTTGGAAACTGATTTGGGTAGAATTGCCAGAGTGATTTGTGATAATTCTGGAATTCACTTGAGTAGTCTTTTGCATGGAATTGAGACTTCTCAAGAGAAGGTTGAAGATATAGATGTGGTCCAAGATTTTCCTAATGTATTTGAGGAAGTTAAGCGTCTGCCTCCACATCGAGAAATAAAGTTTGGCATTGATTTGATTCCAGGAGCAGTGCCGGTGATTCAGCCTAGTAGAAGGATGGCTCCATGGGAGAGAGAGGAGTTAATTAAGCAGACTCAGGATCTTTTGGAGAAGGGGTTGATTAGGCCTAGTTTTTCTTGTTGGGGCTCTGCTGCGGTGTCGTCACTAAATCGGATGGATCGCTAAGGTTCTGTGTGGATTATAGAGAATTGAACAAAATAACAATCCATAATAAATATCCTCTTCCTCGTATCGATGATCTCTTTGACCAGTTGCATGGAGTTTCTATCTTTACCCAACTGGATTTAGCTTCAGGTTTCCATCAGTTGAGGGTAGCTGAGGACAGTATTCCCTTGACTGCGTTTAGGGGACCAAATTGTTTCTATGAGTGGTTGGTTATGCCTTTCGGGTTAACCAACGCTCCTGCTTACTTTGTTGACCTGATGAACCGAGTCTTTCGGGATGTGTTGAATAAGTTTGTTCTGGTATTCATTGATGATATCTTGGTTTACTCTAGGTCTGAAGAAGAGCACATGCAGCATTTGAGAATTGTGTTGGAGACTCTGAGGAAGCATGTTTTGAAGGCAAAGTTTTCCAAGTGCCATTTTTGAAAATCGGAAGTCAAATTTTTAGGGCACATTGTTTCTGGTGAAGGTATCTCTGTAGATCCAGCGAAGGTTGAGACTATTCTGGAGTGGAAGCAGCCGGAGACATTGACGGAAGTTCGCAGTTTTCTAGTATTGAATGGCTACTACAGAAAATTTATCAAGCATTATTCCAAGATTTCTTCACATCTGACCAAGCTGAAAAGGAAAGGAGCTAAATTCAAGTGGACACCCCAGTGTGAAGAAGCTTTCCAAGAATTGAAGACGAGGCTAACCAGTGCACCAGTGCTTGCTATTCCGGGTGGAAAGAGCAAACTTGAAATTTATGCTAATGCTTGTATAGTTGGACTGGGAGTAGTTCTGATGCAGAATGGAAGGGTAATTGCATACGCGAGTCGACAATTAAAGCCACATGAAAGGAACTACGCTACGCACGATCTAGAATTATTAGCCATTGTTTTTGCTTTGAAGATCTGGAGACATTATCTTTTGGGACAGAAATTCAAATTATTTATGCATCACAAACCGTTGAAATATCTTTTCTCTCAAGAAGATCTTAATCTGAGGCAGCAGCGGTGGGTCGAGTTTCTGGCATCTTATGATTTGGATATTCTGTATACCTCGGGAAAGGCGAATATTACAGCTGATGCTCTTAGCAGGAATGCAGTTCTATCTCTTTTGGAGGTGGTTCCATCTCTTCCGGAGAGGACAGCGAGCGAGCAAGAATCAGATAATAGACTAGGAGGAATCATCAGGAAAGTTAAGAAGGGTCAGTGTTCCAGTTTCAAGATTGATGACCAAGGGACACTGAGGATCAACGGGAGGATCTGTGTTCCGAATTTCAAGGAATTGAAGGAGGAGGTCTTATCTGAGAGCTATCGCTCCAAATTAAATATTCACCCAGGAATCTCGAAGATGTATAAAGATATGAGAAGAGTTTTCTGGAGGTCGGGCATGAAGAAAGAGATAGCTAGGTTCGTGAATAGTTGTGCCATCTGCCAACAAGTTAAAGGAGATCAGCAAAAGTCAGCCGGATTATTGCAGCCTTTGGAAGCTCCAAATTGGAAGTGGGAAATGATTTCGATGGATTTCATCGACGGTTTGCCTAGAACCAAGAAAGTAAATGAAGGAATATGGGTTATTGTTGATCGTTTAACTAAGAGCACCCATTTTATACCCGTTAAGGCAACTCGTACTGCAGCTTCTCTTGCAGAGATTTTCTTGAGGGAGATAGTTAGATTGCATGGTGTTCCAGTCAGTATAGTAAGTGATCGAGATCCTATCTTCACCAACAAATTCTGGGAGGCTCTGCAATCATCTATGGGAACGAGTTTGAGATTGAGTGCAGCCTATCATCCTCAGACAGACGGACAGACGGAGAGGCTTAATCGTATTCTGGAGGATATACAGCGAGCTTGTGTTTTGGATTTTGGAGGATTGTCGAAAGACCATCTTCATCTAGTGGAATTCTCTTATAATAATAGTTACCAAGCGAGTATTAAGATGGCTCCTTATGAAGCTTCGTATGGAAGACCGTGTAGATCCCCATCCTGTTGCATAGAATCGAAAGATCGTCTTGTGCTCGGACCCGATCTAATTCGAGAAGCTTCTGCGAAAGTTGAGCTTATCAAGAAAAGAATGAAAGCTTCTCAAGATCGTCAGAAGAAATATGCTGATAATAGGCGAAGACCATTGGAATTTGAGATCGGAGATTTAGTTTTTATCAAAGTTTCCCCGATCAAAGGTGCTATAAGATTCGAAAAGACGGGAAAACTTGCTCCAAGATATATTGGACCATTTCGAGTGCTGGAAAGAATTGGAGCTGTAGCTTACAGAATTGAATTGCCAGAACGGATGTCTGGAATTCATAATGTATTTCATGTATCCCATCTAAGGAAATTTGTTCATGACCCATCATTGGTTGTAGAACCAGTAGTCGAGGAAGATTTAGAAGTAGAACCAAACTTGACTGTGGTACGAAATCCAGTTCAGATTATAGATCAAGACGAGAAGCAACTCAGGAGCAAAGTAGTGAAGCTCGTCAAAGTGCAGTGGAGCGAGGATCCCAGAGATTGTACCTGGAAAACTCTAGATAGTTTTAGGAAAGCCTATCCGGATTTGTGTCTGGATAACTAGTGATGTTTGTTAGGATAGACTGTTTGTTTGATTGTTATTATATGGATGATATGTATGTTTGGATTGTTAATATAAAAGCTTTTAAATTAACTTTTGTTTTAAATTTCGGGGACGAAATTCTTTTAAGGGGGGAGGAATGTAACGACCCGGAATTTTGGCAATATATTTTAATAAGTATTTAATCTATTTAAATAAAATACAAGCTTTTCATTTTATAAACTGATGAGATCTTTGGACATTTATAAGTTATATATGTATATATATGTTTTGTGAAGGAAATTTTGATTTGAAATTTAAAATAAATTCTTTCAAAAATATTTATAATAAAATCTGTCTTATTCAATCAAATTAAAGGTTCAATATTATTAATAATTGATAATATATATATATATATATAAATGTAGTCTTTAATAATAATGTTTAAAATAAGCAATCTTATCAATATTAAACATGAATATTAAACATAAGTATAAAACAAATATATGGTTATAAACATAAATATATAAACATAAGAAGACTATAATGTAAATATAAGATATAAATATAAATATAAAATATATAAATACAAATATATGTTCTAAATCAAATGTTTAAAAGTTAAATTACAAATATAAATAAAATTAAGAAGCTATGCTAACAATAACTATAATAATTTTACATAAACATATAGGATAAGTTTAGGAAAACAATGACCTGTATAATACATGCGTGTAATGCAAAGAAGACAAATTATCCATATCATATACAAAATATCTTTGTACAAATAAATAAAATAAAATAAATATTAGCAATCATAATTAGGTTTAAACATATTTGAAGACATATGCATTAAATGCTTTCATCTCAGCACCACAAATATGATCAGCCGAAATATACAATATCACTTCAAATTAATTACAGTAATTGAACAAAGTCTAATCTGATTAAAACCGGGTAAGGCTTGTACCAGTTATAACCTATACTGTTCAAACCTATTTCCTATATATATAAACATCATTTTATTTTAGCTCGTTCACAAAACATAGAAGCCTGAGAAAGAAAAAATAATAATAAACATCATCTTTACAAACTCAAACAAATTCAACAACAAAGCAGGGAGGTTTTTCAGGAAATTTAAATTGCAGCTCTTCAACAACCTTTGTCATATGTTTCAACCGTATTTCAAAAGTGAGTAAACATACTGTTTTTAAAATTTAAACTTGTGTATTTTCTTTTTGTATGGTATGTGCTTGCTGTATAGTTTAAACTAACAATTTTGTGTATTTTCTGTTTGCACTGGGAATTTATATGGCTTGTTCTTCAGTACTTCAAGTTTCCGAGCAAAGAAATGTAAAGAAAACTAATACTTCTTCATATAAACATCTTAAGCTTAGGATTTTTAACTAAATAAGTTGTTTAAAACTTAAAAAAATAACCTGGAAATAGTTTGTGGATGGACAGCGTAACAGGGGTTATGTTTATTCAAATTTATAGTAAAAAGAAATCATATGTTAAAATTTGAATATTTTAAATTGTTAATTTGAATTCATATCTTGAATAAACATACAAAAGTAGGATTTTTAAAGCAAGAATGGTGATTTTTAGATCAGTATACATGGTGCAGTTCCTATATGAGCTAAAAATGCATTTTTATCAATTTCTGTTGGTTTAACATATCTTAGATGTTGTAATTTGTTTTGGAGCTTGCTTGAAACTCGTTGATTACAGGAAAAAAGTTAGAAAAATTTTCTAATGCAAGAATTAGTGGGTCGAATCGAATATAGGTTTTTGGGTTCGTGTTTTCTATGGTATGTATCCTCGTTGATTTCGTCATCATGAGACGATCGAGCTGCCCGAGCTTCTATGGAGTGGTAGAGGAAAATGTCGGCGAGGTGTGGCCGGAATCGCATCGCCACTGGTGGTCGGCTTTAGTGGGTCGAGGCGTTTTCTCTTGGACTGTTCGTGTTGCAGTTCGAACAAATGAGTGTATTTTGATTTCGAATTTTTCATGTTGAATTGAATCTTGCAATCGAGTGTGAGGTCATTACGTGACTTGCCGGAGGCGTTGTGGTTCGCCAAAACGTTGGCGAAGCGTCGTGCACGTGCACGGCGGCGTATGGTGTCACCGGCTTCGTGTGATGATCGTCGCGTGTTGTTACTCGGGGAAATTGGGGATTGCTTCGAGTGTTTACCTGGGTGCGTGCGTGAGTTTTCATAATATTGCAGTGCATAACTTAAAGCTTAAACTTAAAAAAAAAGAAAAAAAAGAACAAGGGTATGAGAAGAGAGGGGGACTCGGGAAAGAGTAAGGGAAACCCGAGTTTTTACTCGAGCAAATGCATTGTTTTCCTCGGGTCCAGATTTTAGTGGTTTAGTCTAATCACTTCCAAGTTATTTTGCTATACGAAGTTAGTATTAATTAAATAAATAATTTTGGTAAGTTTTAAGTAAAAATTTGATTTAAAACTTACTAAGAAAGGTTTACAAAGGTAAGATGATTAATTAATTTAAATTATAAGTTGATTAAGAATGTAAATTAATTTATAATTGTAATTAACTAAGTAATTTATGATTAAATAAAATTTGTAATTAAGGATTGATAATAATAATTTTGTGATTAATCAATTTGAACTTAAGAATTTAATTAACTACTTAAAGTTAATTAATAAATAAATAGTAGTTAACTAATTAAATGATTAATTAATTAGTAATTAATGGTTAATTAATAAGTAGTGATAAATAAATGGGTAATTAAGTTTTATTAATTAATAATTAAGGTTATTAATTAATAATTAAGAATTAATTAGTTAAGTGAGTAATTAAGAAGTAATTAATAAATTTAATAAGTTGATTAATTAGCGATTAATTAAGCAGGATAAAATGGTTTATTCTTAAGTAATTAATTAAGTTAAGTTAATTAAACTATTTTGATATGAATTGATGATTCTTGTTTGATTGACTCTGATATCAATTTGGTGATATTCTACGATACTCAGTGATATGCATTGATATATCTGTGATGACCGTGTATAATTTATCTGTGATAACTACTATGTGAATTCAAAGCATTGAATTAAACTATTTAAACTAGTAAACAACTTGACCTTTAAAATGGCGTTTGGATCTCGATGAGACCGGGATCGGGTGTCATTTATGATTATCCGAAAACCACATCGATCCAAATTAAACGATAGGTCGTGACACCTCAAGTGAAGGTCGAGATCGTGTTTCAGAATGCAAGGGTTATTGTCGTTAACTCTGAGGGTGATTCCAAAATGAGTGTAATGAGATAATGCCTTCGGTTTCGTTCGAACCCGGAACGAACTTGTATGGATTGAATGCTTTTAGCACATCGTCAGGCGGACGATGAGCATTCTAAGAATAATGTTCTATTAAGGTAATCGCAGCCTCAAGCCTCATCAACCAAGAATGGCTAAAACAGGGGATGTGCAGCAAGGTTAGATGGGTAGCACCCAAGCAGGACGAGATATACCCCTGTCTAGATGTCCCTTTATTTCGGCTGTGTGGGAAGTTGTTGGCCACAACTGCGGGGTTATCTTGTTCGGGACTATTCAGTAAGGAATGGTTCTGGCCTTGTGTTGTATGGGGTCGGGAGTGATCCTCGATGCGGTGATCTAGGCCTCGTATTGTGATGGGAGGTACCCCAGTAGCCCTGTCATTGATGGAAACCCATTTTCCCTATGAGATCCTACAGTTTTGATTTGTATTACCCCACTTTTGTGGCTAGTAGATGGAATTTAATGAATGTAACAATTTCGGCTATTTTCTATTACTTGAAAACCCTAGACACTATTATAATAACTCTGGATTTCCTATAAAATGTTTTGGTTAGCGTAAGGTAAAAACTTACCCGTGTTTATGTGTGGGAAGTCTGACGTGATACCTTTATTTTCAAATGATTTTCAAAGTTAAACAACTTTAACCCGTTTACTCACACCAGACCCATATCTGACCCTGAGTTTATATTTTGTTTTCATAAACTCTTGGGTACTCAAATTTTTATGAGTAGCCAAGTGATAGGTTTGGAGTATTAAGTTCTGGTGGAGCTTGGAGCAGAAGCCCAAACGTATGTATCTATCTATATAGTTCCGCTGTGTAGTTGATGTATGTTGTATTTTGGATGTATGTATTGACAGATATGTATATGACTGTCTTGTTGTATGATATTGTATAACTCTGATATATGTAAAACTATGTAATAGTTATGTGATGTATTTTTTTTTTCCATTCCGCTGTGAGATTCTGATGTTGTTATTCTTTCTTTCTATCTTTTCTATTTCTATCCCATTCTTTTCTTATTGATGATACGTCTTTCTGTGGTAATAAAGGTGAGTCATCACAAAAGGAAAGTGAAGGTACAAGCTTAGATGTAACTTAAGCACAATTGGGATGAACAGAGTGGAATGTCACCTTTACTTAGACATTGAAGATAAGAAATTTATAAATAATAGTGGATGCTTACAATGAATGAAACATAAAAAATTTACTCCAAAATGTATTTTCATAAAGAAAATTGTTTTCTATCAGACTTATTTCTTTTAAATTTAATATATTTGATTTAAAACCCTAAATTGTAAACTAGTTACACTAAACGAAATAAATAGCCCACATTAATTGGTAAAAGAACCTTCATATTTTGTATGCTTTTACAATAATCGCTGAAATAGCAGAAGCATACAATATGTCCCTTCATAGTAGATGCATCAAGTTACATAATTATTTTCGTCAATATAACAAATACAATTTATGAAATAATAATTTTTTTGGTATTGATTGTAGATGTGATTTTATTTTGATATAAATATCATAAATATTCACTGTAAAAAAAATACTATTAAATGTTATTTTTTCATAACAAATGTGATGTGATAGAAAATATAAAAGTATTCAAAAAATTTACAGTTATTATGGAATTATGGATTAAGCAGTTTCTTTGAGAAATAATTCAATAATCATACAATTATAAATCATATGGCACCGCCGGATTGTATCTGAAACGATTAAGGGCTAAGTACTCACTCGGTAGGAGCGATAAAAAACTTAATGGACTCTTTGGATTCATACATATAGGTATATGAAGTTCAAAGTCCAGGGATACCCAAACGCATCCACTTACTCTATTAAATTCATAGATGGATTATCTTATAAATGAATGTGTTTATTTGATACACAATTAGTGTATTTACGATAAGTTTATTAAATATATAATGAAAGTAGAAAACACATGCAAAGAAAATAAATATTAGATTTGACCAAATATGTGAATGCTAGAAAGTGTTCTAAAAGTACTTAAAAGAAATTAAGGTTCAATCTCAAAAGGCATTACTCCCTGTGATACATAATGATGTATCCATAGGGAGTATTTAGACGTGAAGGATATATAACAATTAGAATGAGTGAAGTTGAGTTAACCTTTTTCTATTAGGATGTGTAATTAAGAGCAAGTGCATAAGTTAAAATTAATTTCATCCAAAACATAGTTTATGAGATCATAGAAGATAAATGTTCATAAGAAACCTCTATATATCCTAGCACTACAAGAAAATTGATTTTTAGTGGCGCTCAAAAAACGCTACAAAAAGTTTTGGTGGCGTTTTGATAAACGCCGCTAGAAAACATGCAACTAAAAATCCATGATTTTTTGTTGCATTTATTTTAGCGCCACTATAAATGAATTTTTGGCGGGGTTTTTTAAACGTTACTAAAGATCTTTTTACAGCGTTTAAGAAACGCCACCGAAAAGGTGCCGTTTACTATCTTATTTTTTGCATTTATTATTATTTTTTGCAGCGTTTTTTGAACGCCATGGAGATTATCTGAGTTACTATAATTTCTGATTCTGTAGCGCTTTTTAAACGCTGCAAAAAATATTTTTGGTGCCGTTTTTTCTCCGCCACCGTATGTTTTGATTTTATTGCCTGCTGTTCCACGGCTATATCTGATTTCGCCTTCAATTCAAGTACTTCAAAACTTATACAATAACGTAATATATAAACACATACACATTCAAAAATAACACATTCAATAAACCACAATAATACAAACAAAAGAAATTACATAATCACCACTATATCATAACATTAGTGTCAAGACAAAAGGTTAACCATACGTTTACACAACCAAACTACCATAAACAGTTTCATAATAGTACATGCAGCTAAAGTAGTGCTTCTACCATACATACTAGTTTCATAATAGTTTCATAACAGTTTTAATCAACCTAACTACATACATGTGCTGCTACCATACCAAAAACCAGTGATGCTGCTTGAATTCTTCACAAACGTTTATCTAGCTGTAAACAATAATAATCATGTTACTAAATATTTGTGAGGTGAAGGTATCAAAGATCAAAAATGGACAAATATAGAAGTCCTTAGACTATAATACTTCAAACAAATATGCCTCTGCGTATTAACCACTGATGTGAGCATATTGTAATTGTCCAACAACTTTTACATCATATTTGTGAAGTCAGTGCACTAGACTTGCCATACGACAACCATCCTCTTCAACCATGCACTCCATTCAAAACAGCAAGTTCACCTGATAACATCCTAATTTCCTTCCTTCATTCCCTCTGTCTGTACACTACTTGTTCACACCAACTTCTAACACAACACAGTCAACTTCTCCACCAAAACTTCCTCACAATCATATTTGATACAAACTTCCGGCCATACCCACAACTTGTCCCACAACACAACCAAAAAAATTCGAACCTGCCAAACAACTCGTCCATCTTCCCTGTTCTTCATCACTGGTACAATCGAACCACCGTGCTTCTGAAACCTAACCGCAACTCCTCTGATCACTCAACAGACCTACTGCAACCTAACCTTTCGTGCATTGCATATCTCTATAGTTCAGTACAAATGCACTTCGACCACACTTCAATCATCTCCACACTTCGACCACTCAGCAGTCTCCCCTTCAATCTTCCAGTCACTCTTCTTTAACACTTGCTTCATATACCACCCTATATCTAAACAACACACTGCCAACATATCAACACCAAACCCTTGAATACAAACTCTAACTTCACGACATATCCAAATCCGACAATAGCCAAACTTTCCACCATCTCAACATCACCAAAACTCCACCACAAAACTGCTAACATCCCCGACTTCTGAATCATCACTGCCAACACTTCCTCCTCCCTATAACCTCACCCAAACCTGATAACAACCATCATCACAACTTCCTCAGACTGCCACTCCAACACCAAATCAAAATCATTCCTTCCTCAATCACAAACAATACAACCCTCCCTATCCCTTAAACAACCAACCACCAATATCACCCTTACTTCTAAAAACTTCACCTTCACTTGAACTGTTCCACCTTCAAACTGCTTCAGTTCAAACAACCTCGGTCATTATAGTTCTGTCTACTACAAGCATCACTTTCCTACTTCAACACAGTTTCCATCAACTGCCTTGCAACAACCCCTCCCCATTCATACTATAGAAAAAAATCCACAATATGCCAAGTTAAAATTAAAGACAACTTGACAGTCCTGCCACTGTTTGACCTAGACCGTACCCCCCCCCCCCCCCACTGAATTTTAGCCTAACTCCATCAACAACCTCAGCCAAACTGACAACATTCAATCACCAATTCAATCACTTTCTAGCTCTACACCATTATTTATTGAGTAATATAACTAATTTTTATAGTCGATTATCTAGGAATATTGTCAGGGTATTAGAATCAAAGTTTGAAAACATTTATAATGAACAAGTTATATACCTTTCAATTCGTTTTCAGAATGACTTTTTTCGTTGGCCAAGCTATGGGAACGCCAAGTGCATCTTCCATGCACGTCAACGCCGATGTTGGTCTCCATAGCTCTGCATGTGCATCTCTCACAATATCAACCCAAACTTTTATAGCACTAAGTCCCAATGGACGACAATGGACCAGCGTTATCGGATCAGTTGATGCGACGGTTCCTTCAGCCATTACGTTTGTTCCACCCAAATCGATCAACTGGCATTTGCTATCTTTTGTCCACTTTGCAATTGGTTGGAAAAAAAGAGATTATTATGCAGAGTATATACATACACATAATAAATAAACTTTCATACACAGGTAATTTCTTCAATTTTGAAAATTAATACTTAAATGCTCTGATTTCTTCATGACACGGGTGTAGATTTCATGGGAGAAGTCGCATAATTTACATTGTCATTTACATTTTCTTTATCAACTTCAACTTTTGATTTTGGCCATGCTACTTTCCTACCAACTACATCTCCAATGCATGACATATCACATGTGGGTCGCCACAAATAAGCATCTTTATTTATTACTTTGTCGACTGAAATCACAACGGCAGACGGACCGAGCGGAATACCATTAACAACATATTGTGGCTCTCTGGAATAGACTCTTCCTTCGGAAACTACCCCTTCACCCTCATTCCAACCACAAATCTTGCATTTGTCGTCTTGGACAGTGCTGTTACTCTAAAAATGAGAAGTGTAATTTTAACAAACAAATAAATATAAAGATGGTTTATTTTAAAAAAACAAATAAATTTCTACTTAGCAAATTACTTAGCAATTCATTCACAGGTTATAAATGAGAAGTGTAATTACAACCATAATATTGTGGACAGTGCTGTTAATATAAAAAAATTACTCAAATTTTTGTTAAGATTTTAACAAACAAATAAATATACAAATGGATTAATTTGGGGTACTAATATCTAAAAACTAAAACTAAAACTTTAGTATGTTTCAATGAGAAGTGTAATTCAACAGTTTAGTATGAGAAGTGTAAAAGTTACCGTACTAACGTCGTTTAAATTTACTCACAGCGCCATCTTAATGCAAGTTGATGGCCAAGCTACTACCTTATTCATAGCGTCTGCTAATACTGTCATTTTAGGTGTAGGCCTCCATAAATAAGTATCTGGTTTGTCCACAATATCTACAATAATGCTCATAGCATTTGGTCCAAGATGAATGCCATTGACAACCGCAGTTGGGTCCCTGGACAACACCCTCCCATTGGCAACAACTTCATAGTTTCCATCCCAATTCAACATCGAACATACATCATCATTGCTCTGCAATTATTCAATCAAAAATTATAGCAATCACTGGATCAAAATTTAAAATCTAAATGTTATTTCTTGAGTAATATAATTATTATTTTTACCAATTCAGATGTGATCCTTTTCGAACTTTCTACACCCTGCAGCAAAGCTCTAATATCAGGATATTTTAATCTTAAAAGCACTCAGTTAAATGTAATGTAGGTGTTTAATTGACTATTGAAAACTACTAAATGGACTTTGATCAGTTAATGTATTTTACAGCTATAAATGATGGGATGAAATTAATATGGCTACCGAAACCAGCAAGTGAAAAAAATAAAATTGAGTTGCTAAAATTAAAATGACCATGCTTAAAATGGCAGAGAACATATAATAAGTTTGTAAGAGAGAAAAAATTTGTTCTTTTTAGTATTTTAAATTATATGGCGCTTTGGATTTTTTATTTTACATATATAAATTACTTTTAATAGTTTACCTTCTGGTTCATCAGAACCTGCAGCATACTCTTCATTTCTACTATTTCCTCTCGACACTCCGATACTTGTTTATCTTTGGACTGGGCCACAGCTAGCTTGGTTAAAGTGCAACCCCTTCCCAATGCTCTTAACCGTCCTGGTTTATCTTGTCCGAGTACATGTACAAGAGCATCTCCACTGACATTCTGTGACGAACCGGAATGTGATAGGCTACCAAATTTTTTAATCTCCTCCTACATAAATAAACACAAATAGATAATGTATAATGGTAAAATTATCGTACTTTCGGACGATTTTTTATATACAGATAAAATAAAAAAAACTTACAATAGCATTTCCAGCTTCCGCGGTCACCGGTTCACCATTTTTTTATGTGTGATTTAATCCAAACATCAGCTCTAATTAAGGACGATGGACTTGGACTTTCTTTTTTCTAAATTTAGGATAACATTATATAAAAAACCGGACAGGTGTAAAATAATATTAAATAAAGCTATACTTAATTAACTAACCTTGTCTTCTATCAATCTAGCCATTCCCTTACGACCAGTGGTGTGTGGAAGTTGTTTATCCCTAAGGGCCGAATATTTCTCACTTCATTTCCGTAAAATAGAAAGATATATTGTTGATATATTGTTATAGGATAATGGTAGCTTCGTTGTTCGAGAAAGTGAAGAGTGACAGAGAGAAGTTGATATATTGTTATAGGATAATGGCAACTTGGTTGAGGAAGTGAAGAGTGACATATAGAAGTTGTTTGAGAAGTGTTTGATAAAGGCAATGTAAAGAAGAAACATGGATATTTTGTTTTGTAAATAGAGAACAAAAACTTGAAAATAGTTGCTTGTAGTAGAGGAAAATTCAATGTATCAGAAACTAAAAGACAAATGAAATAAAACAGTGAACATAATATCAAGTGAAAACAGTGAGCACAAGAAACAGATATGTAAAAATGAAAACTAAAGTCTAAGATGCAATGCATTGTTTTTTGTTTTATTTTTGTTTTTGGGTATATGCAATGCAAGCTTGTCGAAGTATGAAATGCAACAGCAATGTAAAACAAAAAACAAAACGCAAAAGCCAGGAAATGAAATGTAATAGCAAACTAGTTGAAAATTCCAATGCAAGATGAAAACAAATCCAACAATTTTTTTAATGCAAGATAACACAATACAAAACCAAACACCTAGCGCTAAACTGAACTAAATTCAAGTGAACAAGAAATGCGTACAGAATGAACAAAGTCAAAATGGAAAGTGTTGAGTTGACATGCACACAAGAACAAAGAACAAAAATGCACAATGAACATAAATGCAAAACAAATGAAACGCAAAATGTTTTCTTTTTTTTTGAGACTAAAACAAAACCATATGTGTTATTGGATAATAAAATTGTTCTTTTGAAAATGATAATCAACTCTGCTGTGCAAAAAACCATATGTGTTATTGGATCCCAATCATTAACTTTTAAAGTGTTATAGCAAATAAAATAGTGAATAGTGTTACCTTAAACTTCGGACTTGTTTTCGCCTTCACAAACCTTCTCCATTCGTTCATGCTTTTGATGTTGGTAGGTTTCAATTTTAGTCTTTCCTCTTCGTTCTCCACTTTATTTAATTTTCGAACCAATTTACTTTTTGACGATTTCCAAATTACTCCTATTTGTTGAAATACAGTTTTTCTTTGCCAATCCTCTTCCAGTTTAAATCTAATCTGCAACGATACATGAAAACATGATATTAAAATCAAACAACAGCCATATGTATGCATTAAACAATTTTTTCCAGCCATAACTATAATACATGGTGTAAAAATGTAGCAATGTAGCAACTTGCAAACAGATGTATAAACAATAAAAACAATTTTTAACTCATACCTGAATCGATTGCCACAAAACAACTTATAACTCATCACTTAGATTCCTCCAATTATCAAGTGTGTATGGAACCAGCTCCCGCACAAGCGGTCCAAGAAAAGAGGATAAATGTACTGACCCTTTCCCTATTGGTATACCTATATCATTGAACTCAACTTCAATTTGATCCTGGCTGCTTAATGGGAGTCTTTTTGCTTTTGCTGGACCTCTACCGCCTCTTTTCTGAGATGTAATTCTGGATTCATCTTCACTTGCTCTCCCAATTTCCCCCTCAGCATCATCAGTTTGTTCAGGAAGATTTCATTTTCTGAGCGACCTTCTTCATTTGGGTCGGAGGGGGTAACAGGTGGCTCTTGTTCTTTGTCTTCATTGCAAACAATGGCTTGCTTCTTAGCATTGATTGTTGGTTCTTCACTGTCGGTGCAAGTACCAGATGGAATCTTAACTTCTTCTTTGGTCGTGAAAATGATGCTTGCTGAAAATTAACAAGAGTGAACCCATCATCATCAACTTTTACTCCATTTCCTTTATACGCCCAACGACACTTAAAAACTGGAATATAAAACGTATGATAATCTAATAAAATTATATCTGTCAATATTCCATAGTAAGTGACCACATCAACCACTTGGGACATATCTTTTACACTTGCTCGACACATAGTAGTCGCATCAAAAGCCACCCCACAATTCTGAGTTTCTCTCCCTACATCTTGTATATGAAAACGTTGCTCATTGATGATATATCCGTTGTAAGACATGGCATCGTCATTCGGACCAAAAGCAATCCATCTTAACATGTCATCATGATCCTTGGAGGTAATAGGTATCTACAACAAATTTTATTTAGCATGTATATTTTATAGTAAGATTAATAGTCAAAAGAGAATATATTTGAAATCTAACTAACCTTTCTTTAATCCAATCGGCAAAAAAATTTGTATGTGTTTCCCAAAGTACGGTCGCATTTTTTGCCATGCGTGGGTCTGAATTTTCTAATTCCTCCAAATGCAAACTAGTATTGAATAATTGATTATAAGTTATATATAGCATTACGAACACATCAAAATAATTAAAATAATATAACATACACTTACTCTATAAATGGTTCCACCACAGTCATATTCATTAACATGGCTAAATGAGCACTTTCTTTGTCATTAACTGACAGTTTAACTGTCTTGGATATTGAAATCGGACGTCCCTCGAGTATTACACTGCTTACATAATCTTCATTTCGAGCTTCTTTCCCCTCTATATGTCCTGATTTTTTCAAAAATTCATCGAAAAACATCATGGATTCTTCTGCAAGATAGGATTCTGCAATACATCCCTCTGGTCGTGCATAGTTTCTGACATAGTCTTTAAGTATCTTCATGTATCTTTCGAATGGGTACATCCAATGAAAATGAATCGGTCCACACATTAGTGCTTCTTTTCCAAGATAAATGGATAAATCTACCATTATATCAAAAAAAGATGGTGGGAAATATTTTTCAAGCTCACATAAAACTTCAATAATCTCAACATTGATTTGTTCTACCTTCTCTCTATCAAGAACACGTTGACATAATTTGTTGAAAAAAGAACATAAGCGAATTATTGTTTTTCTTGCCTTCTTTTCCATTAATCCTCTCGATGCTACTGGCAATAACTGTTGCATTAATACATGGTAATCATGTGACTTCAATCCGCTAATTTTGCAATCCTACAACGAAATTCGATTTTTCAAATTTGAACAGTAGCCATCTGGTCCTTTGAAATTGTACAATCTTTTGCAAAATATTTTTCTCTCGGATTTTGACAACACGTATGGAGCCGGTGGAAGATATGTTTTATTCCCATGAGGTTGTGCATGAAGCTCACTTCGAATTCCCCAATCCTCTAAATCCTTTCTACAGTTCGTTCCATCTTTTGATTTATTACCATGCAACATCGTGCCCAATAGGCTTTCACCAATGTTTTTCTCCACATGCATCACATCTATATTGTGACGTAATGGAAGCTCCTGCGAAAACCAAAACTATAACTCATTATTGGGTTTTTCTTCTATTAAAACAATGAAAAATAAATAAACTAACCACTAACCTTCCATTAAGGCAAATCAAAGAAAATTGATCTTTTTTTCCACCTCGATAGCTCCATTTTTGTAGAATAGTTAGTATTATCATCTTCATCTTCTGTATCATAAACACACTTTCTCTTCTTACTTTTCTCTTCTTTTTCTTTTCCAAAATCATTTGGATAATCCTTCAACAATGCATGAATGTTTCTCCCAGATAGTATTCTAGGAGCACTGCCTTTCTCTATGGTGTTATCAAACAATGCCTTTTGTTTTCTCCGTGAATCTAAAGCAGGTAGAAATCTTCTATGACCCATGTAGACGCTCTTTCGACTATGATTCAACCAATGAGAATGAGTATTGACACCACATAATGGGAAAGCTTTTCCCCCCTTCACACAACATCCAGCGAGATTTCCATAAGCCGGAAAATCGTTAATCGTCCATAGCAAAACTGCATTCAGTTTAAACAAAGTTTTACTAAATGCATCATAAGCATCAACTCCATTACACCACAAATGACGCAAGCCTTCCACCAAAGGCACCAAATATACATCAATATCATTCCCGGGTTGCTTTGGGCCTGGAATAAGTAAAGTTAGCATAATATTTTCCTTCTTCATACACAACATTGGCGAGAGATTGTATGTCACAAGCATCACCGGCCAGCAACTATATTTCGAACTCAACATGGAAAATGGATTGAATCCATCTGTAGCAAGACCAAGCCTAAGATTGCGTGGATCAGATGAAAAAGATTTATACTTTTCATCAACCATTTTCCTTGTCGTAGAATCCACGAGATGACGCATTTTTCCATCGTTGCTTGTATTATTAAAATGCCATCTTAAATCTTCTGCCATCTTTTGAGATCTATACATTCTTCTAAATCTCGGAATTATTGGAAAGTATTTCAATACTTTAACTGGAATACCTTGTATAACCTCTTCGGTATCTTGATTTTTCTTCCATCTTGAAGAACCACATTTTGGACAACTTTCTAAATCTTTGTATTCTTTTCTGTAAAGGCAATAGTCATTCTCACAAGCATGTATCTTTTCAAAACCCATGTCGAATGCTCTAAGAAATTTCTTTACTTCATATAAGTTTATGGGAAGCACGTTATCCTTTGGCAGAAATAAATGTTGCACAGTTAAAAGCTTATCAAACCCACTATCAGACAAGCCAGTCTCACATTTAAGATTGTACAAGACGGTGATAGAAGATAATTTTGTGTGATTTATGCAAGCAGGATATAATGGAGTTTCTGCATCTTCCAAGTTCTTGAGTAACTCATCCTCTTTTCTTTGAGAATTAACATTATCTTTATCATCATCAAAAAAATCTTGATTCAAAATCTTCATCTTCATAGTGAATCATCTTGAATAGATCATATACATCAACTATTTGTTTTCTTCTCTACATTTATCTCTTCACCATGGTTAAACCATACACCACCCATGTATTTAGGATCCATTCCTTTTATAATTAAATGTTCAGCAATGATTTTTCACCATACGACTAAGATTCCGGCAATCCTTGCAAGGGCATAAAAAAAATTCTACACTTCTTGCATTCCTCTTTGCAGCATTCACAAAATTCATTGCTCATTGTCGGTACTCTATACTAGTTCTATGAAAAAAGTAAAAAAAAATAAAAAATTGAGCTTTAATATTAGATTATATGTTATAATTCTCAAAATACATATTAAGTTAATCATGGTTTTATCACCTGCTTAAAAAAAACCATTCTTTTTCCATTTTCGACATATGAAGGCAAATAAGTTTCCAATCTTTGACGTATAACTTGGTTATCTGTTGTAATCAAAAAAATAACTAGACGTTGAAGTTATTACCCAAAAAACATCCAAGCATCTTATAAATAATGCACTATTTGGAACATTGGTAACATGCCCATAGTAAGGATAATAAACTACAATAAACCACATAAAGTGAATAATAACAGAGATAGCATGTGCTGCAGTGAATGAAATAATAGAGATAGTTTTTGTTTTTAGGATACTGCACACATGAATCAAACCATGTTCATAAGGTTACATAGATTTGTTTTTCTTCGTTTGGTGACTGAAATTATGACGCATTTGTTGAAAATATAACACATATAGATATGTATCAGTGAGATAACTCCATGTAACCATGTAAACGCATCTGCCGAAAAATTATTTACAGAAAAATAACACATACATTTTTCTTATTTAAACTCATTCTTATCTATCATTTGTATATTTTATACATATAAATATACAAGCTTCATTTCAACATTCAGTGACATGCTTCTAAAATTATAATCAAGTGTATAGATTATATCTGAGTTTTACTTACAGTTTCTTTCGCAGTGGCACAAGTAAAGCATGGGAATATGATTAATCCTCATATTGGTGATGAAGAAGAATATCAAGAAAACAATGGTTATGATGGATATTTGAGCTCTTTATCAGAAGAAGAAGATGATGATGATGATGGTAGCTGCAATTCAATTGGCAAAAATTCATCTGAAGATAATGATTTTATAGACGATTTGAATTCATCTTCATGTTCTTTGAATTCTTCCTTATCATCATTGAATTCATCACTTTATGATATGTCATCTCTCGTTTCACATCTTCCTTTGAAGTAAGTTTTTGTTCAATTGTGTTCTGATTTTGCTTCTTTTCATATATAGAACATTTTTTTGTTCAGATTTCTTTTTCTTAATTTCTTTCTTTCTTTTGTTTTTTTATTTTTTATGTCTAAAACAATAATCATACGTAAATAATTTATGGTATCATAACATTCATAACACGTATACATAAGTTTTCATATACAAGTTGTCTAACAAATCATTTGAATTTCAGGAGAGGTTTATCAAAACACTACGAAGGAAAATCACAGTCGTTTACATCACTATCGAGTGTGAAGAGTTTGGAGGATCTAATCAAAACTGAAAACCCATCAAATAAGAAGATCAAAGCATTGAAAAATAATAGTTGGAGTATGATGAATTCATCCAGAATTATAAAGAAGAAAAGCTCTAAAGGATCAGTAAGCTCTTCGTTAAGAAACTTGAAGAGGAATGATAGTTTTTTCAGAGGCAAACCATGTAAATGCAAATAAAAAAATAACATAAATTGGATACAATTAAAGCAAGCACATCGCACTAACATAATAAGAAATGATTAGAATATAAGTAAAATTTATAAAAAAAATAGCTCGAACATAATCATATAAAATCAATTATTCCAGTTAGGATTTATTCCAATTAGGGTTAAATCGACTATTCCAATTAGGGTTTACGTAGAAATTCGTATAGAGTGTCCATACATAATCATATAAAATCCAGTAGAATCATAAAATCGGTTTATAAAATTTCATACCTAAGCCGCGAGGAGAGATCAGTAAAGGGCTATCGCGACGATGTGGAGAGGAGTAGAATGAAGGACGTCTACTGCAATAATGATAACGAAGCAAGGTGGATTTTGTTGGAGAGTGAGGTAGATTTTGCTGGAGTGAAAAGGAAAGCATGAGGAGAAAAGCTTCTAAATAATGAAGAGGAAGGAAACGTGACAGTAAATAAAAAAATTTCTTTAATATTTTTTATTTTACGCGGGTACAAAGCGGGAACGTGAAATCTTTTTAGCCGCATTTATATTTTTTAGGGAAATACTTTTTGGTTGCATTTAGAAAGAAACGCCACCAATTTTTGCAACTATAAATGGTTTTTCTTGTAGTGTAGGTGTAACGACCCCAACTTCCTACGCCCAGGAAGAAGTATCGTTAATAAGAAAAGAAAGGGGTGAGAAAGTAGAAAAGATAGAGAAGAAAGGACAACAACATCAGAATCTCACAGCGGAACGAATAAAATATAATATATCATATAAGTATTTACATAATATACAACACCAATCAGAGTTATACAGATAATACATCACATACTAGACAGTTATAAGCACCTGTCCAGTTATACAACTCAATACACACAACAACACAGAGATATCAACACAGCGGAACTATATATATATCTACAACGCCGAAGCCTCCTGCTCCATTGCTCCTCCTGATTTTGTCAAAGCTAACCTGAATCCCTTGGCTACCCGTAAAAATTTAGGTACCCGAGAGTTTATGAAAAACAAAAATAAACTCCGGGTCAAACATGGGTCTGGTATGAGTAACAGGTTAAAGTTGTTTAACTTTGAAAATCTTTTGAAAACAAAAGGTATCACGTAAGACTCCCCACACATAAACATGGAAAAGTTTTTACCTTACGCTAACCAAAACATTTGATAGGAAATTCTGTGATATTATAATAGGTCTAGGGTTTTCAAGTAAATAGAAAATAGCCGAAATTGTTACATTCATTAAATTCCAGCTACTAGCCACAAAAGTGGGTAATACAATCAAAACCGTGGGCACTTACTGGATTGTGGATTCCATACAATGGCAGGGCTACTGGGGTACCGCCCGTCACAGTACGTGGCCTAGATCAACGTACCGAGGATTACTCCCTTCATCCCCTGCAACACAAGGCCGGAACCATTCCTTACTGAACAGTCCCGAACAAGATAACCCCGCAGTTGGTGTACATCCAACCGCCCACAAAGCCGAATAAAAAGGGACATCTAGACAGGGGAAAATCTTGTCCTGCTTGGGCATGACCCACCTAACCTTGCTGCACCTCCCCTGTTTAAGCCATTCCCGGTTGATGAGGCTTGAGGCTACGATTACCTTTATAGAATACATTTCTTAGAATGCTCATCGCCCACCTGACGATGTGTTGAAAGCATTCAATCCATACAAGTTCGTTCCGGGTTCGAACGAAACCGAAGGCATCATCTCGTTACACTCATTTTGGAATCACCCTCAGAGTTAACGACGACAACCCTTGCACTCTGATTCTTCATCTTCACTTCAGATTCACGACCTATCGTTAATTTGGAATCGATGTGGTTTTCAGATATTCCAAATAAGGAAAACCGATCCCGGTCTCATCGAAATCCAAAACGTGTCTTTTAGGGCCAAGTTGTCTATTTAGTCTTAACAGTTTAATTTAACATAATCAATATACACACAAATAGATAATTCATAATATCACAATTAAATAATCACACCATCTCACATACAGATAATCAATATTGCCATCCATCAGATAATTAAATATTATCCTACTTAAACCAAGCATCATAAGATATTACCATCTCATATCAAATGAAATATCAATATCATTCATTCATAAGCAATGATTTATAAACATACCATTTGTAATTAACTTAAAATGAATTAAATTAACTACTTCTATCTCTAATTAATTTAAAGTAAATTAAATTAATTACTTTATCTATAAATCCTGTTTATACAACCAATAATTAAATTTATACAAATTAATTAATTAGTCTCTAGATATTTATCTTGATTAACTCCTCTAATTAATCATTTCCTAAGTACAGTAAGTAATTAGTCTTTAATTAATTTTACAAATTAATTATTCTAAATTATTCCTAGTAATTAACTTTTAATTACTTCATTTATCATTAATTACATTTATTCTTAATTAATTACATAAATTAATCTCCACATTATTAATTATTTCTTAATTAAACAATTCTTAATTTACATCATTAATTATATTAATTAATGATCTCTAATTCAGATTAAATTACTTTATTAATCACATTAAGTGATTAATCTTTAATTAAACACAATTATTAATCACCTTTGATTAATAACAACCAGTAATTAAATATCCTTAATTACTCATATAAATAAATAAATCATTTCATAATTAATTATCTCCATTAATTAATCCTCTGATTAATTACAAAAGTAATTATCCAAATTACTTTATTAATATATCATATTTCACTAATTACATTCAGTAATTAACATTAATTACTTCATTAAGTAATTATGCTCCATTGCATACAATAGTAATTAATCAATTTAGCAAATGATTTTTTTTAAATTAATTAAAATAAATTAACTAACTTAAATTAATCATCTTATCAAAATTAATTACCATAAGTAATTAATCTCTTAATTACTTTCATCAAGTAATTACCTAATTAATCAAATTAATTATCCAAAGTTAATCATATATATTAATTAATTAAAGATCTTTAGTTAATTGTCTACATTTAATAATATTTCTTAATTTACTTCTTAATTGATCTTTATTTATTAACTTTAATACATAGGTCATTCCTTAATTACCCTATTATCCTTAAGATAATTCATTCTTTAATTAATGACTTCATTAACATTACATTTTAAATTTAAATTCTAATATCATTAGAATTGAAGATTCAAGATGATTGTAATTAACATTCAAATTAAAATCTTTTAAATTAAACTATTTGAATTTTTAATTCAAATTTAAATTTCCACATTACATTAATATTTAACTTGCAAACCTCAAGTTAAACAATTCATTCATTTTTCATTCAAAAATCTTAAATCAAGAATTCTCAAAATCAAGTTAATTTTTATTAAATCAAATTACTTGTCAACTATTTTATTTTGAACTCATTCTTAAAATATTCATATTTAAACTGATTTAAATTTTCAAATTTTGAATTCTAAGCAAACTTGACTTTCTCAATTTATTTTGATTTTTAAACTTCGATTTAACTTTCTTTTAACAACTAGAGTCAGAAACTTGATTTTTAAATCCAAATTCATTTAACTTTAAAATTCAAATATCCATTTGAATCAAAACTTTAACAAAAATCATATTTAACTGCAGCAACATTTTGTTTCAAATTAAATTTTAAAATCTGGAAATTATCAAGTTTTAAAACTGAACTCATTTAAATATTTCAAAACTGCATTTTAGATTCAAACTATAAATTTGAATTCATACTTGTATTTAGATTTAGGCTTTGTAAAATTTTAACTTAAATTCAATTACATCAGGATTTCAACTAACATACATTTAATTTTGCTTTAATTTAGTTTAAATTTAAATGTACAGGTTGTTTATACACCTGTAGCACTTTAACTTTCACCTGAGACCAAAGAAATGTTGCTTCGGGTCAACTGCCTCTGTGCTTCGAGTAAAAATGCAATTTACTCGAGACCTCCCCGAGTCCAAATCTTGCACACTAAAAACTGTATAACAATACTCGAGCCAACCTATTTTTGCTTCGGGTTTTCCATCACATTGCTTCGAGTAATCAACTCGAGTGACTCGAGTACTTCCTGAGACCAAATACTGCACACCAAAAAACACAACACTACCATACTTCACTGGCACGGTGCACGCGCACCGTGGCCCCTGCCAACTCCGGCCATCCCCTGACACCCCCACACGACGCCAGTCACCTCCAGATCCTAACACGACCACCAGATACTAACCACTTGCTCAAAAACAAAAACACACTTCCCTCTGCAACCTGAAACACCAACACATCCCACTGCCAAACCTGTCACCCTCGAGTTCTCCACTCTCCGTTCATATGTGGGTCTACAACTCCGGCACCTTGTTCGACAACAACCCAACTACCACCACCCCAAATGTCTCTGCACTCGATCACCAACATGGGCCGTGGTGATCAATTTTTATACACAGCAGAACTGTAGGGTTCTAGGAGAAAACCTGCTACCGCACCCTTAACCCTTAACATAAAAGATGAAATTTTGCTTTCTAAATTCATTATTAAGTATAAAGATTCAATTCATGATGCTGAATTGTTAAATTTAGCAAATTTGAATTTTACATAAATTAAAGCCTCCCTGCTTCCTTTAGATTCCAGAACAAATTTAAGTTATTTTTAACTTTATAATCAGGCAACATATCTTATTTAGATCTAAGTCATCACAACAAGTAAATCAAGAAATGTTAAGTTTTTAAATCACCTGAGTTTGAATTCTACATATAGGGATGCATTACAGGCATATAGAACCTGTTATTATCTTATTTCACAATCACACAGAATTTGAGCCATTTATCAACATAAAAACATAGTTATCCTAATACTTAAATCTAACAAACAAATACTTAAGTATAAGAACAAGTTATTTACAGCTAAATTAAACTTCAAGCAGAAATATGCACAGAACAACTACACTTACAAGTTTTGATTGTGATGTTACTTGCTAATAATTCAATATGCAGCAATTTCAACTCACCATTGCCCAGATAATGAAATAAATGAATATTCACACAATATGTCAAGCATTCAGACATTAGCATGCATCAGATTAAACTTAAGTAAATTTTTAAAAAGGGTGTTACTCACCATTGCATTTGAAGGAATGAAAAGAGCACCTGAGTGTTGAAAATGGCATATACTTTAAAACTGAAACTGTTGTGAAATATTTCTGCTTTGACTTTGCATTGATGCTTCAGTTATTAAAATATAAGTGTTTGCTATGTTGAACGAACTGAATAAGAAAGCATGTATATAAAGAAGTTTATAGGGGAAGGTGATAACTGGGACAACAATTTCTTTGCAGGTACAAAAATTGTTTTATCAGGCAAGATATTTGTATACACTTGAATTGACAAAATTATGTGCTGATATGATAGTGATTAATGCTTGGTTTCTCTATTAGTTGACATAAGTATATTTTGGTTCAGCTGCTAAAAGATATGTGTGTGTAAATGTACAACTTGCAGATCAAGATTTAGCTTGCCCATGAAGCTACTTATTTATAAATTTCTGTTTTTATTGTTTCTAGTTTTGAACTATACTATACATCTTTTGTGAGGTGTTATTTCTATACTTTGACTAATACCATTTGACTTGAATGAAGATATTTTTATTTTGTTTTGCATATTTGTCTCTCTTTTTTTATTTCAGCCTGCATACTTAATTTACAAGCTACTTACATATTATTTTTTAATGCTTTTGCATTTCAACAGTTGACATTCATATTTATACTATTCCTGGCATTTCCTTTACAAGCATATATATTTAACTTTGTTTACTTAACTTTGCTCTGCATTCTTTTCTCTAACCTGCATACTATATTGCAGCTACACACCTAGCTTATCATTAGCCTGCATCATATTTTCCTTATTTTATTTTGTATCTTGCAGGTGGATGCTCTTGTGAAAGAATGTTATTTTATTTTATACTTTATTCTTGTTTTATTCTTTGGATTCAAATTTATAGTTTGTGTTGTAAGTTTGTTTATTCTGTAGTTTGTGTTTCACTTCATTTCTTATTTGTATTTACATTTGTATTTTAACTATGACTAACAAATATTTAATTACTTATTATTATTTTATTTTATACTTATTAATATTAGTAAATGTTTATTTTAATTTGAACATTTTTAAACCTTTATTTTTAATTTCCAAATCATAAATTTTATTCAAACACACATATAAATAAAGTTGACATTATTAAAAATTCATTTGTAAACATTTACATAATTAATAGAGCTCATTATTAAGTCAAATGATTTATAAAAGTATTCATCTATTAATAAACTATTTATTTTTATCAAGATAAATTTAAAACAAATTAAACAAACCTTTTTGCTAAATTAAATGTAAGCTAAAATTGTTTTAAACAATTAAACTTAAATCTTGAGTAATTTAAAATCATATAATCATTTATTAAATAGCTTAAATATCAAATTTCTAAATTTTCAAAAATATTAGAATTAGAAAACATACCTATTTATTAAATTTAAACAAAGATTTTCTATTTACAATATATATACAGATGTATATACATTATAAATAGAAGGCAATTTGATTAACTTCTAAAAGATAATTTATCAGTTAAATATTTATTTAAAAGAAGATTATTAAATAAATTCATATATTATTAACAAATATATCAAATCAATTTAATTTTTTTAATGTAGATTATTAAATTGATATTGTCCAAAATTTCCGGGATATCACAGTAGATCAAAGGGTTGACAGGTTATGTAAGTCGAGCGGCTGCATATAATGTTTGTTTGTAGGGGATCTTATGTGGATCACCACAAAGCAATTTAGGGTAGGCCGATATTGATTGAGCAACTTATGCAATGAAAAAAAAAATTGTTAACTCATAGCTAAATAGTTTTTATACATATATAGAAGCAATTCATGAAATGTTTCGAAATGCATGTTCCATTATAATGAGAAACAACTATTGTTTCTAGATATGCCAACTTCATGATGAAAGAATTTCTTTTTGGGACTATTGTAGTAAAATGGATTTGGATACGATCTAAAGATAAAACTAAATAGACATGACCCATTATAATACCTAATAAGACATTAAACAGAAACTTTTAGTTTATTTCAGTATCGGGAAAATAATTTCCTTAAGTAGCAAATAAACCATTAATAATATTAACTCTTCCATATGTGGTCCATCGATCGAATAAGTATTTTTGATAAAAATACCAATGAAGTAGGAATATTGCAAGCTACGTTGGTACAACATAAATTTTAACTACTGAAACAAAAGTAATAGATTCATTATTCATTGTGCTTAAATTAATCTGCATTGTGCTCGCAAATTTATCAATCGATATGATGAGTGTTGGTACATACATGTTAAAATAGAAATTCTAAATAATGATGAAAATAATCTGTTTGCAGATAAGCACATAACAACCAAAGTGTCTCGAAGTAAGTAGGAGCGGTATTCAATTTATAAGTTCGGGCAGGATCCAAGAACTGATATGAAAGTATCGTTCAACAATCTTTAGAGTTAAGCAAAACATTTTGATAGAAAAACAAGTAGTTTAAATTTCAATAAAAATGCATAGGAATGTATTTCTAAAAACCATAAGTAAACAATAAAATTATGGTTGTTAATGATTAACCGATGTAAAACTCATTATAATTTGGTTGTTTAATTCTTGATATTGAATTCAAAAGAACAGCTTTTATAATAAGTATAAAAGAATGTCAAGAATGTCCTAAATAATATATAGATACTATATTAAAATGTTTAAAGTGGAGCACGTAAGACGGATTCCTCATGCATTAGCAATAGGAGTTATCATATATGTTGTGTTGTCTACAATATCGTGCTTCGCTTATGTATTTGCTACATAAAGCAAGTATCAAATACAATTTAAGATCACTAAACGACATTTTAGAGTGTTCTCTAGCATAAAGTGTTCATTGTTTTTTATAAAAATCAAGTATTTCATAAATAAATATTATTCATACTCGAACTTCATAGGTGATATTGAGTATAATATTTCAATCACAAATCCATGATCAATCGTAGTTATGGAGCTCTAAGCGGGAATTGTTCCAAATGAAAGGTTGCGGCTGATCAAAAGTACATTGCCTTGAATAATAATGCAACAGAAGCTGTATAATGCACAAATTTATGACTGAGTTGGGAGTGATTCTAAATGTTGAGAATTACTTAACATTGTTATATGATAACAGTGTCGCAATATAGATCGCGAAAGAACATAGAGCTCACTAGAAGTCAAGAAACATACTCAAAAGAGTTCATATGATAAAGAAAGTAGCATTGGAGAGTTGATCGAAAAAGTAGATAGTTAAGGTAATATAATATATCAATTCACTAATGGACAAGCTCAATCATTTTTTAGGAAACTGATCAAAGGAATGGGAATATGATTCTTTAATCAACCCGAAGTGCAAGTAGGAGATTGGTAGAGTTAACTGTATGCCCTATGGGCAATTATATAATTTGTTGCATATATCTAGCTCTTTGACTGATCTTGTTCATAATAAAGTATTTGATTTCCATTATATACTTCATTATATAGTGATATAATTAATTAAGTAACTAATTTAAAGTATATAAACAAGAAAATCATTAATGAAATGTTATGTGATTGCAATTGCAAATAGTTGTAATCGTAAGTAATTAATCCTAATGTAAAATAACATTTTATTTTAAACATTCGTAGTTGATATGTTTTGATACATCCATTAAGATGTAACCCTCTCCAAATTTTGGGCAGTGTATAACTCATGGGTGCTAGAGGCACCAAGGAGTTACATACTGATAGTTATGGGATGACCATGAAATGACTTATCCGAGAGCTTTCCGTTGGTTAATAATAACTAAAATCACATATGAAACCTCAAAGTGACAGTATTACATAGTTCTCTCGACTTAAGAATACTATTGAACTTTAATATAGGCACTCCACTTTGATTGTAGTTAAATTGTGGCATGGTGTACATCGAATGACTATAATTGGGTCTAAGTTGAAGCACTATAAGTGAAATACTATTACATAGAGAACTCATCCCCTCAGTTGATGAGGTTAGCATCACAGTCAACTATAGTCAATTCAAAGTCAAAATCTCTAACTAAAGTAGTACAGTTAATAATAATTGTTTAATGGACTTTGTTTATGGACACTCCAAGTTGAATGTGGAGGATATTAGAAGTTTGACCAATACCAAATTTCACAAGATCCAGATGTGATATAGTGTTGACGAAGAGAATTGGTATAAAGAATCGTTACTAATTGGTCTTGATTCACAAATTTTAAAATCTGATTTTATCTAAAAGGCGTGCAAGTGATGAATTCAGACAAACTATCACACCATTAGCTAACGTGACGTGTGAATGTTAATATTTGAATTATTCAATATTAATTATTGATCGAATTCATATCTCTGAGTCACACAACCGTATTTCTAAATTCTTTAAAAAACCACATGAGTTAATTAATTTGTAAAATGTTGTAAGTGGATTAAATTAATTAATACATGAGAAATATTTTTTTATTATTTAATTTATTTGATGTTTAGGAGTTATTAGTAATTTTTTAGATGTATATATTAAAGTTATATATACGTGTATTGATATATGATATTGATATATATTTAAATGGATTTTAAATATAGTTATTTGCTTAATAAACTTTTGGAAATAATTATCCATATGATAGAATTATGTGACCTACTATGTTAGAGAGAGAGAGGAAGGGATATCGATGAGATATGATTGAAACTTAATTAGGAATTAAAGTGTAGGTTCTAAAGAGAGAATAAGAAATGTTTTATTCTCCTATTAAAACAAATCATCTCATTTGTTTTCTTTCCTGTATTCAATTTTTCATTCACTTTTCTTTTTTCACCCCCCTTCCTGCCATAGTCGAATTTTTGTCATCCCTTTTCCAAAATATTTTACTCCAAATAAAAAATGAAAATATCAAATGAAATAAATATAAATGGATCATTCGTCTCTTGTAAGGATCAGATGTAGATCTTGGAGATCTAAGGAGAAATCTCAAATCAAAGGGTGACTTTTAGCCAGATATGAAAGGTATCTCCTATTTTAATCGTTATATTATATCATTATCATAATCCTATGTATATATACTATTGCTTTTTTGATTTAAAATTATTTATGTAATTTGAAATAATTGTTTAATGAATTAATTTGGTATTAATTTGATAAGTAAAATAAAAATTTGTATATTAAACGAATGTTTTAATTATAGATCTATGTTTTAAACTCACAAATCAAAGTGTAATTTTTGTATAGATCTGAAAGTTTGTATATATGTATTATTCGCATTTGTATTGAAATAGAAACTTTATATGTGCATGTTGTTACTTCAACTTGAATGGAAAATAATAATGCAATTTAAATATTTTGTTGAATGAATTGCTTTGTTCTTAATCTGATAAATTGAAACATTAGATTACATATGATTAAAACAATGTTTCGTTTATGAATCTATTTTTAAAATTAATTACAATAATATTCTAAATATGTTATGCAATTTAATGTTCCAAATGTCCTTATTTAAACATTTTAAATTTTTGTTAATATCCTGTTTAATTTGTTGTATTCAACTTTGATTTTATGGTACTAAAAACAAAATTAAATTTCCTTTGGGTACAAGTTTTAGAGTGTCTATGTGTTTGTATTGTCAATTAATTCAAGTATATGTATGTTTGCAGATACATCAGAATTTTTTAATGTAGTATGGAAGTTTGTTTCAAATAATTAGAAAGTCTCGGATTAATCACTATTTATTTATTTATGTATGTATGTATGTTTGTGTGTATAAACATTTAATATCTGCATTTCATATTGCTAAGGCATATTTTAAAACCTTTTTCAGTTTTATCAAATAATTTAAAATCTAGGTAATAATATATACATATTAATTATTGCTTGTTGTTAATGTCATTTAATTGTATCATTCCACCCCTTGCATGTTAATTAATTGTTTTATTTGATTAAATTGGCTAAAGAGGAAAGAGGAAATCAATCAAGTATGCCACCTTTCATCTTCTTCCCTATAAGACTTTGATGTTGTTACATCTAATTTTAATTTTGTTTATACTTATCTGTTGTCACCTGTTAATTGTATCATAACTAGGTTTAATAATAGATAGGTGTGTTTAGTATGCTTTACGTTTTGCATGTCACATGTTAATTCAAACCTTTTCAAATCTTGCACTTAATTAGTTTTGAATTAATTGATAAGATTAAGACAATGTTAATAAAATATGATTTCATTGAAATAACTAGATTGGATCTAGTGAAACTCTTTAGTCTTCATTGCCCTATATGATCCAAATAGGAAATAATTTTGAAATCCACATATATCACCCATTGCAGACAGACCTGATTCCTTCACATATCATATAGATCACGTATTCAAGAAATTAGCCAACATTTCAGATTAAATCATGTGTAAAGCATGATGTATCATCATGAAAATGCACACACCTTTTCCAAAGAAATAAAGCGAAATTTCTTTTATGGTTTCATATATATATATATATATATATATATATATATATATATATATATATATATATGCATACATATGTATGTATATGTATGTATGTATATGTATGTATATATGTATGTATATACATATATATGTATGTATATACATATATATGTATGTATAAATCATTCCCTTTTCTATGCACGAAATATGTACACATCCTATCCCCCGTCTCTTTTTTCACTTTCCTTCTCCCGTGCATGGAACAAGCACATGTCGCCCTCTCTTATTTTACTATTTTTTCCATTGCCCAATTCGTTGTTCTAGCTAGATCGAGTCGTCATCCCACCTCCCTATGCAACTAGCGATCAAACCGAGACTGTCGTTATACTCAGCTAGACAATACGACTTCAACGACGCCTTAAGTTCCAAGCCTTATGGACCTATTCAAAATTCGAGTGTGGACATGCTGGGGTCATTTCGAATCATTGCAGAGTTCGAAAACAAGGAGAAAACCGGTCGATTTGTTCATCTCGCTTCCTTTTACATATTCTTGGTTGCATGTTTATATTTTCTTTGGATTTTAAGTAATAATGGTTGAAATTTTGAAGTGAAAATGGTACTACAAACTTACGTAGCCATTTCTAATCACTACAGACTTCTACAACCAGGCAAAAGCTAGTCGATTTGTTCGCTTTACTTTCCTCTACAATTTCTCTATTGGTTTCACGCTCAAATTCGCTTTAGTTTTTGAGTTATATGTGATTGAAGTTTGGTAGTGGAATGTAAATCTAAGCATGGACATACATTAATTTACGTACACATGCACATAACCACTTATATATATTATTAAAATCAACATCATTCAGCTTGGTATGCTCAATGTCATTTCAAAATAACTAATTATCTTCACTATTAACTAAAATAGATATGTGTATATTCACTGTTTTAGCTTCAAAGACTATAATTTAATGAAGATTATTGAAAATCCAAGCTTCTTGTTGATGAAAAATGGAGCTACGGTATTATTTTAGTTTCCTAAAAAAGGAAAATAGGATAAAGGCTTAAGTACCCATAAACTTAGGGTTTGAAACCTTAGGGTATAAGCTTGAAAATAAGTTAAGACATCGTGATTTTTACTTAGTAAGTAATTTTTTTATAATCCAATAAAGTAAATTAAAATTTTATTTTTCTTTTAAATAAATCAATATCCCTAATTACCTTTAAGCCTACCTACTTTTAAATCAATGTTTTACACTTGTTTCAAAGTCCAACTCAAGGAATTTTATCAAAAAAAATCATTTTTGTAATGATTTTTCTTTTAGTAAAAATTTTATTTTCAGTTTTAACAGATTTAAAATAATTACTTCATTCCTCAAAACTATTCCAAAATTTTACACATATTATTTACTTACCAAAGTAAATTTTTGGAAGACTTTTGGATTTTTAAAACACAATTCAAACTTTCAAGATTTGAAGTTTAAACCAATTTTCTCATTTTATTTTCAAATACATCCAAAAATTCAATTAAATGGATTAAATTCAATAAATTCTCCTAATAATTCTCCAAATTTAGATAGGATGTTATAACACATTTAATTAATTATTAAACATTTTTGAAAAACATAAATTTATTTGACAACCTTTATAAAATTTTATTTTATATTTCAGATTTAACATTTAAATTTAAAATATATTTTTAAGTTTCAAACTAAATTTTGAAAATTTGGCCAAGGCCCAAATCGATTTTGGCCTTTGCAATTGTATTAACCTTTTGGACTTGCTCCATCCATTGGACTAGGCTAGCAGCCAAGGAGGGAAGAACGCTTGATTGTCCAACCCCAAGCCTAAACATTATTATTATAGATACCCTTTGGATTGGTAGCTTTATTAGTTGGTCCTAAAGTTGCAAATCTAGAGTTCGTAAACCATTTAAGCTCTTACGCCATTGATGGAATTGAGCGGTCGTGGTGAAAGAAGTCGATTTCAAAAAAAAAAAAATTTGGATCATAGTGGGCCTATTAAGTACAAAGAGTTATACTAGATCCACTCTAGTTAACTTAATAAAATCATATTATTAATTTTTTGATTTATTTATTTAATGAATTTAGTAAATTAATATTTATATATTACATGAGTATATCATTATATACTCATACGTGTATAACATGTGTATGCAACATAATAGAGGTGTTCATGGTAAAGTTTTTACATAGTAGATATTGGGATTTATATTTACTATGTATATACTTAGCTATATATATAAGTGTGTGTGACTGAATAAAATATTTCATGGTATATGCACATGTATCTAAAATAGAAAACTAAAATTTTAATTTGAAATGCAAAATTGACCGAGTCTTTAATGTTGAATCTCAAATTTAAATATCTAATGTGACTTATTAAATAAGATTCAGACTCAAAACTAGATTTGATATTTGAATTAAAATTTTCAAATTGTCATATTTTACTTGTTAATATTTGAACACTACATATATACATTCACATACATATGAACGTTCAATGGCACTCTAAATAGTGCAACACCCCGGTAGCCCTTTGATTTCCACCACATAACCCAAATTAAATATTATGGCTTTCTCTCTCTCTCTTTCCACTAGCTATATTATTTAATTCAGATTGTGTGGTGGAAAATAGGAGGCTACAGCAGTGCCATTGAGCATCCTATGTATAAATTTTTTAATTTTAAATATAAATCATTTAATAATATTATTTAAACGTAATTTTTTTATTTGCAGGTAGTAAGTTTCTGATAAGCAAGTATGCAAAATATTTTATTTTTATTTTGTAAATATGCAATGATATACTCAACCAACCAATTTGTGATAGCATTTTGATATAATAGATTCATAATATAATCTAGCATCCTATTATATAAACAACATATATAAATATGATCTAATAAAATAAAACATAGAATTACCTTTCACCAAAGCCTTGCGTACACGTTGAAACATTGAATTGATCCCCTTCAATCCTTTCACAAATCAGAAGTTACAAGCTTTCAAACTACCTTACCACCAACGAATGAATCGAATTGTTTTGATGTAACTTTATACTAGGATTTTTGGTTCTTAAAAGGAGGAGACCGATGGTCGAATTTTTTATAGGAGGAGAGCGAAAGTGTAAAATAAATGATGTAAAGAGGTGGCTCATAAATAGGAAGTTAAGTGAGTGAAAAGTGGATCTCATCCTAATATATCTCTCTTACAATTTCCACTCTTTTAATCATTCAACTCTACCCCTTTTGCTATGATATGGACACCCAAACCATGGCTCCTTCATTCAAAATATCGTGCATATTTGGGCCTCAAATCTGGTCCAAGTCCAAAAAATATTTAATGCAATTTTAAATCTTATTTTAACGCGTATCGATATCGTGTATCGATCGCTATATTATGTACATATATTTATATAATGAAATATATAGTACACATATATTATGTTCATAAATTATTTTACTAAAAAATCATTTTTTTAAAACAACAATAAAATAATATATATTTAAATACACTTATAAATTCAAATATACATACACACACATATAAATATACATACGTTAAATATTTATATGAAATTTAATTTTGTCTAATTTCTATTTTATTATATAAATATATAGCATAACCTTATTTCACATATATCAAGGGCCTCTAGCTCAAGTGGTTAGAGATATGATGTTTTTGACAATGGTTCTAAAGGTCATGGTTTCGAACCCTAAGAGCAACTCCAACAGTTCGGAGTGCGAAAATTGGATTTTCCACACTATGAATTGATTAAGGCCTCATTTCTCCAACAAAAATGAGGCCATGTGCCTATTGAACAGGAACCTGATGACCAGACATCTATTGAACAGGCGTCCGCTTTCTTTGAGATCGAGCGACTGGTCATCAGGCACCTGTTCAACAGGCGCCTGATGCCTGCGCCTATATCAGGCGCAAACCCCCCTAACCCCTCATTTCCTCCACTTTCACCCTCTTTTCATTTATTTATTTTTATTTTACTTTGCGTCAAAATACCGCCCCGTCTGGTCAAAACTGGTAGACGGACCGTTCGATATACGATAGATGCCAATATTGGACATGATCATGTCCCTCTTGATGTTACCGTGACTCCAGACGATGTTCGATCCTTGCACGACTTGCCTTCTACTGTTCCGCATCGATTTACTGCAGCTATAGTGACGCCACAGGTATACGTTTATTTCTTTATTGCTTGATGAACAACTGTTTAACTTTATATGTATGATAATTGTTTGTTTATTTTAACATTGAATAATCATATATTTAGGTTTGTCACATACCGATGTGAGGTAGTTGATATAGGTGTATGTCTGAGTATTTTGATCAGTTACCACAGTCGATTTTAGGTAGGATACATGTGCCACTTTTTGGTGAATTTCTAGATTTACTAGATTTGCACACGTAGATTGTTGCTTGGTAGAGACCCTCACTAAGAGATGGTGGCCTACCACTCACACATTTCATTTTTCTGATTTTGAACTAGGATTGACTCCTCTAGATTTTTGTATGCTAACTGGCATAGAGGTTGGTTGACCAGACCGTATCCCTGTTCCGTTTGATAGTTCATTTGATGAGTTTGAGTCACATTCAGCTTATTTACCGGCTTTGGCCGATGAGGAGGTTAGAGGAGGAGTTGTTACTCTCCCTTGTTTGCGAAGATATATAGTAGAGTACAAGGTCGTTGAGGATATGCACACTCTGGTTATCCATGCCTTCATATCTTACCATTTTGGATCTACATTTTTTAGTAACAATAAGGGTACTATTAGGCTTGGCTTTTTGGCTAGATTAGTAGATGTGGATGGACTGCATATATATGATTACGGTACTGCTATTATTGGTTATTTGTAAGTAGCATTGGATACTTATGCACTTCGGCGGTCTAGATAGATGTATGGATTTTGGTACATTCTTCCATTTTGGTACTACGAGTATACTGCCAATATGCACCCCCGACTTATTGTAGAGGCGAACGCCACACCTTATATTTACTTTCCTAGATTGCGTCGTTGGGTTCCTCCTATGCATTTGTCTCGTGTTGCACAAGGGGTGCATAATGAGCTGATGGAGCCAAGATAGCAGATAGATATGAGGCGGCGCAGTAACATTATCGTTCGTCCATGGGATCAATACTTACAGATCCTAGAGCCCGGTCCTGATCATCCACTCACTTTTCAGTTTTCCATGTTGCGATGCAGGGTTTGCTTTCAGGTTCCTACATATCCATTCATGGTATTTAGAGGAGCGGTGTTGGCTACAGTTGTACGGTATAGTTCGCATTCCATCAGATTCGCTATCATGGGATGATATGTATAAGGATATTAAGGTTGGACCAGCTTATATTCTTGCGACGAGGAGTGCGGGATGGGTGGAAGGTGAGCCTTTTTACATTTCCGGGAGACTTTGATTCATATTAGGCTCGAGTAGCCCCACGTGCTTACGCGTTGCCTGATTATATTCGGTGTTTGAACTACGATCATATTGTCCACGTACCTCTTCTGGTAGAGTTCTGTAACGTCCCGGAAATTTTCGACTTTCGAAAATTCAACATCGATACTCACTTTATCGACTGCCGAGAAATCGAAGGCCGGAAACCCGAAATGTTATGGTTTAAGAAAAGGAAAGAGGTAGAAGAAGAGAGAAAAGATAGAAAATAGAACTGAAAGAAAACAACAGAACAATAACAGAATCTCACAATTCGCAGCGGAACAACATATAATAGATAAATGAATAATCTTTAAACAAAGAACTATATCAGTTATTACATTACATCATTACATTACATCACATCATATCATCAGAGTGTACAACAACAAACAACATCAAACAGCGGAAAAGAAATACTATATACTAATAATATGCCATGCCATCCAGCTTGCCTCCAGCAACTCCTGAATATCCAGAATATCCTGATAAACCTAACTCTTGACTGCCCGTGTGGAAATTGGTGGGCACCCAGAGTTTAGGAAGGAAAACAATAAACTCCGAGTCAGCCATGTGACTGGTGTGAGAACTCAAAACAGTTTATTTATCTTTAAAAACAAAATAGAGGAATATTTTTAAAATCTATTCGCAATGCTTTTAAAAATGAGACTACCATAAGGCCTCCCGCACACACACACAATGCAAACGCAGAATCGGAGGAGATTTCTCCTTATGATAGTCAAAGATGCTTGATACGCATTTTAAAAGAACATTTGATATTATTACTAGTGCATAGTGTAGAGAAAATTCATTTCGAAAATAAAGATATAAATCTTAGCCGACATAGACATTTCGAACTATGCCTACTATAGCTACCATATTCAATAGCGGGTTACCGCCACATTCCATAGCAGGTTATATAACTAAAACCGTACAAGGCTCGTATTTGAAGAATGGATTTCCCAACAAATGGTCAGGCCAAAGAACTTCCCATTGCCACATGGAAACGCCTCTGGAAGGACGCCCCGAGAACCACCGTTCTCTGCTAAACAAAGTCGGGAACCCCTTTTCCCAAGGGATATTACAAACACTCAGATATGCCACCCCCGGTCCTTTGGAACCTTTAAACGAGAGCTCTCTAACCAACATCACACCATAATAATAAGTGTTTCAACATGAGTAAGTATCTGGGCTCCATACCATGATACTACCCTTTTCCAGAAGGAATGGTCATACCCTAGGGAAGCAATCCCTGAAAACCTTGCCGCACAATTCCTGTTTCGACCATTACCGGTTTGTGAGGCTCGACGAAGTCTCGTCCACAAAAACATACTTTATACAAAAGCCATGCTTTGGGTCAACAAATGATCATAGAAATGATCACCAAGATAGACGATCAAATAAATGATCCTATCACAAATGATCAACACAATGATCATTTCACAGCAACACTCAGCATGTCACATTACCAAATTGGGAATATATCACTGATAACATTCAACTACATAACCTCTGAGCTCGTACGTATCAGAGAAGGGTGTTAAGCTAAGAGAATAAATTCTCCGACACCAACAGAAATATATTTGAAAGAAATCGGCTTTATATCTCAATTTGTAATGTCAGACATACAATCCATACAAGTCTGTTCCGGGCTCGAACAGAACCGAAGGCACTTACAAAGAAGTCCTTGCAATCCGGATAATCTCTAATCACGTCCGGACTTCCCATCACATATGGAGTCTCTATACCGTAGCTACTCGGTGCAAAGACAATCGACGAGTTGTCCTTTCGCTTACAAAAAGATCCGGTCTTCAACACCGGTCTTCAAATGAAATTCATATGACGTATCACATATTCGGAATGGGTTATACGACCCCATGGTCCTTTCCCGGTTAACCCGAATAGTGAGCGCTTATTCAAAAATAAGTGTGGCATTCAAATTCAAACAAATCACATCAATTATCCATTCAAAGGGAAATATTGATAGTCGGTTATTGAACTATAAATGGATATGCACAACATCACCAGATTCCAAATAATTTTCCAAATTATTTATTTTTCAAAATATCTTTACAAGATATATAATTTTCACACTTCAAATATAAATCAATATTTATTTTTAAACAAGTTCCCCTTTCTTTTATAAATTCCATAGTGAATTTATATTCCAAAATATCCATGCATATACGATTTCAATTATTCATTTCAATTTATCTTCAAAAAGATAAATTCTCAAAATATTCACTTTATATTGGAAGACATTTCCATACCTACTTATTCATAAGTAATTCACAAATTTTATTTATTTTCAACACTTAGAAAATATTCAATATACTTAAATCGAGATTAAGTATATATTTCATTCTTTAAGGAAATCATTCTCTTAAACATATTTATTTAGGCCAAAACGAATGTTGCGTAAAACATCGTTACGACAACCCAAAATCACTAGTATAGGGATTTGAAATTAAGATAGATATATAAATCCCAATACTATACAAAACATTTCCTTTCAGAAATCATTTACTATAACAACAGTGTTATAGTCCACCATTTCCTTCTATTTCTCAAAAACGTCTATTTCAACAATAAATGTTGAAATCTATGGTTTCGAATCTCAACACATTTTTTAAACATCATTAGATTGTTTTAATTCTATTTAAAACATCAAATCTAAATATTTTCTTTAACATATTATTCACTATTCAAAAATGTGAATATACTACGTTAACCAATTTCATCATTTCTATACATTTCATTTTAAAGGATTATTCACTGTCTAAAACGTGAATATAACTTCATAAATAAGTTATAAAAATTAACTTATCAAAATAAGTCGTTTGCGAATTTATAAAACAACGTTTATAAATTCCATTTCTATTTATTTTATAACATCTTTCTTTATAAATTTTCTTTATTAACCTATTCACTTTATATCTCAATTATGAACCAAAAGTCCATATTATAAGTTAAATACTTATAAAACGATTATTTTACAAAATCGTTCTTTTAAACTTCGTAATTATAAATCTTATAACTTATAAGATTCAATTATTTATCCAAATATTTTTTTTTAATAATTTCACAAAATTTATAAATCTTACTATTTATAAATTTCACTTATAACTTCACCATTTATAATTTTATAAATTTCATTCACTTATGCAATCCATTTTCACTTCATTCAAACACTTATAAAAACTCGTTTTATAATTCAAATGTTTTAATTTATAAATATCAATTTATAAATCCTTTATAAAATCAATTTATACTATTATTTTAAAACATCTTTAATCTCCTTTATAATTTCACCATTTTGATTTATAAAATAATCAATTTCATAAATCCTATTTTTAAACTTTTTTTATAATAAATTCAAAAATCCAATTTAATTATTTTATAAAAACATTAACCCATATAACTCACATCACAAATGCACAGGAGTTTTCAACAAATATACAAATACAACTTATTTAAAACATAATTCAACAACCAGATTTACCTTAAATTTTTTTTAAAATTGATAAGAACAAATGCAATTAATTTTGTTTTGAACTGATAAGGACAGATGCAATCAAACCTTGCTTTTTAAACTGATAAGAACAGATGTTAATTGAAATTTGTTTTTTTAACTGATGAAAACAGATGCTATAAATTTTGTTTTTAAACTGATGAGAGTAGATGCTATTAAATTTTGTTTTTTTTTTAAATTGATAAGAACAGATGAATTGTAACAACCCAGAATTTTGAACAATTTAAAAATGAAAATATTTAATTAATTTTAAATATTTAAATGATAATTTGACTTAAATTTCAAATTATCAGAATAAATTGGCGATTAAATTTAAGAATTTAATCTAGTGAAAAATTGAATAAAATTTGAATTTGACTTTGGAGTTGAATTGAATATTGAATTTGTATTTTAAATTCGAACTAATGACATAGAAAAAATAGTTTGGATTTACGAATTATTTTTATGTAAATTTATAAATTGATATTGATAGTTGAACTGCAAAACGTTTATATGTTTACTAAAGAAAATAATTTATACAAAACAAAATTTGGTAACATCTATTCTTATCAATTTAAATTAAAATTTAAATAGCATATGTTCTTAACAGTTTAAATTAAAGTAACCGAGCAAATGATAACAGACAACACCCAACAAACAACCATGCAGTGACTTATCTTGTCCATATCAGTTTAAATTAATTTGACCGAGCAAATGATAACTAATAACACCCCAAATCATAGCATGCAACCAAGCACCCAATTCAAACAAATCTAAAAACTTGAGTAACGATTAATCGTGAGAAAACTCACCTTGCTTCGAAGCGGCGACGAATTGGAATCGAAACCGAAGCCCTAATTGTTGAAAAGGGGGACGAAGAGGAACGGCGAACGAAGATGAAGCTGAAGCCCTAATTGTTGAAAAGGGGGACGAACGATTTTTTTTGGGCCGCCATTATTTTCTCTTTCGTGTGTTTAAGATTTTGAAGTGATGAAGGGGTACTTAAAATAGAATGAGATATGCCCTACACGATGTTCTTCGTGATTTTAGGCGTAGGTTAAGGCATAAACAACGGCGTGACTTTAGGTGATAGGGTAAGGCGGTGTATATGTAACAACCCAGAATTTTGAACAATTTAAAAATGAAAATATTTAATTAATTTTAAAAATTTAAATGATAATTTGACTTAAATTTCAAATTATCAGAATAAATTGGCGATTAAATTTAAGAATTTAATCTAGTGAAAAGTTGAATAAAATTTGAATTTGACTTTGGAGTTGAATTGAATATTGAATTTGTATTTTAAATTCGAACTAATGACATAGAAAAAATAGTTTGGATTTACGAATTATTTTTATGTAAATTTATAAATTGATATTGATAGTTGAACTGCAAAACGTTTATATGTTTACTAAAGAAAATAATTTATACAAAACAAAATTTAATTTAAATTGAAATAAAAAAATATAATAATATATAAAATAATATAATTAAAAAAAAGTATACTGTAACGACCCGCCGCTCTGACCGCCCCCGGTCGGTAATTAAACCAACTTGAGACGTTCAAAATGACGGATTGTTATTCAGTTTATAGAGTTTAAACAGAAACAGCCACAGAATCACAGAATAATCATAATATTTTACATAAATGAATTTTTATACATATATCAGAGTTTGTACAATGCATTAAATTTTTATACAGCGGAATATTTCTTTTAATGACAAAAATTCTTTGAAAAGCTAAAGTGAAGCAATTTCCCCAACTCTCTCTAACTTCGCTGCCCGAAAATCTTCAAGCTGTAAAAATACTCGGTCTGACTCGAGCGTTTATTGCAAAACACAAAAACACTCGAGTCAGGATTAATCTTAATTCAAGTAAATAAATTTGCAATGAATTGGAATAAAATGGTAACAGCCCAAAATACAGTGTGTAAACTATGCCATAGAGATGATGAACCACATGAATCAATTTAAATCTATTATGGATTTTCATATTAACAACTTCAAGTTTTAAAATCTGTCAATCCTGTGTGGCTGCAGTACACACGTATATTTACACACATGTGCACTGCCTCGCCAACACGTGTGCACCAAACAAAAGCACAGCTATCAGATCAAAACAAGGTCAAACCCAAGTTTCAAAACTAGGTTCAACTCAAGGCCAATGCACAGACAAAAGTGTCAAGAAGGCATCAGACAAAGCAATACAAACAGTAATGTCAAAGCAGGCAATCAAAGGCAGAGACTCAGAAATGTCAAAGACATGAAGACATAAACAACAACAAATGCAAGACGAACTGCAAAAATGACACAGCAGAAGTGATCAAGGCAAAGCACAAGTGTGCAGCATCAAGTAGTTTCAAGTACTCGGACATATATATATGGAACTGCCACTGCATGCAAACAGCAAAAAAAAAAAAAAAAAAAAAAAATCAAGTCTAAAGTCTCAAGTATATCACATGAACAACTCAGGCAACCAATTCAACTTACTTCAAATGAAGTACATGGGTTCAAACAAAAAGTGCACAAGTGTGCAGGCAAAATGTAGGACATACGAGCACACAGCAAAGCATGGACAAAGTTCCAAGTAAGAAATTACTAACAAGCATCTTTTTCAACAGGTTTAAGCAAAAAAAAAAAGAGCAGTTCACTCACAGCTTCAATAGAGAAATGGATAAGGATTTTTACATTTAGAAGTTGCTCACTGTGTTTATCACAAAGGATCTTCCACTGTATTTATTATTATTATTTTTCTTCAAATTTTTCCCAGTAAAAGAACGGTGGTTTTTCTTTGATTAAATCTGAATCCATGGTAAAGGCTTAAAGTATAAACTTCAACTTGTTTAATTTTTTCCAAATTCAACAAGAAAGAGAGACAGAGGGAAAGAAGAAAAAGGGAGTTTGACAGATTTGGTTTTCTCAAACTAAACAGTGATTATTATTTATGTAAGATCAACATAACAAGCCAAACATTCAATTATACACTCAAATCTCTAGCATGCAACAAAATTTAGGTTTCCTTCATCACCCAAACATACATGGCAACATTGATAAAAAGGAAACAGGGGTTTACTCACATCTTTTTTTCTTTCCAGTAAAAAAAAAAAATTCCCAGAACTTGTTTTAAATTTGATGCAGGGACCTAGTGCAAGTTCAAAAGGACTAGACTCCAACTTGTTTTTCAATTTTTTTCCCCTTTTAAACTTGATTACCAGAGCAATTTCAGTTTCTATTTAAGTTAAATAAATTTTAAAAATTTAGTTCATAGCCTAAACAAACAATATTTATTTAAATCCTAAGTTTTAAATATTAATGGTTAAAGAGGAATCATTTAAATTGAAACCAGGCTTGAAATCTTAGAACAGAAATGTTCTTCAGGCTTTTCAAAATGTTCATATAACTCACATCACAAATGCACAGGAGTTTTCAACAAATATACAAATACAACTTATTTAAAACATAATTCAACAACCAGATTTACCTTAAAAAATTTTTTTTAAAAGAAGTGTTACTCACTTTATGTTCAGTTTGCACAGAGGATTTTTTTTTCTCTTTTCAGGTTTAAAATGTTTTCAGGGTTAAAATGTTTCTGGTTGTAATTTTTCATACAGTCACCTATATACATAACATACAACACACAATTCACAGTCTTAAAGCATATATCACAGCTTAAATAGCAATCATTCACAAGCCAAAATGATTCACATTCATGCATGTACATTATCAATTATACAAAACAATTACAGGTACCAAACCAAACATTACAACATACAGTAGACTTAAGTTATTTATTTACAGGTAAACAGAGAAAAAGTTTTGGTTTTCTAAGTTGATTTCAGTTTGGAAAAAAAATAAAATAAAAATCAGGCCTTTGATTTTCAATCTTTCATTCGAAACTTTTAAAAACTGCAACTGCCCCTTTGATATTTTGAACTTTTTAAATAAAACTGAAATGTTTTTAATACTTTGAATTTTAAGATCCTGAGTTGCCTTGAAAATAAAGTTTGTTTGCAAAACCAACTTTCCAGATTTACAGAAGAAAAATGATGCAGTTTTGTTTTATGTTTGAAATGTATAGGCTACTGATATGTACAGGGGTATTCACAAATTTAAATATCAATTCAAGCCATCTTTATGCTAACACATCCATGCAAGCATAATACACAGCAACACATCAAACCATAGGGGGGTTTACAGACACATATGTACATCACATATGAACAGAGGTTCAACCAAGCACATATAAACACAATTTTCCACAACTAGATTCAAAGATCCATCACATGCAGCAACAACAAACAAGTAAAGTTTTTGGTATAGCATCTGTTCTTATCAATTTAAAACAAAATTTGGTAACATCTATTCTTATCAGTTTAAATTAAAATTTAAATAGCATCTGTTCTTATCAATTTAAAACAAAATTTGGTAACATCTATTCTTATCAGTTTAAATTAAAATTTAAATAGCATCTGTTCTTAACAGTTTAAATTAAAGTAACCGAGCAAATGATAACAGACAACACCCAACAAACAACCATGCAGTGACTTATCTTGTCTATATCAGTTTAAATTAATTTGACCGAGCAAATGATAACTAATAACACCCCAAATCATAGCATGCAACCAAGCACCCAATTCAAACAAATCTAAAAACTTGAGTAACGATTAATCGTGAGAAAACTCACCTTGCTTCGAAGCGGCGACGAATTGGAATCGAAACCGAAGCCCTAATTGTTGAAAAGGGGGACGAAGAGGAACGGCGAACGAAGATGAAGCTGAAGCCCTAATTGTTGAAAAGGGGGACGGACGATTTTTTTTAGGCCGCCATTATTTTCTCTTTCGTGTGTTTAAGATTTTGAAGTGATGAAGGGGTACTTAAAATAGAATGAGATATGCCCTACACGATGTTCTTCGTGATTTTAGGCGTAGGTTAAGGCATAAACAACGGCGTGACTTTAGGTGATAGGTTAAGGCAGTGTATACTTTTTATTTTATTTTTTATTATATTATTTTATATATTATTATATTTTTTTTATTTCAATTTAAATTAAATTTTGTTTTGTATAAATTATTTTCTTTAGTAAACATATAAACGTTTTGCAGTTCAACTATCAATATCAATTTATAAATTTACATAAAAATAATTCGTAAATCCAAACTATTTTTTCTATGTCATTAGTTCGAATTTAAAATACAAATTCAATATTCAATTCAACTCCAAAGTCAAATTCAAATTTTATTCAACTTTTCACTAGATTAAATTCTTAAATTTAATCGCCAATTTATTCTGATAATTTGAAATTTAAGTCAAATTATCATTTAAATATTTAAAATTAATTAAATATTTTCATTTTTAAATTGTTCAAAATTCTGGGTTGTTACAATTCATCTGTTCTTATCAATTTTAAAAAAAAAACAAAATTTAATAGCATCTATTCTCATCAGTTTAAAAACAAAATTTATAGCATCTGTTTTCATCAGTTAAAAAAAACAAATTTCAATTAACATCTGTTCTTATCAGTTTAAAAAGCAAGGTTTGATTGCATCTGTCCTTATCAGTTCAAAACAAAATTAATAGCATCTGTTCTTATCAATTTTAAAAAAAAATTAAGGTAAATCTGGTTGTTGAATTATGTTTTAAATAAGTTGTATTTGTATATTTGTTGAAAACTCCTGTGCATTTGTGATGTGAGTTATATGAGCATTTTGAAAAGCCTGAAGAACATTTCTGTTCTAAGATTTCAAGCCTGGTTTCAATTTAAATGATTCCTCTTTAACCATTAATATTTAAAACTTAGGATTTAAATAAATATTGTTTGTTTAGGCTATGAACTAAATTTTTAAAATTTATTTAACTTAAATAGAAACTGAAATTGCTCTGGTAATCAAGTTTAAAAGGGGAAAAAAATTGAAAACAAGTTGGAGTCTAGTTCTTTTGAATTTGCACTAGGTCTCAGCATCAAATTTAAAACAAGTTCTGGAAATTTTTTTTTTACTGGAAAGAAAAAAAGATGTGAGTAAACCCCTGTTTCCTTTTTATCAATGTTGCCATGTATGTTTGGGTGATGAAGGAAACCTAAATTTTGTTGCATGCTAGAGATTTGAGTGTATAATTGAATGTTTGGCTTGTTATGTTGATCTTACATAAATAATAATCACTGTTTAGTTTGAGAAAACCAAATCTGTCAAACTCCCTTTTTCTTCTTTCCCTCTGTCTCTCTTTCTTGTTGAATTTGGAAAAAATTAAACAAGTTGAAGTTTATACTTTAAGCCTTTACCATGGATTCCGATTTAATCAAAGAAAAACCACTGTTCTTTTACTGGGAAAAATTTGAAGAAAAAATAATAATAATAAATACAGTGGAAGATCCTTTGTGATAAACACAGTGAGCAACTTCTAAATGTAAAAATCCTTATCCATTTCTCTATTGAAGCTGTGAGTAAACTGCTCTTTTTTTTAATGCTTAAACCTGTTGAAAAAGATGCTTGTTAGTAATTTCTTACTTGGAACTTTGTCCATGCTTTGCTGTGTGCTCGTATGTCCTACATTTTGCCTGCACACTTGTGCACTTTTTGTTTGAACCCATGTATTTCATTTGAAGTAAGTTGAATTGGTTGCCTGAGTTGTTCATGTGATATACTTGAGACTTTAGACTTGATTTTTTTTTTTTTTTTTTGCTGTTTGCATGCAGTGGCAGTTCCATATATATATGTCCGTGTACTTGAAACTACTTGATGCTGCACACTTGTGCTTTGCCTTGATCACTTCTGTTGTGTCATTTTTGCAGTTCGTCTTGCATTTGTTGTTGTTTATGTCTTCATGTCTTTGGCATTTCTGAGTCTCTGCCTTTGATTTCCTGCTTTGACATTGCTGTTTGTATTGCTTTGTCTGATGCCTTCTTGACTCTTTTGTCTGTGTATTGGTCTTGACTTGAACCTAGTTTTGAAACTTGGGTTTGACCCTATTTTGGTCTGATAGCTGTGTTTTTGTTTCGTGCACACGAGTTGGCGAGGCAGTGCACATGTGTGTAAATATACGTGTGTACTGCAGCCACACAGGATTGACAGATTTTAAAAATTGAAGTTGTTAATGTGAAAAATCCATAATAGATTTAAATTGATTCATGTGATTCGTCATCTCTGTTACCATTTTATTCAGTTCATTACAAATTTAATTACTTGAATAAAGATTAATCCTGACTCGAGTGTTTTTGTGTTTTGCAATAAAACGCTCGGGTCAGACCGAGTAATTTTACAGCTTGAAGATTTTCAGGCCGCGAAGTTAGAGAGAGTTGGGGAAATTGCTTCACTTTAGCTTTTCGAAGAATTTTTGTACTTAAAAGAAATATTCCGCTGTATAAATATAATGCATTGTACAAACTCTGATATATGTATAAAAAATTCATTTATGTAAAATATTATGATTATACTGTGATTCTATGGCTGATTCTGTTTAAACTCTATAAACTGAATAACAATCCGTCATTTTGAACGTTTCAAGTTGGTTTAATTATCGACTGGGGGAGGTCAGAACGGCGGGTCGTTACAAAATCCGCCTGCGACCTTTGAGCCTACATCGTCTCAGTACACGTAGCCTCTTACTTTCGACTCCCCTCATCATTCTTTAGAGTGTATGATGTACGTGGTCAGGTGGTAGAGTATCCCTTGCAGTATCCTATAGATGACGCTATTATGGGTGTACCATCCGTCGGATTGTATCAGCCTCATCAGGTTTGTACGAATTTTAAATTTTTTTTAAATTACTTGTCATTATATTCTCCACCTATGTATAATTTTTCTTGTGCACATATCAGTTTTCTCGGTACATGGATTATGATAGACGGATGATTGCTGCATTTGAGCGTATGACGCTAGATTATGCACAGATGATGTATCAGAGTTACCAAACTGCGGTCCAGCATCTGATTCAGTATGGTGCGCAGATACAGGGATTACAGACCCAGATTCAACAGCTTCAGGAGCAGCTCCATGCCGGACCTGAGCCTCACGACTTTGATGACGTCGATGATGACAGTGACGACGATAGTGGAGACGATGAGGAGATTGATAGCGGTTTCGATCACATAAACTAATGTGCTGCATATAGATGTTTCAGTTTATGTTATTATTTTTCACGCATTACGATAGTTGATTGCATATTATGTTGGTGATGATGCTATTGTTATATGTGATTGTCAATATGTTATGGCATTGTGTCGCTTATATTTTATGTTGAGTATGGCATTGTGTTGATTATAATTTATGCTTGTTTATTATGAAGCGTATATGAAGCAAAAACGTTGAAGTAACAAACACGGTTGTGTTGTCAAAAAGTTTATGGATGTTTGACACGTGGTTGTTAATCTCATGCTTCATTTTTTTGATGCGGATTACGACCTCTTTATTTAAGATAAAGTGTCATATTCAAATGTCCTACCGTAGTTTGACGCAACGATATGATTGAAAGCGCACTAGAACTCGAATTTCATGTAGAAAGCCAAATGTCCTACCGTAGTGTTCAACTACATCAAAGACTGCAAAATGATCTCATAGATCATATTTGAAACTTTTCTGAAAATTAGTGAAACTATATTTCTGTTGTTACTTTTTCTATTGTTGTTTATGTTGTTGTTACTTATTATTGTTATTGTAATCTGTTTATATTTAATTAACGTAATGTTGTTATAATCTCAACGTAATGCAATTTCAATGAAAGTAATTATATTAATAATTGCTTGCGTTCATAATACAATACAACTAACGGTAATTCAAAGATACAAAGATTGTAGAAAAACAGAAACAGTTAATGACCCTCTTCAAGTTTACGTCTCATAGTTTCTCTCCTTCTAAACTCCCGTATACTCCAATTGTTCTGCAGACTGTGCGACGTATCCATGAACATTATTGCATCTTCATCTCTTTACCGGTTTCCAGCAAGAAGTTGATCCATTCTTGACAATTTTTCTTGGTGTTGAATTGCTCGAGTTTCCATTGCCCGGTTAAATATATCTTCAGATTCCAGTAGGAGTTTTTTAATTTCTACTTGATCCATTTCAGCAGCCTGCTTCTTTTTGGCCTTTTTCTCCCTGTGGCCTAACAAAATTATCTTTGGTAAGGGTTAGGTCTTCTTCTGATCCTAAACCGTAGCTTCCTAGCGATTCCCTGAGACTAGAGCTTTCTCCAACTCTGGGCATTTTACCACGACCACTGTTTGATTGGACTTGCTGAACAGTTTTCTGAAGCGATGATTTTCATTTAACATGCTCGACCAACATGTCATAAATATGTATGAACTGATAAAAATGTGGTGCTTATTTACTATTAGGTTTATAGATTTGTTTGAACAACTTGTTTGCGGCCATTCTCCGTAATAAAAAAATACTAGTATAATTAGAGAACTATGATAAAAATTAGAATAGTGAAATTATATTAAATCTTACCAAATGCGTTTCATTTCAAATCCACTAGGATTCGTTTGCTTTAGCTTGAAAATTTGAGAATCAAATGTTTGCGTTTGACAATTGATTTTTCCATAACGACCTTTGATTGAAGATAACATTTTTTTTTATCGATGTTCTTCTGATTGTAGCAATTAGTAATTTTGCCCAAAAAAGTCTCACCACTTTGATCGGCACCTCGAATAGAATCGACTGAGAGTGCACAGTAAATGTAGCAAAGATCGTAGTCTTCCGCAGCGCTCCAACTTGCATTAATTACCTCTCCGCTAATCGGAACTGTAATGTCTTGTAAGTCCTAGTCTTGAAAACTGCACCTTGCAGCATCCACATTGAAATCGGAATACATGTTCGGTTGCGATAAGTGAGAGTAAAAATTAGAATTGTTGAAGAAAATTGGTTGTAAAGGAAAGAAGATGTGGGGAGTTGTATTTGATGGTGGAATAGAGGGATTGCGTAAAATATGGCCGTTGGAGGGAGCCGTTGGAGGCTGTGTAGTTAATGCCCCGCTATAACCCCACTATATCACATAGCAGATTTCTGCCGCTACGATTTTTCCACATAGCCCCAAAATATAGTCTTTCCGCTTTAAGTCCCGCTATTTCTGCTATATCCCCTTATTCCCGCTATATTCCACTATTTCCGCTATATCTTCTTTAATAAAATGAAATAAAAAATTGCATTTATACATTATAAAAATTATGAAACTAATTTATTTGATTTAAGTTTTAATTTATTTTCAGAAATGAGCATACTCTAATATTCTACTAAATTTAATTATGTTATATAATAGTTTTACGTTTATTTAAAGTATATTTGCACATGTTTTTATTTAAAATTATTTATGTACTAATTATAATTCAATTTGAATGATAATTTTTCATTTAATTACCATTTATATATTTTTAAAAACATTAAGTACACGTTTTATATGCTATTTTAGAGCTATCCGCTATATCATCGCTGTATCCCCGCTATGACTTTTTGCACCTCCACCGCTATGAATCTGCCGAGCGCTTTAACTGCACAGGTTGGAGGGGGAGAGGGGAAACAAGGCACATGTTCAACAAGCACCTGGAAACCAAGCGCCTGTTCAACAGGGCCTGATTTCTAGGCGTCTGTTTAACATGTGCCTCGTATGATCTGGATTCCCCAGCCCCAACCCCCCGCTTTCCACGCTATCCAGATTTCTGCAACCTGTTGGGAAAGCTTTTGGGTGCAGATTTGAGAAAATCCTGCCTGTTGAAGATGCTCTAAGATACTATAATGATTCTTATGTTGACTAAAATATCACCCCTGTTATCAAAAAAGTAACCTATCATACATAAATACATACATACGTGTGTGTAAGTAGGTCGAAAAATATATTAAATAACCATATTGTGTGTGTGAGGTGCCTTGTAATATGCATTTATATTAAATACCAAATATATGCATATACATGTACACATATAATTATAAATTTCAATAACTATATAAGTGTGTTTATTTATGTGTATATGTATTATTATATTATATTATATCATCTACAAACATATATGTACATGTTCACCTAATATCCAACAATGTAAATGTTAACTCTAAATATTATTTACAAAACAATTTTTAAAGTTAAATAAATTGAATGTTATGTCAAATATGATTTAATATAATAATATTTTTATTCATAATAACAAAAAAGGATCATTTTGTAAAATTAATAAATGGAATTTTTTTCCAAAATAACCTCTTTTACTCCGGCGCATGATTCTACTATCCTAATACATTACTACAAATCTACGTTTTTCTCACTAGTCTTTAACATCGCTATGGCGTCATTAAATTTGTTGGCGTCACCAAAAGTTGCGACAGAAAAACAAACGTCGCTAAATAGTTTAGCGTCCCTAAAGCATCACTAAATTGCCACCGCTATGGCATCACTTAAAATTTAGTAACGCTGTTGCGTAGCACGTAGTATTTTAAAATCTGTCGTCGCAATAGCGTTGCTAAGTTTTAGCACATCATTGCAACGCTCGTTTGTGTATCGGAAAACTATTGTCGCAATGGCGTCGCTAAATTTTATCGACGTCATCCACACGTTGATATAGGATTAATTACCTCTAACGTAGATGCAAGCAAATCAATGGTCCGTTGAATCAAATACCAGGATCCATCTTCAAATGCAACACCAGTATCCACCGTTAATCAAGGTAATTATGTTTGTTATTAGGATATAGATGCAAAATTCATGCATGTGAAGTAAAGAAATGTTGATGATTTGATAATCTGATAATCATGCAGTCAGTTCCATTTTGTTTGGTGAAAATAAAGCATCTCCAATGTCAAAAGTGCATCATGTTGATGCATTATAAGTTAAGTGAGAATGCTCACAGGGAAATTATTGTGTATTGCAGACTAATACAGCATCAATCCCTGATGATTTAATGCTCAATTAAATAACACAGAGACTTTTTGTTCCAGGTTATATAGTAGTACAGTTTTGTAATTATTGTCTACCTTTTCTCTTCCTATGACAGTCGCTCAGCCAAATCTGTCTACAGTATACAGACCCAAGCTCCAATTCAATCGCCCAAATCAGTTGCTGTTCCAAGTGGTGCTACAGCCGTAGCGCCGGTTGTCCACCAGCCTCGTTTTCCTTGGTCACACGCAAGGTTTTAAATATTGGATTCATGTTTCGTCTTGGAATTTTTACACATGTTATCTCGTATTGATGGAGATCTCGGATGAGATGAGTACATATCGGATGTACATTTCGGATTCATGTCTCGGATTTTATAATGCATCTCGGGAATATCTCGTACGTACTTATGTGTCTAAAATTGATGTGTCAACAATTTGTTTAACGGTTATAACTTTCTTAGTAAAAATAAAAATGATAGCATACTTGATTTACACGAAAAAAGGAATATTTTTAGAAGAGTAGTAACTTGATCAGCTTAATTGATTTGGTAATGATTGAATAATATCATTTTACTTAAACATAATAAAGAAGTGAAACCTTTCGCTATGAATTATTAAAATAAAAAGTAAAGAATATGTTCAAGAAGTTGTGGATTGAGTAGTTTCTTTTGAATCAATATGAAAATAAAAAATATTACGCAAAATAAGAAAAATGTATAATTTCGGATGAGATCTTGGATTGAGGTTTTGATTCATATCTCGGGTGAGATTTGAATATCTCAGACGAGATGAGTGTCAACGGAGATATGGACGAGATTTGATGTCTCGTCTCGTTTAAGTGTGAGAAGGAGATCTCGAAGGAGATCTCGGACGATATATAGGAGATTTAAAACCATGGTCACACGCATTAATTGCTGCAGGTTTGCTTGCTGCCACTGGTGCTGGAACTGCTATATTTTTCAAGGTCTAATTTCCTCATTTTACTATCGCCCAATAATTTCAAACTAAACTATTCTTGTTTCGTGGAAGCTCTCATGTGATGATCACTTTATACTACGGTTATAAATCGAAGGTATGATGACTATGACATATTTCCATTCAGAATCATGGGGAATATAGACTTTTAAGTTGGAGAATGCTCATTTTAACCCATCTGTGTACATTATTTATTTTCCTTGTTATGGGAAACAACTTATTTTGCCTGGGAACATGAAACATTTGCAATATGTCTACAATTCTACGCTTTGCTGGCTGCTACAAAAATAAAATGACATTCTGCATTTGTCGCATTCATAGCAATTTATTCTTATAATTTTATTTTATACAGAAAGTTGCTATCCCTAAGCATATCTACCGACAGAAACAGACATGATAAAGAAATGTATAAAGACGAGAGGGAAAATCCGGATGCTTAAAGGTGAAAAGTAACGTTCAAACAACAATTTGGACTTATACACATAAATTTCTATATGTTTCAAATTAAATGTGCATGTATCGATTAATATTTATTGATTATTGTATATAACATTAATATGAGCGAGTTACACTGCCATGAACCAAGATTTTGGATGCTGATGATAATACTTCTTCCAAGTTGTTCACTATATTGAAACGACTCTAATATGAGCTCATGGTATTAAAAAAATATAAGTGTATCTAAGCATACATTAACAAATGGTCATTTCTAAAATTTCAATCTAAAAACGGTGGGGTGAGGTCAAAAAAAAAAAAAAAATGAATTAGCACTCCCTTGTTTTATTAGCGTAACCTCTCGCTGCGTACAAAGAAAATCTATGATCTTAGTGTTATAAATGTCAATAACCATATGTTCCTACTAATAAGTTAGTGGCTTGAGTTTAGGAAGTGGTTAGTTATTTATTTTCTTATTTAAAGCTTTGTATTTTCTATCGTTCAATTTAATAAGAAATAACAATGTAGTCTCTTTCGGTTAACGTTTACTCTCTCTTTTTCTTAAAGTTCTAACATGGTATCAGAGCGAGATTAGAAAGAGAGAGCGCACTAGAGAACTAGAGAGAGATTTAAAAAAAAACTATCCAAAAAAATAAAAAAGATAAAGGGCAAACTTGAAAATCGCGAAGTTAGACTTGCCAGATCAAAATCGCGAATTACAAAATTCAAAATCGTGAAGGTCTCCAATGTTCGCGGAGGTTGTTGCGGAGTTGATTCGCGGTGGTGGGCGAAAGTCTGAAGGCGGTTAGATTTTGCAGTTGAGGGAGATTTGCAGTCGCGTGTGGAAGACGAAGCAGGTTGGTTTGTGGTGTTGCGGTGAGGTTGAAGGAGTTTGTGGGGTTCAATTTGATGTTCTGCAGTGATAGGGTCACGAGATTTTCGAGGCGGAATTGGTGGCTAGTGGTTGAATTCGAATCGATTGGGATTAGGCAGTTCGAAGGTGGAGGTGGTTTCGGTGAAGAGTGTTAGGGCAGTTGTCTGTTGAACCGATGAGGGTGGTAGCGATTGTTGTTGCGGTTGAAGAAATGGTCGATATCTGGTCTTCGTGTATTCAAGTTGTTCGTGGGACAGCAGTTGTCGCAGGCGAATGGTGACAGGGTAGAGAACTAGTTGTGGAGTGGTGAGTTGATTTATCCAAGTGAATGTTATGAAGGAGCAGTAGAAGTTTAGGCTGCTGGGTTGTAGTTGATTGAAGTAGCAAATAGAGGTATTGTTTGTTGAATGAGGAGCAGTATTTGGATGAGGTGATTTTGATGTATGTGATTTGGTCCGGTGGAAGTTTGTGACTTTGGTGCAGTAGGAAGATGATGTTTATAGATGAAGATGAGGAAGGGGTATCTGCTGTCAGTAGATGCCACGAGTTGGGTTGTTGCGAATTGGTGGATTGGCTGCTGAAGGAGATGCCGCTAGTTGATTCAGGAATCTGAATAGATGGATTGACGATTTCAGTTTGCAGAGGATTTCAGTGCTTCGGGTGGTGGCGGCGATTGGTTAGTGGATGTCGCGATTGCAAATGATGGTTTTGTTTGGAATTTCGTGATTGGCGAATCGAATGGAACTGCAGTGAGGACTCGCTGTGTCTGGTCTCAGATTCGATTGCAGCAATTCGTATTTTTTATTATTTATTTTTGGTTAGGTGTGGCAAACGGAGGGAGTTGTTGAGGTAGAAAACTAGTGTTGAAGAGGATGTGGAATTAAAGACAGTAAGGGAAGTGAATGAAGAAGTAAGGCTTGATGGAAGTAAGACAGGGTGGAATTGGAGACCAGTGCAACATCGACAGTGGATTTTGGAGTGGTTGATCTGTGGTATTTGATCTGTGGTATTGAAGGAGGTCGGGAAAGTCAGTATTGGTGTGTTTGACAGTGGAAGGAAGTGTTTTTTTTGTATGAAGTAAAGCAAGTTGATGGGGTGAGTTGAATGTATGTATGGAGTGGTGACTGGGTTTGGTCACTGATATGTATCGGTGGTTGAGCTTGTCGAAATGAGATGAGCAGTGTAGGGGGATGGTGGTTTAACTGTTGGTGGAGGATGATGTAAGTGTGGTCTTAGTTTGGAGTACAGAGCAAGTAGGGGTTGTATGACTATTGTCTTATGGGATGAAGTGATGTATGTTGTTTGGTGGATATAGTGTGGTTGTGGGTAGTTTTAGAGGGGAATGATGGAGTAGAGAAGAGGGGCAGAGCTGTAAGATGACTGGAAATGTTATGGAGCTGCAGTATTTTGGTATGAATGAATGGTGGCAGAAGTATGCAGTAGCAGGGGTGTTGGAGAAGTTTGTGGTTGAATGGTGGAAGGTGAAGGAATGCAGTATGGTGGTTTTCTGGATTGGATCAGTTTGACACTGCTGCTGGTGCTATTGAAAGAGGGGTGATTTTGATGAGCTTGTATAAAGAAGGCAGTTTTGTAACAGAGAGTAGTGTGAGAAACAGTGAGGCGAAGATGGTGGTTGGTTATTTGACAGTGAGGTAGAGATGATGGAAGCACTTTTGGGGTTGTATTGATTCAGGGAAGCCGGGAGAAGAATGCGTTGCTGATGTATGGTTAACAGAGGTTGGTGAGTTGGTTAATAGAATGTGTATAAGGAAGTAGGGAGAAGAATGTGACAGAGTGATGTTTGGTGATGACTTGTAGCTTGCAGTGACAGGTTGTAGGTGATAGTGGGTTGCTTTGGTTGTAGGCAATGGCATTTTGGAGGTTGATTTTGGGTTTTTGTTGTTCTAGAGGAATGAAGGCAGTGGGACAGTTGAGATGTTGAAGTTGTTTGGAGTGTTTGCAGTTTTGATGGTGGTTACTAGTGCAGTGTGAAGGAGGATGTTTGATGTTGAAGTGTTTTGTTGCAGAGGGTTGAAATGTTGAGTTGCTGGGTGAAGGCAGTTGGTGAAGTTGATGAATGGTGGCAAGTAGGCAGTTGTCAGGACCTGATTCTGCGACTCCCGAATATTGACATCAATACGTCCACTGCATCGAATGCCGATCAGTCGGATGTCGGAAAACCGAACACTGAGGGTTAAAAAAAAAAAAGAGGTAGAAGAAGAGAAAGAAAGAACAGAACAATATCAGAATCTCACAATCGCAGCGGAACAACATATAATAATAAATGAATAATCTTTAAACAAAGAACTATATTAGTTATTACATTACATTACATTACATCATATCATCAGAGTGTACAACAACATCAACATCAAACAGCGGAAAAGAAATACTATATACTAGTGAATACACCATGCCATCCATCTTGCCTTCTGCAACTCCTGAATTCCAGAATATCCTGATAAACCTAACTCTTGACCGCCCGTGTGGAAATTGGTGGGCACCCAGAGTTTAGGAAGGAAAGCAATAAACTCCGAGTCAGTCATGTGACTGGTGTGAGAACTCAAAACAGTTTATTTTCTTTAAAAATCAAACAGAGGAATATTTTTAAAGTCAATTCGCAATGCTTTTTAAAAATGAGACTACCATAAGGCCTCCCGCGCACACACACATGCAAACGCAGAATCGGAGGAGATTTCTCCTTATGATAGTCAAAGATGCTTGATACGCATTTAAAATAACATTTGATATTATTACTAGTGCATAGTGTAGAAAAAATATTTCGAAAATAAAGATATAAATCTTAGCCAACATACGACCATTATCGTATGCCTACTATAGCTACCATCCAAACAGTGGTGACCACCATAAGTGAATGGCAGGTTCTACAACTAAAACCGTACAAGTTTCGTATTGGGAATTGGATTTCCAACAAATGGTCAGGCCAAGGAACTTCCCATTGCCACATGAGAACGCCTCTGGATGGACGTCCCCGAGAACCAAACCGGATCTCTGCCAACACAAGGCCGGGTTACCCCTAACTGAGTAACAACTGACCGAATATGCCATCCCCCGGTCCTTTGGGACCTTTAACCGAGCGCTCGTAATCAATTCGCACAATCATAAAGTGTTTTCAACATGAGTAAGTATCTGGGCTCCATACCATGATACCACCCTTTTCCAGAAGGAAATGCACATACTCTAAAGGGCGCTACCCCTCATAACCTTGCCGCATCTTTCCTGTTTTGACCATTTCCGGGGTGTGAGGCTCGACGAAGTCTCGTCCACAAAAACATACTTTATACAAAAGTCATGCTTTGGGTCAACAAATGATCATAGAGATGATCACAAAGATAAACGATCAAACAAATGATCCTATCACAAATAATCAACACAATGATCATTTCACAGCAACACTCAGCATGTCACATTACCAAATTGGGAATATATTGCTGATAACCTTCAACTATATAACCTCTGAGCTCGTACGTCTCAGAGAAGGGTGTTAAGCTAAAAGAATAAATTCTCCGCCACCAACAGAAATATATTTGAAAGAAATCGGCTTTATATCTCAATTTGCAATGTCAGACATACAATCCATACAAGTCTGTTCCGGGCTCGAACAGAACCGAAGGCACTTACAAAGAAGTCCTTGCAATCCGGATATTCACTAATCACGTCCGGACTTTCCATCACATAGGGAGTCTCCATACCGTAGCTACTCGGTGCAAAGACAATCGACGAGTTGTCCTTTCGCTTTCAAAAATATCCGGTCTTCAACACCGGTCATCAATGCTATCCATTACGTCGTATCACCATTCAGAATGGGTAATCTGAATAACGAGCGCAATAATTTAAAAATAAGTGTAGCATTCAAATTCAAGCAAATCACAACAAATACCCATTCAAAGGTAAATATTGGTAGTCGGTTATTGAACTATCAATGGATATGCCAACATCACCAGATTCCAAATAATTTTCCAAATTATTTATTTTTCAAATATATCTTTACAAGATATATATATATTTTCAATACTTCAAAAATAAATCAATATTTATTTTTAAACCCATCTTCCAAATTTCATTTATAAATTCCATATTGAATTTACATCTTCAAAAAGATAAATTCTCTAAACTTTTCATTTCACATTGGAAAAACATTTCCATACTTATTTATTTATAAGTAATTCACAAGTCTTTATTTATTTTCAACCTTTGGGAAATATTCAATATACTTAAATCGAAATTAAGTATATATTTCATTCTTTAAGGAAATCATTCTTTTAAACATATTTATTTGGTCCAAAACGAATGTTGTGTAAAACATCATTACGACAACCCAAAATCACTAGTATAGGGATTCGAAATTAAAATAGATATATAAATCTCAATACTATACAAAACATTTCCTTTCGGAAACCATTTACTATAACAACAGTGTTATAGTCCACCATTTCCTTATTTTTCTCTCGAAAATGTCTATTTCAACAATTGAATGTTGAAATCTATGGTTTCGATAGTTAATACATTTTAAAACATCTTTAGATCATTTTAATTCTATTTAAAACATCACATCCAAAATATTTTTTTAACATATTATTCACTATTCAAAAACGTGAATATACTTGTTAACCAATTTCATCATTTCTATTGCTTTTATTTTAAAGGATTATTCACTGTCTAAAACGTGAATATAACTCCATTAATAAATTACAACAATTTACTTATCAAGATAAGTCGTTGCGGATTTATGAAACAACGTTTATAAATTTTATTTCTATTTATTTTATATCAACTTTCTTTAATAAATTTCCTTTATTAACCTATTCGATTTACAATTCAATTATATACCGAAAGTCCATATTATAAGTTAAATGCTTATAATTTATTTGTTTACAAAATCGTTCCTTTAAACTTCATAATTATAAATCTTATAACTTATAAGATTCATTTATTTATCCAAATCTATTCCTTAAATAACTTTATAAATTTTATTTATAAAATTCCATTTATAACTTCACCGTTATAATCCTATAGATTTCATTCATTTATGAAATTCATTTACAATTCATTCTAACACTTATAAAAGCTCGTTATAATTCCAATATTTTCAATTTATAAATATCAATTTATCAATCTTTTAATATAAATCAATTTATATTATTATTTCAAAACGTCTTCAAAGTCCTTTATAATTTCATCATTTTTGATTTATAAAATAATTAAATTTTATAAATCCTATTTTTGAACTTTTTATAATAAATTCAGAAATTCCAGTTTAAACTATTTTATAAAATCATTAATCTCATATTTTCAAAAATCAACTTTTAACTATATTTCTCAAAAATCATAATTTTTATAACATTAAAATTATAACGTTTATTTATTTAAGATGGATCAATTCCAAAAATATTTTATAAACGTATACTTTCAAAGATCACTTTAGAAATCCCTTAAAAATCAAAATCGTTATTTTTAAGCTTCAAAATGGGATCCGATGATGCAACACATCAAATAGTCAATCACGACTTTCAAACATCATATATCAATATGATAATCAATCAAATATCACAATATCTGAATCAAATAAATATTTGTGAGAAATCCAGTTGGATCCCTCCAACCTGTTTCCCTGCATCCACAGACATTAGCACAATACCAATTCCGTTTCAAGACGGAATATCGCGGTATATGAGATTTTATAAATATTATCCGCTTAATAACGGCGCAATAGGGTCTCATCCGCTATACAATGCGGGAAATCAATCAACTGCAATATATACATATGCCAATATATATATATATATATATATATATATATATTGCTATATACTAATATAATACCAATTCCACTTCAAGGTGGAATATCGCGGTATATGGGTGTGATAAATAACCTCCGCTTACTAACGGCGTATAGGGTCTATTCACATCCAATATATATATAACAATCATCATTCATGCATTCAATCAACACAACTAACAATTTTAAATCTAACTATTTAAAATTTAAATAAATCCTTTAGAGTGAGAAGTTCTCACCTTTGCTTTAATTAGCAATCCATTTGCCATCTTGACTCGTTTTCATCATTTTAGACCTTGTATAAATATTTATAAAATTTATTAATATTCGAACAGATCGAATAATAAATTTTCATTTGATAATTTTGATTCATCGTTGATTTCTTTTTAATAGTTAAATTAACTGATAGTTTTATTTAAACTAATTTTCTTCTTTTTATAAATTATTTTCCTTTCAACCAATTTTTTGTTAAATAAATTTATTTAACTTATTTTACTTTCAAACTAACTTTCCCTTTTTTAATAAATTATTTTAACTAAACATTTTTATATATTTCAAAAATCTAATTTTTTTACAACTTCTTAACATTTAAACAAACTTCTATTTGATATTTAAATTAACCAATGATTTTATTAATATTCGAAAAATTTAAATCACCAATTATCGTTCAATAGATTTAATTAACTAATTATTTAAATCTAAATTTAAAAATAAGCAGACTGTAATCCTTTATTATATTTTCAAAATATCTTAGTAAATCAATATTTCCAAATTCTCGTATATATATATATATATATATATATATATAATTTAAAAACTGCTTATGTATATTTTTATTTTCAAATCTTCCTTTCAAAATTCTATTCCTAAAAAAACTGAACATAGCAGTAATTTAATTTATTGTAAAAAAAAAATCTTTTCCTATTATTTTTTTTTTCACTGCATATATACATTATTATTATTTATATCAAAAATGAAGTCAAAATAACTTGCAGTTATACCTCACTGTGAAATCATCAGCTCGAACTCGAGCCCCAAATTCAATCGCCTTCTGTCATACCCACGCGGCCGCTGCGCTTGAGTGCCGCGCCATCTCCACGTCGCCGCCTCCAGCCCTAGCCACGCGCGCCAACGATCGACCCCCTCACTGCCCAGCACTTCCCTACGCGAGCACCAATCGCGACGCCACCCCCCTCGCCGCGCCTCGAGCGCGCGCCACCCACGTACCCCCTACGCGCGCCATTTGCTCGAAGCTCCAGCTGCCTCCCACGCGCGAGCACGCGATTTCGATTAAGGGCTACGGCCATTAATTTGGGTTTGAATTGGGAACAAATTCAATTGTTTTTAAAGTGAAGGGCTTCGGCCATTTTTCTTTTCTTTGTTTCGATGTTTGAACTGAGGAAATATGAATTGAAGTTGCGTGATTTTTAAAGGAGAGGGGAGGAGACAAAGGAACGTGATGCTTCAGGGAGAACGTGCTTGCCTCCGTGATCATCTACGTGATTTTAGGCGTAAGTTTAGGCATGATATTAGGGAAGAACGTGTGTTTGTTTGACTAATTAAAATATTAATTTCAAATTGAATTCGATTCAATTTCAATGCGTTTACGCGTCGTGTGCTCACATATCAACTCAGAAAAATACGAAATTTGAAATCCGGCAATAATTCAAATTACGGACCCAATGGAACTGGTTTCGTCGAATTCCGAGACTGTGCCTCGGACGGCTATTTTTCAATATCGATTCAAACGATTTAATTTCAAAACTGAACAATTCACTTTCAAATTCAATTCTGAAGCTTCTATTATCTTCAGTATTATCAATATGAATTTTACAAGCCGTTGAAATATTTTAAATCAGCTTAAAATTGATGATTCAATTTTTTTATTCAACTTTCAATAGATTAAATTCTATAATTTAATCGCTATTTTCAAAGTTATATTGAAAATTCAATCCAAACCATCATTCAAATATTTAAAATTAACTAAATATTTTCAAATTAAATTGTTCAAAATTCTGGGTCGTTACAATCTTCCCCCCTTAAAAGAATTTCGTCCCGAAATTACAAGTTAAGAAGAATGCCCTTATCCCGTCTATTATTTTTCACAATCCAAATAGTTTTATCAACTTACTAACCTAAATCTTTTTACTAGAGATTCATTATCATTTCAACTAGCTTTCCAACTTCAAATATAGGTTTCAAACAACATTGTTTTACTAACCATCCAAATTTAAATTTAAATTCAAATTTCAAACTTTCAAAATTTTCTCAAAAATTTTCCAACGCTCTAAATTTTCGAAAAATTTCGACAGCGTTTCCTTTGCGCGGCTCGATTGGTACGACTACAAAATGGCACCACGGCCCCTCAGAATCAAAAAGAAAAGAGAAAGCCAAGTGGCTGGAGAAGAAAATCACCAAATTTCATACTGAAATTGAAATACGTACCTTTTTGTCGAGCAATTCGATTTTTATCTTCGAAATTTAAAATCTCAATTCCATTCCTTTTTAATACACCTGTATATCCTGCTAACAGTAGTATCCAAATCCAACATTCAAACCAATTTGCACATTTCATTACAAAATTTTCAATATATGCTTCTTATACATTTTTACTTCACTATTGAAGTTACATATCTATTTTCATTCAATTTTACATTTCAATTCAATTCACAATTTCAATTCTATTTGAATTAAATTCACAATTTCAAATTTCATTCGAATTTAATTCTCAATTCTAAATATTGAATTCTAACGATTAACTTTCATTCGCTAATTCATATTATTACTTTAAATTAGTTTCATTCACTAATTCTTTTCAATTAGTACATTCACTTATTCATTTTAAATTTCAATTTCCATATTCAATTCAACTCGAATTTACTTAATTACTAACAAAGGGAATTTCAATTTATTTCTTTTACTTACCTGAATTTATATACAAATTCAAATTTATCTTCAAATTTAGCTCACGACTAAACTTTAATTTAACCAATTCAAATTCTAATTCATTAGTCCATGAATTAATAATTTATCAAGTTAGTTTACTTGAATTCAATCCATCTTATTTTATAACCAATTTAAATTGATGCCAATTCGATTTATTTTACGACTCCCAATTGCATATGAATTCATTTTCTTATTTAACTCCATATAATAATGATAATAATTTAATATTATCACTTCCTAACAATCATGCAACCATATATTATAATAATTCATAGAAAATCATTTCTTTTCTATACAAAAATAGTTTTGGGCAAAATTATCTTATTTATCCGATTCAAAAACAATTTTATATTTACTAACAAATATGCGCTCATATCTATTATTACACTCAAACTCATTCTAGAGTACTGCTGACTCTATCTCTAATGAGTAATACCCAACAGAGCCATGGTTGTCGCTTAACCATATGCTCTGATACCACATTGTCAGGACCCGATTCTTCGACTCCCGAATATTGACATCAATACGTCCACTGCATCGAATGCCGATCAGTCGGATGTCGGAAAACGGAACACTGAGGGTTAAAGAAAAAGAAAGAGGTAGAAGAAGAGAAAGAACAGAACAGAACAATATCAGAATCTCACAATCGTAGCGGAACAACATATAATAATAAATGAATAATCTTTAAACAAAGAACTATATTAGTTATTACATTACATTACATCATATCATCAGAGTGTACAACAACATCAACATCAAACAGCGGAAAAGAAATACTATATACTAGTGAATACACCATGCCATCCACCTTGTCTCCTGCAACTCCTGAATTCCAGAATATCCTGATAAACCTAACTCTTGACTGCCCGTGTGGAAATTGGTGGACACCCAGAGTTTAGGAAGGAAAGCAATAAACTCCGAGTCAGTCATGTGACTGGTGTGAGAACTCAAAACAGTTTATTTTCTTTAAAAATCAAATAGATGAATATTTTTAAAGTCAATTCGCAATGCTTTTTAAAAATGAGACTACCATAAGGCCTCCCGCACACACACACATGCAAACGCAGAATCGGAGAAGATTTCTCCTTATGATAGTCAAAGATGCTTGATACGCATTTAAAATAACATTTAATATTATTACTAGTGCATAGCGTAGAAAAAAAAATTTCGAAAATAAAGATATAAATCTTAGGCAACATACGACCATTATCGTATGCCTACTATAGCTACCATCCAAACAGTGGTGACCACCATAAGTGAATGGCAGGTTCTACAACTAAAACCGTACAAGTTTCGTATTGGGAATTAGATTTCCAACAAATGGTCAGGCCAAGGAACTTCCCATTGCCACATGAGAACGCCTCTGGATGGACGTCCCCGAGAACCAAACCGGATCTCTGCCAACACAAGGCCGGGTTACCCCTAACTAAGTAACAACTGACCGAATATGCCATCCACCGGTCCTTTGGGACCTTTAACCGAGCGCTCGTAATCAATTCACACATCATAAAGTGTTTTCAATATGAGTAAGTATCTGAGCTCCATACCATGATACCACCCTTTTCCAGAAGGAAATGCACATACCCTAAAGGGCGCTACCCCTCATAACCTTGCCGCATCTTTCCTGTTTTGACCATTTCCGGGGTGTGAGGCTCGACGAAGTCTCGTCCACAAAAACATACTTTATACAAAAGTCATGCTTTGGGTCAACAAATGATCATAGAGATGATCACAAAGATAAACGATCAAACAAATGATCCTATCACAAATAATCAACACAATGATCATTTCACAGCAACACTCAGCATGCCACATTACCAAATTGGAAATATATTGCTGATAACCTTCAACTATATAACCTCCGAGCTCGTACGTCTCAGAGAAGGATGTTAAGCTAAAAGAATAAATTCTCCGCCACCAACAGAAATATATTTGAAAGAAATCGGCTTTATATCTCAATTTGTAATGTCAGACATACAATCCATATAAGTCTGTTCCGGGCTCGAACAGAACCGAAGGCACTTACAAAGAAGTCCTTGCAATCTGGATATTCACTAATCACGTCCAGACTTCCCATCACATAGGGAGTCTCTGTATCGTAGCTACTCGGTGCAAAGACAATCGACGAGTTGTCCTTTCGCTTTCAAAAATATCCGGTCTTCAACACCGGTCATCAATGTTATCCATTACGTCGTATCACTATTCGGAATGAGTAATCCGAATAACGAGCGCAATAATTTAAAAATAAGTGTAGCATTCAAATTCAAGCAAATCACAACAAATACCCATTCAAAGGTAAATATTGATAGTCGGTTATTGAACTATCAATGGATATGCCAACATCACCAGATTCCAAATAATTTTCCAAATTATTTATTTTCCAAATATATCTTTACAAGATATATATTTTTTTTCAATACTTTAAAAATAAATCAATATTTATTTTTAAACCCATCTTCCAAATTTCATTTATAAATTCCATATTGAATTTACATCTTCAAAAAGATAAATTCTCTAAACTTTTCATTTCACATTGGAAAAACATTTCCATACTTATTTATTTATAAGTAATTCACAAGTCTTTATTTATTTTCAACCTTTGGGAAATATTCAATATACTTAAATCGAAATTAAGTATATATTTCATTCTTTAAGGAAATCATTCTCTTAAACATATTTATTTGGACCAAAACGAATGTTGTGTAAAACATCGTTACGACAACCCAAAATCACTAGTATAGGGATTCGAAATTAAAATAGATATATATATATCCCAATACTATACAAAACATTTCCTTTCGGAAACCATTTACTATAACAACAGTGTTATAGTCCACCATTTCCTTATTTTTCTCTCGAAAACGTCTATTTCAACAATTGAATGTTGAAATCTATGGTTTCGATAGTTAATACATTTTAAAACATCTTTAGATCGTTTTAATTCTATTTAAAACATCACATCCAAAACATTTCTTTAACATATTATTTACTATTCAAAAACGTGAATATACTTGTTAACCAATTTCATCATTTCTATTGCTTTTATTTCAAAGGATTATTCACTGTCTAAAACGTGAATATAACTCCATTAATAAATTACAACAATTTACTTATCAAGATAAGTCGTTGCGGATTTATGAAACAACGTTTATAAATTTTATTTCTATTTATTTTATATCAACTTTCTTTAATAAATTTCCTTTATTAACCTATTCGATTTATAATTCAATTATATACCGAAAGTCCATATTATAAGTTAAATGCTTATAATTTATTTGTTTACAAAATCGTTCCTTTAAACTTCATAATTATAAATCTTATAACTTATAAGATTCATTTATTTATCCAAATCTATTCCTTAAATAACTTTATAAATTTTATTTATAAAATTCCATTTATAACTTCACCGTTATAATCCTATAGATTTCATTCATTTATGAAATTCATTTACAATTCATTCTAACACTTATAAAAGCTCGTTTTATAATTCCAATATTTTCAATTTATAAATATCAATTTATCAATCTTTTAATATAAATCAATTTATATTATTATTTCAAAACGTCTTCAAAGTCCTTTATAATTTCATCATTTTTGATTTATAAAATAATTAAATTTTATAAATCCTATTTTAAAACTTTTTATAATAAATTCAGAAATTCCAATTTAAACTATTTTATAAAATCATTAATCCCATATTTTCAAAAATCAACTTTTAAATGTATTTCTCAAAAATCATAATTTTTATAACATTAAAATTATAACGTTTATTTATTTAAGATGGATCAATTCCAAAAATATTTTATAAACGTATACTTTCAAAGATCACTTTAGAAATCCCTTAGAAATCAAAATCGTTATTTTTAAGCTTCAAAATGGGATCCGATGATGCAACACATCAAATAGTCAATCACGACTTTCAAACATCATATATCAATATGATAATCAATCAAATATCACAATATCTAAATCAAATAAATATTTGTGAGGAATCCAGTTGGATCCCTCCAACCTGTTTCCCTGCATCCACAGACATTAGCACAATACCAATTCCGTTTCAAGACGGAATATCGCGGTATATGAGATTTTATAAATATTATCCGCTTAATAACGGCGCAATAGGGTCTCATCCGCTATACAATGCGGGAAATCAATCAACTGCAATATATACATATGCCAATATATATATATATATATATATATATATATATATATATATTGCTATATACTAATATAATACCAATTCCACTTCAAGGTGGAATATCGCGGTATATGGGTGTAATAAATAACCTCCGCTTACTAACGGCGTATAGGGTCTATTCACATCCAATATATATATATATATATATATATATATATATATATATATATATATATAACAATCACCATTCATGCATTCAATCAACACAACTAACAATTTTAAATCTAACTATTTAAAATTTAAATAAATCCTTTAGAGTGAGAAGTTCTCACATTTGCTTTAATTAGCAATCCATTTCCCATCTTGACTCGTTTTCATCATTTTAGAACTTGTATAAATATTTATAAAATTTATTAATATTCGAACAGATCGAATAATAAATTTTTATTTGATAATTTTGATTCATCGTTGATTTCTTTTTAATAGTTAAATTAACTGATAGTTTTATTTAAACTAATTTTCTTCTTTTTATAAATTATTTTCCTTTCAACCAAATTTCTGTTAAATAAATTTATCTAACTAAACATTTTACTTTCAAACTAACTTTCCCTTTTTGAATAAATTATTTTAACTAAACATTTTTATATATTTCAAAAATCTAATTTTTTTACAACTTCTTAACATTTAAACAAACTTCTATTTGATATTTAAATTAACCAATGATTTTATTAATATTCGAAAAATTCAAATCACCAATTATCGTTCGATAGATTTAATTAACTAATTATTTAAATCTAAATTTAAAAATAAGCAGACTGTAATCCTTTATTATACTTTCAAAATATCTTAGTAAATCAATATTTCCAAATTCTCGTATATATATATATATATAATTTAAAAACTGCTTATGTATATTTTTATTTTCAAATCTTCCTTTCAAATTCTATTCCTAAAAAAAAACTGAACATAACAGTAATTTAATTTACTGTAAAAAAAATCTTTTCCTATTATTATTATTTTTTTCACTGTATATATACATTATTATTATTTTTATCAAAAATGAAATCAAAATAACTTGCAATTATACCTCAGTGTGAAATCATCAGCTCGAACTCGAGCCCCAAATTCAATCGCCTTTTGTCACACCCACGCGGCCGCTGCGCTTGAGTGCCGCGCCATCTCCACGTCGCCGCCTCCATGCCCTAGCCACGCGCGCCAGCGATCGACCCCCTCACTGCCCAGCACTTCCCTACGCGAGCACCAATCGCGACGCTACCCCCATCGCCGCGCCTCGAGCGCGCGCCACCCACGTACCCCCTACGCGCGCCATTTGCTCGAAGCTCCAGCTGCCTCCCACGCGCGAGCACGCGATTTCGATTAAGGGCTACGACCATTAATTTGGGTTTGAATTGGGAACAAATTCAATTGTTTTTAAAGTGAAGGGCTTCGGCCATTTTTCTTTTCTTTGTTTCGATGTTTGAACTGAGTAAATATGAATTGAAGTTGCGTGATTTTTAAAAGGAGAGGGGAGGAGACAAAGGAACGTGATGCTTTAGGGAGAACGTGCTTGCCTCCGTGATCATCTACGTGATTTTAGGCGTAAGTTTAGGCATGATATTAGGGAAGAACGTGTGTTTGTTTGACTAATTAAAATATTAATTTCAAATTGAATTCGATTCAATTTCAATGCGTTTACGCGTCGTGTGCTCACATATCAACTCAGAAAAATACGAAATTTGAAATCCGGCAATAATTCAATATTACGGACCCAATGGAACTGGTTTCGTCGAATTCCGAGACAGTGCCTCGGACGGCTATTTTTCAATATCGATTCAAACGATTTAATTTCAGAACTGAACAATTCACTTTCAAATTCAATTCTGAAGCTTCTATTATCTTCAGTATTATCAATATGAATTTTACAAGCCGTTGAAATATTTTAAATCAGCTTAAAATTGAAGATTCAATTTTTTTATTCAACTTTCAATAGATTAAATTCTATAATTTAATCGCTATTTTCAAAGTTATATTGAAAATTCAATCCAAACCATCATTCAAATATTTAAAATTAACTAAATATTTTCAAATTAAATTGTTCAAAATTCTGGGTCGTTACAATCTTCCCCCCTTAAAAGAATTTCGTCCCGAAATTACAAGTTAAGAAGAATGCCCTTATCCCGTCTATTATTTTTCACAATCCAAATAGTTTTATCAACTTACTAACCTAAATCTTTTTACTAGAGATTCATTATCATTTCAACTAGCTTTCCAACTTCAAATATAGGTTTCAAACAACATTGTTTTACTAACCATCCAAATTTAAATTTAAATTCAAATTTCAAACTTTCAAAATTTTCTCAAAAATTTTCCAACGCTCTAAATTTTCGAAAAATTTCGACAGCGTTTCCTTTGCGCGGCTCGATTGGTACGACTACAAAATGGCACCACGGCCCCTCAGAATCAAAAAGAAAAGAGAAAGCCAAGTGGCTGGAGAAGAAAATCACCAAATTTCATACTGAAATTGAAATACGTACCTTTTTGTCGAGCAATTCGATTTTTATCTTCGAAATTTAAAATCTCAATTCCATTCCTTTTTAATACACCTGTATATCCTGCTAACAGTAGTATCCAAATCCAACATTCAAACCAATTTGCACATTTCATTACAAAATTTTCAATATATGCTTCTTATACATTTTTACTTCACTATTGAAGTTACATATCTATTTTCATTCAATTTTACATTTCAATTCAATTCACAATTTCAATTCTATTTGAATTAAATTCACAATTTCAAATTTCATTCGAATTTAATTCTCAATTCTAAATATTGAATTCTAACGATTAACTTTCATTTGCTAATTCATATTATTACTTTAAATTAGTTTCATTCACTGATTCTTTTCAATTAGTACATTCACTTATTCATTTTAAATTTCAATTTCCATATTCAATTCAACTCGAATTTACTTAATTACTAACAAAGGGAATTTCAATTTATTTCTTTTACTTACCTGAATTTATATACAAATTCAAATTTATCTTCAAATTTAGCTCACGACTAAACTTTAATTTAACCAATTCAAATTCTAATTCATTAGTCCATGAATTAATAATTTATCAAGTTAGTTTACTTGAATTCAATCCATCTTATTTTATAACCAATTTAAATTGATACCAATTCGATTTATTTTACGACTCCCAATTGCATATGGATTCATTTTCTTATTTAATTCCATATAATAATGATAATAATTTAATATTATCACTTCCTAACAATCATGCAACCATATATTATAATAATTCATAGAAAATCATTTCTTTTCTATACAAAAATAGTTTTGGGCAAAATTATCTTATTTATCCGATTCAAAAACAATTTTATATTTACTAACAAATATGCGCTCATATCTATTATTACACTCAAACTCATTCTAGAGTACTGCTGACTCTATCTCTAATGAGTAATACCCAACAGAGCCATGGTTGTCGCTTAACCATATGCTCTGATACCACATTGTCAGGACCCGATTCTTCGACTCCCGAATATTGACATCAATACGTCCACTGCATCGAATGCCGATCAGTCGGATGTCGGAAAACCGAACACTGAGGGTTAAAGAAAAAGAAAGAGGTAGAAGAAGAGAAAGAACAGAACAGAACAATATCAGAATCTCACAATCGCAGCGGAACAACATATAATAATAAATGAATAATCTTTAAACAAAGAACTATATTAGTTATTACATTACATTACATTACATCATATCATCAGAGTGTACAACAACATCAACATCAAACAGCGGTAAAGAAATACTATATACTAGTGAATACACCATGCCATCCACCTTGTCTCCTGCAACTCCTGAATTCCAGAATATCCTGATAAACCTAACTCTTGACTGCCCGTGTGGAAATTGGTGGACACCCAGAGTTTAGGAAGGAAAGCAATAAACTCCGAGTCAGTCATGTGACTGGTGTGAGAACTCAAAACAGTTTATTTTCTTTAAAAATCAAATAGAGGAATATTTTTAAAGTCAATTCGCAATGCTTTTTAAAAATGAGACTACCATAAGGCCTCCCGCACACACACACATGCAAACGCAGAATCGGAGGAGATTTCTCCTTATGATAGTCAAAGATGCTTGATACGCATTTAAAATAACATTTAATATTATTATTAGTGCATAGTGTAGAAAAAAATATTTCGAAAATAAAGATATAAATCTTAGGCAACATACGACCATTATCGTATGCCTACTATAGCTACCATCCAAACAGTGGTGACCACCATAAGTGAATGGCAGGTTCTACAACTAAAACCGTACAAGTTTCGTATTGGGAATTAGATTTCCAACAAATGGTCAGGCCAAGGAACTTCCCATTGCCACATGAGAACGCCTCTGGATGGACGTCCCCGAGAACCAAACCGGATCTCTGCCAACACAAGGCCGGGTTACCCCTAACTAAGTAACAACTGACCGAATATGCCATCCACCGGTCCTTTGGGACCTTTAACCGAGCGCTCGTAATCAATTCACACATCATAAAGTGTTTTCAATATGAGTAAGTATCTGAGCTCCATACCATGATACCACCCTTTTCCAGAAGGAAATGCACATACCCTAAAGGGCGCTACCCCTCATAACCTTGCCGCATCTTTCCTGTTTTGACCATTTCCGGGGTGTGAGGCTCGACGATGTCTCGTCCACAAAAACATACTTTATACAAAAGTCATGCTTTGGGTCAACAAATGATCATAGAGATGATCACAAAGATAAACGATCAAACAAATGATCCTATCACAAATAATCAACACAATGATCATTTCACAGCAACACTCAGCATGTCACATTACCAAATTGGAAATATATTGCTGATAACCTTCAACTATATAACCTCCGAGCTCGTACGTCTCAGAGAAGGATGTTAAGCAAAAAGAATAAATTCTCCGCCACCAACAGAAATATATTTGAAAGAAATCGGCTTTATATCTCAATTTGTAATGTCAGACATACAATCCATATAAGTCTGTTCCGGGCTCGAACAGAACCGAAGGCACTTACAAAGAAGTCCTTGCAATCCGGATATTCACTAATCACGTCCGGACTTCCCATCACATAGGGAGTCTCTGTATCGTAGCTACTCGGTGCAAAGACAATCGACGAGTTGTCCTTTCGCTTTCAAAAATATCCGGTCTTCAACACCGGTCATCAATGTTATCCATTACGTCGTATCACTATTCGGAATGAGTAATCCGAATAACGAGCGCAATAATTTAAAAATAAGCGTAGCATTCAAATTCAAGCAAATCACAACAAATACCCATTCAAAGGTAAATATTGATAGTCGGTTATTGAACTATCAATGGATATGCCAACATCACCAGATTCCAAATAATTTTCCAAATTATTTATTTTCCAAATATATCTTTACAAGATATATATATTTTTTCAATACTTCAAAAATAAATCAATATTTATTTTTAAACCCATCTTCCAAATTTCATTTATAAATTCCATATTGAATTTACATCTTCAAAAAGATAAATTCTCTAAACTTTTCATTTCACATTGGAAAAACATTTCCATACTTATTTATTTATAAGTAATTCACAAGTCTTTATTTATTTTTAACCTTTGGGAAATATTCAATATACTTAAATCGAAATTAAGTATATATTTCATTCTTTAAGGAAATCATTCTCTTAAACATATTTATTTGGACCAAAACGAATGTTGTGTAAAACATCGTTACGACAACCCAAAATCACTAGTATAGGGATTCGAAATTAAAATAGATATATATATCCCAATACTATACAAAACATTTCCTTTCGGAAACCATTTACTATAACAACAGTGTTATAGTCCACCATTTCCTTATTTTTCTCTCGAAAACGTCTATTTCAACAATTGAATGTTGAAATCTATGGTTTCGATAGTTAATACATTTTAAAACATCTTTAGATCGTTTTAATTCTATTTAAAACATCACATCCAAAACATTTCTTTAACATATTATTTACTATTCAAAAACGTGAATATACTTGTTAACCAATTTCATCATTTCTATTGCTTTTATTTCAAAGGATTATTCACTGTCTAAAACGTGAATATAACTCCATTAATAAATTACAACAATTTACTTATCAAGATAAGTCGTTGCGGATTTATGAAACAACGTTTATAAATTTTATTTCTATTTATTTTATATCAACTTTCTTTAATAAATTTCCTTTATTAACCTATTCGATTTATAATTCAATTATATACCGAAAGTCCATATTATAAGTTAAATGCTTATAATTTATTTGTTTACAAAATCGTTCCTTTAAACTTCATAATTATAAATCTTATAACTTATAAGATTCATTTATTTATCCAAATCTATTCCTTAAATAACTTTATAAATTTTATTTATAAAATTCCATTTATAACTTCACCGTTATAATCCTATAGATTTCATTCATTTATGAAATTCATTTACAATTCATTCTAACACTTATAAAAGCTCGTTTTATAATTCCAATATTTTCAATTTATAAATATCAATTTATCAATCTTTTAATATAAATCAATTTATATTATTATTTCAAAACGTCTTCAAAGTCCTTTATAATTTCATCATTTTTGATTTTAAAATAATTAAATTTTATAAATCCTATTTTTAAACTTTTTATAATAAATTCAGAAATTCCAGTTTAAACTATTTTATAAAATCATTAATCCCATATTTTCAAAAATCAACTTTTAAATGTATTTCTCAAAAATCATAATTTTTATAACATTAAAATTATAACGTTTATTTATTTAAGATGGATCAATTCCAAAAATATTTTATAAACGTATACTTTCAAAGATCACTTTAGAAATCCCTTAGAAATCAAAATCGTTATTTTTAAGCTTCAAAATGGGATCCGATGATGCAACACATCAAATAGTCAATCACGACTTTCAAACATCATATATCAATATGATAATCAATCAAATATCACAATATCTAAATCAAATAAATATTTGTGAGGAATCCAGTTGGATCCCTCCAACCTGTTTCCCTGCATCCACAGACATTAGCACAATACCAATTCCGTTTCAAGACGGAATATCGCGGTATATGAGATTTTATAAATATTATCCGCTTAATAACGGCGCAATAGGGTCTCATCCGCTATACAATGCGGGAAATCAATCAACTGCAATATATACATATGCCAATATATATATATATATATATATATATATATATATATATATATATATATATTGCTATATACTAATATAATACCAATTCCACTTCAAGGTGGAATATCGCGGTATATGGGTGTAATAAATAACCTCCGCTTACTAACGGCGTATAGGGTCTATTCACATCCAATATATATATATATATATATATATATATATATATATAACAATCACCATTCATGCATTCAATCAACACAACTAACAATTTTAAATCTAACTATTTAAAATTTAAATAAATCCTTTAGAGTGAGAAGTTCTCACATGTGCTTTAATTAGCAATCCATTTCCCATCTTGACTCGTTTTCATCATTTTAGACCTTGTATAAATATTTATAAAATTTATTAATATTCGAACAGATCGAATAATAAATTTTTATTTGATAATTTTGATTCATCGTTGATTTCTTTTTAATAGTTAAATTAACTGATAGTTTTATTTAAACTAATTTTCTTCTTTTTATAAATTATTTTCCTTTCAACCAAATTTCTGTTAAATAAATTTATCTAACTAAACATTTTACTTTCAAACTAACTTTCCCTTTTTGAATAAATTATTTTAACTAAACATTTTTATATATTTCAAAAATCTAATTTTTTTACAACTTCTTAACATTTAAACAAACTTCTATTTGATATTTAAATTAACCAATGATTTTATTAATATTCGAAAAATTCAAATCACCAATTATCGTTCAATAGATTTAATTAACTAATTATTTAAATCTAAATTTAAAAATAAGCAGACTGTAATCCTTTATTATACTTTCAAAATATCTTAGTAAATCAATATTTCCAAATTCTCGTATATATATATATATATATAATTTAAAAACTGCTTATGTATATTTTTATTTTCAAATCTTCCTTTCAAAATTCTATTCCTAAAAAAAAACCGAACATAACAGTAATTTAATTTACTGTAAAAAAAAATCTTTTCCTATTTTTTTTTTTTTCACTGCATATATACATTATTATTATTTTTATCAAAAATGAAATCAAAATAACTTGCAGTTATACCTCACTGTGAAATCATCAGCTCGAACTCGAGCCCCAAATTCAATCGCCTTCTGTCACACCCACGCGGCCGCTGCGCTTGAGTGCCGCGCCATCTCCACGTTGCCGCCTCCATGCCCTAGCCACGCGCGCCACCGATCGACCCCCTCACTGCCCAGCACTTCCCTACGTGAGCACCAATCGCGACGCCACCCCCCTCGCCGCGCCTCGAGCGCGCGCCACCCACGTACCCCCTACGCGCGCCATTTGCTCGAAGCCCAGCTGCCTCCCACGCGCGAGCACGCGATTTCGATTAAGGGCTACGACCATTAATTTGGGTTTGAATTGGGAACAAATTCAATTGTTTTTAAAGTGAAGGGCTTCGGCCATTTTTCTTTTCTTTGTTTCGATGTTTGAACTGAGTAAATATGAATTGAAGTTGCGTGATTTTTAAAAGGAGAGGGGAGGAGACAAAGGAACGTGATGCTTCAGGGAGAACGTGCTTGCCTCCGTGATCATCTACGTGATTTTAGGCGTAAGTTTAGGCATGATATTAGGGAAGAACGTGTGTTTGTTTGACTAATTAAAATATTAATTTCAAATTGAATTCGATTCAATTTCAATGCGTTTACGCGTCGTGTGCTCACATATCAACTCAGAAAAATACGAAATTTGAAATCCGGCAATAATTCAATATTACGGATCCAATGGAACTGGTTTCGTCGAATTCCGAGACTGTGCCTCGGACGGCTATTTTTCAATATCGATTCAAACGATTTAATTTCAAAACTGAACAATTCACTTTCAAATTCAATTCTGAAGCTTCTTTTATCTTCAGTATTATCAATATGAATTTTACAACCCGTTGAAATATTTTAAATCAGCTTAAAATTGAAGATTCAATTTTTTTATTCAACTTTCAATAGATTAAATTCTACAATTTAATCGCTATTTTCAAAGTTATATTGAAAATTCAATCCAAACCATCATTCAAATATTTAAAATTAATTAAATATTTTCAAATTAAATTGTTCAAAATTCTGGGTCGTTACACAGTGGAGAAGGGGAGTGTAGTATAGTAGCAGGCAGGTTGAATTGTGAATGGTAAGTTGTTATGGTTGAAGGGTATGCAGAGATTGAAGATGATGTATATTGTTTGGAGTGATGTTGATGTTAGCATGAAGAAGACGTTCTGCAAAACATTGATTGTAGATGTTGATAGTGAAGAAAACGATGTCGGTTATGAGGTTGGACAAGTCGAAGAATGCTCGAAAACTATTTGATGATATGCCTAAGAGAAGATAGGCATGCCTACATGTGAAGTAGGCGGAGTGAGGAAGATTTGGTTTTGTGTCATCCAACAAGGAAGGAAGAAGAGCCGCGGTTCTCACTTGTTGGGGAGATGACAGATACAAGGGACGACCCGAACGGAGAGGTCGGTGGATCCCTAAGAGTAAACCAAGAGTACTTGTTCATGGTTAAAGTACCAATCAACGTGAAACAGTTGAGCATACCCAACCAGGTAGTGATGAAAGTTGTGACCGAGTTCGTCTATGAAAGACGATGAAGAAATTGTGTTGTAAACTGAATATTCGCACATTCGGTTTAAGGGAGGGTGTTATAAATGTCAATAACCATATGTTCCTACTAATAAGTTAGTGGCTTGAATTTAGGAAGTGGTTAGTTATTTATTTTCTTATTTAAAGCTTTGTATTTTCTATCGTTCAATTTAATAAGGAATAACAATGTAGTCTCTTTCGGTTAACGTTTACTCTCTCTTTTTCTTAAAGTTCTAACACTTAGGCATAGTTAACATTAGGAAATTGTTTATAGAATAAAATTCTACGTATCTGCTTGGTGGTGAGGAAGTAAGAGTAGACGTCAGCACGGAAAACGCGATCTAGCTCGCTGATGTCGGTTAGATCGGACATGTACTGCACTGTCGCGTTGTTTACGATGACGTTGATGGCGCCGAGTTTGGCGACAACTTCTTCTAGGATTATTTTTGAAGTTTTCTTCAAATCCGAGGTCGGCTGGCATTGCTAGTGGATCCTTGGTGCTTTTCACTTGTTTCAGGAGATGGAGTGTGTCGTTCGTGTCTTTCTCTTCTCATTCGTGAATTAAGGAATTAGGTTTTTTATTGATTTGGGAATTGTTTCAAGTTTTAGGAATTTTGAAGAACAGAGAAGGCCTGAGCAGTACGTAGTTGTGAGGCGTTCGTGAATTAGGATCAGATTTTTCCTAATTGGAAAGCCCGAACAAAATCTAGTCAAACTGAAATAGATAATTAGGCAGATAGTCATTTTTCAGTTTTGTATAGATTTTCAGATGAGTACAAATTGAATAAGGATTTTTTTTAAGGATAAGTTTGGCTCACGTCTCTAATAAGTTTCAAAATAGAGAAAAAATCCTTCACAATAACACTTACGTTTCCGTCCTATATTTTCAAATTCACGCATGCAAAAAGACACAAATACCCTTTATGTTTTTAACACTTCAAATGCGTGTAACTTAATGTACAAAATCTGAATCAACATACCGTTTTCACCAAAAAATTACAAATTTTATGATCTTTAAAATGAGATCCATTGTTGATACCAAAAATCCATATTTGCAGTAAAGATGCAATTATTTCAAATAGTTGCATACAATTCAGCAATTTTTGAATAATTTCAATTTTTATTTTCAAATATACAAAAGTTGCAAATAATTAAAGACATTTCTGTAACTATATGGTATAGTTGCAGAAAAGTCTGCAACTGTTCCATATAGTTGCATAAATTTCTGCAACTATATGGTATAGTTGCAGACATGATAGTTGCGGACATTTCCGCAACTAATGCATATAGTTGCGGACATTTCCGCAACTATTGCATATTTGCAGAAATGCAACTATTACAAATAATAAACCGAAAATATGATTTATATGATTTCAGAAAGTGCATCGATAAATGGAAACGAAGATTTCAAACCCGCGATGAATAAAAGAGGGTATTTATGGAAAAGAATTAAGGCAATGTAAAAATAGGGAACGGATTTATAAAGTTTCAATCGGAATGAGTTTTTGTTTATTTGGTTTGGTTTTAGGGATGTGACCCTAATTTTCACTTTTTTTTAACATGAAAGGATCACTCAATAATAGAATTGTGAATCAAAACACTTTTTTCCCATTTTCATTTATTGATCAATATAAGAAAAACTCTTATGAATGATTTTTAATCTCATTGTGATCTTCTCGCATAATTAGACGATAAGTCCATAGAAGGTACAGAGGTATCAAGCGCTAAAATGGACATATGTAATGCTTCCAGTTTAAATAAGGAGGTGTCGCTAAAACAGATTGATGTTTAGACATTAAATGATAATACGACCGTACTAGAAAAAGTTATTACACCTAAAATTAGTATGAAATTCGAAACCGTTGAAGAAGCGTTTCAGTGTTTTAAGAATTATGCAAAATGCATGGGATTTTCAGCAACAAGAAGATCAAGTAAAAGGGACGAAAATGGAACCCCAAGGTATGTGACTTTGTATGCGGTCGATGTAGGAAACCTGAATGGAAGCCTGAATGTACAATCGGAAATCCATTAACGCCTCAACCTACCAATAAAATAGGTTGTAAGGTGAAACTCACTTCTAGTTTTGACCAAGATGGAAAATGGCGCATTAATAAGTTATTTTTCGATCATAATCATGACTTAAGTCCTATGGAATCTCAGTTCTTTCGATGTTATCCACAAATTGATGATCATGTGAAAAGACAACTTGAGATTTGTGATATTGCAGGATTAGGACCTAAAAAAAGTTTCAACGCATTAGTAGTAGAAGCCGGTGGACATGAGAACTTGTCTTTTATAGAAAATGACTATAGAAACTACCTGGATAAGGTGAGACAACTACGACTTGGACAAGGGGATGTTATTGGGATGTTGTTGCATTTCAAAACAATTTTCTGAAGATGAAAGCATAAAATTCAAAAAAAAAAAATCCAGTGATCGACGACTCAAAAATGTTTTTTAGGCAAACGGTAGAAGTAGGGAGGCTTACAAAGAATTTGGTGATGTGGTTACTTTTGGTACAACATATGTAGCAAACAAGTACGATATGCTTTTTGCTCCTTTTGTTGGGTTACCCGTCTTGGACAATCAATTTTGCCTAGTTGTGGGCTGATTACATGTGAGACAGCAAACAATTTTCAATGGCTGTTTCAGACATGACTTGCTTGTATGTCTGACATTGCTCTTCAAGGGCTAATAACGGATTAAGATCGTTTGACGAAAAATGCGATGGAGATTGTTTTTCCTAATACTAATCATCAACTATTTATGGCATGTGGTGAAGAAGTTACTGGAAAAATTTAGAAGTCATGATCAGTACAAGTCAAATAAAAGTGATTTGCAAGACATTGTGTACGATTCACAAGACATGGAAGAGTTTGAAAACTGTTGAAAAATAATGTCAGACAAGCCTGTGTTGCTTAGCAATAAATGGTCAATTGAATTATTCAGGGAAAGACATTATTGGATGTCATGTTTTGTGACATCAAATTTTTGGGCGGTGATGTCCACCACTCAGAGAAGTGAGAGTATCAATGTTTTTTTTGATGGATATGTTAATCAAAAAACCACTTTAAAGCAATTCGTGGAGCAATATAATTATGCATTGCAGTGAACATAGAAAAGGAAAGTCAAGCAGATTTCCAATCATTTTCACAGAGTATTCGATGTGCAACTACATACGATATAGAGAAGCAATTTCAAGCAGTTTACACACTTAAGTAGTTTAAAGAATTTCAAGCAGAACTAGTTGCTAAGATGTACTGTGATATAGTTAGCAATAGAGAGAGTTGCATGGGTACAACTATTAACATACACGAAGATGTGGCTATTAAATTTCGAAGTTAGTTGTAGCTGTCGCAAGTTTGGGTTTAGAGGTATGCTTTGCAGACATGTAGTTCTTGTGCTAACAAAAGCTAATGTTAAGAAGGTTCTCGAAAAATATATTATAGATAGATGGAGAAAAGTTGTATTGAGGTCTCATACAAGGATCCGACTCAGTTATGACGGTGCACAAGTAAATTCTGATCAACTACGTTTTAAAAGGATGTGTGCTGAAGTTTCTAAACTCGCAAACTTAGCAGCAGAAGATGAGGACTCTTGTACTCGTATTATGGAGTGAGTAGAAAATAATATGAATGAATTATACTCAAAGAAATACAATGTTTCTGCTATAGACTCAAAAAATATAAACATCAAGCAGCGCAGTGGTAGGGGCAATGAATCTCAGAAGCTGCAAGATCTGATACGAATTAAAAGCAAAGGACGTACTCATGTAAATAGATTCAAATCATCTTTAGAAAAATCTTCAAAAACTCGAAAGACTTCAGCAAATAAGAGTACTTAGGTGAGAGCTTGATCTTTTGGGACAACAGAACCTGTATGACTAAACAATGGTTTATACTATTATATCATTCTTTTTTTCCACTATCATACTTGTACAACTTTAGCTAAAATACATATATTACGAGACCAATCTGATTGAATAGTTATTTGTTGTTATATCACAGAGGACTTAATTTCTTAGTAGACGTAACAAATATGCTCAAAATAATTTTTGTATATATAATCTATTAGGACGACGTCGATGACCCCCTTTTTACTTCGAAAAAACTAAAAATCACAAATAATAGTGGAAACAAGGATATAGTGCCTGATAATATGTCGACGGCAGCAATGACTCGTTTCTACAGCTCGAGTTACCCTCAATACAAGAGCATGCAGTTGGAGGCGAAAATTCGTTGCAACAAAACTCCTATCTTCTGCCTATGTATCAAAAGGTACATTGCTTCTATCAAACTTTAAAATTTTAGCCTCTTATGTTACTTCAACTGTTAAATTATGTTATATCACAGAGAACAAGTGCGATCTTTATATGACAAAAATCCTTTTTTGGTAAAATTATGTTCAAAATTTTACTGGTACTTCATTTGACTCTTCGTTTCCCATGTTGTTTATATTGTTTTTCAGGATCCACGGTATGTTCTCAACAATGCTCCATATGGAATCAACTCATCCACTTTAGCAAACCCTTTGTCTTATCATATGTATCAAACATCTTTTGGCTTGCTACAAAATTTCATTCCAGCACATGCTATACAGTGGTGAATTCAGTTTACAAGCTGTCATGTAGTCCTTCCTCCTTTTAGGAAAATCTCTTGCTAATAATTCTTTATTTATACTAGAATTGGTCCGTGTTTCGCACACAGGCTGTTTATATTATTGTAAACGGAATGCAAGGGCATTTTTGAAATTTCAAAAAAAGGCCGAGTAAATTAGTTCAACAAATTTTCTTTATCAGTAGTAGAGATAAGGATACCATGGGCTGAGTGAAACTAACAAAAGGTAAATTCTCGGAGCAGGCATTGTTAGAGATCAAAAATTATATCAGTGAGAAGAACAATACATAAAACACAGGAGGAATTTCTTATTTTGTTAAGAAACATGGTTGGCTAATATATAGCCATACAAGCAAACGTGACAATGCAAAGTACAACTCGCAGATCCTAATAAAGTGCTAGGTGATAAAGACTAAATCAAAGACATGTGCTTCCTGAACTAAAGGAACTTATTAAAACAACAGCTACTTAAACAAATATCCAACAATTCCTCCCTTAAACTGAATACTGCATGCATCCATTCAGTTTATATCATACTCTGAACAAACTCCTAACAGTCTTCGCAGCTTCAAGAAAATATCCAACTTGAGCGGTTTAGTCATTGCATCAGCTAATTGCTCATGTGTACTGCAGTGCACTAATTCTACCACTCTAGATTTTGTGAGCTCTCGCAGAAAATGAAAACGCACATCTATGTGCTTGCTGCGAACATGCAGTACTGGGTTTTTAGAGAGTTTTATTGCAGAGCTGCTATTGCAGCGGATAATGGTTTCCTTTCCTTGATTCTGACCCAGTCATTCTAACACTCTTCCCAACCATACGGCTTGGCATGCACCTGAAGATGCAGCTATATACTTGGCCTCTATTGTAGATAAACTACTACCGGTTGTTTTTTCGATGACCAAGATATTGCTTCTGTACTCAGTAGAAACAAATGACCTGAAGTGCTTTTCCTATCCTTCAAATCTTTAGCATAGTTGCTATCGGTGTAAGCAGTAAGTTCATCATTTCCTCCCTTCATATAAAAAAGTCCAAATCCTACAGTACCACTTAAATATCTCATCACTCTTTTTGCTGCCTATAAGTGAAGTTCTGTTGGATCTTCCATGTATGTGTTGACAAGAATTATTACAAACACCATGTCTGGTCGAGTAGCTAAGAGGTACATTAAGCTACCCACTACTTATTTATAGTATGTTTTGTCCACCTTAACTCCGCATTCATCCTTCACAAGCTTAGAACCCCGAAACAATAGGATTATGAGCAGAACTACAATTATCCATCCCAAAACGTTTTAGCAGCTCCAAAGCATATCTTCTGTAACTATTTTTAAGCAGGTAGGTACCATATCCTGAACTGTAGCATGTAGTATAAACATTCTATTTGATGAAATGTTTGTCTGCATGATTAAACCCCTTTCAGGATGGAACACCTTGCATTGTCCATGTTCAAATAAGACTGCAAGTCCCTTTTCTTGCAGTTGTCCAATACTCAACAAGTTGTTCTTAAGCTCCGGTACATAAAATACACATGTAATTGTCTGTAATAATCCTCTGATCAATAACTTTACATTACCCTTTCCAGCTACCTCCATACTTGAATTGCTGCCTAGCCTTACAGACTCCCTAAAGCTTTCATCTAATTCTGAAAAGTACTTCTTCTTTCCACTCATATGATTGCTGCATCCAGAATCAAGATACCACAAATCTTCTTTTCTATCATTGTCAATATCATTGTAGGCCATCAGCAACAACTCTTCTTGAGAATCAACATAATTGGCTTCTGATTCCTTTCTCGGACATTCCCATTGAAAATGTCCTAGTTTATGACAGTGATAACATTCCACTGTGCTCTTGTTGATACCTCTTCTTCCTCGTCCCCTTCCTCTAAATCCTCCATGACCCCCTCCTCTAGACTGATCATAAACAGAAACCTTTAAAGCTTGCTCCTCCACAACATGACAATTCATGCGTTGCTCGTGTACAAGCATGCTACTTTGTAACTCATCTATAGACAACATGTCCAAATCTTTAGACTCTTCAATGGAACACACCACATAGTCATATTTAGAAGTCATAGATCTTAGTATTTCTCGATGACATCAACATCTTCCACTTTTCCACCGTTGATTCTCAGCTTGTTGACTATGGAGAGAGTTCTTGCAAAATACTCATTCACTGATTCTTCCGCTTTCATATGAATAACTTCAAACTCCTTTCGAAGCGCTTGTAGTTGTGCATGTTTTACCCTTGCCGACCCGTGATACTTGAAAGTGCGGTGTGTATACAATTATATGTGCTAATATAGTATACACGGATCGTGTAATATGGATTACAATACAAATGCAGAAATAGATGATAATAGCATTGTAAATATAAAAAAATAGAAAAATCACACCAGAGATTTTTATACTGGTTCGGAGCACCGTCCTACGTCCAGTCCCAGACTACTATCTGGATTTTCACTAATTACAACCTCGCTTCACCCGGAGGAACAGGTTTACAATTACCCGAACAGCCGAACGGGATTTCACGCCTCTACAACACTAAGGACTTCAACACTTGCCTCTTACAACACAGAGGACTTCAACAAAAGAACAAATACAATTGTTGTTGACAACTTGTGTTCTTGAAAACACGGATTTGTCACTAGCAGTACACCCTTCCTATAATCTTATCCTCAAATTGTGAATGATGTTTGTGAAGATTATGGAATTTATATTGCTTATTGAATCAAAATATATGAGATAGTGTCAATGATTCAATAAGGAATGAAAGTAGTTTAGAGCTTTTTGAATGCAAGTGAATTCAAAGAATAGATAGAGAGCATATATAATCTTAATAAAACTTGTTGTTTTAATCAATGATATTGATGTGTATTTATAGAGAGAAAATAGTTATAACCCTTGGTGAAAAGTTGCAGTCAAAAGTTATGATCATTGATGAAGAAGAAGAGACGCAACTATTGAAGAAAGATGTGTCTTTTGGAAGAAGTTGCTCTCTGTTTAAAAACGGTCGACAGGTCAAAAACTAACCGGTAGACAGGTTTTTAAAAATATAGTCGTTATGTGCATGTGTGCACGTTTATTGTGCACATTCAACAGGAACGGTCGACCGTTCATTTTTGGACCGGTCGACCGGTCTCTGTTAAGTTGCACAATAAAGTGCACAACCTATATAAATGTGTATATATATATATATATATTATATTTTGTGCATGATTATTTGAGGATAGATTTTGACAATTTTATTACTATTATAACATCAAATAATCAACCTATAATCTAGAGTACCATATGTACGTCTTGATTTGTCGATCGCTTTAATATTGTTGTCAGCAATCAAAATCTTCATAGAAGCTGTGACTCAACATTCTCCCCCTTTTTGATTGATGACAATATAAAAACTCAAGTATAGGATCTCCCCCTGAATATGTGATTTCCTGCAGACAATTATCAATATAAAAACTCAAGTATAGGATCTCCCCCTGAATATGTGATTTCCTGCAGACAATTATTAGCTTCTTTCATCCTGCAAACAATTATTAGCACCTTTCTCCCCCTTTGTCATCGACAAAAAGGAGTAAACAATAGAAAATATAAACCAAAGAGAACAATGCATACATTCAAACACAGGATGTTTTGATGAAGTACAATGCAAGTCATAGTCTACTACGAATAAAAAGATGGACACTATTTAGTACAAGTGCCATATATGTTTTTAAAGAAATGAAAAGAAAAACAAACTAACTTCATTCCGACTGAATCTCTTCCTCATCATCATCATCATCATCATCGTCGTCGTCATCGTCATCGTCATCGTCATCGTCATTGTCCCCACGACCTTGTCCGCTCGTACCACCGGATTCCTCGGATGTCGACCAAGTAAAAGTTGGAGGAGCCGGACGTTTTCCGGGGTCTTGATGTTGGGTCGAGACGGATGTGCTACATGATATAGCATCCCATATAGCGCCGAAGAATGACTTTACCTTATTGAATCGTCTATCAATTTTCGAATCCATTCGTTTTAGTCTTGATTCAAGTAAAAATTGATTCCGAGCGATGGTTTCAAGAGATTCTCTTGTAGATGATTTAGATTTCAATAATCTAACATCTTCAGAACGACGACGAGATGGTGGAGCTTGTTGTTCTTGAGTATCGCATTGTTGCCATTGTTCGAATGGCATAATATGAACATATGGAGGAGGAAGCTTCATCCGTTTGATAGTAGTGGAGTCAATACACTTTGGTGTAGAATATGCCGAATCCGGGGGTGTGACTCCACATGCAAGCAACATACGCATAATATACTCGTTATAGAAGAAATGTGGACGAGTAGAGTTATTTACCTTAAGAATTTCATCGAAAATCATGTGAACCCAATTTATTTCGATATCATCGTAGATAGCATAAAGAGCCTTGAAATTCTCTTTGTAAACGGCATCATAGTTTCCTAATCGAGGAAATAGAGAGTGCATTAGGACATGGTGTAACAACCTTGCAGTCGGTCGTAGCCCAATCGATTTGGTGCCGTTACTATCATCTTCTATAAATTTATGACTCGTACTATTCCGGGTGAAAACTTCACAAAATGTCGATGAAAACTCTTCACCCCTATTCGGTATTCCCAAAATAGAAGCAATTCTATCATAAGTGAGATAGATTCGTTTGCCACATACTACTGACCAAATAACTCCATTTGGATTTTCCGGAGTATATTCCTCTAAATTCATATTCGCATAAAATAGCTTAATCATCAAATGATTAATTTGTACGCTATTTACAGAAAAATCAATAAGAGGAGAGATACGAGATCTATTTGCTAATCTTTGAATACCGTATGCAGTGAAATCGTCGAATTTGATGAATGAGCCTGGATGGAATTTGTAATTTGTCATTTGATTCCATCTAGTTACTGCAACCGGAGATTCTAGCCATTTTCTAGCAGAGAGAGTAAGAGAAGAAGTTTCTGATGTTGCTCTTTTCTTTGATTTTTTCTGAGGAGGAGCCATTGAAGAGAATTTGAGAGTTTGTGAAGCTTGAGAATATGAACTAGGGTTTGGAAATGGGAAAATTTTCAGTAGAGAGTAGAAAGTAAAGAGGGTTGGTGGCAAAAATATATACGTGAAGTATAAAAAAAAAGAAATAACTGCCGACCGGTCGACCGCCTGCGTATTGCCGGTCGACCGTTTTCAACCAGAGAGCAAAACGGTCGACCGGTCATATTTCAGGCTGTCGACCGGTTTGGCTCTGTTTGCAAAAATGCAGAATTTGGCAAAAATTTCGAAAACGAGTCGAATGAATATATTATATATTATGTTATTATTGCAAAAATATACTGTATTACAAGAATTATATATGAAAGCAAAATAATATACATTATGGAATTCTAATGAGAAGGTGAGTTGTTATTAGAGTTCTTGTCGTTTTCAATGCGTTTAGCCCACGGACTCCACTTATATCGAGCTCCTTCATTCTCGTTATAGTTTTTATCCCAAGAGTTTGGAGTTGTTGAAGTCGATGGTCTTGACGGCATTGGTTCATGAACATCGTGTTTGTTTGAACCGTAGAAGAATGAAGCCATTCGTTCTAAAGCGGATAAACGAGTTGAAGTACGTTGTTGTTCATGGTATAGTAGGTTTTGACCATAATGTAGTTGTCGTTGAAGATCGATTTGATGCTTTTGGTAGTGATGAATTTCATCGATTTGCGCCTTCGTGCGCGGAGAGCAGAATAGTGCTTTCTTTGCACGCTTGGATGTTGGAGTATGGCCAGGTGTGCGAAAACAATGGTGAGGGCATTCCGGCCTTTGTTTCGGTGTAATCGGAGAATATTGTTCCTCCGACTCCGAGCTTGTGATAGAAATATGAGATTCCTCTGCGCATTTGTCGCAAATGTGTGCCATGGTAGCTTGTTTAAGGTGATTTATAATTTTCAGCAAGAAGGTGAATGAATGAAAGTGTATTTTTCAAACGTTTATATAGAAAAAAGTTTGCCAATGAACTTGAGGATAGGATTTGTTAGAGATAATTAGCCGTAAACAAAAACAATGATAGATAAAAAAGTTATAAAAATAGGTATAGTTTGTTATAGGCTGAAATTTAAGAATTATTTGAAAAATATATAGCCTAAGTTTGAAGGTTACTTATTCTATTCTAGATCTTTCCGAGATACTAAGCCAAGCTCTCTTCGTAGTTTAATAAAACTAGATTCAAGTAATGGTTTAGTGAAAATATCGGCTATTTGATTGTCAGTGTGAACATATTCAAGATGTATATTACCTTTTTCAATATTATCTCTAAGGAAATGATGACGGATATCAATATGTTTGGTTCTAGAATGATTTACTGGATTTTTAGAGAGATTTATTGCACTCGTGTTATCACAGTATATAATAGAATTCGATAAATGTATATCGAAATCTTGAAGTGTTTGTTGCATATATAGTACTTGAGTACAAGCGAGAGCCGCTGATATATATTCAGCTTCACATGTTGATAGTGAAACACAATTCTGTTTCTTACTAAACCAAGAGACAAGTGATTTTCCAATAAAATGGCACGTACCACTTGTACTTTTTCTATCCGTCCGTGAGCCACCAAAATCAGCATCACTATATGATACTAATTCAAATGGACATTCTTTTGGATAGAAAAGACCAAAATCTTTGGTATTATTTAGATAACGAATTATACGTTTCACTGCTCGTAAATGTGATTCCTTTGGATCGGCTTGAAAACGAGCACATAAACAAACACTCATTAATATATCTGGACGACTAGCTGTAAGATAAAGAAGAGAACCAATCATGCTTCGATATAATTTCTGGTCAACATTCTTACCACTTTCATCTTTTTCAAGATGTGTAGTTGTACTCATAGGAGTTGGTTTACCAGATGTATTTTGTAATCCGAAGCGTTTGATAAGATTTTCACAGTATTTTTCTTGATTGATAAAAATACCGTTTGAAAGTTGTTTGATTTGAAGTCCAAGAAAATAAGATAGTTCTCCCATATGAGACATTTCGAATTCTTTGGTCATAATACTTGCAAATTCCTTGCAGAGTTTATCGTTTGTTGAACCAAAGATGATATCGTCTACATATATTTGGATAACCAGAATATCATTTCGAGAATGTTTAATAAACAAAGTTTGATCGACTTTGCCTATTTCAAATCCTGAATTAATAAGATAGCTACGTAAACGTTCATACCAAGCACGAGGTGCTTGTTTTAAACCATACAGAGCTTTCTTAAGTTTGAACACATGGTCAGGATATTTTTCATGTACGAATAAAGGTGGTTGTTCGACATAGACATTCTCTTTGATAAATCCATTGAGAAAAGCACTTTTGACATCCATCTGATAAAGTTTGAAATTATGATAACAAGCAAAAGATAATAGAATTCTAATAGCTTCTAGTCGAGCAACTGGTGCAAAAGTTTCTTCATAATCGATACCTTCTTCCTGATTGTATCCTTGTGCTACTAATCTTGCTTTATTTTTGGTGATATTTCCTTGTTCGTCAGCCTTATTTTTATAGACCCATTTAGTACCAATTACTGACTGATCAGTTGGTCTCGGAACAAGTTCCCAAACGTCATTGCGCTCAAACTGATTTAGTTCTTCCTGCATGGCAATGATCCAGTAATCATCTGTAGCAGCTTCTTTTGAATTCTTGGGTTCGATATTTGAGAGAAAAGCGACATGACCCATTTGATTGAGTTGACTCCTTGTTCTGACATGTGATGTTATTTCACCTATTATATTTTGGGCCGGATGGTCTCTTAATATTCTTGGTGGTGATTGTAATTCACATATTTGAGGAGTATTCTCAATAATTACTTCTGAGTCAGAATCAGTATTTGAGATGATTGGATTATTAATGACTGTTGATTCGTCATCATCTGATATTGTGTGAGGATGCTGATAGATTTCATCAAAAGATACATGAAGTGATTCTTCAATAGTTTTGGTTCGTTTATTAAATATTCGATAGGCCTTACTTCGTTCCGAATAACCGACAAATATTCCTTCATCGGCTTTTGGATCGAATTTTCCAAGCTGGTCTTTCGTATTTAAAATAAAGCACTTAGAACCAAAAACTTTGAAGTATGAGATTTTGGGCTTTCTTTTGTTAAACAATTCATAAGGAGTATTCTTGGTAAGAGGTCTTATGGACACACGATTTAAAACATAACAGGCAGTTGCAACAGCTTCTGCCCAGAAGTGTTTTGGTAAGGTGGTTCCATTTAATAATGTTCTTGCACATTCTTGTAAAGTTCGGTTCTTTCGTTCTACTACTCCGTTCTGTTGTGGAGTTCTGGGAAACGAAAAATTATGATATATACCTTTCTTTGTACAAAAATGTTCAAATTCATTATTTTCAAACTCTCCGCCATGATCACTTCTTATATTTTTAACTTTAATCCCTTTTGATTTTTGAATTCTTTTGACGAAAGATTTGAAATGATCGAAAGTATCACTTTTATTTTTTAAGAAAATTGTCCATGTATAACGAGAGAAATCATCAACAATTACAAGCACATATTGACTGTGATTTATTGATTGAACTCTAGTAGGTCCAAATAAATCCATGTGCAGTAACTCAAACGGTTGTAATGTTGATATGACTTTCTTGGATTTAAATGATGATTTGGTCAATTTTCCTAATTGACATGCATCACAAATGTTGTTAACTTTAAAACTCATTTTGGGTAGTCCTCTAACTAGATTGTTTTTGGCTAGCTTGTCAATAGTCCTGAAGTTTATATGACAGAAACGTTTGTGCCATAGCCATGGATCATTGTCATTAGCCATAAGACACATATCTGAATTATGATTAATATTCATATTTAGAATATATATATTTCTGTCTCTATAACCTTCAAAAACCAAATTATGGTCTTTATCTAAAATACTACACTTATTATTTGAAAAGGAAATTATAAAACCCTTGTCACATAACTGACTAATACTAAGTAAATTGTGTTTTAAATTTCTAACTAGCATGACATTAGTAATAAGAGGTAAGTTAGATGTACCACAATTGCTCACATCGCCTTTGCCGATGATATAACCTTTTGAATTGTCTCCAAAAGTGACTGAGCCACCATCTGAGTATTTAATATTTGTTAGTAAGCTCTTGTCTCCCGTCATATGCTTTGAGCAACCACTGTCCAATATCCACTTTCCTCTTTTCTTCAGTGGGACCTCATCTTCTGTTGCCATAAAACAAACATTAGCTTGTTCATTCTCCGAATCACTTTCACTTTCTGATGAAGATGACTCTGAATCATCCCATGTTACTGAGAAGGCTCGTTTCTTTGATTTGTCCTTCTTATATTTGAATTTGTCATTTTCTGACTTTTTCTTTTGTTCTGGACAATCCTTCTGCATGTGTCCCTTTTTATGGCAGTTGAAACATTCTATAGCAGATGAAGATGGTTTATTTGATCCAGGTTTCCTTTTATTGTAGCGACTGGCTTTTCGATATTTTAGGAATTTTTTGAAACCTTTAGCAATGAACGCCAAATCTTCATCTTCAGAATCTGATTCATTTTCATCTTTCTCAACATGAAATGCTACATTTTTCTTTTCTTCTTTCTGTTCTTTTCTAGCCTGCAAATTTGCTTCATAGGACATTAAATTTCCTATCAATTCATCTGGCTTCATGACGGAAAGATCATTAGCTTCTTCAATTGCTAATACTTTTCCTTCCCATTCATTAGTCAGAGAATGTAGGACTGTTGAAACAACATCAAAATCGGAATACTTTTGTCCTAACCCAATAAGTGCATGGTGAATAGTTTGAAACCGTGAATACATGTCATTGATTGTTTCATTTGGTTTCATTTTGAAATTTTGAAATTGACTTTTCAGCATGGCTATTTTGGCTTGTTTAACCTTGTTAGTACCTTCATGAGTGATTTTTAGCGTTTGCCAAATTTGATATGCAGTAGTACAGATACTAACACGATTATATTCATTTTGGTCTAATGCACAGAACAACATATTTATTGCTCTTGCATTTACGGCTGCTGCCGTTTTCTCAGCCACAGTCCATTCTGAATAATCAGTTGTTGGATTCACTATTTCTCTTTGAGTAGCATTCCAAGCATCATAGCTACTTGATTGCATAAAGAATGACATACGTGTTGCCCAATAACTATAGTTAAGACCATTGAAAAATGGAGGTCTTTGTGTCGATTGCCCTTCTGTGTAAGTGGTGTTTTGAGTGCTAGTACTTGCGTTATTTGCCATATTACAAGAATATATCAAATAACTGTGTTACGGTTATATGATAACCTGGCTCCGATACCAAATGAAAGTGCGGTGTGTATACAATTATATGTGCTAATATAGTATACACGGATCGTGTAATATGGATTACAATACAAATGCAGAAATAGATGATAATAGCATTGTAAATAAAAAAAAAATAGAAAAATCACACCAGAGATTTTTATACTGGTTCGGAGCACCGTCCTACGTCCAGTCCCAGACTACTATCTGGATTTTCACTAATTACAACCTCGCTTCACCCGGAGGAACAGGTTTACAATTACCCGAACAGCCGAACGGGATTTCACGCCTCTACAACACTGAGGACTTCAACACTTGCCTCTTACAACACAGAGGACTTCAACAAAAGAACAAATACAATTGTTGTTGACAACTTGTGTTCTTGAAAACACGGATTTGTCACTAGCAGTACACCCTTCCTATAATCTTATCCTCAAATTGTGAATGATGTTTGTGAAGATTATGGAATTTATATTGCTTATTGAATCAAAATATATGAGATAGTGTCAATGATTCAATAAGGAATGAAAGTAGTTTAGAGCTTTTTGAATGCAAGTGAATTCAAAGAATAGATAGAGAGCATATATAATCTTAATAAAACTTGTTGTTTTAATCAATGATATTGATGTGTATTTATAGAGAGAAAATAGTTATAACCCTTGGTGAAAAGTTGCAGTCAAAAGTTATGATCATTGATGAAGAAGAAGAGACGCAACTATTGAAGAAAGATGTGTCTTTTGGAAGAAGTTGCTCTCTGTTTAAAAACGGTCGACAGGTCAAAAACTAACCGGTAGACAGGTTTTTAAAAATATAGTCGTTATGTGCATGTGTGCACGTTTATTGTGCACATTCAACAGGAACGGTCGACCGTTCATTTTTGGACCGGTCGACCGGTCTCTGTTAAGTTGCACAATAAAGTGCACAACCTATATAAATGTGTGTATATATATATATTATATTTTGTGCATGATTATTTGAGGATAGATTTTGACAATTTTATTACTATTATAACATCAAATAATCAACCTATAATCTAGAGTACCATATGTACGTCTTGATTTGTCGATCGCTTTAATATTGTTGTCAGCAATCAAAATCTTCATAGAAGCTGTGACTCAACAATACTTCTGCTTCAAAGAATCCCAAATGCTCTTTGATGTGACCTTGTTAAGGATTTTCTCAAGAATCGAACGATCTATAGCTTGGAATAAATAATTCTTCGCTTTCAAATCTTCTATGTTTTTCTTTTGTGCATCAGTTAAACTGGCACATTCTGCTGCTGCAGGAATTCCATTCTCCACCAAATTCTAGCATTCTTTTGATCGCAAGAAATTCTCCATGAGCATTGCCCAATGATCATAATGCCCGTCAAACTTCGGGATTGATGGATGGATAAATGTACTCTCCGACAACATATTTGATGACTACACTTGTTGAAGATTGCTACTTCCTTTTCTTTAAATCAGATCCGTGAGATTACTCTAATACCAAATGTTAGAGGTCAAAAATTATATCAGTGAGAATTATAATACATAAAACACAGGAGGAATTTCTTATTTTGTTGAGAAACAAGGTTGGCTAATATATAGCCATACTAGCAAACGTGACAATGCAAAGTACAACTCATAGATCCTAATAAAGTGCTAGGTGATAAAGACTAAATCAAAGACATGTGCTTTCTGAACTAAAGGAACTTATTAAAACAACAGCTACTTGAACAAATATCCAACAGGCATCCCTCCTCTTCATGCTTCGCCGACTCCATTGCTATATGGGCTTGAAGTTGGAAAAGGTTTTCACAAGCTACTTCTGATTTCCATCTTTTTTTATAATTGTTCAAATAGTTATTAACATCAAATGTTTTTTGTACTAGTCCTTGCTTTTGTATGAGAAGGAAACTACTGATTCTTTTTTTTTTTGGGAGTTTGAATAATCCAGATTTGTTTAGTTGCATTTTGACAAATAATTCCTTCCGTTTTTCTTTATGGCTGTGACCGATCAGTTTTTGGTTAAGTAATAAATTTTTTTTAAGTAATAGATTATTTTAAAATGCTGAAAGATGATTGCTAGCTTACCACTTAAGCGACAGAATATCAACTGTTTAAATATGTAGAAGCGACATTGTTCCTACAATTGATTTAATTTATCTTGTAACTGAACTTTGTAACGTGCGTAAACTAAAAACAAGGTTGCTTCTAAAGATTGAAATAATATATTTGTAATATTTTTAGCAGTAGTGACCCTATTCCTATAACATCTTCTATAATATTACCACTGTTAGAATAATAAACAGTAGCAATTATAGGATAAACAGTTGATGTTATGTAAAGGTTGTAGAGTATGTAAATAGATATAATGTCCATGATAGCAACTTATATATAACAGTAGAAACCTTGTTCATTTGATTGTGAAAACTGAGGTCACTGTTGTTCTATGCATTTGGACAAAGAAAAGGTAAAATATGTAAACTGAGAAGAAAAGTAATGGTGTTAACTTTTCTTCATGGAGATTGAAGTTTTGATTTGTCTAAGTGGTTTTGAAAAGGAGGTTCATGTTAAAAGAGATTAGAGTTTGGATGAAGAGCAATGGAAAATGGAGGTTTTTTGCAATGCAGGAATAATGCAGATAATACATGGAAATAAAAGAATATAAGGATGACATGTCATTCGCACATAACGACAGGCTTTTGTTCGGGCTTTGTAGCATTGTTGCTGATTATCACTGGTACACTCTATCGTGTAACACGTGCGTTACACACGGTAACATTGTTAAAAAATACAATTTCTATTTTAATTATCGCTAAAAATATATTTTATTATATAATTTATGATAAATTTATTGTGATATATTAATTAAAAATTAAAATGACTTGAGACACTCATATATAAGCTTAAGGTTCAATACCCGTTAACTATACAACTCTTTAAAAATTAACGTCCTAATTCAGAAATAAAAAAACTATAAATTGATGCTAATATTGTAAATGTAAATAATTTATGTTATGTGATATTTTTTTTATATGTATGAGTGAATATTCACCATTTTTTAAATATGATTGGTGTATATTTTTTAAATTAGCGTCTTTTTTAAATGATTTATAAATGGATTAATCAACATTAAATATTGAATTTATTTGAATATTTTGAATTAACGATCAGCGTAACTAATTAAATATAAGGAGTTAAATATATATAAAATTAAATTGAAAAAAGTTTTGGTACAAATTTGTACTTGATAAGAGCATAGATCTCATGGTTAGCTTTATGTGAACATTTTTTTTTTGAATCAGGCATGTGAACTTTTATTCGTTATTAAGTTTTCATTTTTAAACAATTTTTTCCTTGTAGTTAAGCATATATTTCATGTTCTTGTAGCATGTAGGAGGGTCATGCTTACAACTTTGATAATTGTAAAATAATGGTATGCAGCATTTAGTTGAGTTATTAGTTGGGTATGATTTGATAGCACATTGAAAATGTGAATGTTTATATAATCTAATTTTTATCGGTGTAATCTATGCGTTCACATCATAATGTTGTAAAATATAAATTTATCTTAATGTTATAAAATATAAATTTATCTTCTAAAGGTTGTTAAAAATGAAATTATGGTACGTAATGTACGATAACTTTTTTAAGATTAACGAACAGAAATATAAAGAGTTATTAGTATTTATGTATACATTTTATGTTATGTGATTTAAATATTCATGTATCTGAATAAAGAAGAGATAATTTTATTATTTTTCTCATATATGAATATTTTACATATTGATCATAGTAGTTTTAGGGTTTGTTAGATAGATCAATTAGTATTAGTTAAACATATTTATTTAAATAGTTTAAATTTAAGAATACACAATTAGTTAAAAATATGGACTTGAATGTAAAAGATTAGAAGATAATTAAGAAAAGTTTCTAAGTAATTGTAAAAAAAAATTAAAATTTTATGTATTTGAACTTAGTAGAATTTTATAGTGCAATGTATGATAAATTCGTATAGTAAATAAATTATAAAATAATTTTTTTATTGTCATTAATGTATATAATTTATGTTATGTGATTTATATATATTTGCAATTAAACGATTTATTTTTTAACAATTTGTTGACGTGTTTGTAGTATACATATTGAAATTTTCATCTTTTAAGATTTATTAATAAATATTAGTTGACTAAGTTTATCAATTAGTTCAATTTTTTGATAATGTAACTAATTTAAATATGTGGAGTACAATGTAAAATTTAGAAGAGAACCGTGAAAGATTTGTAAATAATTATAGATTTTTTTAAAGTAGGTATTTGAAATAGTACGAGAAATTTAGTAGAATAATTGTAAAGTGGTCAGTTGTAAGATTTTAAAAATAAAATATCCGCTTGGTTAGAAGCTGGAAGAATAGAGATAATTCCTAAAATTAATGAGAAGGCTTCAAATTCTTCTGCTTTAATATTATTTAATACATATGCTTGCTACTATTACTACTGTTAAGCGACAACAAAAGAAGTTAAAAAAACTGAAGTTGTTGTGTTACTAAATTTGTTTGGCATCGCAAATGTAATTAACAATGCGTTTGTGATGTCAGTTTGAAACACGTTGTTAATGGAATTAAATTCAGCGACGTCGCAAATGCTAAGTCATTATGACATCGCTAATCTGCGTCAAAAATTGACCCTTTTTCTTGTAGTGGGATCTTAGATTTAGTCCAGATTCGGCTGAAGTAAATTCAGATTTGGTGGTATAATAAAACTTAAAATGTCCACATTTTTATGTTTTTTGATTGAATCATTCGTATCGGGTCAAATTTGCTCAAGATTAAATGACATTTTTTGTCATCGGACCCAAACCGAGATCCATCAAATTCTGATCGATTTGGCTTTACAAAACTTGGTTCTAATTGTCTATCCTAAAACTATAGTGCATTTTTGTTTTAAATATCATTTATTAATACGAAATCTATCAAAATCATGAAAAATGAGGCTCTTATAAAAATCATCGAAAAGCCGATACACTAGGCGAACACGACCTTGCATCAAGACCAACCATGATAGTATCGGTTCTAGGCAAATTACATCCACCACGAATTTGTACTAATGCTATTTAACTAGAGGATAGATCTTAAAACTAGAACTATCATGAAATGTATCGCAGCAATTCATTTTGATGCTTAAAATGATCATCACCCAAAGCATAGACACACATTACAATAGATAAAATGGCCAACAATGAACAGACATTAAGTATATCAATGAATATTATGTAAAAGTTTATTTAGGAAATAAGGGATTTCAAGAAGCGAATACATGCATCATCCCCCCTCATATTTGCTCTTAAGCATTATATATTGTAGGTCTGTACTGAACATGATGATATCTGATTCATTCTGTGCCACTGCCCATAATATATACACCATTGCCATTCGAGTAAATAAAATAATGTGACCTCAACTCCGAGATGCTAGCAATAATATTGAGTTCAATATCATCAATGATGTTACCCGGCTATGTTTATTGGAAAGATGTTCAAACTCCAATCAACTTCAACTGGATAAAAAGGAAAAAGAAAAACACATAATACAGTTAGGTACATTTTTTAATTGCATAATATATGATTCATCAAACGTATGATTTAAAGATAGACTTACAATATTGTTTTTGGGGTTTCTCCAGTAGAAACCTTGGATTAAAATTGGAAATATATTGCATGCTACTAGAACATAAATCATTAGAGCATGCATTCCCATCCATTCAAATGCATAGGTTGGCCGTCTGATGCCATATACATCTACCTAAATTTTTTTTAAAAAAAGGAAGACGATCAGTTACATAATCGCAGAATGATGTGTTTAATTTAAATAGGCGAACTTCCGTAAAAACACCCTCCTCAAATTTCAAAATACATAGTCGTCCCTCGCCAAAAACGTATTACAAAAACACCCATATTTTTAAGTTTCGAAATATTTATGGAAAACTATGCAAATATTTACCGTTTTCTCCAAATATTTGCTTCTAAATAGATATTTTTTGTTTTCTACTAACACATGTCCGTATCCTTGTTCTTTTATCAATTTCTAATTACGATCTTCCTCCCCGATCTAATATTATAGTGCTGGTATAAACAGCGACTCTGTTATGATCCAATTCTGAATGATAGTAAATACTGGGACTTCGCAATATTTCATTGATCACAATTCTTTATATTCCATTTACTATAGAGGTTTCCAGGGAGTTCATTGGAGGAATGTTTCCAAAAAAACAGTTTGTTGTTGCATATCCCTACCGGTTTTCTGATTATAGAAATACGCGATAATGTTCCGATTTAATTTCCGAAAATAAAAAACCAATTTTTCTTTTTTGAAAATAAAAAATATGGGTGTAATTTAAAACATGTTTTGAGAAAGGTTTTTCACTTTAGCAAATCTGAAAATAAAGGACAGAACCAAATTTCTCCTTTTGACTATGTAAATGGACATACACATTAAATAAAATAAAAAAACGAGCAAGACTATAAAATATTACCAACAAGTATATTCCAGTAAAAAGGAGTCCAGCTACACCAGCAGTAAGACATGTGTAACTGACCGTGTACAGCGCCTTGTTAACATGCATGCCTGGCAATCGGAAGAAGTTTACCACAATCTCAAATTTTCAGAAGTTATGCATCAAATTTGAAGCAAAATTGGAAAGTTTATCTGATTCAAAGCTAGCTAGGGCATCTCTAGCAGTGCATATTTTGCTTAAAAAGGGAAGAATCCCCACTTTTTTTCTCCTCTTTCTCATGCTCTAGTCGTGTGAGTTTGAATGTGGGGATGTAGAAAAATGGAACGCTCTAGCAGTGTAACTTTTAAATGCCGTGTTGTGGAGTTTAATAAGTTGTAATTTTATAAAGAGGAAAATAGGCATAATGACAAATTTTGAAGAAAAAAAATTAGACCGAAAGACAGCAAGTTTTTCTTTCGAAGGACAATATTAATTATAACTAGCATTTTATATAGAGTAAAATTAAATATAATGCTAGTCACAACTAGCATTTGCCCTTCAGCTCAAAATAAAACTTATATTCTTCGGTATAATTTTTTTTCAAAATTTATCTTTCTTCCTAATTTCGGTTTTTAAAAAACCATTTATATGCTAAATGGTCCTCCCACTTGACTGCTGGAAGAGTGGAAGGAGTCTACTATTTATCTTTCTTCCCTACCCTAAAAATCACCACTCTGCTAGGGATGCTCTTGTAACCATTTTAGTTATTACAAAACAAAGGCAAATTGAGATTCATACCCAAAAAATCAAGAGTAAACCCTACAGCCATAAGGCAAAAAGAAGGAACCATCCAATGAACAATCCTCTCTTTATGATCCTAAAGTCATTGATGGAGAATATAGGTAAATGGGCAGGGAAAAGAAATCCTATCCTAATAAAGAGAAAAAGGTTGAACCAATTTAGCCTGGTATATAAAAAGAAGGTACCTCAAAATGGAGAATAATATGTCCAAACTGTAAGCCAATCAAACAACTAACAACTGCCATCACCGAACTGCAAAGTAAGAATGTAACATGTGATTTCAATTATCTGAAGAAAGATAATGAGTAAATGGCATGGAGCTGCAGTACCTTAAAATTCCTTCAGGGTCAAAAGGGGCTTGACAATACGAGGGAGCATCTGATGGAAGAGGGCCATTTGATGGATAATTTATGCTGCATTCCTGCATTAAAAGCGTGGTGATAACAGATTTGGAATTTCGGAGAATTGAAAAACTTTAAATTTTAGTTTGAATTTACTTTTGTCCTTGCATAAACTGGTCGTTTATACAAATGTTCAATTCCCAATAATTTACGGTCGATCATTCCCACAGCATTGCAAGCAGGACTAGTGTCACCCCTTATATCACATTTTACCTGGAAAGATATCAATTGATCGAAGTTTATTTATAGTTTTCCCTACCAGTGAAAAATACGAACTGTTGCGACTAAGAAAAAACTACGATTTAAAATGTAATATTGGTGTCGTTGATGAGTAATATGATCTCTCATTGAATGATACATTGCGGTAAGCAGGGTCTATGGCTACCATATGAAGAAACTATATTCCGAAGAAAATGCAAACTTACTGTGAAAACTTGGAGTGTAGAGCCTTGCCCGCGCACTTGATATTCCCAATCAGGAACATATGAACCATATAAGAGTGACATATATACCAATGAAAGTATCCAGCTCAACAACCTTGTATGAAATTTGAAATTATTTGTTACAATAATTTTTCACAGCAATAGTAGTAGACTTCGGAGCTTACAGTTGATATCTGTATTTTCCAAGTAAAGTCCATCCAGAATAAACTTCTTCATTATTTCTCAGCCAAATTTCACTTATTGCTGCAACAATATATGCTATTGCAATTCTCTACATGAATAATAATAATATATCAATCGATCAAGTTAAAATGTTGAGAAAACTGTTAATTTGTTAAAGCCATAGTTACCTGCAAAACACCCATAAATCGAATTCTTGAAATATCAACTCCGTACGTTAGATTGTGAACGCCATGGAAGTACCCACCTGAAATACATATGCATACTAAGATAAATTGGATAATAAAAAATTCTTAGTATCAACCTGAAATACATACGCATACTTAGAAAAATTGGATAATCTAAAATTCTAAGTACGGCACGTTGGTAATTGCTGGTATACCTTGAAGAAAAAGACCAACAATTAACAACTTCAATGATCGAATAACAGCTTTTCTTGTGGCAGCACCTTTGTCTGATACTCGCTGAAAACAAAGCTTTTTTAGTTCGCAATGCTCGATTCGATACTCACCAAAAGTTTAAATTGAAGTAAGAGAATTGAATAACATACCTTATACGCAAGCGTTAGTGAAACTCCAACAATAAATAAGAAGAACGGCATGACAAAATCAGCAAGTGTTACACCATTCCATGGAGAGTGATTAATTGCAGGAATCAATCCACCAATATCATCAACTAAAATCATAAGCTGTAGAAAGAGAAAATATGTAAGAAGCGTATTCCTAAATTTTCCCAAGAAGCGTATTTGACGCGTGATTTCGAGAATCACACCATTAAAGTGAATGTTAAACATGGCTCCAATTCATAATTTTATGTATCCAAAACATTAAGGGCCCGTTAGGTTTATTTTGTATTTTAGGTTTTCAACATTAATTACAAAATATGAAAAAAGTTGAACGAGCACAGAGGGGGTGGAAGAAAAATGAAGGGGACGGTGGAAGAGATGGAGGGACGACGGAAGGATGAATTTTTTCTTCTGTTATTAATGATTGTAAAACAACATATCAGTAAACGGCAGCCTAAATGATTGTAAAACAACATATCAGTAAACGTATCTAGTGATTACACTATCAGAATCAATAACCATCAGTACACTATAGAATATCTCATAGAATCAAACCCAACAACTTCAGCAAACTATCAGAATCAATAACAACTTCATCAATGAATCAGAATGATTCTCACAGTATCTCAGACCCAGTTTTCTTCAGCCAGAGCCTGCTGGTTTGAGTTTCAAGCATCTTCATCTCAGACACGAGTAAACGGAACAGAATTTTTTTTCTGGTGGTGTTACCAGAGCATTGACTCAGTCACCATCAATGAGTACTCTCTCATGTAGACGGAACAAAGGATATGATTTAATACATTGATCAAACCATATCCTATGTTAAATCCCCTTAAAACTTCAGGATGATTTTTTAATTCACTATTAAAAAAAACCCCACTTAGACAAATCATGTGTATATTTAAATTATTAGAAAATGGCTACAGCTGAGGTTTTCTATAATTTTGAAAAACTTGGGAACACAAAAGTTGATACAAAATTAGGACAAGAAAATTCATAATGCAAGCCTATCAAAAAACGTAAGGAAATATTTTTTTCCCACTTCGTAAGTACCATATTTTAGACAATAACTTTTGAAGGAGTTAAACGTGGAAGGAATGCAAGGTCAATATACATGGATGGATTAGAATTGATAAAGGTGGAGCAAAATGGATTTCAAAGAGTTTGAATTCAGCAAAATGCTACTTTGATGATAATGGACCAGCTGAGACGATTAAAATAAAAATTTGTAGATTCAATTAAAAGATATCTACATCGGGTAAGATTCACAAAATCAAAAAGGTTGTACTAATATCCCTATTCCTCCCCAAGCATGTGAGATAAGAAGAATGTGCGTCTTGCTTGACGTAACAAAATCTAGATTAAGAAGATGTTGAAAATTAATCTTAATTTTATGTTACGAGTGTTACAGCACGCGCTTCACACGTGAATTATTTTCCTTATAAATTACATATGTTTAAATCAGTCAAAAAAATGTTTTTTTATTTTCAAGTTATATTAATTTTGTATATTTGTAAAGAAGTATTTTGAATTTATAAAGGAAGAATTTTAGATCCTACTTCTAGACGCATTTTGAATCTGTAAAACATGTTTAATGGTTAGATCCTACTTTTAGGGGCGTTTGAATTTGTAAAAGAAGTTTAGTATTAGATCCTATTTTTAAATAATTAAGATTTGATAATATATAGAGGGACTTTTTGGTAGTTCACGTTTATATCAAAAAAGAGTGACACCAAAGCTATTATAAAGATTTGTTTGAATTTTTATTTTTATTATTAATTAATAAAGAACGAACTTATTTTTTTATTAGTTTGAATTTTTATTTCTATCATTAATTAATAAAAGACGACTTTGAGAAAAATATTATTTGTTAGATCTTATTTTTAAGTGATATTAAGATTTCAATAATATCCACAGAGGGATGTTTTGAATTGGTAAAGAAAACTTACCCGTTAAATCCTATCTTTAAGTAATATAAATATTTAATAATACTTATAGAAGGGCATTTTTGGTAGTTCGGGTTTATACCAAAAAAGTGTGACACCAAAGGTATTACAACTATTATTACGAGTGTCACGGCACGCGCTTCGCGCGTGAATTATTTTCCTTATAAATTGTATATGTCTAATCAGTCAAAAAAATGTTTTTTTTGTTTTCAAGTTATATTAATTTTGTATATTTGTAAAGAATTATTTTGAATTTATAAAGGAAAATTGTAGATCCTACTTCTAGAAGCGTTTTGAATTGTAAAACATGTTTAATGATTAGATCCTACTTTAGGGGCGTTTGAATTTGTAAAAAACGTTTAATATTAGATCTTATTTTTAAATGATTAAGATTTGATAATATAGAGAGGGACGTTTTTGATAGTTCACGTTGATACCAAAAAAGTATGGCACCAAAGCTATTATAATATTAGTTTGAATTTTTATTTCTATTATTAATTAATAAAGAACGAACTTATTTTTTTATTAGTTTGAATTTTTATTTCTATTATCAATTAATAGAAGACGACGTTGAAAAAAATGTTATTTGTTAGATCCTATTTTCAACTGATATTAAGATTTCAATAATATCTACAGAGGGGTGTTTTGAATTGGTAAAGGAAACTTATCCGTTAGATCCTATTTTTAAGTAATATTAATATTTAATAATACTTGTAGAGGGGCATTTTTGGTAGTTCACGTTTATACCAAAAAAGTGTGACACCAAAGCTATTACAACTATTATTAAAGAAAAAGAAGGGCATTTTTGGTAGTTCACGTTTATACCAAAAAAGTGTGACACCAAAGATATTACAACTATTATTAAAAATATTGGGCTTTAATTAAATATGGGCTACAATTGTTAAGTTACTTTGGAATGGACCAAGGCTTGAATAATCACGGTAGAAAGTTTTCTAGAGTTCAGTTGTATACAACTGTGTTGGAATCTGTGCACCCCGCTATTACCCCGCTATATCTCATAGCGCATTTCTACCGCTATGATTTTTCCATATAGCCTCAAATATAGTCTTTCCGCTTTAAGCCCCGCTATTTCCGCTATATCTGTTATTTTCGTTATATTATGCTATTTTCGCTATATCTTCCTTAAAAGAAATGAATTGAAAAATGACATTTATACATTATAAAAATTAAGAAATTAATTTATTTAGTTGAATTTGTAATATATTTTCAAAAATAAAAATACTCTAATATTCTACTAAATACGATTATATAGCTATATAATAGTTTTACGTTTATTTACAGTATATTCACATATGTTTTTATTTAAAATTATTTATGTACTAATTATAATTCAATTGAATGTTAACTTTTTATTTAATTACCATTTATATATTTTAAAAACATCAAATACGAGTTTTATATGCTATTTTAGAGTCATCCGTTATATCATCGTTGTATCCCCGCTATGACTTTTGACACCTCCGCCGCATTGAATCTGCCGAGCGTTTTAACTGCACAGGTTGGAATATCAAATTTAAAACATATTAAATATATTTGTTGAGAGAAATATGTAAACCAAAAGTAGAATCTTTGAGATAAGTTTGTTGAGATAATTAACAACAAAATGTCCAAAGATATCTAGAAGAGTTCTAGAGAACGGTTTTGAATCATTAGATCAAATGTAAATCCACCATTAATTTGAGAGGTGGATAAATAAATAAGGATGAAGTCTCTCATTTTGAATGCAAGAAAAAATGATAACAGAAGTATGCAATAAACATTCAGAATATTTTTTAAATTTCTATTTCTACCGTCAATCACACCTTTAAAGAAAACTGCACCAAGTAAAATCTATTACTTCCCGTGGCCACTTAAGTTTTAAAACATGCTACAAAACTGACTTACTTTTACATTCACCCTTTTCCAACCTTATGCGGCCAGTAGGGGGAAAAGAACTCAAGTGACAACTAATAGACAAACTGGGAGAGCAACAGTCTATAATCCCACTTGTAGAATATCTGAACCTGAATGCTATTAACTTTACATGCCAAGTTCATACGGTTATTAGTTTCTACATATCGAGTTAGTTAACATGCAGAAATTTGAGCACGGCTGAAAAGCAGAAAAAGCACAATACTTGAAGATAACATAGTCTAAATGGTCCTAAGCTGCTTTAACTGGGTGATCAAGGGCATATTCGAACTTACAAATGTTAGTTTTGACAATGGCCAAGCCTTGTAAAACTCAAAAGGATACAGGAATCTAAAAATAAAAAATAAAAATAAAAATAACAGATTCGAAAAAAATGGGTTTTTGAAAAACATAAATTTGAGCAAAATTTCCACATCAAAGAATAATACACCCTATTTTATGATAAATTAAATGCAAATTAACCGGAAATAGAAATTTACACGCAAAAATGTAAAAGATCTGCAGTCGACATGTACGCAAAAATGGGTATTTGAAATGATTTATTATTATTTTTTAATAAAAATTAAACATTGATGACGAATGCCGGCACGTTATAAGTACACAATATTATTTATGATCAGTTGCCTCTTACAAAGAATATACAAAACAAAAGGTTATTCTTTGAACAAGCAAAGTTCAAAATAAGTTGCTTCTGTTACACTTTCTCGGCTCAAAGCACCAAAGGTAAGCCACTGAATAATCATATTCCTTATTCATTGCAAGATTTTGATGTGACTTTTGAGTGTCCTACTTTATACCTTTCTTTAAAATGATATCTTAACGTCTTCAATTCAATTTCCACTTAAATTCAAAAAAAGTGTGAACTTTTCGTGCTGCGTCACAGTTCACAAGCCAAAACCAATTTATAATCTAGCATGTATTCTTGCATGTTTTGATTATCCTATAGGCACATGAACCCCTCAAAACACACCAGACATTTTCATTGTTCCATCTATCTGTATCAGTATTGTATATTGAAAGTTAACATAAAGGTTATCATTTCTATAAAAACTTTCCTTCAAAGCCAAAACAGCAAGAAATATAAACGTGTATTCCACTCTTAAGTTTTTTGAAAAGGAAACACGAACAAATAAAGCTAGCTGTAGAAAAAGGAGATGTACCAAAAAGAAAAAATATGCATAAATTCACGGGAGACGTACCAAAAAGGATAAAAATATTCATAAATTCGCAGATAGGTTACCTCATGGTCCTCACCCCATAATTTATTGACATATCATCAAACATTAGGTCAAAGATACTTATAAGTTTTAACTGAGCAAAATAAATCATGTATGAGAAACATTTAGCTTAAATTCTCTAAAATGACCATGAAAAGCACACGTATAAAAGGCAAACTCACAATAATGCAGCATATGTACACATATAAAAAGCCTAGCATCAGGACCAGACCATGCCACGGTTCAACTGCAATTAACCACGAACGGTCGGTACGAAAGGTCTAGAATGAAGAATCTAGCATCTCCACGAAGCACATCAAAACCAGGGAAATCGGTTCATACTGTTGGTTCTTGGACAAAAAACTCGTACTATTATTCTTTGTGAATAATTATAAGCATTTTGGGACCAAATAGTAGACTAAATACCAACCCAATGGTATAGCTATCAGGAGCAAGAGCTAATTGAATAATAATGCTCATTTCAAATTAATATTTCCCCATTTATTCCTAGCAGAGATTTTAATGCTCACTTCATATTAAATTATATCGCTATTTTCATCCACATTTTTGGGTGAATTTATTGTTTAGCTGTATCACCGTATAATATGTTATATTTTTATTATACTAAAACAGATAGCACGCTACAATAAACTCGTCACACAAGTTAGAAATTAGATTTCCACTACGCTGAAATTCTGTATTATATAATTTTGCAATTGTAAGTTATGTTGTAAATAATTACAACAACAACGTTGTAGTTTAGTTAAAAATTAGGATCATACCCAACCAAGTCGGACGGACGGCAGCGGCGGCGCACGCGCGTGTGGTGGAGATGCATGATCTCCCTCCATACAACAAATCATACATTTGAGTGCCCCTAGGCTCCAACACATTCTTTAGAAAGCTATTAATATATAGCTTTCTTAGAATATTAGGCGATGTGGGACAAGTGTATTTCATTTACACTAGGAATTCTAACATAATACGTATTATGGTCAACATTTGAAATTTATGAATCAACGGGAAAAAAGAAACGTTTCCAACGGTCCAATCAGTTGGACGTCGAAACCTTAAATTCGGTCCAATCAGTTGGACGTCGAAACCTTAAATTCGGTCCGGGTAACTATGATAACAAGTTTAAGTGTATAAATAAGATTCATGACTACAATCAGCTTTGATTAAAAAAGAAAATCCTTTTATTTATATAATTAACTGGACACACAAGTAAAAACAGCAACTTCCTTAAATAGGATGGTCTATTTTCTGGTTTGGCTTCTCAATAGTTTTAATGACTTGTTGACGAATTTAGGTGTCCGTTAGGTAAATCTACAGTTATCACACTGAAACCGAAAGTATATTAACATGAATCATGACCTAACTGTTAAAGTGTTTTCATCTAAGCTTCCAACACGTTTTTTTACCAATGGTGCAAAAGAATCTAAATGAATGCGAGTTTATGCAACTTTTGGTGTCCAATAATACCACTTGATGGTGCTCTTTGCTAATGATCAACTGATTTACAGGTTTAGTAAAATCTAAACTTTTAAGTGTCAAATTTTAATTTTTAATTTTATAAAAAAAAAGAGTGGAATAAGGACAAAATTGATTAAATTAATACTGAACAGACTGGCTATCACATGAAAGTTGGCCCCTCAAAATACTTTCTGATGTAGGAGAACGAATGACATGATGTCGGCGGACAAAATATAAACAATTCTCAGTCCCCACATATTCTAAGCGCCATTAAATTTCTAATTAACTACGATCAAGTTATGTTTCGGTGCAGTAAAATTGTTACCTGAAATTTCGGTGCCGATTTAGAAATTAAAAATTAACCATAAATTTTAGCCGCTTTATTACTCTCAGACAACGAGAATATTTATCGGCGCATGATCCGACACCGTAAATGTATTATTTTTCTTCTCGTTATTATATTAGATTTAAAAATTGAAACCAAGTGCAACAATCAAAAATATTTCTCCCAAACTCTGTATTTATCGATCTCAAGTTACAAAGGAGCTACATTTCGATATCTAAATTGAAAATTAAGGGAAATAATCATACGAATTTAACAATGTATGCAAAACTGTACCGCAACAGTGACGCCTCGGAAAACATCAAGTGACACCAAACGCTGCCGGTCTGCTGACGTTACCCCCGCCGTATTTTGGGCCGTCGACTTTTTAGGGCTTATCATATCCACGGCCACCGCCACATGTCGGCCAACAGGTAGAAGATTTTTGTTAGGATCGCCAAATCCGTTGGCTAGCTCGTCTTTGATCAGCTCGTATTTCCCCATTTTTGATGTTTTTGGCAATGCGAATGGATAACTTGATTCTACCGAGTGTGGATTATTTGGCGGCTTACTGAGAAATTTTTTTTTCCTGGAGAGGCGGAGATAAGCAAGGGGTGGTCTTTCTTTTCCCTCCCTTCTGATAGCTAACCAGTTACTATTTTGTCTCTCTGTAGGCGTTAGATTTTGGAATTTATAGAGCAGTGAATGTGCAATTAATCAAAGAGTTGGCTTTTTGAAGTTGAGGCCTTTGCAGATGTGTATAATAGTTCTATACGTCTGTATGTTAGTTCCATACGTTGCAGGTTTATAATATTTTAGTTGACGTATTGTCTACTAGAAAAGAAAAAAAAGAAAGAAAAAAAAACTCATTTCTTAATATAAAAGCGGCAGCTCCAAAGTGTAATACGATGATTATGAATTATACACATATACTACTCTAAGAGCATTGGAATTTTTTTTTTTTTTAAATAAGAATGTAAATTATATTAAAAAAATTTGAGGCGGACCTAGCTATTTTTTTATGATCATAAAGACGATGTCAAATTTTTCAAAAAAAAAAAGATGTTTTAATTTAGAATTCGGTGTATTTTTAGTTGCATATTGTTTTTATTTACGGTTGACGTACCATTTTTAACCAGGTATGTATTATGGTAACAAAATTAAATAGGTATGCATTATAGTAGCAAATTGATGTATTGATTAAATGTCAAATCAAATTAGCACTATATTTACAACAAAGTACTATATTTACAGCAAATGCAATGTATTTGTTGCATTACTTCGTATATAGTAACAAAATGTTGTATTAATTATGTTAAATTAAATTAGTACTAAATTTACAGAAAAATACTTTATTTATAGCAAATGCAATATATATATATATATATATGTATGTATGTATGTATGTATGTGTGTGTGTGTGTGTGTGTGTGTGTGTGTGTGTGTGTGTATTTGTGTGTGTGTGTATGTGTGTGTGTGTATGTTTTGCAACATAAGATTTTTGACATGAGTTTCTCAATTCAGAAAAATCTTTAAGTGTTATAAAATAAAGAAAGCAGAAGTCATTAGAGAAGTAACAATTTTATTCATTCAGATATTAGTAATCCATTTTCATTATTAGCACCTTTATATAAAGGCCTAGGAGCTTGGGATAGAACTAATCCCACGACGTGGGACTAAATACAAAACAATATATAGCATATTCACTATTTATATTTACATATATTATAACACTCTCCCTTGAATACGCGTCTTCAAAATCTTGAATCCTCTGATAACTTGAAATTGTCCATTTTGTAACGTATATGATGATTGCTCCCCCTCATTGTTATCTTGCTTGCATTTATTCATTCAGTCGATCTAGATATTGTCAATTGCCTCATTAAAAACCTCTGTTAGGAAAACCCAACGAAAAAAAACCTTGAACGAGGAAAAGAGTGCAACTTGTAAAATCATATTAAAAATGATATTCTTTCTAAAGGGTTTGATACTTCGGGAGCAAAACAATGCTTCATTAAAACCATACTAAGAAAAACCCAATGGGAAAAATCTTACTGAAGTAAAAAGAGTACAATGACATATTTTATTTTCTTATTTCTTTAAATGAAGCTTGATACTTCCGCATCAAATAATGCCTCGTTAAAACCTTACTAAGAAAAACCTTATGAGAAAAATCTTAGTTAAGGATAAAAATACAATTTAACTTAAATAACATATTTGAGATGTTATTCCTTGAAAAGACGTTCGATTTTTCTAGATCGAAATAATGCCTCGTTAAAATCTTAGTAAGCAAAACCCAGTGGGAAAAATCTTAAATAAGGAAAAAAAGTACGTTATAACTTATTTTCAAATGTTACTGGGGAGTTGATACTTCTGGATCAAGATAATGCCTCATTAAAACCTTACTAAGAAAAACCCAGTGGGAAAAAAATCTTATTTAAGGAAAAAGAGTGCATTATAACATATTTGTGGATGCTCCCCATGATTTAAAAGTTTTCTATGAATTCATACTCGTCTTTCGATAACTCAAATTAGTTACAGATACTTCTGGATCCATAAATATGTATCTCATTAATAATATAATTTATTAATAGTTTCCTTCGACACAATCAAATTTTCCAAGATTCTTTCTTTCAAATATGATTTGCATTTTATGTATTTTGTTTGCTACCTTTATGAAAAACACATCATGTGCTTTCATTTTTGTGCTTTAAATCAATTTTGCATATTGCAACTACGTCTTTGATGAATAGTAAAAGTTTTATTCCAACGATACTTAAAAGCAGAAAGTAATCTACTCATCTTGAAGTGCATCAAGATTTTCATTACAACAATACTTAGAAGAAGGTTGTAATCTACATTCCATTTTTTTCATTCTTTATAATCATCAAAGTTATTTAAATTCTTCAGGAACTTATATATTTTAATAAGTTTTGCATATCGCAACTAACACTTCAATGGATGTTAAGAGTTTCAATACAACAATACTTAAAAATAGAAAGTAATCTACTCATCATGAATTATTCAAAGATTTTCATTACAACAATAATTAAAAGTAGGTTGTAATCTACACTCCTTGTTCTTTGCCTTCTTTATAACCACGAAAGTATTTATATTCTTCAGGAATTTGAATACTTTCATTAATATGATTTAAACTATATTTATACCTTCGGCGTATATTAAGCGTTTCAAGCACTTTCGCTACTTTGCAGACTACATGTCCATATTTCCCTATTAATAAAGGATTCATGATGGCCAGTCATGTTTTCCCCTAATTCAAGATATTTAATCTTTTTATAAACATAAGCGTTTTATTATTTATAAATTTATCATCGATGATTATTTCTTGTCAGTTCTAGACATGATTTATTGAGATCCCATTAATTATCATGTTTTAGGTACCTAAACCACTTCTAGGGTAATTTGACAATCATGTCATTAGTCTCTTCAAGAGCACCCTTAAGTGTTTCTTCAAGAACACTCATCTCTTTTATTTGACATCTTTATTACTTCCGTCAAAAGTATTTCAAACTGACTTTTGTATTATATTTCAAATGTGGTTTACACATTTTGATCCTTTAGGGATTCAAATCTATATTGGAGAAAGTCTACTAGGGATATTATTGATAATTTATTCAAGTTACTTAATATTTTGCACCATTGTATATTGTAACAAATATTTAACACTAATGATCAAAATGAGCTTGTATCCCTTTATCCTACCCCTCAATGTTGAGGAATATTGTCACATTAAATAATAATCATCTTTGGATTCTCATTTTGATCCATTATCATATTGCTACTAACAAATACACCATACATATTAATAATAGGAGGATAATTCTTTTGTCAACTAATAAGATGTATTCAAGTGATATTTGTGAGCTTCTGGCTCATGTTTAAATATGGGATTCAATTATGCCAAATTTCGTGAAATATAATCTAGTTGAAATTGTACACAATTTTTCTAAAATAAGCTTTCGGCTTTCAATTTTAGAAATAACGCAAAGATATTCTTTGACATTTTCATTATAGTTCCAATATGGTAGCTATTCATTTATATATCTTCAAAACTGAACAAATTTCTTTTAAATTTGCTTTAGCATAATGTATTTTGAATTAAGATATATGTACCATTTGGTAATATTATATGGGCTCTTTCGGACCCTTCTATTCAGATGCTATGGTTGAAATTTTTAGCTAAAATATTTTCATATAGTTCAGAGAAAAAGTTCTGGTTTTTCAAAATCATATGAGTAGTTGCACTATCTAGTAGGCATATATTATCACTCAAATATTGATGGTCCATATCTTAAGAATTAAAGACAATATAGTTAGTCAACTATTAAAATTTGTAAGCATAAATAAATGCTAGTACTTTCCAAAAATTTAAGATAGACTACTGATTAAAGCCAACATTATCGGTACATTATTTCAATTAGTTTTGAAAGGAAAAACATACAAGCACTAACTTCCAACTGATTTATTGAACTGAAATAAAATAAAATCCACATAGCAGACTTCAGGCTGCTACTATTGATCAATTTGACCGTATCATTTATTATTGCACTTAGATTTTCATAATTAATGAAGTTTCCGTCATCAACTTCAAAGATATGATCTAACTTCAGGTTAGTATTACTAGACAATCCTTTCACATAATTTTAGTTTAGAAGTAATTCTAAATATAGAGGAATTGTATTTCCTAACAGATTTAAAGACATGAAACTTCAAGTTCAACCACTCGTGTCTAGTGTTTAGAAGTGTGACCATATTTTGGTGGTCATAACGCTCCTTCAGGTAGTTCCATAGGTAAAGATGATCACTCTCAGTTAAATGTTTTATTTTAAGATTTTCATAGATATGACACCTTAAAAATATAAGAGCCTTTGTTTTATCCTACCGGGACATATTATCATTTTTAATGGTATATTCTAAGCATTGAGATTGTAGTTGAATGTCAGCATCCAATATCCATGCAAAATGTTATCTCCTAATAAGTCCAAAGTTTTAAATTCAAGCTTGGCTATCTTTATCATATTACCAACTATCAATGGAAATAAAAATGCATAAGCATCAAAATATTTTTCATGGGTATATAATTAATGCATTTCATAAAATAAGAACTCATATGTGATAGTAGTTATAGTGAAAGAATACAAATATTACTGCAAAATAGTAAAAGACAACAAAATATAATCTATAAAAGCGACAATAATTTCTTATTTACATCCTTTTGATAGCTCTAAATCCAATCTCATTAATTGCATTAATTAATTTCCTTGAAAATGCAAAACTACCCTTGAAAATATGGAAAAGTCTTTATATGGATTGATTGGTGGAGAAGGAATGAATTATAATCAAAGATTGTGCATCGCTTGCATGAAAATTATGATATGAAAAATAGACCATCTCTTCAGGAGAATATTTAAAGATATTTCTTCAAGAAATGATTATCCATATAATATTTCTTATGAAATAATAACTAGGAATATGACCTTTATGGTATGATTAGACATATGAATATAGGACAATGTCTTCTTGAGATAATCTTAAACCTATTGGATTTAATCTAAATTAAATTAGGATCCTTGAAAATCATATTTATGTTTACTTATTTGGTTTAATAAAATTACCAAATATATAAATAAATCTCTTCTAGAGATATGTTATTATTTTCAAATTTATAAATCTCTTCTAGAGATATTTTAGTATCACCACTTCTGGAGTGAACTTTCTCTTCTATATATATATATATATATATATATATATGCACTATTGGAATGCCATATCAATATACAATATTTATTTTATATAAACTACAAAATTACTACTTTTACAGTAGCATAAAATATCCAAGCTGGAGATTTTTGTTGTAACTGCTTTTAAAATGGCATATCAAACTTTAAATACAATGACAAAATTAGATTCACCAACTGAAAGTAAGATGCAAGAGATAAAACCACTACTTCTGGAGTGTAACATTGGTATACGATATCATTTTTTTTGGATAAATTATTGTTATTACTTCAAAAAAATTATATCATTATTCCTTCAGGGAATATAGTATTTCCTTTTAAGGAATTGCAATGTAACAAAAATAAAATTCCTATAACATCTCTTCTGGAATGTTGAATTTTGCAATATAAAGATAAATAAATCTCTAAAACATCTCTTCAAGAGATTAATATACACACATATCCGATGATGTTTGAAATATCATATAACATAATATCTTCAAGATACTTAGTTAAGATAATGTAAATGTGAAGATATAAGGTAACGTATAACTCATTTAGAGATTTTTGTAATCTCTTTAATGCAGCATCATTATCTCATATGATAATTTATTAATTTCCTTTAACTTCTTCAAGAAGTACAACCTTATCATTTTACACAATTTCAATAGAGCTTCGGGGTTCTAGTTCATGAACAAGTTCATTAATGTGTTATGAACTTCGGGTTCTCAAATTTTGTTTAAATTTTTTTTAGAAGCTTGTATATTTGATGAATAAAAAAAATACTGATAAGAATTTGAGCTTATAAAGTTTATCAGAAAATCTTTTCATAATTCAAGACTTTAGGTCTTGGGCTTTGAGTTATACAAGTTCTATTGAAATAATTTCTTTGCACAACTTCAAGTTGTTAAACCTAATTCTTCCATTATGCTACATTACTTGTCAAAATAAACACATCAAATAGTACATCATACATCAATTCTTATTCCAAACACAAACATAAAATATTATTTAATTTACAATAACCAATGCATTTAATACATTTATGATAAAAATAAATGCATTAACCTTTATGTGATCTGAGATATAACTACTATCACAACAAGATGATTTAATATATATAAATCAATTGAACAAACAATAGTTAAAGTAACATAATTTCATCTCAGATCTAGGTTCGAGATTACTCAATAATAAAATTAAAATGGATATCTTAAAAAGAAAGTTTATTCTCAATAATTAAAATTTCTAAAATAAACAACATTATCATCTCAGATCTATCCATATCATTCATAATCATAAATAACTATACATCTCAGATCTAAGTTATTTCCCTTATAAGAAAATTAACTTCATAATTCTTTACCAAATATAGCAAAACAAACATGTAAATCTTCAAATATTATCTCGTAAATTTGGGGAATTAAGATTATTTCAAAAAAATAAAAACATTTTAGAATTTTATTTAATTACACAAACTATATACAAATCATTTAGATCTTGCTTTCTACATCAGAAGCACCTTTTGGTCTAGAAAAAACAACTTAGCTTCAAATCAAATCCAAAATTATCAAAAAAAGTCTTTCATACATAGATCAAATAGATCTAAAATTTAAGTAAGATATTACAAGAATTCAATGACATATAAATAAAGTCGATTCAAAACTTACTCAAAAAAATCAAAAATTCATAATGAAATCAAAGATGAGTGGATCTAATACCACTTGTTAGAAATTTTGAATCAATTCAAACTGAATATTTATCAAGTACAAATTCTGAAAGAATAAATAAAATTGCTTTCAACTAAAAGATATGTAATAATAAGTAATCTCAGAAGTCATACTTGATTTCAATAAATAAATAATAGAAAATGATGAATAAACATGAAAAAGAATAGATCTGATGACTAAAATATATAGATCTCAAAGATATATCATTTGAGCATGAAATCAATATTTACAAAAGGTCTGAAAAAAATTAGAACATATGATCTACGATAGAATGAGATCAAAAAATTAGATCTATGATTGAATGAGATCTAAGAAGATAAAATTAATAGAATTAGATCTGAAAAAGATAAGGTCAATATAATTAAATCTAAAAAATTGCTTACCATCTTGAGATCTATAATTAGATTAGAAAAGAAAAGTAGATCTGGTCTTCTAGATTATCACAATTCAAATCTATAAAAAAATTTGTTTAGAGATCGTGCTGATAACGTGTTATAAAATAAAGAAAGCAGAAGCCATTCGAGAAAGAATAATTTTATTCATTCAGAGATCAGTAATCCATTTTCATTATTAGCACCTTTATATAAAGGCCTAGGAGCTTGGGATAGAACTAATCCCACGATGTGGGACTAAATACAAAATAGTATATAGCATATTCACTATTTATATTTACATATATTATAACATTAAGTATTTTCTTCAACCAATTTGCATATATATTTTGTGTCTAATGGAATAAACACTACATTAGCTTCGGTAAATAGTAAATGGAAATTGAAGAGTAATTTTTGAACATTCTTTTGACATTTAAAGTAAGAATATAAAAGATTTGGAATCTATCTATTAAGTAATAATTACGTAGAAGAATTTTCCCTTTCTTTTAATATTAATTCTCATTTTTTTCCTAGTTGCCTCCAAATATTTTGTTTTCGACTTCCTACCGTTTATCATTATTGTTAGTTATCACAGTGTTCCACTCATTTTATCCTATATTGTAACACCCCATACGTTTAGTAACTTTATTTAGGATATTTAATTAGTTAAGTAAAATAAAATAATGTAAGGTGGTTACTGGATTGAGATTTGTGATTAATAAAGGATAGTCATGCTTATATGTACAATGAACTAAGGAGCTAAGATGGAAATAAGTGTTAGGAAATAAGGGAGGGCAAAAGGGGAAATATAACAAACTTATACTCTAAACCCTAGAAACAAAAACACACGTTCATTTCATATTTTATCAAGCAAAAACATTTTAAGGCCGGCTACTATAAACAAAAGGAAGAAGATAAAAGCTAGGATTCATGAGAAGAATTAAATCAACTTAATCAAGATCAAATCTCAAATCCTTAATCTCAAGCTAAGGTGAATAATTACTACGTATCCTTTTCTTACGATTTTCGGTTTTAAGGATAATCCAAAGTTTTTTTGCATGATAATGCCATGTTTTGAATGATTAAATGTTTATATATGCTTATTGATGATTTATGAATGTTCATATTGATTTTTATGATATGTTTGATATGAAAATCCTATTAAATGACATCCAATTGCCTTGCGAATTTAAATGTAGATCAAAAATAATGTTTTGGAGATGGTTTTCAATTTTCATAATTTTTTTGAATTAATGTTGATTTTATATTAATTTTCTAGGGAAGGAAATGATTATTTGGATTTTAAAATTATTTACAGAAAAATAAACAATTATTTGGGTCTCAAATTCATATATTTTAAAGAACATATTAAAATAGATTTTGTTGAATTTTTATACGTTATTCCTATGTTTTTGATGAATATATAAAATTATTTATGGTATGAGACTTGAATGTTTTATATATTTAATTAAGGAGAAGGGGTATTTTGTAAAATAAAATTGTTTATTTCTGAAAATAGTGGCAACACTTTTGAAAAATATATTTAGCAACCAATGAAAATTTGAAAAACAATAGCATGTTAGTTAAAAAGTTTTCTCTTTTAAGTTAAAAACAAAAATAACATGTTTTTAGCATGTTCCGCTACATTCTACACCAGGGGTTCTGACTAGGACATTTCACCACCATGCTTTTGAAACCAATGCACAAGTGTCAAGTTACTTGGTATATAGCTATTGGATAGAGGCGGAAGGTACGTAGTCGAAACGCTGTGTTTCGAAAGGGTTGGAGTATGCCTTGTTTTAAAATGAAAGTAGCGTCTGCTTTGCGTTCGAAAGGATAGATTTCGACTCGGTTGGCTTTCGACTGAGTCAAGTTTTTTGAAGAAAAGGTTTCGAATGGGTTGCGCTATTTTATTTTAAGCAATTCTTTCGAAGATGTCGAAACCCCTACCTGCCGCCTTTCTACCTTTCAAAGTCAATGGTTTCGAAAGGTATACTTAGCCTTTAAAATTAGCCACTTCTCGAGTGCTTTCGGAATGATTTCGACATCATCACTTCTTTACTTAGGGATAACTTTCAAAATGGAGGCTTTCAACTTAAATAATTTTATTGACCCTTTTGTTTTGATTGAAGTGTAACCCAATGGTTTCGAAAGAGATGATTCAAATTGGTTTGAAAGGTTTTTTTCCACATGTTTTAAATTGAACCAAAGTGCTTTCGAAAGGTTTGAGTTTCTAAATGTTTAATGCTTTCAAAAAGTTTTAAAAATGTTTTGGAGGGGTGGTTCCCCAGCGGTTTTGAAAGAGTCGAAAGGTGATGTTTTCGATGGTTTCGAAAGAGTTGAAATGGAAGGTTTTTCCAAGGGTTCTAAAGGCAATGTTTTGAAGCGTTTAAGATATGATGTCTAAGGTTTTAAAGCTTCCGAAAGGAAGGTTTTCATAGTTTTCGAAAGGGTTTTGAGAATGGTTTTCAAATGGAGGTTTTGGCTTTTCGGTCTAAGATAAATAAAGGATTTTACTTGGTTTCAAAAGAGATGCTTTCAAGGGTTTTAAAAGGGGTACTTTCAATTGAATCAATAGGGGTACTTTCAAGTGTTCAAATGTTTTCACAACTAAAATTTGAGTTAAATACATATATAATATGGCAAGGTAATCTTAAGTAAAGGATAGAGCTTATGTATTTTGCTTGTGTGAGTTTGATTAAAGGTTTTAAATCCTTTTGAAAAGGTTTTCAAGGAAAATTATGGAAGGGATCCCTAAGTAAAATGACTCAGATATTAGAACACCAGATGTGACTGGTATAGGGTCGCGCCCTATACATTAGCTATTTACCCCAGCTAATTTAGTCCAAAATTTCAATGTGTAGGGCTTTGTCATAGGTAGGACTAAAATTATAATTACACATAGAAGGGAATATATGTTTGTATATAGATAGGTTATTGGTGAGCCCGCAAAACCATTAGGATCAAGTGACCTTGGGAGATTATAAGTTAGGGATAGACCGTCTAGAAGCGAAGTATTTAACAAATAGTTAAAGATAGACCGTTTGGAAGTGGAGTGTCTAGCAAATGCTAGATAAAATTTTCTTATATTGTCTGGTATCCCGAGTCAACCAAAGGTTAATAGTCATCCAAACAAAACTAAAGTGTTTGAACAGATAGTTCTTTTATTATCTGATATGTATGTTTACATAAAAATGCTTTATAGTATTTAACCAATTTTGTTTGCAAGAAAAGATTTGCAAAAGATATGTTTTAAAGGGATGTTAGTGAGGGGAAACCCATTCCGCTAAGCGGCGTGGTCTCATTAACATTAATAACTAGGATGTATAGTATTATTCACACCAAGCTTTATGTCCAACTCAAAGTTTATATTTTTTCCTTAAACTCTCGGGTGCTCAAAATTGATTTGAGTGGGCTGAGGGTTGAGGCTTTTCAGGTTTTAGTAGGATGACGAAGAAAGCTACCAAAGGCGAGCAGGAGGCTGACGGATAACTATTTAGGAGTTGCTGTTTTTTGTTTCGTTGTTATTTCCATTGTGTATTAAGTTAGTTATGACTCTGATCATCTAAGAGGGCATCTTCATATGTCGCTCTTAGCGTATTTGGTTCTAAATATATTTTATCATTGCCTAGGAAACATTTTGGATTGTGTAAAATAAATATGGAACATGTGTTTTAAAATGTAATGGAAAAAATGTTGTTTTGAAATCTACGATTTGTATCATATTCAAGTGCTCCTGATATTATAGATACCATTAACATAGCGGCATTTATTCGTTGGAAGTTAATGCTATAGATGATTGAAGCACCTGTAACGCTTAGTTTTAGGCCTCTAGATAGGGGATGTTACAACTTGGTAGCAGAGTATAGGTTTATGACATACTTTAGCTAGAAATGATTTTTGAAAAAATAATTCCTAGGAATTAGAGTTAAGATTGGGGATGGGATAATGCTATAATAACGTACTTGTATTTGCTATATATAAGTATATGTTTTATCTCTAGGCTCTTATCTTTGTTAGGCTATTCTTCTGTATCTCACGAGGTTTGAATACAGATATAGATGGTAGAAGAGGTAGAGTTAGCCTAGGAGGGGACAACACCACAATCAATGGAAATGCCCGACCAAATAAAAGTAGGACTCAAGGCCAGGCTCAAGCTGAGAATGTAGGCGCTGAAGTCCCATGGGTAGATATTGGGGCTATGTATCAGTTTTTCGTAAATATGATGCAAGCTGGGATCGCTGCTGGGGTTGTTGGAGGAAATGCTGCAGGAGGAGTTCAGGAAGCTCTGGTTGTTAATCATTACGCTAACTTGAGTAGAGACTATGCTTGGCTTGGAGGGAAGCCGTTTATTAGAACAGAGGATGGTATAGAGGTAGAAAACTGGTTGTTGCACTACAAAAGGATTTTTGCCGATTTAGGGCACAATGATGAGCAGAAGATGAGACTTGCTTTGAGACAGCTTCAAGGAGCAGCTTTGTTTTGGTGGACTACTATGACAGCAGGAGTAAACGTAGAGGAGATGACATGGTCGGAGTTTAGGAGAAGGTTTCAGGAGAGGTTTATGTCAGTAATAGCACAGTCTGTTTTGATCAGGAAGTTTGCTGTTAGAACAAGGGGAAATGTCTATTTAGGAATATGTTAGCAGAGTTGGCTAGATATGGGTATGCCACTATTGATACAGTGATGAAGAGAAATGAAAAGTTCATCAGAGGGTTGAAGATTGAATTGGCCAAGGCTACTTTACCGCACATTAAAGATCCATGTGATGTGGTAGTGGAGATAGCATTAGGACATAAAGAGATGTTAGCTTGTTTGGAGAAGAAGGAAAAGGATGTCCAGATTGGACAATGCCAAAAGAGGAAATTTTTCCACAAGAAGAATGCTTAAAAAGGAGGAGTGGCAAAGAAAGGGAAGTCTGAGGTGGTTCGCTATAAGTGCGACAAAAAAGGACATTATGTTCATGAGTGTCGTACTGGAAAGCAAAAAGGAAATGAAGTGATTGGAAAGAAGAATATCAAGTGCTTTAATTGTGATAAGATCGGCTACTATAAGAATCAGTGCAAAGAGCCAGCTAAAGGAGAAAAAGGGCAAGTATTTCCATTGAAGCCTGCTACTTGAAAGCCAATGGCCTAGGAGAAAGGAAAATCATTATTGGGAGGTACGCTTATGATCCATGATATGTCTATTAGCGATTTATTTGATAATGGTGTATCATATTCTTTTTTATCTTGATGTTTGGCAGATAAACATTACCTAGAACCCATATATGTACTTACATCCTTAAGAGTTGCAAATCCAATAGGAGGGTATGTGACACTTGGGTGTGATCACTTAGAGTTTGATTTGTTAGGTCATGCCTTTGCTTGAAGTTTACATGTATTTGACTTTGTAGGGTTCAGAACTATATTGGGTACGGATTAGTTAAGTAGTACGATGCTGGGATATTTTGCCAAGATAGGAAAATATTACTTAGACATCCAGACTGTACTGATCGAATAGTTTATACCATAGAAAACCCTAGTTGTAAGGAGAATGCTTTGCTGGGAGTTATGGAGTTAGAGGATGAGAAAAAGTGTGTTTTCATGGTTAGAGAATTCGCAAATGTCTTCGAGCTGGTAGTAGGATTACCACCGAAACAAGCCATCGAGTTTTGAATAGATTTGGTGCCCGGGGCAGAACTGGTTAGTAGGCCACCAAGCAGGATGACATACAGAGATGAGGGAGTTAAAAGTTCAGTTGGTGGATTTGGAAGGCAAGAGTTTTATTAGACCGAGTAGTTTGCCTTAGGGAGCAGCCATAATATTTTCTAAGAAGTCAGATAGATCCTTAAGGCTATGTATGATTATCGTAAGTTGAATGAGAAGACGATAAATAATCGATATTCATTGCCGAGAATTGACGATTTGTTCGATTAGTTGAGTGGATCCAATATATTTTCTCAGTTGTATTTGGCTATAGGTTTTCATCAGCTTAAAGTGGCAGAAGATAGTATACCTTTGATGGCATTTAGAATAAGGTATGGGTCATATGAATGGTTAATTATGTCGTTCGAACTCACTAATACGCTGGCATTCTTTGTGGATTTGATGAACCGGATTTTTGGAGAGCATTTGGATAGGTTCGTGTTGATTTTCATAGATGTGATATACTATAAGGATGAGAAGGAACATGAAGTTCGAGTTGTGCTTGAGATGTAGAGACAACATCAGCTAAAGGATAAATTTTTTAAGTGCCATTTTTGGAAGAAGGAAGTAAAGTTTCTTGGTCACATGGTTTCGAAGAAAGGGTTGTCAGTAGATACAGATAAGATCGAAGCTGTTAATAATTGGAAGGGACCAGAAATGATAACTGAGATAAAGAGTTTCCTTAGATTGGTCGGATAACGTCGAAGGTTTATAAAGGACTTTTCATGGATAGCAGCACCGATGACCAAGCTAACACGAAAAGTTGTGAAGTTTGTATGGACCAATAAGTGTGAGGAAGCATTCCAGAGCTTGAAACACTTATTGACCCATGCACTTATATTGGTTGTTCCATAGGGGAATCGGGATTTAGTTGTTTATACCGATGCAGGTGGAACAAGATTGGAAGCTATGTTGATGCAGATGGCTAAAGTGATTGCTTATGCTTGTAGACAGCTTAGACCGCATGAGGTTAGATATTCGACGCATAACTTGGAGTTAGCTACAGTGATATTTGCCTTGAAGGTGTGGAGGCATTACCATTTGGGAGAGCGATTTGAGCTATATACAGATCATAAGTTATTGAAGTAGTTGTTCTCTTAGAAGGAGCTGAACATGAGGCAGTAGAGGTGGTTAGAGTTTTTAACCAGGGAAAGGCAACACGGTTGCAGATGCGCTTAGTAGGATGTAGCGTTGGCTAACGATAATAAAATGGAAAAACATGGAAACGTTGTCGACTTACAGAGAGCAGTGGAGATCCAAGGCTGGGTCTAGTGGAGAAATGTTATGTCGTCTTGTTTAGAAGTTCGACCAGTAATGATTGAGGAGATTGCTTCTAAACAGGAGGAGGATCCAGTATTAGCTAAAGGATCAGGAAGTTAAGGGATGGAACGAAGAGCGATGACTTAAAGGATTTCGGTCTTGACCAAAATGGATGGTTGAGAAAGAAAGAAGGTTGTGTGTTCCGAATATGGGAAGCATAAGGAAAGAAGTTTTGGAGGAATGCCATTGTTCAAAGTTCACTATCCATCCAGGAGGAACTAAGATGTATCAGGATATGGAAAGGAGTTTCTTCTAGGAAGGAATGAAGAGGGATATTGGCTTATGGGTAGAGTAATGCTTGAATTTCCAATAGGAAAAGGCAGAACACCAGAAGCTAAGTGGATTACTTCAGCCATTGGATGTTCCAGTTTGGAAATGGGATTCTATTTCTATGGACTTTATTGAGGGGTTTCCAAGATATATTAAGGGAAATGAAAGCTTATGAGTCATAGCGGATAAACTAACCTAGAGTGCCCATTTCATTCCGGTTAACTCAACGAGGAGCCACCCATTTTGGCGAAGTTGTTTATAAAGAATGTGGTTAGACTGCACGTAATTCCTAGTAGTATTGTTAGTGATAGATATTTTGTGATCACTAATGGGTTCTGGAAGAGTCTAAAGGAAGATTTGGGAACCAAGCTCAAGTGAGTACTGCTTACCATCCACAGACTGATGGGAAAATCGAAAGAGTTAACAAGATCTTAGAGGACTTGTTAAGAGCTTGTGTATTGGATTTTGAGGGATCATGGGAAGGCCATCTACATTTAGTCGAGTTTTCATATAACAAAAGTTGCCAGAATAGTATTGGGATGGCACCATTTGAAACTTTGTATGGAAGGCCATGCAAATCTCCCGTATGTTGGTTAGAGACCGGGGATAGGTTGGTTCTTGGTCCAAATTTAGTAAGAGATGCCAAAGAGAAGATTGAGTTAATTCGAGCTAGAGTGAAAGAGGCTCGGTCTAGGCAGAAAAGTTATGCAAACAGAAGAAGGAAAGACCTGGAGTTCTCTGTTGGAGATCGGGGAAATTAGCACCAAGACTCGTAGGACCTTTTTGCATTGCTGAGAGAATTAGGAATCTCGCATACAGAGTAGAGTTACCGATCATTTTAGTAAAAGTCCATGATGTTTTCATGTTTCTCATCTTAAAAAGTGTGCTAGACACCCGAAGACTACTATAGCACCGACAGTGTTAAAGGATCTAGTAGTAGAACCGATCTTGATCATAGTAAGAAAGCTGATTCAGATTATGGCGAGAGATGAGAGGAGGCTCAGGAGCAGGACAGTTAGACTAGTGAAAGTCCAGTGGAGTGACGATGAGAGAGACTATACGTGGGAGATTAACAGCCAGATTAGAGACGCTTATCTCGATTTATTTGATGGTATGTTTTACCTTGTTGATTGATTTGTTGTGTACCTTATCATAATTTCGAGGATGAAATTCTTTAAGAAGGGGAGTCCGTAACACTCCATATTTTTAGTAACATTATTTAGCATATTCAACTAGTTAAATAAAATAAAATAATGTAAGGTGATTAGTGGATTGAGATTTGTGATTAATAAGAGGTAGCCATGCCTATATGTACAATGGACGAAGGAACTAAGATGGAAATAAGAGTTAGGAAATAAAGGAGGGAAAAAAGGGAAATATAATAACCTTATACCCTAAAGTATTAGGAAACAAAACACACATTCATTTCATATATTCTTAAGCACAAACATTTTAAGGCCGGCCACCACAAACAAGAGGAAGAAGATAAAAGATAGGATTCAAGAGAAGAGTTAAATCAACTTAATCAAGTTCAAATCTCAAATCCTTAATCTCATGCTAAGGTGAATAATTACTACATCTCATTTTCTTACGATTTTCGGTTTTAAGGATAATTCGAAGTGGTTTTGCATGATAATGTCGTGATTAAATGTTTATATATGCTTATTGATAATCTATGGATGTTCATATTAATTTTTATGGTATGTTTGATATGAAAATCCTATTAAATGACATCTAATTGCCTAGCTAATTTAAATGTAGATCAGAAATAATATTTTGGAGATGAGTTTCAATTTTCATAATTTTGAATTAATGTGGATTTTAGATTAATTTTCCAGTGAAGAAAACGATTTTTTGGGTTATAAAATTATTTATGAAAAAATAAATAATTATTTGGGTTTGAAATTCATATATTTTAAAGAACATATTAAAATAATTTTTTTGGAACTTTTATAGATTTTTCCTTAGTGTTTTGATGAATATATAGAATTATTTAATATAAGCACTTAAATGTTTTATATATTTAATTAAGGAGAAGGGGAATTTTCTGAAATAAAATCATTGTTCATTTGAAAACAGTGGAAGCACTTTTGAAAAAGATATTTATCAACCAATGAAAATTTGACAAACAGTACTAAGTTAGTTAAAAAGTTTTCTCCTTTAAGTTAAAAACAAAAATAACATGTTTTTAGCATGTTCCCCTGCTTTCGGCACCAGGGGTTCCGACTAGGGCGTTTCGCCACCATGCTTTCGAAACTAATGCACATGGTATCAAGTTACTTGGTACGTAGCGTATTGGATAGAGGTGGAAGGTACATAGTCAAAATGCTGGTTTATGAAGGGATTGGAGTACGCCTTGTTTTAAAATGGAAGTAGCACCTACTTTGCCTTCAAAAGGATAGCTTTCGACTTGGTTGGCTTTCGACTGGGTCAAGTGTTTTAAAGAAAAGGTTTCAATTAGGTTGTGCTCTTTTATTTTAAGTAATGCATTTGAAAGGGTCGAAACCCCTAGTTGCTGCCTTTTTACCTTTCGAAGTCAATGGTTTCAAAAAGGTATACTTAGCCGTTAAAATTAGCCACTTCTCCAATCCTATCGAAGGGATGGTTTTGACACCATCACTTCTTTACTTAGGGATAATTTTTGAAAGCGAGGCTTTCGGCTTAAATGATTTTATTGACCCTTTTGTTTTGATCGAAGTATAACCTAATGGTTTTGAAAGAGATGATTCAAATGGTTTCGAAAGGTGTTTTCCACATGTTTTAAATTGAACCCAAGTGCTTTTGAAAGGTTTGAGTTTCTAAAGGTTTAATGCTTTCGAAAGGTTTTAAAAATGTTTTCGAAGGGATGGTTCCCAAGGGTTTCAAAGGAGTCAAAAAGTGATGTTTTTTGATGGTTTTGAAAGGGTTGAAATGGAAGGGTTTTCCAAAGGTTTCTAAAGGCAATATTTAGAAGTGTTTTGAGATATGATGTCCAAGGTTTTAAAGCTTTCAAAAGGAAGGTTTTCAAAGGTTTCAAAAGAGTTTTGAGAATGATTTCGAAAGGGAGGTTTTGGCCTTTTGGCCTAAGATAAATGAAGGATTTTACTTGGTTTCAAAAGAGATTCTTTCAATGAGTTTTAAAAGGGATACTTTCAATAGAATCAAAAGGGTTACTTTCAAGTGTTCAGATATTTTCATCAATTAAAGTTTGAATAAAGTGTTCAAATATTTTCAATAATTAAAGTTTCAAATATAACATGGCAAGGTGATCTTGAGTAAAGCATAGAGCATATGTATTTTTCTTGTATGAATTTGATTTAAAAGTTTTAAATCATTTTGAAAAGGTTTTCAAGGAAAATTATGGAAAGGGATCTCTAAGTAAAATCAATCAGATATTAGAACACCAGATGAGACTGGTATAGGGTCGCACCATATACATTAGCTATTAGCCCAGCTAATTTAGTCCAAAATTATAGTGTGTAGGGCTTTGTGACAGGTAAGAATAAAATTATGATTACATATGGAAAGGAATATATGTTTGTATACAGATAGGTTACTGGTGAGCCCACAAAACCATTAGGATCAGGTGACCCTGGGAGTTGTTAAGTTAGAGATAGACCATCCAAAAGAGAAGTATTTAATAGATAGTTGAGGACAGGCCGTCCGGAAGTGGAGTGTCAAATAAATGCTAGATAAATTTTGCTTATATTATCTAGTCGGCCCGAGTCAACCAAAGATTAATAGTCAGCCAAACAAAACTTAAGTGTTTGAACAGATAGTTCTTTTATTTCCTGATATGTATGTTTATATAATGATGCTTTACAGTATTTAACCAGTTTTGGTTGCAGGAAAGGATTTGCAAAAGATATGTTTTAAAAGGATATTAGTGAAGGGAAATCCGTTCCGCTAAGCGGCATGGTCTCACTTAATATTAATAACCGAGATGTATAGTATTATTCACACCAGGCTTTATGTCTGACTCAAAGTTTATGTTTCCCCTTATACTCTCCGGTGCTCAAAATTGATTTGAGTAGGCTGAGGGTTGAGGCTTTTCAGGTTTTAGTAGGATCACGAATAAAGCTACCGAAGGCGAGCAGGAGGATGACGGATAGCTATTTAGGAGTTGTTGTTCTTTTTTTCGTTGTTATTTCCACCATGTATTAAGCTAGTTATGACTCTGATCATCCAAGGGGCATCTTCATATGTCGCTCTTGGCATATTTTGTAATAAGTATATTTTATCATTGCTTAGGAAACGTTTTGGGATTGTGTAATACGAATATGGAACATGTGTTTTGAAATGTAACAAAAAAATGTTTTATTTGAAATCTATGATTTGTTTCATATTCAAGTGCTTCCGATATTATAGATACCACTAACATAGCTGTATTTAGTCATCGAAAGTTAATACTATAAATGATTGCAGCACTTATAGCGCTTAGCTTTAGGCCTCTAGATAGGGGATGTTACATACATACTACAATCGAACATCAACATTTAATTATTTATATTACTATACCAAAAATATCTCAATTTTTTTTATTTTTCCATGTATTTTATTTAATAAGTGATTTTAAATTTAAATTTTTAAATAAATTCATTCAACTGATATTCATTAATTTGTTTAAAAAAATCTTGATATTGACAATTTAATATGTATATTGTATGCCTATATATCGATAAGAAGGTAAACCTAATTTCTCATTCAAGTACATATGATTTAAAATTTATATAATTATTACAAAAGTATCGTTCTTCTTTCATATTATTCTACATTCAAGTTCTTTTGATGTTTTTCTTTCTCAAATTAGCATTTTATTACCAATATTTACATAATTTTTTTCATTGTAAAATGGGTATTTCATTACCAACAATCATATAAAAGAAATTCTTCTAAAATTGTATACCATTACCAACTATACATCATTTTTTCTAAAGTTGGTGCGTTAAATGGATGCTTTATCGTTAGTAATATATAATTCTATTATGATCGGAACTAATATTAATGATAATCGATGAATGCTTATATATTGTAAGTTTAAAGAGTACAAAAATATTTTCAATTCATAAAGGTAATATGCTTTATTTTTTTAATAATATTTATATTTGTAAGCTGGGTTAATTAATAGGTATAAGTATATTTTATTTGTATATTGTATGAATGTTAATTATTTTCTGAAAACTTTTAGTATAAATTAAAAATTTTGAGGCATGATACAATGGATTAAGAATCAAATTGCTTGTTTAACATAATTAAAATAATAATATGATTTGTAATTTAATTACCGGATCTTATTTTCACCTGATATTTATTTTACTAATTAATTTTTTTTGTAATGTTGATTATACACACACACATCCCAACATGCTTATTTTTATGTATATTTTCTTTATTCTTACAAGAACTTTAAACACAAGATATATTGATTCATTACTACTACACAATTATTTCATTATAATCGCTATTCTCTCAAGTAATATTTGAAATTCATTCTTATATTAATCACCTTTACATCAAATGTACTGGAAACCAAAAGTAAAATTTAAAATCTTAAATCTTTATCCACGTAGATTTTTAAAAATATTAACTTTTAAATTACTTAAGAGTATATGGAACAACCTATCATTTACGACCTTCTGATTCTACGTCATAATCGGCACTCAAATCTCAAAGGCTGTAAGCGGTAGATCGTTTGGTTGAAATACGCAAAATCATATAAGATACCAAACACATCTGATACCAAGCTGTGACACCCCACCCCGAGACCCACATTAACAAAGAGTATTACCGGGTAATATTGTCTACTAATGTAGAGAATCGAACTAGATAAGAGCGACCATGTATAGCCTTGTCTTAAATATTGATTGAATACGTCGATAATGCCCTTTTTTTATGGATCGACATATCTAATAAATACTTAATACAAAGTCATAGGTGGCTATATGATCTATCAGAACAAAATACAACAACTCAAATGCAAAACACATCACCAAATAGCAGATAATCCCATATACATACACATATACATATACATCATAGAGTATACAAAATAATACATCACATATGTGGTATGACGACCACAATACAAACACGAGTCAAAAGAATATACATATCAGAGTAGCAAATCAAAAAGGATTACACATAAAGTTATAACAAAAAGAGCTAGCAGAATAGAGTCCATGCGGAAGCGGAATAGGCTAAGTCCAAATGTACCTAACCTGAGTACAAAATACACGAGTTAGTCTAGCTAAACAAATCAGTTAACAAGGATAAGCGATAATATGAGCATAATGATAAAGTGATAATATTCTCGAGTGAGAAGGGACATCAAGTGATAATATGGTATCACTACACAAACATATATTCTCAAAAGAGATAAAATAACCCATAAAACGCTAAAAGTATCGAGCCTCATATCATCGGCATTCATAAAACATCAAATATGGTTTAGGGGAAAACCTAAATCCGCCATCTTGGCAAACCCAAAACATGCATAAAGAATTCCCATCTCAAACACGCCATAAGGCAAATATATCTCCAAAGAGGAGAATAAAATCTCAAGTAAACGCTAAAAGGAAAATCTCATATAATGAAAGTATAGACAATTCAAATCTTAATAATAGAAATTCCAAGAGTTCAAATTCCTAAAAGGAAATCTCCACAAATATACATCGAATGGTTCAAAGGACCAATTCCGGAAAGGGGCGATGCACTAGGAAAAATAGTCAAAGAAACCATCTCAAAAGTGTTTGCACATGCATGTGGCTGAAGCCTTGCCAAGTACTGTTATCTCAAATAGGTATCTCCCCGAAGGCAAAACGTCACAATGACAAATACACTGCATTGGTAAATACGCCGCAATGGCAAACATCTCGAAGACAAATACGTTGCAATGGCAAAGATCTCAAAGACAAATACGTCGCAATGGCAAACGATGCAACGACAATGACCCGAAGGTCCAGTACTGGCATGCCGCAATGGCAAATGTGTCACAAACTCTCGAATAGTGTTAACGTGCATCCCATACCACATGTTCACACTATTCGGTTTACCAAATGCCAGTAAATTTCATACTCAAAGCAACAAAAAAAAGTTTACCTCATCTCATCGGTAAACTCGATCTGAAGGTCAAAACGATTGAACATGCAAGTCAAGAATTAATCGATAAGAAACGCATGTGTTTTACCAAACCGTTTAATTCTCCTTCTCATTCGCTCAAATAGTGCAAAAACGTGTATTTTATATACAAAATAATTTATTTGAGAAAACAAGCTTTTAAACCATTTTCCAAAATCAATTTTGAAGGTGATATTTTGAAAATTCCTTATAAATAAATAGATTTTATAGCTTAAAATAATATAAAAAATTACGTAATAATTATTTTAAATGCCAAAATTTTTAAAAAATTATTTTAAATTTTTTTGAAAAAATCCGTGCTCGAAATCAAAGAAATCACTCAAAACTATCATTCAAATTTAATTCAATTTAATTCAAATTTGAATTTCAAATTCATCAAGACGTGGCTAGCCTATTGGTAGGCATCATAGCCCTCAAAACATTTCAGAAATATCATAAAAACATGAAGTAAAAGTCAAAAGTCGGACGGAAAAAGAACATAAAACATTTGGGCAAAATAATGCTTCGGTCTGAAATCTTGTCTGCGTTCAACTTTCGGACATAAAACAAGTGGCCAAAAGACCTTTGATTGAACTAAAAATTGGTGTGCATAAAGTAGAAAAATTCATCTTTCAAAAATAGAATCAATTAATTTCAACAGGAAATGATAAAATTACTCTGTCTCAAACATGGACTCAGACCATGTTTGTAACAGTTCAACAAGAATGTGCCCCGGCCAGCAAATCCATTCTGGGTTCAACTTCTAGGCATAAAATAAAGCACCAAACGACATCAGATTGAACTCAAAATTGGTATGCACATAGTAGAAAACTTTATCTTTCAAAAAAATTATCATACAATTTGGATAAAGTATGAGAAAGTTATGATGTCTCAAAGTTGAACCCAGGTAGTGTTTTCATTGTAAAACTCTGGGCAAAAACATGCTTCGAATCAAAGTTCGGCAGCATATTTCTATAAGTTATACAGGTCGAAATGACTTGAAATTTGGTATGCTTGTAATAGAAAACTTTAATCTTTCAAAAAAATCATGCATTTCGAGCAAGAAATGAAAGAGATATGCTGTCTTAGACATGGACTCAGGCCGTGTTTGCAGCAACTCAGTAAACAAAATGTGTATAGGTAATTCCCAAGTTGTGCATTGATTTTGCAGTGCAATTTTCAAGCACCAATGAATATGTTTTGCAATGAAATTTGGCATACATATACTACAACAAATAGGCTATCAACTGAAGAAAATTCGACAGCATTTCGTTGCAGGAATGGGGAGAAAATGACGTGCAAAGTGACACGCAAACTCAGTTTTCACAGAAACAAAACATGAATATAAAATCAATATATTAAAGTTATTTTTGGATTGATTTTGGCATTTTGAAGCATGACTTCAGCTAGAATTTTTGAGTTTTGATACTCACCTTGTTTTTGAAGTGCAAAACCCAGATTTTCGCTGAAAGGTAGACGCTTTGTGCAAAATTTGGCTTCAAGAACCTATAAATGAGCAAAAGAGAAACATGCAAACAAAGAGGAGATTGTTACATACAAACCCAACTTAAAATTTTAGATTTTGATGAAATATTCAATTTTGGAATTAATTATCTTTTAATTTCTCTTTAGATTTGCTAGAAACAATAATTTATTGAAGAAAATTGAAGATTTTAGCTCTAGGTTTTAAAAGAGGAAATGTTTTTTTTTTCTTGTTTTGGTTTCTATTTACAGTAAACAGAGAAATGAACGTATGAGTGAAGAAGAACTTCTTGTATCTTTACAGGCTAAAATGATTATGGGCTTTGATCCAAACCAAATTAATTAGCCAAAGAAATCAATTATCTCAAAGACACATATATGCACCTATGTTATGTGAAAACAATGCATTTTATTTCAAGTTTCTACATAAATAAAATACGTAAACTAATATATATATTAAATAAAATATTTTCCATCATATAAAAAGATAATTTTTAAATTTCAAAAACATTTTTATCATTAAAATCTCTTATTTTACAAAAATATGCAATTTACACAAATAAATGCATTAATCCTTATTTTTAACTTCAAAAATTCTACAAAAATTATTTTCTTGCATATAAAAATATGAAAAACCATTTCAAACTTAATTTTATAACCAAAAATCATTTTTAAAACAAATTCTTTTTTATTTAAATAAACAACGTTTAAAAATCAAATCCTTCTGTTAAAAATTATTAAAAGAAGAAATCGACAATAATTAATAAAATTATTGCATTTTCTCCAAATAAAAATCTTTTTCCATTCATTATTAACCCAAACAAATAAAATAAATCTTTTAAACTTTATTTTCACATTTTATGTCACAAAATTCATTGTTTATTCCAAATACGCAACTTAAAATCTCCAATTTTAATATTAGTTCACAATATTAAATCATAACTGCCGTTATAATTTAATATTTGCAGGTAATCTCAAGAACCAGGGTTGTTACAGACTTCCCCCTTAACAAAATTGCATCCTCGCAATTCCTAGAGAAGAATTTGTATTCAACTATTTAATTTCATCACTCAAAAAAGAAAAGAAAATAAGCTTGAGATAAAGAGACATTCTCACCGTCACTATGCGAAGATAGAAAAACAGGATAGGATCGTTCGATAAACTCTCTGGTTTCCCAAGTGCAGTCATTGGATTAGCGAACCATTGAACTTTAACGAGCGACATGTCCTTGTTGCGAAGGCGTCTCAACTCCGAAGCAAGTATGCGAGTAGGCTGCTGCACAACAATAGGCCTAGTGAGATCTCAAGCTCTAGCAACGCAGGAGAATTGATAACAGAATCCGACTTTCGAAGATATTTTCGAAGCTAAGAGACATGAAACACGTCATGAATGTCAGATAGATGAGCTGGAAGTGAAACTCTATAAGCCATAGGGCCAATACGTTTAGTAATAGGAAATGGTCCTATAAGCGAGGAGCCAATTTCCCAGTCGTACTAAAGCGCATAACCCCCTTCAAAGGAGAAACACGAATAAAGACAAGATCACCAATAGAGAACTCGAGGGGCTTCCTATGGTTACCCATGTAGGATTTATGACGGCTCTGTGCCTCTTTCATTCTCTGATGAATAAGATCAATCTTCTCAGAAGAATCACGAACAGAATCTGGGCCAAAAATAAGCTTCCCACTAGATTCCAACCATCAAGAAGGTGATCGACATGGCCTTCTGTATAAGGCTTCGAAAGGAGCCATACCATTACTAGATTGTAAATTATTGTTGTTGGAGAATTCCACAAAAGGTAGGTGATCCTTCCAACTACACCGAGATCTTGAATGCAAGCACAGAGAAGATCCTCGAGAATACGATTCACCCATTCAGTCTGTCCATCAGACTGCGGATGATATGTTGTGCTGAAATTAAGCTTTGTTCCTAAAGCTTGTTGAAGACTCTGCTAGAAATGACTCGTGAATAACGGGTCACGGTAATAAAAAATCCAACTAGGAACACCGTGAAGTCTCATGATTTCCTTGATATATAACTTGGCCAAATGAGAAGCTCTCCTATTAGACTTAATAGGAATGAAATGAGCTGATTTGGTGAGGCGATCAACAATAACACAAATGCTGCAATGGCCAGATCTCAAATGAAGTAGGCCGTCAATGAAATTTATCGAAATCTGATCCTATTTCCACAATGGAATCTCTAGAGGCTGAAGGAGACCAGAAGGGTGCTGATATTTGGCATTGATATGTTGACAAATCATGAAATTACTCACATAACTCGCCACATTGCGCTTGATGCCTTCCCAATAGTAAAGGCGATGCATATCGACATACATCTTACTACTGCCAGGATGAATGGTATACTTAGAACGATGATAGTCGTCGAGAATGTCATGCCTAAGTGTAGAATCCGAAGGCACAACAAGACGGTTCTTCTTGCGAAGACACCCATGAGAATCAATGCCAAAATCCCTCAACTCCTCATCACGAGACTCAAACTCATAAATTTGGATAAGGTGCGCAAGTTCGGGATCACGCCGTTGAGCATCAGTAATATGATCCAATAAGCTGGGTCGAGCTTCCAAATTGAATAATAAAATGGGCAAATTAGAAGATGGATCTCAATCACAAATAACATAAAGAGATAAGGTCTCAAGAACATCCCACTCATATCGAAGTCATAGGAGGTAAGGAACTCGAGCCAACGTTGTTGCCTCATATTGAGCTCCTTCTATGTGAATAGATATTTCAAGGACTTGTGATCAGTGTATAGAATGAAGTGCTCGCCTAATAGATAATGGCACTAAATCTTCAAGGAGAAGACATTGGTGGATAACTTGAGGTCATGAGTGGCATAGCGTACTTCATTCGGTCACAGTTGCCTAGAAGCATAAGCAAATACCCGATCCTTCTGCATAAGCACGGCACCGAGGCCACATCTACTAGCATCAATGTAGAGAACAAGATCTTGATTCCCTTCAAGAACCACTAGAATAGGAGCATTAGTGAGAATCTCCTTCAACTGTTGAAAAGAAGCTTCACACTTGTCGGACCAAATAAATCGAACGCCTTTTCGAGTAAGGCTGGTGAGAAGAAGCATAATGTGGGAAAATTCCTTTATGAATCGACGATAATAACCCGCCAATTCAAGGAAGCTACGAATCTCATGAACATTCTTAGGCCTCTTCTAATTCTAGATGGATTCGATCTTTGGAGGATCAACCAAAATGCATTTGGAAGAAACATGGCCAAAGAACTTAATCTTATTCTCCTAGAAATGGCATTTGGAGAATTGGGCTTTATGCCGATGGTGATGAAGAGTACTCAAGACAATTCTCGAGTGATTAGAATGCTCAGCTTCAAACTTCGAATAAACAAGGATGTCGTCGATGAACACAAGGACGAACTTATTGAGATATTGCCGAAATACTTGGTTCATAAGATCAACAAAGAAAGTAGGAGCCTTATCGAATGGCATAATGAGCTACTCGCAAGATCCATATCGAATGCGGAAAGCTATAAAGGTATGCTATCTTCCACGACTCAGAGCTGATGAAAACCTATGGCAAGTTCGAGTTGAGAGAAGACCTTATCACTACTCAGTTGATCAAACATATCGTCGATCCTAGGTCATGGATACCTATTCTTGATGGTCAACTCGTTAAGCTTGCGATAGTCGATGCAAAGCCTAAGAGTCCATCGAACTTCTTTACGAAGACGACCAGGCACCCCACGGTGAAAAACTGCACTGATTCAACTACTTAGACTCAAGCTCCAAAATCTGCTTCTTGAGTTCCTTATTTTCCTTTGTAGACATCCTCGTGGGAGGATGACTAATTGGATGCGTGCCTGGAATGAGATCAATGTGGAACTCAATTGCTCGCTTGGGTGGCAAACCCGAAACAGGCTCAAATACATCAGAGAAGCCACAAACAATAGGAATAAGAGATATACCATCCTGTACAGTTAATGCGCTCGGTAGATTCAAAGCGGTGGAGGTGCAAAAAGTCATAGCGGGGATACAGCAAGGAAATAGCGGGATATAGCGGATGACTCTAAAATAGCATATAAAATTGTACTTAATGTTTTTACAAATGTATAAATGGTAATTAAAATGAAAAATTATCATTCAATTGAATTATAAATAATACGTAAATAATTTTAAATAAAAACACGTGCGAATATACTCTAAATAAACGAAAAACTGTTATATAACATAATTGAATTCAGTAGAATATTAGTGTATTTTCATTTTTAAAATTTATCAAAAATTAAATCAAATAAATTAATTTCATAATTTTATAATGTATAATTGCAATTTTTCAATTCATTTTGATAAAAGAGATATAGCGGAAATAGCGGAATATAATGGAAATAACGGGATATAGCAGAAATAGCGGTGACTAAAGCGGAAAGGCTATATTTTGGGGATATATGGAAAAATCGTAGCGGTAGAAATCCGCTATAAGATATAGCGGGGTTGCAGCGGGGTAATAGCGGGGCATTAACTACATAGATACCATCATCACCTCTTGAGTCTATAGTATATAAATCCACTTTGAAATTATCCATATTCCGAAGAAAAAGTGATACCTGAGTAGACGAATTTGGATGTCTAAGATATAAAATTCTCTCAAAACAAATAATCCTGGCATCGTATTTCACTGGCCAGTCCATACCTAAAATCATATTAAATCCTAAATAAGAAATAACGTATAGATTCGCACAAAAAGAAAAGCCACGTAAAGCAATCTAAACATCACCACAAAGCATGCTAAGAGTTGCAGATCCTCCAATAGGATTCACAATCCTCAATGAAGTAACCGTATAAGAAACATCCAAAGACAAATCATCGACGAGCTTCTTCAATACGAATGAATGCGACGCACCTGTATCAAAGAGGACTCGAATAGAACGATCACAAAACAACAATGAACCTTCATGAATAGAAGGAGAAGTACCTCTGCGTTGAGAAGAACCTCCAGAAGCATCCACTACATTTAGCTTGCTAAATTTAGAATTATTTGGAGCAATAGGACAAGTGAAATACGATGGCCTTCCTTCTTGCAATAGCCGTATAAGTGAGGCTTAGGACAATCTCAAACCATATGGTCAGAAGAACCACAATCGAAACACCCCTTCCAAGTAGGAGGTGCTCCACTAGGCTTGGAATTAGGACTCGATCCAATAGGCTTCTTCTTCTTGGAAGGAAAAATGATATAAAAATAGTAAATAGTTATATCTATTTCTTCTGCACTTTCAGAATTCAAGTAGAAGAAAATAAAAGATAATGCAACATGTAATATAAATATCTGAATCCAACTAGATAATAAAATTAAATGTTATTTCATCAGTCTAAAATAATGCTTCCATAATACATAGTTCAACATAGATACATGATACTAATCATAGTAGATAGCTAGACAAAAAAATAAACAACATTGCTCTATCTGTCCCCTATCGATGCCTGTCCAACCCCGGTATTCCTTAAAGCCACTATCAACATACATAAAGGAAATATAAAGGGGGCCAGTTGTATGTGTAAGTGAGAAAATATATCCAAATATAAGTGTTTCCTGGAGATTTGACCTGGCAGCTAGGTACTCGGCATCTACATACCTTTCGACATTCTTAACGATCGGCGGGAAGTTTTCGGCGGTCATGGTCGTTCGGCATTTGGGAGCGCTCTGCATCCAGGGACGTTCGGCAATCCAGGGACGCTCGGCATCCAAGGATGATCGGCCATCCGGGGACGTTCGGAAATCCAGGGATGTTCGGCATACAGAGACGTTCGGCATGGCAGAACTGTCCGGCATCTCATATGACTCAGCGTCCAGACCTTGTTCGGCACATCCGTCTCGTTCGGCATTCACCTACCGTTCGGCATCCATCTCGTTCGGCATAAAGAGACGTTCGGCATGGCAGAACCGTCCGGCATCTCATATGGCTCAGCGTCCAGACCTTGTTCGGCACATCCATCTCGTTCGACATTCGCCTACAGTTCAGCATCCATCTCATTCGGCATTTGCCTACCGTTCGGCATCCAGTATCGTTCGGCAGAAGTCTTGTTCGACATCCCGAGGTCGTTCGACACCTCACTTCGTTCGGCATGAAAGTGGTGGTTCAGCATTTGGCTGTTCGGCATGTTCAGGTCGGCACACAGAGCTTACTCCATTTGGGCCGAGGTATTCAGCTACCAGGCCCACCAGGGAAGTCCAACCCACCTTTGTCTATAAATAGAGAGGCAAGAGCACAGTGAAAAGGGTCGGTTTTTTCGAGAACGCTGGGGAAACTCTGCCGCATTCAACACTCACTCAAGACTTAATCTTTTACTTTGCAATTGTATTTAAGTAATTGGAAACAGATTGTATCTATAATCAACTATCAAGGAAAGCAATTGCAATCAACTTCAAAGTGGACGTAGGCAGTTACGCCGAACCACTATAAATTTGGTGTTCTGTTCTCTGCATTTAAATTTACATACCGTCTTCTATTTTAATTTACTATCTTCATTAATCTCTCCACAAAATCTTTCTTAAGGGTGTTAGTGACCAATTTTGGTGCTAACATTTTGGTGCTTTCACCGAGAATCGAATTCTCAGGCTATTAGGATCTGCTTTATAGCTACTGGATTGCATAAATCCCCCATAGGAGATCCAAGATCATTCACCAGGCATCTGTTGATTCTATTCAGAGTTACAACCAACAACTCTACCATGGGGAGACCACGAACTAGATCGGCCTCTCACAATGCAGATGTCTACAAGACTGCTAGCGTGCAACAAGTTGGACGTAGAAATCAGCAAGCAACTCGAGGTGCAAGGCCCTCCACCCTAAACCAAGCAGAAGTTGTTTTCCGAACAGAGTTTAACGACTTGATAAGAGAACTCAAGGAAAGCAGAAGGCAACTTGCTGAGCAGATTCAAGCCAACTCTAACCCCATGACTCAGCTCACTCAGCGGCATCGTCAGAATGTTGGAGGTAACCCTGCCCCTTATTTTGAATCTGATAGTTCAACCTCAGCTGATGAACCTCCTAGGCGTAGGCGCCGTAAGGATGAAGGTGCACATGCAGATGTCACAGATCGATTGACTAGAGTTCAAACCCATGAGGAGACCGGACACCCGAATCTCCAAGACCCAAATCAAGCAGGACATCAACTCGCACGGTCCCGTGGAACGGAACCCTATTTTCCATCCTCCATACGAACTTCGGACTTAACAGCTATGGTCAGGCAGTTGATGAGAGAGTGCAAGGCTTGAACAATGAAGATTGGGGAGTGTCCAGAAGTCATACTCCCTTTACAGATGGTATCCTACAGGCTGAGTACCCCAAGAAGTTCAATATGCCGACTATCCCAGCCTACGAAGGGAAGACTGATCCCAGGCAGCATGTGATGAGATACAGATGGATGATGGATTCTGCAAGAGCTAATGATGCAACTAAGTGTAGGTGCTTCCCAATCACTCTGTCTGGAATTTCCATCATGTGGTTTACTCGACTTCCCCCATGATCTATATCCAGCTTTGACGAATTGGCAGTGAAATTCATATAATAATTCAGGATACACACCACTCGTCCAAAGGATGTGATGTCCTTATCAAGCGTAATCCAAGCTCCGGGAGAGTCATTGAAAGCATACTTGCAGAGATTTCATGTTGCTTCTACTGAAGTGAGTAATCCTAACGACCATGCAATTTTGATGGTGGTAATGCATGGAGTGGATCCAGATTCTGAATTTGGAGATTGGTTGGCAAGAAAGCCCCCAGCCACGCTGGAGCGTTTTTATTCGAAAGCTCATCAGTTCATAAGAAGGGAAGAAGCTCGATGGACAAAATGAGATAAGGCACCAGGGCCTGCTCAGGAGACTGTGAAAAGTAACGTCGCCATGAAGCAAACCGGCGATAATTCGAGAAAAGCTCAAGTCAATGCCCAAAACAAGCCTGGGCAGTCTAAAGGATCCGGAGGTGGAAATCCCAAAAAGAAAACAGAGACGGGGAAATGGAAGTCAAGGATCCTGACCTATAATGAATACACCCCGCTTAACGCATCTCTTGAGAACATCTATTTGTCGAGTTGCAACACTTTTCAATATAAAAACCACGCTCAAAGGAATCAACGGAGGAACAGAGGCGGACTGGGAAGTATTGCCGCCTTCACGAGTCTTATGGGCACAACACAGAGGAGTGTAGACACCTCCATGACGCCATTGAAAAGTTGATTAGACAGAAGAAGCTGTAGGAGTTTGTCAAAGACCCACAAGACGAAAGGCAAGAGACATCGGACCCCGGACGAGGGCCAGCTCCACACCAACCAGAACAACCTGCTCGAACTATGGGTAGATTGGTTATTAACACGATTGCTGGTGGACCTCACCCTGCGGATAAGAATTGGCAAGAGATGGAGCGATATGCTAACTCTTTAAGACATGCGGAGTACGAGTGTTGTTCGAATGTGGAGGATAGGACCCCTGCAAAGCAGCAGCGCACGATGAATGATGATATTATATTCAGGAGCAGAGATGCGGATAAGGTGGAGGCTCCTACCATCGACCCGATGGTCATATCTGCGACAATCGGGCCGGCGTTTGTGAAGAGAATTCTAATTGATTGTGAAAGTTCCGTTAACATCATCTTAAAGAAAGCATACGACCAATGAAGCTGGAGACCAAGGATTTGAAACCGTCTAAAGCCAGAATCCATGGCTTTAATGGCGCAACAACGGATGCAGTGGGATATGTGGAGTTACCGGTTGAACTGGGGCAAGGCGAGCGTAGGAGGGTGCGAATCTCACTATTCGTAGTGTTGGATGTTGACTCTCCATATAACGTATTTCTAGGACGTCCGGCCCTATCAGAATTTAGGGCAGCGTTGACCCCTTGGTGTCTGACGTTAAAATTTCCAACAGACGAAGGTGTTGGAGTGGTACACAGCGATCAGGCGACCGGTCGTGCATGCTATGTGGCTGAGCTGAGAGAGGCTCGGTGTAGAGAGAAAGGAAAGGTTGTGGACAGCTTCGTCCGCATCCAAAATTCTGATGATTGACAAGTAGCGCCCAAGCCCTGGCTCGGGCAACATTCTCGGATCTATAGAGACAAAGATCCGAGAGATGATGATGGGGATCCAGGGAAACAAATGCAGCACCGGCTGAACTAACAATTGACATCCCAGTCAACCGGGATGACCCATCACGAATTCTTAAAATTGGATCACAACTCGACCCCGTGGTGGCCGAGAACCTCACTTACTTCCTCCGAGCGAATCTTGATGTTTTCGCTTGGACACACTCTGATATGTGCGAGATCTCTCCAACAATTGTGAGTCATATGTTAAACATAAACCCAAAGTACGTTCCCATAAAACAGAAAAGGAGAGGTATGGACCCGGAGAGGTCCGCGGCTCCCAAAGAGGAGGTGGACAAACTCAAAGCCAATGGGTTCATCCGCGACGCCCTCTATCTTGAATGGGTATCTAACCCGGTGCTAGTGAAGAAAGCAAATGGAAAGTGGAGAACTTGTGTTGATTACTCCGATCTGAATAAAGCATGCCCGAAGGATAGTTTCCTTTTACCTAGAATCGACCAGCTCGTCGACCCTACCGCCGGACATGAATTATTGTCATTTATGGATGCGTATTCAGGATACAATCAGATCCCGATGCATGTTCCAGACCAAGAGCACACCAGTTTTGCCATGAATATAGGTCTATATTGCTATGTAGTAATGCCCTTCGGATTGAAAAACGCGGGAGCAACTTATCAGCGTCTGGTGAATCAAATGTTTAAAGACCAGATCGGTAAAACGATGGAAGTCTATGTGGATGACATGCTTGTGAAGTCACGGCAGTCAAGCGACCACATTCGAGACTTAGCAGAAATGTTTGACATACTCAGGCATTATGGAATGAAGATCAATCCTTTGAAGTGTTCATTTGGCGTAGCGTCAGGAAATTTTCTGGGTTTCGTTGTGAATGCGCGGGGAATCGAGGCTAACCCGGAGAAGATTCAGGCTATCCGAGATATACAAGTGCCCAGAACTATAAAACAGGTGCAAAGCTTGAATGAAAAGGTGGCCGCGCTGAGCCGATTCATATCCAGGGACACAGACAAATGTATTTCTTTCTTCGATGTCATAAAGAAAGGAAAGAGGAATTTCGAATGGACGTTCAACTGTGAGGAAGCATTCCGAGCTATTGTAAGGCACTTAGAAAGTCCCCCGGTATTGTCGAAACCAATAGACCACGAAATGTTGTACATATACTTGGCTGTATCCCAGCACGCTATCAGTACAGCCTTGGTTCGCGAGGAAGACCGGGTTCAAAAGCCAGTTTACTATGTTAGTAAACGCTTGACGGGGGCAGAAAGAAATTATCCGAAGATTGAAAAATTAGCTTATTGCTTAGTGATTGCATCACGCAAGCTACGTCCGTACTTCCAGGCACACTCAGTCAGTGTTTACACTTATCAACCCCTGCGACAGGTACTCCAACGACCAGAAACTTCCGGAAGGATGTTAAAGTGGAATATCAAATTAAGTCAATTCGATATTACCTACCTGCCGCGAAGGGCCATAAAGGTCAAGCACTAGCTGACTTCATTGCTGAGTTTACTATGTCAGACGAATCAAACGACCACAATGTCATACCTCCCGTTCGATGGAAGATGTACACTGATGGGGAATCTAACGACTGTTGTTCAGGGGTTGGCGTAGTTCTTGTAACTCCTGAGAACCGATTAGTTTGCTACGCTTTGAAGCTTCAATTCACAGCAACGAATAACGAAGCCAAATATGAAGTGTTGATTGCCGGCTTAAGACTTATCAAAGAACTGGGAGTAAAATCGGTTGAAATCTTTAGCGACTCGCAGCTGGTGGTGTACCAAGTGCGAGGAGACTATCAAGAAAGGGGGCAAAGACTTGCCCCATATTCGGTCCGAGTTCAAGAGCTGCTAGAGAATCTCGAGTATTATGATATTTCACATGTCCCGCGTGAGCAAAATAGAACAGCCGATTCATTGGCAAAACTTGCAAGCACTGGGGATGCGCAACAGATGGGATTATTTCCTGTCAAAAACTTATATGTTCCGAGTATAAATATGATGGAGGTAGATTTCGTGTTAGAAACGGAAATCGAGAAGGAATCGTGGATGACCCCAGTCAAGCAGTACTTGCTATTCGAGATCTTACCCGAAGAAAGGAGCGAAAGAGACAAGTCCTTCGTAAGGCTTTATGATATATAATACAGGATGGGGTGTTGTACCGAAGGGGATTCTCGACCCCCTTACTCCGGTGCGTGGCCCACGATGAGATAAAACGAGTATTAAAGGAAGTCCATGAGGGAGAGTACGGTGACCATACTGGGGGGTAGATATTAGCAAAGAAAGTCCTCCGTTATGGATACTACTGGCCAACAGTGAATCGGGATGCTGCAGACTATGTGAGAAGAGTGACAAAAGCCAGATATATGCAAAAATTCCGAGAGCTCTGCCGACGGAACTCATGCAAATGGTTAGTCCCTGGCCATTCGCAATGTGGGGGATCGACCTAGTTGGTTCTTTACCCATAGCCAAAGGTGGAGCGAAATATGCAATAGTTGCGGTCGATTACTTTACCAAATGGGCAGAAGCAGAACCTCTGGCCACAATAACCACCAAGAAGGTTATTAATTTCGTTGTACGAAATATCATATGCCGTTTTGGCCTTCCACGGACCATCATTACAGACAATGGGACTCAATTCGAAAGCAAGGAGTTTAAAGAATTTTGTCAGAAATATGGCATTGAGAAGAAGTTTGCAGCGGTTGCTCACCCGAAAGCCAACGGACAAGTGGAAGCCGTAAACAAGATGATCAAGTCCATATTGAAAAAGCGTTTGGAAAAGGCTAGAGGCAAGTGGGTGGATGAACTTCCAACGGCGCTTTCGGCCTACAGGACCACCCACAAGACCGCGACTGGCCACACTCCATTCGCATTGGCATATGGCACGGAAGCTGTCATACCCATGGAACTTGAAGTTCCATTACATCGGGTAACTTATTACGACCCCGAGTCGAACCAGAACCTTTTATTGGAATCGTTGAACTTCATTGAAGAAAAACGCGAAGAAGCCAATTTGAGAGCGGCCACATACAGACATAGAGTCGCTAAATATTCTAACGAAAAAGTCCGACCGAGAAATTTTGGTGTGGGAGACCTCGTTTTGAAACGAGTTTTTCCGATCGCATCTCATATGAACCCCGCATGGGAAGGTCCATATGTCATCGAACGAAAGCTTGGAGAAGGAACTTTCAAGCTAGCGACCGTCGACGGTGCGACACTCCCTCGAGCATGGAACAACGAGCACTTGTGGCATTATTATACTTAGTCTATTTCTTTCATGTATTAGTTGCATTTATTTCCAGTACGTTTTTTTTCTAGTTCTTGGCATGTAGTAAGACAATTTAGCTTGCTTTCGTTAATAAAGGATTGAAGCCATCTTTTCCATGAATTACTAATGTTTCTGCGTATGATGATCCTACGACAAGAAAATGAAATTATATTATTCTGGCTGACGTACGAACACGTGTAGACACTCAAAACTCCATATCCCTAGAGTGCGGACTGGAGTACTCTAAGTCCCCGGAGTGAGGACTCGAGTATAAACGACTCAAACCTCCAAGTCTCCAGAGTGCGGACTGGAGTACTCTAAGTCCCCAGAGCATGGACTCGAGTATAAATGACTCAAACCTCCAAGTCCCCAGAGTGCGGACTGGAGTACTCTAGGTCCCCAGAGCGCGGACTCGGGTATAAACGACTCAAACCTCCAAGTCCCCAGAGTGCGGATTGGAGTACTCTAAGTCCCCAGAGCATGGACTCGCGTATAAACGACTCAAACCTCCAAGTCCCCAGAGTGCGGACTGGAGTACTCGAAGTACCCAGGCGCGGAGTCAAGTATAAACGACTCAAACCTCCAAGTCCCCAGAGTGCGGACTCGAGTATAAATGACTCAAATCTCTGAGTCCCCAGTGTACGGACTAGAGTACTCTAAGTCCCCGGAGAGAGGACTCGAGTATAACGACTCAAATCTCCAAGTTTCCAAAGTGCGGACTGGAGCACTCTGAGTCCCCGATGTGTGGACTAAAAAATATTCTAAGCGCTTGAAGCGTGGAAGGTAAAATGAACAACTCTCAAAGAATCTCTGAGCTATATGAAGGTGAATCGAGAAGTCCATGTTATTCACAACAGCTTGGATTTAAATCACAATGATACAAAAATTAAACGACAAGATCCTTTTGAAAGACAGAAAAAGGAACTAAGCTTTATTCAAAATAAGTTTCTACTACAAGCCCTCCAAAGTTCGGAGTCGACAATCTATTTGCAAAGACTATGGAAGTAGATGAAACTAATTACATAACTTAAACTAACTCTCGTTGAACGAGAGTAATGATTACTTCTTGTGCTTCTTCGACTTCTTCACCTCCATTGTCTTCTCGGATGGCTCCTCTCCTGTGCGTTTACCCTTGGTGCTCTTCTTTGATGGAGGGGTAGCAACTGAAGAAGTATGGGGAACCTCCATGGGCTTGGACCCGCCAGGAAGGATGACCTTCAACGACTTATTCAAAGGGTCGTTTAGGTCCACAACTCGAGGCACGACCTTGATCTTGGCTATTTTTCTCTTCTCCTCCTCAAGCCTCTCCTTCATACTCAGCTCAGATGTGTGTTCGAAGGCGCTTGTAATTTCTACTTCATAACTCCCATCGATAGGAGAAGAAGTCTCAGATTTGTCCTCATCCAGCGCTCCAATCACCTGAGCATATGGCCCGGGAGCCTCTCCTGCATGAGTGGCCTTACTTATCTTTCCCTCCACCTCCTTGGCGGCATCGCTCTTCGGAGTAGGCCCAAGATCAGAACGGCCTGCGCAAAATCATGAAAAACAAGCATTATAATATAATAGTCCTTCATAAAGAATGACGACTTTTGAAATCTTAAAGTAAAGGGTTATCTACCAGGTTCCGCCAGGCTCTCAGCCGTCAAGGGGGTCTCACCCTCCGGAATGGGAGACAGAATATAGACGCCAAGGCCGGGGTCCTCCGGATTATAACCGATATGCTGCTCAGATGGATCGAGTATCGGCCGATCGGTCGATTGAGTAGGCACATGAGCTGGAGGCACGACCCCGGACGGACCGGTAATAACTTATTTCCCTTTCTTTGAGGGGGAGCCTTTACAATAAATAGCTTTAGCTGTAGACAAGTTCGAAGGCTCATTTCCCTTGAGGAATTCTTTTATCAAGACCCCCTCATCAATCTCTTCGGTACCGTGCTCGGCCTTCCTGATTTCTATCAAGGCCTCCCATGCCTTGGCTAAAGATTCAAGATAGCCCTCGTCCAGAAAAGTCAAGTCTCGATGCATGAGGACGCGGGCATTGAATTCAACGATTAGCGGGTCAAACATGCTTTTAACCTCTTCCCTACCTTCTTCTCTAGCCGCCTCAAGACGGAAGTCGATGTCCGCAGACGCTATCTTCTTGCCCTCTTCACGGGCTTCACTCTTTATCGCCTCAACTTTGGAAAGCTCGGCCTCAAGTTTTTCTTTTAAGAGTCGAGTAGCAACGATTTTGTCACAATATCATTGCGACTCTTCTTGGGCAGCCATTTTCTCTTCTTTCTCTATGCGGAGCTGCTCCTCAAGTTCCTTGACTCGGAGGCTGAATGCGTCCCTCTCTTTTTGGACTGAGTCCTTCTCTAGTGCTAGGGCCCCGCAGCGTTGTACTACCTCGTCGATCTCTTTTTTATGTGTCGATTCCAAACGACTCACGGCTTCGGCAGTGTCTTGAGTGCTCTGCCGGGCGGCTTGAAGCTGAGATCTATAAGTCGCAATCTCTTCGTTCTGAGCTTTAATGATATCTTTATCATGGATAGCCTCAAGCTTCAGGCGGTCGATCTCGTGTTGGCGCTCCATGGAGACTTCAGAAAGTTTTTCAGCCAAATGAACAAACACGTCATGTTGAACATAGACGTCGTTGGTACAGGCGATGACGCTCTCTTGACATGACCGGGAATAGGATGAATCGCCGGGAGGAATTTCAGGCCATTAAAGCAGATTTTTGGAAATTTATCTTTAAGCTCGGCCAATTTCTCCGATACGATTGGATCTGTTGCAGGAGCAGGAGGAGATGGCTTTGAAAGTTCGGCTCTCCTGTGAGGATCTCGGGACTGTCGAGTGGAAGAGAAATCAGAGTGTTGGTCCCGGAGGACATCAGATTGCGCTTATCTTTGCTTTGCTCCGGGTGAGAAGAGGTATCCTGGTGGTATTTTGGCTGATAGTAAGCTTTCTTTCGAAATGACGAGTCTCGGGAATGACAATCTCTATCTCCATCATCATCCTTGTCTCGACGTCTTCCGGAACCCGAGTTCCGTCTAGGTTGATAAAAGATAGACGAACCACGAAGGCGATCGAATCCGTGTGAACGACCCATGTCACCTGCATAGAACTTAAACAACAAAAAATTAGAAAAGAGTAACGTGACGACGAAAATCCAAGTGCAAATTGAAGTGCAAGTGTTTGTGCGTGTCCTAATGTTTCCCCCCGATGGACCAGTTGCTTTACTAATGGGAGTTTTTTCTCCCTGACTTTGGGTTATAGCGCCCGCATCGCCTCTGATGGGCGAGTGAAGTTTAAATGCTTTTGGGTCATCGAAGTCATAATTGAGCAGGTCATCGGGAATGGAGAGGTTCGATAGGTCCTTTAAAGAACTTTCTACATGCTGTGAAGAAGCCTCTTTCTCTGTTGTAATGAGCGTAACTTTTGAAGTTCCGCCGACCTTCTCCTTCCTAATCTTGTACGTCAATTCCTTTTTCCTCTTCGAAGGGGAAGATGACATTTCGATGTCGTGCACTTCGACTATCGGATCCTGAGTGGGACCCAAGTTCTCACCTTGTGCGTCAGGTGTTTCATCCCCTTTAATTTCCCCCTCTTCTGGTGCGTCAAGAGTATGACGCACTGATGACTAACTAACCTTTTCCCTTTCCCAGAGGTGGGCCTGAGTACGGTGATGCCTTGAGGAAGGCTTATTTGATGACCTTCTGCCAACAGCCCAAACCTTGAAAGTGTCTCATTCTAAATGAGAGTCCGGATGTCTCTTTGTTCGGCAGGAAGGGCTTAAATAGCCTCGATGGCCTCAGAGTATCCGCGACAATCAGGACGCGGGTTGATACCTGAAAACATGAAATAAGAGTTAGAAAAGGCATAGCCCCGACCAAGCACAAACATCGATCCAGAGAGAAGACTTACTTCCTTTAACCCATCTCCTCGCGAAACTAGGAGGGCAACGCACATAGAACCATTCCTGTTTGTACAGGGCAAATTTGCTCCACGCCCCGGTTAAAATCTGGCATTTGTGGTGTGGCTCAAAGAAAACGAAAGATGGGCTATCTCTCCGCTTCTTGATCATATATATATATATATATATATATATATATATATCTGATGTCGCCCGGAGTTAGGGGCCTAGAGAGGACGGTCATGAAGAGGATGTAGGTAGCGTAGATGAATGCGTGGCCATTCGGGTGCAGTTGCGACGGGGCAATGTCAATGTATTGTAGCACATCCCGAATAAATAAATTGAATGGTGGCACGCTGCCATCCCAGCACATGAATTTATTACACGCCATGTGTTCAACTGGGGCAAGTGTGGACGACCGTGCCTCGAGGGATCCAGCACGTCGTCGAAAGGGATACCATGGATAGAGCATATTCGCCGGAGCCCAACTTCATTGACCTTCGAAGCCCGTGAATCAACAGGGTTATCCAAGAGAATTGCTGCCTCCAAAGCATCATGAGCTAAATTATGTGCAGGGGAGGTTGATGGATTTGGAATATCTGTGACTTCTTGTCGGGAGGACAGTCCCGGTCTATCTGAAATCGTGGCGGAGCTAGATCTCCTAGACATTTCAAATAAATATTGAATTTGGCAGAGCACCTGTTTGAACTGTACTCGAAAAATAATCGGCGTTAGACTTAACAACATAAATTTTCCCCCCTGTGCGGTGTGTGATCTAGTGCAATCATTCAAATATAAATGCTGAGAAATCATAGGTCACATAGTTAATGGTGTAAAGTTGAACTTTGAACTGTCATTCTCGAAGACCATCATCGCTGACCGTCTTCGAAAACCGGCCTGGAAATGTTTTCAATTTTAAACTCGGACATTGATATTATATGCCAAAAGCTTTTGTCTGTTTTTATCGACTTCAGTTCAGGTTTATGACGATTGGAACTAGGAAGTTATCAGTCCAGATTAGTTTGATATGCCAGTTTGATTAGGTCCACGTCTTTGTTTTTGTCTTATGCTCAGGCAAAGTTAGAATGTTGTTCGGCCTAAGTATAGACCGACGAAACTGCCGTTCGGCCTGACTATTGTTCGGCCTAAATTTTGATCGGCCAAACTATCGTTCGGCCTTACTATTGTTCGGCCAAAGTATCGTCCGACCTAAGTTCTGTTAGGGCAAAGTAACGTTCGGCATAAGTACTGCTCGACCCAAGTAACGCTCGACATAAGTACTGCTCGGCCTAAGTAACGTTCGACATTCTATCTAATTCATACTTCCTCCCTAACCTTCCATCCCACTGCTCGGGATGTGGCGAGTCACGCCGAACCAAAGTTACGCCAAGCCCCAACGCCCGACACTCCTTCCTTAACAAAGGCGTCATTTTCTCTTTTCTTCCTCCATCCATACCGAACAACAAGGCCAAATCGTTTGGCGAGTCATGCCGAACCATACGGTTCGGCATTATAGCCAATTCCTACTCCCCTTCTATTTTTTCCCTCCAAACTCGTTTGGCACAAGAGAACCATGCCAAACCATAATACATCTCCCATCAACTCCCTCGCGTGCTCATCTCTGGCCACTTCTCCTTTTCATCTAGCCCTACAAAACATCCTAATCACAGTTCAATCCTTTCATCCACGAAATACCCATTGGCCACGGACCTAAGTTACGAGTTTAAGCCTCTTGTCAAAACTTTTAATCAGGGAAAATAGTTAAATAGAAGGGATCGTTACCTAGCATGTAGATTGAAGGTCGGGATAATTCTGGAATTAAAGGCACGGCGTTGATTAGTTCCGAGTGATTTGGGAAAAGGGCGATGCAGGGTATGAAGTTCGAGGAAAGAAGGGTAGTAAGATTCTTGGGGCTTGACGAGATTCATGAATACAGGATAGCGGAGGTAAAAAGTGAAAAGAGAAAAAGGAGGAAGATGCTGACTTTTATAGGAGAAGAAGGGAAGTCGAAGAGGCTATAACCGATGGAATCGGTCAAAGCATCATCGTTCGGCTTCGGCATTCAGAGCCGTTCGGCATACATGGAGCGTTCGGCTTCAGCTGTTTTGTTCGGCACTCGCATACCGTTTGGCACACACCATCACACTGTCGAGAGAAATAAACCAAGGGTCGAAGAGGAGCACAAAGGACATGTAATTCAAAGTGCATCATGTACGGTCACGCGATACACTTTGGGGGGAGGGCAAGTGTTTCCTGGAGATTTGACCAGGCAACTAAGTACTCGACATCTACATACCGTTCGACATTCTAAACGATCGGCGGGAAGTGTTCGGCGGTCATGATCGTTTGGCATTTGGGAGCGCTCGACATCCAGGAGCGCTCGACATCCAGGGACGTTCGGCAATCCAGGGACGCTCGGCACCAAGGGACGATCGGCCATCCAGCGACGTTCGGCAATCCAGGGACGTTCGGCATACAGAGACGTTCGTCATGGCAGAACCATCCGGCATCTCATATGGCTCAGTGTCCAGACCTTGTTCGGCACATCCATCTCGTTCGGCATTCGCCTACTGTTCGGCATCCATCTCGTTCGGCATAAAGAGACGTTCGGCATGGCAGAACCGTCCGACATCTCATATGGCTCAACATCCAGACCTTGTTCGGCACATCCATCTCGTTCGGCATTTGCCTACCATTCAGCATCCATCTTGTTCGGCATTCGCCTACCGTTCGGCATCCAGTATCGTTCGGCACAAGTCTTGTTCGGCATCCCGAGGTCGTTCGGCACCTCACTTCGCTCGGCATGAAAGTGTTGGTTCGGCATTTGGCCGTTCGACATGTTTGGGTCGACACGCAGAGCTTACTCCATTTGGGCCGAGGTATTCAGCTACCAGGCTCACCAGGCAAGTCCAACCCACCTTTGTCTATAAATAGAGAGGCAGGGGCACAGTGAAAAGGGTTGGTTTTTTCGAGAACGTTGGGGAAACTCTGCCGCATTCAACGCTCGCTCAAGACTTAATCTTTTACTTTGCAATTGTATTCAAGTAATTGGAAACAGATTGTATCTGTAATCAACTATCAGGAAAAGCAATAACAATCAACTTCAAAGTGGACGTAGGCAGTTACGCCGAACCACTATAAATTTGGTGTTCTTGTTCTCCGCATTTAAATTTACATACCGTCTTCTGTTTTAATTTAATATCTTCATTAATCTCTCCACACAATCTTTCTTAAGGGTGTTAGTGACCAACTTTGGTGCTAACAATAAGATATGAACATGCCAATAAAAGTTATAGACTAATTCTACATTTATCATTTTTAGAGTTACTTGTCTCTATCGGTTTAGCCTATCTTTCATAGCATTTTAATATAAACCAATTCCACGACCATTCCACATGACTACAACATATATATAAGTCAACCGAGATGACTACAAGGTCAACAAACATCCCCTTACCGATCATTGAGGTGATAGCAGTGGTCAACCACACCTCCCGGCTGATAGGCTTTATAATTTATTTGTACCCTAACACCTTTTATTTTTTCCTACCATGTACTCTGTATGAAGGACATGCTTGAAGGAACCAAGATAGCATGCTATGAGATAAATTGGTGAATTTCAAAAGAAATTTCACTTTTAGATCTTATTGGCCCTATAAAGTCTAAATTAATTTAGGTCCAACCTTAATTATTTTAAATAAAATCTTTATTTTTTATTTAATTAATTAATACAAAGTTTTTAATTTTGTATATATAATATATAAATATAATGTATATGTGTATAAAATACATATATATGTTTACAGTGCACGTTCAACATATAAAGGTGTACACGGTTTAATGTGCTGATGTATAAGTGATGGGATATATACCAAAACGGAAACATTTATCTCTTTATATACATATTTGTTGCCCACAATTAATATTATATATATATTTGTAGACCTATATGTATGTATGTGTGAAATATATATGTATGTTAACCTTGTTTGTTAAAATTGTTGACCAATTAAAATAATTTAAAATAATATTTAAAACGTCTTAAGATTGTTTTAAATTTAAAAGCAAGGTCTAGATCTGAGGGAAAAATCTATTCTAAATTTAAAAATCAAATTTCAAATATAGATATGTTTAAATATATATATATATATATATATATAACATTTAAAACATTTTTTATTTTTATTTTAAATTTATCTATAAACCATAAATTAGTAATTATAACACATATACATTAAAAAATTAATTATTTTAATTCGAAAGAAATATTTCATATACATTTGTTTTTATACACATCCTACCGATTTGTATATTAAAACTAATTTTTTATTATCATTAAAAAATATGTACGAATTTGTTAGAAATTCTTTTTGAATACAAATCTATATGAAATTATATTTAAAAAAACTTAATACATGATAATTTAAAATGGCTTAAAATATATTTACAAATTATTGTTTATATTTAGGATTTAATCATATATACCTAAAAATTATTATATATATATATGAATATTAATTGATAAATTAATTTGTACGTTATATAGATATACATACTAATTTCGAAAATCAAATTTTAGTTTCAAATTGTTTTAGAAACAATTTAATTGTGAAAAAAAATTCATCATCATCATCATGATTATTATTTAATGGCCGAAAAGATATATATATATATATATATATATATGTATGTATGTATGTATATTATATGAATACAAATATTTTATTTCTATTTAAATGTTTGTGTATATGTAAGTAAATTAGAAAGCAAGTATATATAAATTCTTTATGAGATAGAGATTAAATTTACACATGCATATAAATGTGAATATATATATATATATATATCTGTGTGTGTGTGTGTGTAAATAGTATAAAATTAACCAGAATATAATGCCTAGGCTTAGCAGCATGAATGTTGAATGAGTTCGTATTAGATCAATCTATATTCTTCTAGAAAGTACAACTGACTAGTGAGAATACCACTAACTACAAATAAATTTATTTGATTTCAATCTGAATTGAAAATAAAATGCAAAACCCTTGTGATTTCCAGATAAGAGAGGTAAGGGTGGAGTAAAAGAGCAAAAAAAGGGCGGGTGGTTTAAATTGGCAAAAAGAAGGAGCAAAAGGTGGAGATCTAGATCTTCTTGTTTACCTCTTCTCTATAGCAATTCAAAACCATATATTTCAAACAAATATCTTCCCTCCCTACCTCACTAGTATGGTCAGCCTATACATGGATTTAACGGTCCCGTAGATATTTATAAATTCAACATTGCAGTTGTACAAATGAAATGTGTAAATTCAATCCATGATTAATATCAAATAACTCAAATAATAATGCTCACACAATATCTTAGTTGGTGATGTGATAGTTTGGCTAAATTTATCGCTTACAGTATTTTTGGTAAAAATATAATTTCTCTATTTTATGCGGATTTGGTAGTAATGAATATTTGCATTAATTCCCTTCGTCAAAATTATAACACATTAGGACTTATGGAATATCATTTGAGAAAAATTCCAATATCGTCCACATTCAACTTATATAATCAAAATATAAAGTTCTTGGTCCAATAACAACAACTATTATTAAGCAAACTACTTTGGCCAGGGACTTTGAGTTTGAGTTGATCGTGATGATAGCCTCCTATAACCAAGGGGACTAATTTTCAACTAAATAGTATTTCACTTTCAATGCTTCAGCTCAGACCTAACTATATTCGTTTAAGGGAAGTCGTGCCTCGATTTAACTATAATCAAAGTGCAGTGTTCAGATCGAAGTTTAATGGTATTCTTAACTCTAGGGAACTATGTAATATCATCATTTTAGATTCTTATTTAACCTTAGTTATATTAATTAACGAAAAACTCTTGAGTAAGTCATTCCATAGATGTCAGTACACAATCCCTTGGCGCCCCCATCATTCCATAGAAAGCAAGTTCAAGTTGTCCTGCCTAAATTTGGGATATAAGAAAAAAAGAAAAATTTGAATTCAATTCGAAGATCTAAAGGAGAAAGTACAACAATGGCCAGTTTGGAGGAGGATTAATTCTTGTTATAGAAAATTTAGATCATTGTTTGAAAGATGGAAGAGAAGAGAGAAGATGATTCACTTTTCGTTTTCAGTCCAAGGCTTAAACGATACGAAAGTGAGAACTGGGAATGGAAGTTACTAAGTGAAATACTTTTATATGAATAGACAAGCTGGTCCTTCGTAACCCAGAAGTTTGCACCGATCATTTTAACCGATCCAAAATTCTACTAGCTTAGAAACGAACGAACAAGATCATAAAAATGGTTAAGTATGAAAGCTTTTATAGGAAGAGCGTATACTGATCATTCAAATTAGAATTTCTACCGATCATTCCACCACCCTAAAAAATTCGATACTCCTCAGTATGAACCAACGATTGGTAATGATCATTAATATACACACACACACATAGAAAATGGCAACGATCGTACAAGTGTGATCGTACATAGGTAGGTGCGAAAATCCATTCGGTGATAACGATTGTCCTTGATCATTTTTTTAAAAACGATCGTACAAAAGTGATCCAAACTTTCATTCAATGATAAACGATTAGTCATGGTAATTTCCATAAAAAATGACTTTGAAACTTGACAATGATCCGTGGATGTGCAATCATGATCGAGGGTCGGAGATAAACTTGTATACAAACCAATATACATTCTAATGTTTAATTTTTTGGAATCAGTGGAAATAGAATTCGCACCTGAAATCAATCGAAGAAAGATAAAAACCAGATTATTATGGCCTGATAATCACCAGAAAAACAACAAGATGATTATCGACAAGTCATGATCTAATATTTAAACCATTGGAAGTCAACCAATAGCCATAACGAATAGAAGGAGACACGACACTTAGCAAAAAGCATCTCAATGGAAAGGTAATGACCATTCAATAAAATGGATTGAATCCTTTACGACAATCAAAGCTCATGACGGTTCAAAGCACGTCATGTACATATAGGACGTACTTCGAGGGGCAAATATTATACCATCTTTTGGCAAAGCCGTGATATCATCAACTTGGCTAGAAACAGATGGTTAACAACCTTGAGAATCAGTTGTATACAATAGTACGGACGATGGTCAAGCAAATTCTGACCAGGACTCAATCGAGAGCAATTAGTATGGAATGACAGGCATATCCCGTGCAGCTACATTCCAAATCTCAAATCAATTTGAGTTCATATGCTCGAGTTACGGACAAAGCAAGGATTTTCATGGAGCAATCGGAAATAATCCATAAAACAACTCAAATCAGTGAAGATCGATTGATGTCTCAAAATCCACAAAGCCAGTTCACTTAAAATTTTCAAGGCATCAATATATTGAAAGGTGGAGCCCACTAAAATGGTCACAGGTCGAAACTTTTAGGTTTAAGGAATACCGATAGTTTTATGCCGATTGTTCCTATAGATCGGTGTAACGCGGCAAGCAACCGAAAAACGAAAAAATTTGATCCATATCTCATAAAAGACAACTCAAAACGACTTCATATTTTAGAGGCAAACTCTAGAAGCATGTGCGATCCCCTATAAATGTTTTTATGGCAATCAGAAGCAAAAATAACGATTGGTATCATTTACACCGACCGTTCCAAAACAATGATTTATGACCACTGATAGTTATGTTGGGCCCCTAAGGACCTGGAGAGCCTTCTACCAAAATCTTAGTGAAATATCCCATCATCTTACCCTATTGATACATACCTATTGGTTCATTTTAAGGATCTTATACGTTGCTTATTACATTAGAATCCATTGTAATCAAGTCCTAGCTTTGTTCTACTATTGTAATCAGATTCACAAGAGAGTAATAAAGGATGATCTTCAAAGTGGACGTAGGCACACAATGCCGAACCACTATAAATCTCTGTATCTTTGATTATTTCTTATTCTCTATTGCTTACTTATTCCTTTACTCAGTTTAATTTTACTTTTCTTCATTTTCTTCTCTATAAAAACTATTCTTGGGTGTTTGTGACCATCTTCGGTGCAAACACCTGTTTAAGTCATTTTCGGGTGTGAGGCTCAAGGTAATGATTACCTTTTTTAGCAAACCCATCTTAGAATGCTAACATCGAGGCAATAAGCAATACTAACATTCATCCATACAAGCTGTTCATGACATGAAAAAACGAAAGACACTATTTCTACTACATCCTCGGGATAAGCAGCAAGTAGCCCTTGCACTTCAAAGAATTCTATCTTCGATCCCATCATCTTCAAGATGCCTCCAATTCGATTGCTTATGCTGATTTTAAGTGGTTTTCGGATAATTCATGCTTATCTGATTTCTGTCTCTACGAATCAATAATCAATAGATCGTGGTTGACTCAATCCCAATTCTTTTAAAAGTAAGCATACGATACAAGTGTCCCAAGGAGATCTCTAATATCTGTCCTTAAAGCGAGAGACGTTTAAAGGGAATGAGTTCTCCTAAGGGAATCGCAAACCATATGAAATTGCGAAGCTTTCATATATTCCTATGTTAAAATTGGTCAAGTTGTCGATAATGGACAAATCACTATTTGGTGTTGTTAGTCCTTAAGATGATGGTTTTGATGACAACAACCTTAGAATAAGATTATAAAATATAAATACTAGCATTATAGTTTAGATATATATGTATATGCAGAATTTAACCATGTAGGTACCAAGAATGAAGATTGTACAGTATAGGGATTCAAGACTAAAGATATCAAGATTGAAGACTCATGAGTATCAAGATTATCAAGAGTTCAAGATTTCAAGATAAGTAATTTAATTAAGAATTTTGTTAAAACTCCTAGAAAAGGATTGGCATTTTAAAATCCAATTTATTCGTGGAATGGAATCCACTTCGAGCCCGTTAAAGGGATGGAACCCTAAGTAGGATGGAACCTATGAAAAATCTAGTGGAACATTGTTTTGTATCCGCTAACTTTTATTCAAAATGTTTTACAAAATTATATCTTGTTTTCAAAATCTTCCTTTAAAAGAATCAAAAACATCTATCCTGGTTTTAATACTTTTAGCCTCAAGATAATCTTTATTTTCAAAATCAAATTATCCTTGGTTTAAACTATCTTTTAACAGTAATATATTTAATTTTTAATATTTATACTTAGATTTAAATATAAAATTATAGTAAAATTTTTATATATACCAAAATATTGTTCTCTATATTTACTTATGTATTTTAACTATAGTTAAGTATAAGTTTAAAATAGTTTTAATATAAGATAGAAGTTATTTTCAAAGAAAAACAAATCACCAAAATTTCCTTTGGCATGTCGACATACTCAGATATCCCATGTCGACATGGTAGCAGTTGATTTCAAAATTTGAGTTTCAAAAGAAGTGTCTATTCATCATATCCCTTCATGAATGGACATGGCTGTTGTTCTACAATAAATAGGGGTGGTTTTGAACAAATTTGTATTCATATTTTTCTAGTTTTCACTCCTCTTCTTCTTTCACATTTCTTTATACATATTCTTACCATTACTTTGCCGAAATCAACATTGAATCTAACCAGATCATTTTTAGTTTGATTCTCTATCACTATCTCAACAAGATCTCAGTGCTATTCAGAATTATAGACTTCTTTGTAATCAATTTAGCGAGAAAAGATGTGATTGTAGCCTTGGAAATCAATCAAGCGAGAAAAGGTGTGATTGTGGTCTTGGAAATCAATCAAGTTAGAAAAGGTGTGATTGTAGCCTAGGAAATCAATTGGGTGAACTTGTTGCCCCTAAAATCAAGTATCTCTACCCAGAGGATTGTGAATCTGGAGTGGTGTACCTCGTGGCCTTGAAATCGAGGGTGTAATTGTATAATTGCTTTTGAAAGGAAATCCGTACTTGTGTGCGGGACTGGTTGTAGGGTAACTCCGAACCAGCATAAAATTCAGTGTGTTCTTTTCTTTATTGCTTTTACTTTATTTCTGCATCCGTGTTTGATTCTGTGATCGTATCTGTGTCTGAATATTTTATACTTTTATGTTCAAATTAACAAAAACTCAAAAAGATTTAGTAATTCCTTAAAACACTATTCACCCCCCTCTATTGTTAATCCTAGCCTTAAGATCCGTATTCCGCATTTCTCACATTTGTATCAGAGCAAGGTTTTCAAAGTTTCATAATATGAAATTTGAAAAGTTTTAAAATGGCCATGTTTAAAAAATTTGTTAATACTAGTTTAGAAATATTCAGATCATCATTGTCCCATGAGCTTGCATATAATAAATATTCAAATTCAAGTTGTCTACTAAGATTGTTTGATGTGCAGGAAACATGCTTTATGGGGGTTAAGGAATCAATCCACAACGGACAAATTGTACATATCAGAAAGAATAAATGGATACTCGATAGTGAATGCTCTAGACACATGACTGGAAATCCAGATATGCTGAATGATATAATATACAAAGACGGAGGACTGGTTAACTTTGGAGACAATTCAAAAGGATATGTGATTGACATCGACAAATTTGGTAACTCTGAAACTCCTATTATTATTAATGTTTTGCTAGTTAAAAATCTGAAACATAATCTGCTAAGTATAAGTCTACTTTGCGATAAAGGATATAAAATTAAATTTGAAAAAGATAAGTGTCATGTTGAAGATAATATTTCGATTATAATATTTGAGGGAATTAGGAAAAAGAATATTTATATTCTTAGTATGAAAGTTTCAAATGATAACATATGTCTTTTGGCAAATAGAAGTGACCCTTGGATTTGGCATAAGAGATTTGGGCATTTGAATTTCAAACACTTATATAAACCGTCAAAACATGATCTAGTAAGAAGTCTCCCTAAAATGAATTTTAAAGTAGATAGTCTATGTGATGCGTGTCAATTAGGAAAACTTAGAAAAAGTTCCTTTAAATTAAAAGATATGATCTCAACCTCAAAACCTCTTGAATTACTTCACCTTGATTTATTTGGTTCATCTCAAATTCTGTCAATAAATCATAGTAAATATGTTTTTGTAATTGTAGATGATTATTCTAGATTTACATGGACAATATTTTTGATACATAAAAGTCATACTTTTGAATGTTTAAGAACTTTACAACAAGGATTCAAAATCAACTCTCTAAAAATTATAACCATCCGTAGTGATCACGGTGGTGAATTTGAAAATGAAAAGTTGGAGGAATTCTGCAATAAAAAGGAAATAACTCACAATTTTTCATTTCCAAGAACTCCATAACAAAACGGGGTAGTAGAACGTAAAAATAGGATGATCCAAGAGTGTGCGAGAACTATGCTTTCAGATAGTAAATTACCAAAGTATTTTTGGGCAGAAGCAGTTGCTACCGCCTGTTATATTTTAAATAAAATTTTAATTAGACCGTTAACTAATGAGACATCTTATGAACTTCTTCATAGAAAGAAACCTAAGGTATCTTATTTTAAAATTTTTGGAGGTAAATGTTTTATTTTAAATACAAAAGATAACTTAGATAAATTTGATCCTAAATCCGACAAAGGTATCCTTATCGGATATTCTAATTGAAGTAAAGCGAGTGTTTAATTTAAGAACTAACACCATCGAAGAAATAATGCATGTTTCATTTGATGAAAGTCACAAAAATTTTGAAGATACAAATGATGAAGAGGATTTAATCACTCAAAATCAAGAGTCAACTGAAACTAATAATGAAATAAATCATCCTAATAAAAAGACTAAACTTTTAAAAGATTTCCTATAGAAAATATACTAGGGGATATGAAATCTATCGTTAAAACTAGAAATCGACTAAGTAAAATGAGCAATGTAGCCTTTATATCAACTATTGAACCCAAAAATCCAAAAGAAGCATCAACTGATGATTCACGGATTTTGGCTATGCAAGAAGAACTAAATCAATTCACTGGAAATGATGTTTGGAAACTTGTTCCTAGACCTGAAAATAAAACTATAGTTGGAACTAAATGGGTTTATAAAAATAAAATAAATGAACTAGGAGAGGTTGTTAGAAATAAAGCTCGGTTAGTCACTCAAGGTTATTGTCAAGAAGAAGGAATAGATTTTGATGAAACCTTTGCTCTAGTAGCAAGATTAGAAGCCATTAGGATTCTACTTTCTTTCGCAAATCATAATAATTTCAATTTATATCAAATGGATGTAAAAACTGCCTTCTTAAATGAATTTGTAAAAGAGGAAGTATATGTTGAACAACCACCACTTTTTGAAAATGAAAAATTACCAGATCATGTTTATAAACTTAAGAAAGCTCTATATGGTCTAAAACAAGCTTCTAGAGCCTGATATGATAGACTAAGATCTTACTTATTACAATCAAAATTTGAAATTGGTAAAGTAGGTAATACTCTTTTTATTAAAAGAAATAAAAATGATATTCAACTAGTATAAGTCTACGTAGATGATATCATTTTTGGATCAACTAATTTTGAAATGAATAAAGAATTTTTTGAAGTAATGACAAAAGAGTTTGAGATGAGTCATATGGGTGAATTAAACTTCTTTCTAGAATTACAAATAAAACAATTAGATAATGGTATCTTTATTAGTCAAGAAAAATATGCTAAAGACCTAGTTAGTAAATTTGGTTTATCTACTGCAAGTGGAAAACCCACTCCTATGGCAACCAATGAGTACCTAAGTAAAGAAGATCTCTCAAAAGATGTAAATCAAAAATTATATAGAGGAATGATTGGATCACTACTTTATATCACTGCTAGTAGACCTGATATCATACATAGTGTTTGTCTCTATGCAAGATATCAATCCCAAACTAAAGAGACCCACTTAAAAGCCGTAAAACGTATCATAAGATATGTTAAACGCACATCTGATTATGGCTTATTTTACCCTAAAAATGATTCTTTTGACTTAATATCTTACTGTGACGCTGATTATGCTGGTTGTAAATCAGACCGAAAAAGTACAAGTGGAACTTGTCACTTTTTGGGGCATTCTCTGATTTTTTGGTTTAGTAAAAAGCAAAACACAGTTTCTTTATCAACAACTGAAGCAGAGTATATTTCTGCTGCTTTAGCTTGTTCTCAAGTAATATATATGCAACAAAATTTAAAAGATTTTGGTTCAAATATCTCAAAATCACCAATTTATCGTGACAATACTTGTGCAATAAATTTATCCAAAAATACTATTCATCATGCTCGAACTAAACATATTGATATCAGACACCATTTTCTTAGAGATAATATAAGTAAGGAAGTAATTACTCTCGATTATATCAATTCTAAGAATCAAGTTGCTGATATCTTAACAAAACAATTAAATGAATCTATATTTACTAAATTAAGAAGAGAATTAGGTATTTGTTCAATAACTGAAATATAAAATATAAATAACAAAGTATAATTAAAAATTAAATCAAATAGTCAAAATTTCAAGCACCATGTCGATATCCCCCCATACCCATGTCAACATATAATGATTTTTTATTTTTGAAATTTTTCCCACCAAAACTCAAATAAGTGGTTATATATTCTTATTATTTTCGAAATTATTATCATTCTTTCTATTTCCATTCTGTTCTATCTTCTGAAATCAATAAAACTGTTGCATCCTCTTCCAAATCAAACAAAAATTCAACCTTTTCATTTCCTTCTCCTATTTCTGGACCTTTTCAACGAACTACACTTGCAAGAGTAATGAAGTTGGAGGATTCTTTGAAGGATGCACGCAACTAATGACTGAAATTCAAGCGGTCCAACTTAGAATTGCAAAATAACAAGAACGACAAGGCAAAATCCTTAGAAATTTGCAAAAATTTCTAATGGACAATCATGCTAATCCAATCTTGATTGATGAAGAGTCTTCAAGAGATCAAGTGCAAGAGGACGGCGAAGAAGAAGAAGAAGCATTCATGGAAGAAGAGCACGTTGATGACGACGACAAAGTCGTTTGCGTTGGCGATGTGTGCTTTGACAAGGATGGAAATCTTGTCGAACAATGTGGAAATTTCTGTTTCCACGATCCAAATCGTTCGGTTCATAGATCTTCTATTTTCAAAGACACACATTAGTTTCTTTCACTCTTTCCTTTTGTTGTATATTTTTTACGTTCTTTACGCTCATGTAAATATAACTTATATAATTAATAAATAATTTGTGTTCTTATATGTGTTCTATTAAAATTATTATTATATGGACACTTAGTTAGGATAGTTAGTAATTTAGGACTAAGTTTTAGTTTTAGAATTAAGTGTTGATTATTTATGATAACACTATCATTATAATCACATGTCATAGAGTATTAGATTTAGGGGGAGTTATATAGTTTTTAGTTAGTTTTTGTTGATGACAAAGGGGAGAAGTATAAAATAGGAAAGTTAGGCATAGATTAAGGGGGGATTATTAGTTTTAGGGGAAGTTATTAGGATAGAAGTAATATTTTATAAACAAAGGTTGTCTTCATCGTAAAGGGGGAGATTGTTAGTCCTTGAGATGATGGTTTTGATGACAACAACCTTAGAATAAGATTATAAAATATAAATACTAACATTATAGTTTAGATATATATGTATATGCAGGATTTAACCATGCAGGTACCAACAATGAAGACTGTATAACATAGAGATTCAAGGCTAAAGATATCAAGATTGAAGACTCATGAGTATTATCAAGAGTTTAAGATTTCAAGATAAGTAATTTAATTAGGAATTTTGTTAAAACTCCTAGAAAAGCACTGACATCTTAAAATCCAATTTATTCGTGGAATGGAATCTACTTCGAGCCCGTTAAAGGAATGGAACCCTAAATAGGATGGATCCTACGAAAAATCTAGTGGAACATTGTTTTGTATCCGCTAACTTTTATTCAAATTGCTTTACAAAATTATATCTTGTTTTCAAAATCTTCCTTTTAAAAGAATCAAAAACAAATATCCTGGTTTTAATACTTTTAGCCTCAAAATAATCTTTATTTTCAAAATCAAATTATCCTTAGTTTTAAACTATCTTTTAATAATAATATATTTAATTTTTAATATTTATACTTAGATTTAAATATAAAATTGTAGTAAAATTTTATATATACTAAAATATTATTCTCTATATTTACTTATGTATTTTAACTATAGTTAAGTATATTTATAACGTTTAAAATAGTTTTAATATAAGATAGAAGTTATTTTCAAAGAAAAACAAATCACCAAAATTTCCTTTAGCATGTCGACATACCCCATGTCGACATGGTAGCAGTTGATTTTAAAATTTGAATTTCAAAAGAAGGGTCTATTCGTCATATCCCTTCACGAATGGACATGACTATTGTTCTACTATAAATAGGGGTGGTTTTGAACGAATTTGTAATCATATTTTTCTGGTTTTTACTCCTCTTCTTCTTCCACATTTCTTTATACATATTCTTACCATTACTCTGCCGAAATCAACATTGAATCTAACTAGATCATTTCTAGTTTGATTCTCTATCACTATCTCAACAAGATCTCAGTGCTATTCAGAGTTATAGGCTTCTTAGTAATCAATTTAGCGAGAAAAGGTATGATTGCAGCCTTGGAAATCAATCAAGCAAGAAAAGGTGTGATTGTGGCCTTGGAAATCAATCAAGTTAGAAAATGTGTGATTGTAGCCTAGGAAATCAATTGGGTGAACTTGTTGCCATTGAAATCAAGTATCTCTACTCAAAGGATTGTGAATCTAGAGTGGTGTACCTTGTGGCCTTGAAATCGAGGGTGTAATTGTACAATTGCTTTTGAAAGGAAATCCGTACTTGTGTGCGGGACTGGATGTTGGGTAACTCCAAACCAGTACAAAATTCAGTGTTTTCTTTCCTTTATTGCTTTTACTTTATTCCTGCATCTGTGTTTGATTCTGTGATCGTATCTGTGTCTGAATATTGTATACTTTTGTGTTCAAATTAACAAAAACTCAAAAAGATTTAGTAATTCCTTAAAACACTATTCACCCCCCTTTAGTGTTAATCCTAGCCTTAAGATCCGTATTCCGCATTTCTCACAGGTGTAAGCATACAGTTTGCATATGGATAATCAGACATCATATACTTACCACCACTTTTCAATTTCAACCCCATGTTATCCCTCGATTAATAATAAAGCCAGACAAGTTGGGGTATTATTACCTCTTAAACCATGACTCGACAACATTCTTAATTCTCATAGATAGAAACAAGCTTCCATATCTCAATAGTGTCAATTATAAGATAAAGTACCTTCCATATACTTGACCTATTTGTTGAAATTAACCCTCCTATACTTATCACATTTCTGACATTTCGAAATCTCTATCCCTTGCCTAGAATCAAAGCCAGGTAATTTAGAGCTGTGGTTGCATTTCAAATCCTTGCCTTGAGCACTTCAATTCTAGATCTCATAGACAGAGGAAAGTCTACTCATTGGCTTTTAGTGCTAAATATAAGATGACTTATTTTCCATAAACATGTTAACATTTATTATTACTTATCATACTTGTTTTATGTTACTTAATGACATAAACAAAGAAATTCCTTGTTTAAAACAAAGTCAATTTTAAAATGAATCAAAAAATAAACTCCATAAACCTATTTCTAGTCTTCGATTTTAGGCAAGTAATTTTCCTCGGTTAGAAATGAAGTCGTTCCAGTTATGGTATTGTTATCAACTAAAATAACTTGAACTAATGGCATAATTCCATTAAATCAAAAAAATAATTAACCCACTACATAATAATTAGAATAAATTGATTATACTCACAAAATAAGTTAACTCACCACCTAAACTTTAAATCATTTTGATTTGGTGAAGTAAATGGAAACCTTGGTTGCCTTGAAGATGAAGAGGGTATTGAAAGGGAGTGCGGATTAAGGATCTTAAGGCTAATTTAACACTAGAGGGGGAGGGGTGAATAATATTTAATGGATTCTAAGACTTATATGAACTAATTTAAAAATTATGATATAAAAAAATGTAGAACTTAATTACAGAAAAATCACAGAATCAACACAAATGCAGAAAATAAATGAAAAGTAGTAAAGGGAAAGAACACACCAGATTTTATACTGGCTCGGAATTACCCTACATCCAGTCGTGTACCAAGACAAACCACCTCATACAGATTTTTATTATACCAATGTCAATATTACAATCCTCAAATTCTAAAGGCCTTAAGGTACCTTCATGTCTCACGAGTCTGGGGCAAACTCTCTTGATTTACCGGGTTCAAGATCACCCAGTTGATTTCCAGGAACAACCACACCTTTTAAAGAGACTCGATAAAATTTTGATTACAAATTGATCCTATAACTCTGAATAGTACTTTGATCTTCGAAAGAAGGCAGAGAATCAAAAAGAATGAGATTCTAATTTGATCCACTTGAGAATTTGGCAGAATTTCGGCACGATCTTAAAAATATGAAAATTTTAGAATATGGATTTATGGCGAAGAAGAAGCGAAGAAAATAGTTAGTTAAAAAATTCATTTGTAAAGACTATTTATAAAGCACCAACGGTCATAACCACTCGTAAAGAGATTTAAACGAATAGACACTTCTTTTGAAAATTGAAACTTTTGAATTCAACAGCCACCACGTCAACATGGGGTATCCCATGATGTCGACATCCCTAGTTGAAAAACAATGTAAATTTTGTTTTGAAAATGAAGTTTAAAACAAGAATTTATTTTAAAACAAAAACAAAAATATTTTTAAGGAAAAAACATATTTTTGAAAATCATTTGAAAAGATAATTGTAAGGCTAAAATAGTTTGAAAAACGGTTTTGAAAATGATTTTGAAAAATCATTTTGAAGTAGTTTTGCAAGCTTCTTCCTACAGAATATCTCATCACATCAAGACTCGAGAACTTGTACAAAACCAGGATATTCGTGGGTTTGTAAGCCACTTGTCATAGGTTTGTAAGCTCCTTATCGTGGGTTTGTAAACCATTAAAAAGGTAGAAATGGGTTCCATCCCAAATGAAATTCGGAATGAAGATTTCTGTGCTATTATGAAGTTTTAACAAAAACTAGACACTAATATTGAAATCTTGATCTTGATACTTATGGGTCTTCAAACTTGATTTCTTTATTCTTGATCTTTATACTATACAGTTTTCAATAATCAGTACCTGCCTTATATATATCCTGCATAATAACATTCATATATATATATATATATATATATATATATCTAGACAATAGTGTTAGTATATATATAAATAATAAAATAAGTTACAAAGGTTGTTTTCATCAAAACCACTATCTCTAGTTCCTAACAATCTCCCCTCTTTTGACGATGACAACCTTATAAAATATACTTGCCACTTTGATCATACCATAACTCCCCCTTACAACAACAACTCCCCCTTACTCCAAGCCTATTATTTTACATAGCTTCTCCCCCTTTGTCACCAAAAAAAAAATAACCTATAAACCTTGATATTAATAGAAAATAAGATAAACGAACATATGACATAAGAATAATGACATATGGAATATAGCATCCTAACTGGATTTCATGTTTCTATTGATCGAAGATTGTTTGTAGAAGAACATTAATTGAGATGACACTTATATAAAAATTAACAAACTAATATATAATCAAGAAAGAGAAAAATGAAAAATGCTTTAACGAGGACCCTTAACTATTGGTGATTTATGTACCAAACAATTTGGATAATGGAGACAAAAGTTTCCACGTTGTTCGACCAAATTCCCATTAGCGTAAAAAAGGATCTTTTCAACGCAAATCACGCCATTGTCTTTGTCCATATGAACATCCGGATTCGACGAAGGATGTTCTTCTTCTTGATCTTCTTGAGGTTCTTCTAGAGGCTCTTCTTCTTTAGAATACATGGCTTGTGATGATTCTTCGATGACAATGGGATCGGCATGGTTATCCATAAGGAAGTTTTGTAAATTCCTAAGGATTCTTCGTTTCCTAGCTTGTTCTCTTTCCATTTGCAGTTGACTCACTTGAATCTCTGTCATTATCTGAAGCAAATCTTTCATCTTCTCTTGCAATTTGATGACTCATACGTGTGTGGTATGTTGAAAAAGACCAGAATGAGGAGAAGTGGGTGAAGAAGGTTCATTATTAGAAGAGGAAGCCATTAATTTACTGTTTCAAAAGTTTATTACAGGGAATAGAATAGAGAAAAGGAGAAAAGTTGAAATATATAACTTAATAAATAATTTTTAGATGAAAAGTTAAATTTGAAAATTTTGGCCTGTATGTCGAAATAGGGGGATGGGTCATGTCGCCGTGCCCAGTTTAATTTTTGAGAAATTTTTATTTATATTAATTATTAACTATACTTGTATTATTTATAATTTATATTTCAGTTAATGAACATATACCTAATTCTCTTCTAAATTTAGTAAAGTTTTGTTCATTTGATGGTTTGGTTAATATATCGGCAATTTGTTTTCCAAATTTAATTTAAATCCTTTATCACATAGTTGACTTATATTAAGCAGATTATGTTTTAAATTCCTAACTAGCAAAATATCAGAAATAAGAGGAGTTTTAGAATTACCGATATTGTGGATGCCAATCACATATCTTTTTGAGTTATCTCCAAGGTCGACCAATCCACCATCTTGATGTATAATGTCATTGAGTATCTCGGGATTTCCAGTCATATGCCTTGAACAACCACTATCAAGTATCCATTTATCTTTCTCAATTTGCATAGTTTGTCCATTGGTTGTTGATTCTTCAAAAGCCATGTAACATGCCTGTCCCTGCATAACAAACCAATTCGGTAGATAACTTGATTTTTCATAAAAACCATAAGCATACTTATGATACTTTGACGAAATGCCTAAATTCATACCAGTATTAAAAAAAATTCATTAAAATCCCATTTTCAATTTTTCAACTTTTAGATTATGAAAACTATCAAAACATATGCTCTGATACCAATTGAAAGGGAGTGCGGATTAAGGATCTTAAGGCTAATTTAATACTAGAGGGGGAGGTGAATAATGTCTAATGGATTCTAAGACTTATATGAACTAATTTAAAAATTATAATATAAACAAATGCAGAACTTAATTACAGAACAATCACAGAATCAAACATAGATGCAGAAAGTAAATAAAAAACAATAAAGCGAAAGATCACACCGGATTTTATACTGGTTTGGAGTTACCCTACATCCAGTCCTGTACCAAGGCAAAACTATCTTATATAGATTTTTATTATACCAATGTCGAGATTATAATCCTCAATTTCTAAAGGCCTTGAGGTACCCTCCCGTCTCATGAGTCCAGGGCAAACTCTCTTGATTTATGGGATTCAAGATCACCCAATTGGTTTCCAGACACTACCGCACTTTATAAAGAGACTCGATAAACTTTTGATTACAAATTGATCCTATGACTCTGAACAACACTTTGATCTTCAAGAGAGGACAGAGAATCAAACAAGAATGAGATTCTAATTTGATCCACTTGAGAATTTGGCAGAATTTTGGCATGGTCTTAACATATGAAAATTTTAGAATATGGATTTGTGGAGAAGAAGTGAAGAAAATAGTTAATTAAAAAATTCGTTTGTGATGGCTATCTATAAAGCACCAATGGTCATAACCATTCGTGAAGAGATTTAAACGAATAGACACTTTTTTTGAAAATGGAAACTTTTGAATTCAACGGCCACCATGTCGACATGGGGTATCCCATGATATTGACATCCCTAGTTAAAAAAATGTAAATTTTGTTTGAAAAATGAAGTTTAAAACAAGAGTTTATTTTAAAACAAAAAAATATATTTTTAAGGCTAAACATCTTTTTGAAAATCATTTGAAAAGATAATTTTAAGGCTAAAATATTTTGAAAATCGTTTTGAAAACCATTTTGAAGTAGTTTTGCAAGCTTCTTCCTTCAGAATATCTCATCACATCAGGACTCGAGAACTTGTACAAAACCAGGATGTTCGTGGGTTTGTAAGCCACTTGTCGTAGATTTATAAGCTACTTGTCGTGGGTTTGTAAGTCGCTAAGAAGGTAGAAATGAGTTCCATCCTAAATGAAATTCAGAATGAAGATTTCCATGCTATTATGAAGTTTTAACAAAAACTATACACTAATCTTCAAATCTTGATCTTAATACTCATGAGTCTTCAAACTTGATTTCTTCATTCTTCATCTTTATACTGTACAGTCTTCTATAGTCTGTACCTGCCTTATATATAATCTACATAATAGCATTCATATATATCTAGACAATAGTGTTAGTTTATAAGTTATAATAAAATAAGTTACAAAAGTTGTTGTCATCAAAACCACTATCTCCAGTTCCTAACAGGTATTTGGTTTCTCTCTTTAGTAAGTGAATGAATTAAATGAGATACAGACTTAGGCATTTGTAGGTAAAGAGATGGGTACTTTAGTAAATACTTTATCTCCTATAGCCTAACCCATTCGACCAGATTTTGGTCCAATGGTAGCCATACACATGACACAACTTGATTCGACCACATTTTGGTTCAATGGCAACCATCCGTATGGCATAACTTGATTCGATCATATTTTTGTCCAATGACAACTATCCATGTGGAATATTAGTTAATTGAAAATCATTATGCTATTTTGTTTTAATAGGCATGTCACTATACTATTTCCTTTTAATAGGCATGTCATTATACTATTTTATTTTATTAGACAAATTCTTTTCTTAATTTCTAAGAAGTAACCATTATTATTTGTTTTATTAGACAGTGATAAGTTTAAAAAATGTGGTCCAGTCAGAGTATAGAAAAGTCCAATTTTTCTTCTTATTCTTAATTAAATCATTACCCCTAACTGCCTTATAACTCGAACTGTCTTTAAACTAACGTTTTACATCCATAAAAAATCCCACTCGAGTCACTTTATCCAAATTTTATTTGAGTTAAAAAATCCATTATTTAATCATTTAAAAATATATTAAATACTCATATTTAAAGTGACTAAATTATGGATCGCTGCATTCTTCATCCCTTAAAAGAATTTTGCCTCAAAATTCAAAACTCAGAGAAGATAAGTTAAAAAGAACATATATCATATACGATGAAATCACATATAAAAGAGATACATGATAAGTGGCTACACCATAGAAGGTGAGTACTATTGTGATGCCCCACCTCTATAACCACGCTAGCCAAGGACACTACGGGGTAATGTCGTCAACTAGCGTGGAGAATAAGGCTGTTGAGGAGCGACCATCTGTATAACTGCTTTGTGCGAGTTCCGATATGGCAGATAAAATATAACTTTTCATCTCAAGAGAAAATCTGACATATCGACACAAACTCAAAGCTACTACACAGTGGCTATATGTAATCTTCGGAAACAAATATAGAAATATTATAACACAAATCAGTCATAGAAGTTCATATCTCAAAGGTGGAAACCGATATGAATATTACACATAAAAGTGTATATCAGAGTAGTGGTCTAACAAGATCCACAATATCACAAAGGAATAGTTACAAGTGCTACAGAAAAGAATAAGTATACATCATGGAGTCTTTATCTCAAATGTATACAACAAAATAAACTACTAATCTAAGTAGTTAGCCAAAAGTCAGAATAATAATCCCAGATGTGGAGTCAAGCAGAAGCACTTGTAACATCTCGGTCTTACCTGAGTATTATTTAATAAGAAAATAGTAAACAGATCAGTCTAACTATAAATATGAGATAAAATGAGATAGAATATGAGATGTGACAAAAACGTATGATAACAATAATGCCATTCAATGAAAAATATACCTTAGACAATACGAAAATCATACAACATCTCAAGAAATCTCAAAACACAGAAAAAATGTCATATTCTTTATTTTTGTTCGCCACACCATAAATATTGACAATTATATCAATGCCAATCACAAAAGTTAATGACACACAAATTCACCAATGCACAAATATTGATAAAACTTATCAATGTAAATCACGAAAATTGGTGAAACACAAATTCTTGAAATCATCAACTAGAAATCTAGAAATCACAAAGATGGGGGGAAGGCCTATCACAAAACTGGAGCATTAAAGCTCACCAACACTTGTATCATAAAACAGAACGCTATTCCATGGTTGCTAACCATTAATTTTGAGCCGAGGCTCCACAAAACGGCCCGAAGACCATGGGTCGCTATCCCACCAATTTGAGTCGAAACTCTACAAAAATGGGGTTTAGTCTCCCTCGTAGACAAAGAGACATTGCACAATGCTAGTCTAAATCACAGAAATGATCATCATCGATCACCAAGAAGTGTCAATTACACTAAGCTAGTAAATATATGAGTTTAGCTTTATGTTCCATAACCACTAGCTTAACTTAAGTATTTACGAACAAATTGTAGATCTCCACTAGAAAATTGTCACAAGAGATTCGATCGAACAAGTCCAAGAATTAACTGACGAAGTAAACGCAAGCGTTTTGATACCACTTGTTTTACTAAGTCGTTTAATTAGATTTCTCATACGAGTGTGGTAAAGGTTTGTATATGCTAATAGATTGGAAAATGGTTATATAAACGAGCTTTGTATTAAAATAGGGTTGAAATAGTTTTGATGAAAGAGTTTTGATATTTAGTACTAGTATAGAAACCTTTGTATTTCAAAGTGACAAGTCAAAGAAATGATTGTAGAAACAATCAATCACCGAAAATCCACATTAAAAGACGTGAATTAAATCCAAAAAAATCGATACCAAATCCATCAAAATGGATATTCCCAAAAATTTCAAAGAAGATGTTATCAAATCCAACAAAGGTGATAACAACTAGTCGGAGAAACAAGAATCGATTAAAAAGTGGAACTCAAACCCAAAAGGCAAATTGGGCAAAAACAGCAAATTCAGTCGACTGGACTAGGGTGGTCAGTCGACTGACTCAGACCTGGAAAATTTCTGTTTCCACGTCTAGTCGACTGAACCAGAGTGGTCAGTCGACTGAATCATGCCTGGAAATCTTCGGTTTCCAGGCTCAGTCGACTGACCCAGAGTGGTCAGTCGACTGACACTGGCCCAGGAAATTTCCTGGGTTCAGTTCAGTCGACTGACTTCTACTTCAGTCGACTGAACTAGAAAATCCAGTGCATTCAGCCTATGCCCCCAAGGGGCGAAATTCCGACAACTTGCGATCGATCTAGCGAGGGGCGTTAAGGGTATACGCCAATTGGCAACCCAGCTCTATAGGCTCTTCGATACGCCACCAAAAGCATGATCAACAACAAAGCTAGGATTTTTGAAGATTTGAACTCAAAACACCAAAAATTGGAATATTCACCAATTCAATCCAAATCAAAAAAACAAATGTACATAAATACGTGTTAGGAATTCATACCTAACAGCAAAGATAGATATAGACAAAGATGTGAGATCAAAATCTCTCCTTTTTACACAAAAACAAGGAAGGAGAAGCTTGAAAACAAAGGAGGATCAACCACTCTGCAACACAACCCAAATGAGCTTGAATCTAAGCTTAAAAGAAGAACATTCCCTAAGTCAAGTTTAGGAAATTTCTGAAATTGGAAGGAGAAAAAGTTGGAGAAGAAGAAGAGGATGCTTACCAATAGCTTCTTTTTGAATTTGGAGCAAGAATTCAAGTTTGCAATTGGAATTAGGGCTTGGAATTTCTATTTCCCATTCTCTTCCTCCATTTTCAGTTGTGCTTGAGCTTTAGAATGAAAATGAATGAATGGAAGAAGAGAAGGGCTGAGTTGGTGTATAGATTGGGTGAAACCCAAACCCAAAAGCCCACTTAGCAAAATAGCAAAATACGACTTACTCCAAACATATCGAAGTTTATACTCAAAAAGGTCGCAAACATCATTTTGAACTCAATGGGGGTGGTCTCAAGTCCTAATTCGACCATTTGCAAAAAGTAGCTTTTCGGACAAAAATCTGACCAACGATGAAATATTTAAATATTCAATCGTAAAATATGCGGGTTGTTACAGACTCCCATCCTTAAAGAAATTGCATCCTCGCAATCTTAAAAAATAAATGAACAAAAAGTAACTACCATAAAAGCATATCAACACAAAAGAAGAAATTTGGAATAAGAAGTTCACCTCAAAGAGCACGAGAAAGTAAGTTTGGATGTGTTTGCTCGATGAATTCTCTAGATTCCCAAGAATAATCATTAGGATTTGAAGACCATTGAACCTTCACAAGAGGAACATCTTTACTTCGAAGGCGTTTAACCTCTGAAGCAATGATTCGAATAGGATGTTGCTCATAAGTTAAATTAGACAAGACTTTAATTTCTTCAACAACACCGGGCTCAAGAATAGAATCGGAATCTCGAAGGCATTTCCGTAGTTGAGAAACGTGAAACACGCCATGAATAGCAGAGAATTGAGCCGGTAATGAGAAGCGATAAGCCACTGGACCAATACGTTCGGTGATGGGAAATGGACCAATTTATCGAGGTACTAATTTTCCCGATCGACTGAAACGCACAACACCCTTCATAGGTGAAACACGAATAAACACAAAATCTCCCACAGAAAATTCTAATTTCCTCCTTCGGTTATCGACATAGGATTTTTGTCTACTCTGGGCTTCTTTCACCCTATGACGAATAAGGTCAATCTTTTCTGTGGAATCATGAATAAAATCTGGACCTAAAACCAGCTTCTCACCGGCCTCAAGCCAACAAGAAGGAGATCGTCATGGTCTTCTATAGAGTGCCTAAAAAGGTGCCATACCAATACTAGATTGGAAGCTATTATTATAGGAAAAATTAACAAGAGAAATATGATCTTCCCAACTTCCACCAAAATCAAGAACACATGCATGAAGAAGATCTTCAAGAGTTTGATTCACACGCTCGGTTTGTCCATCGGACTGTGGATGATAAGTGGTGCTAAAATTAAGCTTCGTTCCCAAATATTTTTGAAGACTCTTCCAAAATCCACTAGTAAACAATGCATCACGATCACTAACAATAGAAGTAGGAACTCCATGCAATTTAACAACCTCTTTAATAAAGAGTTTAGCCAAAAGAGGTACGGTCCGATTGGACCGAACGGGGATAAAATGGGCGGATTTCATAAGTCTGTCAACTATCACCCATAGGCTATCATGACCCGAACGAGAATGGCGAAGGCCATCATTAAAATCCATGGAAATTTGATCCCACTTCCATATTGGAATTTCTAAAGGTTGCAATAACCCACCGGGCCTTTGATGTTAGGCCTTGACAAGTTGGCAAGTCATGCAACGCTTAACAAAGTTAGCAATATCAGATTTCATTCCATCCCAATAATAAAGTCGCTTCATATCCACGTACATTTTGCTACTACCGGGATGAATGGTAAATTTAGAACGATGAGAATCTTCTAAAATTTCTTTACGAAAATCACTAATATTTGGCAAGATAAGTCTACCAAATTTTCGAATATCGCTACGAGAATCAATATCAAAATCTTTCAAATCTTCAATATCAATTTTATCCTTACAACTTTGGCTAAGAAGATCCAATTCGGGATCTATTGAGCTTCAAGGATGCGGTCTAAAAGATAAGGATGAGCCTCAAGGCTACATAAAACAAGAGATGAACATAAATCGGATACACGATCTCGAATCTCACAAGTGGATAAAGTCTCGAGATCATTCCATTTGGATATCATCATGGAAACAACCGCTTGTTGCTTTCGGCTAAGGGCGTCGGCAACACGATTTCCCTTTCCAGGAGTATAAAGAATATCAAGATCATAAGATGCAAGGAAGTCGAGCCAACGTTGTTGATGCAAATTAAGTTCCTTTTGAGAAAATAAATACTTCAAAAATTTATGGTCGGTGTAATGAATAAATTTTTCTCCCAAAAGAAAATGGCGCTAATTTTTAAGGGCGAAAATAATAACCGCGAGCTCTAAATCATGAGTGGCATATCTAGTCTCGGCTGGCTTCAATTGCCTAGAAGCATAAGCAATAACACGTTCTCTTTGCATGACAATGACTCCCAAACCAACAGGACTAGCATCGGTATAAACAATAAAATCTTGATTCCCTTCGGGAATAACAAGAATAGGAGCATCGGAAAGGAGTTTTTTAATTTCTAAAAAGAAGCTTTACATTTGTTCGACCAAACGTATTTAACTCCCTTCTTTGTCAAACTAGTAAGAGGCACGGAAATTTTAGCCTTTTATGAAACGACGGTAATAGCCCGCTAATCCAAGGAAATTACGGATTTCCGTCGCACTCTCCGGTCTCTTTCAATTTTGAACCACTTCAATCTTTGAAGGATCCACAGAAATTCCGGATTCGAAAATAATATGACCAAGAAACTTCACACGAGATTGCCAAAAGTGGCATTTAGAAAATTTTGCTTTTAATTGATTACTCCTAAGAGTTTCCAACATAATCTGAAGATGCTTTTCATGCTGTTCCTCGGTTTTAGAACACACAAGAATATCATCTATAAAGATGAGAACAAATTGATCGAGGAAATCTTTGAAAACTCGATTCATAAGGTCAACGAAATAATCTGGAGCATACGTTAACCCAAATGGCATAACAAGCCATTCATAAGATCCATAACGAGTACGGAACGATGTCAAAGGAATGCTATCCTCTTCAATACGAAGCTGATGGAAACCGGTTGCTAAATCTAATTGTGAAAAGACTCTAGCACCACTAAGTTGATCGAATAGATCATCAATCCGAGGTAAAGGATATTTATTCTTGATGGTAAGATCATTAAGCTTGCGGTAGTAACGCAAAGCCTAAGTGTACCATCAGATTTCTTCACAAAAATAGCAAAAACTCCCCAAGGAGAGGAACTAGAATGAATAAATTGCTTCGTCTTCAAGTCGGATAATTGTTTGCGCATTTCCTCATTTTCCTTGTTGGACATACGATAAGGAGGACGAGTGATAGGTAGAGCTCCAAGGATAAGATTAATTCTGAACTCAATTGCTTGGTTAGGTGGTAATCCTAAAACGGGCTCAAATATGTCGGAAATTTCAAGAACAATGTGAATAAGAGAAATGACATCTTCCTCATCATCATTATCGACTTCACGAGGATTTAGAGAATATAAGGATGTTGCCAAAGTGGAATCCGAATCTTTAAGAACAATAGAAATCTGCTTAACAGATAGAGGGTGTCGAAGATAAATAGTCCGCTCAGAACATAGGATATGAGCTTCATAATGGTTAAGCCAATCCACTCCCAAAATCATTCCGAAGCCTAAGTAATGCATGACGTGCAAATCGGCTCGAAAAGAAAAATCACACAAAATAATCTCGACATATTTACAAAGCAAGCTAATTGTTGCGGATCCACCAACCATATTCGCAATTCTAAAAGAAGTCATTAAAGCCATAACACTCAAAGAAAAAGTATCAACAAGCTCTTTTGATATAAAAGAATGGGACGCACCCATATCAAAAAGAACTCGTATAGGTTGATCACGAAACAATAATGCCATCAAGGATAGAATGAGAAATACCTTGACCAAGAGAAGTGTTACTAGGGGCTTGCACAACATTTAACCTTCCCTCCTTCTTGCCTTGGAGTTTGAGGCAGGCAGATAAATAATGATCCGGGCTTTTGCAATAGCGACAAGCGTGGGGCTTTGAACACTTATTCGCATAATGGTCCTTAGAACCACAATTGTAGCATTGTCCACCACTAGGGGCAGAAGTCTTCGCTGCCGGAGATGCTTGTTTCCCCTTTTTATTGGGATAAGGAACTTTGAATTTATTAGGCCTTTTCTTTTTGTTGTTGAAGTTCGGTTTGGCACTCCCAACTTCAACATCACTCTCCCTATCCGCCTCTCAAGATGAAGAGCGATATCAATGAGTTGATCAAAAGAAACTTCTAATTTTAGAATTAATGCCTTCTTGAGATTTTTGTTCAAGCCATAGACAAATCTTTGGTTCTTCTTCAATGGGGTGTTTATGTATTCGACCCCGTATTTAGAAAGTGACTCGAAGGATGCGACATAACCTGCCATGGAGGATTCACCTTGAACAAGGTCTATGAAACGACGAGCCAATGTCACCTTCTCAGCTTCTGACACAAACTTTAATTCGAATCGTCCCCGAAATTGCTCCCAAGTAAGATCCATTTCATTCATTTCAGAAATCAAAAGCTCATACCAGTCTAATGCTCTTTCTTGGAGCATACTAGAGGCCACCTGGACACGGTGAAGATCGATAAGATTCATGCGAGAAAAGATTTGATCGCATGTTCTTAGCCAAGCCTGGACTTCAATAATGGTTTCAGAACCTTTGAATGGCTTCCCACCCAAGTTGGTATAATCGTTGCACAAGCGTGCAAATCAAGACTTAGGGTGAGTAGGCTCCAGAATAGAACCGACTGCTTGAACATTCTTTACAAGATCAAGAAGCTGCTGGGCAGACATAAAAACTCCATCCTGGGGAGTAGCACTAGATTTTCCGGCACTGGGATGATTTGATCTAACCATTTCCCTTCTTTAAGAAAGAAAGAAGAAGAAAGGTTATTCTCAAAATTATTATCAAACAATCGTGATTGATAATTCAAGGAATCATAAAAGAAAATAGGATAGAACGGTACGAATACACGAATCAAATCCTAAGGCACGACTCCTAAGAAAGACTTAGGACAATGATCCTGGCTAGATTATTCTACGTTGTTCTGAAGTTTGGCTCTGATACCAAGTTGTGACGCCCCACCTCTATACCACGCTAGCCAAGGACACTATGGGGTAATGCCGTTACTTAGCACGAAGAATAAGGCTGTTGAGAAGCGACCATCTGTATAATTGCTTTGTGCGAGTTCCGATATGCCAGATAAAAATATAACTTTTCATCTCAGGTGAAAATCCGACATATCAACACAAACTCAAAGCTACTACACAGTGGATATATGTAATCTTTGGAAACAAATATAGAAATATCACAACACAAATCAGTCATAGAAGTTCATATCTCAAAGGCGGAAACAGATATGAATATTACACATAAATGTGTATATCAAAGTAGTGGTCTAACAAGATCCACAATATCACAAAGGATAAGTTACAAGTGCTACACAAAAGAATAAGTATACATCATGGAGTCTTTATCTTAAATGTATACGACAAAATAAAGTACTAATCTAAGTAGTTAGCCAAAAGTCAGAATAATAATCCCAAATGAGGAGTCAAGCAAAAGCACCTGTAACATCTCAGTCTGACCCGAGTATTATATAATAAGAAAATAATAAACGATTCAGTCTAACTATAAATATCAGATAAAATGAGATAGAATATGAGATGTGACAAAAACGTATGATAACAATAATGCCATTCAATGACAAATATACCTTAGACAACACGAAAATCATACAACATCTCAAGAAATCTCAAAATATAGAAAAGAATGTCATATTCTTTATTTTTGTTCACCACACCATAAATATTGACAATTATATCAATGCCAATCACAGAAGTTAACGACACACAAATTCACCAATGCGTAAATATTGATAAAACTTATCAATGTAAATCACAAAAATTGGTGAAACACAAATTCTAGAAACCATCAACTAGAAATCCATACATCACAAAGATGGGGGGAAGGCCTATCACAAAACGGGAGCATGAAAGCTCACCAACACGTGTATCACAAAACGGAACGCTATTTCATGGTTGCTAACCATTAATTTTGAGTCGAGGCTCCACAAAACGGTCCGAAGACCATGGGTCGCTACCCCACCAATTTGAGTCGAAACTCCACAAAAACGGGGTTTAGCCTCCCTCACAGACAAAGAGACATTGCACAATGCTAGTCTAAATCACAGAAATGGTCATCATCGATCACCAAGAAGTGTCAATTACACTAAGCTAGTAAATATATGAGTTTAGCTTTATGTCCCGTAACCATTAGCTTAACTTAAGTATTTACGAACAAATTTTAGATCTCCACTAGAAAATTGTCACAAGAGATTCGATCGAACAAGTCCAAGAATTAACCAACGAAGTAAATGCAAGCGTTTCATACCACTTGTTTTACTAAGTCGTTTAATTAGATTTCTCAAACGAGTGTGGTAAAGGTTTGTATATGCTAATAGATTGGAAAATGGTTTTATAAACGAGCTTTGTATTAAAATAGGGTTGAAATAGTTTTGATGAAAGAGTTTTGATATTTAGTACAAGTATAGAAACCTTTGTATTTCAAAGTGACAAGTCAAAGAAATGATTGTAGAAACAATCAATCACCGAAAATCCACATTCGAAGACGTGAATTAAATCCAAAGAAATCGATACCAAATCCATCAAAATGGATATTCCCAAAATTCCGAAGAAGATGTTATCAAAGCCAACAAAGGTGATAACAACTAGTCGGAAAAAAAGAATCGATTAAAAAGTGGAACTCAAACCCAAAAGGCAAATTGGGCAAAAATAGCAAATTCAGTCGACTGGACCAGGGTGGTCAGTCGACTGACTCAGATCTGAAAATTTTCTGTTTCCAGGTCCAGTCGACTGAACCAGAGTGGTCAGTCGACTGAATTATGCCTGGAAACCTTCGGTTTCCAGGCTCAGTCGACTGACCCAGAGTGGTCAATCGACTGACACTGGCCCAGGAAATTTCCTGGGTTCCGTTCAGTCGACTGACCCTCTGGTTCAGTCGACTGAACTGGAATTCCAGTGTATTTAGCCTAAGCCCCCAAGGGGAAAAAATCCATAAACTTACGATCGATCGAGCGAGGGGCGTTAAGGGTTTACGCCAATCGGCAACCCAGCCCTATAGGCTCTTCGATACGCCACCAAAAGCATGATCAACAACAAAGCTAGGATTTTTAAAGATTTGAACTCAAAACACCAAAATTTGGAATATTCACCAATTCAATCCAAATCAAAAAAACAAATGTACATATATACGTGTTAGGAATTCATACCTAACAAAAAAGGTAGATATAGACAAAGATGTAAGATCAAAATCTCACCTTTTTACACAAAAACAAGGGAGGAGAAGCTTGAAAACAAAGGAGGATCAACCACTCTTCAACACAACCCAAATGAGCTTGAATCTAAGCTCAAAAGAAGAACCTTCCCTAAGTTAGGTTTAGGAAGTTTCTAAAATTGGAAGGAGAAAGAGTTAGAGAAGAAGAAGAGGATGCTTACCAATAGCTTGTCTTTGAATTTGGAGCAAGAATTCGAGTTTGCAATTGGAACTAGGGCTTGGAATTTCTATTTCCCATTCTCTTCCCCCATTTTCAGTTGTGCTTGAGCTTTAGAATGAAAATGAATGAATGGAAGAAGAGAAGGGCTGAGTTGGTGTATAGATTGGGTGAACCCCAAACCCAAAAGCCCAGTTAGCAAAATAGCAAAATACGACTTACTCCAAACATATCGTTGTTTATACTCATAAAGATCGCAAACGTCATTTTGAACTCAATGGGGATGGTCTCGAGTCCAAATTCGACCATTTGCAAAAAGTAGCTTTTCGGACAAAAATCCGACTAACGATGAAATATTTAAATAAAATATATAAATATTCAATCGTAAAATATGCGGGTTGTTATAACTATCGGTACATTATATGTAAACTACTCATCTATCAACAACTCGGGATAGCCTCTCTCATGTTATCCTCATTTTCTCAAGTGTAGTATCTAGCATCATCGCTCCGCTGAACCTTGACCAAGTTCATGGCCTTATTATGCAATTGTTTTACTGTCAAGACCCGACTTTCTTAGCCTAGAAAGATGCATCATGATACAAGAAATAAAGGGATGAAAGAAGAAAAGATAGGAAAGAAGAAACACAACAACAATAGATTCTCACAGCGGAACGAATGAAATATAATATATCACATAAAATATTACATAGAATCATATACATCTGAGTTACACAACTTATACATCGCAATTTAGACAGTTATAAACACCTGTTTATTTATAAAACTCAAGTTATCACAGAGATACAAACACAATACAAACACAGCGGAACTACTATATATCTACACGCTGAAGCCTCCTGCTCCAAATCTCCTCCAGAATTCGTCAAAGCTATCCTGAATCCCTCGACTACTCATACACAATACGAGTACCCAAGAGTTTAATAGAATAGAAAATAAACACTTGGGTCAGACATAGGTCTGGTGTGAGTAAATGGTTTAAAATTGTTTAACTTTGAAAACCTTTGAAAAGAAAGGTATCACATAAGACTTCCCACACATAAACATGGAAAAGTTTTTACCTTGTGCTAACCAAAATATTTGATAGGAAATCCTGTGATAATATAACAGGGTCTAGGGTTTTCAAGTAAATAGAAAATAGCCGAAATTGTTACATTCATTAAATTCCAGCTACTAGCCACAAAAGTGGGTAATACAATCAAAACTGTAAGGGCATGTAGGAAGAATGGGTTTCCATCAATGGCAGGGCTACTGGGGTCCCACCCGTCATAGTACGTGGCCTAGATCATCGTACCGAGGATCCACCCTAAATCCCCTGCAACACAAGGCCAGAACCATCCCTTACTGTACAATCCCGAAAAAGGCCACCCCGTGGTTGGCACGACCAACCACACACTAAGCCGAAATAGAAAGGGACCTCTAGACAGCGGTAAATCTCGTCCTACTTGGGTGCTAACCAATTAACCTAGCTACACCTCCCCTGTTTTAGCCATTCCCGGTTGATGAGGCTTGAGGCTACGATTACCTTTATAGAACACATCTATCTTAGAATGCTCATCGTCCATCTGTCGATGTTCTGAAAGCATTCGATCCATACAAGTTCGTTCTGGGTTCGAATGAAACCGAAGGCTCTATCTCGTTACACTCATTTTGGAATCACCCTCAAAATTAACGACTATAGCCCTTGCACTCTAAATCACCATCTCGAACCTGAAAGTACTATTCCCATTAACTCACCTTGGAATCACCCTCAGAGTTTTAATGATGAATAGTTCTTACACCTCGAGTCTTCATCTTGAGCTCCACTTGGATTCACGACCTAACGTTTAATTTGGATCGATGTGGTTTTAGGATATCCAAATTTGGAAATCCGATCCCGGTCTCACCGAAATCCAAAACGTCATTGTAATGTCCAAGTTGTTTAAGGGTTTAAACAATTAAACTTATATTTAGAATAGCATAAACAGATAGATGATTTACAATATCACAGATAGATAATTCATATCAACCAATCATCTCACAAAGCAGCCATATCGCATATTTGAGATATCATATCCAAATCATTCAATATCATTCAATCATCCAATATCAATCAATCATCCATAAGTAGGTTTGATTCACTTTTAGTTAACTTAACTAGGTTGAAACCCGTGCTCCACACACATGTAGGTTTGTAACAATGTTGGTAGTTCAATGGTTGTTTGGCTAATTTTTGTTTAGTATAGCTTCTTAGAGGCCTAACAGTCTTGTTACGTAGAAAGACAAAGATAAGAGTTGTATTTGCTTTCCGAATACATAAAACAATGCAAAACCGCCATCTAAAGAAAAACAATGGGAGGGAATGAATGCATTGACTCAAAGTAGGTAAACTCCAAGTTTATAGCTTATTTTGTTTTTCTGCTAGTCTTATAAGCATTATTGTGTAGAGATGAGACAGCTAATGGCAAATGAGTGTACGTATTACATATCTAAAGCTAGTAAGTTGAAAACATGCCTCAACCAAAGAGTAGCAACTGATAACTAATAACATAGTCAGCTAAAACGAAACACACAGAGAGTTACATGGTATTAGTTAATGCAAAGTACCAAAATAGAGGGAGGAAGAAGATTTTAACGAACAAACTGCATTCAAAATGCAACAGTAATGAAGACGAAGAACCCAATTACAGAGGTAGCTAACGGTCTACATATAAATACATGTTCATTGGAGGACTGAAAAAAAAAAAAAACAAAGTAATAAGTGAAAGCCTTTATTAACAAAGCATGTATTTTAAGAGCTTGGAAAAAGAAAATTATAAAACAGGAAGTGTTAAGTACAAACAAAAAGGAGAAGACAACGTAGTATGTAGAATGCAGAATGGAGAAAGCACAAAATACAACTGTACATAAAGTTTTATTAGATGGAAACAAACACAAAGATCTAGTGAAGGGAGTGGTGGATCTTGTAGCATAGTACTATGAAGAAGGAGAGATGGTGACTTAAGCAGATCCTCAATCTTCCTTCTTGTCTTCCTTCTGTCTCTTTGATTGCTTTGTACCAATAAAGTCATCGTTTTCCACTGTCTATTGGTAACCCTGGGACAAATAATAAAGAATGAAATTTAAGTTATTTTTATGTATGGTTACAGATGTATAAATACTTTAGTATCCATAGTTTGTTTTATTCAATTGTTAATTGTTGGATTTTAATTTATAGTTTGTGCAATGTTATGCAAGAGCTCGGTTAAACAAAATAAAGAAGTGTTGATGGTAAAAAAGAACGGTCAACTGATGTTGTACACAGTCACGGTATAATAGTTTAAATTTGCCTCTGAAAGTATACATGTACCATTAATACAACTTAGAATACTGGAATATTTTGTTACAGTGCAAAGAAATCTTATAGTGGTTGCAGAGAAAAGTACCGGAAATTAATTACTTACAGTGATAGTTATCCCATGCCGTGAACCCTTCGTACAAGCGTTCAGTAATTGTCTTTTTATCGGGTGGTATTCTTTTTTGTACTACATATCATCATCCTATGTTTGCCGACATCTTAATTAGACAAATTAAATGTTAAGTATGCATGATATGTCTTTGTACTGTGGTTCAGAATACCTGATTGATGATTTTTCCCCTTCCGTGCTGCATCGATGCCGGTGGTTGTAGTTGTTACATCGGAAGCTTCGTCGAGCATAATATTTTCCTCAGTTTGTGCTGGGAACTCTGATAATATAATTGATTAAGAGGGAATGGGCATAGCAATAACTTTTATTGAAGTTTATGGCTTTCAAGTTCAGAGTATTGGCAACAAATGCAATACTTACCTTAGTTTTTATACTACAGCAGCCTTCATCTTTAGTCATTTTGATAATTTCTCTGGCAGCCACATAGGTGTCTCTGTTATTCATTTCGTAGTTAGTAGGTTTGAGTTCAAAAAGTGCATCCACCCCTGCATTTTTTCAAAAATATTTTGATCCCTTTCTGCTTGATTTTTGTAGTCAATTTAGTTACCATAATATGCAGATGATTCATTTATGATATTAAATTTAGTAGTAGAAGTGGGTAAGTGTATGGTAGCATGTAAAAGCATATAGTAGTTTATTAGCCATGTTAGAAATCCTTATCAACTCATCAACCGTTAGCGCAATGAACACTTCTGCTTCTTGGTCAAAGACGCTGATGGTCGACGACATTGATGTATCTAAGATATATGGATGTCGTAATCATTCACAATAAAATTCAAAAATATCGGTTTGGGAAAATTGAATAAAAAGATGGAAACAAAGTTTAAACACACATCAGCCATCAATATTCGCTACCAAAATCATATATGATGGTGCAATATGAATTTGGATATGAAAAACTAAAAAGTATTCACATGGCTGCTTCCTTAATTTTTTTATAGAAATAATATAGTAATGAAATCACTGAATGAAGTTTGCTTTACAAAAACTAAACCACAATCATATTGGTAGAAAGTATCATATTGTTTTCTTTTCAAACTTCGAAGGTGAATATCTGAGTAAATGACTGAAAACAAATTCATTTATTTCAAATACGGGTGAACATAAATTTTTGACTGACAGCATTATTCCAATTAAGATCTATTTGCATTTAGCAGAATTACGCACCTGGGAATCAACGGTTTGAAGTTATAGAAGTAAACGTTAAGTTTATGGCCAGTTAGACAAAAATATTACTTAAAGCTTCATCAACTTGCTTCTGTACAGAGATACTCTCATCTAGCTCTTAGAGATGGATGTAAACTTCAACCACACTAACTCTATTCTCCTTGGTTGGTTGAGCACCGTTTTGGATGGCTTCAAAAACCTGATTCAGTGAAGAGTATACCATGATACCAAAATAAAAATAAAAGGCCAAATGGCATCTTATTAACTTGAGAAATATTCTAACCTTAATCTCTATGTGTTATTAAATTTGAGGAGTTAAATTGGGTAGAAGTAAGTATTGGGAAAAATAATTACCTTGTAAGTAGAACTCAGAAACCGATCTGAAAATTCGACATCTACTGGATGATCCGTCGTTTGCTTCATGCCTTTTCAACGAAATTGGTTATCAATCCGTACGAATTATAAGTTAGGTACTCATCGAATTAAAATTGGAGAGAACTAACTTGTGGAATGAAAATGGGGATAACTAATATGAAGGCCGAAAAATGGTGGAGAATGGAGTTTGGGGAAGAGACGGACAATCAGGTTAGAAAATGAGAAGTGGAGTAGAGCAGTTATGTTAGGTTAGAAAATGAGAAGTGGGGTAGAGCAGTTATGTTTTTTAGGTTAAAGAAAATAATTACGGAAGATTACTGCTCAAGTATTTCATAATGCTAAAAGAACAGTAGGGACACGTAAGCAATACTGGTTTTGTGCTTTTAAGTTTAAGTAATAGATTAACCTTTAATTAAATTAATTACTAACCTTTAGTCACTTGGATTACTTCAATCCTGCTTAGTTATCATTAATCAATTACCAATTAATTAATTAATCATCTCTTAATGATCAACCTTAATTAATCTTCCTTGATTAATTATCCTTTAATTACATTAAGTAATTAGCCTTTAATTAATTTCACAAATTAATTATCCTTAACCATATATAGTAATTAACATTTAATTACTATCACTAATTATATTAATTAATGATCCTCCATTTAATTCTGTTAATTAATTAACTATAATTAATTATATTAAACCTTAATTAATTACAATTAATTAATCATACTTTAATTAATTACTTCCATTAATCAACCTTGATTAATTTCATTAATTATATTAATTAATGATCCTTACTAATTAATTAACCTTTTAATTAATTAATTAATTAATCTTTAATTAATCACACTTGTTAATTAGTCTTAATTAATCTTAAACAGTAATTAATCATCTTATAATTACTTACCTTAATTAATTAACTACTTAATTAATTATATTAATCCTTTGATTAATTACACTAATTAATTAATCCTTAATTACTTCATTAAGTAATCATTAATTAATTACATTAATTAATAATCCTTAATTAATTACTTTATTAATTAATCACATTTTTAATTAATTATATTTAGTAATTAATCTTAAATTAATCACATTCATTAATTATTTAATCACATTAATTAATGAACCAAATTAACTAAGTAATTAACCCTTAATTACTTCCATAAGTAATTATCCTCTAATTACATTCATTAGTCAATTACTCTCTTAATTAATTACCTTAACAAGTAATTAATCACATCATTAATTAACCTTAATCCTTTAATTAATTAATTACTCTTTAATTAATTAATTAACTCTTTAATCAATTATATCAACTAATCCTTTAATTAATAACACCAAGTGATTTACACTTAATCACCTCTATTCAATTATTTTCATAAGTAATTTCCCACTAATTACTTCCATAAGTAATTTCTCTTTCTTAATTACATTCAGTAATTATCCATTAATTACTTTACTAAGTAATTACACTTAATTAATCATAAGTGATTTATCTTTAATTAATTAGGCTTATTAATTAACCTAAAATTAATTACATTAATTAATCAACTAATTAATCATCACTTAATCTCTAATTAATTCATTAACCATCCACTAATTACTTCATTAAGTAATTATTCTTAATTATAAATAAGTAATTAACCTATAATTACTTCACTAATTAATTATCCCTAATTAGTCTCAACCTTTAAAGATAAACTCTTCATTTATTTTAAATACTAATTCCAATTATTAACTTCATTAAAACAAATTTAGAAATCTATTATATATTTGAAATAAAATTTTACTTTAAACAAAACAATTCCAACTGTTAATTTTAATATACTTAAAAATCTTTGAAAACTCTTTTCAAACATGTTTAATTAAATTAAACAAATGTTTATCTTTGAAATATTAATTATCATATTCTTTAAACTAATCTATTTAAATATATAAATTTTAAACATTACTTTGAATATAACTTAACTATTTGAAACATGCTTATTTAAAACTTGTTCAAATCTCTTAAAACTTTGATCTAATGTTTTAAATTGAAACATCTTTTGAATTCAATTCAAAATTAATTTAGTTAATTACTTAAAAATCAACCATCTTATACACTTTAAACTTGAAAATATACTAAATTAAAACATCCTTAAATCTTGATTTCCATTTGTTTGAATGAACTCGCCTTTACAATTTCAACTTGATTTTTTTTCTCAAACTTTTGCTCTTACATTACTTAAACTTGATTTTCTTTTTACAAAACATTGTTTTGCTTAACCCAGATTAACATATCATTATACCCGAGTCAAACCCTAACTAAACGCGAGCATACCCCGAGACAAACACCTCACTCAAATGCTTCAAGACGAACATGAGGAAAATGAAGAAAGCCTCGAGCCAAACCTTCGTTCCAAACCAGCATCTTCACCTGACACCAAAACATGTGTGTGCACATGCACTAGCTACTCTGACCACCGGAGGTCATCGCGGCTACCTTCGACAACCATACAAACCTACACGACCACAAACGTGCACCCAGATCGCACGAAAATTCCACGAGACGAAAACGAGGCATCTCGATCAAACAGGAAACCACCTTGGCCGGAAAAATTCATCGTTATGACGCCTCCGACCATGAGATCACCTGCCCCCTTCACCAAAGCTTCGTCACCCTACCCAGCACCCATTCGCACCATCGCGATCCCCTCTGATCAACCACCATCGCCGCATTCACCTCGAATACACGGCCTACCCAAATCAAAGACAAACCCTACTTCGCTCAATTCGGGCCACCACGGCCATTATAAAAGTACCAAAGTATTTTCCCTCCCATCGGCAACCTTCCAGCCACCTTCAACTACAACCTTGCCTCCATCCACCGTGCCAAACAACGGTAGTCGAGCCAAATGTCGAAAACGTTCACCTCAAAAATTCCAATCGAATATCAAATTAAAAATCATGAAATGTAGATTAAAATTCATGATTTTCCATCACCAATACATTCTTATAATCCAAATCAGAAATTAAGGTTGTTGATTTTTGTCATAAATATGAATTTTACTGTTGTTTCCATTTTTAAAATTATTTGTTGAATTTTTAATCCAGAAATTATGTTAATAAACATCAGTAGATTTCAATAAACAACTTCTATTTGAATATCAGAGGCTAATATGGGTTTGATTGAGATACTTGAATTTTTAACAGCCAAACAGAACTGTGAAACAACAGAGATCAGACATCTATGTATATATATATATACAAACTTGCTAACATATATATATATATATACATATATATATATATATCAATTCAAATAGATTCAAGCAAGAGAACTTCCATTCAAAACAATATCATCACATGCATTAGATATAAATCCAAATTAAACTACTTTTAAAGAATATTTACTCACCTAAATTTTAAGGAAGCAGAGAACAGATTTTCTTGTTCCAGGTTCGATTAATTTTGAACTTCTCTGCTTTGAATTTTGCTTGCTGTTGCATTACTTGTTAAATTGATTTTGAATTCATGTTCCATGCTTGTTAATTGTTGAATCCTGAGATTGAAGCTTAGTTGGAAAGCGAATCAAGCTGAAGCCTTTTTGAAAAGAATCTCTGGTTTTAAAAATTTTGTTTACAGGCTTTGGAAATTTTGATTTTTCTTGTCACAGATTTTGGTTTCCAGTTTTTTTCTTATGATATTCTTTTCTTTTGATTTGTTTTCAGGTTTCAAAAGATGAGATAGAATTTTAGCTGAAAGAATCACTCATTATTTTCTTTAGCATTATATTTAATAAAATCTAAATTTAGTTAAGTATAAATTTGCCACTTGTTAGTAGATAGGTTACTTAGGTGACGTTTGTTAAACTAGATCCTTATATGTTAACACATGTCCTTAAGCACATTAAATAAACTTTTTATTTATGTTAAATGTTAATATAAAATTTTCATATTTAATTTGTTAATTAATAAACATTTATCTTAATATATGTGTATATAAATTACTTTTAAAGAAGATATTATAAAACCAATTATAATACAAATAAATTCTTATACACATATTTTTAAAATCCAAAATAGTTATTTTTATTGTTTAAGAGATATAAATTAAATATCAGATACCCTTTGAAAAAGTATTATATGTATTATACTTTCCAAATTACAATGTGTTAGGTGCATTTCCACTACCGAGCCAACTCCCTCTCTCATGCCTGCCGAACCACCTCATCACCAACCTAATCCACCTACCACCGGTCCAAACCCAACTCTTCACTGGACCAACCTACTCCACCTATCACCGAATCATAGAGTCACCGAACCACGTCCCACCGAACCAACCCTCTCCCAAGCATGACCGAACCAATCCACCACCGGACCACGCGCCACCGAAGCAACCCTCTCCCAAGCATGACCGAACCAATCCACCACCGGACCACGCACCACCGAAGCAACCCTCTCCCAAGCATGACCGAACCAATCCACCACCGGACCATGCGCCACCGAACCAACCCATATGCCCAGCCTCCACCGGACCAAGCTACATTCATCTACCACCGGACCGAAGTGCTACCGGACCAAGGCGTTGCCGAACCAACGTTGCCAGGCCAGATTGCTTCAGCCCAGGCCCACCAGCTGCTATATACATTCAGGACCCCTGCCCCCAGCCTCACTCTATAAATAGAGGGGCAGGGGTACAATAATGGCAGAGAAGTTTGAGAGCTCAAGCACGGATAGAACTTTCAAACAACTTTCAATTACTTGTAATGAAAGCTTTGTACTTGTAATCTGAAGGGAAAAGGAGAATAACATATAAAGTGGACGTAGGCACATTCTGGCCGAACCACTATAAGTCTGTGTGTCTTTTACAGTTTAGCCCATGCTTTTTATATATTTGCGTAAATTACCCAAATCACTAGAAACAACATAAAATCAACTAATTCATATGACTTGGAATTGTTTGCCCATTTTTTGTGCAAACATTTTTGGTGCTTTCACTGAGAAGGGGAGCTTGAAGCTTCAGCTTCTCCCACTCAACCCTTTTTCTATCAACATCGTTCATTCCTTGGAAAACATGCCTCCCGGACGGAAGAAAGATGCTAACAAAGGAAAGAACATCGCAACTGGCAATATCCCAGATCCAGTGATCGGAGACCAAGATAATCGTCCAATTCCAACAACAAATTTAAATCAGGAAAATCCGACAGCCCCTGCTACGGAACAACCAATTACAAGGGCGGATCTGGACAGGGTTGTGGCTGAAGTAACTAACCGCTTCACATCTCAACAAGAAGCCTTGGTGGACCAGCTCATGTCACGCTTAAGGGATGCTGAAGAATCCAACCACAACACTGAATCATGGGGTGAGTCCCGGTCTGGAGGATCTGGGAGGCGACAAAGGTCTTTCTTCTTCGAAGAGGCTAACAACAAAAACAGCCATGGTAGGAGCCGAGCCCGGACTCAGCCCGAATTCCGACCCGAGGAAACACTTGGAACCGAACCCAACGAGGGAGGTGCCAAGCAGGGGTCGGATGTAGCTGAGCCTGTCATGCTATCTAACCATGAAAACACCAGTAGACGGGGCCGAGCTGGAGTCCGGCCCGAAGTTGGACCCGAGGAAGTGCTGAGAACAGAACCCAACAGGGGAAGATCAAGGCAAGGGCCAACTGTGGCTGACCCCAACATGCCCCCAGAAGACCAAAGGTAGCCATTGGAGAATGTTAGGAGTGACAGACGATACCATCCCTACAAGTCGTCTAGACGGAATCAGTACCGCAGGGAAGAACCAAACTCATTTATATCCACTCCAAGTTCTGATGAAAGGATGGCGCGATTGTTCAGAGAGTGCGTCCAACGGGAGCAAAGGGATCGGGGGATAGGTGCTAGGGTAACCAGCCCCTTCACCCGCAATATCGAAACCGCCATCACCCCCTGGGAATGGAAAATGCCAACAATGGAACCTTATAAGGGAACTTCTGACCCCATAGTACACTTACAGAGATACACCCAGCATATGCTCATGAGCGGAGCAACGGAGGGAGTATTGTGTAAATGCTTTCCACTTTTCTTGGCAGATCTAGCTACCTCCTGCTTCTGCCACCTACCCCAAGGTTCCATCAGTTCATGGGAAATGTTGAAAGAAAAGTTCATCAGCCAGTTCCGCATTCATGTGGAACAACCCAAGGACGCTTATTCCTTATCTAATATCAAACAGAAGCCCGGAGAGACAGTGCAACAATATTTGACCCGATTCAACGCCGCAGCGGCCGCAGTCCAAGATGTAGACGAGAAACTTATCCTAATGGCCCTCTGCAGTGGTGTACATCCGGATACTAAATTTGCTAGAAGACTAACCAAGGAAAAACCAGCTACTTTACCTGATTTCTTCCATGAAGCTGGAAAGTATATGAGACTGGAAGACGCTGCCACTGAGAGGCAGTCAGGGCAACAGACTAAGATAGCTCCAGACAAGGTTCCCGCTGCAGCAAAGGATGTTCGGAGAAGTGACTCTAGAGACAGTGCTGGGGGCAAGAAGGGAGAAAAGCGCTTATACCGACCAGGACCAAGATTTGACTCCTACACTCCTTTGAATGAAACAATCGAAAACATCTTCCTAGCCACTCAAGACGAAGTTAGATACAAGCGCCCCCCGCACAAGAAGGAGTCAGATAACGCACTCAAGTCTGGAAAGTTCTGCCGATTCCACGAATCTCATGGGCATGACACTAGTGAATGCCACCATCTCCGGGACTTAACTGAAGAACACATCAGAAGGAAGAGAGTGGAACGCTATGTAAAAAGCCATAACAGGACTCCAGCTCCCGCCAATGAAAATCCAGGGCTACCCCTCTCAGAAGTAGGCGGAGGAAATCGCAACACCAGCGGCTCTAGTCAAGAGAAGATAGTGGTCCATACCATATCAGAAGGACCGCATATCGCTGACAGGAGCTGGGCAGAGATGGAAAGATACGGTAAGTCACTTAGGAACGATGAAAGCTACGTTAATTCTGTCATGGAAGAACGCCACCCGAAACAGAAAGAGAATGACGACATCACATTCAGTAGGCGTGACCTAGAGGGAAGAAAGTACCCACACATGGATCCTATAGTCATCTTTGTCTGGTTCGGTCCAGCCAAAGTTTTCCGAATTTTAATAGACACTGGAAGCTCAGTAAATATCATATTCAAGCATGCTTTCGACAAAATGAAGCTGTCAATGAAGGATGTGTCTCCCTGCAACAAACCACTACATGGTTTCACTGGAGATGCGAAGATGCCCCTCGGGCAACTGGACCTCTTTGTCGAGATAGGAAGTCATCCCCGCTCCGTTTTACGAAAACAAACATTTGTGCTAATAGAAAGCAACTCGGCCTACAACGCCTTTTTGGGAAGACCGGCCTTGTCTGACTTCCAAATTGTCCTAGCCCCATGGTGCCTGAAAATAAAATTCCCAACAGATAACGGAGTAGGAGAAATAGTGGGAGATCAAGACGCAGCCCGAGATTGCTATGTAACCGAGCTTCGCAATAACCGCAGGAAGGATAAAGGGAAGGATGCAGAGACTTCTCTCTGCAAGAAAAACTTGGAAGCATAGCAATTAAAGAAAGCCCCTCCTCTTCGATATACCAGCGATCCTTTCAACGAATTAGACCCCAGGGACAAAGAGGAGGAGGCCACCACCGAGCCTGCAGAGGCTATGGAATTTGTATCTGTAGACAAACACGACCCAAGTAGACTGCTGAGAGTCGGGTCTCAGTTAAGAGCGGAGTTGAAAGATCAACTCGTCGATTTTCTTCGCCACAACATGGATGTATTTGCATGGACGCACGCCGACATGACAGGAATCTCTCCAGACGTAGCATGCCACATACTGAACATCGATCCTACCAAGGTGCCAGTGAAGCAGAAAAAGAGGAGCATGGGGGCAGAACGATCAGCAGCCCTCGAGGAAGAAGTGAAGAACTTAATTGCCAATGACTTCATACGAGAAGCCATCTACTCAGAATGGATCGCCAACCCGGTACTGGTAAAGAAAGCTAACGGGAAATGGCGAACATGCATCGATTTCTCCAACTTAAATGACGCTTGCCCGAAGGACTGCTTCCCACTCCCCCGAATCGACCAACTCGTGGACAGCACAGCCGGACACGAACTCTTATCCTTTATGGACGCATACTCAGGATATAACCAGATCCCTATGCACGCCCCCGATCAAGACCACACTAGTTTCATCACTGACCGGGGATTGTACTGCTACAAAGTAATGCCTTTTGGACTTAAAAACGCCGGAGCTACTTATCAGCGCCTCGTCAACAAGATGTTTGCGAAATTAATAGGGCGAACTATGGAAGTTTATGTGGATGACATGCTGGTAAAATCAAGGAAAGCCAACGATCATATAAACCACCTGAACGAGATGTTTCAAGTACTTCGCCAATATGGAATGAAACAGAATCCTCTAAAGTGCTCCTTCGGAGTATCGTCGGGAAAGTTCTTGGGATTCATCGTCCATGCCGGGGGGATTGAAGCGAACCCCTAACAAGTCCGGGCTTTGCAAGATATCAAGATACCATCCACTCGAAGAGAAATGCAAAGCCTAAACGGGACGGTGGCTGCCCTAAGTAGGTTCATCTCTAAAGCAACCAACAAATGCATCCCTTTCTTCGAAGCTCTTAAGAAAGACAATGGAAAGTTCGAATGGACTGACGAATGCTCGACAGCCTTCCTTAACTTAATCGAACACCTCCAGAGACCACCAGTACTCTCAACTCCAAATGAAGGCGAGGAACTATACTTATACCTTGCTGTATCGTCCCATGCTTTAAGCGCCGCTTTGGTGAGGGAAGACAACCACGCACGGCGACCCGTATACTTTGTAAGCAAGAGATTTACAGAGGCAGAAGCCAGATACCCTAAACTTGAAAAACTAGCATATTGTTTGCTAATCACGTCACGGAAACTGCGACACTACTTCCAATCTCATTCCATCAGAGTTTTAACCGATCAACAGCTAAGGCAAGTACTCCATCGCCCCGACACTTCTGGGTGACTACTTAAATGGTGCATTGAACTAAGTCAATATGATATCACCTACCATCCTTGCACCGCTATCAAGGGGCAAGCCATAGCTGATTTTATTGTCGAATTCACCACTAACGAAGGTAAGGAGCCATCTAGAATAGTGGAAGACATCAAGTGGAATCTCTTTGTAGATGGAGCATCAAACGAACAAGGCTCGGGGGCAGGTATTGTAATAATCACCCCAAGGGGAAGGAAGCTGCACTATGCCCTAAGATTGGAATTTGCTGCCACCAACAACGACGTAGAATACGAAGCAGTGATAGCCGGATTAGAACTTGCCCTAGAGATTGGAGTCGGTTCTCTATGTCTCCATAGTGATTCTCCACTTATTGTAAACCAAATACTTGGAGAATTCCAGACTCGAGGAGAACGACTCACAGCATATCTAAAGAAGACCAAGCTGCTGCTAAATCAATTGGATCACTATTTAATCAAACACATTCCTCGAGAAGAGAATCAAGAGGCCGACGAACTGGCAATGCACGCTAGCATGGAGGACGACACCGCTTCCCGAACAATAACCATCTCACAGCAACTAGCCCCAAGTTACGAGACAATGAGTATGATAGCTGCAATCGAAGAGGAAACTTGGACGACTCCAATTCGGAAATATTTACAAGATGGCACACTGCCCGACGAGCATAACGAAGCTAAGAAAATCTTAAGGAAAGCTTCCCGCTACACACTACAAGAAGGCATCCTCTATCGGTGCGGCTTCTCTAATCCCTTATTAAGGTGTATCGCTGGAAGGGAAGCCAGGGAAGTCTTGTCCAACATCCATCAGGGAAGTTGCGAAGATCACACCGGAGGGCAGACTCTAGCCAAGAAAACACTCCGATACGGGTATTACTGGCCCACTTTAAACAAAGACGCCTTGGACTTCGTCAAAAAATGCAACAGATGTCAAAATTTTGCTAAGATTCCTCGACTGCCCACAAATGAGATTACTCAAATGACCAGACCTTGGCCCTTTGCAATATGGGGAATTGACTTGATTGGCGAACTGCCAATGGGCCGAGGCGGAGCCAAATATGCCATAGTGGCAGTTGACTATTTCACCAAATGGGTGGAAGTGGAGCCTCTAAATAAAATATGTTCGGCAAAAGTTATTAACTTCTTGATCAAAAATGTTTTATGCAGGTACGGGGTTCCACTCAAAATCATATCGGACAATAGGCTTCAATTTGACAGCGAGGAATTCACCGACTGGTGCCAAGAGCACGGAATCCACAAAAGCTTCTCATTTGTAGCTTATCCCCAGGCAAACGGACAAGTCAAAGCTGTCCACAAAATCCTCAAAACCCTAATAAAAAAGAAACTTGAAAAGTCAAAAGGCGCTTGGGTGGATGAACTTCCTATGGCACTTTGGGCCTACCGCACATCTTACAGAACATCAACAGGGCATACTCCTTTCTCTTTGGCATACGGATCGGAGGCCATGCTCCCAGTTGAAATTGTAGTGCCTTCCCACCGTAGGATCCACTACAACCCAGAAGAGAACGAAGAACTCCTCCACATGTCTTTGGATCTAATTAAGGAAAGAAGAAATGATGCAGCACTCAAAGCAGCAGCTCACAAGCAAAAAGTAGCAGCACAATACAACTCCAAAGTCAAACACCGCAGCTTACAAAAAGGAGATCTTGTCCTCAAACGGATCTTCCCACGCCCCGGAGCGCTAGATCCAATCTGGGACGGACCCTATGTAATTCATAAAGATCTCCACAACGGAGCTTATATTTTGTCAACAGTGGACGGAGAGGTGTTCCAGAGGGCATGGAACATCCAACACCTCCGTCGATACTTTTCTTAACTTGTACTGCCCATATGAAGTGAATTAACAAAGGGAATCAGTGGACGTAGGCATTTTCGTGCCGAACCACTTTAAAAATCTTGTCTCTTTTTAACTTGTTCCTTTATATCTTGGCTGCTTGATAAGCTTTATCCTTTTCTGTTGAACAAAATCATGTATAGCAACATTTCCATCCTGTACACTTCGCGGCACAACCTCACCTGGACAGGACCTAACAGGTACTATACGATTCTATGCACTCGCCAATGAGTCACTTTTGCTCCAGCATCCCTCTGCTGCGGGTTAACTCATTGCTCGCGACTGCCCTAAAAGCCAACTGTAATGAGCCGATTATAAGCCATCAAGAAGGCCGATTATAGCCGATGGCAGCTCATTACGGCGTTCGGCTCACCGAAAACTGTGAACCTACTTTAATCCCCAACATAAGGTGTGGCCATCCAGGGGTAGTTCACGATTAACGATCGGCACCCACGCTACCCGGCCATAGTAAATCGAATAATACCCACGATTACGGGCCATAATGACTCGGGTAGTTACTGTGCGCGATCTCAGCTCCGATATGTCTTAAGTGCGGCTGTGGTAAAAAAGATAAACTCCCCGCGGAGGCGTAAGATGGGTGACAAATGTCTCCAAGACCCACAGCTAGGGAAAGTGACTACAAAACAAGTTTGCCACGAACTTAAGCATATCGACGGCCTTCCGTGATTGGAAGTTTTAATGTTTCTCATATTTCCATTTCATTTAAAAACTTTTCTCCTGTCCTATATAACAGTTCCTAAAGTACAGGTCACAAAATAGGGAAACTCTCGCTGGTGGAAATATGAACTCACATTCGGATGACGGAGCACTCAGCTACATTCCATACTCAGTCGCACAAGACATTCAAAGCAGCCCTCTACAACTAAAACACGAAGGGCGGTACTTTCTTCTCTTGTATACAAATATGTAGCTTTAATTTGTTCACACATCATATTGGCATTGCAAGACATGAAATAATATTATGAGCAGAAACTTAGCATAAAATACGATTAAATCACATGCATAAACACGCAGCTGTATTTCTTATGCAACACATCAAAATAACAACCACATTCGAACATGAAAGAATCTGCTTATGTTATAAAGTTACATAAAGTCGTTCGTTGCAATGACATAATTACAGCCTGGAAATACAATAATGTTTTGGACTAGTATATATAGGAACGTCAAACAAGCCAAATTAAAAGTCAACTACATCGGGGCTCCGCCTCTATCCTGCCCGCCATCCGGATCTACTTAACTGCAGGGTCAGAACTCCCCGCATGTACTCCAAAGGTCCTGCCTGCCCAACTCAGAAGAGAATCCATCAATAATCACGAAAGATAAGCAATCAAATCTTGAAAAGACTAAAAAAGAAGACTTACCAGCATCTGCTCCCTGATCATCGTCATCTAGCTACACGCCTACCTCATCCGCAGCAAGCAGCCGCATGCCCTCCTTAACCGTCACCTTCTCTTCCTTAGTGAATTGGGATGTAACCACGTCCATCCTGAAAGCCGCACCACCTTCCTTATCCGCATCGGCCTTAACCTCCTCCAAAGCCCGAAGATATATTCTAGCCATGACCCGGGGATAGTCGTCCATCCAGGACAAGTTTCCCTGCCTCCAAGTTCGGAAATACATGTCCTGGAGCATCTCATCCATCATCCCCTAGTTCTCCTCAAACTCTTTCATCCGGGCCTCAGAAGCCGACAGCCGTGCGACGGAAGCATCTCTCTCCAATCGGTATCTCGAGCAATCAGCCTGAAGGGATTTCCGCATCACTTCCATCTCCTCCTTCAGCTTGGCCTGAGCAAGCTCTGTGGCCTCAAGCCTCCCAGATAACTCCTCTACCTGCTCAAGATCCGCGCTCCGAACCTCATCCACCGTTGCGATGGCCATATCAATTCGTTCTTTGCAAGCAACCTCCATTTTTCGCAACTCAGCCTTGCTAGCCTCTTCCATGGTTTTCTTTAGTCGTCTGGAGGCCGCCTCATGCTAGGATATCTGGATAGCCTGATCGGCAAGCTGTTTGGCCTGATCAGAAACCTTTAGCCGCAACCGAATGTTAGCACTTCCGATTTCCTCCCCAGCCTTGGCCAGTCGAGCGTGATGCTCCATTAGCCTCTTGGTCTCTTCAGCCACCCGATCGATGTTTGCCTTGGCCTCATTCCCCATGGTCACAATCCGAGTAGTAAGCAAATCGAGGTCTAAGGACTTAGCCTCATCAAGCACCCGTACCATGGGATTTCGAGGAAGAAGATGCTCACCCATGGCCTCGTCAAAAGAGATGTCCTGAAAACTCGGGTCCAGATCCGGGTGACCGGCAAATGGGTTGCAAACCAAACCAGGATGGTCTATTGGGGTGATGGTTGGATTTTCGGACGGATGTGGGGAAGGCATAAACTCAGTATCTTCCTCAGTAATATCATGGATAGGCTGGACTGGAGGCTGAGGGCCAGGTGAAGGTTCAAACGAAGATCGCCCTCTTTTCCTCTTTTGCATATCTTCTTCAATAACTCCGAGAAGAGGGCGATAGCCAACCACATCTCCGGGACGGCTAGTTGATGGCTTTGGTTTGGCGGAAGCTTTGAGTAGCTTGTACTGCTCAAGGCGGTGCCGAATATCTGATGTCTTGGCCACCTTACCCGTGCCTGTAATAAAAACCAAGTGTTATAAGCATGCATGAAACTATGATCCGAGAAATATGTTAAGTTAAAAGGAGTAGGAAAACGCGTTTATTTTACAAACCCTGAAGGGGAGTGGGATACTGCAATAAGTCCTGAATCTCATTACAGGACGGGAGTTGGCCATAAGATATTACTAAGTCCTTATCATAAAGAGAGTCGGCGAAAGTTAAGAATTCACCTTGAACCGCCGGAGTTGCCTTAGCTGAAATACCCTCAGAAGATAGACTGGCACCCGTCCCGGCCTTATCAGACTTCTTCGATTTCTCCACCAAGGCCGGCCCTTCCCCCAACCCCTCAAAGGCTTGACGGAAGACATCATCAGTCCACTCTTGAATCTCACCCGCTTGCCCAGAAGTCAAGGCACCAGCGCCACTACCACTCTGCCCTTTGCCACCGTTACCACCGTCACCTTCTCCATCACCTCCTCTCTCCTCCTCGCGTCTTTCTTCCTCTCCACTTTCCTCCTCCGGAACATCTGGGCATGTGCTGGGAGAGGGTCCATCAGATTTCTTAAGCTTCTTCCCCCCGACGACTGGAGGTACCGAGAAAGGTCTCCTCTTGCTACTCTTCGCAGTAGCCCCGTCTTTAGCTTTGGCAGCCCTCTCCTCGGCTGTATCTCTCTGCTTAACCACAGATTGACGTGGCAGAATAAAATTGTACTCCAGGAGAGTGGCATTCCTGATCAGGTAAGAAGCCGACCTATCTCGTCCCGAAATGGCCTTTATTTCCACAGCCATCCGAGCCAAGGAATCATTCTCCACGACCGCAAAACCAACTGTCGCTAGCAAGAAATAAAAGCATATAAGAGGAAGCATTGGGGTCGAAACAAGGAAAATATAAATGAAGTTCAACTTACAGCCGGAAGTGAAAAGACGGAAGGAAATAGAGTCATCCTTGATGAAGAACCATTCTTTCTTGAACATACCGAGCTTCGAATACAAATCCAGGACGGGCTTGAAGGGCACGGCCGCTTCCAAACTGATATATGGAGACCCCTTCTTATAGCCTCACAAGTTGTACAAATACAGGCCGGTTGGAAGGGGGACGCCCATATTTCCTCTGAAAAATGATGAACAAGCACACCAGGATAGCATAGGAATTGGGCTAAAGTTGGAATGGAGCCACCTTCAAATAGGTAAGAAAGCTGACTATCCAGGCATTGATTGGGGGAATGGTCCCGCACATACAATGGTATTGGCTGTAAGCGAAATATCCTTCAGGGGGATCGTACGGCATCACACCATCTCCCGGCAACAGCATACTCGCCCTGTCAATCCCAAAGGAGCGGGCGATGACATCAATTTACCCTTTTTTGAGGGAGCTCGGATAACAATCGGGAGGAGAGTTCAGAAGCTCTTGGGGGCCATATCCGTCCACTAATGACCTCGGGGCAGGTCCCTGTCGCGCCGGTCTTGGCTGGGCAGGGGGCACAACGGGAGGCTCACTTCGGTCCGTAGATTTTCTCTTCTCTGATCGAGTTTCAACTTTACGAGACATTTATCTGCAACATCAAAAAACAAACGCACTGTTAAAATGAGGAGTATAAAGATATAAGTAAACAAAGGCATGTGGTCTGGAATTTCGCTCGAATTCAAAACTCAAGGGGTGAAGGTTTTCAGGTTCATTCGGTAGCACAAGACCGAAAGTCCATTCGGCACTCACACCACGGAGCTCATTCGGTAAAGCAAAGCACGGGACTCATTCGGCACTTGAGCCCCAAGGAGTTCATTCGGTGGTACAGAGTAAAACCCCATTCGGCAATTCAAAGACAAAAGGTCGTTCGGCATAGTAGACCCTCACCTGGTTCGGCAAAAGTAAGAATTTATTCGGCTAACACGTTCGATTCGGCAGGGACGATGGTTTGATTCGGCAAAACAGGGAGTTGGTTCGACTAATGGGGAAAACGAAAGCGTTGAGCCCCTATTTATAGGAAAATATTAATGACCGGACCAGGTGGTTCGGCAATAGAAACTGGATGGAAGCACCTATTTCAAAGCAAAGCACGCCATGTACATGCACATGCCCTACTTTGGGGGGCAAGTGTTAGGTGCATTTCCACTACCGAGCCAACCCCCTCTCTCATGCCTGCCGAACCACCTCATCACCAACCTAATCCACCTACCACCGGTCCAAACCCAACTCTTCACCGGACCAACCTACTCCACCTATCACCGAATCATAGAGTCACCGGACTACGTCCCACCGAACCAACCCTCTCCCAAGCATGACCGAACCAATCCACCACCGGACCATGCGCCACCGAACCAACCCTCTCCCAAGCATGAACGAACCAATCCACCACCGGACCAAGCTACATTCATCTACCACCGGACCGAAGCGCTACCGGACCAAGGCGTTGCCGAACCAACGTTGCCAGGCCAGATTGCTTCAGCCCAGGCCCACCAGCTGCTATATACATGCAGGACCCCTGCCCCCAGCCTCACTCTATAAATAGAGGGGCAGGGGTACAACAATGGCAGAGAAGTTTGAGAGCTCAAGCACGGATAGAACTTTCAAAAAACTTTCAATTACTTATAATCAAAGCTTTGTACTTGTAATCTGAAGGGAAAAGGAGAATAACATATAAAGTGGACGTAGGCACGTTCTGGCCGAACCACTATAAATCTGTGTGTCTTTTACAGTTTAGCCCCTGCTTTTTATATATTTGCGTAAATCACCCAAATCACTAGAAACAACATAAAATCAACTAATTCATACGACTTGGAGTATATATATATATATATATATATATTAAAATTTGAAACACTTTAATTAAATTCAAACCAAACTTCAATATATACAAATATACATATACATTTTAAATAGAAAATATTTTTGACATTAGTTTGAGAATTATTATATTAAATTTTAAAACAACTTCAAATCATAACATATACATACATATATATTACAATTTGAAAATACATCTTTTATTTAAACAAAAGATTTTCTATTCACAATATATACATCAATATATACATTATAAATAGAATATATATTTTATTAGCTTTGAAAGATAAATTTTACCCGTTTCTAAATTGTTAGAAAAGATATAAATAAATATTGCCAGATTAAAAATATTTATTGGCCTTTTAAAGATCAAATTTACCAATTTAAATTAAAATTATAAAGGAAAATTATCAATCCAATTAAATTATTAATACGGATTATTAAATTTATATTGCCCAAAATTTCGGGTCCTCACATTCCTCCCCCCTTAATAGAATTTCGTCCCCAAAATTTAAAAGCAAAGATAATTTAATAACCCAGCAAAGATTTTAATTTCAAACAACAAAACATACCTATCATCCTATTACTAACAACCATAGCAACCAATCAAACAAACAAACCTAACTAATTATCCTGACACAAATCAGGATAGATCTTACTAACACTATCTAGAGTTTCCCAAGTATAAATCATTGGGAGACTTGCTTTATAGAATCTAAAAAACTAACTATACCACTATGATCCAGAGTACTCTCTCTTCTAGATGCACCAATCTGAACAAAACATCAGACCAAACTCAAGTCTAGCTCATCTTCCAAATCCTTCTGAACTGCTGATTCCACAATCAGAGATAGACCATACACATACTCCCTCAGAGATACGTGAAATACAATGAATCCCAATCATCCAAACTGGCAATTCAATCCTATAGACAAAAGAACATATCCTATCAAGAACACAGATAAGAAATCCTAAATACCTCGGAGCTAGCCTTCCAATATATCAAATTTTACTGCTCTCTTAACCAGAGAAACCTTAACAACAACGAAGTCTCCAACTTCGATTTCCATATTTTTTCATCTTATCCCTATAACTTCTTCTGACGATCCTGGGCTGCCTATCTTCTTCATAATCAGCTCAACCTATGCCGATGCTTCCAGAAACAACTGGACCAAAACAAACCAATTCCTGGTTCCTATTCATCACAAAGATCTTCCAAGATCCGCCGATATCCAGAACACAAGCTCTACTTTCCAAGTAATAGCAGACTGAACTTGCTTCCTTCCTCGCACAGCTGCTACCTCGCTTCTACTGCACAACTCTAATTCTTGAAGGGGTTTTTAGGCTAAAGGAAAAAGTTAGGAAAAAATTTAGTTTCAGGGACAAGAAGTTTGTTTTTTAGGCTGAAGGACACTTTTTAGTGTAAATCACAGAATGATAGTTGTAACTATCATTTTCAGTTTACACTAAAAAGTGTCCTTCAGGCTAAAAAGCAAACTTGTTGTCCCTTAGACTAATTTTTTTTGCAACTTCTTTCTTGTGCATATTTACCTGATTCCGGAATATATGAGAATGCTAATGAGGAACACGAGCACAAACTTATCCAATGTATCCCGAAAAAACGGTTCATCAGATCCATAAAATCTTAGTGACCCATCTGACTCGGTCACACAACCTTACAACAGAATCCAAACTTGAAAACTAGATCTGACCAATCCATTTCCAAAATTCTTGAGCTGCTACACCAATTCTTCTCTCTCTAAGAACCATCCTACTACCAGGATAATCACCGGTATCGCTTCTAGAACCAAATCGATATGGAACTCAATTCCTGATGCAGACAAACTTCTGACTTCCTCGATGACATCTGGAAAAATCTCTGACTATTCAGTAGCTCCTATTTCCACATGATAAGTCTCAATATCAAACAAAAGATTGCCCAAGATGAATACTCAAACTAATCGCTAGTCACTTTTGTGATCCTTCATAGTTCGGATTCCAAAGAAACTATTCTCTCTTTACCAATTAGAACAACCTTAAGCTTCTCCAAACAAGGTTAACCCTTCAAGAAAGCATTCACCATCTGCCCGAGTTGCTGATAGAAGAACCACAAAGATGCCTGAACCATCGGAGAAACGGGCCACACTGTTGCTTCCAAACTCTATCTCTAGGACACTACTAAGCCAGAAGACCTTCTTGTCGGCAAACAAACACCTCTAAGCTGCACCGTTACCATAGCTAACCAAAGATCTCTTCATCCAAAGGCTCCTCGAACCCCAAAACCATCAACTAACTACGCAAAAGACCCATCGAGATGGGCAGACATCTTCTCAAGAAACTCGGGCTCCAAACCAAACATCAACATCTCAATCTCCTTAAGGGGTGAAAATGAGACCATGCCGTAGCGAAGCAACTTATAGACCTTAGTCTCATATTCTAAAATAGAAAAAACTCCTTCCTACGTTTGCTAAAATACCATCACTTGCTTCCGCACATCCGACAGATCCAAACTCTAGAAAATCCGCTCACCTGAGCGCAACCAAACTTACACTTCAAATATGGACTCCGAATCTTTAAAAAGATTTCCTTCGGAGATCAGAGAAATCCTTACTCCATGCTACAAAACTTACTTGAGACAGTATTGGGTCTATAATCTCAACAAATACACTTCCAACCTCAAACATTCGAGCCTCTTCCATTAGTAGTAGTCGTGTTACACACACACCATGGCTCCATCTACCTCTAGAACTTATGTTGGAAAACTCGAATAAGTAATCCTACAAATCATGTGGATATATATATATATATATATATATAAATACAAGTATGCTCTTTCAAGAAAGATAGAAATCACTCCAAAGCCTAGGTATTCACTCAACCTAACGCTCTGATACCAACTATCAAGACCCGACTTTCTTAGCCTAGAAAGACGCATCATGATATAAGAAAGAAAGGGATAGAAGAAGAAAAGATAGGAAAGAAGAAACACAATAACAATAGATTCTCACAGCGGAACGAATGAAATATAATATATCACATAAAATATTACATAGTATCATATACATCAGAGTTACATAACTTATACATCTTAATTTAGACATTTATAAACACCTGCCTATTTATACAACTCAAGATATCACAGAGATACAAACACAATACGAACACATCGGAACCACTATATATCTACACGCTGAAGCCTCCTGCTCCAAATCTCCTCCAGAATTCGTCAAAGCTATCCTGAATCCCTCGACTACTCATACATAATATGAGTACCCAAGAGTTTAATAAAACATAAAATAAACACTTGGGTAAGACATGGGTATGGTGTGAGTAAACGGTTTAAATTGTTTAACTTTGAAAACCTTTGAAAATAAAGGTATCACGTAAGACTTCCCACACATAAACATGGAAAACTTTTTACCTTACGTTAACCAAAACATTTGATAGGAAATCCAGTGATATTATAATAGGGTCTATGGTTTTCAAGTAAATAGAAAATAGCCAAAATTGTTACATTCATTAAATTCCAGCTACTAGCCACAAAAGTGGGTAATACAATTAAAACCGTATAGGCACATAGGAAGAATGAGTTTCCATTAATGGCAGGGCTACTGGGGTACCGCCCGTCACAGTACGGGGACTAGATCACCGTACCAAGGATCCACCCTAAATCCCCTACAATACAAGGCCGGAACCATCCCTTACCGGACAGTCCCGAACAAGACCACCCCGTGGTTGGCGCGACCAACCACACACTAAGCCGAAATAGAAAGGGACCTCTAGACAGGGGTAAATCTCGTCCTACTTGGGTGCTACCCACTTAACCTTGCTGCACCTCCCCTGTTTTAGCAATTCCCGGTTGATGGGGCTTGAGGCTACAATTACCTTTATAGAACACATCTATCTTAGAATGCTCATCGTCCACTTGACGATGTTCTGAAAGCATTCGATCCATACAAGTTCGTTCCGGGTTTGAACGAAAATGAAGGCACTATCTCGTTACACTCATTTTGGAATCACCCTCAGAGTTAACGACCATAGCCTTGCACTCTGAATCACCATCTCGAACCTGAAAGTACTATTCACGTTAACTCATCTTGGAATCACCCTCAGAGTTTTAACGATGAATAGTTCTTACACCTCGAGTCTTCATCTTGAACTCCACTTGGATTCACGACCGAACGTTTAATTTGGATCGATGTGGTTTTCGGATATCCAATTTTGGAAATCCGATCCCCGTCTCACCGAAATCCAAAACGCCATTTTAATGTCCAAGTTGTTTAAGGGTTTAAACAATTAAACTTATATTTAGAATAGCATAAGCAGATAGATGTTTACAATATCACAGATAAATAATTTATATCGACCAATCATCCCACAAAGCAGCCATATCACATATCTGAGATATCATATCCAAGTCATTCAATATCTTTCAATCATCCAATATCAATCAATCATCCATAAGCAGGTTTGATTCACTCTTAATTAACTTAATTAACCTTTAATTAAATTAATTACTAACCTTTAATCACTTGGATTACTTCAATCCTGCTTACTTATCATTAATTAATTACCAATTAATTAATTAATCATCTCTTAATGATCTACCTTAATTAATCTTCCTCGATTAATGATCCTTTAATTACATTAATTAATTAGCCTTTAATTAATTTCACAAATTAATTATCCTTAACCATGTACAGTAATTAACATTTTAATTACTATCATTAATTACATTAATTAATGATCCTCCATTTATTCTATTAATTAATTAACTATAATTAATTATATTATCCTTAATTAATTACAATTAATTAATCATACTTCAATTAATTACTTCCATTAATCAACCTTGATTAATTTCATTAATTATATTAATTAATGATCCTTACTAATTAATTAACCTTTTAATTAATTAATTAATCTTTAATTAGTCACGCTCATTAATTAACCTTAATTAATCTTAAACGGTAATTAATCATCTTATAATTACTTACCTTAATTAACTCCTTAATTAATTATATTAATCCTTTGATTAATTACACTAATTAATTAATCCTTAATTAATTACTTTATTAATTAATAACATTTTTAATTAATTACATATTGTAATTAATCTTAAATTAATCACATTCATTAATTAATTAATCACATTAATTAATTAACCAAATTAAGTAAGTAATTAACCCTTAATTACTTCCATAAGTAATTATCCTCTAATTACTTTCATTAGTCAATTACTCTCTTAATTAATTACCTTAACAAGTAATTAATCACATCATTAATTAACCTTAATCCTTTAATTAATTAATTAATCTTTAATTAATTAATTAACTTTTTAATCAATTATATTAACTAATCCTTTAATTAATAACACCAAGTGATTTACACTTAATCACCTACATTCAATTACTTTCATAAGTAATTTCCTACTAATTACTTCCATAAGTAATTTCTCTTTCTTAACTACATTCAGTAATTATCCATTAATTACTTTACTAAGTAATTATACTTAATTAATCATAAGTGATTTATCTTTAATTAATTAGACTTATTAATTAACCTAAAATTAATTACGTTAATTAATCAACTAATTAATCATCACTTAATCCCTAATTAATTCATTAACCATCCACTAATTACTTCACTAAGTAATTATTCTTAATTATAAATAAGCAGTTAACCTTTAATTACTTCACTAATTAATTATCCCTAATTAGTCTCCACCTTTAAAGATAATCTCTTCATTTATTTTAAATACTAATTCCAATTGTTAACTTCATTAAAACGAATTTAGAATTCTATTATATATTTGAAATAAAATTTTACTTCAAACAAAACAATTCCAACTGTTAATTTTTAATATGCTTAAAAATCTTTGAAAACTCTTTTCAAACATGTTTAATTAAATTAAACAAATATTTATCTTTGAAATATTAATTATCATATTCTTTAAACTAATCTATTTAAATATATAAATTTTAAACATTACCTTGAATATAACTTAACTATTTGAAACATGCTTATTTAAAACTTGTTCAAATCTCTTAAAACTTTGATCTAATATTTTAAATTGAAACATCTTTTGAATTCAATTCAAAATTAATTTAGTTAATTACTTAAAAATCAACCATCTTATACACTCTAATTTTGAAAATATATTAAATTAAAACATCCTTAAATCTTGATTTCCATTTGTTTGAAAGAACTTGCCTTTACAATTTCAACTTGATTTCTTTTTACAAAACTTTGCTTTTACTTTACTCAAACTTGATTTTCTTTTTACAAAACATTGTTTTGCTTAAGCCAGATTAACATATCATTATACCCGAGTCAAACCCTAACTAAACGCGAGCCTACCCCGAGAGAAACACCTCACTCAAATGCTTCGAGACGAACACGAGGAAAACAAAGAAAGCCTCGAGCCAAACCTTCGTTCCAAACCAGCATCTTCAACTGACACCAAAACGTGTGCGTGCACGTGCATCAGCTACTTCGACCAACAAAGGTCATCGTGGCTACCTTCGACAACCATACGAACCCACACGACCACAAACGAGCACCCAGATCGCACGAAAATCCCACAAGACGAAAACGAGGCATCTCGATCAAAGAGGAAACCACCTTGGCCAAAAAACTTCATCGTTATGATGCTTCCGACCTCGAGATCACCTGCCCCCTTCACCGAAGCTTCGTCACCCTACCCAGCACCCATTCGCACCATCGCGATCCCCTCCGATCAACCACCATCGCCGCATTCATCTCGAATACACGACCTACCCAAATCAAATAAAAACCCTACTTCGCTCAATTCCGGCCACCACGGCCATTAGAAAAATACCAAAGTATTTTTCCTATCATCGACAACCTCCCAGCCACCTTCGACTACAACCTTACCTCAATCCACTGTGCCAATCAACGGCAGTCGAGCCAAATGTCGAAAACTTTCACCTCAAAAATTCCAATCGAATATCGAATTAAAAATCATGAAATGTAGATTAAAATTCGTGATTTTCCATCACGAATACATTCCTGTAATCCAAATCAGAAATTAAGGTTGTTGATTTTTATCATAAATATGAATTTTACTATTGTTTGCATTTTTAAAATTATTTGTTGAATTTTTAATCCAGAAACTATGTTAATAAACATCAGTAGACTTCAATAAACAAATTCCATTTGAATATCAGAGGCTAATATGGGTTTGATTGAGATACTTGAATTTTTAAAAGCCAAACAGAACTGTGAAACAACAGAGATCAGACATCTATGTAAATATATACAGACTTGCTAACATATATATACATACATATATGTATGTATGTATGTATGTATGTATGTATGTATGTATGTATGTATATATCAATTCAAATAGATTCAAGCAAAAGAACTTCTGTTCAAAACAATATCATCACTTGCATTAGATATAAATCTAAATTAAACTGTTTTTAAAGAATGTATACTCACCTAAATTTTACGGAAGTAGATAACAGATTTTCTTGTTCCAGGTTTGATTGATTTTGAACTTCTCTGTTTTGAATTTTTCTTGCGTTACTTGTTAAATTGATTTTGAATTCCTGTTGCATGCTTGTTAATTGTTGAATCCTGAGCTTGAAGCTTAGTTGGAAAGTGAATCAAGCTGAAGCCTTTTTGAAAATATTCTATGGTTTTGAAAATTTTGTTTACAGGCTTTGGAAATTTTGATTTTTCTTGTCACAGATTTTGGTTTCCATTTTTTTTCTTATGATTTTTTTTCTTTTGATTTGTTTTTAGATTTTAGAAGATGAGATAAAATTTTAGCTGAAAGAGTCACTCATTATTTTCTTTAGTATTATATTTAATAAAATCTAAATTTAGTTAAGTATAAATTTGCCACTTGTTAGTAGATAGGTTACTTAGTTGACATTTGTTAAACTAGATCCTTATATGTTAACACATGTCCTTAAGCACATTAAATAAACTTTTTATTTATTTTGAATGTTAGTATAAAATTTTCATATTTAATTTGTCAATTAATAAACATTTATCTTAATATATGTATATATAAATTACTTTTAAAGAAGATAATATAAAACCAATTATAATACAAATAAATTCTTATACACATATTTTTAAAATCCAAAATAGTTATTTTTATTGTTTAAGAGATATAAATTAAATACCAAATATCCTTTGAAAAAGTATTATATGTATTGTACTTTCCAAATTACAATATATATATATATATATATATATATATATAAATTTGAAACACTTTAATTAAATTCAAACCAAACTTCAATATATACAAATATACATATACATTTTAAATAGAAAATATTTTTGACATTAGTTTGAGAATTATTATATTAAATTTTAATACAACTTCAAATCTTAACATATACATACATATATATTACAAAAATACATCTTTTATTTAAACAAAATATTTTCTATTCACAATATATACATCAATATATACATTATAAAATATATGTTTTATTAGCTTTGGAAGATAAATTTTATCCATTTCTAAATTGTTAGAAAGGATATAAATAAATATTGCCACACTAAATATTTATTAGCCTTTTAAAGATCAAATTTACCAATTTAAATTAAAACTATGAAGGAAAATTACCAATCCAATTAAATTATTAATAAAGATTATTCAATTGATATTGCCCGAAATTCCAGGTCGTCATATTTACATCATGATCCATGATGCAAACATGATGCTTTATAATGGTCAAAGTTCGCTCCACTTCTAAGTCTTTTTGAACAGCTGCCTCAATAATTTGTGTCGGATTGTCACAAATTTCCTTAAATATGATACATGGAAAACATTGTGTATGCCCGAGAATCTCTCGGCTAACTCAACTAAATAGGCTAGTGGGTCAATCCGCTCAAGAATTTGAAAAGATCCAACATATCGAGGTGCCAATTTACATGTTCTCCCAAACTGCGTAACTCCTCTCATTAGAGAAACCTTCACAAAAACAAAGTCCCCAACTGAGAATTCCAAGTCTCTGCACTTTTGACTGACAACGCTCTTCTATATCCCATGCTTCCTTCATCTTCCTTCTAATCACAAGTACCTTTTCTATGGCATCACGAATCATATTGGGACAAAGATCTAACTAATCTCTTACTTTAATGCAACACAATGATGATTGCACGGTCGACCATAAAGAGCTTCATAAGGCGTCATGCCAATACTTTCTTGGTAAATTTTATTATAAGAGAACTCAACTAAATGAAGATGATCCTCTCATGACCCTCCGAAATCCAATATGCAAGCTCTCAAAAGATCCTCTAAAACTTCATTTCCAATTGACCATTAGTTTAAGGTTTATATGCAGTGCTTCCCAAAGTTGCTTGCAATGCTTCCCAGAACCGAGTAGTAAAAATTAGATTTTGGCCTCTTACAATGGTCCTAGGAACTCCATGCAACCGAACAGTCTCCCTCATGAAAATGTCTTTCAAGCTTGCTGTGGTCCTAGTTGACTTTACCAGAATAAATTGCATGCTTTTGATTAGTCAATCTACAACAATCCAAACACCTTTATTACCCTTTCTTGACCTAGGAAAACCATCTATAAAGTCCATCGACGTCTGCTCCCATTTTCGACTCGAAAATCTCGAGTGGTTGTAATAGTCCAGCAGTCCTTTGACAATCACCTTTTATTTGCTTGCAATTTGCGTATCTGCTAACATAAATAAGATTATCCCTCTTCATTCCCTTCCACCAGAATACTCACTTCATATCCTGATTCATCTTCGTAACACTAGATGATATGTGGTTTGGATTGATGGCATTCTGCTAATACTTCTTGCCTAATACCATTGACATTCGACATATATATCTTTTCGTTCATCCACAATACCCCACGATGAACAATCTCAAAGCTTGGACAATGTCTCTCGCCTATGGCCTTGATGATTTTCATTAAATGACTTGTGGAGAGCTAGAGTACTTCTAGAGAGCCAAAATAGTATGCCTTCTATTTAGAACAGCTACTACATTTGCTTTCCTAGGCATATATAAAATATCAAGGTCGTATGACGCAAGAAATTTTAACCAATGCTATTGTCTCATGTTCAAGTCTTTCCATATGGAAAGATACTTTAAGGATTTGTGATCTGTGAAGACCTCGAACTTTTCACCTAGTAAGTATTGCCTCCACGTTTTTAATGCAAACAGAACGATTAATAATTCTAAGGTGCATAATTACACTCATGAGGCTTCAGTTGCCTACTAGCATAAGCGGTCCCATTCATGCTGCATTAATACTACATCCAACCCTATGCCACAAGCATCCGCATACACTGTCAACCCTTCATCTCCATCTGGGACAGCTATGATGGAAGTGTTGTTTAACCACTTCTTTAACTCATTGAATGCTTCTTCACACTTTAGAGTCTAGATAAAGTTAACATCATTCTTTGTCGACTTTTTTAGATGGCGATTTTAGAGAAGTCTTGAATAAATCTCCTATAATATCCAACCAAGTCTAAGAAGCTTCAGACCTCCGTTGGAGTCTATGGTGTCTTCCAATCTTGAACAACCGCTGCCTTCTTTGGACCAACCGAAATACCATCCCCCGACACAACATGTTTGAAGAACCTTACTTCCAATTGCTATAAATGGCATCTAGAAAATTTAGTTTCTAAAACGTGCCTCCTCAGCGTTTCCAACACAATTTCTAGATAGAGTTTGTCTTCCTCCTCGGTGTTGGAATAAATAAGAATATCATCTATGAAGAACAATACAAATTTATTTAGCACATCTCTAAAGACTTGATTTATAAGGTCTACAAAATAAGCGGGTGTATTGGTTAGCCTAAAAGGCATAACTAACCATTTGTAGAAATAATCCGGACCTCTAAATGCTGTTAAGGGTATATTATACTATCCTTTATTGATGAAATCTCATGGCAAGATCCATTGGTGAGAATATCCTAGCACCACAAAATTGGTCGAACAAGTTGTCTATAAGAGTTAGAGGATACTTGTTCCAAACCATCTATTTGTTTAGATCATGGTAGTCAACATAATGCCTTAGGTAACCATCTGACTTTGCAACAATGACTACAGTTGCTCCCCAGCAGGAGCGACTTGACTTAATCAGTCCCTTACTCAACAAATCATCTGTCTGATTTCTTTATACCATCTTCTCTCTTGAAGCCATCTTATGATTACGATGAATAATAGGCTTCCAAATGGGAATTAAGTTGATAGAAAACTCAATCTTCCAACTTGGAGGTAGGTCATTAACTTCTTCGAAAACATCCAGGAAGTCATTAACAATTAACATTGACCCTAACTCTTTTTGGGACGAATCAAGTGCATATAGGAAAGTACTTATTAATTTGCTAGGCTTTTTACACAACACCTCAATTTCCTCCCCGTCTATCTCTCTTCAACACTATCGTCCTCTTGAAGCAACCAAGAAAAGCACCATACTCCATTAGCCAACCATACCAAGTAAAATATCTAAAATCTAGGATAAACATGTCACATGAAAAACGGTGGATAAGACATGTAACTTGTAATTTTCACAAACCGTACACAGATTAGCCGCACCACCTACGGGGTAAGACATACAAATAGGGTTTTCTTCAATCCTTAGGGAAAGTTTCAATCTATCGACCAAACTTTTAGAAATAAAACTATGGGAAGCCCCGGTATCAAATAATTTTCTCACTAAAATGCTATAAATATATAGACTACCTTCATAAACTCCTTGCCCCTTCACATCCTCCAAGGTCGATGGTTCATTATTATTAGTGTAAACTATGGCTTGCTAGCCTTTTTGCAACAGTGGGCAATCCTTTAACATATGCCCTGGTTGGTGGCAATTAAAGCAAAGTGTCTTTTGAACCATTGGATAAATAGGTCATGTCTGCTACTTTTTAACTTTGGGATTCTTACATAACCTTGCAATATGTCCCTTCTGATTACACCCAATATCCTTGTACTTGTTTACTTGAGCCTCACCTTCTAGCTTTCCTCCCTTTTGTTAGTCCCTAAGAAGATGGTTTTGATGACAACAACCTTAGAATAAGATTATAAAATATAAATACTAACATTAGTTTAGATATATATGTATATGCAGGATTTAACCATGCAGGTATCAAAGAATAAAGACTGTACAATATAGAGATTCAAGATATCAAGATTGAAGACTCATGAGTATCAAGATTATCAAGAGTTCAAGATTTCAAAATTATAATTTAGCTAGGAATTTTGTTAAAACTCCTAGAAAAGCACTGGCATTTTAAAATCCAATTTATTCGTGGAATGGAATCCACTTCGAACCTGTTAAAGGGATGGATCCCTAAGTAGGATGGAACCTACGAAAAATCTAGTGGAACATCATTTTGTATCCACTAACTTTTATTCAAATGTTTTTTACAAAATTATATCTTGTTTTCAAAATGATTTCAAAATCTTCCTTTTAGAAGAATCAAAAACATCTATCCTGGTTTTAAATATTTTTAGCCTCAAAATAATCGTTATTTTCAAAGTCAAATAATCCTTGGTTTTAAACTATCTTTTAACAATATATTTAACTTTTAGTATTTATACTTAGATTTAAATATAAAATTATAGTAAAATTTTATATATATCAAAATATTATTCTCTATACTTATTTATGCATTTTAACTATAGTTAAGTATATTTATAAAGTTTAAAATAATTTTAATATAAGATAGTAGTTATTTTCAAAGAAAAACAAATTATCAAAAATTGCTTTGGCATGTCGACAACCTCAAGTACCCCTTGTCGACAAGGTGACAGTTTGTTTCAAAAATTTGAATTTCAAAAAAGTGTCTATTCGTCATATTCTTTCACGAGTGGATATGGCTGTTGTTCTACTATAAATATGGGCAGTTTTAAACGAATTTATATTCAATTTTTCTCTGATTTCACTCCTCTTCTTCTTCCACATTTCTTTATATATATTTTTAAGATTACTCTGTCGAAATCAACATTGAATCTAACTAGATCATTTCCGGTTTGATTCTATCTCAACAAGATCTCAGTGTTATTCAGAGTTATAGGCTTCTTTGTAATAAACTAAGCGAGAAAAGGAGTGATTGTAGCCTGTGAAATCAGTCAAGCAAGAAAAGATGTTATTGTAGCCTGTGAAACCAATTGGGTGAACTTGTTGCCCGTAAAATCAAGTATCTCTACCCAGAGGATTGCGAACCTGGACTGATGTACCTTGTGGCCTTGAAATCGAGGGTTGTAATTGACAATTGCTTTTGAAAGGGAATTCGTACTTGTGTGCGGGACTGGATGTAGGGTAACTTCGAACCAGTATAAAATCCAGTGTGTTCTTTCCGTTATTGCTTTTACTTCATTTCTGCATCTGTGTTGATTCTATGATCATATCTGTGTCTGAATATTGCCTACATTTGTGTTCAAATTAACATAAACTCAAAAAGATTTAGAAATTCCAATAAACGCTATTCACCCCCCCCTCTAGTGTTTATTCTAGCCTTAAGATCCATTGTCCATATTTCTCACACCTTCTACTTCTTTCCTTGTTGGTTGAAATTCTGCTTATTTGGTTTGTTGCTATTATTGCTTGGTGTAGCTGCCAGCTTCTTCTTATCAAGAACTTCATAATGCAAAGCCATATCTATAAGGTCTATAAAAGATCCTTTCAGGTGTGCAGTCATCTTCTTATGAAATTCTTTCCTCATTTCGACTACAAACATTTCATTCCTTTTAAGGGGAGAATCAATAATTCTCGACCAAAAGTGCGACAACTCATTGAACTTAACCTCATACTCAGCTATAGTCATTTCCCCTTACTTAAGATCTAGAAAACTTCTATAAAGACGGTTCTTCCCTGCTGTAGGCATATGTTAATCTTCAAATACCTCTTTAAACCGTGCCTAAGAAAAGTATCCGCTAGGACATTGGCAGTAATTGAACCCACCATGCTGAAGTTCTCTCTTGCATTTTCCAACACGCCAGGAAGCGCTTTTGCTCATCAAAAATACCAAGTCCGTTAAAGATCTTCTCACAAGAATGAAGCCATGCTTGGACTTCGATAATGGATTATGTGCCTTTGAATGGCTTTCCACCTAAATTGGTATAGTCTTTGCACAGGGATGCAAAATTAACTTGGGGTTGCACAGGTGCCACTTCTTCTACCACTCCTACCAGCATTTAGAGTACGATCATTAGTGGTCGTAACACTGCCAGTTCCCCTTCTTGGTCTTCCTTTTGTACTCATCTTACTACCTAAATATAGTAATAAAACTTTTAGAATATATAGACTAGATTAACTTTGGGAAAATGGTATTAAATCAAACATGTAAATGTTGATCAAAATAACTATATATATATACAAACACATTTGGATAAAAATTAAAAATATGCACTCTTATAGACTAAAATCATTCTAGGGTATTGCTAACCCTATCTCTAATGAGTTAAACCAACCTGAGGCCTAAGTGTTCGCTCAACCTAAGCTCTGATACCGTGTGTAATGATCTGCCTTTTTACGTCTAAAAACGACACTTAATACATCTATGGTATTCGTGTATCGATCATCTAGGAATCCGAAAGAAACACCAATCAGGTGAAAGAAAAGAAAGACAAGTAGAAAGGAACATATAATCTCACAATGCACGAAAATCATATATAATAAAACATAAGATAGTACATTCAGTCGCTCCTAAAATGAAACATCCAAGTTAAAACAAGTACTAACTTCAGCAGGGATAGTTATAACTGCCTGCCCCCACCGTGCTGATACATAACTACATATAAACAACAATATAAATAAATATATAACTAAACAATGGAACAGCCTCTTACTTAATGCTTCTTCAAAATGCATCTGTAAGAGCCTGGACTACTTGGCTGATCAAATTAGAGTACCAAAGAGTTTAAGGGAAAAAGAGAAAAACTCCGGGTCAAACATGGGTTTGGTGTGAGTAAACTTAAATCATATGCTTTGTTATAGTTATAAACACTTTGAAATAAAGGCATCCCATAGACCACGCCGCACATAAACACGAATGGATTTTAACCTTATGATAATCAATCCATTTTAAAAAGAAAATCCGGTGATATTATTATAATAATATCTAGGATTTAAAATAAATATTTAATCATAGCCGGAATGGTTATGTTAATTACATTAAACATAATACGTAGTATACAACTAAGTCCGTAAGGTACGTATTAGAAAATGGAGTCCGTACAATGGCAAGGCTACTGGGGTACCGCCTGTCATAGTACACATCTAGAGAAATGTACCAAGGGCCTCACATGGAACCATTGCAAATCAGGACCGGCATACCCTTAACTGGAAAGTACCGAATATAATCATCCTTAGGTTGCGATTAAAGACTGTACAAGGTGCAAAACATACATCCAAAAATAAAATAGATCTAGATCAGAGATAATCATACCCTAATAGTAGCAAGCCACATAACCATGAAGTATATCCCCTATTTTAGTCATTTCTAGGTGTGAGGCTCAAAGCAACGATTACCATTTTTAGCAAACCCATCTTGGAATGCTAACATTACCCTCTAGGTAGCAATGCAATGCTAGCATTCATCTATACAAGTTATTCAGGATATGAACATACCAAAGGCACTACTTCTACTACATCGTTGGAATTAATAGCATGTAGCCATTGCACTTCAAAGAACTCGTCTTCAATCCCATCATCCTTAAGACGTTTCCAATTTGAACGCTTATGCTGGTTCGAAGTGGTTTTTGGATAACTCTCGCTTATCTAATCCCGGTCTCTTCGAACCCAAAGTCAATAGATCCTAGTTGACTCAGTCTTGGATCTTTCAGAAGTAAGCAAATGATATAAGGGTTCCAACGATATCTTGAATATCCTTCCTTAAAACGAGAGACGTTTCACCGGAATGAGTTCTCTCAAGGGAATCTCAAACCATATAAAATCGCGAAGCTTTCATACACTTCCTAAGTTAAAATAGGTCAAGTTGTCGATAGTAGACAAACTGCTGTCTGGTGTAAGTATATAGTTTTCATATGGAAAATCAAACATCACATGCTTACCACTGCTTTTCGATTTCAGTCTGGTGCTATCCCTCGGTTAACAATATAGCCGGACAGTTGGGGCATCATTACCTCTCAAACTTTGACTTAATAAGATTCTTAATTCTCACAAATAGAAACGAGATTCGATATCTTGAAATTTAGCATCAAGTATAAGATGAAGTACCTTCCATATACTTAATAAATCATGACCTTTTTATAGATATTAACCTTCTTATACTTATCGCGTTTTCGATATTTTGACTTCTTTGTCCCTCGCCTAGAATCAAAGCTAGCTGTAACATTCCCATTTTTAAATCCAATTCAAATTGTGAATTAATTTAATTTTTGAAATCAAATTGTGAATTAAATTGGTATTTTCCAAATTAAATAGATATTTGGTTGTTTATTACAATAAATGAATATAAATGTGATTTTAAAATAGAATCTCTAATCGAAAATTCAGAAATAAATATTTTGAATAATATATTAATTTTAAATTTAATTGTGAAATAATTTGAATTTTTTAAATTTAATAAGAAAGGTGCCTGTTTATTTATATGAATATAGATTTATTTTGAATTGCATTTTGAATTTGAAACTCTAAATTTAATTGAATTTAATTTGGGAATTCAATTGTAGGTATTTTACAAATAATATGTATTTATTAATTTTATATTTCTAAGGATTTAATATATATGGATATATATATATATATATATATATATATTAGTAATGAACAATTTGATTTTAAATCATTTGTTTAAGAATTGTATAAGTACAATGCATAACTGCAAATGTAAGACAAAAATAAATATAAAATAAAATCTTATAAAAACATGATTCTTGAAAATACAAAAGGTGTAAATATATTAACATAAAAGGGCTAAACATAAATTTTAAATTTATTTGAAGAAAGGATTTAAACATAAAATAATATCTTATTTATGACATTTGCGAGAAAATAATTAAAGATTTAAAACACTTGTAAATCATGCAATAAGAAAATTTAACAAGTGTAAATGATGTAGACAAGTGGCTAAACAAATTCTAAAAAATGAAAATCGTATAAATATATTTGAGAATAGAAACATGGTTATCATCCTCAGTTTAAAATTCTTAAACCTGAAGACAAATTTGAAAACTAGAAAATGAAAATCTAAATCAAGTTCAAAATTGAAAACCAAAATCTTCTCAAACATCAAAACCAGATCAAAAGGTGATCAGAGCCTGATCAATACAACCAGATCAAAACATAAACAAATAAAAACTTGTTTTCAAATTCTTCAAATCTAGAAAAAGAGGATCAAAGCAAAATCTTGAAGCTTAAAGCCAGAAATGAAAATCAGTGAGAATCAATTTAAAAACAACAACCTATGTTCAAATACTCCAACCTGATTCAATGAATAGAGCCTGATCAAATAATCAGAGCAACAAGCATTGTATAAATTCAACAACTTAACAAATCAAATCCCAGTTTCAGTTTTAGATCATCCTTTCCAGATCAAATGCAGAGTGCAGATTTAATCAAATTCATATCAAAAACTTCAGTTTCAAACCCTTTTACAGTTTCAAGTTTCCAGATTTCATTCCTATTCTCTGTTCTTTTGATCAAGTGAGCAAAACTTCTAGACCTTGAATCGATTTTCATTCTTGATTATATGATGAAATCTAAGGATAATATAGAATGTTTTGATGTGAAAATATGTTTATGCTTGTGACTGTGTGCATACAGATATACATCTCTGTTGTAAAACGAATACCAGGATTTCCTATAAAAATTTAAATCTCAATATACAAGCTTCTTTGAATGATAACCTTTGAAGAAAAATTGTTAGAGATACTCAGATTCAAATTTTAAAAATAATTCTATATAAAATTAACTGATAGTAATTCTGAAATATAAAAATGTTAGTAATGATCAACATAAAGTAGAAAATAAAAATGATTTAATTTTGGGTTTTGATTATATGAACAGATTCGCATTTCAAAATTATGATTTTTGATAACCAATTCAAGATTTTAAATTTTGTTTTGAGTAAGAAACCTTGAGTTGATCGAAATGGGTATTATGGTCAATTGTCGTTGATCGGCAAGTTGGTTTGTGTCGTGATTCTCGGTGAAGATAGTTCGAGCATCGGTAATCATCAGAAAAATGGTCCGAAAAATTCTAACTCGCCATGGTGGCCGTGCGAGGTTGAAGTAGGGTTTAAAGCCTGGTTTGGGTTGCCGTAGTTCTCGAAGTAATTATGTGAACGTTGGCGCATCGGAGTCAATGTGACCGAGGGGAAAGCGATGGTGGGAAGGTAGCGCCGTTTGGGGTACGATGGCGTGGATGATGATTGGGATCGTCGTCGTCGAGGCGTTTTCCAGTGATTAGTTTTTGGTTCATATGTTTCAACCTGCTCTATTTCGTTTTCGAGTTGCATTCAAGTTTTTGGGTGGTCAGGTGGCTTGATGTGGTCGAAGGGGATTTGTTGGTGATGGTCGTGGATGCCGAAGCATTACCGGCGATTAGTGCATGTGCACGAGGTTGCTGGCGTATCTGAGTTACTATAGTGGTTGGGGAAGAAGTGTGCACGGGTTAAGCTGGAGGAGATTGCATGTGTGACTCGAAGTAAAATGGGATCGCGTGATTGCTCGAGAGTGTCTCGTGGTTTTTTTGTGTTTTTACCCGGGCTTGAGAATTTTTGGTAAGAGCATGTTTTTAGACATTAAAATATGAAATAGTTTGAACAGTTTTAATATATTTCTTTTTGAATAATAAATGTTGGTTTAAGATGAGGTTAATTAAAATCTTAAAACAAATTATTTTAAGTTTTAAAAAAAGGTTTAATTTATACATACAACCTTATTTTAAAACTTATTTCGAATAAACTTGATTTTTGTAATTAAGTAAGTAAAATAAAATATTTTCAAATCATTAATTTAACTTCAAAAAATCTTGAGTAAATTTATGTATTAATGATGATTTATTTTCCAAAGATCATTAACAAGACTTTTAAAAGATTATTAAAGTAATTATTTAAGATAAAAGATCTATCTTTTAATTAATAAAAACTTTAAGGGATTTATTAATGAAGGTAATTAAAGGTCAATTATTTAATGTAATTTTCTAAAAGGTTGTTTGCTTTAATTAAAGGTTGACTAATTTATAATAAGTAATTAAAGGGTAGTTAATTACTTAAAGATAAAGACTTAATTAAAAGTAATTGATTATCAAATCAAGTGATCAAAGAATAATTAATTTAAGGATAATTAATTAATTAATGTGATTAATTTATTAATGTGATTAATTAAGGATAATTAATTAAAGGTTAACTAATTAATAAAGGTGATTAAGGAATGATAATTAATTGAGGAGTAATTATTAATGGAATTAATTAAGAATAATAATTAAAGGATAATAAAATAATTAAATGATTAAAGGTTGATTAATTAATAATTAAAGGTTAATTAATTTATTATTAATGGTTAATTAATAAATGATTAAAGAATAATTAATTAAAATAATTTAAAATTAATCAATTAGTGTCAATTAATCAGGACTAGTAATTTATCTATAAGTAATTAATCTGATTTAAATTAATCTGATAATTAATTGATCTTACTTATGAATGTTTGAATTCTATTGATTGGTTAATTATTTGATATCCCTGATATGTTGTGCTTTGTGCTATGAATTGTTTTGGTGTGATCTGTGATGAATGTCATTTATTTATCTGTGATAAATTGTATTATCTGTGAATCTGTGAATAAACGATAAGCGTTATATGATTATACCGCTTATTGATATTGCTGTGTTTGAATCTATGATGAGTGATGTTGTTGCACTATTGGGTAAAATCCCTTGCACGAGGAAATTGGTTAAGTCACATATTTTTGGGAATGGTTTTAAAAATTGAAATTTGAATCCAAATGGTTTTGGAAATAGAATTGTGTTAAAAGTGAAAAGCTTTTGAAAAGGAGTTTCAAAGATAAAAGTTATTTTGAATAACTTGATAAAATTTTGAAATTTAAATAATTTGATTTGAATTTGAATTCAAGTTTTGAAATTGAATTCAAGTTTTGAAATTGAATTCCATGTTTAGAAATTATGGTTTAAAAAGGTTATACAAGTTATAAATGTGTTTATATGGGTTTAAACCATTTTAAAAAAGTATTATTTTGGGAATTTGAATTTAACCCAAGGACTTTAACTTGTACAAATGAAATAGGATTTTTCCGAATCGAAAACTATTTGTTTTCGAATAATAATAGTTTTCATAGAAGGGAAGGATTTCCTATTTGTATTGAAAGGATTTCAAGTTTTGAAATGAAATTGTTTGAAAGCTATGAATGAATCTTTGTGAAAGATGGTTGAACCTTGTTAAGAAATTGAAGATGATCTAAAAGGTGTATCTTTGCATGAAAGATTTGAAATGGGAATTGTTGAATTGAATCTTTGATGTAAAGATTGGATGAGTCAATCCAATTTGAAAAGAAAATTGTTTTGAAAGTTGTGAATGAATCTTTGTGAAAAATGGGTGAACTTTGTGAAGTAAATATTTTTGTTTAAAGATTTGAAAATGGTAATTTGTTTAAACCATTTGAAAGAAAAGTTTTGGGCCTTAAGTTGTGACTTAACTGAAATCCCAATACCCATATATTTTTAAATATTGCGCTCATTATTCGATTTAGCCGAGAAAGGACCTTTGTGTCATATAACCCATTCCGAATAATGATACGATGTTATGGGTTGCGTTTGAACACCGGTGGTGAAGACCAGATCTTTTCGAAAGCAAAAGGATAACCCGTCGAATGTCTCTACACTGACTGATCCCCGATATAGAGATTTGATCTCCCTTTGTGATGGGAAGTCCGGACGTGATTAGGGATTAACTGGATTTGCAAGGGCTTCTTTGGAAGTGCCTTCGGTTCTGTTCGAACCCGGAACAGACGTGTATGGATGTATGTCTGACATAACACTTTGAGATTTAAAGCTGGTTTCTATCAAATACATTTCTGTTTGATGGCGGAGATTTATTCTCTTAGCTTAACACCCTTCTCTGAGACGTACGAGCTCAGAGGTTATGTAATTTATGGTTACTAGTGATACATTCCCAATTTGGTAGTGTGGCATGCTGAGTGCTGTTGTGTGTTGCTGATCATTTGTTGATTGAAGCAAGGCTTTTGTGAAAAGCATAGCTTTGTGGACGAGACCTCATCGAACCTCACTCCCTGGAAATGGTCGAAACAGGAAAGATGCGGCATGGTTGCAGGGGTCACGCCCCTAGTGTATGTCCATTCCTTGTGGAAAAGGGTGGTATCATGGTATGGAGCCCATATATTTAAGCTATGTGGTTACTGCAAATACCTTGCTTTGTGGTTGTTGGTATTGAGAATCCTCGCATAAAGGTCGCAGGCGAACGGGGATGGCATATCTTAGGTGTTTCTCCCGGGCAGGGAATAAACCGGCCTTGTGTTGGCCGAGATCCGGGTAGGTTCTCGGGGCGTCCCTCGAGAGGCATTCCCATGTGGAAATAGGAAGTTCCATAGCCTGACCATTTGTTGAAAATCCAAAGAAACAATACGCGCCCTGTATGGTTTTTGTTGTATAACCTGCCATGGAATGTGGCGGTAACCTGCTATTGAACATGGTAGGTATAGTAGGCACACAATAATGGTTGTATGTTGGCTAAGATTAATATTATATTTTCAAAATGTTTTCTACACTATGCACTAATAATAATAATATCAAATGGTTTTCGCGTATCAAGCATCTTTGACTATCATAAGGAGAAATCTCCTCCAATTCTGTGTTTGCATGGTGTGTGCGGCGAGAGGCCTTATAGTAGTTTCATTTTCCAAAAAACATTGCAGATTTCAATTTTAAAATCTTTTGTTTTTTTTAAAGATAAACTATTTTTGTTTGCTCATGCCAGTCCCATGACTGACGTGGAGTTTATTGTTCCCTTCCTAAACTCTAGGTGCCCATAATTTTCTACACAGGCAGTCTAGAGTTGGGTTTTCCAAATAATCAAACAGTAAGAGTAGATTCGGTAGCTTTCAGCCATTGGATTTCGGCTATCGATTTGTGCTTCTCTTCTACATTCCGGACCGACCTTGCTTAGTACAACTTGATTGGGAGTTCGAGCTATTTTTGGATTGGTGCTTTGGAGATGGAGATTGCTGATATTGGAGTTCCTTCTTTGGAGTTCAAGTTTATGTTATCTCTTTCCACTGCTGTATCCTGTCTCTGATATTGTTGTATCATATTGTATCAGATATTGTATTCATTGTTTTATCAATGATATGATTCATTTTCTTCCACCGTGTAGCTGTACTTAACGTGTTATAAGCCCCGACGAATCAGATTTAAACGTTTGAATCTACGGCATTCGAATACGAGTGAAGTATGGATGTCGATTTTCGAACGTTGAAATTTAGAAATCCGGGTTGTCACATTCGGTATCAGAGATGAAGGTTGAAACTTTAGCACATGAGTATAACACATTAGGTAACTCATTAGAGATAGGGTGATTTGTACCATTGAATGAGTATATCTCTAAGATATCCGTCTGTATGCCTCTGTAAATTCTCTTACTATCCACTGATAGTGAGTATGAGTGTAAGAAAAGGATGAGATAGGGGATAGGGGAGTACGACTACAAATGGTCGATATCCTGCAATAACGGAAATAACTTTTCTTTATCAATCTCCTTTGATTCAATTTCAAATTCTTTGATTACTTCGTGGCAGCTCGAGGAAGAAGCTTTGGTGCGATGGTAGCACTGCGAATCGTGTAGATAAGTTCCTATTTCATATTTTCTTCATTGGTTCCCTTTCAGCTTTTCGTTTTTAACTTTAACGAAATTGAAATTTTATTGGAATAAATTTGTAAATTAGATATGAAGTTAGATTAAATTGTATCGATAAAACGATTTCAGTTAAAACCAAATTTAAAATTCTATTGTAATTTCTTGTAAAGATCAAAGTCCAAAGAGGGGTAAGTTAATATATAATTTGGGGTAATCCAACTTGAGTTGATGTCCATATCTAGTGTTTGAGAGTTATGGAGGATTAAATCCATTTATCTATTGTTTGGGTCCAGATATATTCTATAAACGGTTAGTTGTCCTTCGAACTAACCGATGCCCCTGCATATTCATATATCAGACGACCCAAGCATCTTGTGAAGTATTAAATGAGTTCGTTCTCATAATTTTTGGTGATATTCTGATTTGGTAAGCCAAGTGCAGAATAGATATCTCAGTTTGATCTGGAAACTATTTCTCTATCTTCGTATATCCATCTTTGTTTTTCTCGCTATCTTGCAAATTTCGGGGACGAAATTTCTTAAGGGGGGAATTTGTAACATTCCCATTTTTAAATCAAATTCAAATTAGGAATTAATTTTATTTTTGAAATCAAATTGTGAATTAAATTGGTATTTTCCAAATTAAATAGATATTTGTTTATTTATTAATATAAATGAATATAAATGTGATTTTAAAATGAAATCTCTAATTGGAAATTCAAAAATAATTATTTTAAATAATATGATAATTATAAATTTAAATGTGAAATAATTTGAATTTTTCAAATTTAATAAGAAAGGTGCCTGTTCATTTATATGAATATAGATTTACTTTGAATTGCATTTTGAATTTGAAACTCTAAATTTAATTGAATTTAATTTGGGAATTCAATCGTAGGTATTTTACAAATAAAATGGATTTATTAATTTTATATTTCCAAGAATTTAATATATATGGATATATATTTATTTATTAGTAATGAACAATTTGATTTTAAATCATTTGTTTAAGAATTGTATAAGTACAATGCATAAGTGCAAATGTAAGACAAAAATAAATATAAAATAAAATCATATAAAAACATGATTCTTAAATATATAAAAGGTGAAAATATATTAAAATAAAAGGGCTAAACATAAATTTTAAATTTATTTGAAGAAAGGATTTAAACACAAAAAATACCATGTTTATGACATTTGTGAGAAAATAATTAAAGATTTAAAACATTTGTAAATCATGCAATAAGAAAATTTAACAAGTGTAAATGATGTAGACAAGCGGCAAAACAAATTCTAAAAAATGAAAATCATATAAACATATTTGAGAATAGAAACATGTTTATCATCCTCAGTTTAAAATCCTTAAACCTTAAGACAAATTTGAAAACCAAAAAATGAAAATCTAAATCAAGTTCAAAATTGAAAACCAAAATCTTCTCAAACATCAAAACCAGATCAAAAGGTGATCAGAACCTACCAATACAACCAGATCAAAACATAAACAAATCAAAACTTGTTTTCAAATTCTTCAATTCTGTAAAAAGAGGATCAAAGAAAAATCAGGAAGCTTAAAGCCAGAAATGAAAATCAACGAGAGTCAATTTAAAAACAACAACCTATGTTCTAATACTCCAACCTGATTCAATGAACAGAGCCTGATCAAATAATCAGAACATCAAGCAGTGAATCAAATTCAACAACTCAACAAATCAAATCCAAGTTTCAGTTTTAGATCATCCTTTCCAGAACAAATCAAATCCAATACTCCAACTTCAGTTTCAAACCCTTTTACAGTTTCAAGTTTCCAGATTTCGTTCCTATTCTCTGTTCTTTTGATCAGGTGAGCAAAATTTCTAGACCTTGAATCGACTTTCATTCTTGATTATGTGATGAAATCCGAGGATAATATAGAATGTTTTGATGTGAAAAATATGTTTATGTTTATAACTATGTGCATACAGGTATACATCTCTGTTGTAAAATGAATATCGGGATTTCCTATAAAAATTTACATCTCCATATACATGCTACTTTGAATGATAACCTTTGAAGAAAAATTGTTAGAGATATTCAGATTCATATTTTAAAAATAATTCTAAATAAAACTAACTGATAGAAATTCTAGAATATAAAAATGTCAGTAATGATCAACATAAATTAGAAAATCAAATGATTTAATTTTGGGTTTTGATTATATGAGCAGATTCGCATCCCAAAATTATGATGTTTGATAACCAATTCAAGATTCTAAATTTTCTTTTGAGTATGAAATCTTGAGTTGATCGAAATGGGTATTATGATCTATTGTTATTGATTGGCAAGTTGGTTTGTGTCGTGATTCTCGGTGAAGATAGTTCGAGCATCAGTGATCATCAGAAACATGGTTAGAAAAATTCTAATTCGCCGTGGTGGCCATGCGAGGTTGAAGTAGGGTGTAAAGCCTGGTTTAGGTTGCCATAGTTCTTGAAGTAATTGCGTCAATGTTGGCGCATCGGAGTCAATGGGACCGAGGGGAAAGCGATGTGTGGGAAGGTGGCACCGTTTTGGTTACGATGGCGTGGATGATGATGATTGGGATCGTCATCGGCGAGGCGTTTTCCAGTGATTAGTTTTTGGTTCAGATGTTTCAACCTGCTCGATTTCGTTTTCGAGTTGCATTTGAGTAATTGGGTGGTCAGGTGGCTTGAGGTGGTCGGAGGGGATTTGTTGGTGATGGTCGTGGATACCGAAGCATTGCCGACGATCAATGCATCTACACGAGGTTGCTGGTGTATCTGAGTTGCTATGGTGGTTGGGGAAGAATTGTGCATGGGTTGAGCTCGAGGAGATTTGATGCGTGACTCGAAGTAAAATGGGATCGCGTGATTGCTCGAGAGTGTCTTGCGGTTTTTTTGTGTGTTTTTACTCGGGTCTGAGAATTTTTGGTAAGATCATGTTTTTTGACATTAAAATCTGAAATAGTTTGAATAGTTCTAATCTATTTCTTTTTGAAAACTAAATGTTGGTTTAAGATGCGGTTAATTAAAATCTTAAAACAAATTATTTTAAGTTAAAAAAAAGGTTTAGTTTATACATACAACCTTATTTTAAAACTTATTTTGAATAAACTTGATTTTTGTAATTAAGTAAGTAAAATAAAATGTTTTCAAATCATTAATTTAACTTAAAAAAAATCTTGAGTAAATTTATGTATCGATGATGATTTATTTTCCGAAGATCATTAACAAGACTTTTAAAAGATAATTAAAGTAATTATTTAAGATAAAAGATTTATCTTTTAATTAATAAAAACTTTAAGGGATTTATCAATGAAAGTAATTAAAGGTCAATTATTTGATGTAATTTTCTAAAAGGTTGTTTACTTTAATTAAAGGTTGACTAATTTATAATAAGTAATTAAAGTGTAGTTAATTACTTAAAGATAAATACTAAATTAAAAGTAATTAATTAATAAATCAAATGATAAAAGAATAATTAATTTAAGGATAATTAATTAACAAATGCGATAAATTTATTAATGTGATTAGTTAAGGATAATTAATTAATTAAAGGTTAACTAATTAATAAAGGTGATTAGGAATGATAATTAATTGAGGAGTAATTAATTAATAGAATTAATTAAGAATAATTAATTAAAGGATAATAAAATGATTAAATGATTAAAGGATGATTAATTAATAATTAAAGTTAATTAATTTATTATTAACGGTTAATTAATAAATGATTAAATAATAATTAATCAAAATGATTTAAAATTAATCAATTAATGTTATTTAACCGGGACTAGTAGTTTACCCATAAGTAATTAATCTGATTTAACTTAATCAGATAATTAATTGATCTTACTTATGAATGTTTGAATTCTATTGATTGTTGAATTGTTTGTATACTTTGATATGTTATGCTTTGTGCTATGAATTGTTTTGGTGTGATCTATGATGAATGTCATTTATTTATCTGTGATAAATTTTATTATCTGTGAATCTGCGAATAAACGATAAGCGTTATAGGATTATACCGCTTATCGATATTGCTGTGTTTGAATCTGTGATGATTGATGTTGTTGCACTATTGGGTAAAACCCATGGACTACACTTTACACACACAAATATGGATTCCATGAGGAAATTGGTTAAAGTCATAGATTTTTGGGAATGGTTTTAAAAATTGAAATTTGAATCCAAATGGTTCTGGAAATAGAATTGGGTTAAAAGTAAAAAGCTTGTTTTGGTTTAAAAAGGTTATACAAGTTATAAATGTGTTTATATGGGTTTGAACCATTTTAAAAAAGTATTTTTTTGGGAATTTGAATTTAACCCAAGGACTTTAACTTGTACAAATGAAATTGGATTTTTCCAAAACGGAAACTATTTGTTTTCAAATAATAACAGTTTTCGTATAAGAAAAGGATTTCCTATTTGTATTGAAAGGATTTCAAGTCTTGAAATGAAATTGTCTAAAAGCTATGAATGGATCTTCGTGAAAGATCCATTCAACCTTGTTAGGAAATTGAAGAGGATCTAAAAGGTGTCTTTGTATAAAAGATTTGAAATGGGAATTGTTGAATTGAACCTTTGATGTAAAGATTGGATGAGTCAATCCAATTTGAAAATAAAATTGTTTTGAAAGTTGTGAATGAATCTTTGTGAAAAATGGGTGAACTTTGTGAAGTAAATCCTTTTGTTTAAAGATTTGAAAATGGTAATTTTTTTAAACCATTTGAAAGAAAAGTTTTGGGCTTTAAGTTGTGACTTAACTGAAATCCCAATACCCATATATTTTTAAATATTGCGCTCATTATTCGGTTTAGCTGGAAAAGGACCTTTGTGTCGTATAACCCATTCCGAATAATGATATGACGTTATGGATTGCATTTGAAGACCGATGGTGAAGACCAGATATTTTCAAAAGCGAAAGGATAACCCGTCGAATGTCTCTGCACCGACTGATCCCCGGTATAAAGATTTGATCACCCTTTCTGATGGAAAGTCCGGACGTGATTATGGATTATCCAGATTTGCAAGGGCTTCTTTGGAAGTGCCTTTGGTTCTGTTCGAACCTGGAACAGATTGTATGGATGTATGTCTGACATTACACTTTGAGATGTAAAGCTAGTTTCTATCAAATACATTCTGTTTAGTGACGGAGATTTATTCTCTTAGCTTAACACCCTTCTCTGAGACATACGAGCTCAGAGGTTATGTAGTTGATGGTTACTAGTTATACATTCCCAATTTGGTAGTGTGGCATGCTGAGTGCTGCTGTGTGTTGCCGATCATTTGTTGATCGAAGCAAGGCTTTTATGAAAAGCGTAGCTTTGAGGACGAAACCTCATCGGACCTTACTCCCTGGAAATGGTCGAAACAAGAAAGTTGCGGCAAGGTTGCAGGGGTCACGCCCCTAGGGTATATCCATTCCTTCTGGAAAAGGGTGGTATCATGGTATGGAGCCCAGATTTTTAACCTATGTGGTTACTGCAAATACATTGCTTTGTGGCTGTTGAGGATCCTCGGATAAAGGTTGCAGATGACCGAGGATGGCATATCTTAGGTGTTACTTCCGGGGAGGGAGTAAACCGGCCTTGTGTTGGCAGAGATCCGAGTAGGTTCTCGGGGCGTCCCTCCAGTGGCGTTCCCATGTGGCAATAGGAAGTTCCTTAGCCTGACTATTTGTTGGAAATCCAAAGAAACACTACACGCCCTGTATGGTTTTAGTTGTATAACCTGCCATGTAATGTGGCGGTAACCTGCTATTTAACATGGTAGCTATAGTAGGCATACAATAATGGTTGTATGCTAGCTAAGATTAATATTATACTTTCGAAATGTTTTCTGCACTATGAACTAATAATAATATCAAATGGTTTTCACGTATCAAGATTCTTTGACTATCATAATGAGAAATCTCCTCCAATTCTGCGTTTGCATGGTGTGTGTGGCGGAAGGCTTTATGGTAGTTTCATTTTCCAAAAAACATCGCGGATTTCAATTTTAAAATCTTTTGTTGTTTGTTTAAAGATAAACTATTTTTGTTTGCTCACACCAGACCCATGATTGACCCGGAGTTTATTGTTCCCTTCCTAAACTCTGGGTGCCCACAATTTTCTGCACGGGCAGTCTATAGTTGGGTTTTTAGATAATCCAATAGTACGAGTAGATTCGGTAGCATTCAGCTTTTGGATTTCGGCTGTCGGTTTGTGCCTCTCTTCAACATTCCGGACCGACCTCGCTTAGTACAACTTGATTGGGAGTTCAAGCTATTTCTGGATTGGTGCTTTGGAGACGGAGATTGCTGATATTGGAGTTCCTTCTTTGGAGTTCAAGTTTATGTTATCTCTTTCTGCTGCTGTATCTTGTCTCTGATATTGTTGTATCATATTGTATCAGATATTGTATTCATTGTTGTATCAATGATATTATTCATTTTCTTCCACTATGTTGTTGTACTTAATGTGTTATAAGCTCCGACAAATCATATTCGAACGTTTGAATCTGCGGCATTCGAATATGAGTGAAGTATGGATGTCGATTTTCGAATGCTGAAATTTAGAAATCTGGGTCGTCACACTAGGTAAGGTAAAGCACTGGTTGCATATCAAAGCGTGGCCTTGAGCACTCGATTCTAGTTCTCACAAACAGAAGTAAGTCCACTCATTGGCTTTTAGTGCTAAATATAAGATGACTTACTTTCCATAAACATTTGAACATTTTAGCACTAATTGTCATATTTGTTTTATATTACTTAATGACATAGACAAAGAAATCCCTTGTTTAAGACATAGTCCATTTTAAAACAAATTGGAAAACCAATTCCATGTACTTGTATTCAGTCTTTGATTTCAAACAAGTACTTTTCCTCAATTAGAAATGAAGTCATTCAAGTTGGGGTATTATTATCAAATAAAGTAACTTGAATCAATATCATAATTCCTTTAAATCAAAAGAACATATAACTCATTGTAAAATATTTAAAATAAATTGATTATACTCACAAAATGAGTTATACTCACCACCTAAACTTTAAATCTTTTTGATTTTTTGAAGCAAATAGAAACCTTGGTTGCCTTGAAGATAAAGAGGGTATTTGGTTTCTTTCTTTAGTTTGTGAATGAATTAAAAAGAGGTACTTTAGTGATTACCTAACCCGATTCGACCAGATTTTGATTCAATGGCAACCATTCACATTGCATAACCTGATTTGATCACATTTTATTCCAATGACAACCATCCACATGGAACGTAAGTTAAATGAGAATCACTATGTTATTTTGTTTTATTAGGCTGGTAATTATATTATTTTATTTTATTAAGCAGGTCATTATATTAGTTTGTTTTATTGGGAAAATTCTTTTCTTTATTTCTAAGAAGTAATCATTCTCATTTTTTTTACTGGGCAAGGATAAGTTTAAAAAGTGTGATCCATTCAAAGAATAGAATAGTTCAACTTTTCTTTTTATTCTTAATTAAATTGGCATCCCTAACTTCCTTATAACTCGAACCATCTTTAAACTAACTGTTATCAATCTTATCATTTAATTCTCCCCCTTCTTCGCTCGAAGTGCAAAATTGTGTGTTTTATATAGAAATTAAGTTGAAGAAAACGAGTTTTAGGAACGCTTCGAAATCGCTTTAGAAATTGCCTTTGAAATTCTCTTATTATAGAGTACAAAATTTTTATACTATTAATAATATATAATAGTAATTTCAAAAGCCCATTTATTTGAAAAACACACATTATAAAAACCCATATATGAAATCCAGAAAGAAATATCAATAATTATGATTTAATATTGAAAGGTAAACTCCAAATCCGGGTTGTTACAGACTCCCCTTCGTAACAAAATTACGTCCCCCGCAATTCCTAGGGAAAAGTATGTATTCAACTTAATAATTTCATCAATCAAAAGAAAAGAAATAAGCTTGAGATAAAGAAAAATTCTCATCATCGCTATACGAAGAAAGAAAACCAGGGTAGGACTGCTCGTTAAAGTCTAGTGGTCCACTAGTCCCAATGACTGCACTTGGGAAACCAAAGAGTTTATCGAGCGATCCTACCCTAGTTTTCTTTCTTCGCATAGCGATGGTGAGAATTTTTTTTATTTGAAGCTTATTTCTTTTCTTTTGATTGATGAAATTATTAAGTTGAATACATACTTTTCCTTAGGAATTGTGGGGACGCAATTTTTTTAAGCGGGGAGTCTGTAACAACCCGAATTTCTTATCGACACCCCAAAGTTATGCTAAGAAGGATGGATAGACTTATTTAAACAAAGGGTGTGATACCCATAAGAATTACCTTGAAACTTGGTTTTGTTAACGAATAATTCTTGAATCAGACCTTTCTACGTCGTTGAAAGGTTTAGTCGGTGAATTGAATAACGTTCCGACCTTGTTAATCTTGTTTGAGGTTACTTACAAAGGTTACCTTTCGATTAGGTTAGGATCCTCCAAGTTAAGTCCTCTACTAATAAGTTTCAATCTTGTCAAAGGCTGGGGTGATAGCTATCTTTCGGTAGAATTTAGAAGTCAAGCACTTAGTGGATATTTTGTAGACTTCGACCATGTCAAAAGGTTAGGTCATTTATATGAAGCGAGTTTCAAGTTTGTCGAAAGGTGTGGGAATGACCACCTTTGGATTGAACCTTCCGAGTCCAGGTATTTGTATTTAGGGAAAATATTTCGACCTTATCGAAAGGTTACGGGTATTATTGGAGCATAAAGAACTATCGACCTTGTCAAAAGGTATAGGCCACAAAGCTAATAGCTTCGGAAGGTAGTAGTAGCTGTTTGAGTCAGAATTGTTATCAACCTTGGCGACAAGAACCTTTCGATGAACTTGAACCTGGAAAAATGAGGTTAATCCAACAAAGATTTTAGTAACAACAAAGTAATTAACAGAACTCGAGACTTCCTTCTTTATCCAAGAAAAACTCTACTTTTATTAAATTCCTAAATCACCCAATTAGGGTTACAATGCTTTATTAAGAAGATCCAATATTAGAATGAGAGTAATCGGATCCCTAAAACATGATCCCCTTTAAACTCCATGTTATGTACCGAGACGGAAGGTCGCCTTTTTATGTGCAACTGAAACCTTTCGACTATGTTGAAAGGTTTGCTCCTCATATGCCGTTATGAACCTTTCGACATTGTCGGAAGGTTTGCTTTTCTTTATGTCTTCATGAACCTTTCGAATTTGTCGAAGGGATCGCCTTCTATATTTTGTTGTGAACCATTCGATCTTATCGAAAGGTTGCTCTTCACTTGATTGTTGTGCAACCTTCGACCTTGTCGGAAGGTTGCTCTTCACTTGATTATGGTTGAGAGTTGTGCTTCCCTCCATTGTCGTCGAAAGGTTGTCTTTCATTCTTTGCCAACTTTTGAATGTTGCTTTCTTCATAGAGCCTTTCGTCATTATCAAAAGCTATCCTGGACGTGTCTTAACCGGTTCAAAAAGATCGCTATGCTTTCGAAAAGGCCACCATGAGATTTCTAGTTCTTGCTTTGACTTCTTCGAAATGTAAGAACTCCCTTGATACTGTGATATGGAACCTTTCGACTCCTTTAAAAGGTTTTGAAGCTGTTAAACTATGATGGTTGCATCCCTTCAACTGCGTTAAAAGTTTGGTCTGAGCTTCTCTTCCTTAGTCCTTGTTGAAGGACCTTTCAAATCAGTTGTTAGTTTGAATTTTCAAAGTAACATTTGCCTCCCCTTCATTTGAAGGGATGCTCTTGACTTTCCAAGTCATCTATGATGAAAGCTAAAATCTTCCCGCCTGTTGGCCTTCCCGCACAGATCTGGGCCATCCATTTAAATTTATCCAACGGTCAAGAATTTAGGCGACTTTTCTTATATAGTACGCTGCTTCTCTTTCTTCTTGTTTTACATGCAATTAAAATTATTGGGCAATAGCAAAAGAATTTTCCAAAGCTTTCTAAACATCATTCCTCAGAAATTAAGGTAATTCCCAAATTCAAACTATAAGTTTGGATTATTCTCCGCTTTTCTAAGTTTTCATTCAAAATTACTCATTCGTTAGTTAAATCTTCAATTTCCAAATCTTAGAATCAAAATTCAATTTTAGTTTTTTTTTTGAAATTTTTTTCTCTTAAATCAGTTTCTTAAATCTATGAAACTCATTTCTCATTTTGGATTTAGAAGTCGATAGTGATTGTTATTGAAAATACCCTAATTTGGTGCAATTCTTATTTCAAATCTTTTGACTTATACTTTTTACCTTTAACCTGATTTTTTGACTTGTTAATTATCTTTATGCTTCTCTTGGAATCGAATTAAAGCGATTTCAATTTAAATATATTTTGCTAATAGGTTTGATTTACGTATTCTTCAAGAAAAATTTGAATACTGGATTTATAATCGGGTCAGGGTTGTATACACCTGATTTAATTACCCGAAAACTTCTCATGTACAATAGATAAATTTGGCAGCATAAAAAGGACCTTTCTGCCTCTTTAATAAAGGTTGGAATTACAACATTGGATCTGCCTTCTTATCACCTTTCGATGGGTTCAAAAGGTGTAGTGATGCCAACTTTACCAATGTTGTCGAAAGTGTAACACCCAGCATTTTTATATAATTGAAATGAATTAAATTGATAACTATGAAAACAGTGAGAAATGAATTTTTGCCAATATTGGAATTTGACCACGGATTTATACTATTGTGTTTCTGGCAATTTTCTGATCAACTTCCAAATACAATGTTTTCTTAATGGACTTCAAACGGAGAAGTTATGGCGGTTTCAAGTTTTAGTGTCAGAAACAATTACATATGCAAACATGGAAATTTTGTCAATTATAAACATTTGCAATTAATTCATAGGATATTTATAAAAGTAGCAAAAAATTTACTATGTTTGTAATGAATGTAAATTATTAAGAGAACTAGATGTAAAAGAAAAAATTAATGAGAATAATTAACATTGCAAAAAGAATCAGCTAAAAAGTGCAATTAATTAATATGTGATTTAGTATATAACGTCTGTATATATATTAGATCCCTGAATTTAAAGAGGTTTACATATAAATGTAACAAATAAATGTTTAAATTCAAATTTGGATAAAAAAAATGCATATTAAAAATATATATTAATTTAATGGTGGAATTAATTGACATGCCAATTAATGAAACGTTACAATGTTTAAAATATTAATTAAGAAAATTAACTAGTATTGGTAACGTGTTAATCTATTAATGAGGCTATTAATTAAGATTGTAACGTAACCAGTAGAAAATGTCAATTAATAAGAAAAAGAAATAATAGTTGACCAAGATTTGAATGTGAACATATAAATGGTATATGACCAAGATTTGAATGTGAACATATAAGTGGTATATTGTTGTATATAAAAATTAATTGAAGGATCAATTAAGTAGAGGATTAATTAGATAATTAGTGGGTTGCATCGATTTAAAAGAGAACGTAATGTAATTCATTCCATCAGCCGGCACTTTCTTCATCCCTCTCTTACAGTAAACAATGGCTTCTTTCTTCATTCTTTTCTCCCATTTCTCACAAATCTTTACCAAATAAATCCAAATAAAATATATGTGAACAAAATAGAGGAATTGCAACAAATTATAGGAGAGAAGTTGTAGAACGATGTAGTAATTTTAGAAGAGAGATTTAAAGCAAAGGACGACATGTGAATGGATTTAATTATATATCTTTTACATTTATGATATATTATCGTTAGATTCCCGTTAAATAAGTTTATTCGATATTTATTTCAGTAATTAATTCTCTTAATTTGTTATGCCGAGATTGTAAATTGAATAAATTAATATTAGGCTTGACAGTTCAAGAAAGGCATAAGCCTAAAAGTAAGAAATTTGCAGTCATTTACATCTATTTTAAAAGTGAAAATTTAGCCTGTAAATGTTAGCTTCATTTTCTTCCTTTTTACGGGAATAAATTAGTTAAAGAGAAAAATTCGCAAATACGGGCTAAAATAGAAGGAACACTAGATTTACAGAAATTAGATGTAAAATAAGATCTTAAATCAAAAGAGAAAAGTAGAAATTTGCAGTAAATTATGCTAAAAAGGGAAAAGTAAATTAAAAAGGGAAAAATCTAATAACTTGATTTGAAAGTTAGTGAAAGATTGATTGGATGGTTTAGAAAAGAGAATACATTTCTATAGTTTAATATTTAAAAGATATTGATAAACAAAATTACAAGAATAAAAGAAAGAAAAATGGAATTAGTGTAAAATAGAGAAACTATTATATTTTACACCATCTAAAAAGTAAAGCAACAATAAAAGAGATATCTTGCAGTTACGGATTATTATTTATAGCATTATTTGGTATTAAAATATGGAAATGGATTTTTAGCAAGGTTTTTGTAACCAACCAAACAGAATAGAACTACTACCTGGAATATAAGAAGTTAAAGTGAAGAATTAAAAGAATTAAAGAAGGAATCAAGTTAATTATTAGACAAGACTAGAAGCTCTGCATTTACTACGCAAATAATAGAATAAAAGTAATGCAGTTATATCAATTCTTTTACCGGTTCATGGCTTCCGTTCGAAAATCATGGCTTCCAGATCTAGCCAGATCTGGCGACTAGGGTTTTCTTCCCTTTTCTCTATTTTCTCTTTCGATTCTACCTTGCCTTGTCTTTCAATTCTATCTTCAATTCTTTCTCCTCAACAACATGGGATCTCTTCGAGATGAAGAAGGATGGGAGGAGGTTAAAAGGAAAAGGGGCAAGAATCCGGCTCCTGTGGGACCTGAATCAAGACTCATTTTGGGTGGCAGTAAAGGGCGAAATTCAGATTGGAATTCGGGTAAAAAGTCTCAGTTGACTGCAGCAGGCCAGGCAACAATAAGACATAAAAATTTGCAGTCTAGCAATTCTCAATCAGGAAGGAAGCCGACTATAAAATTCACCGTATCTGAGAATGCAAAAAAAATTTCTTACAGCGAAGCAGTTAAAATAGGAGCGGTTGGGGAGGGTAATCTAGATCTGGAATTTGTAGAGCCTAGAATAGTAGGAGGAAAAAGAGTAGGTACCCTTTCGTCTGATGCTATTAAAGAAGCAGAGAGTGGCTGGGAATTATGTATATTACTGTACGTTGTTGGATACAAACCATGGCTTAAATTTTTTGAAGGTTATGCCAACAGAGTTATGTCTACACAGAAACCGTTTTCTGTTCATTCAAGGAAGAGCGGTTTTTTTGTAGTGAGATTTGGTTCTGAAGAGGACTGCAATAAGATTTTGAAATCAGGTCCTTGGTTCATGGACCGAAACCTGATAATCTTGAAACGTCTATCCCCGGACATGAAAACAGACAGAGATCTTCTTACTTCTCTGCCTATATGGGTTAGACTTCCGGGTCTAAGTTTCAAGTTGTGGGGTAATAAGGCTATTAGCGCCCTTACAAGTACAATAGGAATCCCTATAAAGATGGATGAGGCAACGAAAAATAAATCAAGATTAGCTTATGCCAGAGTATTAATTGAGGTTAATGCAACCTACGGTATGCCAAAATCCATCTCTGGTATGGATGAAGAAGGGAGGAACTTCCTTCAGGAAGTGGAATATGAAAACCCCATATGTGACAAGTGCGTATGTTTTGGCCACGTTTCTAATGAATGCCCATTGACTAAAACATGGGTTCCAAAACATACACATGTAGATGTTTCGGTGGAAGAAAATCAAGAGAACCAAATCTGGCTGTTTGTTCGGATAAACAAAGAGAGGAAGGTGGCATTGATAATTTACAGAATCAGGAAATTCAAGTTCCCACTGAGTCTCTTAATATGGAGAACACAAATGACAACAGCTCGCCCGAAGGTCAAATTGACAAGGAAACTACAGCTGGAGAGGATGGATATCAGATAGATTATAATTCGTTGGAGTTAGAGGATAGAGGAATCCCTGAGCAAATCAATGTGACCAGGATAGACCCTGAATTACGTAACAGGGTAGAAAGCCCCCCAGCGAAATTGACTTCTCCAGGAGATAAAGTTTGAGCTCTTCACCTCCGAAGACACCTACGTTCCAAATAACAATTCTTAAACGCACCCCGCCAATACAGGATCCTTCTAATTCTAATTCTACTCTATCTACTGTCATTTGTATTGATGATTGTTATATTAATAATGTTAATTTTAAGAGAGGTTCTGAACATTGTACTAATTTACAGGTACAGGAGAATCTAGATCGGGAGAAAGAAACAACAGAAGTAGCAGAGGAACAAAACACATATGATAATGCAGAGTCTGCCCCTGAGAAGCAGCCCTCTCCTGCTGTTTTCGAGAATCTTCAAGAGGACAACCTTGTTCGTAAGAACCCTAAGTGGGTTCAGATGTTAGGCATTCCCGTGGAAGACAAAGAGGAGTCCTCTAGAAGGTCGCAGAGGTCTCGTAATTATAAGGTAACATAATGGATTTTGCATGTTGGAATGTTAGGGGGTTCCATAATCCCAACAGATGGAAAGAAATGAGAAGTCTCATTGATAAGAATAAAATTAGTTATTTCGGTGTGTTAGAAAACAAGTTACTTTTCTCAGATATTGTGAAACTGGAAAGAGTTTTGGAAGATGGATGGAAAATTATAAGCAATGTTTCCTGTTATTATAAATGTAGAATATTTGTTCTCATCGATGGAAACTCCTGGAATTTTAACTTCATTAGCATGAGCGACCAACATATCACTATTGAACTAATCAACAATATGAATTTCAAATGCAACCTAACTTTCGTTTATGCTCATAATTTTGCTACTCTAAGGAAAAGGCTGTGGAAGAACTTACAGGAAGGTGCTATCAATATTTATAGACCATGGTTGGTTCTTGGAGATTTTAATTGTATCCGTAGCCCTTCGGAAAGAAAAGGAGGTAATCCAGTGACTTTTGGAAACCTGTTTGAATTAGATGATATGTCTAACTATACAGGCCTTAAAGAGATTGATATTAAAGGTTATGAATTTTCCTGGTGGTCTGGTCCTAGCCGTAACATATTTTCAAAAATTGACAGAGTCTTTGCCAACCTAGACTGGATTAACTCATTTCCAGATCTTTCGGCAATATATTTAGCTCCCTCTGTTAGTGACCATAATGCAATCATGGTTTCACTTTTTCCCAAAACAAGTATCAAGAACAGACCTTTTAAAATTATGAATCACAGGCCCCTGTGTGATCAATTCTTTCCGCTCATTGAGAAGCTATGGATAACTAAAAAGGAAGATCGACCTCTATTTCAAATTATGAACATTCTCAAGAACGTCAAGGAAGAGTTAAAAATTTGGAGTTCAAATTTTCGGAATACCAAACAAGAGGTTATAGTGCAGAGAGAGATTTGTTCTAGGCTTCAAAAACTCCTAGAAACTTCAAATGATCATAACTTAGCCATGGAATTTCAAAACGCCAAAGCAAATTTGGAAATGGCTCTTAAAAAAGAATATTTGGACACAAAACAAAAGGCTAAATGTGACTGGCTGAGGATGGGTGATGAAGCTTCTGCTTTCTTTTACGCTAAAATGTCTAGTAGAAGAAGTAGGAAATGTTTGACGAACATTGTGGTAGATGGCAAGGAGGTTAAGGAAGACACAATTATAGAAGCGGCTATTAATTTCTACAAACAATTGCTTAACCTTCCGTCTGAAGACCAATTCCCAGAAGTCATATGTAAATCGATTATTTCTGACTACGGTGCAAATTTTTTGAATGATGATATCTCTATGGAAGAAATTAAATTTGCACCGTGGGACATTAAAGATGACTCTTCTCCAGGTCCTGACGGCTTTAATTCTAAATTTTTCAAAATTCATTGGAATCTTTCGAAAGATTTAATCTACAGGGCTTTAAATGACATATTTCAGAAGGGATTAATACTCAATGAATGGAATCATACATTTCTGCATCTGATTCCTAAATATTCCCACTCTACTAGAATTCAAGATTTCAGACCCATTGCTTGTTGTAGTACTTTGTATAAGGTTTTCACCAAAGTTCTCTGCAACAGAATTGTCCCTTTCTTGGGAAAGTTAACGTCCCCGAATCAGACAACATTTGTTAAAGGCAGATCAATAGGAGACGGAATTTTGTTTGCTCATGAAATTATCAGAGGTCTAGGGAGAAAGGATAATAAAAATATGTGTATCAAAGTAGATTTAAAGAAAGCATATGATTCGATTAATCGAGACTTTGTTCTACACATGCTAGTTAGTATGGGATTTCCAGATAAGTGGGTGAATGTTATAAAAAATATTATAAAGACCCCAGTGTTTTCTATCATAGTTAATGGAGAATCGCATGGTTATTTCAAAAGTTCAAATGGTCTTAGACAAGGTGACCCTCTTTCTCCCATCTTATTTACTTTGATCATGGAGTACTTCACGCTAATTATGGATGAAAAAGTCAGAAAAGGTCTTATTTCTCCAATCACAGATTATGATAACAAACTGACTCACCTTATTTGCGCCGATGATATTATCGTTTTTACTAAAGCTAATGTTCATACGGCAACTGTAATTCGTGATGTCTTCCAAACCATGAAAAGAGTTACTGGTCTGGAATTAAGTTGTGAGAAATCTAACGTTTTCTTTGGCAAAGGGGTTGACTACTGCACTGATATTAGCAATATTCTGAATATACAGCAGTCGGATCTCCCAGTAAGATATTTGGGAATTCCCTTGTCTAGTGCAAATTTGAGGGATAAAGATTGTTCTCTGTTGTTAGAGAAGATCAAATTAAGAATTGGAGGATGGGAAACAAAAATGCTTAGTTTAGCTGGGAGACTTGAACTTATTAAATCCACCATTTACCCAATTATACAATTCTGGATGCAATGCTTTTGTCTCCCAGTTTCTACATTGCAAAAAATTAAACATTTGATTCTTAACTTTCTTTGGAAAAGCCGTAGTAGTAAGATTCCCTGGGATGTCTGTGTAGACAAAAAGAAGAAGGTGGTATGGGCCTGAGAAACTTAGAAGAAATGAATCAAGCGTTATCTATTAAGTTGATTTGGAAAATAATTAATGCAGAAGGAATTTGGGCGAACCTTATACATTGTAAATATATTGGTCAAAAAAGTTTTTCGGAATTGAATCAGCGATCAGATGACTCCGGAGTGTGGAAATTCATTCTGAAAAATAGACAGGTAGCTTTGAAATGTCTTTCTCTTAATATAGCAGATGGTAAAACTACCTCATTGTGGTACGATCCATGGTTAAATGGTAGTTCTATTTTGGAACGCATTGGTAGGGATACAGCCTTCAGAACTGGTACGGAAGATTTGATTCTTAGTAGAATTTTAAAGAACGGAGAATGGAAATGGGATTCATGCAGTTTTTTATTCCAAATACATGCAGAAATAGAAGGTGTCAAAATTCACAAGGACAGGGAAAGGGATTTTGGACTTGGAAGTGTACGAAGAATGGCTTATACCAATTTAAAAATGTTTGGAATGCAATAAGAACCAGTTTTGGAAACAAATTTTGGTCATCTTTGGTTTGGAATAAAATTCATGTTCCAAAAATGGCGATATGTCTTTATAAAGCCATAAATGACTATTTATTGACAAAAGACAGACTAGTACAGAAGCAGATAATGGTGGATCCCATATGTGTCTTCTGTAATAATCATAGTGAAACCACAGATCACTTATTCTTTCAATGTGAATACACAGAAAACATATGGATGTGGAGCTGTAAATTTTTTTTCACAGCTCCGAAAAATATGTTTTCATTTAAACTAAAAGAAGATCTACAGCAAATTGTTTCGCGATCAAAGGTTAATAGTCTCTATTCAGACTTGTTTCAATTGTCTCTATCTACTTGTATTTGGCATATTTGGCAAGAAAGAAATGAAAGGATCTTTCAAAATCGCAGAACAGATATAACACAGATTTGTAAAAGCATTCATCAGACTATGAACATAAGAATGGCTAGATCCAAGCATTTCAGAAACATCACTGATAAGAACGAATTAATAGCAAAAAAATGGGGATTTACCTCCCAACGCTGAATTGGGGTAATACTTGCATTATCATATGTTGAGTTCTTCCTTAAGCTTTCTGTATCTCTGACTCTTGATTCAGGTTCTTCTGTACCTATTTTATTTTGCAATACCCTCACGCTCTCTTTTAGTTACATATTAATTTACAATTAACTAATCGAATTGACATAGACTATTAAGTTGCAGAATGAAGGATCTTCGGCCTTGCTAGCTGAAGTCCATAGTGCTACAATACAACACAAGGAGATTAATTAGCTTCTCTTCAGTGTTAGTAGTCTGGTCATTAGAGTTTTACCTGTTCTCGAAGCTGTTCAAGCTACTAGATTCATGCTCGTCTCTGAGCAGAATGTTGAGTTCGTTCTCGAGTTTCCTGATGGTTTAAATCTCTATTAGTCGCAAAATAAAACTCAAAATCACATTCTTTGTGTGTCAAGAATCTTATCTGATATAGATCTGGGCTTGATCTTCTCGAAAAGATTACAAAGGAATGTGGATCTCCTATATGCTGCCGAAACTGCTAAAAAAAGACAAAAAGAAACTCAGATCTGGTTGTATTAGTCACATAAAGCTTAAAGACTTCACCTTTGGGGTTTAAATCACTTATCTTCATCAGATCTAGGACATACGAGATAAAGAGCTCCATAACTGCAAGATTGGCTAACTCGTCTTCAATTCTTTCATAGCTGCAAGATCTGGTCAGTATGGTGCCTCGTCGAGATTATTGAAGTAGTTGAGTAGAGTTTTAACTCCAACGGCATGTTAGATTGAAGAGAATGTTATCATTCTCTTCTTGCCGCAATTAATGGGAATTATTTCGGAGTTGGTTTAATGAAGGATTTCGAAGTAAAACCTGCCTTATTTACTTGTGAGCATTCGAGAAGCTTCCTCGCATGGGCTTTGATTTTGTTTTGTTCGGCCTGGTTCCTCATGTGTTTATTAAGAATATAAAGGCCCGTTTAGTTATTGTTTTATGTTATGTACATTGTGACCTTTGCCTTATGGCATTTGTATTTTGCTTTACTCAGGTAATAGAAAAGTTTGAACCCGTTTTCAAAAAAAAAAGTAATGCAGTTATTATAATTAGTAAATTTGTTACAATCGGACGTAGTTCCAAGCCAAGATTGTCATATAATATAAGAGAATTGAAGAGAATTCAATATCATAATAAAAGAAGACAAACTTCAATAGAAAAAAGACACTTGTAATTATATTTATAATATATAGATTATAAAAGAGAATAAAAGAGATAATTGCAAGTAAAAGTATAGCATAAGTTATAATTAAGTAGAAAGAAAAGAAAAGGCTTATTTTAAGACTTAAATGAAGTTAATTAGCAAATAGAGGAGAAGTAATAGAAGATGCTTATTGTAATAAAATTAGATCTTGGATTAAGTTAATAAGCAAGATAACAGAAGTGGACAATACCAACAACATTCCTTTTAAGTTCTGCGACGACCCGAAATTTATGGATATTTGAAACTGAAATATTTAATTGATTTTAAATATTGAAAGTTAGTTTAACTTGAATTTCTAATATCACTGTTTATTTGGGTAATTAAATATTTGAATTTAATTAGTGGAAATTAGGTAAAATATTGAATCCTGATTTTTTAAGTTGGTTAAAAATATTCCAAAGGCTTGGAAAATTTATATTTATAATACTGGAGATAATAGAAGTTTTGAATTTGAGTTTGAATTTGCTTAGTTTTAAAAGTATATCGTTTAAATCGATATTTAAAATAGCCATCTAAGGTACAGACTCAGAATTCGACGAAACGAGTTCCATTGGATCCGTAGTAGTGTATTGTTATCGAATTTCAATTTTTGTAGTGTTTGGAGTTGTCGTGTGGACGTACGATTTGTAAACGCTAAAATCCATATCGAAAATTCAATTTAATAACAGAGTCCAAAAACCTATCTTCTTCATACGATCGAATTGGGACTCGAAACCTTCCATTGTGTTCGGAATAGGGGTACAACCTTAAGAACGTTTAGCGGGACGCCTCGATAGGATGCAAAAATTTTAAGCTTCGAATTCTAGACGATTTAAATTTGAATTTAAATTCAAATATAAATAATATAATTGCCTTGAAAACACTATAGCAAGCACTGACACGTAAAGAAAATTTTAAAGCACGTGCTCACAAGTATAATACGCGTCTCCCTTCCTCTTTGTAAAAATCGAAGCCAGGAAAAAATATAAAAGAAAGTAAATCTCGAGCCTATCTCCATTTCTTAATCCGGTTCGAACGAACTCCTCTTTAAATCGAAAATCCCTAAAAATAAATAAATTTGTTCCTTCTTAAAAATTTTAACCAATAGCATTCGTGATTTCTCTGTTATGGAGAAGAGGCTCACGAATGAAGAGATGGAGGCTGGGTGGGTTTGCATGTGGTTCGATGAAGGTTTCGCGTTGATTGGTCAGTACTCGGGCAGTCGAGTTGATGGGAAGTTCGTCGATGGTAGCGAGCTCGAGCTTCTTGGAGGTTTGGCAGCACGTCAAAGGGTAAGGTAAGGCCGAGGTTTCATTTCTAGTTAAATTATATATATATATATATATATATATATATATATAAAATTAAAGAGAAGGGGGAGATTTACACTAAAATAATTTTTTTTTCTTCAGGAAATCATATGTGCATACAAATTTAAAAAATATGTGTATATTTGATATATACGTATAAATATAGAAATAAATTCAAGTATGAATAGATATGCATATATGCAATTTTAAAATATTTGGAAGTTCATATAAAATTAGATTTTTGAAATCTATAAATTATTTCTATATATATATATATGTAGTTTCAATGGAAAATATATATGAATTATCCTTATAAAAATATATGTATGCATATTAAACCTACATATTCGTTTTAAAGTAATGTATTTTGGATATTAAATTATTTAATTATTTTTATAACATAAATTTATTTATTATACGAAAATTAGTCCAAATTTAAATCATTAGCCAATTCAATTATTAAAGGTACTTAATGGTTTGGTTATATTTCGAATATTAATAAATCATATAAATTGTTTATTCAAGGTTAAAAATCGGGAAACCAGGCAATATTGAAGTGGATTGCGAATAAAAAGAAAAGGAGAGTTAATCCCACTCATTTGGAATACCATTAGATTTAAATAGTTAAATTTTAAATTATTGGTTGTTTTCTTGATAATTTATTATCAGCTTGGATGTGATATGTTATATATATATATATATATATATATATATATATTGGAGTGATTGATTTCTCGTATTATATAGCGGATGAGACCTATGCTCCCCGCATAGTAGCGGGTGACCCTTATACTGCGATATCCCGCCTTGAAGCGGGATTGGTATTTTAAATTGTTGTGCTAACACCTATGGATGCAGGGAAACATGTTGGAGGGATCCAACTATGTTCCTCAAAATTTTGAATTTATTTTATATTTAGTAAAGTGATTTATGTGATAATCTGTGATGGATTTTATTTTAAATGGAGAATTGAAATTACTGAATGCTATGGCTTGGTTGAATATATATATTGGTATTTGAGAAAAATGAAATATATATATATATATAAATTTTGGATTTTTAAAGGAAACTAAAATGGAAATTTCTAAGCAAAATAATTTTAGTGAATCCAAATAATTTAAAGGAAGGAATTTGGAAAAAGGGATAAAGGTTTGATTTTAAGTCGTATATAATAAATTTAAGGATGGGAAAAATAGGGATATTGAATAAAGGAAAAAAAGAATTTTTATTTAAAATAAGGACTTAAGCAATATTGTTTTGTAAAGTACGAAGAATTTTTTTTAATTCAAGATTTGAATGAGTTTGGGAAAATAAAAGGAGAATTTTAAAATAATGTATGAAATTGGTATTTCCTATTTAAATAGGAATTTAAATCATAAATAAGGTGTGAATATGGGATAAATGAGTTTTGAAATAAATTTGGATAAGTAAAGGAATTTATTTTAAAATGGAGTTGGTTTTGGAAATCGATTTAGAAACCGACTAAGTGTTGAAACTATGAATAAAGAAGAACGAGATTGTGCAATTTATAAACAGCGTTTGTAAATAAAGTGAAATGTTTATCAGAGGATAATTTGGAAGTATAAATTCAGGTTGGGAATTTATAAGTAAATGGTGATTTGTTTAAAAATAATTAGTGGCTTAATTTTAAAGGTGCGGAATGGAAAGTGCATTTTCCTAAAAAGCCAAGAACGTTTTCAAAGCAGATTTTCAAGTATAATTTAGAAGTTTAAAATGTTTTTAAAAGATTGTTTTAGAAGAAATTATTGTTTAATGGTTTTAAATTTTTTAAGGGTATATATTTATTAAGTTTGTTATATAAGTAAATTATTTTAAAAGTTTTAACTAGTACTAAAGATGATTATTTAATATTTATACCGTATAGAATAACTTTTATTTTAAAATTTTGTTTGGCTTAAGTTTTACGTAGAAAGTTTTTATAAAGTTTCATAACTAGTATTTAAATAATGTGTTCTAAGTAGTTTTTATATTAAATGTTTTAAAGTATATATTCTGGATAAAGTGATTCAAATTATTTTAAAATATAAGTATTAAGACTTGGTGAATTTCAATGGAAATAAACGGTATTCGAAAATCCATTCCGTGAAAGAAAAGCGATTTAAAAAATATTTCCAAAGTGTTAAAGTGTAGAAAAAAAGTTTGCTAAGATATTTTGAAATAAATAATTTGGAATTTTTTTTATATCTGATGATTTTTTGTGGATGTTATTTGATAGTTAAATAACCGACTATCAATATTGGCCAATGCGCTGATCGTTTCGAAGAGACCAAGATCGGGATTAATTTCTCGAAAACCACTTCGATCCGGTTTGAACGTTTTCGTGAGGAAGACAAGAGATTGGAATTGAAGATGGAGCAGTGAAGTGCAAGGGCTAATCGCTACTAATTCTGAGGGTGATTCCAAAATGGATGTAGTATGTGTGGTGTCTTCGGTTTCTTTCAGATCCGAAATGGACTTGTATGGATGAATGCTATCAGAACATCGGCAGGAGGACGTTGAGCATTCCAAGTGAATATGTGATAAAAAAGGTAACGCATAGCCTCGAGCCTCATCAATCGGGAATGGCTAAAACATGGAAGGTGCATGCAAGGTTAAGTGGTTAGCAACCAATTAGGGTGAGGTTATCCCTGTCTAGATGTCCCATTATTCGGCCGTGTGGGAGGTTGCTGATCCCAAACGTGGGGTGGTCTTATTCGAACTATCTAGTAAGGGGTAGCCTCGATCTTGTGTAGCAGGGGATTGGGGTGGATCCTCGGTACGGTGATCTAGAACGCGTACTGTGACGGGCGATACCCCAGTAGCCCTGCCATTGTTGGTAACCCAATCTCCAATAAGTGCCTTCGGACTTGTTTGTATACCTATTATGTTAGAATTTAATGAATGTGACAATTTTGGCTATTTGATAAGTATTTGTATATAGGCACTACTATAATATCAGAGGAATTGATAAGAAATGTTTTGGTTATCGTAAGACAAAAATCGGGCATGTTTATTTGTGGCGTGGTCTTACGAGATACCTTTGATTTTGAAAGGATTTTGAAAACTTTAATAATCCAATTGAGTGTGTTTTCTCACGTTGATTTTTCACACTATCTTGGGTGTTATTTCGCTATAATGCTCGGGTAAGACCGAGTATTGTAGGATACAGGATATGATGCTGTGGAACTCAGAAGACGAGCTGGATGGCGAGACGTATTGCACATACTTGATATACATTTCGATGTGCAGTATAAGCTGTATTGTCTGCTTTTGGGTGAGGACAATTTATTATAACTGTCCAGTATTTAGCTATTGTCTGTATGTACGCTGATGATGTAATGTATTATTCAATTACAGATTCTTTTGTATAAAAAACTATTGTTATCTATTATATATTATCCCGCTGCATTTGTGATATTCTGATGTCATTTTCTATTTCTTCTTCTACCTCCTTCTTCTTTAACCCTAATGGTTTGGTTTTTCGGCATTCGATTGTTCGGCATTTGATACAGTGGACGTATTGATGTCGGTTTTCGGGCGTCGAAAAATCGGGTCGTTGCACTTGGTATCAGAGCTGAAGGTTAAGCGAGAACCTTGGCTCTAGTGGGAATTACTCATTAGAATAGAGTCTGTAGTACTATAAAATGAGTTTGAGTGTATTAATAGACATGAGCACGTATTTGTTAGTGGTTATAAAACTGTTTTTATATTGTGTTGACTTATCGGTTGAGTGTTTACGAATTCTGGTTGGTACGGAAAGTACAACCGTATCGATAGGGGTTTCTAAACTCTTGAACAAGATAAAGCGACAAGGTATTTTTTTAAATAGGGTAAATGAAATAATTTTGCCCAAATTATTTTTGTATATAAAAGAAATAAATTTTGTAAATTATTATAAGGTTTCTTTGTTATTAGGAAGTGATAATATTAAATTATTATCATTGTTGTGTGGAAATTGAACTAGGGATTAAAATTATAACCAAAGGTTAAGGAATAAATTCATAAAATATAATAGGATTTGTAAATATGAATTTTAAATGTGATTTTATAATTGAAAATGAAATAAAAGATGCCAGAGTAATTTTTGAATAAGGATAAAAAGGATTTGGAATTCGGAATCCTAGAAATTAAAATTCCTTTAATTTGAAAATGATTTTCAAAGGTTTTGGAGAAACAGTGGTGACATTATTTGAGAAATATTTTTTAATTGGATATGAAATCTAGTGAGATTTGGAATTTAAAAATATTTTGAAAATGTTTTTGAAGGGATAAAAGCACTAAACTCTTTTGGGTCCCTGAAAAATAATTTCGATAATGGCCGCGACATTATCGGTGTTCATTTTCGAGTTTCTAAGAGAGGAATTGCTGCCAGAATGTTTTATATTAGAGTTGTTTGCAAAACTTTATTTGGTTTTAAAATTCAAAGGATAATTCGATATACAAATGAATTACGTATATAATTGATTTCAAAAATGATTTTGAAATGTTGAGTAATTGTTTAAAAGACTCTGGAATCTTATTTAAAAAGTGTTTGGAATATAAATGAGTTTGGGGACTTATAAAATTAAAAGTTGTTAGAATAAAATTTAACTTGAAGAAGAGTTAAATTAAAGTAAATGTGATTTAAAATGTGTTTGGAATATAAATGAGTTTGGGGACTTATAAAATTAAAAGTTGTTAGAATAAAATTTAACTTGAAGAAGAGTTAAATTAAAGTAAACGTGATAATAAAATAAGGTGAGTAAATTAAGTCAATTAAATGAAGAAAATTCAAGAGATTGTGAGTGGAATGTAAATAAGATGAAAAACTTATCGAAGCTCAAAATTTGGATTGACTGAATATTCGAATTGTGTTAAGTAAAGTGAAATGGAAAATTAGTCAAGTTGGGCTAAATAAAGAAAAGTATTGAAATAAAATTAATAACTAAGAAAATTAATTAAACTTGTAAATGGAATTGAAACTGAATATGGGGATTGTGTAAAGTAAGGTGAAATTGTAGAACTAGTTCAAAGTGAACTAAAATAATAAGTTTGGAAGTAAAAATGGTTTGAGATAGGAATAAATTAGTAAGTGGAACTAATTGAAGAAAATTAAGTATGGTTTGAGATGAATAGAATTCAATATTTAAATTTGAAGGTAAATTGAATTCAAATGGAATTGTAAAGGCAAAATGAAAGAAATGGATATAAACTTCAGTAGTGAAGTAAAAATAAATATAAGAAGTGTATAAAATAATTAAATTGAACTTAGAAGATAGATAGTGAAATTCTTAAGTAAAATTTGGTATTGGAGATACTAAGTTAGAAATGAATGAAAGTTTAATATATTGTGTGAAATGATAAGTGGATAGAAATCAAAATAAATGTGAGTAAATGAAATGGGAATTGATGTGGCTAATAATCAATTGAGATAAATACGTAAGATGTACGTGTATTATTTTACTCGCATAATGATTTGATCCAGATTCGAGCACGAAATTTCGAGGTAATTATACCGATCTGAGTTGGGATTTTTCACTCGATTTTCGACGGCGAACCCTAAATATGGATTTTGGATTAGTTCTGAAATTCTCTATCAAAGTTTAGGACTATGAAAGGAGAATGATGGTTTCTAATCAAGAAACCACATCTGAGTCCGCACTAGGAAGTCGGGTGGACAATAATAGTTCGGAAGTGAAATTGTGTGATCGAGCAAGCGATCGAATTTTATACTGCGTACGGATGGTATATGTACATTAAGTAAAGCAAACGTTGAAAATTTTGAAACGAAAGCGATTAAAATGATTATGGATTCTTTGATTGGATATTATTGCTAAGTAGGATACAGGTAATTAAGGGCAAATGATAAATTGGTGTTTTTGGATTTCAGAAGATAAATTTGTATGGCCCGAAAAAAGGGTATGTATTTAAATTTTTGTATGAAATGTAATGGTTTTCGATCTACCCACTTGGCTTTTGTTTTCTTTTGAAATTGCGGGCCTATAGAGGCATTTTGTAGTTGTACCAATCTAGCCGCGCAAAGGAGATGCTGGCGAAATTTTTCGAAAATTTAGTGAGTTAAAAGAGTTTTGAGAAATTTGGATAATTCAAAATTTGAATTTAAATTATAATTTGAATGGTTGAATAAGTAATGTTGTTTGGAAACTATGGAAGAGTTTGGAAAGTTAGTAAGGGTGATAGTGTGACATTAATAAAAAGATTGTTTGTGTTGTTGAAAACAGTTTGGTTTTGGAGAAAATAGTAAACGGGTATTGGACCATTCTTCCTAACCAGTATTTTCAGAGACGAAATTCTTTAGAAGGGGAGGAATGTGACGTCCCGGAATTTCTGGATAGCTGAAACTGAAATATTTAATTGATTTTAAATATTGAAAGTTAGTTTGACTTCAATTTCAAATATCATTGTTTATTGGGTAATTAAATTTTTGAATTTAATAAGTGCAAATTGGGTAAAATATCGAATCTTGATTTTTAAGTTGGTTAAAAATATTTGAAAGGCTTGGAAAATTTATATTTATAATACTGGAGAAGTTTTGAATTTGAGTTTGAAAGTGTTTTTCTCAGATTTAAAAGCATATCATTTAAATCTATATTTAAAAATAACCATCTAAGGCACAGTCTCGGAATTCGATGAAACCAGTTCCATTGGATCCGTAATAGTGTTTTTTTACCGGATTTCAATTTTTGTAGTGTTTGGAGTTGTCGTGTGGCCGTACGATTTATAAACGCGTTGAAATCTATATCGAAAATTCAATTTAATAACTAAGTCCAAAAGCTATCTTTTCCATACGATCGAACTGGACTCGAAACCTTTTCCATTGCGGCCGGAATAGGGGTATAACCTTATGAACGCCTATCGGGATGCCTCGATAGGATGTAAAAAATTTAAGCTTGAATTCTAGACGATTTAAATTTGAATTTAAATTCGAATATAAATAACTGCCTTGAAAACACTATAGCAAGCACTGACACATAAAGAAAATTTTAAAGCACGTGCTCGCAAGTATAACATGCGTCCCCCTTCCTCTTTGTAAAAATCGGAGCCAGAAAAAGAAAGTAAATCTCGAGCCTATCTCCATTTCTTAATCCGGTTTGAACGAACTCCACTTTAAATCTAAAATCCCCAAAAATAATTCAAATCGTTCCTTCTCAAAAAATTTAACCAATAGCATTCGCGATTTCTCTATTCGAGCTCGAGTTCATAAGGGTTAGGTCGAGCTTGATTTGTGCTAGGGTTTGATCGCATGGCCAAGGTGTAGACGCAAGTGCGTGCGATGGATAAAGTTGACGGCGACTGGACGGTGATGGAGAAGAGGCTCATGCAAGAAGAGATGAAGGCTGGGTAGGTTCACATGTGGTTCGATGAGGGTTTTGCGTTGATTGGTCAGTACTCGAGCAGTCGAGGTGACGGGAAGTTCGTCGATGGTAGTGAGCTCGAGTTTCTTGGAGGTTCGACGGCGTGTCAGAGGGTAAGGTAAGGCCAAGGTTTTGCTCTGGTCTTGTGTAGCATGGGATCATGGTGGATCATTGGTACGGTGATCTAGAACACGTACTATAACAGGTGGTACCCCAGTAGCCCTGCCATTGTTAGAAACTCATTCTCCAACAAGTGCCTTCGGACTTGTTTGTATACCGATTATGCTAGAATTTAATGAATGTAACAATTTCGGCCATTTGAATAAGTATATGTATATAGACACTTCTATAATCTTAGAGGATTTGATAAGAAATGTTTTGGTTATCGTAAGGTAAAAACCTGGCATGTTTCTTTGTGGCGTAGTCTTACGAGATACCTTTGATTTCAAAAGGATTTTGAAAACTTTGATAATCCAATTGAGTGTGTTTTCTCACGCTGGTTTTCCAGACTGACTCGGTTATTTCGCTATAATGCTTGGGTCAGACCGAGTATTATAGAATACATGATAGGATGCTATGGAACTCAAAAAACAAGTTGGATGGCGAGACGTATTGCACGTACTTGATATATATTCCAATGTGCAGTATAAGCTGTGTTGTCTGCTTTTGGGTGAGGACAAGTTGTAACAACGTCCAGTATTTGGCTGTTGTTTGTATGTACTCTGATGATGTAATGTATTATTCGGTTACAGATTCTTTTATATAAAAATCTGTTGTTATCTATTATATATTATCCCGCTGCGTTTGTGAGATTCTGATGTTGTTTTCTATTTCTTCTTATGCCACCTTCTTCTTTAACCCTAATGGTTTGATTGTACGGCATTCGATTGTTCGGCATTTGGTATAATGGACGTATTAATGTTGATTTTTCAAACGTCGAAAAATCGGGTCGATACACAAGAACTGATGGTCTCGCAATAGTTAGATGAGGCTGGGACAAGATTATGCTAATTATGGTAAATAAGTAGCCAAAAGAATAAGAATAGTAAAGTAAATAAAAAATAAAAATTAAACTTAGGGTCGAACAAAAGAGTAAGATCATTTAGAGCATCCCAAAGGATGAACAGCTTAACGAAGCAGTTCATCATAGATTTCAAGATGGAAGAAGCACGTCCAACTTAGTTATTTTTGGCTAGAAGGAAGTACGAGACTTTAGCGGGACATTAGGGTACTCTAAATGGCCTTCTGGGGTAGGCGTAGCGAAGCAGTCCTCTATGGGCAGGTCAATAGGTGTTCCATCAAAATAGTACGCCTTGACTGCTTTTTGCATGGCAAAACCATTATAGGCAGTCAAAAGGGGTTGATATTTGGAGTAGGTATTCATATGTCCTAGTACTTGCAAGTAAATTTTAGTGGACAAGACCCAAAAAGATAGTCGCATGTGGATAACAAGCCAGCATCAAAACCAAGAAGCGAGTTCGGGAAACACTATAGTTAAACCAACAGTCCAATGCACCTTTCACTATCGAGACATTGGATGAGGGGCGTCGCTAATTGGATTTTTAGATTTTTTGCCTAAAGGGTGGGAGAATATAACACCCTGCATTTTTTTATAATTAAAATAAATTTAATTGATAACTACGAAAATCGCGAAAACTGAATTTTTGCTAATGTTGGAATTTGATCATGAAACTTATACCATTGTGTTCGTGGAAATTTTCTTATAACTTACATATACATTGTTTTCTGAATGAACTTCAAAGGGAGAAGTTATAGTCGTCTGAAGTTTTAGTGTGAGAAACAATTACATATGTAAATATGAAAATTTTATCGGTTATAAACATTTGCAATTAATTCATAGGATATTTATAAAAGTAGTGACAAATTTATTATATTTGTAATGAATGTAAATTATTAAGAGAATTTGATGTAAGAGGGAAAAAAATATAGGTAATAATTAACATTGCAAATAGAATCAGCTAAAAAGTGCAATTATTAATATGTGAATTAATGTTGGAGATTAATATATAACATGTGTATATATATTAGATCCCTCAATTTAAAGAGGTTTACATATAAATGTAACATATAAAGGTTCAAATTAAAAACTGGATAAAAATATATACGCATATTAAATATATATGTTAATTGAATGGTGGAATTAATTGACATGCCAATTAATGAAACGTTACAATGTGTAAAATATTATTTAATGAAATTAACTAATAGAGGTGACATGTTAATCTATTAATGGGGCAACTAATTAGGATTGTAATGTAAACACTAGAAAATGTCAGTTAATACGGAAAAGAAATAATAGTTGACTTAGATTTGAATGTGTAGATATAGGCAATATATTGCTGTACATAAAAATTAATTAAAGGATCAATTATATAATTGGTGGGTTGTATCTATTTAATGGAGAACGTAATGTAATTCGTTCCATCAGCCATCACTTTCTTCATCCCTCTCTTACAGTAAACAACGACTTCTTTCTTCATTCTTTTCCCCTATTTCTCACAAATCTTCACCAAATAAATTATATGTGAACAAAATAGAGGAATTACAACAAATTAAAGGAGAGAAGTTGTAGAACGGTATAGTAATTTTAGAAGATAGAGATTTAAAGCTAATGACCACAGATGATTGGATTTAATTATATATCTTTTACGTTTATGATATATTATCGTTAGATTTCCGTTAAATCATTTTGTTCAGTATTTATTTCAGTAATTAATTTTGTTAATTAGTTATGCTGAGACTGTAAATTGTATAAGAAAGCTTATATTTAATTAATATTAGGCTCGATAGTTAGAGAAAGGCATAAGCCTAAAAGTAAGAAATTTACAGTTATTTCCATCTATTTTAAAAGTGGAAATTTAGCCTGTAAATGTTAGCTTCTTTTATTCCTTTTTACGCAAATAAATTAGTTAAAGGGAAAAATTCACAAATACAGACTAAAAATAGAAATAAAACATATTGAAGACAATGATCATTGATGACAAAGATCTTCATAATGTAGGATTACTTGCCATTAGTCCCTAAAGGTGAAATTTACCATATCTAAGGTGGCAGTAGTACTCTGTTATGAAAATATTCAATTTGTAAGAATATGATTCGAAGGCAAGAAAGAAATCTTTCATTAAGATGTAATGAATGATCTGGGAATATTTTCCCTAATTTAAAAATTATAACTTGAATATAAGGAATCTTTGATTAAGATTTAATGAATGATTTGTAAAGGTTTTCCTATGTAAAAGAGAAGATGATTTGGAATTCTTCCAGAATTTAAGAAAGGTTTAAATATATCAAATGATTTGATAAATGAGGCTTAATGATTCCATATACTCTTCAAAAGAAAATGCAATAAATTGAAAGAAATATACCCAAGAAACATATTTGATCAATAGATGAAGTAATTGATTGATGATTAATATCCACAAATGAACTAAACATCTTTTCATCGATAATTGGTTTCAAAGGAGCCGGAGTCGGAATTGGGTATTCTTATCCGAAAACCACTTCGAACCAATGTATACGTTCAAAAGTGAAGACACGTTGAAGATGATGATTATTAAAGACCATGGATCTTCATAGTATGAGGACTGCTTGTTGACATGCTCTGGGTCGCTCCCATTATAGAGTTATTTATAGCAGTGGTCTTCCCGTTGTGGAGATTTTTTTGGGATTGCAAGGGCTTCTCGCTAGTAATGGCCGAGGAAAGTGCCTTCGGTTTCGTTCAGTCCCAGAACGAACTTGTATGGACGAATGTCTGACATTGCATTTCTGAGACACAACGTTTGAATTTTACAAATGTACATTTGCTTGGTGGAGGAGAATGCAACTTATCTAAGCTTAACACCCTTCTCTGAGACATACGAGTTCAGAGGTTGTATGCTTATGGGAGTCAAATAAGGATCAAAGGAATGGTAATGTGGCATTCAAAGTGGAACAGGTTCATGGTCAAAGCGTGGTTTTGTATGAAAAGCGTAGCTTTGAGGAAATTGAGCGTAGTCTAGCGAGCCTCACACCTTGGTTATGATGGAATTCTACATGGTCAGATGTATGCTCGCATTTCAGATAGTAGTGATTTGGGTTATCAAATGTTCTGAGCCCTAGGTACCAGATATGTCTGGGCCTCATGGAAGGGATGTACGAAGTCCAAGTCCTTGGATGTTATTCGTTGACTGTATCCACTTTTAGCCATTTGTGTTATTTTATAACGGCGTCTGAGTCTTAGACGTAAGCCATGATACAAACTGATCTTTCCACTTGTTCCCTATCATGTTGGAAATCTAATCCCAATACGAGATTTACGGTTTTGATTGTATTCCCAAAATAGCTGTAATGGCTTGCAAACATTTCAGCTACCCCCTTTCTAGTATCATATATTCCGTTCGGTATATTCCGTTGACGTAGTCCGGATGTATTACAATAGACTTAGTCCAGAAATTGATACCTTATTTGAATAAGTTTATTTGAAAAGTGTTTTCAAAAGAATGTGATTAAAAATAATATCAAGTGTATTTTGGTAAGAAGTGTTTTGGTTATCATAATGAAAAAACCCGTCCATGTTTATGTGTGGGCGTGATCTTATGAGATACCCTTCTTTTCAAAGGTTTTGATAAAATCGTCATGATCTACACATTTTAAATTTCGAGTATCTCACGCTGGTTTATCAAGCCTGGTCCAGGTATTTTTAATGCTCGGGTTAGATCCGTGTAGTTTCAAGTTAAGTTGAAGATGGTTGGAGTTTCCAAAGGAAAGCTAGAGATCTTCATTGTGACGCCCCACCTCTATATCCACGCTAGCCAAGGACACTACGGTGTAACGCCGTCAACTAGCATGGAGAATAAGGCTGTTGAGGAGCGACCATCTGTATAATTGCTTTGTGCGAGCACCGATATGCCAGATAAAATATAACTTGCATTCTTTTCAAGAGGAAATCCGACATACCAACACAAACTCAAAGCTACTACATAGTGGCTATAATGTCTTCGGAAACAAATATAGAAATAAACATAACACAAATTAGTCACAGATAATTCATATCACAAAGGCGGAAATAGACATGAATATATATAACACATAAAAGTGTTCATCAGAGTAGTGGTCTAAAAGATCCACAATGACACAAAAGAATAGCAACATGTGCTATACAAAAGAATAAGTACACAACTATGAGTCTATATCTCAAATGTATACAACCAAAAACTACTAATCTAAGTAGTTAGCCAAAAGTTAGGACAATAATCCCTGGTGAGAAGTTAAGCAGAAGCACCTGTAACATCTCGGTCTGACCCGAGTATTATTTAATAAGAAAATAATAAACGGATCAGTTTAGCTATAAATATCAGATGAAATGATATAGAATAAAAGATATGGCATAAACGTATAATAACCATAATGGCATACTACTATAAGTATGTAAATGATAATCAACAAGAGATTAAACAATATCACAGGAATCTTCTCAAAGATCCAAATCCACAAAAAGGCAATGACACATGAATTCACCAATGCACAAAACCTGATAAAACTTATCAATGAAAATCACGAAAATTGGTGAAGCACAAATTCCAGAAATCAACATACGAAATCTAGAAATCACAAAAAGGGGGAAAGGCCTATCACAAACGGGAGCATAAAGCTCACCAACACGTGTATCACAAACAGAACGCTAATTCCATGGTTGCTAACCATCACAAATTGAGCCGAAGCTCCACAAACGGCCCGAAGACCATGGTTTGCTACCCCACCAATTTGAGTCGAAACTCCACAAAACGGGGTTTAGTCTCCCTCGCAGACAAAGAGACATCGCACATTGCTAGTCTAAATCACAAAAAATGATCGTCGTTGATCATCAAGAAAGTGTCAATTACACTAAGCTAGTAAATATATGAATTTAGCTTCATGTCCCATAACCACTAGCTTAACTTAAATATTTACGAACAAATTGTAGATCTCCACTAGAAAATTGTCACAAGAGATTCAATCGAACAAGTCGAAGAATTAACCGACGAAGTAAACGCAAGCGTTTCATACCACTTGTTTTACTAAGCCGTTTAATTAGATTTCTCATACGAATGAGGTATAGGTTTGTATATGCTAATAGATTGGAAAACGGTTTAGGAAAAGAGCTTTGTAATAAAATAGTTTTGAAATCGCTTTGATGAAAGAGTTTTGATATTTACTACTAGTATAGAAAACCTTTATATTTTAAAGTGACAAATCATAGAAGTGACTGTAGAAACAATCAATCATAAAAATTCACATACGAAGTCGTGAATAAAATCCAAAGAAATCGATAACAAATCCATCAAAATGGATATTTTCGAAAATTCCTGAAGAAAATGTCATCAAAGTTGATAATAAACGATAACTACAAAAGGGAAACAACACTAACCGATTAAAGTTGGAAATTCAACAAAATTGGCAATATAGGCCAAATTGGTAAATAGGAGCAGGTCGGTCAACTGGACTCCCTGAGTCGGTTGACCGAACCAAAGATGGAAGTGCGCGGGTAGCAGGTCGGTCGACCGGACCCTGAGCTCGGTCGACCGGAGCCTGTAACCTGCACTTCCAAACCAGAGGCAGGAAGTGCTCGGGTAGCAGGTCGGTCGACCGGACCCTGAGCTCGGTCGACCGGAGCATGTTGCCAGCACTCCCATGCCTATCTAATAAATGTCATTCCCTTCCCAATTGCTATCGGTCGAGCAACGACACTAAGGGTTTACGCCAATATACTACCCGGCCATAGAAGCTCTTCGGTTCATCACCAAAAACATGATCAAGACATCAAAGCTATGATTTTTAAAGAATTGAACCCAAAACACCAAAAATTGGAATATTCACCAAATCAATCCAAACCAAAAGCAATTGTACAAGAATAAGTGTTAGGAATTCATACCTAACAATCGAAGATAGTTATAGACTAAGATGTGTGGTAAAAATCTCACCTTTGAACCCAAAAAACAATGAATGAGAAGCTTGAAGACAAGGGAAGATCAACCACACTTCAATCTCAACACAAGAAGGTTGAATCTAAGCTTAAAAGAGAAACATTTCCCAAATTAGGTTTAGGAATTTCTGAAATTCAAGAGAGAAGGAGTTGGAGAAGATGAAGAGAAGGCTTACCAATGCGTTCTCTTGAATTTGGAGCTAGAAGTTGGATTTGCTAATGAAGACTAGGGCTTGGAGTTTTAATTTCCTCTTCTTTCCCCATTTTGGCTTTAGCTTGAAGTGTTAGGAAATGAGGAATGAAGTAATGAAGAGGAGAGAGGGTTGGGACTGAGTTAGTAAGTGATTAAAGGGTTCAGCCCAAACCAAAGCCCTAAGTGAAAAAGTAGCAAAAATCAACTTACTCCAAACATATCGAAGCTTACATTCAAAAATGTCTCAAACGACATTTTGAACTCAATGGAAGTGGTCTCGAGTCCCAATTCGACTGTTTGCAAAAAGTAGCTTTTCGGACCATAATCCGACTAACGATGAAATATTTAAATAAAATATTTAAATATACAATCGATAAATATGCGGGTTGTTACAGACTCCTCTCCTTAAAAAAATTGAGTCCTCGCAATACTTAAGAAGAAAATAAATAGTAACAACCATAATAGCATACTAACACGAAAGAATTTTGAAGTAAGAAGTTCACCTCAAAGAGCATGAGAAAGTAGGTCTGGATGCGTTCGCTCGATGAATTCTCTAGATTCCCAAGAACAATCCTTATGATTTGAGGATCATTGAACTTTGACAAGCGGAACATCTTTATTTCAAAGTTGTTTGACTTTCGAAGCAATAATACGAATAGGATGTTGTTTAAAAGTTAGATTAGGCGATACTTCAATTTCTTCCACAACACCGGGCTCAAGAATAGAATCGGAATCTCGAAGGCATTTCCGCAATTGAGAAACGTGAAACACGTCATGAATAGCAGAAAATTGAGCCGGTAACAAAAGGCGATAAGCCACAGAACCAACACGTCCAGTGATAGGAAATGACCCAATATATCGAGGCGCTAATTTTCCCGATCGACTGAAATGTACAACACCTTTCATAGGTGAAACATGAATAAACATCAAATCTCCCACAGAAAATTCTAGCCTCCTTCTTCGGTTATTGGCATAGGATTTTTGTCTACTCTGGGCTTCTTTCATCCTATGACGAATAAGATCAATTTTTTTCTGTGGAATCATGAATAAAATCTGGACCTAAAACCAGCTTCTCAGCGGCCTCAAGCCAACAAGAAGGAGAACGACATGGCCTTCCATAGAGTGCCTCAAAAGGAGCCATACCAATACTAGATTGGAAGCTATTATTATAGGGAAACTCAACAAGAGAAATGTGATCTTCCCAGCTTCCACCAAAATCAAAAACACATGCACGAAGAAGATCTTCAAGAGTTTGATTCACACGCTCAGTTTGTCCATCGGACTGGGCATGATAAGCGGTGCTAAAATTAAGCTTCGTTCCTAAAGCTTTTTGAAGACTCTTCCAAAATCCACTAGTAAACAATGGATCACGATCACTAACAATAGAAGTAGGAACTCCATGCAATTTAATAATTTCTTTGATAAAAAGTTTGGCCAAGAGAGGAACGGTTCGATTGGACCAAACGGGAATAAAATGGGTGGATTTAGTGAGTCTATCAACTATCACCCATAAGCTATCATAATCCGAACGAGAACGGGGAAGGCCAGCTATAAAATCCATGGAAATTTGGTCCCACTTCCAAATTGGAATTTCTAAAGGTTGCAATAACCCACCGGGCCTTTGATGTTCGGCTTTGACAAGTTGGCAAGTCATGCAACACTTAACAAAGTTAGCAATATCGGATTTCATTCCCTCCCAATAATAAAGTCGCTTTATATCCGCGTACATTTTACTACTACTGGGATGAATGGTAAATTTCGGACGATGAGAATCTTCTAAAATATCTCTACGAAGATCACTAATATTTGGTACGATAAGTCTACCAAATTTTCGAATGCCGCCACAAGAATCAATTTCAAAGTCTTTCATACTTTCAATATCGATTTTATCCCTAAAATTTTGGCTAAGAAGAGCCAATTCGGGATCTAGCTTTTGTGCTTCAAGAATGCGGTCTAAAAGAGAAGGATGAGCCTCAGGACTACATAAAACAAGAGATGAACATAAATCGAAAACTCGATCTCGAATTTCACAAGTGGATAAAATTCCGAGATCATTCCATTCAGATATCATCATAGAAACAACCGCTTGTTGCTTGCGACTAAGTGTATCGGCAACTCGATTTCCCTTTCCAGGAGTATAAAGAATATCAAGATCATAAGATGCAAGAAATTCGAGCCAACGCTGTTGACGCAAATTAAGTTCCTTTTGAAAAAATAGATATTTCAAAGACTTATGATCGGTGTAGAGAACAAATTTTTCTCCCAAAAGATAATGACGCCAAATTCAAAGGGCGAAAATGATAGCCGCGAGTTCTAAATCATGGGTGGCATATCTAGTCTCTGCTGGCTTCAATTGCCTAGAAGCATAAGCAATAACACGTTCTTTTTACATAAGAACGGTACCCAAACCAACGCGACTAGCATCGGTATAAACAACGAAATCTTGATTCCCCTCGGGAATAACAAGAATAGGAGCATCAGAAAGGAGTTCTTTTAGTTTCTGAAAAGAAGTTTCACATTTGTCCGACCAAATGTATTTAACACCTTTCTTTGTTAAGCTAGTAAAAGGCATGTCAATTTTAGAAAAGTCCTTGATAAATCGACGGTAATAACCTGCCAATCCAAGAAAACTACGAATCTCCGTCACACTCTCCGGTCTCTTCCAATCTTGAATCGCTTCAATCTTTGAAGGATCCACGGAAATTCCGGATTCGGAAATAATATGACCGAGAAACTTCACACAAGATTGCCAAAAGTGGCATTTAGGAAACTTTGCCTTTAATTGATTACTCCTAAGAGTTTCCAACACAATCCGAAGATGCTTTTCATGCTCCTCCTCGGTTTTAGAATACACAAGAATATCATCAATAAAGATGAGAACAAATAAATCGAGGAAATCTTTGAAAACTCGATTCATTAGGTCAACGAAATAAGCCGGGGCATTCGTTAATCCAAATGGCATAACAAGCCATTCATAAGATCCATACCGAGTACGGAACGATGTCAAAGGAATGCTATCATCTGCAATACGAAGCTGATGAAATCCGGTAGCCAAGTCCAATTGTGAAAAGACTTTAGCACCACTAAGTTGATCGAATAGATCATCAATCCGAGGTAAAGGATATTTATTCTTGATAGTAAGATCACTAAGCTTGCGGTAGTCAACGCAAAGCCTAAGTGTGCCATCGGATTTCTTCATAAAAATAGCCGAAGCTCCCTAAGGCGAGGAACTAGAACGAATAAATTGCTTCGTTTCCAAATCGGATAATTGTAAGCGCATCTCCTCATTTTCTTTATTGGACAAACGATAAGGAGGACGAGTAATAGGTTGAGCTCCGGGGGTGAGATTAATTTTGAACTCAATTGCTCGCTTAGGTGGTAATCCTAAAACGGGCTCAAATATGTCGGAAAATTCACGAACAACGTGAATAAGAGAAATGACGTCTTCCTCATCATCATTATCATCATCACGAGGATTTAAAGAATATAAAGATGTAGATAAAGTGGAATCCGAATCTTTGAGAATAATAGAAATCTGCTTAACAGATTGAGGATGTCGAAGATGAATAGTCCGCTCAAGGCATAGGATATGAGCTTCATAACGGTTAAGCCAATCCATTCCCAAAATTATTCCAAATCCTAAGTAACGCATAACATGCAAATCGGCTAAGAAAGAGAAATCACACAAAATAATCTCGACGCCTTTACAAAGAAAACTAATCGTTGCGGATCCACCAACCGGATTCGCAATTCTCAAAGAAGTCATTAAAGCAACAACACTTAAGGAAAAAGTATCAACGAGTTCTTTTGAAATAAAAGAATGGGATGCACCCGTATCAAAAAGAACTCGAATAGGTTGATCACGAAATATAATAATTCCATCAAGGATAGAATGAGACATACCTTGATTACGAGACGTGTTGCCAGGGGTTTGAGCCACATTCAGCTTTCCCGCCCTCTTGCCCTGAAGCTTAGGGCATGATGATATAACATGGCCGGGACCTTTGCGGTAGCGACAAGAGAGAGACTTTGGACACTTGTTCGCGTAATGATCCTTCGAACCACAATTATAGCATTCCCCACGACCAAAGGAAGAAGTCTTTGCCACAGGGGTTGCTTGCTTCCCTTTCTTATTGGAATAAGGACCTTTGAATTTGTTAGGCCTTTTCTTTTTGTTGTTGAAGTTTGGTTTGGCACCCACAATTTCAACATCGCTTTCCTTATTTGCCTCTTCAAGACGAAGAGCGATATCAATCAGTTGATCAAAAGAAACTTCTAATTTTAGAAGTAATGGCTTCTTGAGACTCTTGTTCAAGCCATAAACAAATCTCTGATTTTTCTTCAATGGGGTGTTAACGTATTCAACCCCGTATTTGGAAAGAGATTCGAAAGATGCGACATAGTCTGTCACAGAAGATTCACCTTGAACAAGGTCAATAAAATGGCGAGCCAATGTCACCTTCTCTGCTTCTGGTACGAATTTTAACTCGAAGTGCTCTCGGAATTTCTCCCAAGTAAGATCCGCTTCAATAATTTCAGAAATCAGAAGCTCGTGCCAGTCTAATGCCCTTTCTTGGAGCATACTAGAAGCCACCTGAAAATGGTGAAGATCAATAAGATTCATGCGAGAAAAGATTCGATCGCATGATATCAGCCAAGCCTGGACTTCAATAATAATTTCAGAACCCCTGAATGGTTTCCCACCCAAGTTGGTATAATCGTTGCACAAGCGTGCAAACCCAGACTTAGGATGAGTTGGTTCCGGATTAGAACCGGCTGCTTAAGCATTCTTTACTAGATCAAGAAGCTGCTGGGCAGACATAAAAACTCCATCTTGGGAAGTAGTACTAGATTGACCGGCGCTGGGCCGACCAGGTCTAACCATTTCTCTTCCTTTAGAAAGAAAGAGGAAGAAAATGGTTATTCACCAAATGAATATCAAGCAATCTTGATAGATAAAATAAGGAATCATAAAGTAAATATGATGAATCGGTACGAAGACTCGAATTAAATCCTAAGGCACGACTCCTAAGAAGGACTTAGGACGATGATCCTTGTTAAATTATTCTACATTATTCCGAAGTTTGGCTCTGATACCAAGCTGTGATCGCCCTACCTCTATAACCACGCCAGCCAAGGACACTACGGTGTAATGCCGTCAACTAGCACGGAGAATAAGGCTGTTGAGGAGCGACCGTCTGTATAATTGCTTTGTGCGAGTACCGATATGCTAGATAAAATATAACTTGCATTCTTTTCAAGAGGAAATCCGACATACCGACACAAACTCAAAGCTACCACACAGTTGCTATAATGTCTTCGGAAACAAATTTAGAAATAAACATAACACAAATTAGTCACAGATAATTCATATCACAAAGGCGGAAATAGACATGAATATATATAACACATAAAAGTGTTCATCAGAGTAATGGTCTAAAAGATCCACAATGACGCAAAAGAATATCAACATGTGCTATACAAAAGAATAAGTACACAACTATGAGTCTCTATATCTCAAATGTATACAACCAAAAACTACTAATCTAAGTAGTTAGCCAAAAGTTAGGACAATAATCCCTGGTGAGAAGTTAAGCAGAAGCACCTGTAACATCTCGGTCTGACCCGAGTATTATTTAATAAGAAAATAATAAACGAATCAGTCTAGCTATAAATATCAGATGAAATGATATAGAATAAAAGATATGACATAAGCGTATAATAACCATAATGGCATACTACTATAAGTATGTAAATGATAATTAACAAGAGATTAAACAATATCACAGGAATCTTCTCAAAGATCCAAATCCACAAAAAGGTAATGACACACGAATTCACCAATGCACAAAAATTGATAAAACTTATCAATGAAAATCACGAAAATTGGTGAAGCACAAATTCTAGAAATTAACACACGAAATCCAGAAATCACAAAAAGGGGGAAAGGCCTATCACAAACGGGAGCATGAAGCTCACCAACACGTGTATCACAAACGGAACGCTAATTCCATGGTTGCTAACCATCACAAATTGAGCCGAAGCTCCACAAACGGCCCGAAGACCATGGGTTGCTAACCCACCAATTTGAGTTGAAACTCCACAAAACGGGGTTTAGTCTCCCTCGCAGACAAAGAGACATCGCACATTGCTAGTCTAAATCACAAAAATGATCGTCGTTGATCATCAAGAAAGTGTCAATTACACTAAGCTAGTAAATATATGAATTTAGCTTCATGTCCCATAACCACTAGCTTAACTTAAATATTTACGAACAAATTGTAGATCTCCACTAGAAAATTGTCACAAGAGATTCAATCGAACAAGTCGAAGAATTAACCGACGAAGTAAACGCAAGCGTTTCATACCACTTGTTTTACTAAGCCGTTTAATTAGATTTCTCATACGAATTAGGTACAGGTTTGTATATACTAATAGATTGGAAAACGGTTTAGGAAAAGAGTTTTGTAATAAAATAGTTTTGAAATCGCTTTGATGAAAGGGTTTTGATATTTACTAGTAGTATAGAAAACCTTTATATTTTAAAGTGACAAATCATAGAAGTGATTCTAGAAACAATCAATCATAAAAATTCACATACGAAGACGTGAATAAAATCCAAAGAAATCGATACCAAATCCATCAAAATGGATATTTTTGAAAATTCTCGAAGAAAATGTCATCAAAGTCGATAATAAATGATAACAACAAAAGGGAAACAACACTAATCGATTAAAGTTGGAAATTCAACAAAATAGGCAATATAGGCAAAATTGGCAAATAGGAGCAGGTCGGTCAACCGGACTCCCTAAGTCAGTTGACCGAACCAAAGATGGAAGTGCACGGGTAGTGTAAGGACCCGCAAATCCGTACTTCTTGAATAGACACTAATCTCCATTGATTAACTCAAGATGAACGGAAATACGAACCATTATGGTTAGAGAAGAAGAAAAAGATAGGAGAAGTAAGAAAAAGATAGAACAGAACAGAAAGAAAACAACATAACAATATCAGAATCTCACAATCGCAGCGGAACAACATATAATAAATAAATGAATAATCTTTAAACAAAGAACTATATCAGTTATTACATTACATCACATTGCATTACATAATCAGAGTTTACAACAACAAACAGCAGAAAAGAAATACTATTTACTAAATGATACGCCATGCCCTCCAGCTTGCCTCCAATTCTCTACAGCAACTCCCTAATTCCATAATATCCTGATAACCTTAACTCTAGACTGCCCGTGTGGAAATTGGTGGGCACCCAGAGTTTAGGAAGGAATACAATAACTTCAGGTCAGTCATGGGACTGGTGTGAGAACTTAAAACAGTTATTTATCTTTAAAATAAAGTACAGGATAATTTTAAAATAGATTTGCAATGTTTTTTAGAAAATGAGACTACCATAGGGCCTCCCGCGCACACACACAATGCAAACGCAGAATCAAAGGAGATTTCTCCTTATGATAGTCAAAGATGCTTGATACGCATTAAAAGAAACATTTGATATTATTACTAGTGCATGGTGTAGGAAAAAAAATCATTTCGAAAGTAAGGATATAAATCTTAGCCAGCATAGGCATTCCGCACTTATGCCTACTATAGCTATCATCCAAACAGTGGTGACCACCATAAGTGAATGTTAGGTTCTACAACTAAAACCGTACAAGATCGTATTGTTTCTTTGGATTTCCAACAAATGGTCAGGCCAAGGAACTTCCCATTGCCACATGGAAACGCCTCTGGAATGACGTCCCGAGAACCTAACCGGATCTCTGCCAACACAAGGCCGGGTTACCCTTCAAACTGGGTAACTACTGACACGAATATGCCATCCCTCGATCGTAACCGATCTATATCCGAGGATCCTCGATTTCCAACAACAACAAAGTAATAAATTTACAACAACAACATAGGTTAAGTATCTGGGCTCCATACTATGATACCACCTCTATTCAGAAGGAATGACATACACTAAAGGGGCGCTAACCCCTAATAACCTTGATGCATCCTTCCTATTTTGACCATTTCCGGGGTGTGAGGTCCGACGTAGTCTCGTCCACAAAGCTACGCTTTATATAAAAGCTATGCTTTGATCATCAAATGCTCAACAGCACTTCGTATGCCACATTACCGATTTGGGAATGTATCACTAGTAACCATCAACTACATAACCTCTAAGGATGTTAAGCTAAGAGAATAAATTCTCCGCCACCAACGGAAATATATTTGATAGAAACCAGCTTTACATCTCAAATTGTAACGTCAGACACACATCCATACAAGTTCGTTTTGGGATCGAACGGAACCGAAGGCACTTCCAAAGAAGTCCTTGCAATCCGGATATTCACTAATCACGTCCGGACTTCCCATCACATATGGAATCTCTATACCGGGGCCATTCGGTGCAGAGACATTCGATGGTAATCCTTCCGTTTTCAAAAATATCCGGTCTTCAACACCGGTCTTCAAATGCAATCCATAACGACATATCACATATTTGGAATGGGTTATACGACCCCAAGGTCCTTTCCCGGCTAACCCGAATAGTGAGCGCTTATTCAAAAATAAGTGTGGCATTCAAATTCAAGCAAATCACAACAAATACCCATTCAAAGGTAAATATTGATAGTCGGTTATTGAACTATCAATGGATATGCACAATATCACCAGATTCCAAATAATTTTCCAAATTATTTATTTTCCAAAAATATCTTTACAAGATATATAATTTCAATACTTCAAAAATAAATCAATATTTATTTTTGAACAAATTCCCCTTTCTTTTATAAATTCCATAGTGAATTTGTATTTCAAAATATCTACTGATATACGGTTTTCAATAGATTTCAAATATTCATTTCCAATTTATCCTTACAAAGATAAATTCTCAAAAACGTTTCATTTCATATTGGAAAAGCATATCCATACTTATTAAAAATAAGTAGTTCACAAATCTATTTATTTTCAACACTTGGAAAATATTCCATATACTTAAATAACAATTAAGTATATATTTTATTCTTTAAGGAAAGTGTTCGTTTAAACACATTTATTTGAGTCAAAACGAATGTTGCGTAAAACATCATTATGACAACTCAAAATCATTAGTATAGGGATTCGAAATTAAGATAGATATATAAATCCCAATACTATATAAAACATTTCCTTCCGGAAATCATTTACTTTAACAACAGTGTAATGGTCCACCATTTCCTTCTGTTTCTCGAAAACATCTTTTCAACAATGAATGTTGAAATCTATGGTTTCGAACCTTAACACATTTTAAAACATCGTTAAATCATTTTAATTCTATTTAAAATATCACCTCCAAAACATTTTCTTTAACATATCATTCACTATCCAAAAGCGTGAATATACTTCGTTAACAAATTTCATCATTTCTACACATTTTATTTTAAAGGATTATCCATTCTCCCAAAATCGTGGATATAACTCCTTTAATAATTTCTACATTTACTTTATCAAATTCAATTGATTTGGATCTATAAAACAATGTTTATAAATCCTATTTCTATTTATTTTATAACAACTTCAATTTATAAATCTCCTTTATTTACCTATTCAATTTATAACTCAATTATATACCAAAAGTCCATATTATAAGTTAAATACTTATAATTTATTTGTTTACAAAATCGTTCTTTTAAACTTCCCAAATTATAAATCTTATAACTTATAAGATTCATTTATTTACCCAAATCTATTCTTTTAATAACTTTACAAAAATTTTAAGTCTTACTACTTATAAATTCCATTTATAACTTCACCATTTATAATTCGATAATTTCATTCACTTATGAAATCAATTTACACTTCATCCTAACATTTTTAAAAACTCGTTTTATAATTCCAATATTTTAATTTATAAATATCAATTTTATAAATCTTTTATATAAATCAATTTATATTATTACTTTAAAACGTCTTTAAACTCCTTTATAATTTCATCATTTTGATTTGTAAAATAATCAAATTTCATAAATCCTATATTTAAACTTTTTACAATAAATTCAAAAATCCCAATTTAAACTATTTTATAAAATATTAACCCCATATTTTCAAAAATCAACTTTTAACTATATTTCTCAAAAATCATAATTTTTATAACATTAAAATTATAACGTTTATTTATTTAAAATGAATCAATTCCAAAAATATTTTATAAAACGTATACTTTCAAAAATCACTTTAAAAATCCTTTTAAGATTCCAAAATTGGCCCAATGATGCTACACACCAAATAGTCAATCACGACAACAACGACATCATATATCTGTATATGATAATCAACAAATATCAAAATATCTATAATCAAATAAATACTGTTGAGGAATCCAGTTGGATCCCTCCAACGTGTTTCCTTGCATCCACAAACATTAGCACAATACCAATTCCGTTTCCAAACGAAATATCACGGTATATAGGATTTAAAATATTATCCCCTATTATACGGCGCAATAGGATCTCATCCGCTATATAATGCGGGAAATCAACTCCAAGTACATAAATAATACCAATTTTACTGTACTGTGAAATATTCACGGTATATGTTTTTAGTAAATAACCTCCGCTTACTAACGGCGTATAATGTGTATTTTAACAATCAATAGATGACAATCATCATTCAAACATACAATCAAGAATTTTAAATCTAACTATTTAAAATTAAAATCGAAACCGATTCGATCGAGTGAGAAGTTCTCACCTTGGTTTCAATTTCGTTTTCAGCTTTTATTTCGATTAAAATTAAACACGCGTTTAATTTTATCCGAAATTCTCACTAGCTCCAAACGACTCCAATCCAATTCCATTACGTAGTGTTCGACAAAACGAACCTAATGCAATTCGTTTCGTCGAAATCCGACCTCGTATCAAAAAGTTATACATTTTAGAAGTTCGTACGATCTTAATATAAATTAATTTACATTATATTTTATTATTTTAACCTAAAACAAATCGTGGCCGCTGGATCTTGCTTCCATCTCATCAGGCTGTTCGGCCCTTTCTCCCTCCCACGTTTTTGCTACAGGTTATACACGTTGAACCGAACCCAACGCACGGCCCCTAGGGCTTGAAATCGCTGCCACCACACTCCGTTCCAAGATGATCAGCAACCACCATTCAACTTGCCTCGCCAAGAGCTACCCACGGCTCGAATCCCATAGAGCTCGGTCCCCTCTTCCGCATTGAAAAACGTGCGCAAGCGTGCGGCTTCAACCACTGATTGCCATCAATCCACCAGCTCGTTTTCGATCATCCCCGTATGGATGGATAGCCCTCGACGAGTTCTAGAAGTTTCATGTTGAAAGTTTCTCGAATTGATGTTTGGATTTAAAGAAATCGAGGGACGAAGATCTGTGATTTTCAACCATTGAATTATGAAGGTGGCGGCCGGTTCAGAAACCCTAGGGTTTAGTTTTCTTTTGCAAAATGAAAATAGTTAGGTCCTTTTATAGAAAATTTCCAAAAACACTATTCATCAAAAAAAATTCCGAACTCCAAATGAAGCGTGTCGGCTTGCATTTCTAAGGTTTACCCCGCGTTTCGAACACAATGGAACGTGTTTCGGAGGCTAATTCGATCGTCTGTGCGAGTTACGGCAATAACCGATCGATTTTAAATTAAACCGATTAAACGAATTTTCTATGCGTTTTGGCTTGCCCCGGACAAACGGTAAATCCGATTGACACGAAATTTGAAACCACACAATATTATAACATTACGGATCCGATGAAACTTGTTTCGTCGAAATCTGTGACTGTTTGAAAAATGGCTATTTTAACTCGTCAATTAAATATTAAAATATTCAATTTTCACAAACTTTAAACTCAATTTTAAAAGTACTATAACATCATTCTAAATCCAATATGATTAAATAAAATTTTACAAATCATTTTCAATCATATTAAACCCAATTTTCAATTATTTCAATAATTTCCAATATTAAATTATCGATTTAATTATCCAATTAAATCCAATTATTCGAAATAAAATTTATTCGACTTATAAATTTCACTTATTTAATATTTAAAATCAATTAAATATACGAATTTTAATTAATAGAAATTCTGGGTCATTACAAACTACCCCCCTTAAAAGAATTTCGTCCTCGAAATTACCAAGTAGGAAAAGTTACAGAATCTATTAACTTTCCCAAAATCCATAGTTAAACTTCTTACAATAACTTTACTAAGTTTTCAAATCATACTTAGTTATCTTTTCAAAAACAACTACTATTGTTTAACTTTCAACTCCAAATCAAAATTATAGTTTTCAAAATTTTCCAATTTTTCTCAAAAATATTCTAACGCCTTAAATTTTCAAAAAAATTCGCCAGAGTCTCCTTTGCGTGGCTCGATCCAAAAAAAAATGACAGTATATATATCACAAATATACATCTCATCAAGTGATGTGCCATGCCGCAGGGAAAAAAGTGTAAAAGTACGATATGTAATCCGAGATATGTACCTTATATATTATTAGCGAGCATATACGGCTAATATAGCGCGAAAGCGAGCTCCAAATGCGAAGCAAACGCGATCCGCACCTACTAAACACTCAACAAACAGATGAGAAACATGTATATAGACAATAGTATCGATATACAACATATAGCAATATAATAACTATATATGCCAACATAGCAAATGTAGTAAAAGCAATATATTCAACCATCAACCAACTATTATCCAACTAGCATTCAACTAACATCCATAACCAATAAATATTTATTCATATTCTCATTAATATTCAATGAAATGGGTTTTCAGTTTAATCACATTTGATTCATTAACAGTGGATGTTTTTACTAACATTCATTTTGAATTAGTTTATATTCACTAATTCATATTCAAGTTGGTTCACTTCCAAATCAAATTCAATTCTATTTAAGATTCACTTAACTTCCAATTGGATTTCAAATACTTTAGCTTTCAATTTCATTAACTCAATATCATTAATACTTAATGAATTATATACAATCAACTAACTATCATATAACAACCAATGTATATTAATTACAACCAAATTCCTTTGCTTATATTCATTCAATTTGGTTTAACACCTTTACTTTCAATTGGTTTAATTAAATTGATTTTCATTCAATTATTCAATTTTTGTCAATAACATTAGATTTTAATGAATTAACACTTAAATTCATTATTTCATATCAATTATTTACATTTAGTTGATTAACGTTCAATCCATTTATTAATTCCATTGCTAATTCATTTAACCACAAAAGTTGAATTTCATTACATAACTCAAGTTCACATTTATCACTTAACTTTATTAATTTACTTTTATACCAAAATCAACTTCATTCAACATCTCTTAAGTTATATTCCATTTAAACATTATTTGGTTTTACTTAACTTAAATTCCCACTTATAAATCCAATTCAGATTCCCAATTCTGAAGTAAATTTTTATTTAACCTTTACCAAAGTCAAATTTCATCACTTATTCAAACTCATTTTTATTTACAACTCATATTCATAAATATATTCATATAGTTTCACTTCTTATATATAAGTTTATTTCACAATTGTAAATCACATTAATTATAATTTCATGCTTATAATTCATTTGCTTATACAATTATTCTTTTACAATTGTTTTTATTTGGATTATTCAAACAACTTTTAATTAACTTATATATATATATTCTTACATTTTCGACAACCAAACAATCAACTTATATACACTTTAATAATTCTGAAAAATTATTCCTTTATATATAAAATATACTCAAGGTAAAATTATTTCATTTACCAAATTTAAAACAATATCGTGTCGAATTGTTCTGTACATGTGTTTAGGGATCCCTATCAACAATGTTAATTACTCGTATTAACGAGAATCCGTATACCACTCAACAAACCAATCATCACAATATAAAATAATTTTATATTCACTAACAAATACTCTCTCATAGCTATTATTACACTCAACTCATTCTAGAGTACTACTGACTCTATCTCTAATGAGTAATACCCAACAGAGCCATGGTTGTCGCTTAACCATATGCTCTGATACCAGATGTAAGGACCCGCAGATCTGTACTCCTTGAATAGACACTAATCTCCATTGATTAACTCAGATGAACGGAAATACGAACCATTATGGTTAGAGAAGAAGAAAAAGACAGAAGAAGTAAGAAAAAGATAGAACAGAACAGAAAGAAAACAATAGAACAATATCAGAATCTCACAATCGCAGCGGAACAACATATAATAAATAAATGATTAATCTTTAAACAAAGAACTATATCAGTTATTACATTACATCGCATTACATTACATAATCAGAGTTTACAACAACAAACAACAACAAACAGCGGAAAAGAAGTACCATATACTAAATGATACGCCATGCCCTCCAGCTTGCCTCCAATTCTCTACAGCAACTTCCTAATTCCAGAATATCCTGATAACCTTAACTCTAGACTGCCCGTGCGGAAATTAGAGGGCACCCAGAGTTTAGGAAGGAAAACAATAAACTCCAGGTCAGTCATGGGACTGGTGTGAGAACTTAAAACAGTTATTTATCTTTAAAATAAAGTACAGGATAATTTTAAAATAGATTCGCAATGTTTTTTTAGAAAATGAGACTACCATAAGGCCTCCCGCACACACACACAGTGCAAACACAGAATCGGAGGAGACTTCTCCTTATGATAGTCAAAGATGCTTGATACGCATTAAAAGAAACATTTGATATTATTACTAGTGCATAGTGTAGAAAAAAAAATCATTTCGAATGTAAAGATATAAATCTTAGCCAGCATAGGCATTCCGCACTTATGCCTACTATAGCTACCATCCAAACAGTGGTGACCACCATAAGTGAATGATAGGTTCTACAACTAAAACCGTACAAGATCGTATTGTTTCTTTGGATTTCCAACAAATGGTCAGGCCAAGGAACTTCCCATTGCCACATGGAAATGCCTCTGGAATGACATCCCGAGAACCTAACCGGATCTCTGCCAACACAAGGTCGGGTTACCCTTCAAACTGGATAACTGCTGACATGAATATGCCATCCCCCGATCGTAACTGATCTATATCCGAGGATCCTCGATTTTCAACAACCACAAAGTAATAAATTTGCAGCAACAACATAGGTTAAGTATCTGGGCTCCGTACCATGATACCACCTCTATCCAGAAGGAATGACATACACTAAAGGGGCGCTACCCCCTAATAACCTTGCTGCATCTTTCCTGTTTTGACCATTTTCGGGGTGTGAGGTCCGATGAAGTCTCGTCCACAAAGCTACGCTTTATACAAAAGCTGTGCTTTGATCATCAAATGCTCAACAGCACTTCGTATGCCACATTAATTTGGGAATGTATCACTAGTAACCATCAACTACATAACATCTAAGGGTGTTAAGCTAAGAGAATAAATTCTCCGCCACCAACGGAAATATATTTGATAGAAACCAGCTTTATATCTCAAATTGTAACGTCAGACACACATCCATACAAGTTCGTTCCGGGATCGAACGGAACCGAAGGCACTTCCAAAGAAGTCCTTGCAACCCGGATATTCACTAATCACGTCCGGACTTCCCATAACATATGGAATCTCTATACCGAGGCCATTCGGTGCAGAGACATTTGACGGTAATCATTCCGTTTTCAAAAATATCCGGTCTTCAAATGCAATCCATAACGACATATCACATATTCGGAATGGGTTATACGACCCCAAGGTCCTTTCCCGGCTAACCCGAATAGTGAGCGCTTATTCAAGAATAAGTGTGGCATTCAAATTCAAGCAAATCACAACAAATACCCATTCAAAGGTAAATATTGATAGTCGGTTATTAAACTATCAATGGATATGCACAACATCACCGGATTCCAAATAATTTTCCAAATTATTTATTTTCCAAAAATATCTTTAAAAGATATATAATTTCAGTACTTCAAAAATAAATCAATATTTATTTTTAAACAAATTCCACTTTCTTTTATAAATTCCATAGTGAATTTATATTTTAAAATATCTACTGATTTACGGTTTTCAATAGATTTCAAATATTCATTTCCAATTTATCGTTACAAAGATAAATTCTCAAAAACGTTTCATTTCATATTGGAAAAGCATTTCCATACTTATTAAAAATAAGTAGTTAACAAATATATTTATTTTCAACACTTGGAAAATATTCCATATACTTAAATCACAATTAAGTATATATTTTATTCTTTAAGGAAAGTGTTCTTTTAAACATATTTATTTGAGTCAAAACGAATGTTGCGTAAAACATCGTTACGACAACTCAAAATCATTAGTATAGGGATTCGAAGTTAAGATAGATATATAAATCCCAATACTATATAAAACATTTCCTTCCGGAAATCATTTACTACAACAACAGTGTTATAGTTCACCATTTCCTTCTGTTTCTCGAAAACATCTATTTAAACAATGAATGTTGAAATCTATGGTTTCGAACCTTAACACATTTTAGAACATCGTTAAATCGTTTTAATTCTATTTAAAATATCACCTCCAAAACATTTTCTTTAACATATCATTCACTATCCAAAAGCGTGAATATACTTCGTTAACCAATTTCATCATTTCTACACATTTTATTTTAAAGGATTATCCATTCTCCCAAAATCGTGGATATAACTCCTTTAATAATTTCTACATTTACTTTATCAAATTCAATTGATTTGGATCTATAAAACAATGTTTATAAATCCTATTTCTATTTATTTTATAACAACTTCAATTTATAAATCTCCTTTATTTACCTATTCAATTTATAACTCAATTATATACCAAAAATCCATATTATAAGTTAAATACTTATAATTTAATTGTTTACAAAATCGTTCTTTTAAACTTCCCAAATTATAAATCTTATAACTTATAAGATTCATTTATTTACCCAAATCTATTCTTTTAATAACTTTACAAAAATTTTAAGTCTTACTACTTATAAATTCCATTTATAACTTCACCATTTATAATTCGATAATTTCATTCACTTATGAAATCAATTTACACTTCATCCTAACATTTTTAAAAACTCGTTTTATAATTCCAATATTTTAATTTATAAATATCAATTTTATAAATCTTTTATGTAAATCAATTTATATTATTACTTTAAAACGTCTTTAAACTCCTTTATAATTTCATCATTTTGATTTGTAAAATAATCAAATTTCATAAATCCTATATTTAAACTTTTTACAATAAATTCAAAAATCCTAATTTAAACTATTTTACAAAATATTAACCCCATATTTTCAAAAATCAACTTTTAACTATATTTCTCAAAAATCATAATTTTTATAACATTAAAATTATAATGTTTATTTATTTAAAATGAATCAATTCCAAAAATATTTTATAAAACGTATACTTTCAAAAATCACTTTAAAAATCCTTTTAAGATTCCAAAATTGGCCCAATGATGCTACACACCAAATAGTCAATCACGACAACAGCGACATCATATATCTGTATATGATAATCAACAAATATCAAAATATCTATAATCAAACAAATACTGTTGAGGAATCCAGTTGGATCCCTCCAACCTGTTTCCCTGCATCCACAAACATTAGCACAATACCAATTCCGTTTCCAAACGAAATATTGCGGTATATAGGATTTAAAATATCATCCGCTATTATACGGCGCAATAGGGTCTCATCCGCTATATAATGCAGGAAATCAACTCCAAGTACATAAATAATACCAATTTCACTGTACTGTGAAATATTCGCGGTATATGTTTTTAATAAATAACCTCTGCTTACTAACGGCGTATAATGTCTATTTTAACAATCAATAGATAACAATCATCATTCAAACATACAATCAAGAATTTTAAATATAACTATTTAAAATTAAAATCGAAACCGATTCGATCGAGTAAGAAGTTCTCACCTTGGTTTCAATTTCGTTTTCAGCTTTTATTTCGAATAAAATTAAACACGCGTTTAATTTTACCCGAAATTCTCACTAGCTCCAAACGACTCCAATCCAGTTCCATTGCGTAGTGTTCGACAAAACGAACCCAACGCAATTCATTTCGTCGAAATCCGACCTCGTATCAAAAAGTTATACATTTTAGAAGTTCGTACGATGTTAATATAAATTAATTTACATTATATTTTATTATTTTAACCTAAAACAAATCATGGCCGCTGGATCTTGCTTCCATCTCATCAGGCCATTCGACCCTTTCTCCCTCCCACGTTTTTGCTACAGGTCATACATGTTGAACCGAACCCAATGCACGGCCCCTAGGGCTTGAAATCGCCACCACAACACTCCGTTCCAAGATGATCAGCAACCACCATTCAACTAGCCTCGCCAAGAGCTACCCACGGCTCGAATCCCATAGAGCTCGGTCCCCTCTTCCTCGTTGAAAAACATGCGCAAGCGTGCGGCTTCAACCACTGATTGCCATCAATCCACCAGCTCGTTTCTGATCATCTCCGTATGGATGGATAGCCCTCGACGAGTTCTAGAATTTTCATGTTGAAAGTTTCTCGAATTGATGTTTGGATTTAAAGAAATTGAGGGAGGAAGATATGTGATTTTCGGCCATTGAATTATAAAGGTGGCGGTCGGTTCAAAAAGCCTAGGGTTTAGTTTTCTTTTGCAAAATGAAAATAGTTAGGTCCTTTTATAGAAAATTTCCAAAAACACTATTCATCAAAAAAATTCCGAACTCCAAACGAAGCGTGCCGGCTGGTGTTTTTAAGGTTTACCCCGCGTTTCGAACACAATGTAACGTGTTTCGGAGACTTATTCGATCATCTGTGCGAGTTACGGCAATAACCGATCGATTTTAAATTAAACCGATTAAACGAATTTTCTATGCGTTTTGGCTTGCCCCGGACAAACGGTAAATCCGATTGACACGTAATTTGAAACCATACAGTAATATAAAATTACGGATCTGATGAAACTAGTTTCGTCGAAATCCGAGACTGTTTGAAAAATGGCTATTTTAACTCGTCAATTACATATTAAAATATTCAATTTTCACAAATTAACTTTAAATTCAATTTCAAAAGTTCTATAACATCATTCTAACTCCAATATGATTAAATAAAATTTACAAATCATTTTCAATCATATTAAACCCAATTTTCAATTATTTCTATAATTTCCAATATTAAATTATCGATTTAATTATCCAATTAAATCCAATTATTCGAAATAAAATTTATTCAACTTATAAATTTTACTTATTGAATATGTAAAATCAATTAAATATACGAATTTTAATTAATATAAATTCTGGGTCATTACAGGTAGCAGGTCGGTCGACTGGACCCTGAGCTCGGTCAACCGGAGCCTGTAACCTGCACTTCCAAACCAAAGGCAAGAAGTGCTCGGGTAGCAGGTCGGTCGACTGGACCCTGAGCTCGGTCAAACGGAGCATATTGCCATCACTCCCATGCCTATCTAATAAATGCCATTCCCTTCCCAATTGCTATCGGTTGAGCAACGACACTAAGGGTTTATGCCAATCGACTACCCGGCCATAGAAGCTCTTCGGTTCATCACCAAAAACATGATCAAGACATCAAAGCTATGATTTTTAAAGAATTGAACCCAAAACACCAAAAATTGGAATATTCGCCAAATCAATCCAAACCAAAAGCAATTATACAAGAATAAGTGTTAGGAATTCATACCTAACAATCGAAGATAGTTATAGACTAAGATGTGAGGTAAAAATCTCACCTTTGAACCCAAAAAACAATGAATGAGAAGCTTGAAGACAAGGGAAGATCAACCACACTTCAATCTCAACACAAGAAGCTTGAATCTAAGATTAAAAGAGAAACATTTCCCAAATTAGGTTTAGGAATTTATGAAATTCAAGAGAGAAGGAGTTGGAGAAGATGAAGAGAAGGCTTACCAATGGGTTCTCTTGAATTTGGAGCTAGAAGTTGGATTTGCTAATGAAACTAGGGCTTGGAGTTTTAATTTCCTCTTCTTTCCCCCATTTTTGCTTTAGCTTGAAGTGTTAGGAAATGAGGAATGGAGTAATGAAGAGGAGAGGGGGATGAGACTGAGTTAGTAAGTGATTAAAGGGTTCAGCCCAAACCAAAGCCCTAAGTGAAAAAGTAGCAAAAATCAACTTACTCCTAACATATCGCAGCCTATACTCAAAAAGGTCGCAAACGGTATTTTGAACTCAATGGAAGTGGTCTTGAGTCCCGATTCGACTGTTTGAAAAAAGTAGCTTTTCAGACCATAATCCGACTAACGATGAAATATTTAAATAAAATATTTAAATATACAATCGATAAATATGAGGGTTGTTACATTCATCATCGTATGGATGTATTCTATTATCTGCTACATCTATTGCATTTGTTTTCTTGTTTTCAGCATTTGTAAGGACAGAAGTTTATAATTGTCCAAGCTGAATCTAGGTTAGACTCTGATATTGTATTTTAAAATTTTCCGCTGTAAAGATAATTATTGAAATAATATATTTTATTCCATTCGTGTGAGATTCTGTTCTGTCTTTATTTTTCTTTCTACCCTTAATGATCCGTCTTTTCATGCAATTTGAGTTGGACATGTGTGGTTTATTGTCGATTCAAAGGGTATGGAAAAACAGGCCGTTACAATATTCGTATATCTTAATACTTGCAAGTAAATTTTAGTGGGAAGGACCTAAAAGGATAGTCGCATACGGATATCAGGCCAGCATCAAACCAAAAAGCGAGTTCAGGAAAGACTTGAGTTAAACCAACAGTCCAATGAACCTTTCACCATTGAGACATAGGTTGAGGGGCACCGTGAATTGGCTGTTTAGATTACAGTAGGGCACAGCCACATAGCTCTTTAGAGGTCTTTTGTTTAGTTGAGTGGTGGCTACGTGGGTCCACAGCCATGATAAGAAAAGAGACAGACTAAATAGAATATATGTATTATAGGCCTAACAAGGCAATCCTTTATAAAGATAGAAAATCACCAACCGAGTTCCATACAAGGTAGACCTTGTTAAGTGGGATTTAGGGAGTAGACAAAACGATTACGTATAGTCCTCAAGGTACGCACTATGTGGTATATTGTAGATGTTCGAGCATTAGTATAGACTAGTGCGAACACAGTTTTACTTTTTCATAGTAAACGATGGAACATCTGTATTGTAGGAGGCAGTCCTTTATAGATGTAGTCATAGAACACTATAGTGTCAAGACGATGGAGTCCTTTTTGAGGAGGATACGGAAGGTACTATGGGTATATCTTGGACAGATGCAGTCAAGGGGCATATCGCTATATATATATATATAATAGTTATTAGGTTTTAATCTACTAGGCAGTAGAAGGGCACGATTCACTCACTAAGGCGGGAGTATTATAACCCAATAAACCTAATATAACAGTAAATGGAAATAAAATGGTATAGGCAGAATTAAGCTTAGAAGTGTATAATTTATCAATTCATTAGAACTTTAGTTCCGCCCCCTCCTCATAACATCCTACATGTTAGGTAGATGGTAGAGACTTTCCAACTTTGAGACACTTACTTGAAAAGTGTTATTATATTGGTGAGTATTTAATTACTATTATATTTTAGTCAGTTCCGCTATGGGATATTTGTTGAGCTCAGATATATTTATCTTTGCCTATTTTCAGAATACCAGATACCCAACTCAGGCTTTAGTGGGCTTGGATATTAGCATTTTTACGAAAAATCCGAACCCATCGGAATTCGGGTTGTTACATTTGATATTAGAGCCTAGGTTTAGGATTCCTATGTTGATAGGGAGTGAAAGTATTTGCATTTTTCAATAAAATATAAATATATTATGTACTAAAATCCAAATAGTCCCCAATTATAGAATTTAACATATGGAAAGTTTTTAGATAGTTTGCTAGTTGGGTTTGGGATGACCTAAGTATGTTGAGCCCTATGTTAATTATCGATTAATAGCAGCCTTGTTTTGAGAGAAGAGTAATATCCATGTGTTATAGGAAGTGGGGAAGTTGCTTAGAGAGAGTAGGGGAGTGTTTTATTTTGGAATGAATAAGAGGTTATGGTAAGAAGAAAATCCACTTTATGCCTGACCCAATAAAATGAAACTTTTAAATTGAAAAGTTGAAAAATATAATTGTTAATATATTTGAGGAAGTAAATATCGGGCTTTTGAAAAAATAAATAACTGGCATGAAATTTAAATTAGTTTTTATATGATGTAAATTTTGTTAAAATAAAATTCTTTTTGAAGAATTATAGGGCATATATAGATCACTAGTTTCCTTGTAGGTGAACAAAGATTTTATAATATAAGAACCTACAACGTGTTAGGTATCGAAAACGTAGGTTGCAACATTTATTATTGTAATAGATATTTTCGGTAAAAATAAAGAAAGAATAGACTATGACACTATTGTTATAGTAGGTGACCCCCAAAGGAAATGTTTTTACATAGCATATTAGATATATTAATATTTATTTTAATTGAATCCATATATTATATTTTTGGGTTATAGTAACAATGTTTTACGCAACATCTATTTTGACCCAAATGAGTTTTGAAGATAATTCCTAAAGTGGTTTCTATGTACACATTATTTAAGTAAGTATACAAACATATTTTCTAATTACGAAAATATTAAAGTAGTTTTGAAAATTAGTTCTTCTAAAAAATAATGTACGTTAAATTAATAAATTTAGTAGAAAGTATCTTATGTAAGTGAATACAGAGTACACATACTTTAATCTATTGGAATGAAGTAAATAATGAAATAATTTTCTATGTATCACAAATAAAGATATTTGGTGCAACTTATAAAGAATAGGTGAAAGAGATTACAAGATATGGAAAGCACCATATTTTGTATAGCTATTTCGATAAAATATAAAATAAATTCCTTATAATTTCACATAAACATGAAATCCTCCATTAAAGGATTCATAGAGGTTTTGGCGTTAATAGTTTCTTATTAGAGAGTTAATTCGGATAGATTAAGGTATAAAACCATTAAGTGTAGTAAGATAGAAACTCTTCCAAAGTTAAGTAATAGGAAGAGTAGAAAAACTTAAGAGTTTTTTGATAAAATAATTATTCTTATCTGCTCAAGTTTTAGTAAATTTGAAAATCTATGAAAATAAGATATTTCGAAAACATACAAGGACATTTTTTTAGTCAAGAAAAAGGAAGAATATTTTAAGAACAAGCAAGAAATGTTTTAAAGAAAAATGGTTTGGTAGAAAAATAAATAAGTTTCTAAAAAGATAAAATTTTAAGTAACCGAATACCTTTGAATTTAACAGAAAACTTCAAAATAACACTTTCAAAGTAAATAATTTTGGGATTGGATGTTTCAGAAATTTAGGAGTTTTAATTTTTGAAAAAAAAGAGATAAATTCCAAACCAAACCGGACTTTTAAATATGGAGTAGATATGGATCATTTCCTAGGTGTAACGGGAAAAGTACAAGGCTATAGAAATAATTACTCCTCGTAGTAATAATGAAATTTTCCGTAAGGTGTATAAGACACTAGTGAAAACCTAGAAATGTTGCTTCATGTGGGTATACTATAGAAGAATAGTGAAATAATATTAGTAAGATGATAATACACACGTGGTTGGGATAGGTGACCTTAGTTCGGGAAAAAAATAAAAGTTAAAGAGAGACTTTCTCCAACCTTAGTTGCCTGTTTAGATAGAGAGTACATAGTTTCAAACCCTTACCATTGCAGTAAATGAGACTTAGTTATTCCTTATTGAGCTTGGAATAGAAGAGATGAATATATCTTATTCATCGTGAGTAACACAGCGTAAGTTGGTAACATGTAAGGCGGCAGAAGGAGCATGTGAGTTACTTGGATTCCTAGAGTAGGACCTTTCTGTGTTAGAGTGGATATGGTCCTAGACCTCATAGAATTAGATGATAGCTGTCTTTAGTTGCTATATTAAAAGAAGCGTAAAAACAGATAATAGCTAACTAAAAGAAAATAGTAAGATCTAAAGAAAGAAACAAAAACATCAATAGAAATAAGTGAGAATTACCAAAGAAAAATATATCTTTCCCATAAATTATGCTTGGGAAAAAGTTTGGAAAGCAAAATCTTTCTTTCGTAAACCATGCTTGGGAAAGAAAATAGAGATTTTATAGGATAGCGGCATAAGTTCCAAGTACGGAGAGAGATGTACGCAAAAGTAAAACTGAAAAATGTGATTTTTTCCGTTTTCTACCTTCTTTCTGACATAAGAAACAGAGTTCGAAAGATTAGATTTTTATGAAATTCAAATTTTAAAAGTTGTATGGTAGTATTTGGATGAAAAATTCGTTGAACTACACCTTTATTCAGTAGGACTATGGGGAAAATTGGATGAAAAATGTTTTGACTTTTCAAAACATTGCATTCGTATTGAAATTGCAAGTATATTTAGGATGTGTGCATCACATTTTAAAATAATTTTTTAAAGAAGAAAAGCATTCATATAGGAGGCACCGCATAGAAATTCATGTACATTCATATATTTTGTATTGAATAACACTTTTGCATAAGAAAACGGATGGTCACAAAATTGGACGTACACAAAATGGATGTGCTTAATGCGAGTAGTTACATAATTTTACCCTTGTCGAATTTCGGGGATGAAATTTCCTAAAGAGTGGGAGAACATAACACGCCACATTTTTATATTATTAAAATAAATTTAATTGATAACTATGAAAACAGTGAAAAATGAATTTTTGCTAATGTTGGAATTTGGCCACGAACAATTGTGTTCATGGCAATTTTCTGATCAGCTTCCATATGCAATGTTTTCTGAATGGACTTCAAATGGAGAAGTTATAGCCGTTTGAAGTTTAAGCGCTGGAAACAATTACATATGCAAACATGGTAATTTTATCAATTATAAATATTTGCAATTAATTCATAGGATATTTATAAAAGTAGCAACAAATTTCTAATGTTTGTAATGAATGTAAATTATTAAGGGAAATAAATGTAAGAGGAAAAAAATAAAAGGAATAATTAACATTGCAAACAGAATCATCTAAAAATTTCAATTAATTAATATGTCAATTAATATTAGAGATTAATATATAACGTTTGTATATATTCATATATATATATATATATATTAGATTCCGCAATTTAAAGAGGTTTATATATAAATGTAACAAATAAATGTTCAAATTCAAATCTGGATAAAAAATATATGCATATTAATAATATATGTTAATTGAATTGTGGAATTAATTGATATGCCAATTAATGAAACATTACAATGTGCAAAATATTAATTATGGGAATTAACTAATAGAGGTGACATGTTAATCTATTAATGAGGCTATTAATTTGGATTGTAACGTAATCGGTAGAAAATGTCAATTAATAAGGAAAAGAAATAATAGTTAACCTCGATTTGAATGTGCAGATATAGGCAGTATATTGCTGCACATAAAAATTAATTGATGGATCAATTAAGTAGATGATTAATTAGATAATTAGTGGGCTGCATCTATTTAAGAGAGAATGTAATATAATTTGTTCCATAAACCGTCACTTTCTTCATCCCTCTCTTACAGTAAACAATGGCTTCTTTCTTCATTCTTTTCTCTTATTTCTCACAAATCTTCACCAAAATAATCCAAATAAAATATGTGTGAACAAAATAGAGGACTTGCAATAAATTAAAGGAGAGAAGTTGTAGAACGACATAGTAATTCTAGAAGGTAGAGATTTAAAACTAAGGACGATATGTGGGTGGATTTAATGATATATATTTTACGTTTATGCTATATTACCATGAGATTCTCTTTAAATAATTTTATTTTATATTTATTTCAGCAACTAATTCTGTCAATTAGTTATGCCGAGACTGTAAATTTTATAAGAAAGCTTATATTTAATTAATATTAGGCTTGATAGTTAGAGAAAGGCAAAAGCTTAAATGCAAGAAATTTACAATTATGTACAAATATTTTTAAAGTGGAAATTTAGCCTGTAAATGTTAGCTTCTTTTTATTCCTTTTTACGCGAATAAATTAGTTAAAGAGAAAAATTCGCAAATACAGACTAAAATAGAAAGAACGCTAGATTTACAGAAATTAGATGTAAAATAAGAAATGCTGAAATAAAAGGAGAAAAATATAAATTTGCAGTAAATTATGCTAAAACAAGGAAAAATAAATAAAAAGGGAAAATTTAGTAACTTGATTTGGAAGTAAGTGAAAGATTAATTGGTTGGTTTAGAAAAGAGAATACATTTCTATAGTTTAATATTAAAACATAATGATAAACGCAATTGCATGAATAAAAGAAAGAAGAAGGGAATTAGTGTAAAATAGAGAAACTACTATATTTTACATAATCTAGAAAGTAAAGCAACAATAAAATAGATATCTTGAAGTTAGGGATTATTGTTTACGGCATTATTTGGTATTAAAATATGAAAATGGATTTTTAGCATAGTTTTTGTAACCAACCAAATAGAATAAAACTACTTCTAGAATATAAGAAGTTAAAGTGAAGCATTAAGGGAATTAAAGAAGGAATCAAGTTAATTATTAGACAAGACTAGAAGCTCTGCTTTTACTACGTAGGTAATAGAATAAAAATAATGCAGTTATTATGATAAGTAAATTTGTGACAATCAGATGTAGTCCCAAGCCAAGATTGTTATATAACATAAGAGAATTAAAGAGAATTCAATATCAAAATAAAAGAAGATAGACTATAATAGAAAAGAGACACTTGTATTTATATTTATAACATACAGATTATAAAAGAGAATAAAAGAGACAATTACAAGAAATATTATAACATAGGTACTAAGTAGAAAGAACAGAAATGGCTTATTTTAAGACTTAAATGAAGTTAATAAAGAAATAAAGCAGAAATAATAGAAGAGACTTATTTTGATAAACTTAGATCTTGGATTAAGTTAATAAGCAAGACAATAGAAGTGGCCCATACCAACAACATTTCCTTTTAGTCAGGAACTGTTGGTCTCACAATGGTTATATAAGGCTGGGACAAGATTATGCTAATTATGGTAAATAAGTAGCCAACAGAATAAGAAAAGTAAACTAAATGCAAAATAAGATATTAGACTTACGGTCTAATAACAGAGTAAGAAGCATTTGGAGCAGTCCAAAGGATGAAAAGCCTAACGAAGCAGTTCATCATAGATTTTAGCATGGAAGATGCACGTCAAACTTAGTTATTTTGGGCTAGAAGGAAGTACGAGACTTCAACGGGGAATTAGGGTTCTCTAGGATGACCATCTGGGGTAGGTGTAATGGAGCAGTCTTCCAAAGGCAGGTCTGTAGGTGTTCCATCAAAAGAGTATGCCTTAACTGCTTTTTTGCATGGCAGGACCATTGTAGGCAATCAGAAGGGGTGGATGTTTGAGTAGGATATTCATATGTCCTAGTACTTTCAAGTAATTTTTAGTGGGCTGGGTTCAAAAGGATAGTCCCGTGTGGATATCGGGCCAGCATCCGAACCAAGAAGCGAGTTCGAGAAAGACAAGAGTTAAACCAACAGTCCCACGATCCTTTCACTATCAAGACATTGGATGAGGGGCACCGCCAATTGGATGTTTAGATTGTTTGTAGTAGGGCACAACCACTTAGCTCTTTAGAGGTCTTTCGATTAGTAAAGGGGTGGCTGTGTGGGGCAATAGCGATGATAAGAAAAGAGACAGACCAAATAGGATATATATACTATGAACTTAACAAGGCAGTCCTTTATAGAAATAGAAAATCCCCGACTGAGTTCCGTACAAGGCAGACCTTGTTAAGTGGGATTCAGGGGTAGACAAAATGATTACGTATAGACCTCAAGGTACGCACTGGGTGGTACATTATGGATTCCCAAGCATTAGTATAGACTAATGCGGACAAAGTTTTATGTTTTCATAGTAGATGACAGTACATATGTATTGTAGGCCTTACGAGGCAGTCCTTTATAGATGTAGTCACAGAATGCTATAGTTCAAGACGATGGAGTCCTTTGCGAGGAAGATACGGAAGGTACTATAGGTAGTATCTAGGAACGATGCGGTCAAGGGGCATATATATATATATATATATATATATATATATATATTAGTTATTAGGTTTTAATCTACTAGGGAGTAGATGGGCATGATTCACGCGCTGAGGCGGGAGTATTATAAACCCAATATACCTAATATAACAGTAATTGGAAATAAAACAGTATATGTAGAATTAAGCTTAGAAGTGTATTTTTTGTACATTCACCAGAACTTTAGTTCTGATCCCTTTCTCAAAACATCCTACCTGTTAGGTAGATGGCAGAGACTTTCCAACTTTGAGACACTTGTTTGGAAAGTGTTATTATAATGGGGAGCATTTACTTACTATTATACTTTAGTGAGTTCCACGATGAGATATTTATTGAGCTCTGATACATTTGTCTTTGCCTATTTGGAGGAGACCAAATACCTAACTCGGACTTCAGTGGGCTTGGATTTTAGCATTTTTGCGAAAAATATGGACCCATTGGAAGTTGGGTTATTACATTTGGTATCCGAGCCTAAGTTTAGTATTCCTAAGTAGATAGGGAGTGAACGTATTTGTATTTTTTGAATAAAATATAAATATATTATGTACTAAAATCCAAATAATCCCCAATTATAGATTTTAACATATGGAAAGTTTTTAGATAGTTTCCTAGTTAGGTTTGGGATGACCCAAGTATGTTGAGCCATATGTTAATTATCGATTTATAGCATACATATAAGCCATGTTTTGGGAGAAGATTAGTATCCATATGTTATAGGAAGTGGGGAATTTTTCTAGGGTGAGTAGGGAGAGTGTTTTACTGTGGAAGGAACAAGAGGTTTAATAAAAAAATCCACTTTATGTCTAACCCAATAAAATGAAACTTTTGAATTGAAAAGTTGAAAAATATAATAGTTAATATATTTGAGGAAGTAAATATTGGGCTATTGAGAAAAAAATAAGTGGTATGAAATTTAAATTGGTTTTTATATGATGTAAATTTTGTTAAAAGTAAAATTCTTTTTGAAGAATTATAGAACGTGTATAGCTCGCTAGTTTCCTTGTAGGTGAACAAAGATTCTAAAATATAAAAACTAATAGTGTGTTAGGCATTGAAAACATAGCTTGCAACATTTATTTTGTAATAGATATTTTCCATTAAAAATAAAGGAAGCATAGACTATGACACAATTTTTATAGTAGGTGACTCCCAAAGGAAATATTCTTGCATAGCATATGAGATTTATTGATACCTATTTTAATTGAATCCATATAATAGTATTTTTGGGTTGCAGTAACGGTGTTTTATGCAATATCTGTTTTGACCTAAATGAGTTTTGGAGATAATTTCTAAAGTGGTTTGTATGTACACTTATTATTTAAATAAATATATGAAAATATTTTCTAATTATGAAAATATTAAAGCAGTTTTAAAAATGAGTTCTTCTGAAAAATAATGTACATTAAATTAATAAATTTAGTAGGAAGTACCTTATATAAATGAACATAGAGTAAATATACTTTGATCTACTGGAATGTAAGAAATAATGAAATAATTTTCTATGAATCACAAATAAAGATGTTTGGTGCAAGTTATAAGAAATACATGAAAGAAGCGTACAAGGTATGGAAACACAATATTTTGTATAGTCTATTTCGTTAAAATATAAAATACATTCCTTGTAATTTCACATAAACATAAAATACTCCTTTAAAGGATTCACAGAAGGTTTTAGTGCTAATGATTTCTCATAAGAGAAAGTAATTCCAATACATTAAGGTATATAACCATTAAGTGTAGTAAGTTAGAAACTCCTCCAAGTTTAAGTAATTGGAAGGGTAGAAAAAGTTAAGAGATTTTTGATAAAATAATTGTTCATATCTACTCCACTTTTAGTAAATTTGAAAATCTGTGAAAAGAAGAAATTTTGAAAACATGTGAGGACATTTTTTTAGTCAAGAAAAAGAAAAATGTTTTAAGAACAAGCAAGACATGTTTTAAAGAAAAATAGTTTGGTGGAAAATTAAATAAGTTTCTGAAAAGATAAAATTTTAAGTAACCGAGTGCCTTTGAATTTAACAGAATATTTCAAAACAACACTTTCAAAGGCAAGAATTTTGAGATTTGTTGTTTCAGAAATTTAGGAGTTTTAATTTTTGAAAAAAATGATAAATACCAAACCAAACCAGACTTTTAAATATGGAGTAGATACAGATCATTTCTGAGGTGTAACGGGAAAAATATAAGGCTATAGCAATAATTAGTCCTAATAGTAATAATGAATATTCCCGTAAGGTGTATAGGATACTAGTAAAAACCTAGAAATGTTGCTTCATATGTGTAGACTATTAAAGAATAGTGAAATGACATTAGTTAGATGATAAGACACACATGGTTGGGATAGGTAGACCTCAGTCGGGGAAAAAAATGAAAACTAAAGAGAGAATTTCCCTAAGCTTAGTTACCTTTTTAGGTAGAGACTGCATAGATTGAAACCCTTATCCATTGCAGTAAATGAGACTTAGTTATTCCTTTTTGAGCCTAGAATAAAAGAGATGAATATATCTTATTCTTCATGAGTAACACGGCATAAGTTGGTAACAAGTAATAGGCGATAGGAGGAGCATATGTGTTACTTGAATTCCTAGAGTAGGACCTTTCTGTGTCAGAGTGGACATGGTCCTAGACCTCCTAGCCCTAGATGATAGCTGTGTTTAGTTGCTAATTAAAAGAAGAGTAAAAGCAGATAAAAGGTAACTAAAAGAAAACAGTAAGATCTAAAGAAAGCAACAGAAACATCAATAGAAATAACTGAGAATTGCAAAAGAAAAATACATCTTTCGCATAAAATAAGCTTCGGAAAAAGTTTGAAAAGAAAAATATTTCTTATGTAAACTATGCTTGGTAGATTTTATAGGATATCGGCATAAGTTCCAAGTACGGAGGAAGAGGTATGCAAAAGTTAAACGGAGAAATGTGAAGTTTTTCCGTTTTCTATTATCTTTTTGACATAAGAAATAGAGTTCGGAAAATTAGATTTTTCTGAAATTCGAATATTAAAAGTTGTGTGATAGGAATTGGATGAACAATTCATTGAATTGCAACCCTATTCTGTTGGAGTATGGGATAAATTGGATGAAACGTGTTTTGAGTTTCAAAAAATTGCATTCATATAGAAAAATTACAAGTAAATTTTTGGAATATGTGCATCATATTTTAAAATAGATTTTTAAAGAAGAAAAGCATTCATATAGGAGGTACCACTTAGAAATTCATGTACATGCATATATTTTGTATTGAATAACACTTTTGCATAAGAACACGGATGGTCGCAAAATTGGATGTACCCAAAATAGATATGATTAACGCGAGGAGTTACATAGTTTTACCTTTGTCTAATTTCAAGGACAAAATTTCCTAAAAGATGGGAGAATGTAAAACTCAGCATTTTTATATCATTAAAATAAATTTAATTGATAACTATGAAAACGTGAAAAATAAATATTTGCTACTTTTGAAATTTGACCATGAAACTTATACCACTGTATTCGTGGCAATTTTCTGATCAACTTCCATGTACAATGTTTTCTAAATGAACTTCAAATGGAGAAATTATAAAAGTTTGTAGTTTTAGCATCAGAAACCATTACATATACAAATATGGAAATTACATCAATTATAAACATTTGCAATTAATTCATAGGATATTTATAAAAGTTGCAAAAATTTATTATGTTTGTAATGAATGTAAATTACTAAGAGCATTAGATGTAAGAAGAAATAAAAAAAGAGAACAATTAACATTGCAAACAGAATTAGCTAAAAAATGCAATTAATTAATATACGAATTAATATATAACATGTGTGTGTATGTATGTATGTGTGTGTGTATATATATATATATATTAGATCCCTCAATTTAAAGAGGTTTACATATAAATGTAACAAATAAATGTTTAAATTCAAATCTTGATAAAAAAAATATATGCATATTAAATATATATGTTAACTGAATGGTGAAATTAATTGACGTGCCAATTAATGAAATGTTACAATGTGTAAAATATTAATTAAGAAAAATAACTAATAGAGGTAACGTGTTAATCTATTAATGGGGCTATTAATTAGGATTGTAACGTAATCAGTAGAAAATGTTAATTAATAAGAAAAAGAAATAATAGTTGACCTAGATTTGAATGTGTACATATAGGCGGTATATTGCTGCACATAAAAATTAATTGTAGGATGACTTAAGTAGGCGATTAATAGGATAATTGGTGGGCTGCATCTATTTAAGAGGAAACGTAATGTAATTGGTTCCATCAGCCGTCACTTTCTTCATTCCTCTCTTACAATAAACAATGGCTTCTTTCTTCATTCTTTTCTCCTATTTCTCACAAATCTTCACTGAATAAATCCAAATAAAATATATGTAAGTAAAATAGAGGAATTGCAATAAATTAAAGGAGAGAAGTTGTAGAACGGCGTAGTAATTTTAGAAGACAGAGATTTAAAGCTAAGGACGACAGATGAGTAGATTTAATTATATATCTTTTACGTTTATGATATATTATTGTTAGATTTCCGTTAAATAATTTTATTCAGTACTTATTTCAGTAAGTAATTCTGTTAATTAATTACGCGAAGACTATATATTGTACAAGAATGCTTATATTTAATTAATATTAAGCTTGCCAGTTAGATAAAGGCAAAAGCCTACAAGTAAGAAATTTATAGTTATTTACATCTACTTAAAAGTGGAAATTTAGCCTGTAAATGTTAACTTCTTTTTATTCCTTTTTACACGAATAAATTAGTCAAAGAGAAAAATTCGCAACTACGGACTAAAATAGAAAGAACACTAGATTTACAGAAAATTAGATCTAAAATAAGAGCTGAAATAAAACGAGAAAAGTAGAAATTTGTAGTAAATTATGCTAAGACGGGAAAAAATAAATAAAAAGGAGAAAATCTAATAACTTGATTTGAAAGTAAGCGATAAATTGATTGGTTGGTTTAGAAAAGAGAATACATTTCTATAGTTTAATATCTAAAAGATAACAATAAATGTAATTGCAAGAATAAAAGAAAGAAAAGGGAATTAGTGTAAAATAGAGAATCTGCTGTATTTTACACTATCCAAAAAGTAAAGCAACAATAAAAGAGGTATCTTGCAGTTACAGATTATTGTTTATAGCATTATTTGGTATTAAAATATGGAAATGGATTTTTAGCATTGTTTTTGTAACTAAACAAATAGAATAGAACTACTTCCTACAATATAAGAAGTTAATGTGAAGAATTAAGGAAGTAAAGAGTGAATCAGGTTAATTATTAGATAAGGCTAGAAACTCTGCATTTACTATGCAGATAATAGAATAAAAGTAAAGCGCTTATTATAATAAGTAAATTTGTAAATAATGGATGTAGTCCCCAGCCAAGATTGTCATATAATATAAGAGAATTAAAGAGAATTCAATATCATAATAAAAGAAGAAGGACTATAATAGAAAAAAGACACTTGTAATTATATTTATAATATATAGATTATAAAAGAGAATAAAAGAGACAATTACAAGTAAAACTGTAACATAGGTTAGGATTAAGTAGAAAGAACAGAAAAAACTTATTTTAATAATTAAATGAAGTTAATAAGCAAATAGAGCAGAAATAGAGGAAGAGGCTTATTTGAATAAACTTAGGTCTTGGATTAAGTTAATAAGCAAGATAATAGAAGTGGCCTATACCAACAGCATTCTCTTTCAGTCAGGAACTGATGGTCTCACAATACTTAGATGAGGCTCGGACAAGATTATGCTAATTAGGGTAAATAGGTAGAAAACAGAATAAGAATAGTAAACTAAATGAAAAATAAAAGGTTAGACTTAGGGTCTAACAAAAAAATAAGATGCATTTGGAGTAGCCCAAGAGATGAAGAGCCTAACGAAGTAGTTCATCACAGATTTGAGCATGGAAGAAGCACGTTCAACTTAGTTATTTTGGGCTAGAAGGAAGTACGAGACTTCAATGGGACATGAGGGTACTCTAAGATGGCCCTTTAGGGTAGGCGTAGCAGAGCAGTGCTCTAGAGGCAGGTCTATAGGTGTTCCACCAAAAGTGTATGCATTGACTGCTTTTTGCATGTCAAAACCATTGTAGGCAGTCAAAAGAGGTTGATGTTTAGAGTAGGATATTCGTATGTCCTTGTAATTGCAAGTAAATTTTAGTGGGTAGGACCCAAAAGGATAGTCGCATGTGCATATCATGCCAGCATCAAAACCAAGAAGCGAGCTCTAGAAAGATCAGAGTTAAACCAACAGTCCAATGCACCTTTCACTATCGAGAGATTGGATGAGGGGAGCAACTAATTGGATTTTTAGATTGTTTGCAGTAAGGCACAATCACTTAGCTCTTTATAGGTCTTTCGATTGGTTGAGGGATGGCTGCATGGGGCCATAGTCGCGATTAGAAAAGAGACAGACCAAATAGAATATCTATATTGTAGGCCTAATAAGGCAGTCCTTTACAGAAATAGAAAATCCCCAACCGAGTCTCGTATAAGGTTGACCTTATTAAGCGGGATTTAAGGAGTAGACCAAACGATTACGTATAGTCCTCAAGATACGCACTAGGTGGTACATTATGGATGCCCGAGCATTAAAATAGACTAATGCAGATGCAGTTTTGCGTTTTGATAGTAGACGACGGAACATCTATATTATAGGCCTTATGAGGCAGTCCTTTATAGATGTAGTCATGGAATGATATTGTAGCAAGACGATGAAGTCCTTTGCGAGAAGGATACGGAAGGTACTATGAGTAGTATCTGGGACCGCTGCAGTCAAGGGGCATATAGCAATATATATATATATATATATATATATCAATTATTAGGTTTTAATCTACTAGGGAGTAGATAGGCAAGATTCACGCACCGGGGAAAGAATATTATAAACCCAATAAACTTAATATAACAGAAATGGAAATAAAATGGTATATGTTGAATTAAGCTTAGAAGTGTATAATTTGTCAATTCACTAGAACTTTAGTTCTAATCCCTTCCTCATAACATCCTACAGGTTAGGTAGATGACAGAGACTTTTCAACTTTAAGGCACTTGTTTGGAAAGTGTTATTGTATTAGTGAGTATTTACCTACTATTATATTTTAATCAGTTCCTTTGTGAGATATTTATTGAGCTCTGATATATTTGCCTTTACCTATTTGTAGGATACCAGATACCCAACGCGGGCTTCAGTAGGCTTGGATTTTTTTATTTTTGTGAAAAATCCGGACTCACTGGAATTCGGGTTGTTACAGAAAGGATAGGTAATTAAGTAGAATGTATCTAACCCTTCGACAGTGAGCTCTTGACGAGGTCGAAGACTTTCAAACCTTTTGATTGTTAGATTTCGACAAGATTGAAATTCATTGACCTTAGAGTTGTCTTTGCCCATCTTCGTCGAAATATTTAGAGCATTTATGACTTGAACCTGAAACCTTTCGACTTCAATGGGTAGAATACGTTTCGACAAGATTGACCAGACCTCTCGACAATGCCAACAACACTAATGTTTTTAACTCGGGAATTTTAAGTTATTGTTTCGACCATGTCAAAAGGTCTTGCCATTTGGCTTCATGTTACACTTGAAGTGTATCCAGGCTTCCATCAGGCTTTCGACATTGTCGAAAGGTAATGAATGGGCTAACATTTCCTCTCTACCTTTCGACTTTATTAATATCTCAAGGAATTCTTATTGTTTTTTATTTACTTTTTAAGCTTTCAATCAACATTGAAGTATTATGGTTTAGGTTGATGCTGACCTTTTGACATTGTCGAAAGCTCGAGTAGCTGACCTTTTGACATTGTCGAAAGCTCAAACTACTTAATTTTTGGACTTAAACTATTTACACCATTTTAAAACTTTATGTCTTTTTTCGTACTTAAGTTACTTCAGTAAATTTCTTTGTTTAGTTCTTGAATGCTTTCTAAATTCATAAATAATTAAGGGTTTTAACTAAAGCATTTTGACCTGGTAGAATCACGAGCTCTTCTAAAATTGAAGCCATTGCTAAGCATTCTTCCATCGTATCTCACAATAAAGTCAATGTTATTCTTAAAGATTTTGGAATTACTAAGACAAAGTTATCCCTCCTCAACCGACTGATACCGTTGACAGCCCTTCTGAAGGGTAATTTACTTACACTGCCATCTACATATGGCATGGTGGATTAGTTCTTTTACCAGAGTTCCCGAGTTCGTACTTATCTCATGTTGGAGTTGCTCTGATTCAACTATCTCCAAATGTCTATAGTCACCTACTATCTCTGGAGATGTTGGCATTGGAATCTGGACTTCCTTCGCTTAATGCTAAAGTTCCAAATGCCTCGACCATGTTGGCAAGGTTAAGTAATATCAATAGGTAGATATACAGAGTCAACGTATACAAGAAGTTAATATTAGATAGTATTAACAAGTTCATAGACTGGGAGAACCAACTTTACTTTGTCAAGTGCTTTGCTGATGTTCGCGGGACTTTTTCTTCCCCCATAAGTCTGCTCTAATGTCATCTTTGCTCTTTCTTTATGTTTTTCGTTAACTATTCTCCTGCTTTTTTAGGTGAATCTTCTAAGGCACTTAATGATGTTGATAAAAAAATTGTCGATTCTCTAATCGCAGCTTCAAAACGAATTAGGAGCAGGTTGACGCTTTTAACCCTACAAAATAAAGTAAACATTCTTTACTGCTATCTGGTCAGAGGATCCTAGGAACTCCTCCCACCATCATGCACACGTCTTGTGGCAAGCGCTTCCTCTTTAGGCGATGCCGAACACTTCACTTGTATGTCACCTATTAGCGCCGATCCTTTAGGTATATTAAAAGTTTAGAATTTTCCTTTCTTTGTTCCTGTCATTCTTTGAATTACTTTGACTGATTTTATATTCGCTTGAATTCGTTCCATTTTCTTCCAAAGCCATTGTATTTTCTAGCAGAACTGTCCTTCCTCCATCATCTTCTAGAGGAACATCAATTTTGGAAGCATTTGCTAAGTCCAAAAGAACTTTCAAAAGAAAATTAACGGGGCCTTATGAAGAAGCGCCTCCGATTAGAGTTGCTAAAGTCATCAAGTGGAGGAAGATGAGGAGTGTATATCTCGTAAACAAGCTTCGAAGTTTCCTGTCATTGAAGCTTCCGAAGATAAAACGGAGCAAACTCCACCTATCCCGAACCATTTCGTCACATCACTATCTTTGACTCCCCAACTACCCTTGTGCAAATGGAGCTTGCTCTATTGACGACTCCTTCTAAGAAGAAAATTCCACCAGAGTTGTCATCTTCTGCTCCTCCATCGACCAATTTTGATGAACTCGTCGAGCTCATCCTTCATTCAAAATCTTTTTTCTCTTCTTATTCGTCGTCATTCGGTCCAGACTTGGTAGAAAATTATCGCTCTCTGATGGAGCAACAACTTTTGGTAAGTTCTCAATGAATTGATCCTATCATCACTAGTTTCTCAAATCGCTAACATGTGTTTCACTTGCTTGCTGCAAATTTCTAGGGGCTGGATAGCTCTAAATGAATGTGTTTCGAAATCTTCCACCGAATCTTCTAGGCTACAGAAGGATAACTCCAAGCTCAAAAATCAATTATCTTCTTTGACTGCCACTCAAAACGACGCTTCCTCTTAGTTGGAGTGAGTCAAGGCTTCCCTAACCAGGGTTGTAGCTGATCAAGAAGCAAAGGGGCAAGCTCATCAACTTACCACCGATGGGAAATTTTCCATTGAGCAAACTCTGAAAGATTCGAAAGACAAAAATGCTCGCTTGGTCGCCAAGAATACTTCTTTGATAGATAAATTCAAAAAGACCAGAGCTTCGCTCAAACTAGTTGTTTGTACACTCTTCGATGTCAAGAAGTAGGTCTCTCAGTTTGTCGAAGTTAGACTAGGACCCATGATGCTAAAAAATTACGAAGATGCCCTGATGCTCGAATATGCTGATAATTACAAAATGTCTTGAATTCGGCTTCCCTTCCCTCGACCCAAGATTAACCGAATGAGTAATGGAAAAAATCAACCAAATAAGGCAGGGTGCCGTACCAAAGGGAAAGGAGGAGGTTGTCAATGCTGCTGAAGCTCTCTCTTTAGATATCCCCTCCTTCGACATCGAATCTAATTCATAAGAGGAGGATGACATTTATGACCTAAACAGGAAAAAGATAATGATGATGGTAAAGGTAGCGACAATGACAATGATTATGATAACAATGATGATGACCCCTCCAAAAATTGAGGCCTTGGTGGAGATAAAGGGAGGCCTTCCGGTGCGTCAAAAAAGGATAGTGGTGATCAAACTGAATTTCCCGATAAGGACCAACCCCTCAAAAAGATATTCCACCCGCTTCCCCTAGGCCTTCCACTGCTCCAAAAGATGAGCCCGTTTCTGCCCAAACTGAGGATCCAATAGAGAAAAAGTAGGCCCCTAAGACTTCAATTCCAATTTCTCAGGTGTGTAACTCCCTATTTAAACATCTTTCTCTTTGAAGATAATAATAATTATAAAATTATTCATTTTAGATTAGGAGGAAGTCTCAATTTCCTTATAAAACAAAACTTGAAAGGAAACAAGTAGAAATTAACCAGTTATATAGGGAGTTAGATAGACAAATAAAAGAGCATAACATCCTCTCTCAAAAGTACTATAGTCTTGACCAAAGTACCTTTGTTCTTGCATCCTTTAAAAAAACATAGGGCGGGTCCGTTACTAAGGAGGGCGTGTCTTCGATATGACGCTCTCTTAAAGGAGAACCAGAGCTGCTTACTTTGTTTTGGATGATGATTGAAGAAAGGGATATTCTAGTTATTTTTTTTTATATAAATCATATTGTAGACATTCTATCATAGATTTTTCATACTTAGGCGAATTCAGTGGGGGTCTATTCAGACGCTATCAAGATATTAGGATGAATTCGGATCTGACTCGTATTTTTAAGTTTGCTAGAACTTACCGCAGTTCAGATCGATTTCTCAAGATCTTCTCCTTGAAAAGCTTACGTATTACAGGGATAAATTGGTTTCAGAGTTCTTCTTTTGATGTAATTTTTATGAACCAAACAAATAATTATAACATGTAACAGTTAATTGATATATAAATATATGTTTTAGTTCTGTTTTCTTTATGCTTAGTTTTTCTTTACTATTTAAGAATGACAGTTCTTTAGGTCGACTCATCCTTAGAGACCACTTATGCCAATATGTTAAATTGAGAAGATTTTACTCTAAAAATGCATCAATTTTAATGATTTTGAAGTTAGTGAGATATTGTCTCCTAGGAGATTTACAAAAATTGTGCTTGGAATACCCATGCCTCCATTTTGACTTTCCTTGACAGTGAGAAAGAAACTTTCCTTAAAGAGATCAGAACATTCCACTCTAAACTAACTTATGGTTGTGATAATCCATCAGTTGGGAAATAGGACTATAGCAAATGCCTGCCGGTCATTACCCCGGAAGGAGTTACTATGCCTTTTGATTTGATGGTTATGCTTTTAGCTAACACTTTAGATAAAGTTAGAAAAGTAGTCTCTCAACTGTAAATGTAACCATGCTGTTTATTGTACCTTTTAATTTCATTATTGCTTGAGTTGTAATCTATTTCTGTAATAATAAATATACCTTTTATCTCTATCTTGATTTTAATTTCACTGCTTTTGTTTAAACCAGGCTATGATTGTTTACAACTTCTCTTCCTTATAATTTATCGTCACATGTTGACGCTTTTAGAGAGAAGTTTTTGCAAAGAAGTGGAGCGATTGTGCCTTGCAATGACATTTTAATGGAATGTTTTGGGTGGTAATATTGAGGCCGTGAAATGGTACAAAGATATGTTATTCAGGAAACCACCGCTAGCGGCCAAATAGACCACATTGCCTATCTTGAGGCTGATATTAAGAAGAAAGCTGAGATGATCACTACGCTGAAACAACAAGTGAAGACAAATTCCATGATCGACTTTGATCAAAAGAGTCTGAACAGATTCAACAAATAAGCGATTTAGAGTTGAAATTGAAAGACAGTCAGTCTCAATGTGCCTCTCTGAAACTTCTACAGTTACTAAACCCACCACGTCGAAACTTCTTGCGACCGAAAATTTTCCTACCATGCTTAACCCTCCCCCGAGCTTAGAAGAGAATGTTGTGGGCAACTGGTGTAGGAGAGTTAAATATGAAATAGCCAAATAATTTGATGAGCAACAGAAAGTGAAGTACTCCTGGACTATTAATGATTACACTGCCAAGAATCAGAAGTTGAAGCATGATAACTACTTGCTTGCCAAGCATGTCGCAGAGTTGGAAAGAGAGAATAAAATAATGAGGGCTGCGAATAGAGCTTTCAAGCATGGCCTGAAGACCAACATTGATGCAATTGGTGATGAGAATGTCATAAAACGGAAGGAAAAGAAACTTAAGGAAGTTCACCATATAGCAATTCAACATGTTATAGATCCTTTGGGGGCAGAGACTCTTAATAAAGCAGCTCAAGATTTGTAATTCGTCTATGTGTTTGAGCTATGAAAATCTGTCTTGTATATAAATTTGTTATTTGAAAATGGTTTCATAACTTATGGAAATCACATAAACTTTGTAAATATCACTTGATTTTGTGATCCTCTTTTGTAATGTCACTTTTTGAAATGCATTTGAATTGCTCATTCAGCGACTTTTGTAGTTGTTGAATCTTTTGTTATTCCCTACCATTTTTATTTCCTCGAGAAACATGTAGAAAACAATATTTTTTAATTGTTAGCTTGAAAACGACATATTCATCTATGTATCTCATTTGCATTGATTAACTAATCATCTTGCTAACTGTGTGAAGGAGTAATTTATTCAAGAAATTAAGATCTCATCTTTAACAATGATGAGAATGATCAAGAATCTAATTCCTTCCACTTGTCTGGAACATTCAAAAAATTTCGGTAGTAAGTTCCACCATATTGTAAGGACATAAATATGAGAATATACTTTGTGTGATAAAAAAACTTGATTTAGAGATCAATGTATGAAATTTTGATGCAGTAACTTTTTAACCCATTCTTGAAAATAAATGGGATTTGAGAATTTAGAAACTCAAAGATCCCATTTGGAGACTTTAATTGCGATCTTCATGATTATATTCTCTGGCATAGATTCTGGCATTTGGATGAATTGAAATCCATAGATATTGCACCCTGATTAGGGTTTATATAAGTTGCAGTATTGTTACCCAGATTTGGGTATAATAAGTTGGTGATCGACAAAGACCTAAAACCCAGATTCGGGTATTAGACGATGAAATTTTTATATGATAGACCCGAAATCCTAATTCGGGTATTAATAGCTGATAGTTGGAAATGAGAATCCCAAAACCCTAATTGGGGTAATAGTAAGTGGATTTTTGTGCTACTCCTCTGCCTTTTTTTTTTTGACGTGAATGAACCTTCTAGGTTTTGAATGTTTATGTAAATAATTTGATTGTTTGCCACTTGAGCCAAGACATCTTAGCCTATGATCGAATATGTTTTTCCTCGAGTTTGAACATCTTAGCTCATGATTTGATGAGCCTCCTCTTGGGCTTGGACATCTTAGTCCTTTGGTAAATGTGCCTCTTGTCGAGCCTGGACATCTTACTCCATTCTTGAATGAGCCTCGCCTTCGGCTTGGACATCTTAGTCCTTTATTTGTTAGGCCTCTTCTTGGGCCTGGATGTCTTAGTCCATTATTATCTGATGCTCTTGGTTAGTTCATCTTAGAGGCTGGAACCAAGGACTTACCTGACCTTCCTCGAGGAGGCGCTCTACGCTGGCCCTTTTGTGGCATGGACATGGGCTTGTTCGGTGATCTACCCTGGCCATATTATGGTGCGGATAGATGCTTACTCCATCCGCCCTCTAGGAGGTGCCTTAACTTGGCCATAGTGTGGCACAGATAAGGGCTTGTTCTGTGCTTTAACCTGGCCATCTTATGGCAAGGCTAAAGGCTTACTCCGTCCTCCCTCCAGGAGACGCCTTGACCGGACCAGAGGCATGGCCATGGGCTTTTTCGATGATTTACTTAGCCATCTCATGACGTGGTTAAAGGCTTACCCACCCTCCCTCCAAGAGGTGCTCTGCCCTGGACATCTCGGCGTAGAGGCTTTTCTACCATCTTAGGCAGTATCCAAATATGAGGAGCATTTCACTCCCAACCATGTAGACTTTCTCTTTTCATAAAGTTGATCTTTATCAATCATTTCCCAAATCAATTTTACAAATTTGCTGATCTTTCCTTGTCTAAAAAAATTGACAATCATCCCCTCCGGGAACTAAAGTGATTGTTTCGTGACCATTCATCATATGGTAATGATAGAAGTACCTTACCAAGTTCCTTTCATGTTTTGGTTTTTTCTTTTGTGATTGCTAATAGTCAAGTTCGTCCTTTGTAAGCATGTAGACATTTTCCATTGATGTTGTTTAGTTGCATTCTTTTGGAAGTCTAGACTTGAAACTTGTCTCTTGAGGATGGCCCTTTGACATTTTACTTTTCAACTTTATCATTTCATGCTCTTTAGTTTTTCTTTTTCGTTTTGCTACCCTTTGATTCTCTTGGGTTGGAATTACTCTTGTTGTAGTTGGTTTCCATTTGCGTGCAAAGGCGTTGTAATAATTCAGTATTTCTTTCTCAAAGATTGTGCCTTTGGAATAATGTTTGATTGTTCTTCTCATTTGATTAAAGGTATTATCACTTAAATTTATTCTCTTTCTAAGTGCAAAGATAGGGGTAGGACCTACATGAAAAGGATTTAGGCTCCATTTCTCAGGATCATAAGATTCTTCTTTCTTTTCGTTTATAATTCTCAAGGCATCGAGCCTTAGTCTTTGCTCTTCATCTCGATGAGAGCTTTAATTGTTTACTTGGGAGAATCTTGTCAAATGTGGTCCCGAAGACCCTTGGTCAGATCTTTTAAATCTTCTGGCCACGATCAAACCAAAGTGAATAAACTTGATGTAGGATTAATTCAAGGTGGGTTAACCAAGTCGGAGGTTCGAGCCCTCCTTCTAGCGCCAAAATTATTGACAAGATTTCTCGTCAATACCCCAAAGTTATGCTAAGTAGGATGGATAGACTTGTTTGAACAGAGGGCGTGATACCCTTAAGAATTGCCTTGAAACTTGGTTTTTTTACGAATAATTCTTGAATCAGACCTTTCAACATCGTCGAAAGGTTTGGTCTATGAATTGAATAACCTTCCGACCTTGTTGAGATTGTTTGAGGTCACTTACAAAGGTTTACCTTTCGATTCGGTTAGGATTCTCCGAGTTAAGTCCTATAAAGATAAGTTTCAATCTTGTCGAAGGCTATGGTTATAGCTTTCCTTGGGTCGAAATTAGAAGTAAAACACTTTAGTGGATATCTAGTGGACTTCGACCTTGTCGAAAGGTTGGGTCATTTATGTGAAGTGGGTTTCAACTTTTCCGAAAGGTGTGGGAATGACCTCCTTTGGATTAAAGAGTCCAGGTATTTATATTTAGAGAACAGATTTTGACCTTATCAAAAGGTTAGACCACTTAGTTTATAGCTTCGGAAGGTTACAGGTATTATTAGAGCATAAATAACTATCAACCTTGTCGAAATATTTATACCACGAAGCTAATGGCTTCAAAAGGTTGCAGCAGGTGTTAGAATCAGAAGTGCTGTCGACCTTGTCGACAATAACCTTTCAATGAAGTTAAAACTAGAAAAATGAATCCAACAAAGATTTTAGTAAACAACAAAGTAATTAACAAAACTCAAGATTTCCCCCTTCATCCCAGAAAAGCACTATATTTTATTAAATTTACAAATCACCCAATTAGTGTTATAATGCTTTGATTGAGAAGATTCATGATTAGAATAAAATTAACCAGATCCCCAAAACATGACCCCTTAGGTCTTATTTATAGATGCAGGTGACCCCCCTTTTGACTCCATGCTCTCAACTGAGATGGAAGGTCTCCCTTTTATATGCAGCTGCAAACCTTTCGACTATGTCAAAAGGTTTTCTCCTCATATGCCATTATGGACCTTTCGACATTATTGAAAGGTTTGCTTTTCTTTTTGCCTTCATGAACCATTCGACTTCATCGAAGGGTTTGCCTCTATATTTTTTTATGAACCCTCCGACCTTGTCGGAAGGCTGCTCTTCACTTGATTGTTGTGAACCCTTCGACCTTGTCGGAAGGTTGCTCTTCACTTGATTGTTGTCGAGAGCTGTGCTTCCCTCCAATGTTGTCGAAAGTTTATCTTTCATTCTTTGTTGACTTCTCAGTGCTGCTTTCTTCGTAGAACCTTTCGACATTGTTGAAATGTATCCTAGACATGTCTTAACCAGTTCAAAATGCTTGCTTAGCTTTCGAAAAGCTCGGCATGGGATTTCAAGTTCTTGCTTTTACTTTTTCATCTTCTTTGAAAGGTAAGAACTCCCTGGATACTGTGAGATGGAGCCTTTTGACTCCTTCAAAAGGTTTTGTAGCTGTTAAACTATGATGGCTGCATCTCTTCGGCTCCTTCAAAAGGTTTGGTCTGAGCTTCTCTTCCTTAGTCTTTGTTTAAGGACCTTTCGACGTAGTCGAATGGTGGATTTCTTGGAGTAACACTAACATTTTACATCCCAAATAAACCCACTCGAGACATTTTATCCAAATTTATTTGATTTATAAAATCCATTATTTAGTTACATAAAAATATATTAAATACTTATATTTAAAGTGAGTAAATTACCGGTTGTTACTTACCACTTTCACCAAGGGCAGAAACATCATAGATGGCGTCGCGGTAGTCCAAGAATTTATCAACTATTGCTGCAAAAATAATATGACATGTACACCCTTAAAAATCAATTTTTCTAAAGCGTTCAATTCAAAGGACTAATTTTCTTATGGATCTCCTATTTGTTAGGGGGTTTAGTACTAGATTAGTAAACTGGATCATGGCCTTACTAAAAACTTAAAACTAGAGTATAACGATTAATAGCATTTTGGGAAATACATCTAGAGGCGGCCTCAAGCAAAGGAGACCCACTGTAGCCTTTACTTTTAAAATCACCAATGGACATTTTCGCTAGGATCATTAAACTATCTATTAGGAATGGGTTTCGAGATTGCATAAGTAATCATATCACTAGCGACAGACTTTCAGTCATTCAGTTCACTAATGATAACATGCTTTTTTACCTCGCTTCTACCTCACCATATCATACCCCTCAAGTTTAATTTATATAGCTTTGAAATGCTCTCAAGGCTTAAACTTAATTTTGGTAAAAAATCAATATTAATTTTGAGTGATATATATATACCATCGAAAATCTTATGGACGATACCCATATGGGTAAAACAATGAAGTTCTCTGTACACTATCTAGGTTTCAAGATGAGACCAACAAAGCTAAAAAAGGAGGATTGTTAAGTGATAATAGATCAAATTAAAAAATTATTAAAGTGGAACAATATACTTCTATCTAGGGCTGGCAGAATCTTGTAACGACCCAGAATTTTATTCATTTGAAATTCAGATATTTAATTAATTTTAAATATTCATAAGTTAATTTTATAAGCTGAATAACTTATATTTCGAATATAGTAATTTAATTGGATAATTAAATTAGTAATTTATTAGTTGAAATTTTGTAAATATTTGGAATTGATTTTAATGTGACTGAAAATGATTTATAAAGTTGAATAAATTTAATTTAAATTAGAATGATGTTAGGAAACTTTTAAAATTAAATTAAAAGTTAATTTGTAGAAATTGAATATTTTTATATTTAATTAACGTGTAAAAATAGTCATTTTTCAAACAGTCTTGGATTTCGACGAAACCAATTTCATTACATCCATAATGTTATATTATTGTAGGATTTTAAATTTCGTTTCAATCCAATTTATGGTTTAGTCGTGGCAAGATGAAACACTTAGAAATTTGTTTAAGTAAATTTTTAAAATTTAAATAAGTCGATTTGAAAACCCATCTTCCAAATACGATCAAATTGGCTTTCGATAGATATTCCATTATGTTCGGAGTAGGGATAAAACATTATAAACGCAAGTTGGCATTCTTCGTTTGGAGTTCGAAAAATTTCTAGATGAATAGTTCATAGAAATTTTCTTTAAAAGGCCACGTTTTTATTCTATTTGCCAAAACCCTAATCTAGCTAGTGTTAGCCCACATTTACGTTTTGTTGGCCACAAATGCTCTAAATTTCTTCCTCCATTATCTCTTAATCCATAAATAATTAGCAAAAATGTTCAACTACAATACTGTAGAGGGCGACGTGATATTCAACTTCAACGGTTGTGATCGATTTTGGAGGTGTGGATCGATGATAATATGCTCACGTTCGTTCGACCTTTGCACATCATTTTCGAGGCGAGATAGCGGCCGAGTTCAACTGTGTTCGAGGTGTTGGTGGGTATCACTTCAGCGCTTCATGTGGCACTCGCTGATCGTCTTCAAATGCTATGAGATGGGCTTGAAAATTCAAAAACGAACAGCGGCTATAGGTCTGATCGTGTGTGAAAGCCTAGGGAAGGGGAGAAGAAGAAATCAATGGCCGGATTTGCTTCTCAAGGAACGAACGGCCCTGAATAGAGTAAGGGTTGAAAATAAAAATAAAATTGTATATATATACATATATAATTCGTGTAAACTTCTAAATTGCATAACTTTGTCATACGAGATCCGTTTTTTACGAAACAAGTTGCGTTGGGTCCATATGGACGAGCACTACATTTTAGAGCTATTTTGTAATTTACTTGAACTAGTGAAAATTTTGGATAAAATTAAATGCTCGTTTAATTTTATTCGGAATAAAACACTACAACTGCCATTGAAACCAAAGTGAATACAACTCACTTTTTCCGAATCAGTGATATTTTTACATAGTGAGAATAAATTTTATGTTGGTTGATGATTTTTTGGATGATATATGATATATTATCAATATATTGATTGGTATTTGGATATATTCCTGCCTACTGGAACAGATGAGGCCGTATACGTTCTCGTGTATGAGTGGGTGATCCTTTGCATGCACGTCTGCCTCAAAGCGGACATTGTACACATATTTTAATATGTATATTTGTTGCAAGTTGGAGGGATCCAACTGGATTCCTCACTAGTATTTTTTTTATTTAAAGATATTGTCATATATGTTGTGATCTTGTGATATATGATGTTTTGGATATTGTGATTGATGTATTTGGTGCTGTTGCAGCATTTGGCCTATTTTTGAAAATTTAAAATGTTAAAGTGATGATTTTGAATTAAAAGAAAGGATTTTCAAATGATTTTGAAAATAGATGTTCTATTTAATTTTCAATTATTAAGTGATGTACTTATTTTTAATACATAAATGTTATAATTTTCATATTATAAAAATTATGATTTTTGGGAAATAAAATCAAAATGTGATTTTTGAAACATGAAGTTGATTATTTTAGAAAATAGTTTAAATTGGGATTTTGAAATTATTATAAACGATTTGATATTTAAATAACCGACTATCAAATTTACCCATTTTAGTTCCTCAACTTGATATGGTAACTAGTCGTACACTTAGTACATAGCCATCTGTGTAGTCTTGATTATCGTTTATGTTGAGGATGTTGATTTGTGTACTGTAGAGTATTACTCCAATCTATCGAGCTTCATTCTTGGCCGAAGGATAGCAAGTTGAAAGTTGGAGACATGATATGTGTACGAGACTTAGTTTTTATGTGAGGTTTAAAAATGCTATGGCGTTGTTGGTGCAAAGAGACCGGTATCATATTTATCTGAAAACCACTTCGAACCAACATTTATGCGACGATTGTGTAGGTTGGTTGTGACGAAATCGATATTCAGGATTTTCATAGTGGAGGACTTCTTGTTAATCCGTTGGGGTTAAAATCCCAATACACATTCAGTAGCAGTAGTCTCTTCGTTATGAAATATCCGATGCAAGGACTATTCACTACTAATCCTAAGGATTTCCCCACACGATGTGGTAGGAAAGTACCTTCAGTTTGTCCTATTCCTAGACAATTGTATGGATATTTATCTGACATTGCATTTCTAAAGATTATGAATATTGGTTTTTACAAACGTACATCATTGGTGGAAGAAGGCAACTTCGCTTAGCTTAACACCCTTCTTGAGACGTATGAGCTTAAGAGTTGTATTTTTGTGGAAGGTAATTAGTAGTCAACGGAAATGGGCCGTATGGTAATCAAGGTGATGTGATTTGTGATATGTGAAAGGTAATCATTACCTCAAGCCTCATCAACCGAAAATGACCGAAACAGTGTTAGATGCAACAAGGCTAAGTGGGTCGCTCCCAAATAGGACATGATCATCCTCTTCCAAATATATCTTTAGATGCTATGACGTTGTGTATCTGATTATTATGGTTTGTATGCTATGAGGACCCTCGGAAAAGGTCGGTAACGACCGGAGGATGACATATTCAGTACTATCTAGTTATAAGGGTATGCCAGTCTTATGTTGGTAGAGGAACTTTGTGATGGTTTCTCGGTACATTCCTTTAGAGATGTACTACTGGAAGGTATCCCCTTCGCTTGGTCATTCGTAGGAAATCCAAACTCCACTACGTACCTTCCATTTTGGGCTATATGCTGGAATTTGATCAATGTAACAGTTTTGGCTATGGTTAATATTATTTGTGCAATAGACACTAGTATAATATAAGATGATTTGATATGAAATGTTTTAGTTATAGTAAGGTAAAAAAATGTCTGTGTTTATGTGTGGGTGTGTCTTATGAGATACTTTTGTTTTGAAAGGAAAAGTTTGGTAATTTAATAAATTCAGTTAAGTGTGTTTCGCATGTTGGTTTACCAGACTGATATGGGCGTTCTTCCCTTTCAATGCTCAGGTCAGACCGAGTATATTCATAGGTTCAGACTGGTGCTTTTGGAGCTTCAGTAGGAGAGTTGGAGATCTTCATTTCGTATACATGTATCTGTTTTGATTATCCGCTATGTTGAGTTGTTTAATTATCAACAATTGTGAGGACATGTTATTATAACTATCCAGGCTGATAACTATTGGTTGATGGTTGGACTCTGACTGATGTATGAATATATAGTTTCTATTTGTAAAGATCATTGATATTATATTATATTTTTTCCGCTGGGATGTGAGATTCTATATTGTTTTGTTTGGTTCTATCTTCTCTCTTTCTTCTCTTCTCTTCCTCTTTTTTTTCTTTCTCTTGAATTTCCATCAGTCGTTGCTTTTTGGGTCGGAAATTTTTGGTTTATTATCGACTCAAAGGGTATGGATTTGCGGGTCGTCATATATAGTATCAGAGCTTAGATTTTGTATATTCCTAAGCTTTGATGTGTTCTCGGTATAGATAGTGACAGTAGCACCCTATATTGAGTTTGAGTGTATTGTATATATGAGCGCGTATTTGTTAATATTATAAAAAAAAATTATATTGTGTTTGCTTATTCGTTGAGCTATTTGTGAATTCTGGTCGGTATGTGGGACGCCATGTTATCTATAGGGATTTCTAAACACTTAAACGAGGCAAGTCGACATAGAATTATTTTTAAATTGGGTAAATGGAATAATTTTACCTCGATTATATTTTATATATAAAGGAAATAATTTTTTAGAAATTACTATAGTGTATATAAATGAATTGTTTGGTTGTTTGAAAATGTACATGTATATAAGTTAATAAAAGCTGTTTGAATAATCTAAATAAAAACAACTATTGTAAAAGAATAAACTATACAATCAAACCAATTATAAGTATGGAATTATAATTAAAATGATTTACAACTGTAAAATAATCTTATATATAAGAAATGAAACAATATGAGCATATTTACAAATATGAGTTGTAAATAAAAATGAATTTAAACTAAGAATTAGAAATTTTGAATCTTATTGATTTTGGAAGTTATTTTTTCAAAGTTAAAGAGATTATATTGTTATAAATCTAACTAAGATAAATAAAAATGAAATGATCTTATATAAATAAAGTAAAACATTGAAATTATATAAGTAAGAAGGTTAATAAATGTGATTTATAAAAATACAAGGATTTATTTAAAAAAAGAAAAGAAAAAGCACTTAATTCACTACTGTTGCTAGGAAATAATATGGGTGATGACTGCAGCATCGTCAGTATTATTTTTGAGTTTCTGTGTGATGGATTTGCTACCAATAGTAAATTGAAAATTTATGGTTTGATGTGATAAACGAATTTGAATTTAAAATCTAAGTTGATAATTGATAAATATAAGTGAAATGAGTTTTGGACTTATAACATGAAATAATAAATTTGAGTTAGCATAATAAAATGTATGATTTGAAATTTAACTAAAGGAAGGCTAAATAAATTGAATTAGATTTGAACTAGATTAGATAAGTTATTGAAATAGAAATTAAACTTAAGTGGTGAGTGAGTATAATATGAATTTGAATAGTGATATGAAATTGACTTAAGTAAAAGTTAAATAAAATGACTTAAGAAATAAGCTAATGAAATGAGTTAAATAAAATAGAATTTGAATTAAATTAGTGGTGAAGTTAAGTGGTATAGTGGAAGTAAATGCAAGTGAGAATAAAATGAAACATAATTTAAGTGATATCGATCGAAGTTGAATTTGATATCTAAATGAATTAATAAATTAATTAAATGAACTAGCAATTGAATAATTGAATGAAAGTCAATTAGATATCAACTAATTGAAATTAAAAATGTTAAACCAAATGGAATGTAAACGAAGTAAAACAAATTAAATAAAGTTGTAATGTTGGTTATACATTGAATGTTAGATGAATGTTAGTTGATTGTATAGTAATTCATATGAAATTGAATTAATGAAATTGAAAGTTAAATAGTTGAATCCAAATTGGAAGTGAAGTGAATCTAAATAGAATTGAATTTGATTTGAATTGGAAGTTAACAAACTTTAATGTAAATTAGTGAATGTAAACTAATTGTATATGAGTAGATGAATGTTAGTAAAATCCATTGTTAATGAATCAAATGTGAGTAAATTGAAAACAATTCAATGAATATTAATAAGAAATGAACGAATATTTATTTGATTATGGATTTGTTGGACGGAGATTGCTTTGTTGGATGTCAATTGGATGATGGTTGTTTGATAGTTGGATTTGTTGCTATTGATTGCATTTGCTATATTGGCATATAGAGTTGTTATATTAGCACATGTTGTATATTGGTAATACTTTTCACATTTACATGTTTCTCATTTGTTGGTTGAGTGTTTAGTAGGCGTGTATGGTGCTTGCTTCGCATTTGGAGCATGCTTTCGCACTATGTTAGTCGTATATTCTCGCTAATAATATACAAGGTACATATCTTGGATTACATATCGTACTTTTATATTTTTTCCTTACGAGATGCCTCATCCTCGAAGATGAGATGTATATTTGTGATATATATATATATGTGTGTGTGTGTGTGTGTGTGTGTTATGACCCTACTATGATCGAACCGTGCAAAGGAGACTATCGCGAATTTTTTTGAAAATTTAAGGCGATAGAATTTTTTTGAGAAAATTGGGAAAATTTGCGACAAATATTTTTTTATATTAAGTTAATGTTAGACAACATTAGTTGGTTTTGAAAAGATAATGGATTCTATGACTTTTTCTTAGTTGGTAATTTCGAGGACGAAATTCTTTTAAGTAGGGGAGAGCGTAACGACCCAAAATTTCAGTCATTTGAAATTCGTATATTTAATTGATTTTAAATACTCCTAAGTTAATTTTATAAGCTAAATAACTTATATTTCGAATATAGTGATTTAATTGGATAATTAAATTGTTAATTATTATTTGAAATTGTGTAAATTTTTGGGAATTGAATTTAATGCGAATGAAAATGATTTATAAAGTTGAATTAAATTCTATTTGAATTAAAATGATGTTAGAAAACTTTTAAAATTGAATTAAAAGTTAATTTGTAGAAATTGAATATTTTAATATTTAATTAACATGTAAAAACGGTCATTTTTCAAATGGTCTCGGATTTCGACGAACCAGTTTCATTGGATCCGTAATTTTATTTTATTGTAGGATACCAAATTTCGTGTCAATCGGATTTTAGGTTTAGTCGTGGCAAGTTGAAACGCATAGAAATTTATTTAAGTAAATTTTTAAATTTAAATAAGTCGATTCGAAAACCTGTCTTCCAAATACGATCGAGTTGGCTCGTGATATTTATTCCATTTTTTTGGATTAGGGCTAAAACAATATAAATGCCGGACGGCACGCTTCGTTTGGAGTTCGAAAATTTTTCGGATGAATAGTGCACGTAGATTTTCTATAAAAGGCCACGTTTTTATTCTATTTGCCAAAACCTTGATCTAACTAGGGTTAGCCTCCATTTATGTTTCGATGGCCATAAATGTTCGAAATTTCTTCCTCCATTACCTCTCAATCCATAAATAGTTAGCAAAAATGTTCAACTACAATATTGTAGAGGGAGACGAGATATTCAACTTCAACGTTTGTAATCGATTTTGGAGGTGTGGATCGACGATAATTTGCTCGCATACATTCGACCTTTGCACATGATTTTCGAGGGGAGATGGCAACCGAGTTCAACCGCGTTCGAGGTGTTGGTGGGGATCGCTTCGGTGCTTCATGTAGCACTCACCTATCGTCTTCAAATGCAACGAAGTAGGCGCGAAAATTCAAAGAGGAACGGCGGCTATGGGTTTGATCGTGAGTGAAATCCTGGATAAGGGAAGAAGAAGAAACGCATGGACGGATTTGCATCCCAGGGAACGAACGACCCTGATTAGAGTAAGGGTTAAAAAAAATTATAAATATATATATATATATATATATAATTCGTGTAAACTTCTAAATTGCATAACTTTGACATACGAGGTTTGTTTTTGACGAAATAAGTAGTGTTGGGTCCGTATTAACGAGCACTGCTTTTAGAGCTAGTTTGGAGTAGATTGGAGCTAGTGAAAATTTTGGGTAAAATTAAATGCTCGTTTAATTTCATTTGGAATAAAACATTGCAACTGCTATTGGAACCAAAGTGAGTACAACTCACTCTTTCTGACTCATTGATATTTTTATATACGTGAGAATAATTTTTATTTATGCCGATTGAGGATTGTTTGAATGATATATGATATACTATATATAGATTGATTGGTATTTGGATATATTCCTACCTATTAGAGTAGATGAGACCCTATTTGTTCTCATGTGTGTGCGGATGACCCTTTGCACGCACGTCTGCCTCGAAGCAGACATTGTACACATATTCTAATATGCATATTTGTTGTAGGTGATAGGTTGGAGGAATCCAACTGGATTCCTCACTAGTATTGGTTTTATTTACAGATATTTTGATATATGATGTTATCATGTGATATATGATGTTTCGGATATTGTCTTGATGTATTTGGTGCTTTTGCAGCATTGGGCCTATTTCTGAGAAGTAAGGAAATGATGGACTATAACACTGTTGTTATAGTAAATGATTTTTGAAAGGAAATGTTTTGTACGGTATATGGGATTATATATCTATCTAATTTTTGAATCCCTATACTAGTAATTTGGTTGTCGTAACGATGCTTTACGCAACATTCGTTTTGACATAAATAAGTATGTTTAAGAGAATGTTTTCCTAAAAAATAAAATATATACTTAATGTTGATTTAAGTATATGGAATATTTTCTAAGTGTTGAAAATAAATTGAATTGGGAATCACTTGTTATTTAATAAGTATATGCAAATGTTTTCCAATATAGGAAAGTTGAAATGCTTTGAGAATATATCTTTTTAAAGATAATTTAAAGTGAATATTTGGCAAGTGATCTAATTAATAAAAAATTTATTAAAAGAGCCCAGTGATTGCATACGGTGCTAAATATTTTTTGTTTGCTTTGATAGTTAAATAATCAACTATCAAATTTGCCCATTTTAGTTCCTCGACTTGATGTGGGAACTATTTAGTCGTACATTTAGTATGTAGCCATCTGTGTAGTCTTGATTATCATGAGGATGTTGATTCGTGTACTGTAGAGTATTACTCCAATCTATCGAGCTTCCTTCTTGACCGAAAGATAGCAAGTTGAATGTTGCAGACATGATAAGTCTATGAGACATAGTTTCTGTGTAAGGTTGAGAAACGCTTTTACGTTGTTGGTGCAAAGAGACAGGTATCAGATTTATTTGAAAACCACTTCGAGCGAACATTTATGCGATGATTGCGCAGGTTGGTTGTGATGATATTGATATTCAGGATTTTTATAGTGGGTGACTGCTTGTTGATCATTTGGGGTTGAAATCCTAATATACATTCAGTAGAAGTAGTCTCTTCGTTTTGAAATATCCAATGCAAAGACTATTCGCTACTAATCCTTGGGATTTCCCAACAGGTTATGGTAGGAAAGTACCTTCGATTTGTCCTGTTCCTGGACAACTTGTATGGATGTTTGTCTAACATTGCATTTGTAAAGATTACGTACAATGGTTTTTAGAAACGTACATCAGTGGTGTCGGAGAAGGCGACTTCTCTTAGCTTAACACCCTCCTCGAGGCGTATGAGCTTAAGGTTGTATTTTTATAGAAGGCAATTAGTAGTCAACATAAATGGCCATATGGCATTCAAAGTGATGTGGTTAGCGATATGTGAAAGGTAATCATTACCTCAGGCCTCATCAACCGGAAATGACCGAAACAGGGTTAGATGCAACAAGGCTAAGTGGGTCGCTCCCAAGTAGGATATGATCATCCTCTTCTAGATATATATTTACATGCTATGACGTCATGTATCTGATTATCGTGGTTTGTATGCTAGGAGGGCCCTTGGAAAAGGTCAGTAACGACCGAAGGATGACATATTCGGTACTATCTAGTTGTAGAGGTAAGCCGGTCTTGTGTTGATAGAGGAACTTTGTGATGGTTTCTCGGTACATTCCTCTAGAGATGTATTGTCGAAAGGTAGTCCCTTCACCTGGTCATTTGTATGAAATTCAAACTCCACTACGTACATGCCATTTTGATTGTATTAACCATTTTAGGCTATATGCTGGAATTTAATCATTGTAATAATTTCGGCTATGATTAATATTATTTGTGCAACGGACACTAATACAATATAAGATGATTTGATATGAAATGTTTTAGTTATTATAAGGTAAAAAAATGTCCATGTTTATGTATGGGTGTGTCTTACGAGATACTTTTGTTTTGAAAGGAAAAGTTTGATAATTTACTAAATTCAGTTGAGTGTGTTTCTCACATTGGTTTACCAGACTGATCCGGGCATTCTTCCCTTTGAATGCTCGGATCAGATCGAGTTTCTTTATAGGTTCAGATTGGTACTTTTGGAGCTTCAGCAGGTGAGCTGGAGATCTTCATTTCGTATACACATATCTGTTTTGATTATCCGCTGTGCTTAGTTGTTTATATTATCGGCAATTGTGAGGACATGTTATTATAACTGTCCAGGCTGATAACTATTGATTGATTTTTGAACTCTGATTGATGTATGTATATATAGTTTCTGTTTTGTAAAGATCATTGATATGATATTATATGTTTTCCACTGCGATGTGAGATTCTGTATTGTTCTGTTTGGTTCTATCTTCTCTCTTTCTTCTCTTTTCTTCTTCTCACTTCTTTTCTTTGCATTGACTTTCCGTCAGTCTGTGCTTTTTGGATCGAACATATGTGGTTTATTGTCGATTCAAAGGGTATGGATTTGCGGGACATCACACATTTTAACAAACTCTGTCTTATCAGCACTTTCCATATATTAGATATCTTATTATCTCTACCCAAAATGGGAATGCCGAAATAGATAAAATTATGCAGAGAGAAAATAGTTCTGATAGCAGCATTAAATGACTTATTAATTGGGAAATGGTTCCTAGATCCAAAGAAGGGGGAGGCCTAGGAATCATAAACCTTCATAATCTTAATATATCGAAATTTAATAACAACAACAAAAACTTAATTTGAAAAGAAATGATTTATATCCAATTTTATTATAGTACATATAATCTTCATCATATACCCTATAACACCAATAACATGTCTTACTTTTGGGAATCCATTTTAAAAAAAATTAACATTTTAACCATAGCATTAGTTACATAGTTCATTTTGATAGTAATACCTCTTTTATGCATCATTGCTAGATCTCAACTTTACCTTTGAGAGTGGAATTCAAGGATCATTATGACATTTGTAATTTCAAATACGCCTTAATTTACTAGGTTTGCAGCCCTAATGGTGAATTTCCATGGAACTTTAACTTTAACCGTGTCCTAAAAGGTACTACTTGACCAAGTTTGTAAAACTTAGTTCAATGGTTGAATTCTACAAATTAGATAACGAGAGCGATACTAAAATTTGGTGTTGGGAAAATAATAGAATATATTCCTCAAACTCAGTTTATAAATTCTTAAATTTCTCTAGGACTAGCAAGAGACCTTCAAGTTAATTTGAAAGTTGATGCCCTACTAAACAAAGTTATACATACGGCTAAGCCTACACAACATATTAAACACAAATGAATTTTTAAGTAAAAAACCTACATCATGAAAAAAGGTGTTTTTTGTAACTCAAACTTAGAAAACTTAGCACACCAAAATTATAATTGTCCTTTGTCTAATTATATTCTTATAAAACTCTTCACATTTTGAATTTAACATGACTAACAGGGATTTTAGTTGTGACCGCTAATGGAACTCCTCGAACTTCAATACTCCTATCTGGCACCATTTGAAGCTTTGTATGGAAGGCCATGCAAATCTTCCATTTCTTAGTTAGAGACCGAGAATAGATGTGTTCTTGGTATGGATTTAGTTGGAGAAGCTATAGAAAATATTGAGATCATTCGAGTTAGGATGAAGGAAGCTCAATCTAGGCAGAAGAGCTATGTTGATATAAGACGAAAAGACTTAGAGTTCTTAGTTGGAGATCATGTTTTCGCTAAGGTATCAACAATGAAAGTTGTAATTTGGTTTGCTAGACCAAGAAAATTGGCATCAAGGTTTATTGGACAATTTCCTATTGTAGAGAGGATCAAGATACTCGCATAAAGAGTTGAGTTACCGAACAGTTTTCAAGAGCCCATGGTGTTTTTCATGTTTCTATAGGGAAGTGTATTCGAGATCTAGAGACTACTATTGCACCAGCTATGTTAGATGACTTAATAGTGGAGCTGAATTTGACTATAGTTATAAAGCCAGTTCGTATAGTCACGAGAGATGAGAAGAGGCTAAGGAACAAGACAGTTAAATTAGTCAAAGTCCAATGGAGTGAAGATGAGAGGGGTTGTACTTGGGAAACAGAGAGTGAGATTTGAGATACTTATCCATACTTATTTCATGGTATGTTTTTTACCTTTATGATAGATTTTGATGAGTTCCTTAATGTGATTTCGATGACGAAATTCATTAAGGAGGGAGTCTGTAACAATCCTAATTTAGATTAACATTATTTAGGACATTTATTTAGTTAAATTAAATAAAGTAATGTAAATGGTTAAGGGATTGAGATTTGAATAATAAAGGAGAGCCGTTCCTAGTTGAACTAATGAACTAAATGGAATTAAAATGAAACAGGTTAGGGTATTAGATAAGGGAAAAATAGGTATAAGTCTTATTCATATACCCTAAACCCTCATACCACTTCATTTTACACATTCACAATAAAAAACAAAACATAGAGAGGATGGCTGCCATTAAGGGAAAACAAGAAGATGATAAGCAAGAATTTAAGGAAGAAGCTTAATCAACGTAATCCAAGATTAAATCTCAACTCCTTAACAACAAAGCTAAAGGTGAATAATAGGTTACATCTCATGTTTTGATGTTTTTAATTTCTAGAATTATATCCAAATGTCTTTGCAAGTATATTGCCATTTTTTGAATGTAAGATAGATATATGTATGCTTGTTGACGAATTACGCTTATTCATATTGATTGTTATAATAAGTTTTGATTTGAAAAACCTATCAAATGACATCCAAATGCCTTGCGATTTTAATATACGGTCAAAAAAAAATACTTTAGAGATGGGTTTTAATAAGTGATTTATGGGAATTTATATATGTTGGAAAAGATATTAAAAGTGATTTATGGGAATTTTTGGAGAATTTTCCAAGTGTTTTAATAAGTATATGAAATTATTTAAGGTAGAGACTTAAATGTTTTATATGTTTATAAAAGGAGAAGGGGTAATTTGGAAATCTTTTAAATTTTTATTTCTGAAATTCGGTAGAACTTTTATAAAAGAATTTGGAAAAGAATTATAAACCAATCATAAATTGAGAAAATAGCAAGTTAGTTGAAAAGAATTTACCTTTTTAAGTTAAAAATCTATTTTATAAGGTTTTCTATTTCACCACATTTGGTAGTACCTTTCGACTACATACTTTCGTGTCCATCTAGGTCGAAACCAATACACATGGTGTCAAAGACTCGGTACATTGTGGATTGGATAAAGGCGAAAGGTATAGGGTCGAAATAGGGCTTTCGAAGGGGTCGAGACATTATTTATCTTTCAAAAGAAAGTGTCGCTTTCTTTGCTTTTGAAAGGAATGGTTTTGAATGAGATAGCCTTTGACTTAGTCAAATATTTTAAAGGAAAGAGCTTTCAAAACAGGTTGCACCTTTGTTTTAAGAAAATTCTTTCGATGGGGTCGAAACCCCAACCCCCCGCCTTATACCTTTCGAAGCAGTGCCTTCGAAAGGGTGCTTCTGTTTTAAAATTAGAGTCGCTTCTCTAATGCTTTTGAAGGGATTGGTTTCAACACCATCCACTACTTTTACTTAGGAAATTTCTTTCGAAAGAGTTGTTTTGGACTTAGTTCTTTAAGACCCTTTTGATGTTCTAAAATTTAAACCCAAAGGTTTCGAAAGGAGTGGTTTCAGATGGTTTCGAAAGGTTGTTCCACATATTGTAACTTGAACCCAATGCTTTCTAAAGGTTTGTATTAAGTAATGTACTTTAATTCTTTTGAAAGGTAATTAATAACTGTTTCGAAATGGAGGTTCCCCCATGTTTTGAAAGTTATATGATAAATGTTTCGAAGGGGTGATTCCCCAATGTTTTCGAAAGGCTTACCTTAGTGTTTAAATGGAAGGTTTCCATTGTGTTCAAAAGGCAAGTTCAAAGTGTTTTAAAAGAGGATGTGTAAGATTTATAAAATTTTCGGAAGAGATGTTTTCAATATTTTCGAAAGATTATGGTAAATGATTTAGGAAGCGGTACTTTCAATGGTTTCGAAAAGGGCGCTTTCAATGGTTTCGAAAGAGAATTGTTTAAAGGTTTAAACAAAGATTTTGAATGTTTTCTCAACAATGTTTTGAGTAAAGCGTATATCATGGCAAAGAGGTTTGAGTAAAGCAAATAGTATTGTTTCCTTTTTTAAGTATGGTTTAAAGGGATTAAATCATTTTGAAAAGGTTTTCAAGGAAAATTTAAAGGGTAGTTAACCCTAAGTAAATTGACTAAGATATTTCTATACCATATGGGACTGGTGTAAGGTTGTGTCCTATACATTAGCTATTGCTCTTAGCTAATTTTAGTCCAAAATTATAGTGTGCAGGGCTTAGTCACATGTAAGACTCAAACGATAGTTACAACACAGAAAGGAAAATGTGTACAAAGAAGAAGGATAAGTTATTGGTGATCCTGAAAAACCAATAGGATCAGGTGACCCTTGTAGAAGTAAAATAAGGACGGACCATCCAAAAGTATGTCTAACGGATGTTAGATAATTTATTAGTTTGTTTGGTAGACCCGAGTGAGGCAGAGGTTAGTACTTAGCCAAACAGAACTACATTTTTCGGACAGATGGTACATCTGTTACCTATTTTTGAGCATATATGATATTTCTATTATTGATATAATTAGTTTGATTAACCATTTTGGTTATAGGATTTTGATTTGCAAAAAGATACGTTTTAAAGGGATATTAGCAAGGGGAAACCCGTTCTGCTATGCGGCATGGTCTTACTTAATAACAGTAAACCGAGATGTAATAGTATTATTCACACCAGGATTTATGTTTGACTCGAAATTTATTTTTTCCCATTAAACTCTCGGGTGCTCAAAATTGATTTGAATAGATTGAGAGTCAAGGTTTTTCAAGTTTAGTAGGTGAACGAATAAAGCTTCCCAAGACGAGTAGGAGGCTGAAGTTAGCTATTTAGGAATTACTATATTTTATTTCCACTATAATGTATTGAGGCAGTTTGTCTATTTAGTACTCTGATCATCCGAGGAGGCATCTTCATATGTCACTATTAGTATATTTTGTAATAATTATATTTGATCAATACCTGGGAAACATTTGAGATTATTTAATGGAATATGAAACATGTTTTGAATTGTAGTAAAAAATTGACTTTTTGGAACCTTTGATTTTTTTTATATTCATGTGCTTCTGATATTATGGATACCACTAACATTACCATATTTTATCACCATAAGTTAATTCTATAGATTCATATGTTGCGCTTAGCTTCGGGCCTCAAGATAGGGAATGTTGCAATTTGGTATCAGAGCATAGGCTTATGAAATAACTTTAAACTTTAAATGATTTTTGAAAACATAATCCTAAGGAATTAGTGAAAGGATCGGGGTATGGGATAATGCTATATTAATGCACTTGTATTTTCTATGTATAAGTTTATGCTATACCTCTATTCTTCCATCTCTTATTCTTATGTATCTTACGAAGGCTCGAATGCAGATATGGATGCTAGAAGTGGAAGGGTGAACATTGTTAGGGGAAGTACCATAATTAATGGAAATGCCCGACCAAATTTGAGGAGGAATCAAGGTCAGGCACAAGTTGCAAATGTGGGGTGGGGTTCCATAAGTAGACATAGGAACAATGTATCAGTTCTTCGTAAATGTGATACAAGCGGGAATTGCTGTTGGAGTAGTGGGAGGAAATGCTGGAGGAGGAAATCAAGAGGTTACAGTGGTGAACAACAATGCTATTTGGAATAGGGATTATGCTCAACAAGGATGAAAGCCGTTCAGTGGTACCGAGGACCCAATCGAGGTAGAGAATTTGCTACTTCATTTCGAGAGGATTTTTGCTGATTTGGGGCTCATTGTTGAGTAGAAGAGAAGGCTTGATTCTAGACAGTTACAAGGAGTAACACTGTATTGGTGGAATAGTGTGACTGTTGGAGTCAAAGAGGAGAATATGACTTGGGTTGAGTTTAAGGAGGTTCGAAGAAAGGTTTATGTTAGAGATTGCTAAGTCCACTCTTCTTAGGATGTTTGCTGAGTTGGAGCAGGGGTATATTACTGTGCTTGAGTATGCGACAAGGTTGAGGAGCTAGCAAGATATTGCTATGCTACTGTTGATACTGTGATTAAGAGAAATGAAAAGTTCATTCGTGCGTTGAACCCTGAGCTTGCTAAGGCCATATTATCGCATATTAGAGATACATTTGATGTGGTGTGGAAATGGCCATGAGGCATGAAGTACTGCAAGCTTTTCTGGAAAGAATTAAGGCCAAGGAAGCTCAGGGAGTTTAGAATCAGAAGAGAAAGTTTTTCCACAAGAAAGGAGCTCGAAAGGGTGGAGCTGTTAAGAAGGGAAATGCAGAAGTAGTCTGTTACAAGTGTGATAAGAAGGGACACTATGCCCATGAGTGCCGAAAAGGCATGGGGAAGAAAGCTGCTGAGAAGAAAGGAGTATAGTGTTTCAACTGTGATCAGATTGGCACTACATGAACCAGTGCAAGGAGCCAGCGAAAGACAGGAAAAATAAAGTGTTTGCATTGGAACCTGCTACCTCAAGACCAATAGCGTAGGAGAAGGGAAAAGCTATATTGGGAGATATGCGTATGATTATTGGTATGTTAGTTAGCATTCTATTTGATACTAGTGTATCGCATTCTTTTATATCTCATTGTTTGGTATATAAGATTATACTTGAACCCTCATACCTAGTTACTTCCTTAAGGGTTGCAAATCCAATAGGAGGGCATGCGACATTTGGGATGAAGTGTGACCAGTTAGAGTTTGATTTGTTAGTTCATACCTTTGTTTGCAGTTTGCATGTGTTGATTTTGTAGGATTCAGAATTATTTTGGGTATGGATTGGTTAAGCAAATATGACGCTAGGATATTTTACCATGATAGGAAAATATCGCTTGGGCACGCTGATTGTAGTGACCAAATTATATACTCTGTAAAAAACCATAGTTTTGAGGTTAACACTTTGTTGGGCATTGTGGAGGTAGAAGACGAGTTGAATTGAGTTTAATGGTTAGAAAATTCATAGACGTCTTTCAACCTGTGGTAGGATTACCACCGAAACGAGCCATTGACTTTCGAATAGATTTGGTACTAGGAGAAGAACCAGTGAGTAGACTGCCAAGCAAAATGACGCCTATTGAGATAAGAGAGATAAAGATGCAGTTGGTGGATTTGGAAGGCAAGAAGTTTGTCAGACAAAGTAGTTCGCCTTAGGGAGCAGCCGTAATGTTTGCGAAGAATTCGAACGGATCGTTAAGGTTATTTATCAATTATTGTAAGTTGAATAAGAAGACGATAAAGCATCAATATCCTTACCTACAATTGACAATGTTCGATCAGTTGAGCGGAGCCAGAGTATTTTCCCAGTTGGATTAGCAACAAGGTTCCATCAGCTTAGAGTGGCAGAGAATATTATTCCTTTGATGGCATTTAGAAAAAAATATGGATTGTATGAATTGTTAGTAATGTCATTCGGACTAATTAATGCACCAGCATTCTTTGTAAATCTGATGAACCAAGTTTTTTGAGATCGCTTGAAAAGGTTTCTGTTGGTTTTCATAGATGATATTTTGATGTACTCTATGTATGAAAGAGAGCAGGAAGTTTATCATAGAATAGTGCTTGAGAAGCTGAGGCAACATCAGCTAAAAGCGAAGTTTTTGAAGTGTCATTTCTAGAAGAAAGAAGTGAAGTTTCTTGGTCAGGTAGTCTCAAAGAAGAGTTGGCTATAGATTCGGCTAAGATCAAAGCGGAGAATAATTTAGAAGAGATCCAAGACAGTGATTGAGATAAAGAGTTTTCTTGGATTAGCTAGGTATCGGAGGTTCATAAAGGATTTTTCCTGGATTGCGGCACCGATGACCAAGCTAATGCGAAAGGATGTGAAGTCCGTTTGGGAAGACAAGTGTGAGGAAGCATTCTAGAGACTAAAGCACTTATTGACTAATGGACCCGTGTTAGTTGTTCCAGAAAGGAATCGAGATTTGCTAGTATATACAGATGCATGTGCAATAGGGTTAGGTGTTGTGTTAATGCAAAGAGGTAAAGTGATTGCCTATGCATCTCGATAGCTTAGACTGCATGACATTAGGTATACAACATAGGATTTGGAATTAGCTGTGGTAATTTTTGTGTCGAAGGCGTGGAGGAATTACCTTTGGGGAGAGACATTTGAGCTATATACGAATCATAAGTCGCTATAGTATTTATTCTCTCAAAAGAAGTTGAATATGAGACAGCAGAGGTGGTTAGAGTGTTTAGCAGCTTATGATTTTGGTATTGAGTACACACCAGAAAAAGGCAATAAGGTTGCAGATGCACTTAGCAAAAAACAAAAGAATGTAGTGTTGTTGATGACAACAGAGTGGAAAGATTTGGAAGCGTTGACGACATGTAGAGTACAGTGGATATCTGAAGCTAGATCTAGTAGGGAAACTTTTATGATATCATGTTTTGAAGTTCGACTGATGATGATCGAAAGTTTGCTTCTAAATAGAATGAGGATCCAGTATTAGTAGAATGGATCAAAAAGTTAAGGGACGGAATAGAGAGCGATAACTTGAAGGATTTTAGTCTTGACCAGAATGGTTGGTTGAGAAAGAAGGGATGGTTGTGTGTTCCAAATGTTGAGGACTTAAAAAAGGAAGTTCTTAAGGAATGTCACAGTTCGAAGTTCACTATACATCCGGGAGGAACTAAGATGTATCAGGACCTGAAGAGTAGTTTCTTCTGGGAAGTATGAAGAGGGATGTAGGCTTATAAGTGAAGCAGTTTTTGAACTGCCAACATGTAAAGCCGAACATCAGAAACCAAGTGGGTTACTTCAGCCTTTAGATATTCTAGTATGGAAGTGGGATTCTATTTCGATGGAATTTATAGACAGGTTGCCAAGGTTAAATAGAGGAAATGAAAGTATATGTGTCATATTGGACAGGTTGACCAAGAGTATCCATTTCATTCCAGTTATGTCAACCAGGACGACATCTATTTTTGCTAAGTTATTTATGAAGAATATAGTTAGAGTGCATGGAATTCCTAGTAGTATAGCAAGTGATAGAGATTCCTTATTCACCAGTGAGTTCTAGAAGAGTCTACAAGAGACTTTAGGCACCAAGCTCAAGATGAGTACCGCTTACCATCCACAAATAGATAGGCAAACGGAAAGAGTTAACAAAGTCTTAAAATGTTACAAGCTTGTGTGCTAGATTTAGAGGGATCATGGAAATACCATCTACGTTTAGTTGAGTTTTCATATAACAACGATTATAAGGCTAGTATAGGGTTGGCACCGTTTGAATCTTTGTATGGAATGCCTTGTAAATCTCACGTTTGTTGGTTAGAGACCTGGGATAGGTTGGTTCTTGGTCCAGATTTAGTTAGAAAAGTTGCAAAAAATATTGAGATCATTCAAGCTAGGATGAAGGAAGCTCAGTCTAGGCAGAAGAGTTATGCTGATAGAAGATGGAAAGATTTAGAGTTCTTGGTTGGAGATCATGTTTTCGCCAAGATATCACCGATGAAAGGTGTAATTCGATTTGGGAGATCAGGGAAATTGACATTAAGGTTTGTTGGGCCATTTACTATTGTGGAGATGATCGAGAAACTCGCACATATAGTAGAGTTAGTAAACAGTTTGGAAGAAGTCCATGATGTTTTTCATGTTTCCCATCTAAGGAAGTGTATTCGAGAAACAAAGACAGCTATTGCACCGACTGTGTTAGATGACTTAGTAGTGGAACCAAATTTGACTATAGTTAGAAAGGAAGTTCATATAGTCGTGAGAGATGTCAAGTGACTGAGGAACAAGGGAGTCAGATTAGTCACAGTCTAATGAAGTGACAACGAGAGGGACTATACTTGGAAAACTGAGAGCATGATTTGAGATACTTATCCTGACTTATCTCATGGTATGTTTAACCATTATGATTGATTTTGATGAGTGCCTTATCATAATTTCGAGGAGTAATTTCTTTAAGAAGAAGAGTCTGTAACGACCCTAATTTTGATTAACATTATTTAGGACATTTAATTAGTTAAATTAAATGAAATAATGTAAATGTTTAAGGGATTGAGATTTGAATAATAAAGGGGAGTCATGCCTAGTTGAACTAAATGGAATTTAAAATGAAATAGGCTAGGGAATTAGATAAGGGCAAAATAGGAATAAGTCTTATTCTTATACCCTAAAATCTTACAACACTTCATTTTACACGTTGACAATAAAAAACAAAACAAAGAGATGCCGGCCACCATTAAGGGAAAACAAGAAGTTGATAAGCAAGAATCTAAGTAAGAAGCTTAATAAATTTAATAAAAAATCAAGTCTCAACTCATTAGCAACAAAGATAAAGGTGAATAATAGGTTACATCTCATGTTTTGATGTTTTCGGCTTCTAAAATTAGATCCGAATGTTTTTGCAAGTATATTGTCATGTTTTGAATGTAAGATAGATATATATATGCTTGTTAATGAATTATGCTTATTCATATTGATTTTTATGACAAGCTTTGATTTGAAAAACCGATCAAAAACATCCAAATGCCGTGTGATTTTAATATATTTTCAGAAATGGTATTTTACAGATGGGTTTCAAGTTTCATAATTTTTCGAATTAATGTGGGTTTATTATTAATTTTCTAGTGAAGAAAATGGTTAGTTGGGTTAAAAATTAATTACGGCTATTTTATATTAGTTTTGGGTTCGAAATTTATATATATTGGAAAAGGTATTAAAAGTGATTTATGGGAATTTTTGGAGAATTTTCCTGAGTTTTTTAATAAGTATATAAAATTATTTAAGGTTTGGGGCTTAAATGTTATATATGTTTATAAAAGGAGAATGGGCAATTTGCAAATGTTTTAAATTGTTATTTCTGGAATTCGGCAGCACTTTTAAAGAATTTTGGAAAATTAATTTTAAAGAATTTTGGAAAATTAATTAGCAACCAATCATATGTTTAAAAAAGCAAGTTAGTTGAAAAGAAATGGCCTTTTTAGGTTAAAAATCTGTTTTTTGAAGGTTGATGTTTCACCGCTTTCGGCAGCACCTTTCAACTACATACTTTCGCCCTCATCTAGGTTGAAACCAATACACGTGATATCAAAGACTTGGTAAATAGTGGATTGGACATAGATGAAAGGTATAGGGTCGAAACAGGGTTTTTGAAAGGGTCGAGACCGTGTTTCGCTTTCAAAAGAAAGTGTCGCTTTCTTTGCTTTCAAAAAGAATGGTTTCGAATGAGATAGCTTTCGACTTAGTCAAATGTTTTAAAGGAAAGAGCTTCCGAAAGAGGTTGCGTCTTTGTTTTAACAAAATGCTTTCGATGGGTCGAAATCCCAGCCTTTCACTTTGTGTGTTCCGAAGTAGTGCCTTCTAAAGGGTTCTTTTGTCTTAAAATTAGAGCCGCTTCTCCAATGCTTACGAAGGGATTTGTTTCGACACCATCTACTTCTTTTACTTAGGAAATTGCTTTTGAAAGAGTTACTTTTAACTTAGTTGTTTTAAGACCCTTTTGATGTTTGGAAAGTTAAACTCAAAGGTTTCGAAAGTAATGGTTTTAGATGGTTTAGAAAGGCTGTTCCACATATTTTAACTTAAACCTAATGCTTTCAAAAGGTTTGTTTTTAGTAGTGTTCTTTAATGCTTTCACAAGGTAATTAATAAAGGTTTCAACGTGGAGGTTCCCTAGTATTTTCAAAAGGTATATGATAAAGGTTTGAAGGGGTGATTCCCTAATATGTTCGAAAGGTTTACCTTACTGTTTGAATGGAAGGTTTCCAGTGTTTTCGAAGGGCATGCTAAAAGTGTTTTAAAAGAAGATGTCTAAGATTTATAAAGCTTTCGAAAGAGACGTTTCAATGTTTTCGAAAGGTCTATGGTAAATAATTTTAAAAGGGGTACTTTGATTGCTTTCGAGAGGGGCACTTTCAATGGTTTCGAAAGAGAATTGTTTAAAGGTTTAAACAAAGGTTTCGAATGTTATCATCAACAATGTTTTGAGTAAAGCATATGTCATGGCAAAGAGGTTTGAGTAAAGAAAATAGTATTGTTTCCTTATTTAAGTATGATTTAAAGGGATTAAATCATTTTGAAAAGGTTTTAAAGGAAAATTTAAAGGGTAGTTAAATCTAAGTAAATGACTCAGATATTTGTATACCAGGTGGGACTAGTGTAGGGTCACGTCCTATACATTAGCTATAGCCCTTAGCTAATTTTAATCAAAAGTTCCAGTGTGTAGGGCTTAGTCACAGGTAAGACTTAAATGATGGTTACACAGAGGAAGGAATACATGTATAAAGAAGAAGGATAGATTATTGGTTTGCCCTAAAAACCATTAGGATCAAGTAACCCTTGGAGAAGTAATAAAAGGACAGACCGTCCAGAAATATGTCTAATAAGTGTTAGACAATCTTTTTAGTTTGTTTGGTAGGTCCGAGTCAGCCAAAGGTTAGTCGTTAGCCAGACAAAACTACATTTTTAGGAAAGATGATCCTATTACCTATTTTTGTGCATATATGATACTGCTATTAGTGGTATAATCAGTTTGATTAACCAATTTAGTTACGTGATTTTGATTTGCAAAAAGATATGTTTTAAAGGGATAATAGTGAGGGAAAACTCATTCTGCTAAGCGGTGTGGTTTCACTTAATATCAATAAACTAAGATGTAATAGCATTATTCACATCAGGCTTTATATCTAACTCGAAGTTTATGTTTTTCCCCTTAAACTCTCGGGTGCTTAAAATTAATTTGAGTAGATTGAGGGTCAGGGTTTTTCAGGTTTAGTAGGCGGACAAATAAAGCTTCCGAAGACGAGAAGGATGACAAAGTTAGCTATTTAGGAGTTATTATATTTTATTTCCCCTGTGATGTATTGAGGCAGTTTGTCTATTTAGTACTCTGATTATCCAAGGGGGCATTTTCGTATGTCACTCAAAGCGTATTTTGTAATAATTATATTTGATAAATACCTGGGAAACTTTTGGGATTATGTAATGGAATATGAAACATATTTTGAAATATAATCAATAAAAGTTGTTTTTTTGGAATCAGTGATTTTGTTTCATATTCATGTTCTTATGATATTGTGGATACCATTAACATTACCGTATTTTGTAACCAGAAGTTAATACTATAAATGATTACAGCATCTGTAGCATTTAACTTTGGGGCTTAAGATAGGGGATGTTACATTATCAATCTCTTACTTGCACTTGGGGTTAATTATGGAATCTTATTCCAACGTCGATTTTCTCAAAAACTAATCAGGTCGGTTCCTTAGTCAACGGGTATGCTATTTTGTTTTAAAGATCTATTCTGTCAACCAACACTCTCCGATGCTAATAAACCGCATTTATCACATGGAACTTTTCAGAGTATGTTTCTCGACTTATAGTAGGCTCTAAGTTCTTTCGTGATCTGTATCACGACATTGTTATTGTGTAATAGTAACATGGGATTCTCAATCACCTAATTCAGTTATAAATTTGTGTGGTACACACATACTTCTTTTATTAAGGTGCTATTCAGGACGATGTACCTAGCATTTTTAATGGATTTAGCCATAACCTTTCTGTTTTGAACATTTCCAACTCAATCCTTCTTAACCAAGGTTTGAACATGAATTTAATATTGACTTATTATACTCGGTATCACTTATGTAGTACAAGTCCAAGTACTTCTTCATAAGAAGCTCGTTTTTACAAATCTGTCTTACTTAACAATCTTAACTACCACTTAGCAATCTTAATTTGGATTTGATATTTCCTTTATGTATCAAATACTTAAGCGAAATGTGATATTCTAGAAAATACAATATGTATGATAATTTCTATTGCCAATGCATAAGCAATCCATGCTACATCTCCATATTAAATATTTTATTATGGTATGTGTGTACCGCTCAGGACAATCTCAACATCCATTTGTATCAACTATAAAAATATCATTTACAAATCCAATGTTGGGTATTAAACAACCAAACAATAATGATTTTTACTTGGGCATAACATTAAAAATCATAAGGTTTTTGTTTACCTATTTAGGAATGTTTAGGTACCTGTATAGTTCTTTCTTACAAACACACTTTCTCTGTATTTTAACCAAAAATCAAACTATATGATATTTTTTCCAAAATATTTTTTTAACTCCAATGCTTATCAAAGATACTTTGGTACATTTATTGGATCATACGAAAAAACCAACAAACTTTGAATTGCTTCCACTAACTTCGAGACAGATTGGTTATTATTTAGAATTTTCTATTTGAACACATATGTACCAAAAATCAAAGTTGTATCAGGAGATAATTTTGCAAGCCAAGCCTAAATTTTCTTAAGCTTTTTTAATGATGAATCTGTTATGTTGATTTCAACAATTGAAATTTTGATGTTATTCTTATCAGCATTGCTCACTATATTCCAACTGCATTGGTTTTCTTCCTCAAAACACATTTACAGTTAATGGATCATATCACTTCGGGTACGACTATCATAATCATATTTTGATACTGTACTTGGAATATATTCATTGCACATCATGCACATCGTTCCGTATGGCAGATCCAATACTCTTGATGGCTTATTTACAACTTAGAAAGTTTTTTCTTGACATTGATATGAAACTTATAGTTGCTTTTCAATGTGCAAGAATACTTATTACACACCATAATGTGTTGTGTTCGATTAAGTTTGGTTAATTTAATTTCATCCCTGGTAATCCATTTTATTTTTGGGTTGTATCCGAATTCATTTTATGATCAATAATTTCTAAAAGAAATTCCTTCACTACAAAGTCAGTGTTTCTTGAAACAACAATTGTTTCTCATTGCAATGGAATAGGTAACTATAAATATTTTATGAATTTCTTTATATATATATAATTAATTTAGTTTTTGTTTATGAAACTTATGTCCAAAACATAAAATGGTCAATATTGAATGGTCCCAAACTCCGTTGGAGTGTTCCACATAAGATTCCTCATGAACAATTGTTACATGTAGTCCTTCGACTCACATGATCCTATCAACTCCTTAACCTAGGATAGGTAAGGGATTCCTATATTCTCTTACCATGTATAATATAATAAACCATACATGAAATTGACTCTAACCTTATAAGTACACAACCTTAAGAAAGAAGTTAACTCAGCTTCACTCATTATCCATCGTACTTTGTTTAACAATGTCCAACTATTCCTTATCAATACATTATTATGTATCATATAGAGGAGTGACTTTCGAGATTGAATATTCATTCTTTTTATGTGCACTGATACTCTTTCCAATATACCCATTTATTCGATCAAATCGAACTATTTTATTTACTTTTGCATGCCACATTACTTACTTCCATTTTGTATTCTATAAACTTATGGATATACTACATGTGTATCATATATACATGTTCATTTCTATGATAATTCATCGATGAAAAGAAGTATGCAGAAATAGTATTATTGGATTCATGATTACATACATCTATACATACATACATACATACATATATATAGATAGATTCAAAGAATTTACCAACTCTTATATCGCTCCTACTGAACGGGTATTGTGCCCTCAATTGTTTGAGATATAAATCAGCAGCACTACACAATTCATAAACATGTGATTAAAAAATTATTTCTCAAAGTTATACTTTAGTCTGGAATTACAAAATAATTATAAAATTTCAGATGCTTCTATATTTTCTTATCTATCATTTTGTTATAAAACAAAAAATATTATTATAGTTTTATCTTATAATGAATAATCATAATATTCATGTTGAAATAAACTTTGCCTATTTTCAGTCAATCATGAAAACAGTTAATATTTCATAAATAATCATAATATTTGATATATTGTAACTTGTTTACAATCTAGAGTTTCAGATCGAATATCTTATACTCTAAGTAATAATCCCATAAAATCAATTTTCTACATAAAAATACATTTTGAATTAGAAATCATATTTCTTATTCTTTGTTAACCATCCAATATTATTTTATATAATTCTTGGTTCTAATGTCTCTTTATGAAAAAGAAGTGATCATTCACTCTTTTCATTCTAACTATGCCTTAAATCTTACCCACTCTAATATATTTTCTTCCTTTTTCAAATGGTTGAACTATTAAAAAGGAAACCTTATTAAAAGAACATAAGAATTATTTACAAAATGCATTCGATCATCTTTAACATTTAAGGATATCGAATAAGTTTCTTTTTTGTAAATTGTTCAAACTATATTTTTAGTAATTGAATTCTTAGATCTAACTTATAGCTCTTGGTCTACCTTACATCTAACATAACACGATCCAACAATAATCAATTGAATACACGATCTAGTACTATTGGTTACTTGCTCACTTCGAATGAACTAATTTCATAAATGTTTCGTATATTATGAATTGCTATTGTTCACCATATAATATTTATATGTGACAAAATATGGATCAAATATCCATATATTTGTATGTTTTAGACTTTGAAACTCCGAGAAGACATATATTCGAGTAAACAAGCACGTAAGTGGCCAAGTTACAAACGTATTTAGTAGTTGTATAATTAGACACTTACATGAATCTTGAATTGACAACATGAATTTTTTTCTTGATAAGTATATTTTATAATTTACTTCAATCTTAATTCAGTTCAGCTATATAATTTAACTGACAAACATTTGTCCATTATATTAGCTGCATGAATTTATCTGTGTTGATTATTTTAACTTGACGTAGCATATGTACTTATAATATTAACAAGGCTAAATATTTCCATTGCATAATAAGGTTCAAACTGTATGTTTATGTTTCTTAAAAATCTAAGAGGAAGCATAGAAATCTTTTGACTTTTCTAGGGTGTTAGTACTCGTATGGCTTGGGATTCTAACCTTATGGAATTCTCAACAAATCATAAGCTAGCAAGCGATGGATAAGATCTTATCGGTTTTATCATATATAACTCTTAACCTATGGTATTTTTCCTAATCTCATCTTTATCTTGGGGAAAACTCAATAAATAAAGAGATATTATTCACTCCTACCTACCATTTCATAATGGTTTAAGTATATTGCACATACCTTGAGGAAAGCTCAATACATATGGGCAAGTATCTTACCTTGCTTTTCTATACATGTTATGACCCTTAAATTTTAATGGTTTTAATAATATATTTTATTGAATTTTTGAGAAATTTTAAATATTTGAATTTGTAAATATAAATTAAATATTTGGAATACGTAATTTTTCATCTGATGATATGGAAGTTTATTTTATTATGTAATTTTTATTTCAAATCAAATCAGTTAAAATTGATGATAACAAAATATTTTCCAAAGCTGAATATTTTTATAGAATAAATTTATAAATCATCTTCTGAGTGAGACGTCATATTTCGTTTCTCCAAATTTGAACTGCTATTGCTCCATTTATCTTAATTCCAGTGTTTTAGCAGTATTTTCGGTACCGATTACCGACTTTTGATGGATGATCATGCCACTGACATCTGTATACCAATCTGATCATCTCGTCGTGCTTATCTCTGCGGTATATTCAGTTTTATGTTTCGAAGTCCGGTATATAGCGGAATTCGTGAAACGAATAGTCGTACCGGTTGCGAACTTGAACCACTTTTTTTTCTTGTGTCTCCCCATATATTCCACGTTCAAAATCGAACAGTCATCACCTTTAATCGTTGCCTTGAATTCAAGCATACTGACTTTTATATTCTCAAGGTTTCAAAATTTTATATTTTCTTTTTTCTTTTCATTTGTGCATTTTCATTGAAAAGAAAAAAAACATGTAGCTGTGCAATATCTTTTTCTTCCCTCTCTCAAAACTTTTGCACAGCCTATTCTTGTCCTCCTTCCTTGTGATTTCGGCCGACCATCCCTTGAACCTGTCCCCTTTATCTCCTCCTCTACATGAGCCACCATACCTCCCGCCTGACGTCAACTAAGCAGCCTTCCACCTTCCCTACAGCAAATCATGGCCTCCACCTCCTTCCTCCAACCGCTGTGAGCATGCTCGTGCCTTCTCGGTCAACTGCCTCCACTTCCCCTGGCACCTAGCCGGGACCTTGCATCTTTTCTTCCCGAAGCTCGGTGTCTTGTCCTTCCCCTACCTTTTCTCTTTTTCTGGCTTTTCAATATATATTTTAAAATATAATATAGATATGATTTATATATACTAGTATATATATATATGTTTTGATTTTATTATACCATATATCAGCTGTATATACATGTTTGTTTATATTATACCTATCTAATAGTGTATATATCAAAGGATACGTATTCTCTGGCTAGGTTATAGCATACATATTGCTAAGTATATAGGGGATATATACATATAGATCTAATTCATAGATGTTAGTTATATAAGGGTTTTAAGTTGCATGCTATATGTAGAAAAGGGTAATATATATATATATATATATATATATATATATGTTACATAGGTGTTTTGGTTTCGAAGTGTATATATGTATGTTTAAAATTATTTATATATTAGACTCAAATTTTTATAATTTTCTAGTAAAATATGTATGTACTAGTTATATTGGTTTATACTGTTAATATATTGTGTTATAATCGATGAATTCTATATATACAAAGTTATATATGAAAGTTATATAAAGTTATACTGTGTGTGTAAACATATAAGTTTGATTTGTGAAGATAAAGCCAAGGTTTATCGATATTATATGGGCATAAATGCTGACTTTATATACGGTGATATGTTCTATTTTATATAGTATATAATTTATAATCTATTATATATAAAGTATATAAAATATAGATCAGTATCTATTTTATGTTTAAAAAATATATACATATGTGAGTTGTATATATATATATATATATATATATATGATAATTTATCTATGCTGGTTTATATGTGATGGCGTAACAGGTCAATATAATCTATTATATTTGGGGTACATTTGCATATATAAAATATAGATAGCGTGGTATGGGTTTATAGTATGGGTTAATATAATATATCCATATGATTGTTGAACTTATTTATATGATTGACTTAAATTTATATATATGTGTGTGTATATGTACTTAATAAAGCAAGTTTATATAAATTTTATTTTAAATATTAATGTTAAAGATATAACATATATGTAAGTATTTTGCATTTTTTACAAGTGTGTGTATATATATATATATATATGTATTTATAATATATATATATATAATGTATATATGTTTGATTTTTTATATATGTGTATTTTAAATTGAAACAATAATTTTGAACTATATATTTATTATTTTTTTAATTTAATATGTGTTGAATTTAGATTATGATTTTTATTCATAGTTATATATATATAAGATTACTTATACCTTTTATCATCATCGATCCAATTCTGATTTGATTTCTTTGATTCCTATTTATTAGCTTCGCTCGTCAAATTCGCGTTCGATCTATCTTTGCTTTGGATTCATAACTCATCTCATTCTCGTCCATCTCTAAACTCGAAATATGAGCAATCACTCACGATTAACATTATCATATTTATTACATTTGATTTCAATTGAAACGATAATTGAAATATACTGCTGTTAGTTATTTACGTTGCTATATGTGTGCTATTTTCTATATTTGTTCACCAGTGACATCTGACACCATTATCTGTTATTTATACTGATGATACATGCCTGTTATATTATTATCATATATGTTATCACTCTGCAAGTTCCCTGTTAGTATAAAATTCTCTGTGGGTTGAAATGATATATACCCAAACGATCTATAGAATAGGAGAAAATCGTTATGGGTTAAAATGATAAACCCAATCAATTTTCATTGAATTGAATTTGGGATTGCAAGTTAAAATGATATATACCCGTATATATTTAAATTGCGAATTGAAATGATAAATATATTCGTATCACTTGACTATTGGATACAAAAATATATACAAACAACGTTGGTCTATATATATATTTTGAAATGATTTCCAAATTTTGAAATGAATATTTTGGTTTTAATAAATATTGGTTTTAAGATATATAAATATATATATGTGTGTGTGTGTGTGTGTGTGTGTAAATGTTATTTTTATAAAGGTTTTAATATTTGATTTTTAAAATTATATGTTTGAAAAAATTTAAATTTATAAGTTAGTTTTGGAGTTATAAATTTTAAGATTTGGCTAACAATTTTACTATTTTAAAATATATAAAATAAGTTTCATAATAAGATTTGATTTATTAAAGTTGGTTTAATAAAGTTGATTTAATTAATATATAATATGTTTAAGTATTTATTTGAAATTTATATTTTCAAATATAGAGTTTATAATGATTTAAAAAAATTCAGGTTGAAAGAGAAATGAAAATTGGTTTCAAATTGAATTCATTTAAGAATTATACTCAAATAAGTTTGATTTGAAATTTATTAAATTTGGGATTTTAAACATATGATTTTATAACTTGATTTTGATTAAAAGCGATTTAAAGGAATATCTTCAAATTTACATAAATTGAAATGGGATATTTTGTTTATCTAAAATTGTAATTTGATGTTTTATTTAAATGTTACTGGAATGATTAAGAAAATATTTCAAAAATTAAAAAAGAGTAAATGGAATTTGATATGTATATTAAAATTGTCAAATTTAGTTTGAAAATGTTGAATATATAAAGCTTTGAAATATACTGAAGTTAAATGGTTTATTTTGTGGTTCAATCTTTATTTTAAATTGATACAATTTGAAATGGTTTATTTAGAAATGGAATTGAGTTGAAATTGATGAATTGAGATTGAATTAAATTGGAACTTTGGAATTCAAGTTGATTTGAATCGATTTGTGGAACTTGAGGAAAATATTTTATTATATAAAGTATACTTAAAAAAATTATTTAAACTACTTATACATTTTAGTTTATAAATTTATTTCAATAAAAAACTATTTTAATGCAAATTATTTTTTTTATAAACTATTTTAACATACTGATTATTTTTAATATAAACCATTTTAACTTATAACTATTTTTATATAAATTATTTTATTTTAAAAACATTTTACTTTATAAACTATTTTATTTTATATACTATTATTAATATCTAAACTGTTAAAGGAAAGTGTTATGATTTTAAAGTGTTATGATTTCTGAAGTATTATGATATCTAAATTATGATTTCCAAAGTGTTATGGTTTTAGAAGCCTTTTAATTTCGAAAGTGTTATAACTTTGAAGTGCTATGGTTTTGGAAATGAATACATTTGAAGTGAAATGATATCGCACTTAGTTTTGAAATGGAAATGATGTCGTATTGATATGGTTTTGAAATGGCAATGATATTTTGGTTTTGAAGTATAAACTATTTTGAAATGACCGGGGTGTTATAATAACGTTTGGTTGTTAAAGAGACCAGGATCGATTGTTGTCATACTCTCTGCAAATGTCGAAAACCACTTTAACAACCGTGTACGCAGTGGAGATTCCAGAATGAAGTAGGATGGTGGCGACGTCCTATTTGAGGTATTACATGGACCCGACTCCCGTGAGTTGGCATAAGGTGGATAAAACATGAGCGATTGACGGGTCAAGTGAGGTAGCTCCTTCGATCGAACACACTTCTTCATATGCCATTCTATTACTTTGTTATTGATTTTATGTGCACCTATGATTTGGGAGTGTGGCTCGAGGTGGGTGGTAGTTGTGGCTATGCGTTACCACCAGCCTAGAAGTGTAATTGGTATATCTATCCTGGCATTGCCTACTTGTGCCATGTCACCTACCCTATCGAGACCACTGCGAGTCTGTTTTTTGTTGTACCTATGGAGTATCCTCTGGTAGCCTCCCGGTCAGAAGGTATTGCGATACTATATAGATTATTGGCACTATAGAATGTGTTAAGGGGGATATGGGTAATGCCTTGACGCTATTTTAATAGTTTACTTAACTATAGACATTACTATAATAGCGTATACTACTACGTAGTAGATAGTTTAACGGATCCTTAAAGGACGGTTATCCCAAAAATCCTTTGAATTACTTGTGTTTAAGTTGTTATTTTACTTGAGTTGGATTTATTGGTGTAAGAATGTTAATACTGACTTGGGTGTTTTGTGTTTTGCTATAGCTCGGGTCAGACTGAGTGTTATAGTAATTGAAACTCACCTTTGGAGTTTAGAGCTTCTTTTCGAGATTTTGTTACATGTGTTACAGTGTTTTGCTTTATCTTGGGCAGACTGAGTGTTATAGTGTTTCAGTTGTTAGTTCACTTGAGTTGGATTTATTGATATAAGAATGTTAATCCTGACTCGAGTGTTTTGTGTTTTGCTTTACGCTCGGTTCAGATTGAATGTTACAGTAATGGAGACTCACCTTTGGAGTTTGGAGCTTCCCTTAGAGTTCCAACCATCTATTCATCTTTCATTTATTCAGTTGACTCCAGTGATATATTCAGATTTTGTTATTGATTCTTGTATTGAGACTTTTATGTATTCGAGACTTCCGTTATATCTTGTTTAACTCTGATATATATAGTAGCTTCATGAACTACCATTCTTTTATTTCCGCTTCTTATTGTTATATTACTCTGTGTCTGTGATTCTGTGATTATTAATTACTATATATGCTGAGTTTTGCCAAATATAAATTAACAATATGATATTTTGAGCAATTCAAGTACGACAAGTGTGGATGTGAATGGTTGAAAATACCAGGATGTTACATGTGGTATCAGAGCTCTGGTTTTAGGCAAAACTCAACATATAGGGTAAATTTAATTATGGAATCACTTTCGTTCGAGCTTGAATTCCTTCCTCTTTGACTCGGTTCATTTGAATTTTGGAACGTTACCCTCGGTTCCAAAATCCATTTTATCTATCCATATTCATCTTCCTTTGATTCTGAAGCGTCCCATAGATCCACTATATAATTTGTAACGGAGTGAAACTCCTTTACAATAGGCGTTGATTCACAGGAGATTTCTATATCCTTGGTTTACGATGCTGTTATCTCTTATTATACTCGAATTCTATCTCTTGTGATCAGATGTCGATTTGCCTTTGAATTCTACATTGATCATATTCTTGAAGTTACGGTTGACCCGGTCAAGGTCGCCCGTGATTTATATAAGTCTATCCATTCTTTTCTCTCTATAATCCATTTATCTTCCTATTAATCTCTATTTGATTAAGGTCTCTCAAAAATTTGAATCTCTATCCTTGTTTTGAAATCCATCCTCGAATCATCGAGTGAGGAAGTGTATTTGTGTTAATATAAAAATGTTTTATATATTGTGTTGTTTAAGTTATTATGTTGATTTTGGTTTTCAATCGATTCTTCTGATTAACGCTATCTATAGGAATTCCAAAACACTTGAACAGAGCAAACTGATGCAAAAATTTTGTCAAAATTTATAAATTTTGTATGATTATATTATATATATACAAGTACGAAAAATTTATAAAATTCAATAGTTAACTGAATTGACTGTTAAAATGATAATATTTGATTTATTATTTGTAAGCCTTTGACTATTGTCATATGATATAAATAAATGGAATCATAAAAATATGGTTTAGAAACTGTTTTGGAAATTTAATTGAATTTAAAATTTAGATTTTGAGAATCTAATTACAGGTAACTCCAAACTTTGGTTTTAAATTTCTTTTAAAATATATATTATTGAAAGTATTTTCGAATAGAAATCGTTTCCAAAGAAATTTTAAATGTTTAAATCAGTGCTCTCCTCTTTTGTCGTTGGAAAGTAATTTCGGTGATGGTGGCCGCATCATCGACATTCATTTTCGAGTTTTAGAGTGAAGAGACCATTTATTAGCTTTGCTACACTTTTGTTTTGGAAAATTTAATTGATTTGAATTTCTAAAGAATGACTTGATTTATGATATATATTGGTATATGATTATTGATTTGATTAGACATATATGGTGTACATATATTTATCTCTAAATTGTTTGAAGTCAATTGGAAATTTATAATCTTAAATTTTATGATAAAAAGGATGAATTCAATTATTAAAAATGGAGCCATATGTTTGAATAAATGTTTATATTTGAAATAATTGAATTGACAGATTTTTCTTGTATAGTACTTAATTTCATTCCAATATATAACTTACCTAAATTATTCAGAAGTTGAATATGTAATTTCATAATATATAATATAAAATGATTTTATAAACAAAATTTGAATGGTTATAATAAATGTTATACACTTAATTTTAAGTTATAAAAATGTTAACAGAGATAAAAAGAATAATAAGTTAACTGAATAATAAATGAGATAGATAAAATAAATTCTATTTTAAGGATTAATAAATTGAAATTAAATCAACTGAAAATCAAATAGTGAGTATCAATTAATGAAAATTTAAATTTATATGGTTTTAGTTTAATTTTTTTATTTTATTTTCAATCTATTTTTCTTTCTGGGTGTTTCTATTCTCCTACTCCTTCCTTTTCGGGGATGAAAAGTTTTGAGTGGGGGAGGGTGTAACGACCCGTAAATATTAATGGTTTTAATAATATATTTAATTGAATTTTTGAGAAATTTTAAATATTTGAATTTGGAAATATAAATTAAATATCTGGAATGCGTATTTAAAAACATAGAAAATGTTTAATTTTAATTTGATAATATGGAAGTTTATTTTATTGTGAAATTTTTATTTCAGTTCAAATCAGTTAAAATTGATGATAATAAAATATTTTCCAAACTTGAATATTTTTATATAACAAATTTATAAATTATCTTCTGGGTGAGACATCATATTTCGTTTCTCCAAATTTAAACTGCTATTGCTCCGTTTATCTCAATTCCGACGTATTAGCAGCATTTTCGGTACCGATTATCGACATTTGATCGGATGATTGTACCACTGATATTTATATACCAATCTGATCATCTCGTCGTGCTGATCTCTGTGCGATATTCAATTCTATATTCGAAGTCTAGTACGCAGTGGAATTTACGAAACAAATAGTCGTATCCATTGCCAACTTGAACCATATTGTCTTCTTGTGTCTCCCCATATTCCACCATTTAAAATCGAACAGTCATCGGTTTTAGTCGTTGCTTTGAATTCAGCATACTGACTTTTAATATTCTCAAGGTTTCAAAATTTTATATTTTCATTTTTCTTTTCATTCGTTCATTTTCTTTGAAAGAAAAAAAACATTTAGATGTGCGTTTTCTTTTTCTTCCCTCTCTCAAAACTTTTGCATAGCCAATTCTTCTCCTCTTTCCTTGTGATTTCGACCGACCATCCCTTGAAGCCATCCCCTTTATCTCCTCCTCCACGTAAACCACCACGCATCCGACCTGACGCCAACTGAGCAGCCTTACACCTTCCTTATAGCAAATCACGGCATCCACCTCCTTCCTTCAGCCACCGTGAGCACGCTCGTGCCTTCCCGGTCAACCGCCTCCACTTCCCCTAGCACCCAGCCGCGACCTTGCTCGTTTTCTTCCTAAAGCTCGGTATCTCGTCCTTCGCCTACCTTTTATCTTTTTGTGGCTTTTCAATATATATTTTAAAGTATAATATAGATATGATTACATATATTAGTATATATATGTTTTAATTTTGTTATACCTTATAGCAACTTTATATACATGTTTGTTTATATTATACCCGTCGAATAGTGTTTATATAAAAGGATATGTATTCTCTGGCTTGGTTATAGCATACATATAGCTAAGTATATATGGGATATATACATGTAGATCTAATTCATTTATGTCAATTATATAAGGGCCTAGTTTACGTTGTGTGCTATATGTAGAAAAGGGTATACATATATATATGATATATGTTATATAGGTGTTTTGGTTTCGAAGTGTATATTGTATGTTTAAAAGTGTTTATATATTAGACTCAAATTTTTGTAATTTTCCTGTAAAGTATGTATATACTAGTTATATTAGTTTATACTTTTAATATATTATGTTATGATCGGTGAATCCTATATATACAAAGTTATACATGAAAGTTATATAAAGTTATATTGTCTGCTTGTACATATAAGTTTGATTTGTGAAGATAAAGCCAAGGTTCATTGATATTATATGGGCGTAAATGCTGATTTTATATACGGTGATATGTTCTATTTTATATAGTATATAATTTATAATCTGTTATAAATAAAGTGTGACGACCTTCCCTTCTCGACCCTCGAAAATCGACACAAAATACTCCACGGTATAATATGCCGACAATCAAGTGACGGAAAAGACAGATTGTTGAGGAAAAAGAAAGAAGATAGAAAAAAGAAGGGACTAAACAATAACAGAATCTAACCATCGCAACGGAATAAAGTATAATACATAATATCAGATCTTTACACAAAATGAAAACTATTTCTATTTTATATATTACATCATCAGAGTATCACAAACAAACAACAATTACCAGCCAGACAATTTCATACAATCACGGCAGCGGATATAAACAAGTACGGATAATACGTCTCGGTCTCCAGCTCCTCTCCTGAACCCCACAACATCCTTTCCTGTAATCTATAATACTCGGTCTGACCCGAGCATTATAATGAAATAACACCTGAGTCAGTCTGGAATACCAGCTGATAAAATACACCCAAACTGATTATTAAAGTTTCAAAAATCCTTTTGAAAACAAAAGCATCTCGTAAGACCACGCCACAAATAAACATGTTGGGTTTTTACCTTATGATAGCTAAAACATTTCTTATAAATCCTCTAATATTATAATAGTGTCTATATACAAATACTTATTAAAATAGCCGAAATTGTTACATTTATTAAATTCCATCTACTAGCCACAAAGTGGGTAATACAAACAAAACTCGTAAAAGGCTCGTAGGGAGAATGGATTTCCAACTAATGACTAGGCACTGGGGTACCACCTGTCATAGTATGTGGCCTAGATCACCGTACCGAGGACCACTCCCGATCCCCTGCAACATAAGACCGGGACTACCCCTTACTGGATAATCCCGAGTAAGATCACCCTACGGTTGAGATCAGCAACCGCACCACTAAGCCAAATAAAAAGAGACATCTAGACAGGGATGACCTTACCCTAATGGGTGCTACCCACATAGCCTTGCTGCATATCCCCTAATTTTCAGTAATTCCTGGTTGATAAGGCTTGAGGCTAAGCGTTACCTTTTAGAAAGTTTCACTTAGAATGCCCATCGTCCACCTAACGATGTTCCAAAAGCATTCGTCCATACAAGTCCGTCCCGGGTAAAAAAGGAACCGAAGGCACTACTCCTACTACATCCATTTTGGAATTATCCTCAGGATTAGTAGCGACTAGCCCTTGCACTTCACTGCTCCATCTTCGACTCCGAACTCATTTTTCCCACGAAAACGTACAAATAGGATCGAAGTGCTTTTCGACTAATAAATCCCGATCCCGGTCTCTTCGAAACGATCAACGCATTGGCCAATATTGATAGTCAGAGATTTAACTATCAATTAATATTCACAAACATCCATCAAACATTAATAATTTCCCCAAATTGTTTATTTTCCTCAAAAATATCTTCACAAGATATATTTCCATTTTCAACTCTTTTGAAAATGGTTCCACTTTACACTCTGTTATGGAATAGATTTCTCAAGTATTTATTTCCACTGAAAACAACCAAGCCAAATACTTTAGATTTATAATAATTTAAATTAAAGCTATTTACATACTTTATTTAAAATATATACATACTTTTTAAATGTTTCAAATAAAACTGCTTCATAAATGTAAATCATTTTTTCTTCAAAATAAAAGTTAAGTCATACTAAATTGTAAAATTAAGTTATGAAATCCTATACAAGTTTTCAAATAAAGCTTTAACCAAACTATCTTTACAATAAAACCATTTTATAAAATATAAATATTAATAATATTCTTTTAAAACATAATACCTATTAACCCTTTAAAATAATTATTACTATAACTAATTTAGTAAATAAGAATTTTCTTAAAAACATTCTTTAAAAAAATCAAAATTAAAACTTTCAACTTTTACTTAGAAATCTGTTTTAAAATGTACTTGGCTTTTCAGGGAAATACACTTTCTTTCAGAATAAACCAAAGAATCTTTTTAAAAATACTGCTTGATTTATTTCAATTCGAATTTATGATTAAATCCCGTAAATTCCTTTCCACACTTTAAAAATAAACCCTCTTTTTATTTTTAAACACATTCTATTTCCTGGAATATCACTTTTAAAATATATGCTTAAAATATTTTAAATAAAGCTTCTAGAAATTAGCTTCTAGAAAATAATACTTAAGAAAATATATAGAGGTTTTCTAAGTAATCTAAGGCAAATTTAACTTTTAAAATAAAGTTATTAAATTAAATATTTATATTGTAATTTCCTTTTTAAAACTTAATACTACTTTACTTTTTAAAATAATTAAATACCATAATTACTTAAATAAATGTTTACTTATACTTTAAAAAATTAAAATAATATATTTTTCTCTAAAATATTCAAAAAAACAATTTAAACTGCCAACTTATAATTTGAAATCTTTTCTTTGAAACATACCAAATTTCCAGGAAAAATGCGCTTTCCATCCTTTAAAGATAATCTCATCTTTACTTTTAAAACAATTATACCTTTCTTATAGAATTTCCCGTCGGAAATCAATATTTCCAAATTTATCCACTGATAAATATACCAATTTATTTATAAACCCAATTTATAAATTTCCATTTCTCATTTTTATTCCAATCTCAGTTTCAAAACTATTTACAAATTTCAACCCAATTTCTCGAATTTAATCCCTTTAAATTCATTACTTAAAAATTCCTTTCATTTTCGTTTAATCCCAATTTATTTACTGATATTTTTTTAAAATGCCAAATTATATTTATCCAACCATAACACAGCATAACAAGATCCAAATTTTTTTATCATAGGATATCAATGAGATATATCATAGAATATAAATAAAATTTCTATTTGTGAGGAATCCAGTTAGATCCCTCCAACCTGTTTCCCCGCATCCATAGATATTAGCACAACCAATAAATATCAATTCAATCTGATAATAATTATCATATTCAGCTAAACAACCAATCAAACATTTAAATATTAGCTATTTAAATTAACTGGTATCCAAATGTGAGTGAACCTTGAATTTGGACGAGTGTTCAAATTTTAAATTATATCGAACGGCGTTCAATTTAACCTAATTTTTTCTTGCTTAGAATGATCCCAGATCTACACCACAGCGGGCTGCTCGTCGCTGCGATTCTGACGCTACCAAATTCGTTGAATTCTGAATATGTATGCAAAAGATATGGGCTATTAACCGTTTGAAAATAATTGGTATAAACAATTTTCTTTTTATATTAATTTATTTTTACCAAAACAAAATCAGGCCGCACGATCCACTATCCAAATCCAGGCCGAAGCCTTTGTCTTTCATACACAAGCATCAGGTTCGAACGAACCCAAATACTGCCTAACTAGGGTTTGATACCGCACCCCCTACGACAAGCTTTAGCTTGATCAGCGACCACCACCTGAAAGGTCTTCGCGAGCTCTACCCCCGGTCATGGCCACGTCGAGCTCGGCCCTCCGGTTGCTCCCAAAAAAACACTTGAACGGCTGACGAATGCGACTCTTTCCCTCCCTCTTGGCTACGCCCACGCCGATCTCACCCGTTGGATAGCAAGAGCTTGGTGAGCTCTACCTTTTTCATGTTGAAACTTTCCGGCGAATGCTTGTGCATTGAGAGAAAAATGAGAGAGAACGAAAGGAAGAGTCAGCCATTGATAAAGAATGGAGACGGCGGCTGAGAAAGAGAGATCTAGGGTTCTCTCGCGCGTGAATATGTGTGTGTGTGTGTGTGTGTGTGTTTTCTATTATTTTAATATTATTTTCAATTTTCACAAGATTTCCGAACGAACTCCAAATCACATGTGTCGCCAGGCGTTTATAGGGTTTTACCCACATTCCGAACACAACGGAACATGTTTCGGAGGCTAATTCGATCATATGCACGAGTTACGGAAATAAATGATCAATTTTAAATTAAATCGATTAAAATAGTTTTTATGCGTTTTGAGCTGCCAGGGTCAAATGACAACTCCGATTGCTATGAAAATTGAAATCCGATAATAACTAACTATTACGGATCCAATGGAACTGGTTTCGTCGAATTCCAAGACTGTGTCCCGAAAGGCTATTTTAACTCGTCGATAAATTCGAGCGATTTTCAAAATCGTTGAAATAATATAAAAATTCCTTCTTTTAAAATTTTACTAACTTAATTATAAATCAAATAGAATTTATAATCACATTAGAAACCATTCTGATTCATTTCGAATCAAATTTTAATATTTGCATTATTATAGTATTAAATCCCATTATTAAATTAATATAAAATTCCAAATTTAACCTAACGACCTTTGATTCCATCTAAAAGTCCAACATCGCTATTTAAATCCAAATAGACTTAAAATATATTTTAGAAACCATTTCACAGCCATTTATATCCAAATTCACCAATTATTTCAATTCTAAATAGTTAATTATTATTATTCAAATTCAATTTAATTACCATATTTGAAATTATAACTTATTTTATTAATTTAACCAAAATCTTTTTATTCAAAATCCAATAATATTTTATATTCAACATTTAAAATGAACTGAATGTTCAAAATCTAACGACCAAAATTCCAGGTCATTACATTCCTCCCCCTTATAAAAATTTCATCCCCGAAATTTGCTAAGGTAGAAGAATGCTCCAAACCCAATAGCAAAACCCACTTAGCGAAAATCTCAAGTTCACTTTGCCTAAACTCTTTAGTTTCAAATTAAAACTGCCAGTTTCGATTCCTGTTCCAACATCCTTTTATTTTAATTTCAATATGAAATCAATTTGTCATTAACGAAACGTTTTCAAAAAAATTCAAAATATTTTAACTCCTAAAATTTTCGAAATTTTTTGGCAGAGTCTCCCTTGTACGGAGGAGCTTTTGCAATATCACAATAGACATAAATATATATACATCGACCCACACGGTCAGAAAACAAAATATACCACAATATATATATATATATATATATATATATCATTTTCCCAATTTTATTACGTAGGCGTACCTTTTATTAGCATTTTAAAAGCAAGCGGCTAATATATTATGCATTTGCGCGCTCCAACTCTATCGATTGCCTTCCGTACCTATACTTACTTAAACAAACACACGAGTTTCCAATAATATGAAAATTTATTAACATTCTATTCATTAAACTAGCCAAACACATCAATTACATAGTTTAAACAAATAAACCTCATTATTTAACATGTTAACCATATTTTATCAGCAATCCAAAGATTTCAATCGCCATTTTAATTTCCTGATAAATCCAAACTTCATTTTTAATCTCCTCCAATGATTTAAATTCAAGTTTACTTTTTTACAATTCATATTTACTACGACCGATTCATTTTCACTTCAATATGATTAACATATGCTTTACTTACATCAGTTTATTCCAATCCAATTCCAAATTGATTCACCATCAAATTATTATTTTCAATTTGATACCTTTGCATTTCTTTACGATCACTTGCATTTATATACAAATCCACTAAATTAAATTCCATCTCACTCCAATATATTCAAAACTAACTTCATTTACTTTCCTTAATTTATTAGTTTTGTTTACAACAAAAACGACTAATCTAAATGCAAATTTGATGTTATTCAAGCAAATACCATTACTTAAGTTTTATAATCATTTTAGATTAATTCCAACTCAAACTATATTAATTTTACTTCATTTGAAATTATTTACAACCCAAACAATTTTTACTTCATCAAATTATTAAATCAAACCTCTGTTCTCACTTCAAGTCCATCATCCAACTTGAGTTTATATTAGTATTATTCCATTCTGGATTATTTACAACTCAAACATTCTTATTTCATCATGATAAGAAATTAAAATTCTTTCACTTGCATTAAAATTTTATTATCTAAACAAATTTCATTCAGGACCCCTTATAAAGCTCGACAACAACCATTTCAAAATTTTCTTAAGTTGTCTCAATTCTATTACATCCCCTTTCCTTTCATCCAATCAATTTTATTTCACTTTAGTTTGATTCTTATTCAATCAAATTCCCATTCATTACAAATTTTAATTCAATTTGTTTACTTACTCAATCCACTTTAAATTTTAATTCACCTTCTCAGTTCATTTTTGAATTTATTTTATTAACAATGAGGCCACCTCAAATCATTTCACTCATTTGAATTTATTTACAATTCAACCATCACTATTATAATATAATTCCATTATTCATCCACACTCCCAATGTTTTATTACCAAAATTAAATCCCATACCAGAACAGGGTTTTTTTATTTTGCTTTTCAAATTTTTAACAAGCTGCCAAATTTTATTCATCCTAATACAATTTCCATTTAATTTATCATACACTAAATTCATCTTCATACTATTCTTTTAAATTTAACTGAGTGAGAATTTAATTCATCCAATATCATTTCAACTAAATTAAATCTCTTTTCAATTCAATTCTTATTCAAATTTAATTCAGGTTCAACCAAATTTTATCTAGTCAACTTAAATTCATAACATTTCCTTTATTACTTAAATAAGAATTGAATTTCGTTCAATATTATTTATAACACAACTAAATTTTGATTTCAATTCAATCCAAATTTAACTTAATTTCTTTTTAACTTAAATTAAATCCAATTCGATCCAATTTTATTCCTCTATATATAAGTTCAAGCCTTATTTACTGACTTAAGTCCATTCACCCTTTATATTTCACTTGCCTTATCTCAATTTACATTTCATTTAGAATTCAATTCTTAAACTTTCCATTCTGTTTATCATAACATTCAACCATTTCTATTTAGGTTTTACAATTCATCTCCTATTCATAAGTTTACCAACTTATTTGTTTAAAAGCTTATATTACTTATTTTAATCCATTTACATCTTATAATCACAAATTCCAAATTTTATATATATATATATGACAATGAATTCTTAACGATATAAATTTTCATTACACAATTTTAAATCCACAATTTTAAATTATAAGTATAACACTTAATAGCTTATGGGTACAAATTCATTACACAATTATGACCCACAATTACAAAGTCATTTTACATTTCAATTTAACCCAAATCAATTTAATTCCAAGTCCAATTTATTTAACTTATCCCAAGTTAAATTCAAATATACTTTATTCACTTCCATTCATTCAAGTTAAACTTTAATTCTAGGAATAAATTTTCATTTTCCCTTTCTTATTTAAACCCAATTTATTTCATTTTCCTTCTTAATTAGATCAACTTCACTTTATAGGTTCAATAGTTGATTCATTTTTATCTTTCACATTCTTTTTAAATAGAATTCCCAGAATTCAATTGCTGGTTTTATTTCAAAACCAATTTAAAATAATAATCAACACATACCCGCTTGGTATATCAATTCAAATCTCTGGATTCCAAAATATTTGGTTCTACTAAACAAATTTCCCTTTCGAAATTTCTAAATCCACTTTTATACCCAACAAGTCCAAACAAATACCATAACCAATCTCCACGGTAGCAATCCATCACTTTAGAAACTCGAAAATGAATTCTGATGATGTGGTCATCATCATCAGGATTATTTTTCAGCAACTGAAGTGAGTTCAGTGTTTCCTTATTTCCATAAATTCCTTTCAAAACAATTTCAATTCAAAAATATTTCCTAAAATAATACTCCATCATTGCCTTCAAATTTTTGGAAATCATTTCCACCATTCCCAAGATTTTATATTCCCAAACTTTTTTGTTTAATTCATTTAAAACACCTTCAAAATTTTTGGAATTTAAATTCTGGTTTAAATCAAATTTTAGTTATACTTCTTTTGGATAAGTTATACTTATCGAATTCTATTTGGTTATAACCATTTCAAATTTTAGATTCTTATTTGATTATAATATCAACAACCGAACATCCAAATATATATATAATAATTTCAGAAAAATTATTCCTTTTATATCAAAATATAATTTTGGGTAAAATTATTTCATTTACCCTCTTTAAAAACAATACTATGTCGGTTTATCTTGTTTAAGAGTTTAGAAACCCCTATCGATACAGTTGTACTTCCCGCACCGACCAGAATTCATAAACACTGAACCGATAAGTCAACATGGTATAAAAAAAATTTATTCACTAACAAATATGCTCTCATAGCAAATAATACACTCAACTCATTATAGAGCACTATTTACTCTATATCTAACGAGTAATTTCCCCACCAAAGCCTAGGTTGTCGCCAACCTAAGCTCTGATACCAAATGTGACGACCCGCCCTTCTCGACCCTCGAAAATCGACACAAAATACTCCATAGTATAATATGCCGCGAGTGCCAGAAAAGACAGATTGTTGAGGGAAAAGAAAGAAGATAGAAGAAAGAAGGGACTAAACAATAATAGAATCTAACCATCGCGGCGGAATAAAGTATAATACATACTATCAGATCTTTACATAAAATGAAAACTATTTCTGTTTTATATATTACATCATCAGAGTATCACAAAAAAACAACAATTACCAGCCAGACAATTTTATACAATCACAGCAGCGGATATAAACAAGAACGGATAATTCGTCTCGGTCTCCAGCTCCTCTCCTGAACCCCATAGCATCCTTTCCTGTAATCTATAATACTCAGTTTGATCCGAGCATTATAATGAAATAACACCTGAGTCAGTCTAGAATACCAGCTGATAAAATACACCCAAATTGATTATTAAAGTTTCAAAAATCCTTTTGAAAACAAAAGCATCTCGTAAGACCACGCCACAAATAAACATGTCGGGTTTTTACCTTACGACAGCTAAAACATTTCTTATAAAATCCCCTGATATTATAATAGTGTCCACATACAAATACTTATTAAAATAGCCTAAATTGTTACATCTATTAAATTCCAGCTACTAGCCACAAAGTGGGTAATACAAACAAAACTCATAAAAGGCTCATAAGGAGAATGGATTTCCAACTAATGGCTAGGCACTGGGGTACCACCTGTCACAGTACGTGGCCTAGATCACCATACCGATGACCACTCCCGATCCCCTGCAACACAAGACCGGGACTACCCGTTACTGGATAATCTCGAGTAAGCTCACCCCACGGTTAGGATCAGCAACCGCACCACTAAGTCGAATAAAAAGGGACATCTAGACAGGGATGACCTTACCCTAATGGGTGCTACCCACATAGCCTTGCTGCATATCCCATGATTTTCAGTCATTCCCGGTTGATGAGGCTTGAGGCTAAGCGTTACCTTTTAGAACGTTTCACTTAGAATGCCCATCGTCCACCTGACGATGTTTCGAAAGCATTCGTCCATACAAGTCCGTCCCGGGTTCGAACGGAACCGAAGGCACTACTACCACATCCATTTTGGAAATATCCTCAGGATTAGTAGCGACTAGCCCTTGCACTTCACTACTCCATCTTCGACTTCAAACTCGTTTTTCCCACGAAAACGTACAAACAGGATCGAAGGGGTTTTCGAGAAATAAATCCTGATCCCGGTCTCTTCGAAACGATCAATGCATTGGCCAATATTGATAGTCGGTGATTTAGCTATCAATTAATATTCACAAACAGCCATCAAACATAAATAATTTCCCCAAATTATTTATTTTCCTTAAAAATATCTTCACAAGATATATTTTCATTTTCAACTCTTTTGAAAACGGTTCCACTTTACACTCTGTTATGGAATAGATTTCTCAAATATTCATTTCCACTGAAAACAACCAAGCCGAATACTTTAGATTTATAATAATTTAAATTAAAACTATTTACTTACTTTATTTGAAATATATACATACTTTTTAAATGTTTCAAATAAAACTGCTTCATAAATATAAATTATTTTTTTCTTCAAAATAAAAGTTAAGTCATACTAAATTGTAAAATTAAGTTATGAAATCCTATACAAGTTTTCAAATAAAGCTTTAAGCAAACTATCTTTACAATAAAACCATTATATAAAATATAAATACGAATAATATTCTTTTAAAACATAATACCTATTGAGCTTTTAAAATAATTATTACTATAACTAATTTAGTAAATACGAATTTTCTTAAAAATATTCTTTAAAAAAATCAAATTTAAAACTTTTAACTTTTACCTAGAAATCTGCTTTAAAACGTACTTGGCTTTTCAGGGAAATACACTTTTTTTCAGAATAAACCAAAGTATCCTTTTCTAAATCCTACTTGATTTATTTCAATTTGAATTTACGTTTAAATCCTGTAAATTCCTTTCCACGCTTTAAAAATAAAACCTCTGTTTATTTTTAAACACGTTTCTATTTCCTGGAATATCACTTTCAAAATATATGCTTAAAATATTTTAAATAAAGCTTCTAGAAATTATTTAATTGAAAATAATACTAAAGGAAATATATAGAGGTTTTCTAAGTAATTTAAGCCAAATTTAACTTTTAAAATAAAGTTATTAAATTAAATATTTATATTATAATTTCCTTTTGAATTTTTTTTTTTTTGAATTTGTTCAGGAGGGAAACCGGCCGGAGCCGTAAAACCCTCCCTAGTGCGCCTACCCGGTCCGCGGGCACCCGAAGGCCGATCTTAGCATACGCACATGGTAAGCCCTTAAATGGGCAACCTGGGAATCGAACCTGCGACCTGCTTAAATAAATGTTTACTTATACTTTAAACAATTAAAATAATATATTTTTTCTCTAAAATATTCTAAAACACAATTTAAACTGCCAACTTATAATTTGAAAGCTTTTCTTTGAAACATACCAAATTTCAAGGAAAAATGCGCTTTCCATCCTTTAAAGATAATCTCATCTTTACTTTTAAAACAATTATACCTTTCTTATAGAATTTCCCATCGGAAATCAATATTTCCAAATTTATCCATTGATAAATATACCAATTTATTTATAAACCCAATTTATAAATTTCTATTTCTCATTTCCATTCCAATCTCAGTTTCAAAACCATTTACAAATTTCAACCCAATTTCTCGAATTTAATCCCCTTAAATTCACTACTTAAAAATTCCTTTCATTTTCCTTTAATCCCAATTTATTTATTGATATTTTTTTAAAATACCAAATTATATTTATCCAACCATAACACAGCATAACAAGATCCAAATAATTTTATCACAAGATATCAATGAGATATATCACGGAATATAAATAAAATTTCTATTTGTGAGGAATCCAGTTGGATCCCTCCAACCTGTTTCCCCGCATCCATAGATATTAGCACAACCAATAAATATCAATTCAATCTGATAATAATTATCATATTCAGCTAAACAACCAATCAAACATTTAAATATTAGCTATTTAAATTAACTGGTATCCAAATGTGAGTGAACCTTGAATTTGGACGAGTGTTCAAATTTTAAATTATATCGAACGGTGTTCGATTTAACCTAATTTTCACTTGCTTAGAATGATCCCAGATCTGCACCACAGCGGGCTGCTCGTCGCTGCGATTCCAGAGCTACCAAATTCGTTGAATTCTGAATATGTTGCAAAAGATACGGGCTTATATCCGTTTGAAAATAATTGGTATAAACAATTTTCTTTTTATTTTAATTTATTTTTACCAAAACAAAATCAGGCCGCACAATCCACTATCCAAATCCAGGCCGAAGCCTTTATCTTCCACACGCAAGCATTAGGTTCGAACGAACCTAAATACCGCCTAGCTAGGGTTTGATACCGGACCCCCTACGACGAGCTTTAGCTTGATCAGCGACCACCACCTGAAAGGTCTTCGCGAGCTCTACCCACTGTCAAGGCCACGTCGAGCTCGGCCCTCCGGTTGCTCCAAAAACACACTTGAACGGCCGGCTAACGCGACTCTCTCCCTCCCTCTTCGCTACGCCTACGCCGATCTCAGCCGTTGATAGCAAAAGCTTGGTGAGCTCTACCTTTTTCATATTGAAACTTTCTGACGAAAGCTTGTGGATTGAGAGAAAGATGAGAGAGAACGAGAGGAAGAGTTGGCCATTGATAAATAATGGAGACGGCGGCCGAGAAAGAGAGATCTAGGGTTCTCTCGCGCGTGAATATATATATATATATATATATATATATATATATATATATACGTGTTTTCTATTATTTTATTATTATTTTCAATTTTTACAAGATTTCCGAACGAACTCCAAATCACATGTGCCGCCAGGCGTTTATAGGGTTTTACCCGCATTCCGAATACAACAGAACGTGTTTCGGAGGCTAATTCGATCTTATGCATGAGTTACAGAAATAAACGATCAATTTTAAATTAAAGCGATTAAAATAGTTTCTATGCGTTTTGAGCTGTCAGGGTCAAACGACAACTCCGATTGCTACGAAAATTGATATGCGATAATAACTAACTATTACGGATCTAATGGAACTGGTTTCGTCGAATTTCGAGACTGTGTCCTGGAAGGCTATTTTAACTCGTCGATATATTCGAGCGATTTTCAAAATCGTTGAAATAATCTAAAATTTCATTTTTTTTTTAACTTTACTAACTTAATTATAAATCAAATAGAATTTATAATCCCATTAGAAACCATTCTGATTCATTTCGAATCAAATCTGATTATTTGCATTATTATATTATTAAATCCCGTTATTAAATTAGTATAAAAATCCAAATTTAACCTAACGACTTTTGATTCCATCTAAAAGTCCAACATCACTATTTAAATCCAAATAGACTTAAAATATATTTAAGAAACCATTTCATAGCCATTTATATCCAGATTCACCAATTATTTCAATTTCAAATAGTTAATTATTATTATTCAAATTCAATTTAATTACCATATTTGAAATTATAACTTATTTATTAATTTAACCAAAATCTTTTTATTCAAAATCCAATTATATTTTACATTCAACATTTAAAATGAACTGAATGTTCAAAATCTAACGACCAAAATTGCGGGTCGTTACATTCCTCCCCTTGTAAAAATTTCGTCCCCGAAATTTGCTAAGGTAGAAGAATGCTCCAAACCCAATAGCAAAACCCACTTAGTGAAAATCCCAAGTTCACTTTGCCTAAACTCTTTAGTTTCAAATTAAAACTGCCAGTTTTGATTCCTGTTCCAACATCCTTTTATTTTAATTTCAATTTGAAATCAATTTGTCAATAACGAAATGTTTTCAAAAAAATTCAAAATTTTTTAACTCCCAAAATTTCCAAAATTTTTTGGTAGAGCCTTTCTTTACGGAGGAGCTTTTGCAATATCACAATAGACATAAATATATGTACATCGACCCACACGGTCGGAAAATAAAATATACCACAATATATATATATATATGTGTGTGTGTGTGTGTGTGTGTGTGTGTGTGTGTGTGTGTGTCATTTTCCCAATTTTATTACGTAGGCGTACCTTTTATTAACATTTTAAAAGCAAGCGGCTAACATATTATGCATTTACGCACACCAACTCTATCGATTGCCTTCCGTACCTGTACTTACTTAAACAAACACATGAGTTTCCAATAATATGAATTTTTTTTAACATTCTATTCATTAAACTAGCCAAACACATCAATTACATAGTTTAAACAAATAAACATCATTATTTAACATGTTAACCATATTTTATCAGCAATCCAAAGATTTCAATCACCATTTTAATTTCCTGACAAATCCAAACTTCATTTTTAATCTCCTCGAATGATTTAAATTCAAGTTTGCTTTTTTACAATTCATATTTACTACAACTGATTCATTTTCACTTCAATATGATTAACATATGCTTTACTTACATCAATTTATTCCAATCCAATTCCAAATTGATTCACCATCAAATTATTATTTTCAATTTGATACCTTTGCATTTCTTTATGATTCACTTGCATTTATATACAAATCCACTAAATTAAATTCCATCTCATTCCAATATATTCAAAACTAACTTCATTCACTTTCCTTAATTTATTAGTTTTGTTTACAACAAAAATGACTAATCTAAAGGCAAATTTGATGTTATTCAAGCAAATAGTCATTACTTAAGTTTTATACCCATTTTAAATTAATTCCTACTCAAACTATATTAATTTTACTTCATTTGGTATTATTTACAACCCAAACAATTTTTACTTCATCACAATTATTAAATCAAACCTCTGTTCTCACTTCAAGTCCATCATCCAACTTGAGTTTATATTAATATTATTCCATTCTGGATTATTTGCAACTCAAACATTTTTATTTCATCATGATAAGAAATTAACATTCTTTCACTTGCATTAAAATTTTACTATCTAAACAAATTTCATTCAAGACCCCTTATAAAGCTCGACAACAACCATTTCAAAATTTTCTTAAGTTGTCTCAATTCTATTACATCCCCTTTCCTTTCTCCAATCAATTTTATTTCAATTTAGTTTGATTCTCATTCAATCAAATTCCCATTCATTACAAATTTTAATTCGATTTGTTTACTTACTCAATCCACTTTAAATTTTATTTCACCTTCTCAATTCATTTTTGAATTTATTTTATTAACAATGAGGCTACTTCAAATCATTTCACTCATTTGAATTTATTTACAATTCAACTCATCACTATTATAATATAATTCCATTATTCATCCACACTCCCAACGTTTTATTACCAAAATTAAATCCCATACCAGAACAGGGTTTTTTTTATTTTGCTTTTCAAATTTTTAACAAGCTGCCAAATTTTATTCATCCTAATACAGTTTCCATTTAATTTAGCATACACTAAATTCATCTTCATACTATTCTTTTAAATTTAGTTGAGTGAGAATTTAATTCATCCCATATCATTTCAACTAAATTAAATCTTTTTTCAATTCAATTCTTATTCAAATTTAATTCAGGTTCAACCAAATTTTATCTAGTCAACTTAAATTCATAACATTTCCTTCACTACTTAAATAATAATTGAATTTCAGTCAATATTATCTGTAACACAACAAAATTTTGATTTCAATTCAATCCAAATTTAACTTAATTTCTTTTTAACTTAAATTAAATCCAATTCGGTCCAATTTTATTTCTCTATATATAAGTTCAAGCCTTATTTACCGACTTAAGTCCATTCACCCTTTATATTTCACTTGCCTTATCTCAATTTACATTTCATTTAGAATTCAATTCTTAAACTTTCCATTCTTTTTATCATAACATTCAATCATTTCTATTTAGGTTTTACAATTCATCTCCTATTCATAAGTTTACCAACTTATTTATTTAAAAGCTTATATTACTCATTTTAATCCATTTACATCTTATAATCACAAATTCCAAATTTTATATATATATATAACACTGAATTATTAAGGATATAAATTTTCATTACACAATTTTAAATCCACAATTTTAAATTATAAGTATAACACTTAATAGCTTATGGGTACAAATTCATTACACAATTATGACCCACAATTACAAAGTCATTTTACATTTCAATTTAACCCAAATCAATTTAATTCCAAGTCCAATTTATGTAACATATCCCAAGTTAAATTCAAATATACTTTATTCAGTTCCATTCATTCAAGTTAAACTTTAATTCCAGGACTAAATTTTCATTTTCCCTTTCTTATTTAAATCCACTTTATTTCATTTTCCTTCTTAATTAGATCAACTTCACTTTATAGGTTCAATAGTTGATTCATTTTTACCTTTCACATTCTTTTTAAGTAGAATTCCCAGAATTCAATTGCCAGTTTTATTTCAAAACCAATTTAAAATAATAATCAACACATACACGCTTGGTATATCAATTCAAATCTCCGGATTCCAAAATATTTGGTTTTACTAAACAAATTTCCCTTTCGAAATTTCTAAATCCACTTTTATACCCAACAAGTCCAAACAAATACCATAACCAATCTCCACGGTAGCAATCCATCACTTTAGAAACTCGAAAATGAATTCTGATGATGTGGTCATCATCATCAGGATTCTTTTCCAGCGACTGAAGTGAGTTCAGTGCTTCCTTATTTCCACAAATTCCTTTCAATACAATTTCAATTCAAAAATATTTCCTAAAATAATACTCCATCAATGCCTTCAAATTTTTGGAAAACATTTCCACCATTCCCAAGATTTTATATTCCCAAACTTTTTTGTTTAATTCATTTAAAAGACCTTTCAAAATTTCTGGAATTTATATTCTAGTTTAAATCAAATTTTAGTTATACTTCTTTTAGATAAGTTATACTTATCGAATTCTATTTTGTTATAACCATTTCTAATTTTAGATTCTTATTTGATTATAATATCAACAACCGAACATCCAAATATATATATAATAATTTTAGAAAACTTAATCCTTTTGTATCAAAATATAATTTTGGGTAAAATTATTTCATTTACCCTCTTTAAAAACAATACTATGTCGGTTTATCTTGTTTAAGAGTTTAGAAACCCCTATCGATACGGTTGTACTTCCCACACCGACCAGAATTCATTAACACTCAACCGATAAGTCAACATAGTATAATTTTTTTTTTATTCACTAACAAGTATGCTCTCATAGCAATCAATACACTCAACTCATTATAGAGTACTACCCACATAGCCTTGCTGCATATCCCCTGATTTTCAGTCATTCCCGGTTGATGAGTGTGACGCCCCACCTCTATACCCACGCTAGCCAAGAACACTCCGGAGCAGTGCTGTCAACTAGCACGGAGAATAAGGCTGTTGAGGAGCGACCATCCATGTAATTGCTTATCACGCGGTGGCTATAAATAATCTTCGGAAACAAACATAGAAATAATCATATCACAAATCAGTCACAGATATCCATATTACAAAGGCGGAAGAAGATATGAATATATAACTAACACATGAAAGTGTACATCAGAGTAGTGGTCAGTAAGATCCACGATAATACAAAAGAATAGCAACACGTGTTATACAAAAGAATACAACTATGAGTCTATATCTCAAGTGTATACAACAAAAACTGCTAATCTAAACAGTTAGCCAAAAGTCAGAGTGATGAATCCCTGGGAAGAAGTCAAGCAGAAGCACCTGTAACATCTCGGTCTGACCCGAGTATTATTTAAGAAAATAATAAACGGGTCAGTCTAGCTATAAATATCAGATGACATGATATAACATAAAAGATATGGCATAAACATAAACATCCATAATGACATACCACTATAAGTATGTAAATAATGATCAACAGAAGATCAATCAATAAGAGATAATCAATATCACAAGAATCTTCTCAAAGATTCGGAAAGGGCATCATACCCCAAACTTGTACTCATAACAAGTCAATGACATAAATTCTAGAAATCAATGCAAGAAGTCCAGAAATCATAGAAAAGAGAAAGAGGCCTATCACATGACGGTCCGAAGACCAAGGGGAGCTACCCCACATGTGTGAATGGAATCACACAGATTAAGGTCCAGACTAACCAAAAAGCAAAAAGGTATGTGTGAGTGGAATCACACAAGTGGTGTCTAGTCTAACCTCGCAACAAGAGACATCGCACAGTTGCTAGTCTAAAGCATCAGAATGATCGTCATGATCAACGAGAAGTGTCAATTACACTAAGCTAGTAAATATAGAAGTTTAGCTTCATGTCCCACAACCACTTGCTTAACTTAAATATTTACAAACAAACTGTAAATCTTCACTAATAAAATTGTCACAAGAGGTTCAATCGAACAAGTCCAAGAATTAACCGACGAAGTGAACGCAAGCGTTTCATACCACTTGTTTTACTAAGTCGTTTAATTAGATTTCTCATCCGAGTGAGGTAAAGGTTTGTATATACTAATAGATTAGAAAACGGTTTAAGAAAAGAGCTTTGTTATTAAAAATAGAGTTGAAATTGTTTGTTAAAAGAGTTTTGATATTTACTACTAGTATTGAAACCTTTATATTATAAAATGACAAAACACAGAAGCAATTGTAGAAACAATCAATCACAAAGATCGCATACGGAGATGTGAATAAAATCCAAGAAAATCAGCTCAATGTTTTTGAGATAAGATACCCTACGGAGGGGGGGTCCAGGGGGGTGGCAACCCCCCAAGGTGGGGGTGCGGGGGCAACGCCACCGCTTACGGGGTTCGACCTGCCCGGTCAGGTCGTGGGGGTCCAGGGGGCAGCGCCCCGACCAAAACGGTACGACCTAGTGAAGACAAAATGAGGTCTAACGACCTAACGACTCAAGGGTCATACGACCTAACGACTCAAGGGTCATACGACCTAACGACTCATGGGTCATACGACCTAACGACTCATGGGTCATACGACCTAACGACTCATGGGTCATACGACCTAACGACTCATGGGTCATACGACCTAACGACTCAAGGGTCATACGACCTAACGACTCATGGGTCATACGACCTAACGACTCATGGGTCATACGACCTAACGAGATAAGGTCCAACGACCTACGAGTTAAGGGTCCAGCGACTTATCGGGATAACTCGTAACCGACTTAAGGGTTGCGTGACTGAAGGGCTGCACGACTTAAGGGTTAACTCGTAAACGACTCACGACCTATGGATGAACGACTTAACTCCGAACGAGCTAAAAATGGCCAGAATGACCTAGGGTTAACTCATGAACGACTCACGACCTATGGACGAACGACTTAACTCCGAACGACCTAAAAAATGGCCAGAACGACTCAAGTGCAGAAAATTCAACAAAACGCTAAAAATTGGAGTTTTTCGCCAATCCAATCCAAACCAAATGCTAACATGCATGCAAAAATGATAGGGAATCATTCCCAACAGTCCAATATAGTTATAGGCTAGAATTGTGAGATAAAAATCTCACCTTTGCACCAAATATCAATGAAAATGAAGTTTTAAGCAAGCAAGGATCAATCCTTCTTCTATCTAAGCACAAGAAGCTTGAATCCAATGTCTTCTTCTTGAATTTGGAGTAGAAAGATGGATTGCAATTGAATTTGAGTTTTGGAATTTTAATTTCCCATTCCCTCCACCATTAATGCCAAAGCTTGATTAGTTAGGAAATTTATGAAGAGTGAGGAGAAGAGGGTTGGAACTTGGGCTTAATAGGCTAAACTAACCCAAAGTCCAAAGCGGGAAAAGTTAGTGAAATTTCACTAACTCCAAACCTATCGATGTTTATACTTAAAAAAATTGTAAACGACATTTCGAACTCAATGGAAGTGGTCTCGAGTCCTAATTTGACCGTTTGCAAAAAGTAGCTTTTCGAACCAAAATCCGATTAACGAGTTAATATTTAAATAAAATATTTAAATACAAACTCGACAAATATGCGGGTTGTTACAGACTCCCCTCCTTAAAGAAATTGCGTCCTCGCAATATATATAAGATGGAAATAAAAAGTAACAACCATAAAAGCATATTAACACAAGAGGAATTTTGAAATAAGAAGTTCACCTCAAGGAGCAGGAGTAAGCAAGTCCGGATGTGTACGCTCGATGAATTCTCAGGATTCCCAAGAACAATCCTTAGGATTTGAGGACCATTGAACCTTCACAAGCGGAACATCTTTATTTCGAAGTCGTTTAACCTCAGAAGCTATAATTCGAATAGGATGCTGCTCATAAGTTAAATTCGGCGAAACTTCAATTTCTTCCACAACAGCAGGCTCAAGAATAGAATCGGAATCCCGAAGGCATTTCCGTAATTGAGAAACGTGAAATACATCATGCATAGCAGAAAACTGAGCCGGCAATGCAAGGCGATAAGCCATGGAACCAATACGTTCAGTGATAGGAAATGGCCCAATATATCGAGGCGCTAACTTCCCCGATCGACTGAAACGTATAACACCCTTCATAGGTGAAACACGAATAAAAACAGAATCCCCAAAAGAAAATTCTAATTTCCTTCTTCGATTATCGGCATAGGATTTTTGTCTACTCTGGGCTTCTTTCATCCTATGTCGAATAAGTTCAATCTTTTCCGTGGAATCACGAATAAAGTCTGGACCTAAAACCAGCTTCTCACCGGCCTCAAGCCAACAAGAAGGAGATCGCCATGGCCTTCCGTAGAGTGCCTCGAAAGGTGCCATACCAATACTAGATTGGAAGCTATTATTATAGGAAAATTCAACAAGTGAAATATGATCTTCCCAACTTCCACCAAAATCAAGCACACAAGCACGAAGAAGATCTTCAAGAGTTTGATCCACACGCTCGGTTTGTCCATCGGACTGGGGGTGATAAGCGGTGCTAAAATTAAGCTTCGTTCCTAAAGCTTTTTGAAGACTCTTCCAAAATCCACTAGTAAACAATGGATCACGATCGCTAACAATAGAAGTAGGAACTCCATGCAATTTTACAATTTCCTTGACAAATAGTTTGGCCAAAAGAGGAACGGTTCGGTTAGACCGAACCGGAATAAAATGGGCGGATTTAGTAAGTCTATCAACAATCACCCATAAGCTATCATGACCCGAACGAGAACGGGGAAGGCCATCTATAAAGTCCATGGAAATTTGATCCCACTTCAAAATTGGAATTTCTAAAGGTTGCAATAACCCACCAGGCCTTTGATGTTCGGCCTTGACAAGTTGGCAAGTCATGCAACACTTAACAAAGTTAGCAACATCAGATTTCATTCCCTCCCAATAATAAAGTCGCTTCATATAAGCGTACATTTTACTACTACCGGGATGAATGGTGAATTTAGAACGATGGGAATCTTCTAAAATATCTTTACGAAGATCTCCAATATTTGGTACGATAAGTCTACCAAATTTTCGAATGCCGCCACGAGAATCAATATCAAAGTCTTTCAAACCTTCAATATCAATTTTATCCTTAACATTTTTGCCAAGAAGAGCCAATTCAGAATCTAGCCCTTGAGCTTCAAGAATGCGGTCTAAAAGAGAAGGATGAGCCTCAAGGCTACATAAAACAAGCAATGAGCATAAATCGGATACGCGCTCTCGAATCTCACAAGTGGATAAGATCTCGAGATCGTTCCATTCGGATATCATCATAGAAACAACTGCTTGTTGCTTACGGCTAAGAGCATCGGCGACACGATTACCCTTACCGGGGGTATAAAGAATATCAAGATCATAAGGTGCAAGGAACTCGAGCCAACGCTGTTGACGTAAATTAAGTTCATTTTGAGAAAATAAATATTTCAAAGACTTATGATCCGTGTAAAGAATAAATTTCTCTCCTAATAGATAATGACGCCACATTCGAAGGGCGAAAACAATAGCCGCGAGCTCTAGATCATGTGTGGCATATCTAGTCTCGGCCGGCTTCAATTGCCTAGAAGCATAAGCAACCACACGTTCTTTTTGCATAAGAACGGCACCCAAACCAACGTGACTAGCATCGGTATAAACAACGAAATCTTGATTCCCCTCGGGAATAACAAGAATAGGAGCATCGGGAAGGAGTTCTTTCAATTTCTGAAAAGAGGTTTCACATTTGTCCGACCAAATGTATTTAACTCCCTTCTTAGTCAAGCCAGTAAGAGGCACGGCAATCTTAGAAAAGTCTTTAATAAAACGACGGTAATAGCCCGCCAATCCGAGAAAACTACGAATCTCTGTCACACTCTCCGGTCTCTTCCAATCTTGAATCGCTTCAATCTTTGAAGGATCCACGGATATCCCGGATTCGGAAATAATATGACCGAGAAACTTCACACGAGATTGCCAAAAGTGGCATTTAGAAAATTTCGCCTTTAATTGATTACTCCTAAGTGTTTCCAATACAATCCGAAGATGTTTCTCATGTTCCTCCTCGGTTTTTGAATACACAAGAATATCATCAATGAATATGAGAACAAACCGATCGAGGAAATCTTTGAAAACTCGATTCATGAGGTCAACGAAATAAGCTGGGGCATTCGTTAACCCAAATGGCATAACAAGCCATTCATAAGATCCATATCGAGTACGGAATGATGTCAAAGGAATGCTATCCTCAGCGATACGAAGCTGATGGAAACCGGTAGCCAAGTCCAATTGTGAAAAGACCCTAGCACCACTAAGCTGATCGAATAGATCATCAATCCGAGGTAAAGGATATTTATTTTTAATAGTAAGATCGTTAAGCTTGCGATAATCAACGCAGAGCCTCAGAGTACCATCGTATTTCTTTACGAAAATAGCCGAAGCTCCCCAAGGCGAGGAACTAGAGCGAATAAATTGCCTCGTCTCCAACTCAGATAATTGTTTACGCATCTCCTCATTTTCCTTATTGGACATGCGATAAGGAGGACGAGTAATAGGTTGAGCTCCAGAAACAAGATTAATTCTGAACTCAATTGCTCGTTTAGGTGGTAAACCTAAAACGGGCTCGAATATATCGGAAAATTCACGAACAACATGAATACGTGAAATAATATCATCTTCATCATCATCATCGTTGTCACGAGGATTTAAAGAATATAAAGACGCCACCAAACAGGATTCTGAATCTTTAAGATTAACATAAATCTGATTATCAGATAGTGGATGTCGAAGATGAATAGTCCGCTCAGGACATAGGATATGGGCTTGATAACGGTTAAGCCAATCCATTCCCAAAATTATTCCAAAGCCTAAGTAACGCATGACATGCAAATCGGCTAGGAAAGAAAAATCGCAAAAAATAATCTCCACATCTTTACAAAGCAAACTAAGAGTTGCGGATCCACCAACAGGATTCGCAATTTTTAAAGAAGTCATCAATGCAGTAACACTTAAGGAAAAAGTGTCTACCAGTTCCTTTGATATAAAAGAATGGGATGCACCCGTATCAAAGAGAACTCTAATAGGTTGATCATGAAATGAAATAATACCATCAAGAATGGAATGAGAAATACCTTGGCCACGAGATGTGTTGCCAGGGGCTTGAGCCACATTCAACTTTCCTTCCTTCTTGCCTTTACGCTTGAGGCATTGATGTATGTAATGATCCGGGCTCTTACAATAGCGACAAGATTTGGGCTTAGAGCACTTATTCGCATAATGATCCCCAGACCCACAGTTGAAGCAACTCGCACCACTAGGAGAAGGAGACTTTTCCGCAAGGGTTGCCTGCTTACCCTTTTTGTTGGGATACGGACCCTTGAATTTGTTTGGCCTCTTCTTGTTGTTGAAGTTTGGTTTAGCGCCTTCCACTTCAACATCACTCTCTCTATCAGCCTCTTCAAGACGAAGAGCGATATCGACGAGTTGATCAAATGCGACTTCTAGTTTCAGGAGTAGTGGCTTCTTAAGATTCTTATTTAAGCCATAAACGAACCTCTGGTTCTTCTTCAATGGGGTGTTGATGTATTCAACCCCATATTTGGAAAGCGACTCGAAGGCTGTGACGTAATCAGTCATGGAGCATTGACCTTGAACAAGGTCTATAAAACGTCGAGCCAAGGTTACTTTCCCAGCTTCTGGTACAAACTTTAACTCGAAGCGTCCCTGAAATTGCTCCCAGGTGAGATCCGCTTCATTAATTTCTGAAATAAGGAGTTCGTACCAGTCCAATGCTCTCTCCTGGAGCATGCTGGAAGCCACCTGAACGCGGTGGAGATCGATAAGGTTCATGCGAGAAAAGATTCGATCGCATGATTTTAACCAAGCCTGGACCTCGATGATATTTTCCGAACCTTTGAAGGGCTTCCCACCCAAGTTGGTTTAATCGCTGCACAAGCGTGCAAATCCCGACTTTGGCTGAGTAGGTTCCGGGTTAGCTCCAGCTGCTTGAGCATTAGTTACTAAATCAAGAAGCTGTTGAGCAGTCATAAAAACTCCATCCGGAGGAGCAGCACCAGATGATCCAGTTCTGGGACGGCCTGGTCTAGACATTCTCTTCCTTAAAGAAAGAAAGAAGAGAAGGAAGAAGGTTATTTACCCATGAACATCAAGCAATCTTGATAGATAAAACAAGGAATCATAAAGGAAATAGGATGAATCGGTACGAAGACTCGAATTAATCCTATGGTATGACTCCTAAGATAGACCTAGGACGATGATCCTTGTTAAGTTATTCTACATTGTTCCGAAGTTTGGCTCTGATACCAAGCTGTGACGCCCCACCTCTATACCCACGCTAGCCAAGAACACTCCGGAGCAGTGCTGTCAACTAGCACGGAGAATAAGGCTGTTGAGGAGCGACCATCCATGTAATTGCTTATCACACGGTGGCTATAAATAATCTTCGGAAACAAACATAGAAATAATCATATCACAAATCAGTCACAGATATCCATATTACAAAGGCGGAAGAAGATATGAATATATAACTAACACATGAAAGTGTACATCAGAGTAGTGGTCAGTAAGATCCACGATAATACAAAAGAATAGCAACACGTGCTATACAAAAGAATACAACTATGAGTCTATATCTCAAGTGTATACAACAAAAACTCCTAATCTAAACAGTTAGCCAAAAGTCAGAGTGATGAATCCCTGGGAAGAAGTCAAGCAGAAGCACCTGTAACATCTCGGTCTGACCCGAGTATTATTTAAGAAAATAATAAACGGGTCAGTCTAGCTATAAATATCAGATGACATGATATAACATAAAAGATATGGCATAAACATAAACATCCATAATGACATACCACTATAAGTATGTAAATAATGATCAACAGAAGATCAATCAATAAGAGATAATCAATATCACAAGAATCTTCTCAAAGATTCGGAAAGGGCACAATACCCCAAACTTGTACTCATAACAAGTCAATGACATAAATTCTAGAAATCAATGCAAGAAGTCTAGAAATCATAGAAAAGAGAAAGAGGCCTATCACATGATGGTCCGAAGACCAAGGGGAGCTACCCCACATGTGTGAATGGAATCACACAGATTAAGGTCCAGACTAACCAAAAAGCAAAAAGGTATGTGTGAGTAGAATCACACAAGTGGTGTCTAGTCTAACCTCGCAACAAGAGACATCGCACAGTTGCTAGTCTAAAGCATCAGAATGATCGTCATGATCAACGAGAAGTGTCAATTACACTAAGCTAGTAAATATAGAAGTTTAGCTTCATGTCCCATAACCACTTGCTTAACTTAAATATTTACAAACAAACTGTAAATCTTCACTAATAAAATTGTCACAAGAGGTTCAATCGAACAAGTCCAAGAATTAACCGACGAAGTGAACGCAAGCGTTTCATACCACTTGTTTTACTAAGTCGTTTAATTAGATTTCTCATCCGAGTGAGGTAAAGGTTTGTATATACTAATAGATTAGAAAACGGTTTAAGAAAAGAGCTTTGTTATTAAAAATAGAGTTGAAATTGTTTGTTAAAAGAGTTTTGATATTTACTACTAGTATTGAAACCTTTATATTATAAAATGACAAAACACAGAAGCAATTGTAGAAACAATCAATCACAAAGATCGCATACGGAGATGTGAATAAAATCCAAGAAAATCAGCTCAATGTTTTTGAGATAAGATACCCTACGGAGGGGGGGTCCAGGGGGGTGGCAACCCCCCAAGGTGGGGGTGCGGGGGCAACGCCACCGCTTACGGGGTTCGACCTGCCCGGTCAGGTCGTGGGGGTCCAGGGGGCAGCGCCCCCGGCGGGGTGCGGGGCAGCGCCCCGACCAAAACGGTACGACCTAGTGAAGACAAAATGAGGTCTAACGACCTAACGACTCAAGGGTCATACGACCTAACGACTCAAGGGTCATACGACCTAACGACTCATGGGTCATACGACCTAACGACTCATGGGTCATACGACCTAACGACTCATGGGTCATACGACCTAACGACTCATGGGTCATACGACCTAACGACTCAAGGGTCATACGACCTAACGACTCAAGGGTCATACGACCTAACGACTCATGGGTCATACGACCTAACGACTCATGGGTCATACGACCTAACGAGATAAGGTCCAACGACCTACGAGTTAAGGGTCCAGCGACTTATCGGGATAACTCGTAACCGACTTAAGGGTTGCGTGACTGAAGGGCTGCACGACTTAAGGGTTAACTCGTAAACGACTCACGACCTATGGATGAACGACTTAACTCCGAACGAGCTAAAAATGGCCAGAACGACCTAGGGTTAACTCGTGAACGACTCACGACCTATGGACGAACGACTTAACTCCGAACGACCTAAAAAATGGCCAGAACGACTCAAGTGCAGAAAATTCAACAAAACGCTAAAAATTGGAGTTTTTCGCCAAACCAAATGCTAACATGCATGCAAAAATGATAGGGAATCATTCCCAACAGTCCAATATAGTTATAGGCTAGAATTGTGAGATAAAAATCTCACCTTTGCACCAAATATCAATGAAAATGAAGTTTTAAGCAAGCAAGGATCAATCCTTCTTCTATCTAAGCACAAGAAGCTTGAATCCAATGTCTTCTTCTTGAATTTGGAGTAGAAAGATGGATTGCAATTGAATTTGAGTTTTGGAATTTTAATTTCCCATTCCCTCCACCATTAATGCCAAAGCTTGATTAGTTAGGAAATTTATGAAGAGTGAGGAGAAGAGGGTTGGAACTTGGGCTTAATAGGCTAAACTAACCCAAAGTCCAAAGCGGGAAAAGTTAGTGAAATTTCACTAACTCCAAACCTATCGATGTTTATACTTAAAAAAATTGTAAACGACATTTCGAACTCAATGGAAGTGGTCTCGAGTCCTAATTTGACCGTTTGCAAAAAGTAGCTTTTCGAACCAAAATCCGATTAACGAGTTAATATTTAAATAAAATATTTAAATACAAACTCGACAAATATGCGGGTTGTTACAATGAGGCTTGAGGCTAAGCGTTACCTTTTAGAACGTTTCGCTTAGAATCCCCATCGTCCACCTGACGATGTTTCGAAAGCATTCGACCATACAAGTCCGTCCCGGGTTCGAACGGAACCGAAGGCACTACTCCTACTACATTCACTTTGGAAATATCCTCAGGATTAGTAGCGACTAGCCCTTGCACTTCACTACTCCATCTTCGACTACGAACTCGTTTTTCCCATGAAAATGTACAAACCGGATCGAAGTGGTTTTCGAGAAATAAATCCTGATCCCGGTCTCTTCGAAACGACCAACGCATTGGCCAATATTGATAGTCGGTGATTTAACTATCAATTAATATTCACAAACATCCATCAAACATAAATAATTTCCCCAAATTATTTATTTTCCTCAAAAATATCTTCACAGATATATTTCCATTTTCAACTCTTTTGAAAACGGTTCCACTTTACACTCTGTTATGGAATAGATTTCTCAAATACTCATTTCCACTGAAAACAACCAAGCCAAATACTTTAGATTTATAGTAATTTAAATTAAAACTATTTACATACTTTATTTGAAATATATACATACTTTTTAAATGTTTCAAATAAAATTGCTTCATAAATATAAATCATTTTTTTCTTCAAAATAAAAATTAAGTCATACTAAATTGTAAAATTAAGTTATGAAATCCTATACAAGTTTTCAAATAAAGCTTTAACCAAACTATCTTTGCAATAAAACCATTTTATAAATACTAATAATATTCTTTTAAAACATAATACCTATCGACCCTTTATAATAATTATTACTATAACTAATTTAGTAAATAAGAATTTTCTTAAAAACATTCTTTAAAAAAATCAAATTTAAAACTTTTAACTTTTACTTAGAAATCTTCTTTAAAATGTACTTGGCTTTTCAGGGAAATACACTTTCTTTCAGAATAAACCAAAGAATCCTTTTATAAATCCTACTTGATTTATTTCAATTCGAATTTACGTTTAAATCCCGTAAATTCCTTTCCACACTTTAAAAATAAACCCTCTTTTTATTTTTAAACACATTTCTATTTCCTGGAATATCACTTTCAAAATATATGCTTAAAATATTTTAAATAAAGCTTCTAGAAATTATTTAATTGAAAATAATACTTAAGGAAATATTTAGAGGTTTTCTAAGTAATTTAAGCCAAATTTAGCTTTTAAATTAAAGTTATGAAATTAAATATTTATATTATAATTTCCTTTTGAAAACTTAATACTACTTTACTTTTTAAAATAATTAAATACCATAATTACTTAAATAAATGTTTATATATACTTTAAACAATTAAAATAATATTTTTTTCCCTAAAATATTCTAAAACACAATTTAAACTGCCAACTTATAATTTGAAAGCTTTTCTTTGAAACATACCAAATTTCAAGGAAAAATGCGCTTTCCATCCTTTAAAGATAATCTCATCTTTACTTTTAAAACAATTATACCTTTCTTATAGAATTTCCCATCGGAAATCAATATTTCCAAATTTATCCACTGATAAATATACCAGTTTATTTATAAACCCAATTTATAAATTTCCCTTTCTCATTTCCATTCCAATCTCAGTTTCAAAACCATTTACAAATTTCAACCCAATTTCTCGAATTTAATCCCCTTAAATTCACTACTTAAAAATTCCTTTCATTTTCCTTTAATCCCAATTTATTTATTGATATTTTTTTAAAATACCAAATTATATTTATCCAACCATAACACAGCATAACAAGATCCAAATAATTTTATCACAAGATATCAATGAGATATATCACGGAATATAAATAAAATTTCTATTTGTGAGGAATCCAGTTGGATCCCTCCAACCTGTTTCCCTGCATCCACAGATATTAGCACAACCAATAAATATCAATTCAATCTGATAATAATTATCATATTCAGCTAAACAACCAATCAAACATATAAATATTAGCTATTTAAATTAACCAGTACCCAGATGTGAGTGAACCTTGAATTTGGACGAGCGTTCAAATTTTAAATTATATCGAACGGTGTTCGATTTAACCTAATTTTCACTTGCTTAGAATGATCTCAGATCTGCACCACAGCGGGCTGCTCGTCGCTGCGATTTCGGAGCTACCAAATTCGTTGAATTCTGAATATGTATGCAAAAGATATGGGCTTATAACCGTTTGAAAATAATTGGTATAAACAATTTTCTTTTTATTTTTAATTTATTTTTACGAAAACAAAATTAGGCCGCACGATCCACTATCCAAACCAGGCCGAAGCCTTTGTCTTCCACACGCAAGCATCAGGTTCGAACGAACCCAAATACCGCCTAGCTAGGGTTTGATACCGCACCCCTTACGACGAGCTTTAGCTTGATCAGCGACCACCACCTGAAAGATCTTCGCGAGCTCTACCCATGGTGATGGCCACGTCGAGCTCGGCCCTCCGGTTGCTCCAAACAAACACAATGGAACATGTTTCGGAGGCTAATCCGATCATATGCGCAAGTTACGGAAATAAATGATCAATTTTAAATTAAATCGATTAAAATAGTTTCTATGCGTTTTGAGCTGCCGGGGTCAAACGACAACTCTGATTGATACGAAAGTCGAAAACCGATAATAACTAACTATTACGGATCCAATAGAACTAGTTTCGTCGAATTCCGAGACTGTGCCTTGGAAGGCTGTTTTAACTCGTCGATAAATTCAAGCAATTTTCAAAATCGTCGAAATAATCTAAAATTTCATTTTTTTTAAATTTTATTAACTTAATTATAAATCAAATAAAATTTATAATCACATTAGAAACCATTCTTAGTCATTTCGAATCAAATCTGATTATTTGCATTATTATATTATTAAATCCCATTATTCAATTAATATAAAATTCCAAATTTAACCTACGACTCTTGATTCCATCTAAAAGTCCAACATCACTATTTAAATCCAAATAGACTTAAAATATGTTTTAAAACCATTTCATAACCATTTATATCCAGATTCACCAATTATTTCAATTTCAAATAGTTAATTATTATTATTCAAATTCAATTTAATTACCATATTTGAAATTATAACTTATTTTATTAATTTAACCAAAATCTTTTTATTCAAAATCCGATTGTATTTTACCTTCAACATTTAAAATGAATTGAATGTTCAAAATCTAACGACCAAAATTCCGGGTCGTTACCTAAAGTGTATAAAATATAGACTGGTATCTATTTTATGCTTAAAAAGTATATACATATGTGAGTTGTGTGTCTATATATATGTGTGTGTGTATATATATATATATATATATATATATATATATATATATATGACAGCTTATCTATGCTGGTTTATATGTGATGGTGTAACATGTCTATAATATTCTATTATATGTTTAGAGGGTGCATTTGCATATATACAATATAGATAGTATGGTATGGGTTTATAGTATGGGTTAACATAATATATATATATATATATATATATATATATATATATATATGATTGTTGAACTTATATATATGGTTGACTTAAATATATATGTGTGTGTGTGTGTACACTAAATAAAGCAAGTTTATATAAATTTTATTTTAAATATTAATGTTGAAGATATAACATGTATGTAAGCATTGTGCATTTTTAAAAGTATACACATATATATATACATATATATGTATGCATGTATGTATTTATAATATATATATAATGTATATATATGCTTGATTTTCCTATATATGTGTGTATTAAATTGAAATAATAATTTTTAACTATATATATATATATATATATTTAATTCATCGATCCACTTCTGATTTGATTTCGTCAATTTCTATTTATCAGCTTTGCTCATCAAATTCACATTCAATCTGGCTTTGCTTTGGATTTTCAACTCATCTCATTCTTGTCCATCTCGAACCTCGAAATGTGAGCAATCACACACGATTAACGTTCTTATATTTATTAAATTTGATTTCAATTGAAACGACAATTGAAATATGCTGCTGTTAGTTATGTACATTGCTATATATGTGCAATTTTCTGTATCTGTTTACCAGTGACATCTGACACCATTATTTGTTATTTATATTGATGATATGTGCCTGTTATATTATTATCATATCTGTTATCACTCTGCAGGTTCCCTGTTAGTATAGAATTCCCCATGGGTTGAAATGATACATACCCAAACGGGGTGTAGAATAGGAGAAAATCGTTATGGGTTGAAATGATAAACCCAAATGATTTTCATTTAATTGAATTTGGGATTGCGGGTTGAAATGATATATGCCCGTTTATATTTAAATTGCGGATTGAAATGATAAATATCTGTATCACTTGATTATAGGATTGAAAATTATATACAGACACTGCTGGCCAATATGTATATTTTGAAATGATTTCCAAGGTTTTGAAATAAATTTTTTGTTTTAATAAATATTTATTTTAAGATATATATATATATATATATATATATATATAAATGTTATTCTTACAAACGTTTTAAATTTTGATTTTTATAATTATATGTTTTAAAATTTTAAATTTATAAGTTAGCCTTGGAATTATCAATTTTAATATTTTACTTACAATTTTACTATTTTAAAATATATATAAAATAAGTTTAATAATAAGATTTGATTTATTAAAGTTGATTTAATAAAGTTGATATAATTAATATATAATATGTTTAAATATTTATTTAAAATTTATATTTTCAAATATAGAGTTTAAATGATTTTAAAAAAAATTCAAGTTAGAAAGAGAAATGAAAATTGGTTTGAAATTGAATTTATTTAAGAATTATACTCAAATAATTAGATTTAAAATTTATTAAATTTGGGATTTTAAAGACATGATTTTGTAACTTGATTTTGATTAAAAGTGATTTAAAGGAATATTTTAAATTTACATAAATTGAAATGGGATGTTTTGTTTATTTAAAATTGTAATTTGAAGTTTTATTTAAATGTTAATGGAATGATTAAGTAAATATCTCGAAAACTAAATAATAGTAAATGGAATTTGATATATATATATATATATATATATATACACACACATATATGAAATTGTTAAATTTAGTTTGAAAATGTTGAATATATAAAGCTTTGAAATATATTGAAATTGAAATGGTTTATTTTACGGTTCAATCTGTATTAGAAATCGATATAATTTGAAATGGTTTATTTAGAAATTGAATTGAGTTGAAATTGATGAATTGAGATTGAATTAAATTTGAGTTTGGGAATTCAAGTTGATTTGAATCGATTTGTGGTAATTGACGAAACTATTTTATTAAATAAAGTATTTTTAAAATTTTATTTAAACTATTTATATATTTTACTTTATAAATTTATTTTAATATAAAACTATTTTTAATATAAATTATTCTAATATAAAATATATTTTTTATAAACTATTTTAATATACTGATTATTTTTAATATAAACTATATTAACTTATAACTATTTTTATATAAACTATTTTATTTTATAAACTATTTTACTTTATAAACTATTTTATTTTATATACTATTATTAATATCCAAACTGTTAAAGGAAAGTGTTATGATTTCAAAGTGTTATGATTTCTAAAGTATTATGATTTCTAAGTTATGATTTCCAAAGTGTTATGGTTTTAGAAGCTTTATAATTTCGAAAGCATTATAACTTTGAAGTGCTATGATTTTGGAAATGAATATATTTGAAGTGAAATGATATCGTATTTAGTTTTGAAATGGAAATGATATTGAATTGACATGGTTTTGAAATGGAAATGATATTTTGGTTTGAAGTATAAACTATTTTGAAATGACCGCGGTGTTATAATAACGTTTGGTTGTTAAAGAAACCGGGATCGGTTATTGTCATACTCTCTGCCAATGTCGAAAACCACTTTGACAACCGTGTATGGGGTGGAGATTCCAGAATGAAGTAGGATGGTGGGCACGTCCTATTTGAGGTATATACGTGGACCAGACTCCCGTGAGTTGGCATAAGGTGGCTAAAACAGGAGCAATCGACGGGCCAAGTGAGGTAGCTCCTCCGATCGGACACACTCCTTCGTATGCCATTCTATTACCTTGTGATTGATTTGGTGCGCACCTTTGATTTAGGAGTGTGGCTCAAGGTGGACGGTAGCTGCGGCTATGCATTACCACTAACCCGAAAGTGTAATTGATATATCTAACCTGGCATTGCCTAGTTGTGCCGTGTCACCTACCCAATCGAGACCTCTACGAGTTTGTTTTGTGTCGTACCTGTGGAGCATCCTCTGATAGCCTCCGATCAGGAGGTATTACGGTACTCTATAGACTATTGGCACTATAAAATGTGTTAAGGGGGATATGGGTAACGCCTTAATGCTATTTTAATAGTTTACTTTACTATAGACATTATTATAATAGCGTATATTACTACATAGTAGATTGTTTAACAGATCCTTAGAGGATGATTATCCCAAACATCCTTTGGGTTACTTGTATTTCAGTTGTTATTTCACTTGGGTTGGATTTATTGATATAAGAATGTTAATCCTGACTGGAGTGTTTTGTGCTTTGTTTCATGCTCGGGTCAGATTGAGTGTTACAGTGATGGAGACTCACCTTTAGAGTTTGGAGCTTTGCTTAGAGTTCCAACCATCTATTCAGCTTTCAGTTATTCAGTTGACTCCAATGATATATTCACATTTTGTTATTGATTGTAGTATTGAGACTTCTATGTATTCGAGACTTTTGTTGTATCTTGTTTAAATCTGATATATATAGTAGCTTCATGAACTACTATTCTTTTGTTTCCGTTGCTTATTGTTATATTACTCTGTGTCTGTGATTCTATGGGTATTATTTAATATATATGCTGGGTTTTGCCAAATATAAATTAACAATCTGATGTTTTGAGCAATTCAAATCCGATATGTGTGTATGCGAATGGTTGAAAATACCAGGATGTTACAATACATTAATATTACTACACATAGTATCTCTAGCTTAAAGAAAGCTTAGCAATTAAAGTATATGCAAGTAATCTACTAACTTTTGAATAATAGAGGATAACACTTATATTATAGATTCATAATCTTTTAATATATCTACTGAGTGATATCGACTTATAAAATAATGTATTTCTTTTGAAACATCCTTATGATCCAAGTGTCAAACACATTTGAAATCATTGAATACATACTATACGTATGATGTATGTATTTATTCCTCAAATCTAATTAGGGTTTATTACAGTTCCAACTTTAATTATAATTCACAAGTACATAAGTTTGACTCTTGTTAAATAATTTATTATTTTAATTAACTTTTATAGTAGTCTTACGTATATTCTTATATTAATTAAATCTTAATTAATTAATTAATTAACATTTTAATTAATTTTATTTAATTTGAACATTTTAAAATTCAATTCATGTATTATAACATTCATAATAATACATATATATGATAATACATGTATATTATTTTATATATTTATTAACATTTAATTTATTTATTTAATTAATAAAATATTAATTAACTTTAAAAATTATTTATCTATTAAATAAACATTTTAAGATAATTTTGCATAAATTATTATAATTTTTTAATTTAATCAATTAAATTTTAATTTAATCAATTAAATTTTAATTTAATATTTATTTATTTAATCCAATTAATAATAATTATTATTTTGAAAATAATTAATTATTTTTCAATATATTTTGAAAATATTTTCTAACAATTACAAAATTTCTTATATATTTTAAACTTAACATTTCAAATTTATAATTTCAAAATAGATTTTAGAATTAGCCCAAGGCTACAAATCAATTTATGTATCAATATTGAGGATAATCTTTGGGTCTACCTCATCATTTTGAGTCATGCGAGTAGCCGAATCGAGAAGAGTACTTAATTACCCAAACTCAACCTTAGATACTACTTTTCTAGACACTTACTTAATGGGTTAGTTTTTATAAGTTACCCTTAGTACTACTAATTTAGATCGCATAAGTTATTAGGAGTCATTAGAACTAGACTAGCACGTCGTGAGTTAAATGGGTGAGTTTCAATTTTTTTATAACCATTTTGGATCTTATTAGGCATATGAAGTCTTATTAATTTAGATCCAATCTAAATAATTTTACATAAATTTTTTATGTGGTTAATCAATATAAATATTTGATTTGTATATGTGTGTTTGTATGTATGTCCATATATATAGCAAAGCTAGCCAGCTTTAGAGTGGGTGGTGCCACTGTATGAATAATGGAAAAACAGGCGCTCTACGCATACACAGAAAATATGAAGGGAAAAAAAGGCCCAAAAAGGATAAAAAGCACGGGAGCTAGACAAAGGTGCCTAAACTACAATATCAACATGACTAGGCTCCCTCGAAAGAGGGAGAACAATCATGGTCAACATCCAAGGAAGGTCCAATAACATAAGAAAAACCAGAGAAGAGAGTAGCAGGATGAGGATCATAACCATCTGTATCGGGAGAGTCTATAAATTTCCTATCCTATGTGACATCATAAAGCTTACTCTTATTCTCCTTACCATTCTCACCTACCCTATTAAAGCACAAAATATCTCCCTCAATATGGTAGATAAGAAAACGACTCTCGCCCCCAATATGGTAGATAAGACATCATAAATGTCTATTGATTTGTATATATTAGTGATACATAAAGTGTATATGTGTATCAAATACACACATACGTTTTAGTGCATGTGCAACACTTGTATATAAGTGCTAGGATTTATACTACAACAAACACATTGGCCTTTTTATAAACATATTTACTATAAATTATTATTTAAATATTAATAAAATAAAAAGTATATTTATATGTGTGTAGGTATATAAAACAATTATGTATAAACTTAAAGTTTAAATATATATAAATTAATTCAAATAATTTGTACTCAATATTTAAAATAGCTTAAAAAAATTCAAATTAAAAAAAATTATATCCAAAATTACATCTTATATAAAATTTCAAATTCAAATTTAAGCATTATTATATTTAACATTTAAATATACATACATAAATGTGTATATATGTTTAATTTTTTTTGTTTTTCTAACATATATAAAACTATATATACGTATATTTTAAAATTCATAAAATTCTAGGTATATAAATATTTTATATTGTTAAACATCAAAATAAATTTTTTTCTTTGGCCAAAATGGCTTTCAATAAAATAATTTTTTTATTTCACTTAAATCTGTATAGATTTAAAATGAATTTTTTCTATTTTAGAAACAAAATCCATACAGATTTCAATTTCTTTTTCTAAATCCTAATAACATATACATATACATAAATATATTATTTATGCATTATAGTTATTAAAAAACATGTATATAAAATATACTTTAATTTCAGATTTATAATAAATATAAATCTATATAAAAATAAATCATTTTTCATGTATAAATATATATATGAAAGTATATGTATGTATAAATAAGATTTTCAAATTAATTTATATATACAAACACATAAACATTTTAATAATATATAAATTACAAATTTTAATTTTAAAAACTGTTTAAAAGTAAATATAGTTTTTGAATTTTTTGTTGAAAATAAAACAATATATATAAGAATTACTTTTTTTATGTCGATATATGTATGTATGTATGCATGTATGTATGTATGTATTTATGTGTATATACATATGTATGTGTATGTATATAAACAGATCTAATAGTAAATTAAAATACAAATTCGTGATAAAATAAATTTCTAATCTACACATGTTTAATAACATAAACAAACATACGTATTGAAGAATACAAATTAGATGTTACCTATGTTTTGACCATGATGTAGCACCTTGAACGTTGAATCAGAAAACCTCCCTGAATCAGACTCAGCCTGTTCAAGAAAAGCTACCAACCGAAGAGATGACTTATAATAACCCGGATATCTAAGTTAAGTAAATAAATTAAATAATGATTTGAATTGGAGAATTTAAATCATTAGTTTGAATTTGTATTATTTTGTAAAAGATAATTTGTTTTAGAATGATTATTTCTACATCATTATGAAATTAGAAAATATTAGTATTTTCAAAGTGTTAAAAATTACCTGAAAACATTATTAGGAATTTATTTCAAATATGATCATTTAATAATTTAATTAGTTACAAAATGCTTATTAAATATATAGTATGCATGATAGTGTTTTATTATGTTGGGCTTTATTAAATAAATAAGAAGAGAATGATTTGCTCAAAAAATGATAATGTAAAGTGGAATTTAAGAGGGAGAATAATTAAAAAAATATTTTCTTTTAATTTAATGGGACTAGTTGAAAACCTAAATCCACATTTAAGCTAAGATGGAAACATGCTTCCTCATCATCTCTTTATCCAAGTATAGTACGTACATTTTCTAAAAGAAGAAACAAGGGTTTGGTTTCTCCTTCCAATTCAATCAAAATTACTATATTTAAAATACAAATAAAATCAGAGCAAATCAAGGTATAAATTCAATGTCTACTCTATAATCTAAGCTCTTTAAATTTGGAAATTTCAGCAAATAATTCTTGTTTGTTCTTCGCATAAGTGCTTCGTTCTAGGGTTTTCTTCAAGTAAGAATCAAGTTGAAGTTGGTTGTGAATTCGCTGAACAAAACACAAGGATTAAGGTGAGTTAAACCTTACAAGATTTATCTCTAGTTTCTGATTACTTGTGTTGATTTTGCAATGAATGATAGTGAATTAAGATGATGATTTTTGGTTTCTATGGTTGCTGAAAATGTATTAGGAAAATGTGCTAGGTAAAACAGCGATAACTTGCTCATTTCAAACCCATTTAGGGTTAATATTTTTAGTTTAGAAACTAGATTAGATGAGAAACAATTTTTCTTTTGTTTAATTTTTGATATTTTACAATTTACTTGACCTGTAATAGAATTGAAAGTACAATCACAATTCGGTCTATAGTATAATTTTCTGAGTTTTAAACCCAAAATTGATTTGGCCATATATTTTTTGTTATTGATCTAACTTTGATAATTTTTGATATTCTAGAAATCGTAGACAATTACCCACAACTTTCATGTTTTGAGTTTTGCAATATTTTTTTGTTTATATGGTAGAAATAGTATTTCTTTTTCAAAGGCTTGAGTATAAACGATAGAAATAATTAATTTAAAATTTGAGAATGGTTTAAGCCATAACTTTTGAACCATGAATCCAAATATGATGATCCTTTTTTTGTTGGAAAGCTTATAAATATTATTTTATTTTTTTAGATTTTATGGTTTATATGGTCGGAATAGCATTTCTTCGTCATCAGCCTGAGAATAAATGACAAAGATAATTAATAAAAAACCTAAGAATTGTTTCGGCTATAACTTTTGAACCACAAGTGCAAATTTAATGATATTTTTCTTGTTAGAAATTTTGATTTTTATCTATGATTGTCATTTTTTGAGTTTTGTAAAATGTTGTGGTTTATATGGTAGAAATAACATTTCTTTGTCGCTTGCTTGAAAATAAACGATAGAGATAATTAATTTCAAATTTGAGAATTGTTTGGTCATAACTTCTGAGCCGTAAGTCCAAATTTGATGATCATTCTTTTATTGGAAAGCTTAGACTTTTGTCTGCAACTTTAATGTTTTTGGTGCTGCAAAATTTTGGGATGTAAAGGGTGGAAACTGCATATCTTGTCGCTGACCTTGGAGTGTTTCAGGTTGTACCAATAAACCCTCCTTTTGCTCTTGTTTTTATTGTTGATTATTCGATTGAATTTCGATGTTTTGGTGTATGATTTAATGCCCACTTTCTGAATGTTTACAATGTTAATTTTGGGTTTTAAATTTTGAGTGTAAATTAAGGGCATCTTAATTCTATAATATGAGGAGTACTAATAACCGACTTAGTTTTGTTGATTGGTTTAAATGCTCTCAAGTAATGCTTCATTGAGTATGGTATAACTCATTAAATAGAATGTTTAAGTGGAATTTACTAACTCATTTGCAAATACTTGGATTTCAACTTATGGTACGGGATGCTTTGGTTAAGTTCTTCTGATTGCTTTTGGGAAAGTATTTACCACTTTAGCATTGTATTCTCTTTTAGTGTTCAACATTTTGTGTGGGCGGATGGATCCTTAAGAGATATATAGTTCAGGTTCTCTAGTGATATCCGTAATGATGAGACTTATAGCTTTTAGTAAATACTTGAATTTCACCAAATGTTATGGGACGTTCTAGCTAAGCTCTCGTGATTACTGAAAGTGATAGTATTTGGCACTTTAGAGTGTGTTCTCTTTTGGTGTTTGGATTTCAAGCCGATGGATCCTTAAGAGGTATACTCTTGGATTTTTCCATGATCCTTGAGATTGATCAAGATTTTTTTCCATGATCCATATGAACGATATGTATATGATCATTATGAGCAGTGTGAGCATAATCATTGTGATTGGTATGGATTATTTTGAGTTATGTTTTCCATGATCCGTGTGATCGGTATGAGTACGATCAGTATGATCGGTATGAGCACAATCATTGCGATTATTATGAGAACGATCATTGTGATTGGTATGGATTATTTTGAGTTATGTTTTCCATAATCCATGTGATCAGTTTAAGTACGACCATTATGATTGGTATGAGCACAATCAAGCGTTTGGTATGAGTACGATGATTGTGATCAATATGGATTATTTTGAGTTATATTTTCCATGGTCCTTGTGGTCGATATGAGTACAATCGTTATGATCGGTATGAGCATGATCATTGCGATTGGTACGAGTACGATCATTGTGATCGGCATAGATTTGGTTTTTCTTGAATTTTGAGATATTATTATTTTCTAAGATTTTGGGCTTTGCGACTATTCTGTATTTTGTGATATCCCTATGTTTGGAGATGGATTCTGAGGCTTTATGACTTAGTCCATGTTTTGTGATTTAAGTATTCTTGTGTCTTATGATGGATTTTGAGTTAAATAATTCCAGTGACATATTTATATATACGACGTCAGTATTTATTTATATGCCATATATTTTTGTGTTATCTTGTTCTCACCCTTTGGTATTTAGAGATAATCTAACTCGTTTATTTTATAATACTCGGGTCAGGCTGAGACTTTTTGGGTGACAGGACATATAGACTTTTGGATGGGTGATCTAGTAGGGAGATAAACTATTTTGACTTTTATTTTATCTCATGTAGGATTATGTTTTGTATATGAGATGCATATTTTGAGATAGTGACTTGTACGGGATGTATATTATGTGGGTCTAGTATATATATTGTAGACTCGTTGTTGGTATATGTATATGATGTTTAATATTCCGTTTTTAAACGTGACTATTGTTTTGTATGCTATACTATTCTGATTTTGGGAAACCAGTGTGTTTATTACTTTAGACCGAGACTGTACCATCAAATTTTATTCCAAATATTCAGTAAAATAGTACATACGATGTTTTAGTGTTAGTTTAAAGCTATGTTCACATTTGGTCGCTGTTAATAAGTCATGTTCTCCGTGTTATTAGATGACATTATTTATAATGTTTTTTAATAATATGGGTATAGCGGCAGGGTCACTACATCACAACTTGTTGAATTGCATTGAATTGATTTATATTTCAAATTGGAAATAAAGAGGAGGGGGAAGCAATAACTTACGGCCAAGACTAGGTTATATGGAGGCCCAAAATTAAAAGCGCAAAATGAAGGGAGTGCTATGTTAAATAGGAAAAGAAAAAAGCAAAAAGGGGAAATCTTGATCTCTCTTTTTAACTCTTCTTTCAAACCTATTCAAACACACATTTTCACAAAATATTTCACCTCATCCTTTTACGCATGCCTGGCTATACCAAAGGGCTTATGGGCCATATCAATTTCCAAAACCAATCAATATTTGCACACCTTGAATCCAATTTAAAAGTTCATCGATATCGTATGTCGATACATACATATATAGCTTTTACATGTGTACAATATTAAATACCGAACCAAGTAATAAAATTTGTAATTGATATTTTAAAAATATTAATTAATTAAATTAATTTATAACAATTATAATTTAATTAAATCATGTAGTATTCAAAGTATTAAAAATTGAGGTTGTGCAACTCATAGGTATAAATTTAATCGACGATTAATATCGAACAATTTGAATATTAACTTTCACACATCACTTTAGCTTGTGTGACATTTGGCTAAATTTATCGCTTACATAATTTTTGTAAAATCTAATTTTATATTTTAAGCGGTCCTCGGTAGCGATGATTACTTATTCCAGTTCTCCTCATTAAAACTATATCATATTAGGACTCATGGAATTTAGTTTTGGTCAAACTTCCAATATCATCCACATTCAACTTATATAATTCAAATAAAAAGTCCTTGGTTCAGTAATAACAATAACTATTAACTGAACGGCTCTGGCCAGAGAATTTGACTTTGAGTTGAATATCGTTAACCTTGGTACTAACCTCATTTAGTTGAGCAGTGGAATTCTTTATTGAAAAGTGCTACACTTCTAGTGCTTCAAATCAGACCCAATTATACTCCTTCTATGGATGCCATGTCATGATTTAACTATAATCAAAGTGGAGTGTTCATGTCCAAGAAAGTCATTCCATAGCTATATTAACCAATAGAAAATTGTCGAGTGAGTCATTCCATAGTTATTCAATAACTATCATATCGAAGAAAGTCATTCCATGGCTATATTAGCAAATAGGAAAGTACCTTCGGTTTGTCCTCTTTCCAGAAAACTTGTATGGACGAGTGTCTGACATTGCATTTCTATGATTACGTACATTGGTTTTTACAAAAGGACATCATGTGGTAACACCCTCCTTGAGACATACGAGCTCAAGGGTTGTATTTTTATAGAAGGAAATTAGTAGTCGACGGTAATGGCAATGTGGCATTTAAAGTGTTGTAATATGTGATATGTGTTGTAAAAGGTAATCGATACCTCTTTGGCCTCACTCCTTGGAAAATTACTGAAACATGGATAGAAGCAGCAAGACCAAGTGGGTCGCTCCCAATTAGGAGATGTCATCACTCTTCTAGATATATCTTTACACGCTATGACATCGTGTTTCTGATTATTGTTGATGTATGTTTGTGGCCATGATTAAAGGTCGGTATTGACCGGAGTGATGACATATTCAGTACTATTCAGGAAGGGGTAGGCCGGCCTTATGTTGGTTTAGGCGTCCAGTATCTGGAGCTTAGTTACATCCCTCTAGAGGTGTACCGAGTTTCTGGAAAGGTAGTCCCTTTACCTAGTCATTTGTATGAAAATCAAAAATCCAATACGTGCCTGCCATTTTCTATTGTAGAAAGCCTTGTATTACAAGGTGTATGCTGAAATTTAATAATGTAACAATTTCAACTATTTTAATATTATTTATGTGCAATTGACACTATTATAATATATAAAAGGATTTGATATGAGATGTTTGGATATTGTAAGGTAAAACTTTGTCGGTATTTATTTACGACTCGGTCTTACGAGATACCCTTTGTTTTTATAAAGGAAATATTTTGATAACTTTATAAATTCAGTTGAAATGTGTTTTTTCACGTTGGTTTACCAGACTGATTCGGGCGTTCTACCCTTTCAATGCTCGGATCTGACCGAGTACATGTACTGGTTCATATTTGGTTCTTTTGAAGCATCAGCAGATGAGCTGAAGATCTTCATGTCATGTACATGTATCAGCTACATAGTGATGTACGTACATGATAGGGGGTTCTCGCTTCTTGTTAGGTCGCGAACAGATGGCTCTTACTCCTACATGTCCCTGAGATCGAGTACCGAGGGGTTGGTTTGCTTGTTTGGCTTGGCCGTAAAAGCAAAACGTGAGGTACCCGTATGAGCTACAGTGGAGTTATCAATTGTCGATGGTTGCAAAGCCTAGATCATCACAACATAGTATTAGAGCTAAAGGTTAAGCGAGAACCTTGACTTTGTTGGGGTAAAGACTCATGAGAGATAGGGTTAGTAATACCCTAGGATGAGTAACTCATTAGAGATAGGGTTTGTAACACCTTGGGATGAGTTTGAATGTATTATATATGAGTGCATATTTGTTAATGACTAATATATTATTTTGTATTGATTTATTTGTTAAATGATTTGTGGATTCTAATCGATGCGCTTGATTACCGTTATCGATGAGGGTTCCTAAACAGTTAAACAAGGCGAACTGACACACTGATTTTGGAAAATTGGTAAATGAAATAATTTTACCATGGATTATATTTTGAATATAAAGTTTTTACTTTGGAAGGTTATTTAGTTAGAAATAAATGATCAAGGTTAGTGAAAATTGAATATGAACATCTTGTGATTAGAGTTTCACAATTTAATTATAAGATGCTTCATAAAGATATTGGATAAGTAAGAAATATGATAAGGTTATTAAAATCTTTAATACTTATTCCAAAATAACAAATTAAGAAATGATAATATTAAGTTGCTATCATAAATTGATTAATTGTTTGATTTAAAAGATTAGGTGCAAATACCTTGTGAATTAAGTTTCATGATTTGACCATAAAGTGTTTAATAATAGGACTTGTTTAAGAAATGAACATATAAGATAAAAATGTATTTAAAAAATAGAAAATTATTATGTAAAAGATAAATGTAAAAGGAATGAGAATTTAAATTTGATTAATTTAAAATAATTATGGAAATTTAAATGAAGGTAATTAATATAAGATGAATTTATAAAAAGAATTTATAAAATAGGTTTTATAAACAAATGTAATCTCTAAAGGATTTTGAAAATGGTATTGTGTTAAATAAAAAAGGGTATTTTATGATAACTGGTACGAATGGCTCGAAAATAAACTAAAAACAGGCAAGAGACGTGTTCGGATGGTAAACACTTCTCTTAAGTATTACTCTTCTTGTCAAGAGGATATATGGTACTATTGGTAGCACCTGTTCCCTGGTATTATTTTGGAGTTTCTCAATCTATATAATTTTCTTAAGTTAAAAAGATAATGTGTATCATTAATTCATAAATTGATAATGTGACGACCCAGAATTTGGAATATTTGAAATTGAAAATATTTAATTGATTTTAAATATTGGAAATTATTTTAAATTGAATTTCAATTATAACAATGAATTTGACAATTTAATTTTTGAATTTAATTATAGAAATTTGGGTAAAAATTTGAATCTTCAGTTTTAAGCCTGTTAAAAATAATTTGATGGCTTAGAAAATTTATATTGACAATACTGAAGATAATGGAAGCTTCAGAATTGAATTTGAAAGTAAATTGTTCAGTTTTGAAATTATATAGTTTAAATCGATATTTAAAAATAGCCTTCCGAGGCACAGTCTGGGATTTCAACGAAACTAGTTCCGTTGGATCTAGAATATTGTATTATTATCAGATTTCAATTTCTGTAGCATTCGGAGTTGTCATTTGGCCATACGATAAGAAAACGCACTGAAATTTATATCGAAATTTAATATAAATACTGGTCCAAAAAGCTATATTCTCCATACGATCGAATTTGGACTCGAAACCTTTTCTGTTGCATTCGAAATAGGCATACAACACTATAAACGCCTGGCAGCATGCCTCGATTGAAGATCGAGATTTTGAGTTGAGTAATTTGAAACGATTTAAAATTCGAATTTAAATTTAACTATTTAATATATATGTTTAATTTAATGATATTTTCATAAGGCACACATTTCATCATTTTAAACATTTGTCAAATTTTTGAGACACGTGTCGTTTGATAAAAAATATATAAAACGAACGAAAGCATTTTTCTTTCATTCAAAACTTAATACAGTGACTTGAAAAATTAAAATGGCCGCATTCCTCTATTGGTTTCGAAATTAAGTTGACAAGAAAACAAAGGCCGCAATTTCAAATTGAAAAAAATTTGGGACGAGCGAGATTTTGCCCATGGCAAAATCATAAAGATAATCAAATCGGAAAGAGCGCACGCGAGAGAAGCTTCGGGTTCGAGATGGCGACGGCAAGGGGTTTCTCGATGTCGAAGGCGGCATTCGTGCTGGCGGCACCAATTGGGTCTCGCGTATTCGAGGACAAGCTGGGAAAAGGTTCAAACTCGACTAGGGTTTCGTGAGTTGTTTGGCAGTCGAGCTTGTTAAGCGATGATCTAAAATCGAAGTCGGCTATAGTCGAGTTCAGGAAGCGGCGGCAGGCTGCGGTGTCGAGCTGTGAGGTATTTACTGTTTTCTTAGTTTAATTTAATAAATACATATAGATTAGAAATAAAAATATAAATTGATATATACATATATTAGAGGGAAACATGATATATATATATATATATATGGAAAAGATTTTTATACGGTAAATATGTGTAAATATATATACAGAGGAATTTTTATATAGCAAAGTCAAGTTTTATACAACTATATGCAATGGTTAAAAATGTACGCATAGGCAGATTTTTAATTTATATATACATGGACAGAAATTAGGAATATAGAAATTTATATAAAGATTTAATTTTTAAAAGATCTATATGGATTATTTTATAAATATTATATATGTAATTTCTAAATGAGAAATACCTATATCCATTTTAAACTCATCGGTTTATTTTAAATAAAGTAGTACTATGGTAAATTTGTTAGTAAACTTATTTAATTATTTTTGTTGTTAAAAAAATTAAAAGGGAATTAGTTTAAAATTAAATTCATTAGTTAAGTAAATTTGTCCAATAGGAATTTAAATGATTCAATTTATTCGAATATTAATAAAAATCATTTAATATTTATACAAGGTCAAAATCGCGAAGAAGGCAAGCTAATTTGGATGGATTGCAAAATAAAAAGCAAAGGTGAAATCTTCTCACTCAAAATTTGAATAATCGAAATTTCAGTTATTGATTGACTATTATATTGTGGTTGTATATATAATAGTGTGTGTGTTTATTTGGAGTGATTGATTTCCCACATTATATATTGGATGAGACCCTATGCGTCGCACAATAGCAGATGATATTATATTAATCCCGTATACCGCGATATTCCACCTTGAAGTGGAATTAGTATTTAATTATTGTGCTAACATCTGTGGATGCAGGGTTACAGGTTAGAGGGATGCAACTGGATTCCTCAAATATTTGAATTTTTTTCAATATTGTGTGTTGATTTATTTATAATCTGTGTATGTTATATTTGTGATTGAAATCGTTGAAGGCTATAATTTAGCCGAATATATTTTTGGTATCGTAGGATACCATAAATAAATAAAGCTTGATTTTTTTGAAATTAAGTAGAAAGTTTATAGTAAAATTAATTTTTGAAAATTGGGTGAATTTAAAAGAAGGAATTTAAAAGGATAAAGATTGATCTTTGTAATCCTATTAATAAAATTCCAAAATATGGAAAAAGGGAATAAAAAATGGATTTCGAGTGATATTATTCAAAAGTTTAAAGAATTTATTTTAAAATATGGATTTTAAATAATTTGGAAGAGATAAAGGAATTTATTTTAAAAGAAAATTTATTTAGAAGTAAATTCGAAAATTGATTTGGGGTTTAAAAATAAATCTTTGGGAAATCAATATGAAAATTGATTTGGTGTTTGAATGAAAATCGATTTGGTGTTTGAAATAAATTTGTAAATCAATTTGGAATTTGATTTGGTGTTTAAAATAAATGTTTGGAAAATCAATTTGGAATTTGATTTGGTGTTTGAAAATGAATATTTGGAAGTCGATTTGAAAATCGTATATCAGTGGATATTTGAAAATTTAAAATTCACAATTGGAATTTGTAAAGGAAAGGAAAATTTGTTTTAAAAATAAATATTGGTTTATTTTTAAAACTATGGAAAGGAATTTGCGGATTTGAAAGGTAAATTAAAATAAATCAAGAAGGGTCTATTAATTGATTTAAATGGACCATTTGAAATGGAAGGTGTATTTTTCCTGGAAAATCGAGCATGTTTTTAAAGTAGCTTTCAAATATTAATTAAAAGTTTTAAAGTTGGTTTTTAAAAAAAAGGATGTTTGTGGAGAAGTTATTTCCTTAAGTTGTTTTAAAATCTTTAAAGTAAAGATTTATTTAATTAATTATAGAAGTGATTATTTAAAGATTTAAATTGGTATTTGATTTAGAAAATGGATATTTTAATAATTACACTTTATCTAATTATTTTATCTTTAAATTATTTTGGACTTGAGTTTTATATGAGATATTGATATTAAATTCATAACTAATGTTTTAAATAAAGTGTTTAAAAATAGTTTTTATTTTAAATATATCAAAGTATATATATTTTTGGATAAGCGTTTTAAATTATTCTGAAGTATTCGAACTCGGCAAATTTTTCAGTGGAATTAAATAAATATTTGGGAATTTATTCCACGTGAGGAAAATAATCTGAAATTCGTTTTCAAAGTGTTGAAGTGTTAAAATTATATCTTGCAAAGATATGTTGAAATTAAATAATTTGGGAAAATTATTTGAAATCTGGTGATTGTTATGAATGTTGATTGATAGTTAAATAACCGACTATCAATATTGGCCTTTAAACGGCATTTGAATTTCGATGCGACCGGGGGTCAATTCCAAATGGATATTTGAAAACCACATCGAATCTTTATGGTAGATCTTTCGTTTAAAAAATCAAAAGTGGAAATTTGTTGTGAATTTGCTTGAAATCTGAATGTAACACTTATTTTTAAAAATAAGCGCTCGTTATTCGGATTAGCCGGGAGAGGACTTTGTGTCATAAAACCCATTTCGAATAATGATATGACGAAATGGCATTGCATTTGAAGATGGTGTTGAAGACCGGGTATTTTCGAAAGCGAATGGATTACCTGTCGAATGTCTCTGCACCGAGTTGCTCCAGTATAGAGATTATATCACCTTTTGTGATGGGGACTCTGGACGTGATTAGTGAATATCCGGATTTGCAAGGGCTTCCTTGAAGTGCCTTTGGTTCCGTTCGATCCCGGAACGAACTTGTATGGATGTGTGTCTGACGTTACACTTTGAGATGTAAAGCTGGTTTCTATCAAATACATTTCTGTTGGTGGTGGAGAATTTATTCTCTTAGCTTAACACCCTTCTCTAAGACGTACGAGCTCAGAGGTTATGTAATTGACGGTTACTAGTGATACATTCCCAATTTGGTAATATGGCATACGAAGTGTTGCTGATCATTTTTTGATCGAAGCATGGCTTTTGTGAAAAGCGTAGCTTTGTGGCCGAGACTTTATCGGACCTCACAACTCGGAATGGTCGAAACAGGAAGGATGCAACAAGGTTATTTAGGGGTAGTGCCCCTTGAGGGTATGTCCATTTCCTTTTGGAAAGAGGTGGTATCATGGTATGGAGCCTAGATATTTTACCTATGTGGTTGCTGCAAATTTATCATAGATTAGTAATATTTATAAAAATTTAAACTGAAGATAAATTACTTTTGAAGTGAAAAATGTTTCCTTTTGAATATTTTCCTTCAATAAAAATATTTGGAAATAAAAAAATTGATGGGATTATATAAAGAAGCACCTTTATAAAAAAATTGAACTTAATATAATATTTTTATGAAAGTTTTGAGGGTTAATAAATACATATGTTATATGTAGATCATCTGATCACATAATTTTGATCTAATATTCATGTTTGGAACATTAAGGTGTTTACACCGGTCTATAAAAGGATTTATCACTTCATTTTGGACGGCTAACATTGATGAGGGTTTGTGGTTAGGTACTTGAGTTTTCTATCATAGTTGAGAATTATGCAAGGAAAGCAAAGTTTTCTGATCTAGAAGCCTGATCAGAGTCTGCATTAGAGGATCGGGGGATCGATACTGGTTCAGAAATAAAGTTGTGTATTCGAATAGAAAATGGAATATGTAACGACCCGTATTTTTAGCTATTTTAATTAGAAAATTTAAGGTGATTATTGAAGGAAAATGATTATTAATGTAATTGTTGAATAATTTAATATTTGAAATTATTTGAATAATTGGATAACGGGTTTAATATGATTAAAAATGATTTGTAAAATTCTATTTTATCATATTAAAGTTAGAATGATGTTGTAGAACTTTTAAAATCGAATTAAAAGTAAATTTGTGAAAATTGAATATTTTAATATTTAATTGACGAGTTAAAATAGCCATTTTTCAAACAGTCTCGGATTTCGACGAAACATGTTTCATCGGATCCGTAATAGTAAATTATGGTAGGATATCAATTTTCGTAGCAATTGGACTTGTCGTTTGGCCGTGCGAGCTTGAAACGAGTAGAAATTTAATTTCGAATTTAATTCAAATAATCGTCTTCGAAAAGCTATCTTCCAGATATGATCGAATTAGGCGTTTAAACTAGTTCCATTGCGTCCGGAATGAGGGTAAAACCTTATAAACGCCTGGCGGCACGTCTCGATTGGAGTTCGGATGATTTTGGACCTACCTATATAAATACGCACGCAAACCGAGACAGTTTTATTATTATTTTAATCCAGAAACCCTAATTCTAAATCATGGCCGCCACCTATTCCATGGTCAGAAATTGCCGATCTTCTTTCCTTAATATCTATCAATCCGTTTGACGAAATCGAAAAATTCCAAAAGCAAAAGTGTACATCTCGACGAGCTCTTCAAATCCATACGGTTGATGTATGCTAATTTTTCATGGATTCGTCCAGATCTGACTTGAAAGTGTGTACGTATTTCCTTGGATTGCGTGCAAACGACGGCGAATGACGGGATGAAACTTGGCGCGTAGGTGGCTCTGGTGAAGGGCTTCGTGGTGGCGCTAGCTGATCGTTCTGAAAGTCGACGAGATGGTCATGAAAATTGCTTGAAGATCGGCGGCTAATGGGTTTGCATACGTGAATTTCACGTTGGGGAAGAAGCGCCGGAATTACGGAGATGAGAGCTGTGCTGCAGTGCAGATCCGAAAGTGTTTGGAGCTCATTAAAATTTTATGTTAAATCGAACGTCGTTCGATTTGATTTAAAATCGTAAAATCAAGGTGAATGTTTTATAACGCTCACAACGTACTGAATATCTTTATGCTAGTTAGATTTGACATTATGCATAGTTATGATTTTTATTTGTTGTTGTTTGATAAAATTTAATTATCATATTGATTGTCATTTGAATTCACCGTTAAAAAAAATAAATTGACAGTTAAATTTAAATTAAAATTGAATTGCGATTAAATTACCTGACACTAATAAATATGAAATTGTCGTGAATTGTATTGCCTATTGGATGATGTATTTCGATGGATGTTATTGGTTGATATTTAAATGTTTGGATGTTTATTTGTTTATATATATCCGGCTATGCATACATATGACACTGTGATTGATTTAAATGATATATTCATCCCTGACATTTAATTGTAATAACTAATCACTTGGCCATAGGTTAGGAAATTATATACGGACACCGAGTTGGATAAATTAAATGATTTTAAAAGTTGTTTTGAAATTATTTAAATGAATTGATTTTAAGAATAAAATCCAATTTATGGAAATTGAATTATTTTGAATTGGAGCTCGAAATGTTAGAATTTAAACTTGGTAAACGAAATTATTAAATAAAATCGAAGTTTAGATTTAAATTGAAAATTGAAATACGGTGTAAATTTTTGAAAGTTGATTTGTTTTAAAAGATTGGACTTCTAATCGAACTCTGAATATTTCTAAGAAAATTGATATGAAATTATATTTCAAGTTTGAGTTTAGAATTGAAAATTTATTTGAAATTTAGATTTAAATTAATTTGGAATTGAATTGAAATTTAAAGAAATTTGTGAATTGAAATCGAAATTTGCGTGGAATAGAAATTTATTCAAGCTGAAATTGGAATAAATCGATTAAATCGAAATGGAATTTGGATTTGATTTGGATAGGAAATTTGGGAAGTTGACCGGTTTGACTTTGGAATTATTTATCAAATAATTTTTGATTTTTTCCAAACTATTTTATATATAAACCATTTTATATTCAAATTATTTTCGATTAAACTATTTAAATATTTTCTATCAAACTATATTATTTAACTATTTTAAACTATTTAAACTATTTTCTTAAATTCAAACTGGTTAAAGAGACGGAAATGTTTATATTTAAACCTTTGGTTTAAATACGAACTAGGTTAAAGTAGAGATTATAACCTAAATTGAATTCGAATCAAATTTTGAAGTGAAATTGATTTATCGGACAAAATTGATAATTTTGAATATATGATGATTTTGAAATGGATTTGATTTTAAAGCGAATATGATATTTTGTTATCAATCATGAATCAATTTGAAATATAAAAGAGCCATCAGTGTAATAATACGTAGTTATTAAAGAGACCGGGATCGGATATGGACATACTCTCTGTCGATACCGAAAACCACTTTAATAACTATTATACGCGGAGTGTTGATCCAGAATGAAGTGGATGGTTTGGTGAACGCGTTGACTGAAGAAAGAGAACGATATTGGATGACCCCTGACATGACTAAAACAGGAGTCGCGCCGGGCCATTTAGGTTCGCCACCTCTAGCGGACACACTTCTTCGATACCATATCTATTACATTTGTGATTCGATTTGGGTGCACCCCTTGATTTGGGAGTGTTGTTTCGCGGTGTTGGGGTAGCTGCTGGCTATGCTCAACATCAGTCCGGATCACGCAACTACTAGTATCCTAGTTGGTATCGCCTCATGTACCTTGTCATACTGATTATCCTATTCGCGACCACTACGTTTTGTTTTGTGTTATACCTATGGGGTACCCTCTGATAACCACTAGTTTACGGTGGGGCTTACGGTGCTGTATAGACTATGGCATTATAAAAACGTGTTAAGGGGGATTATGGTAACGCCTTAACGCTATTTTGATACTTTATATTACTGATAGACATTATCTACTTAGCGTATATTACTACATAGTAGATAGTTTAACGGATCCTTAAGAGATGGAAAATCCCGTAACATCTCTTGAGTTATTGCACGCACGTTGACACTGGATATAAGATGTCAAACCCCGTAAACATCTCTGACGCCGTCACACTCATATTTATTTACGATTGATTTAACTTTCATATGGATATTTTAGTCCTGACTCGAGTGTTTTGTCTTTTCATTACGCTCGGGTCAGTCCTGAGTTTTCAGATTTTTGAAGATCTATTCTGGAGGACGAAGACGAAGATTTGGTATACTATTACTATTATTATCTGTGCATCATGTTGTCTGCTGCATTATTTATTTATTCTGTTGTATATGTATAACTCTGATAAATGTTGTATAAATAATTGTCTAAGTATAGTAAACAGCTTCATGAACTGTTTATTTGACTATTATATTTTATCGTTCCGCTGCGAGATTCTGTGTTGTTTCATTTCCTTTATTTCTTTTCTTTTCTTAATTACCCCAATAACCATCTGCGTTTTTTTAATGGTTTGGAACCGGCATGTGTATTTGATCGTCGGTTTAAACTATCCAAAAAGGCGGGTAGTTACAGAATAAGATATTTCATACAGATGATTTGTGTATATTATATGGAAATAAGTTTAAAGATAAATATTTTGGGAAACTTTTGTTTTGAGTAATTTCAAGGACAAAATTCTTTTAAGTAGGGGAGAACATGACGGCCTAGAATTTGACCATATTAAAATATACTATTTAAAGTGATTTTAAATATAAAATATGCAATGTTATATGATTCAAACAATATTAGATTGGATCTGAAAAGAGAAGAATACACAAAAATGTTAACATTTGCCTATATCGACAAAAGTGACAAAATGCTGATTTCAGAAATGTAAGTTTCAATGATTAAATAATTTTTTTTAATTAATTTATAAGTGTTTATATTTTTAAATAGTAATATACAAATTTAGTTTTAAATTTGGTTGACATAAATAAATAATTTAACTAAAATGTCGAAATGTGAACGTAAAATATTTTATCGAAAATCAACGTTTTGTCGTTTAAAAGTTGTCGCAACACTTTTGCTCCTTTATTTTCTTATATAGGAACATATATTCAAATAGAATAAGTATTAATTAATTCACTAATCAAGTTTACTTTTACTAAACATACATAGAAAATTCTAGAATATAATTAACAAAAAGTAAGCATAAAAAGACAAAAAAGTATAAAAGTCAAAACTTAAACATCAAATCAAACAAACATAATTATTACTTTTTTTACTTAGCATTTAAGTAAAACTAATATGAAGTAATGATTTGAAATGTGATGTTAAGTTTTGAAAAAAATAAGGTTGATTAATATGTAAGTAAAGAGTATTTTGGTCTCTTTACAAAATATTATTTTAATTTAAAACTTTTTCTATAAATAAGCATCCACTTTCTTTCTTTTTTACGCTTTTTCTTCTTCCTTTTTCAAGTTTTTTTTCCACTCTCTAATGGCTTCCTCTCTTCTCTTTCCTTACTGAATTTTCTTAAAATCATATCAAATCAACTCCAAACACCATCAAACTTTGCCAAAGACCTTAGAATACCATTAAAATATGCTTTAGCATCTAAGAATGGAATAAATGATGGAGGAGAGGTTGGAACCCATGGAGGCCGAACCATATGAGAAGAAGAAGCAAGTTCGGTAAGCCACGGAGCAAGGAAAAGAGAAGGAAGTGCTGCCGATTTCATTTTAAGGAGCTAGGAGAAATTCTAGTTTCTGCGAAAGCTCTACCAAAATTTTGAGATTTTGGAAGAAGAGGTCGATGGCATAAAACAAAAGAGATGGGGTAAAAATTGATTAGTTAAAGTTTAAGTGAAGTGTTGTTAGTAAGAATGTAGGTAAGAAGTGAATCGATTTGATTAAAAGTGAGTACTCATATTTAAAGTTACTAATTCCTAAAAATATTTCAAGTTAATAACATTAAAGTTTAGTATATGTTGGATGATTTAATGGATGATAACTTTGTTGATATTATGGTTGATTATATGTTTGTGATATGGATGATAACTTGGTTTGATAAATGACAAGAAAAATGGTTAGTAAGCATAGTTAATTTAATAAGAATTTAAATCCATATAAATATGTGTATGGAAATTATTTAGCCTCTTAATGAAATCAAAATATCTAAGAAGACTGAAAATGATATAATGCTATAATATGAAATGAAATGGAAAATGGATTTGAAATAGGAAAAATATTGTTTAAAATCACTTAGAAATGTTTCATAAACGGTTAAAAGTGTTTCAGTGAAGTTCGAAAAGAAATTGATAATTTAGTCAAAAATAGATAAGTCGCATAACGGTAGTTCGCGATTTCGCACCATAAAAGTCAAACGAGTGTAAAAGTTGGAATATAGATTGGAATTCTTCGAGATAAGAATTTTTCAAACTATTATATCCATCGTTTTCCTATGAAGAAAGAAAATCAAGATTTCGATTAGTAGATTTTAAGATATGAGTAAAACAAGTTTTTGAAAAAATCGCGGTTTTGTAGTTCGGAATCCAAAACTGGATTTCTTTGAAAATTTTGTTTCAAAATTGTTTAAAAATATGAATAAATCTTATAAACCTTTTAAACGTTTTAAAAGTGATTTAAGTAATAAAAATAGATTTTCAAATAATAAAAAGTTGTTTCAATCAATATAGCTTTAAAAAGCACTTTTCGCAACACTTTTTTGCAGCACTTTTCAATTACTTATGAAATATAGTTTTAGCACAACCGTTCTTTTTCAAATCTTTTGTAAAAGTTCTTAAATAATTAATAGAGTAATCTAAGGGTGATTTAAAGGATTTATGGAATGGTTGAATAAATGAATAAGTGTTTTAAATAATGATTTAGAAGTTTTATAAATCATTTCTAAAAATGAAAGGAGTATGCGGAAACGACTAGTACATTTATACCGCTTATGAGATCTAAATGGTAAAAGAAGATGTGTAACTAAGGTTAGGAATGGAGCAACCAGTGTCCTGAACTTACATGGCCTTCATTTTATCTTTTAGCCGAGGGGTGGAACAGATCGAAAGGAAAGCCCAGATGCTCTAAAAGATCATAATTAATTTTTTTCCAAGATAAAAGAAAAGAAACAAATTCTTTGAATTTATCATAAATGTCTATATATAAGATTTACAAAAGTGATATTTTACAAATAAAAGTAATGGAATTATAAAAGTGTTTTGTAAATATTAGGAATGGAATTGTAATCAAATTTATATATGGATTTGTAATTAAGATTTGGAAATGAATTTATAATGGATTTTATAAATAATAAGATTGAAAGGAATGAATTTGTAAATAAGTGATTTATAAGTAATTAACTTATAATTGGATTTTGACTTATAAATGAGATAGAAATTGAATTTGTTAGTAAAGGAAATTTGTATATGGAAGTTTATAAAATATAAATGGAATCTATAAACACACTTTTGTAAATCTGAAATCAATATAAACTGATAAGTTAAATATGAAAGTTTATTAAAGGAATTATGTTTGCGATTTTGGACAGTGAGTAATACTTTAAATTAATTATCTAGAAGTAATGAATATGGAAAAGGAATTATATTCATGATTTTGGACAGTGAATAATCCTTTAAATTAAATATTTAGAAATAATGAATTTGGTAAGAAATTATATTCGCGATTTCGGACATTGAATAATTCTTTAAATTCAATATTTAGAAGTAATAAATTTGGCAAAGGAGTTATATTCGCGTTTTTGGACAGTGAATAATCCTTTAAATTAAATGGATGTTTTGAAAAGTGATATTATAAAAAGGAAATTTAAATGGTTTGAAAATAAAATAAGTTGTGAATTTACTTATTATTAAAATAAGAATATGAAAATGTTTTCCAAATATCCTAAGTGAAATGGTTTTGAATATTATCCTTTTAAAGATATTTTGAAGTGAATAATTGGAAAGTGGTTTGATTAATAAACGATTAATAAAATTAGGCCCATTGATTACTTAAGTGCTAGCTGTTACTTTGATGGTTAAATAACCGACTTTCAAATTTGGCCATTTTAGTTTCTCAACTTGATGTAGAAACTAATTAGTCATTCAATTAATACATAACTGGCTGTGTAGGCGTAAATATCGTTTGGGTTAAGAATGTTGATTCGAGTACTGTGGAGTAATTAATCCTATCTACCAAGCTTCCTTCTTGGCCGATGGATAGCAAGTTGAAAGTTGGACATGTGATAAGTCTATGAGACTTAGTTTCTGTGTGAGGTTGAGAAACGCATTTGCGTTGTTGGTACGGAGAGACTGGGATCATATTTATCTGAAAACCACTTCGGAACAACAGTTATACGACGATTGTGCAGGTTGGTCGATGATATTGATATTTAGGATTTTCATAGCGAAGGATTGCTTGTTGATCGTTTAGGGTTAAAATGCCAATATACATTTAGTAGCAGTAATCTCTTCGCTATGAATTATCCAATGCAATGACTATTTGCTACTAATCCTAGAGATTTCCCGACATGATGTGGTTGGAAGGTACATTCGGTTTGTCCTGTTTCTGGACAACTTGTATGGACGAGTGTGTGACATTGCATTTCTATGATTATGTACAATGGTTTCTACAAACATACATCATGTGATGGCCAAGAAGGCAACTTCTCTTAGCTTAACACCCTCCTTAAGACGTACGAGCTCAAGGTTTGTATTTTTGTAGAAATGAATTAGTATTCAACGAAAATGGCAATGTGGCATTCAACTGATGTGATATGTGTTACGTGAAAGGTAATCGGTACCTCTTTGGCGGCCTCCTCGAAAAATGACTGAAACAGGGATACAATCAGCAAGGCTAAGTGGGTCGCTCCCAATTAGGAGATGTCATCACTCTTCTAGATATATCTTTACACGCTATGACGTCATGTATCAGATTATTATTGATTGATGCTTGTGGCCACGATTAAAGGTTGGTAACGAGCGGAGTGATGATATATTCGGTACTATCTAGGAAGGGGTAGGCCGGTCTTGTGTTGGTTTAGGCTCCCAGTATCTGGACCCTAGGTACATCCCTCTAGAGGTGTACCAGTTTCGAAAAGGTAGTTCCTTTACTTAGTCATTTGTATGGAAATACAATTCCAATATGTTCCTGCCATTTTCTATTGTAAAAAGCCCAGTATTACAAGGTGTATGCTGGAATTTAATAGTGTAACAATTTCAGCTATTTTAATATTATTTGTGTGCAATAGACACTATTTTAATATGAGAGGGTTTGATATGAGATGTTTGGTTATCGTAAGGTAAAAACTTTGTCAGTATTTATTTGCAACTCGATCTTATGAGATACCTTTTTTTGATAAAGGAAAAGTTTTAATAACTTTATAAATTTAGTTGAGATGTGTTTTCTCACGCTGGTTTACCAGGCTGATCTGGACGTTCTTCCCTTTTAATACCCGTGTTAGATCGAGTATATTTACATATTCATATTTGGTGCCTTAGAAGCTTCAGTAGGTGAGTTGGAGATCTTCATGTCATATACATGTATCAGTTTTGCTTAGTGATGTCCGTGCACGATAGGCTGTTCTCGCTTCTTGTTAGGTCGCGAACGGATGACTCTTACACTTACATGTCCCTGAGATCGAGTACCGAGGGGTTGGTTTGCTAGTTTGCCTTACAGTCAAGAGGCTGGCCATATAAGCAAAACGTGAGGTACACGTATGAGCTACTATGGAGTTATCAACTGTCGATGGCTGCAAAGTCTAGATCGTCACAACATGTATTAGAGCTGAAGGTTAAGCGAGAACCTTGGCTTTGTTGGGGTAAAGACTCATCACAGATGGGGTTAGTAATACCCTAGGATGAGTAAATCATTAGAGATAGGATTCATAACACCCTAGAATGAGTTTGAATATATTATATATGAGTGCGTATTTGTTAATGACTAATAAATTGTTTTGTATTGATTTATTTGTTGTGTCATTTATGGATTCTGATCGATGCGCTCGATCACCGTTATCGATGAGGGTTCCTAAACATTTAAACAATGCGAACTGACACACTGATTGAAAAATTGTTAAACGAAATAATTTTAACTATGATTATATTTTGAATATGAAGTATATATTTGAAATATTATTTAGTCAGAAATAAATGATCAAGGTTAGTAAATTTAAATATGAACATCTTGCGATTAGATTTTCACAGTTTGACTATAAGATGCTTCATAAAGATAATCGATAAGTAAGAAACCAAATAAGGTTATTAAAATATTTAATACTTATTTGAAAATAGAAAATTAAGAAATGATAATGTTAAGTTGCTATCATAAATTGATCAATTGTTTGATTTAAAAGATTAAGTGCAGATACCTTGTGAATTAAGTTTCACGATTTGAATATAAGGTGTTTGATAATAAGATTTGTTTAAGAAATGAACATATAAGATAAAAATGTATTTAAAAAATAGAAAATGATTATGTAAAAGATAAATGTAAAAGGAATAAGAATTTAAATTCGAGTAATTTAAAATAATTGTGGAAATTTAAATGAAGTTAATTAATATAAGATGAATTTATAAAAATAATTTATAAAATAGATTTTATAAACAAAAGTAATCTCAAAAGGATTTTGAAAATTGTATTATATTAAATAAAAAAGGGCATTTTATGATAACTAGGACGAATGGCCCGAAAATAAACTAAAAACGGGCAGGAGATGTGTTCGGATGGTAAACTCTTGTCTTAAGTATTACTCTTCTTGTTAAGAGGATATATGATACTATTGGTAGCACCCAGTTCCCTAGTATTACTTTGGAGTTTCTCGATCTATTTTTAGATCTTAGTTTGTCTTTGAAAACTAAATTAATTTAAACCCAATTTGAATAAATTTTGAACAAAATATTTACTTTTTATTGAGTTAATAAATATAAAAGTTTTCAATTTGTATAAACAATATATATAAAGTTTATATGTATCAAACACATATGTAGGTGTATAGTGCATATGCAACATATAAAAGTATATATGGTTTATTGTGCCTATGTATAAGTTCTAGGATTTACATCGTAACAGATACATTTGTCATTTTATATACATATTTGCTGTCCATAATTAATTTGTTGTATACACACACAAACATAAATACTTATGTGCGTGTATGTTTATAAAGAATATATATATATATATATATATATATATATATATATATATTTTGTTTGTTAAAATTATCGATCAATTTAAAATTGTTAAATAATATTTATAGTATCTTAAGATAATGTTTAATTTAAAAGCTAGATCTAGATCTAAGAGAAAAACCTATTTTAAATTTAGAATTCAAGTTTTAGATATAGTTATGTCCATATACATTTACACACACACACACACACACAGATATATATATATATATATATATATATATATATATATATATATATGTATATGTATGTGTATATGCATATAATTTTTTTCTGAAATATACAATTGAAACATATTATATTTTAATTTTTAAATTTATTTATAGAATATTATTCATAATTATATAACATTTATGAAAAAAATAAAAAAAAATAATTAGGCCAAAGCATTTCATACAATATTTTTAAATACAAATCCAGGCGGATTTGTATATCAAAATAAAAAACTTTTAATTTTTATCAAAATAATCTGTATGGATTTGTTAGAATTTTTTTTGAATGTAAATCCATATATACTTATATTTAAAAAAGAATTTTTTAACTGCATAATTATTTAAAACAGTTTAAATTACTTTTGTATATTATTGTTTATGTTTTAGATTTAGTTATATATATGTGTGTGAAGAAATATTTTTTTATTATACGTGTGTGTGTATTTGAGTATAAATTAAAAAATTAAATTGAATAATGCGCACACACGCTAATTTCAAAATTCAAATTTAGTTTAAAATTGTTTAAAAACATTTTAACCTTTGAAATAATAATTCTAATGGTTGAAATATATATATATATATATATAATATAAATGCATATATTTTAATCTACATTAAAATGTTGGGTATATGTATATTAATTGGACAGCAAGCATATATATAAATTCATTATAACATAGGGATTTAATCAACACAAGTATATGTGTGTGTGTGTATATCTGTATGTATGTATGTATATATATGTATATGTATAGAAATAGTATAGAATTTATTAGACTGTGAAGCCTAGGATTAACAGCTTAAATGTTGAATGAACTCCTTCTAGATCCATTCTGTAATCCTCTAGAAAGTGAAATTGACTAGAGAGAATACTAGGAAATAGAAATGAGTTTATTAGATTTGAAAGTGATTTAGAAATAAAGGGGAGAATTGTGATTTTCAGCCAAGAGAGGAAGGGATGATGGAAAAAAGTTAAAAAAAGGGATGAATGGCTTAAATAGGCAATAGGAAGGAACAAAAGGAGGAGATATAGATATCTTTGTTTACCTCCCATCTTTGCCAATTCAATACCAGATATTTCAAATAAACATCTCCTCTCTCTACCCCACTTTGATGGATGATCTATACATGGGCTTAATGAATCAAAGATATTTTCAAAACCAATTCTTTTTAAATCTAATTCAAATATCTACCGATATTGTATAACAACGCATACATAAATAAATTTAGTATCAAATACTATCTTAAATAAATCAAATAAAATCTAACGATTAACATTTCGTAAATAATAATTAATTTGGTAAATCTGTAACAATTGTAATTCAATTAAATCATGTTTTATTTTAAAGCATTCACCATTGCCGTTGTACAACTCAAAAGTGTAAATTCAGTCAGCATTAATACCGAACAATTCAAACATTAATGTTCATATGTCGCCCTAGCTAGTGGTGTGGCAGTTTGGCTGAATTTATCGCTTACACATTTTTTGGTAAAATCCAATTTTACTACTTTAAGCGGTACCTAGTAGTTATGATTATTTACACCAATTGTTTCATCAAAACTATATCATATTAGGACTTATGGAATTTGGTTTTGGTTAAAATTACAATATCATCCATATTCAAATTGCATAATCCAAATACAAAGTCCTTAGTTCAATAATAATAACTATTATTAACAGAAATACTTTAGCTAGAGACTTTGACTTTGAGTTGACTAGAGTCGACCATTGTACTAACCTCATGCAACTGAGGAGACTAATTCTCTTTTGAATAATGTTTCATTTCCATTGCTTCAACTCAGATCCAGCGTCTTTCATTCGATGAATGTTGTGCCACGATTTAACTATAATCAAAATGGAGTGTCTACTTTGTTGTTTAATGGTATTCACAAGTAGATAAAACTATGTAATATCTTCACTTCTAGATTCTTTGTTTAACCTTAGTTATGTTAAGCAATACAAAGCTCACGAGTGATTTATTTATAACAACCCATATTTTATATATCGAAGGATCATAAAATATTATTTTTAAATTCATACGAGGTTGTATATACCTATGATTTTTGGAAATGCCTATTGGTGACATTTCATATATTAAGAATTTCTTTGGATGATTTTACCTCTAAAAAATTATAATGGCTTTAACTTTTGAAACAAACTGAATAACATCCAAGACTACTTCCATTAGCAAGATATGGAAGCTTCCCTATTCGTAGAGTGGTCATATTAGCGATTCAGACTTTTTTGCTACGAGACATGACTATTTGAAAATTGATAGTTTTTGGAGCAGCTTAGTGGGTAATTAATGAGTTTAGAGGCAAGCCAACTAACCCATTTCGGGTTTAGAGAATACTTATGTTGAACGATCATTCTCAAGTCACTTCTACCACTTCCTAAATAGATCTAAGACTCTAATAACGCATTCTTTACCCAAAACCTTCTCTTTTCTCCACCGAATCAAATCTAAATCATAGATTAAGGGTATTAGTAAAAGGATTCACTAGAGATCTTCAAATCTACATTTTTGAAAAAAAACTCAGGGCTTGGATGTTGATTTTCGGATTTACCTTGACTTGCATGCAAAACTTGGCTTTCGAGGTTTTGGTGAGTGATTTATCATCTCTCGCCTTACTATATATATCTATAGGTTTTAACATGTTTTAGACCAATTTTAAAGTCAAAATTAGATTTTAATGCTATTTTTAAAACCCAACATATAGTAAAAAAAAGTGAATAAATGGATCATTTGTGTTCTAGATATTTTTTTTGGATATGTGATTATCTTGATCGGTGTTAGGCTATGTTTTATACACCTTGTATGATGATTGCTACGATTGAATGCGTAATTTACATGATTGTATGTTGTTTGGTGCATGCATGATGTTTATCTATATGCTTGTATTGTTTATCAGTGCTCATCGAAGCGAACTAGAGCTAAGAATGGTGAAATCGGGATTCGATGGATAAACTCTAGAGCGTTCGGTGTCATATCATTGCATAGGCATAGTGTCAATACCCTGGATATATACTTCGTATTGTATAGTACTTAAATTATATGTTATTTATATATGGGATGTGTTGTATCAGTTATTCTATATAGGTATCCATCTGTATGGGTTTGATTTGTTCCAACTTTCTGCATTGACATTCATTTATCAGCTACTTCCTTCAATAAAGTCTCTTATATGTTGTTTATAATATTCTGTTCGTGTAATTTAGCATATTATATATCATCATTCCACGATGAGGCCCTATCGGTGCCTGGTTATAATTTTTTTTCTAATAATCTATCATTTGTAACATTCAGGACACTACACCATAAACCAAATTTTGGTACGGCTAAAAGCCGTATCTAATGAGATTAGATACGGCTTTTAGCCGTATCAAAATTTGGCGAGCTTATCAGTTTGATACGGCTAATGGCCGTATCTAATGAGACAATTAGGTACGGCCTAAAGCCGTATCTAATTGATATATTAGATACAGTTATTAGCCGTATCTAAATAGCCTATTAGATACGGCCAAATGCCATATCTAATGAGACAATTAGATACGGCCTAAGGCCATATCTAATGAAACAATTGGATACGGCCTAAAGCCGTATTAGATACGGTTATTAGCCGTATCTAATGAGCCTGTTAGGTATGGCATAAGGCCGTATCTAATGAGATAATTATATACTGCATATTCAAATGAGACAATTAGATACTGCACATTCAAATTGCTACGAGCCTGTTAGATATTCCGCACTCAAATGATATTAGAAAACAAATAATATTATAGACGGTGCACATTCAAATGATTCAATAATCCGCATTGCAGTGCATAATAACTTAACAATATCATTACATAACACGAAAAATAGTACATACTAGCATTTAGTACAAATATGAAGTTAAGCTCAAAACAAGAGCTACACAAGTCACAATATCAATACAAGACCTTAACATGTTCAATAGAACCCAGAGTATAACATCTATAATAGTGTCTCTGGCTTAACCTTTTGCAAATGAATTACTCCAAGTCTCTTGCTACACTTTTTGCTAAACCAAATAAAATTAGCTAGCACCAAAGATTGCATAAAGGTCATTCCTGATTCAACCTGCAAACATAAAAATGGGTAAAAATTATAGTAGTACAAAAGACAGTTGTATGATGCCAAACTTAATTGATAGTCTATAGACTAATAAGTGTGTATGAAAACAGTTGCAATGTAATGGCAAGAAACTAATTTATGTATGTGCATGCATGCACTGGTCTTGTATTAGCATGAACCGAGCTAGTCAAAACATTATGTTCATTGATTTAATGCGAACTGATTCGAAAAAACCACTATGTTTTGACCAGGCCTAGTGAGATAATGCATAGCTATGTATTTGAAAGACATTTCTTATATATAAATTATAGGATATGCATATAACTATATACATATATTATACTAACTTTCCTAGACAAGGACTTACAACAAATATTGTACTAACTATACATATATTATATCAGTTTGTGGGATACTATTACAACAAATAGCATATTCATCCAACAATTACACATCCAAATTAAGAAAATAATTCAAAAATACACGAGTATTACCCTATAGTTGAACCAAATGGCGTGCTATGGGTTACAACCCAAAATTTTGGAAATTAGGTGTGTGATTTTGTTCGACATTACACCATAGGAAAACATTTTCTTATATATTAAGAAACCACTTAAAGCTACAAAAAAAATCATATTTTTGTCCCAGATTATCAACAAATCATCTCCACCAGGTTGAACAAGGGATAAATCTAATTTTTTTTTTGATAATGTGCCGATTAGAACGATGCAAAAGCCTAAGATAATGTTTGTATTACCAGTTTCACAAAACCTATAATCTCCGAAACTGTCAAATCATAGGGTTTAATCGTGTCTGATCAATTTAAGCTTGAAATCAATTGATTAAGTAAATTAAGGCACAAAATCAACACAAAAAATGATGTGAAATTCGTTACCCGAAAGCTGAGATGAATCTGACAAAGTTTAGATTGAAAACTATGCACATAAAGGCTAAGGAACAGAATAATTATGAAGAAAATAAATGCCAAAGTTTACAAGATTTCCAAATCCCAATATTTATAATATTAATGGTTTGATTGGTACTAAACAAATTTGACCATTCAAAATGTACCAGACTGATTACATCAGATATAATTGCTTTAATACTAATTTTGTTCTTTACGCTTCAAAATGCATTCGTACCACTAGACAATATTGGACTCTTAAACTTCTAGCAAGAAAAATTATTTTTTGAGAGAATATAGGATTCTATGTCAAACAGATTACTGGGTTTTACTGGATGGAGGGACACTACATGACAACTATTCGACTGCTAAAAGAACAATGCTAAAAGAACAAAGCATGCTTTGTATTACTGAAAGTATAGATTAAGGGTATGCAATGAAATATTATATGGTGTTGAGTGCAGTAAATGAATATTGTGTGAATGCAAGAAGGTCAGGTTGAAGTTTCTGTGGATGGTTCAAGGGGCAGAGGGCATGTGCACTAATGTTTTTTTTGAGTGTGGTGGTCAAGATGTACTGTGGTGGATGTCAGTTGAGTGTTTGTGGAGTGGTAGTTTTAGGCAGTGGATTGATGTTTGCAGAGGAGCGTATGTGGTGAAGAGGCAGAGCAGTTAAGGTGAGTGGGAAATGTGTAGAGCAGTTAAGGTGATGATGAAGAAACTTGGTGAAAATGATAGTATGGTTATGACAGGTTGTATGGAGTGATGACTGGTTGTAACTATGGTCAGAGAAGTTGTAGAAAATAGATGTTGATGGAATTTGAAATGTGCAGCAAGTAGATGGTTGTGCAACAGTTTGAATGTGACTGATGAGTTATGTGCACAGTTATGCGGAGCTTTGGGTTGATTGTGAAGGAGACAGTGTTGATGTATTCAACTGAAAACAATAAGGAGGAACTGTAGTGAATTGGCAATGAGAATGTATGAAATAATGTATGAAAAGGAGTATGGGACGGTGTGAAGGCTGATGTGCAATCAGAGGTGTGTAGACAACCAGGGATGGGTTTGCTGTGTTGTTGTGGGAAGATGACTTGGCAGAGACAAGTAAGACATTTGTAGTATTTGTTGAAGTAAGGTTGTATGATGGTTGAAAAGGGATGATCAGGTAAGTGTTATGGTATAGCAGGGTGATGGTATGCTGTAATGATTAGCAGTTTGGAGAGTGAAGTATTGACTGCACACACTGTTATGCACAGAGAAAAGTTTGTACAAATTTAATGTGGAATAAATAGTTTTGTTTTTTTAAACTAAAATGAAATTGAAACCGAGATGCAAATTCAATTAACAACACAAATGAAATGATCTAACAGGGATGATGCTGAAATCTAACTGAGATGAATCTAAAATGAAATTAACAAAAATGTTAAAAGTATATCTACGACGTTTGTGAAACATGATTGAAATAACTAACACAACGTTCAAAAAAAATTACATTAAGAATTTTAAAAATGTTGTTGAAAGTCCAAACAAAATTTGTCAAAAATGTTGTAGAGATGGGTGTTATGTGATCGGAAGTTTGAGGCAGAATGATCAGAGAGCAGCGACGTTTGTGAAAGGAACTTATTTGTTGGTTTGGTGATGTAGTGGCAAGCTCGAAGGGGATGTAGTGGAATTGAATGAAGTAGTGCAGATGTTAATGGATAAGGAAATGAAGCTCTACAAAATGAATTCATAGAAAATGAAAAGTTACTTGAAAGCTTTAACAATACTTTCATAACTCTACTTCTAAAAACTAACAGTCGTAATAATATTAGTGATTTTAGATTGATCTCTTGTTGTAATTATACATATAAAATCATTTCAATGGTGCTTAGTAATAGTTATAAAGAATTTCTTCCATATATCACTATAACAAAATATCCAACATGCAGAGCATGAAATTGTTGAAAACAGAGACGATTATATGTTGAGTTAGTCATGAATTGCTAACTCAACATATCTTGCTGCTATGTACAAGTAAAATTTACATCTTATATCTAGGTAAAACCAGTGTATAAGATGTAGTTATGTACAAGTATTTATTTTTCTTGGTATTTTAGGGAGGTGAAACAGAGACGCATGTAGACTTTCATTATGTGATCAAAGAACTATCTATATACATATGTGTAAGATGAAGAATAAATTGGACTGTTTTAAGCAAATCCTAAGGTTAAGAACAAATTGATATTATGATATATGTGATAAGTGAAGTTTCGGTGTTCGTGAACCATTTCTTATTTTCTCTAATTTACTCCTGCCATATGATTCATGAACCATTTTTTATTTCTCCTGCCAAATATACCTGCTCCATCATCTAGAGATATCGAATAAGACACTTCGGATGGCACACATATCCACCCACTCCAACATCAGCAAAGGTCTCTGCAAATTGATGATTCATTTTGTTGGTTCTCTCATCTGGTAGCAGTATACTGTCCAACACCACTTTTTCATGTGTGGATGGTACAGATTTCCCATGGATGTTGGACAATGTAGAATCTCGGCATATAATACCTGTTGCAATAAAAGGGAATATTTATTATTATTTAAGTTTTCTACTTATTATGTCATAAATTTTTAAATGTTAAAAATACCTGTTCCTATTAATTCTTAATCAGAGTTGAGGATTTCACATTTTTGATTGTTCGTAACATTGGTCGAATCCCGGAACTGCGAAGCAATGAATTCAGGAGCATTGAATTGTGTGGCGCGTCCTCCATCAGAAGAATTGACCGGTGCACGAATTCCCTGTTCAATATTTCCCACCATGTTGATCAAAACCTCCATTTGCCTAGACAAATTTCCCACCGTACTCTCCAAACTTCCCACCCTCATTTTCAACTCATCCTGCTCGCCATGAACATGTCAGAGTCGTTTCTGCGCAATGGCACAAGCCTTAACTTTAGTCTTTGGTATAACAGTCCCAACACCGCGGCTCCTAACCCTTGCATCCTTACCAAGCACTTGTGATAAGATGTCTTCATCCACTGTCAATTTTTCTTCATCACTATCAGTGATCTTTTCCTTCGCTTTCGCAGTTTGATCCTATAATATGATAATACTTACATGAATAAGGAATTTTAAAGAATATGCAAGTTAATATTTGTTTAACGTACAAAGTATGGAGAAGTGGCATCTGATATGCTACCATCTTTTTTCCTGTGTGTCTTCTCCCATACTTGACGATGAGTGATATTTGTTGATGGACTAGCAACGATCTGCAATACAAATTGATGCAACGACATGAATATCCAATCACAATGCGTAAATCATTTGAATGAAAATGAATATAAATTACCATTTCTTGTTCTATTTTAGCGTGACTTTTACGTCCTGCATGATGAGCATAACTGAGCAATGCTCTGTTCTTTTTGCCTACCTCCTTTCTTCCGCTCGCTTCAGGCGTTGCTTCATTTTTTACGAACTCTGCCCAATCTTCTTGAGCAACTGTAGGTGGGCAATTTTTCAACCGTTCTTCGTCATTGTTGAAAGGGTCATAATAACCTAATCTCAAGTTTTTTTGTATCTCCTAAAAGCCTCGGCCATTCTCCTTAAAAACATTTCCTTTGAAAGCAGATCGAGCTCATAAATTTTCTGCAAAAAATATATTAAATTAAATATTGTGCAAAGAGTTGAAACCATAAGGCTATTGAATGAAATAGTTGTTGTCAAACAGATAAGGATACTTACCACCAATTCGTTCCAAACGTTGTCCTTGTATATTGCAGGTACTTTATTCCAACTTATATATGATATCGACACATGAGCTCTTACTAGTTTACCGAGCGTAGTAGCGATTTTTCCAGCGTTATCTGAGACCGGAATACCAAGTAAGTTTTGATCAACTTTCTTCGCCTCTGAACATGACGAATGTGAAGATGGTGGATTTTGTGACATAGTTTTCTGCAAAATATAATATCACTAATTATTTTAATAAGTCACGATAATAGTTATAGATGTACCAATGTATCAATGTCAACACTCCATAATATAACACACTTGCATACAAAATTATTAAGTGACAACACCTGGAATTGCATTGGAATGGATAAAATATTCAAAACATACATACACACAATCGTGCAATTAAAAATATACAGACACATAATCATGTGATGTACGAATACTAATAAGTTAACATATGGATTTGGAAAGGTCTTCTAATTTTTCATTGTCTTCAAAAGTTGATTGATAGACGGTAGGGAACTCAATGTCATCCACATTTGTAGTCAACCGTTTTGGTGTATGCAAGACCACAGAACATCCGTTATTTTTAAATCTTTTGAGTAGAAAACTTGACTCGCTTCTGATGAAAGAATAAATTGCTCGTCATTCACATTATTTTTGTTCTTCAATTTCTCTAAATTTACCATGATGAGGTTTGAAATGGGATCTATTTTGCAACCATTGACCTTATCCTTAACTTTTACCCAATCACAGTGAAAAACTATTTGTTTGAAGTCAGTGTAATCCAACTCAAGTATCTGTTGAATGACTCCGTAATACGTCGTTTCTGCTTCCTTATAATTTTTATCCTTGCCATTCGCTCTAAATTTTGTAATTTCTCTCATGCATACACCGCTATTTTGTGTTACCATACGGCCTTCTTACTTTTTCATGGAGAATGAAAATCCATTCACTTGGTACTTCATATAACTACGCGTTATGAACTTCGGCCCGTGCACTAACCGCCACAGAGTTGGATCAACATCGATGGTCTTTAACAGCTCATTAAGTAACCATAGATTAAAACTTTGAACTACTTCCACGATGGTAGCCCTGCCTCTAGGTTGAAATCTAGTACTTTTCACATAGGAGTTATACCTCCTACGAAAAACACATATCAAAATGTATATATAAAGTGAATTAAAAAAATTAAAATTCCAAACAAGTTAGTGAACTTACTTCTTCCATTCATCCAATCCATCATACTTATTAAGGACCCATCTACGCACCTGTTCAAACTGCACTTGGGTTAACGTTATGTCTTTACCATTATCCAGAGGTATCTCACCAGCAAACTCATCGTCCTCGTCTAAATACGCTTCGCGGATATGTTTATGATTGCCATCACCTTCGTTTGGCATATATTCCATGCAGTAAAGACTAGCTTCTTGTACGATATATCCTTCTGCAATACACCCTTCAATGTATCTTTTGTTGCGCACATGTCCTTTATATGTTTTCATCAACCTATAAATGTGATCAATTATATACTATAGACTGTAGCTATTTATATGAAATAATGATGTGCATAACTGAAATTAGAAATTTACCGTTCAAATGGATACATCCATCTATATCTGACAGGGCCACAAATCAACGCTTCATCGGCTAAATGAACCATAAGGTGGACACTGATATCAAAAAATGTAGGTGGAAAATGTTTTTCAAATACACACATTGCTTCTCCTAAGCTAGCCTTTGCTTTAAAAAGATGTTCCCTATTGATCACCTTTGAACACAAAATGTTAAAGAATAAACTAATACGTTGTGGATAAGAATGTTGAAGCAATACCGGAAGCAAATGCTGCATTATGACATGGTAATCATGTGACTTCATATTTCTTAGTTCAGGAGGATTGATGCTCACATTGTTGTGAAAGTTATAAGAAAATTTGTTAGGCACTTTCATATTTTTCAAAACGGTGCAAAACCATATCTTTTCTTCTTTGCTCAAAGCGAATGTTGTCTTTGGTATGATTGTTTTATTTGTTTCTGGATCTTCCATCACCCACAACTTTTGTTTTATACCCATGATTTTCAAATCCTTGCGTGCATTGATGCCATCTTTTGACTTATCTTTATGGTCCATAATGGTGCTGATGAGATGCTCCATGACATTCTTCTCCGTATGCATAACATCAATATTATGTCGGACCAAATTTGCTATCCAATATGGTAATCAAAAAAGATAGACCTCCTATACCATCCAGAAATATTGTCAACATCTTCATTGGTTGACTTTTTCCGTTTTCGACCAATTTCTTCTTTTTGTTTACCAACTTTCATTTTGATATTCGCTACTTTCTTTTCAACTTGAAAACCAGTCAATGGCCATTTAGGGAGACGAAGTTCTTGTTCGTTGTTGAAATTTGTCTTATCGTATCGAAACTTGTGTTCGTTAGGAAGAAACATTCGATGTCCCATGTAACACATCTTCTTACTTTCAGGAAGATAATAAGAACAAGTGTTTTCCCCACAAACAGGACATGCAAAGTAACCGTGAGTGGTACATCCCGATAAAGTCCCAAAGGCAGGGTGATCATGGATTGCCCACAGCACCCTAGCTCTCATTGTGAACTCAGATTTATTTAACGAGTCAAATGTAACTACTCCTTCCCATAACTGCTTTAACTCGTCTATCAACGGCTGTAAATAAACATCAATATCCTTTCCTGGTTGTTTTGGCCCAGAAATCAACAATGTTAACATTGAGAACTCCCTTTTCATGCACATAGACGGAGGAAGATTATATGGTACTACAATTACTGGCCAACAATGTAAGGGTTAGAGAGAGAAGCATGTGGACATAAACCATCTGTTGCTATTCCAAGTGTGACATTTCGTGGCTCGGCAGCAAAAGTTTGATCAAATGAATCTGCGACTTTCCATTGAGAAATGTCACATGGATGACGCATTACGGTTGGATCAGACTTGGCACGACCATGCCAGGTCATCGCGTCTGCCATCCATGGTACAGTATACAGTCTCTTCAATCTAGAAATTAAAGGAAAATGTCTTAATGTCTTTCGAGGTACTATGGTGCATTTTCTCTCTTCGTTTAATGTCGTCCTATATCTTGGTTCATTGCAATTTGTACAAGAAACTTTGTTCGCATCATCTTTCCAGTACAATATGCAATCATTGATGCATGCATCATAAGTTTTGTAATTCATCCCAACTTGCTTAATGATCTTCTTCACGTCGGAGTACTTTGTCGGCAGCGTATTACCTTCGGGGAGTAACTCCTTTATTAGTTCGAGAAGTGCAGTCATACCATTATCTGAAAAGCTGTATTGGGTCTTCAAGCTATTCAGTTTCACAATGGCATACAGCTTCGTAATCCCTTTTGAACATGAAGGATACAGCGGCTCTTTTACGCTACCAAAAAGCGATTTATACTTCTTACTTTCATTGGCCTGCCAATCTGGATAATCAATAGACTGCTCTCCAACATTAGCATGATCAGGCAAAGAATTTGCAGGTTGAAAATGATGAAATCTATCTACATCATTGACCAGATCTTCCATCCTAATATGTTTAGACTCAGCAGTAGTTCTGCCATGACTAACTGGTTGTTGTTTTTCCATCTCCTCCCTTTTTCCCCATGAAAATACCACGCTGTATACGATTGGATAATACCCCATCTAAGCAAATGAAAATGAATGTCATCTAATTTGATCGTCTTCATATTTTTGCACCGGGTGCAAGGGCATAAATACAATGCTTTCTTACCACCGTTTTCTTCAACAAAACTAATGAACTTCTGCACCCCGTCTATATAGTATGTAGATCTTAGATCTGATTCATTTATCTATTGTTTGTCTATGCTGAAAGACATACCGCCCTCGTATAATAGTTATTTTTTTTCTATTACCAAATAGCATTGAATAATCTAGTAGTAAGGGTTGGTCTATAGATGCAAATAGATGCAAACATATAGGCAAACTAGAATAGATGCAAACATAGATGCAAATAGATGCTGAAAGATATGCCTGATAATGTGGTCAATAGAATGTACCTAAATTTTCACTAATAGGTCACCATGTAAATACATCGCTCAATTAGCTTGCTAAATCATACTCATGTACAAGTTCTTTGCCTCATGTACTTATGATCCTGAGTATGGATATACCTTTTAAAAAAGATGAAATATGATTCATGTACTTTGATAAACCAGAAGGTCCAATTTTTAGATAGATAGCGGTAAAAATAACCAATTTTTAGATAGATAGCGGTAAAAATATTCATATGCTTTTTAGGATACTAGAAGGCTGCAAATGATTAAAGCATAAATTTTACAGCACTATAATCCCTATATGTAAGACTATAAATTCATGGAAAACATGGGAAATTCATGAACACCTGGAAATGATGTGGTGCAAAACTGAACTAATAGTATAGTAGTTATAGAAATAAAGGTAACCAGAAATTCATAAAAGAAAATCAGAAGCAGAAAATAATTGAAAACATTACTACATTAGTCAGATTTATTCCAAACTATATATGAATATATATTACTATAGATTACGGATTTAATTGCTAATATTAAAGAGAAGATATATTAATTGGAGATTAAGCTGTTTAAAATAAAAATGATACCTCGCCTTACTACTAAGACCAATAATTTGAAGAGAAGCAATGTAACATATCAGACACATATATTTCATATCAAACTCTAAAAACTTCAAAATATCATAACTTCACACTGCTACAATAGCCAGACACACTCAGAAACCATATCACACCAGCAAATAGATGCAAACATATAGGCAAACTAGAACAACATGCTACTACAGTAAATACATTGGATTTCAGGTGATTATCACTGGGTGTTTACTTCCAAAGAAAGTATTACTTATTTGCTCCATTCTACTAGACTCCTTAGATTTTCAAATGAATATCTAATGTGACTAAAATACTCAGTTCATATCTGAAAACAGTGCTTCCTACCCTAGTAAAAAAACTAAATAAACAATAAACACATGTGTATATATTTTTTAAATTGAGTAAAAGAAAATATTAACATTTATTCATAAAGTACACGGTTTGGTAACATACAAATAGAAGATACTAAATTACATGGAAATGTGGTAACATAAAAATAGCAGATATGAAATTACACAGACATGTGCATATAAGATGATAAATCTAGGCCGCTAATATCATTAAATAGTTGAAAGGACAAAATTTCAATTTATACTAGCGGTTTCAAGCATAATTTATTTTAAAAAAAAAGTAACACTTATGCATTTAAAAAATACTTGAGTACAATTTGTTTTTAAAAGTAACACTTGCGCAGTCCAAGCTTCTGCAAATACAAATTTGTTTTTTTAGAAAATACACCTGCGTAATCTATATATGCGCAAAACTAGACCTACTTTAGTAATAAAATTAAAATGTAACGACCCAGAATTTTTAGAAATTAAAATTTGAATATTTAATTTATTTTAAATATTAATAAGTGAATTTATAAGTCGAATAAATTTTTATTTGAATTATTGGATTTAATTGGATAATTAAATCGATAATTTAATATGTTAAATTATGGAAATAATTGAAAATTGGGTTAAATATGATTGAAAATGATTTGTAAAATTTTATTTTATCATATGGAAGTTAGAATGATATTTTAGAACTTTTAAAATCGAATTAAAAGTTAATTTGTGAAAATTGAATATTTTAATATTAAAATCGACTAGTGAAAATAGCCAATTTTTGAACAGTCTCAGAATTGAACGAAACTAGTTCCATTGGATCCGTAATAGTTAGTTATTACCGGATTTCAATTTTCGTGTCAATCGGAGTTATCGTTTGATCGTGGCAGCTCGAAACGCATCGATTTATTTTTAATTTTAATTTGACGAGTTAAAATAGCCATTTTTCAAAAAGTCTCGGATTTCGACGAAACAAGTTTCATCGGATCCGTAATGTGATATTATTGTAATGTTTCAAATTTCGTGTCAATTGGATTTACCGTTTGTCCGGTACAAATTAAAACGCCTAGAAATCGACTTAAATCGGTTTAATTTAAATTGAACGTTTATAGCCATAACTCGCACAGATGTCCGAATTAGCTTCCGAAACCTGTTCCATTGTGTCCGGAACGCGGGGTAAACCCTAGAAACGCTGGTTACGGCGCGTAAATCGGAGTTCGGAATTTCCGGATGAATAGTGTTCGATTTTTCTTTATAAATAGCACCCACCTCCTTCATAATTTAGAAAAAAAAAAAAACCTAATTTCTAACCCTAGCCGCCACCCACATGACCAATGGCCAGAAATGCTCAACGTTCATCCCTCGATTTCTTCCAATCCGTCAACATTCGTCAAAAACATTCAACTACAAAGATGAAGATCACAACGAGAGCTTCGATGTGAACGGTGGAGATCGTGTTTGGTGTCGTGTGGAGGGAGCTACAGGGGGCCGATCGTGCTGCCTTGCACACGCATTTCTAGGAGGAGGAGGGGGCCGAGCTTGCTCTGGTTAAGGCCGAGCATAGGGGGGGTCGAGAGCTTCGCGATGGTGGTAGTTTGATGAAGTATAGTCGAGTGTGGTGAGAGCAATAATTAACCCTAGTATTGGATAGTGGGTTCGGCCGTGCGTGCTAATTCCTGGAGAGGGGAACGTGAAGAAGATGAAGGGGTGGACGGCTATGATGGAAAGATGAAGGATCCAAGGGCTATGATTGATTAAGGTTTAAATATAAAAGTTTATGTTGTAATTTAGTTATAAAATCGTGTATAAACTTCATAAAATCATAACTTTTTCATACGAGGTCGAAAACGCGCGAAACCAGAAGCGTTGGAATCGTATGGACGAGCACTACGCAATGGAGTTGGTTTGGAGTCGTTTGGAGTTAGTGAGAATTTTGGGTAAAATTAAACGTCCGTTTAATTTTATTCGAAATAAATCGCTAAAACGGAATTTAAAATCAAGGTGAGAACTTCTCACTCAATCGAGTCAGTTTCGATTTTATTTTAAATAGTTAGATTTAAAATATTTGAATGCATGTTTGAATGTTGATTGATATCTATTGATTGTTAAAATAGACATTATACGCCGTTAGTAAGCGGATGTTATTTATTAAAAACATATACCGCGAATATTTCATAAACAGTGAAATTGGTATTATATATAATAGCAATATATATGTGTTAACTCCACTTTTTCAGCAAGGCCGTGGTATCAAAAATCGACCGAGAAGCCAATGATAGTTCATCTCGAAGGATGGTCAATTTAACCTCCCAATAAAGCAAGTTCTGTTGAACGAATTTTCAGATAAGATCCCCTACGGAGGGGGGGTCCAGGGGGGGTGCCAACCCCCCTAGGTGGGGGTGCGGGGGCAACGCCACCGCCTACGGTGTTCGACCTGACCGGTCAGGTCGCAGGGGTCCAGGGGGCAGCGCCCCCGGCGGGGTGCGGGGCAGCGCCTCGACCAAAACGGTATACGACTTAAAGAGTGAAGTAAGCCAGCAACTTAACTAGTCAGCGACCTAACCAATGAAGCGACCTACCGGCTCAAGAAAGACACGACTCAACGGGTTAACGACTCATGGAGTTAGCGACTCATGGGGCTGACCGACCTAAGGATTTCAACGACTCAAGGTTTGTAACGACTCAGTGGATCAACGACTCAACTGCTATGCGACTTATGGGTGTTACCGACTCAGCGACTCAGAGCTTACAACGACTCATGGTTCAACGACTCAACAGGTTCGCGACTCATCTTATGAAACGACTCAGGGGAAGTGACGACATAAGAAAGTGGATCCCTGTGCCGCTTCGTTTATATACCGTCACCTGATAAGTCGTTAACGGCTTAACGACTCACAACTAATGACTCGTTCAAGACTCAGAGCCATTGAGTCGTAATCCATTGCCATAGTGCCTGTGCCAAGGGAGGTTGACTCGTAAGCGACTCAGGACTTGGCGTATAATCCAGCAGAAGAATGAACCGTGGAGCAATCAAGGGTTGGTTCAATGAGTCGGCCACGACCTAAGTTGACTCGGCCACGAGTCAAGCATGAGTCGGGTACGACTCACGACTCAAGGCTGAAAAATCCTATAAATACACGGCCACCTCCAACATTCAAGGGACTTTGGGCACATTCTCTTGAGAGACCGTTACCTTGCTGCATTGAGAACTCCATCAACACTTAGAGCTTTCGAGATCAAAGGAATACTTCGAAGAACTTGTTGAAGAAACTACACATCTTCAACTTGAATTCAAGGACTTTAATCGACATAGAAGCTTGAGCTACTTGTTCCAAATCTCTTGTAACTTGAAATATATTGTACTTGAGAAGAATTGTATCAGCTTGTAACGAGATCATTAATAAAAGTACTTAAAGTGGACGTAGGCTATACCCTTAAGCCGAACCACTATAAAATTGTTGTCGTTTGCTGCTTTTCTACTGTTTTCTGCTTATAATCTGTTCCCGAGCTTTCGGGTGGTGCTTTCACAACTATAACTCATACACCGGGGTGTTAGCGTTCAAAATTCATCGTTAACAATATGTATTGGCATATGTATATATTGGAGTTATTTATTTCCCGCATTTTTTGTTTAGCGGATGAGACCCTATTGCGCCGTCTATTAAGCGAATAATATTTAAATCCCATATACCGCGATAATTTCGTACTGGAGCGAAATTGGTATTGTGCTAATGTTTGTGAATGCAGGAAAACAGGTTGGAGGGATCCAACTGGATTCCTCAACAGTATTTATTTGATTTCAGATATTTTGATATTTGATGGATTATCATATCGATATATGATATCGTTGTTGTCGTGATTGACTATTTGGTGTGTAGCATCATTGGACCAAATTTGGAATTTTAAAATGATTTCAAAGTGATTTTTGAAAGTATACGTTTATAATTTTTTTTTTTGAATTGATCCATTTTAAATAAATAAACGTTATAATTTTTAAAGTTATAAAAATTATGATTTTAAGAAATATAGTTAAAAGCTGATTTTTTGAAAATAAGGAATTAATGATTTTATAAAATAGTTAAATTGGGATTTCTGAAATAATTGTGAAAAGTTTAAATATAGGATTTATAAAATTTAATTATTTTATGAATCAAAATGGTGAAATAATAAAGGAGATTAAAGTCGTTTTAAAGAATAATATAAATTGATTTATATTAAGAGATTTATAAATGGATATTTATAAATTGAAATATTGACATTATAAAACGAGTTTTTATAAGTGTTTGAATGAAGTGAAAATAAATTTTGTAAATGAATGGAATTTATAAAATTTTAAATGGTAAAGTTATAAATGAAATTTATAAATAGTAAGATTTATAAATTTTGTGAAATTATTAAAGAATATATTTGGATGAATAATTGAATCTTATAAGTTATAAGATTTATAACTATGAAGTTTAAAAGAACGATTTTGTAAAATAATCGTTTTATAAGCATTTAACTTATAATGTGAACTTTGGTTTATAATTGAGTTATAAATCGAATAGGTTAATAAAGGAGATTTATAAAGGAAATAGTTATGAAATAAATAGAAATGGAATTTATAAACGTTGTTTTATAAATTCGCAAATGACTTATTTTGATAAGTAAATTGTTGAAACCTATAAATGGAGTTATATTCACATTTTTGAATAGTGAATAATCCTTTGAATTAAAATGAATAAAAGGATGAAATTGTTAATGAAGTATATTCACGTTTTTGAATAGTGAATAACACGTTAAAGAAATTGTTTTGGATTTGGATGTTTTAAATAGAATTAAAACGATCGAACAATGTTTTAAAATGTGCTGAGATTCGAAACCATAGATTTCAACATTTATTGTTGAAATAGACGTTTTCGAGAAATAGAAGGAGATGATGGACTATAACACTGTTGTTATAGTAAATGATTTCCGAAAGGAAATGTTTTGTATAGTATTGGGATTTATATATCTATTTTAATTTCGAATCCCTATACTAGTGAATTTGGGTTGTCGTAACGATGTTTTACGTAACATTCGTTTTGGCCCAAATAAATATGTTTAAGAGAATGATTTCCTTAAAAGAATGAAATATATACTTATTTTTGATTGAAGTATATTGAATATTTTCCAAGTGTTGAAAATAAATAAAATTTGTGAATTACTTATGAATGTATAAGTATGGAAATGTTTTTCCAATGTGAAATGAAACGTTTAGAGAATTTATCTTTTTGAAGATAAATTGAAATGAATTTTTGAAATCATATGCATGGATATTTTGAAATGTAAATTCACTAAGGAATTTATAAAAGAAAGTGGGATTGGTTTAGAAAAATAAATATTGATTTATTTTTGAAATATTGAAATTATATATCTTGTAAAGATATTTTGGAAAATAAATAATTTGGAAAATTATTTGGAAACTGGTGATGTGTGCATATCCAGTGATAGTTCAATAACCGACTATCCATATTTCCCTTTGAATGGGTAATTGATGTGATTTGTTTGAATGTGAATGCTACACTTATTTTTGAATAAGCGCTCACTATTCGGGTTAACCGGGAAAGGACCATGGGGTCGTATAACCCATTCCGAATATGTGATACGTCGTTGTGAATTGCATTTGAAGATCGGTGTTGAAGACCCGGTATTTGCAAGAGCGATAGGATGACCTGTCGATTTACTCTGCACCGAGTAGCTACGGTATAGAGTTCTCCATATGTGATGGTGAATCCGATCAGGATTGTGAATATCCGGATTGCAAGGACTTCTTTGTAAGTGCCTTCGGTTTTGTTCGAGCCCGGAACAGACTTGTATGGATTGTGTGTCTGACATTACAAATTGAGATATAAAGCAGATTTCTTTCAAATATATTTCTGTTGGTGGCGAAGAATTTATTCTTTTAGCTTAACACCCTTCTCTGAGACGTACGAGCTCAGAGGTTATATAGTTGAAGTTATCAACGATATATTCCCAATTTGGTAATGTGACATGCTGAGTGTTGCTGTAAATGATCATTGTGTTGATTATTGTGATAGGATCGTTTATTTGATCGTCTATCTTGGTGATCATTGTGTTGATCATTTGTTGACCCAAAGCATGGCTTTTGTATAAAGTATGTTTTTGTGGACGTGAATTCGTCGAGCCTCACACCCCGGAAATGGTCAAAACAGGAAAGATGCGGCAATGTTATGAGGGGTAGCTCCCTTTAGGGTATGTACATTTCCTTCTGGATAGAGGTGGTATCATGGTATGGAGCCCAGATATTTAACCTATGTGGTTACTACGAATTTATTACTTTGTGGTTGTTGGTTATCGGGATCCCGTGAGAAAGGTCGTTTACGATCGGGGAATGGCGTGCTCGTGTCAGTAGTTACCCAGTTAGGGGTAACCCGGCCTTGTGTTGGCAGAGTTCCGGTTTGGTTCTCGGGGATGTCTTTCCAGAGGCATTCTCATGTGGCAATGGGAAGTTCCTTGGCCTGACCATTTGTTGGAAATCCAAAGAAACAATACGAAACTTGTACGGTTTTAGTTGTAGAACCTGCCATCTAATATGGTAGCTATTAGTAGGCATAATATAATGGTACCTATGCTGGCTAAGATTTATATTCTACTTTCGAAATGAATTTTTCCTACACTATGCACTAATAATAATATGAAATGTTCTTTTAAATGCGTATCAAGCATCTTTGGCTATCATAAGGAGAAATCTTCTCCAAGTCTGCGTTTGCATTGTGTGTGTGGCAGGAGGTCTTATGGTAGTCTCATTTTTAAAAGCATTGCGAATTGAAATAAAAATATTCCTCTATTTTGATTTTTAAAGATAAATAAACTGTTTTGAGCTCTCACACCAGTCTCATGACTGACTTTGAGTTTATTGTTTTCCTTCCTAAACTCTGGGTGCCCACCAATTTCCACACGGGCAGTTAAGAGTTAGGTTTATCAGGATATTCTGGAGTTGCTGGAGGCAAGCTGGATGGCATGGCGTATTACTAGTTTATATAGTATTTCTTTTCCGCTGCACTGTTTGATGTTGTATATTGTTGTACACTCTGATGATATGATGTAATGAAATGTAATGTATAAAATGTAATAACTTATATAGTTCTTTGTTTAAAGATTATTCATTTATTATTATATGTTGTTCCGCTGCGAATTGTGAGATTCTGATGTGATTCTGTTGTTTTCTATTCCGTTCTATTCTCTGTTCCGTTCTATGTTCTCTATGCTCTTTTCCTTCTATTTTAAAATTTTCTATCTTTTTCTCTTCTCTTTTCTTAATTTCTTCTTTCTTAAAACCCCTAAGGGTTCGTATTTTCGTTCATCTTGAATTAATCAATGGAGATTAGTGTCTATTCAAGGAGTACGGATTTACGGGTCTTTACAACGAGGCCTAAAGTTAAGATATGTTATTTTTTGTGGTCTAATTTGAAAGTTTATCCTATTTGAAAAGATACAACTTGAGCTGTGCTATTAGAATGAAATTCATATTTCTACCTGGGAACAATATAGTGCACGATTATATCAGTAAATCAAGCGAACTATTAGAACCGAGATCACACATCAATTTCTTCACGACCACCCCCACCCACCCCCACCCCCCAAATACACACATACCCACCCACACCCACACACAAATTAACTAGACTCGGATCTTTAACATTAGCCAATTTCCTCATGGAACTCCACAACAAATTAATATGGGAGCCATTTAATACAATAGTAACTCATTTTCCCGCAGTTAAGCATTAGTATCAAATTCGGTATACTACATGACGTGGGTGAATAAAATTGTCAATAATTCTTTGGTAGTAAGGCAAGCATAAAAAACGATCAGTAAATTGGCATTTAATTTAACGTGGAAACTAAGCCTAACGTATACAATCTACAGCAAATATCAGGCAGCAAAATGTAACTTTCAAAAAACTAAAAAGAATTGATGACTGAGATTTCCACCTTTTAGAACTCAAACTTTTATTCAAAAACAGTCCTAGAAAAGTTGAAAATAAATAAATAAATGAATCAGCCAACAATGCATTTATATATGGCAACATATAGAGTTGATATTGTTATTTAACTACAAATAGGACACAGCCTTTTAAATATATAGTTATTATACACCACGAAAGATGGTACGGGCCATCAACATTTTGACCTCTGCGTATAAAGAAAAAATATCAGCATGATAATTACAGACTTGGTATATGTCTAGACCATACAATGCATTTGCATATATGGATATATATAGCTAGTGAATACGATAAATCTATATGCTTATTTTCTAAACCATTAAGTTTGAAGCATGCTACTTTACCAAACTAAAACATCTATATAACAGTCAGATAAATGTTTTAATTGAATAACGAATAAAGTATGTTATATATAAACAATACATTATAACTATGAATCAGTTTTAATATATGATTACATCCAAATTTTAATCCACAACGTTTTCAACACAATCTAATATGTTTAGTATAACTGTTATATGTCACCAATGTAATATAACTACTAATCAATTTTAAGAAAAAACCTTTGCACAAATGTAGCCTTGTATTTGTATGCAAGTTAACATACCTAATACAAAATAACATAGGATATCTGCAAGCATAAATAGAATAAATTCTTTTGGAGAATGCACCAACTATAAGCTTAGATATAATCATTTTTCGAGACTTTAATAACCTCCAAGGAGCAGAAAAATACAACAAGCTATGCAAAAAGAACATATAGAAACATTTGTACATGTAATACTTTAGTTTACATAAGAGACTATAGCTTCTTAATGCACAAACAGACTATATATGCAGGACTTGGTTCTTTTTGGAGGCCTTCATGTTTGGACCAATATAGTAGTGATGAATGTTGTAATGTGTGATATGAACATTACCAGGGTAGTGACCATTGTACTTGCTTGTTTCAGGTATGCAAGAACTGGAAACAGTGCTTCCTTATGGGTTACATAGTCACTAAGCCAAATTCTTTAGCACAGAGTATTAAAATATACAACTTTCAGGCAAAATTACAAAACCAGAGCATTAAACATAAACAACTATTGATCTTCAGGTAAAATTAAACAAAATCAAAGAAATAGATTGATGTAAAATGTGAAAATTAACTGTAGAAATCTTCAAAGTACAACTTCTACTAATTTCCACATATCATATCAGAAAATATGAATGAAGCAACAAAAAATGACAAATGAAGAACTACCATAGACTTGTATCGCTTAAAAGTAACAAGTTGATTAGGAACAGAATTGTCCTACTGATGGAATTAAGCAGAATCATACAAAGCAATTCAGTGCAAACAATAACTGTTGAAAAAATTGTACTTCCACTACCTACAGACCAAATATATTAACAAAGATTCATGGAGGTTCAAACTATAAAATAAAGAAACCACAACAGCTAAATTAAATTCCTTGTAAGATTTATATGCATGCCTTTTTCATGATCGTTTCTTGTTTTCCTGTACGACCTAGAATTTTGTAGTATGATTTTAAATATTTAATTAATTTTAAATAGTTAAAATATATGGACTATTTAAATTTCAATAAATGGAACTCAAAATATAAAGTTTATTTTAAACATTAGCATCAAACTGTTTCCAAAAAATTTGCCATTACAACGGCGTCATTTTGTAGAACCAGAGTAATGTCTATGCATTACCCCTCTCCTGATACTTGACTTGCGCCATTAACAACAATTTTATCCACTTATACAACAATGTCAAAACAATATACAACATTAGCACCAAACTGTTTCCCAAAATTTTGCCATTACAACGGCGCTATTTTGTAGCACCGGAGTAATGTCTATGCATTACCCCTCTCCTGATACTTGGCTTGCGCCATTAACAATAATTTTATCCACTTATCCAATAATGTCAAAACCATATACAATTTCAGAACCATATACAACATTAGCACCAAGCTGTAAATTATGCAAGGAGATCAAAATAATACAAAATAGCATAAGATTGACTATTGTATTAGACATGGTATTATTAGTTTTTTTTAATTGGTTTGATTTCTATGCCCATTTCTATTGATTCTTATTCAGTGATTACTTAGTTTGTACCAAAGAACTACATAGGCTTATTTGTTGTGTATGGCAGATATACCAACCCAAATTTGTATCGACTTAACAACACTTAAAATTGCCTAAGACGCTAAGCTGATCGGTAACTGTAATTCTAATAAGATAACAACCGTCATTATGGACAAAATTTTCTTCAAAACATTACACATTGAGTGAAAATGTATGAGTAGCAAAGCATACATATCAATATGTCTCATTTCAAACAGTATAACAAATCGGTCTATAATGGAATATAAATTACAGAAAAATTGCAGAATATTAAAAAAAATACCTAAAAGTGGTCGAAGCTCGGTATCTAAGGGGTAGTGCTTGAGGAACCGGAGCAGGGTAAATCAGTTAAGTGGAGGAATTAGAGCTCAGTCAGTTGACCCTAGTCTACAAAATTGGTCGTTTGTTAACTGCGATGCCCGTTCCTTTGGAAGCTGCGATGCGGTGCAGTAGCTAAAATTTGCAGCGATATAAGTGAAAGGTGTTTGAGAAATATAACTGGATAAGTTTATATGTGATTATAATGTAGTGTACTATTATTTATTTATTTAAAGAAATTAATTAATTGAAGAATAATTAAATATTTGACTTTAAAAATCATTTAATAGTTAATATATATTCCGAAAAATAAGATTTCGAGTATTGAAAAGCTTTCGAGTGAAGCAATGGCAGTTGCAGAGGAGTCAAAATAATAACCAAGCAAGCAAGCAAGTACATCATTTTAACATAACCAATATAAACAAATAATGATTATGTAATGATATTAACATAACCAATAAAAAAAATAACTATAACAACTTCATATATGTACATAAGCATAACCAAGCAAGTACAAACTAAGGCAAAAGACAAAATAATAAAAGTAAGCCAGGCAAAGTAATGATTATGTTGCCTATAAGTAAAAGATGCAAGAGCAAGTAAAATTTGTATGTAAAGTGTTGCAGGAAAAAATAACAAAGTGAAATAAAATAACTAAAACAAAGTGTATTTGTACATATTGTTTGGAAGTTGAAATATGCAGGTTGCCTGTAAAAGAAATGAAAAGTAAAGATTGCTAAGAAGCAAAGTAAATGTAAAAATATCTAAACATAAAATAAGAGTAGGAGACATAAAGGACTTAGACATTTAAAGCTAGCACATACAGTGTCAATTCGAATTGTATAAAAGTAAAGTTCAGCCTCCATTTATATTAAAATCTCTGATCTAAAATGAAAGCAATTGTATCTGCATTTGCCTAAACCAGTAAACACCTTCCTTTACAAAACTTATCTTTATATATATACAACACATAGCAGACCGGATAAAAGAAATATGCAGCAAGCATTTTCATTTTTTTTGTAAACTCAAAACACATGACAACTATCACTGTAGAAAAACTCTCTCCAAAACCCAAGAACTAGTGCCAATACTCAACTGATCTACACTGCTATCAGAATGATCCATACCTAATTGTACATACCTAATTGCACAAAACCAAAAACATGAAAAAAGAAGTCATGAATTAACAACATCCTACTAGATATCAAATTGTACATACCTAATTGTAATTGTAGGTGGTAGGCAGGTCGCTGTAGTAGTTTGGATGTGGAGGCGATTTGGCAATTTGTTTCGTCTGGATGTGGAAGATTGTGTTGTAGATGGTAGGTAGGTCGCCGCGTAGTAGTTTCTGGGAAGGCTGGAAATTAAAAAAAGGAGGGAAGGGTGTGCGTTTTGGGGAAAATTTTCCCATGAAAAGAGGTACAGATTTTGATACGGCTATAAGCCGTATCAAATGTTAATACGGCTTACAGCCGTATTAAACAATATAGATACGGCTATAAGCCGTATTAAATTTGATACGGCCTATAGCCGTATCAAATGTGTCGCCTAAGGCTGCGCCAAAATCCTATCTATGGTGTAGTGGGAGTCAGACATTGTCATTTGACGTTGATTCAGAGTATTACGATGGATGGGTTATTAAAAAATATATCATTAAATGCCAGAGAGCAGGTGCAATCGAAAGTCAGCAAGCGCCTGCCAGCCCAAAAAGGCATTGTAGGCGAAATATCCATCGACCATAGTGAAGTTCTATGTCTTTATAACACTTATGGGTTTATCTCCTACTTGCATTGGTAGCTTGATGCACCAAATCAAAGATGTTGGCTTCGCAGCAGATTTTTTAAGTTGGGATTACAAGGCAAAAAGTCCTTTTCATTATGTTGCATCTCATCAAATGCCCATTTGAATCGAATGTTCATCGAACTTTCGCTATCAATCAGCATTCGGAGAACAGTAGTTGGCCTAATATAATAATCGTAATCACCAATGAGTCGAAGGTAGGTGCTTTAACCCCATCAACTTCCCAATTCCTGAACATAGTGTCATCGTCGATCCTCTTCTGCTGCTTAGCGGGAGCACCGTCCTTGTTAGCATAGAACATTTCCTACGATTCATGCTTCAAGGAGCACCCATAGTATTCCAACTTTTTTCTAAGATATGTGGAACTCTGTATATCATGTTAGTCGCCAAATTGCATCTTGGTGATCTCAAGCCCTCTTTATTAGCCCCTTCCATATTCCCCCGAGGCAGTTGCCTCGATTGTTGATCTTTTCCTTACTTGCCTTCATGCGAGTTTCGTACATACTACTTGAGATGATTCTTTCTAGTCATCTCCTCAATCATATCATTCAATTGTCTGCACTCATTTATATGTTCCCATGTGTCATGTGGAACCGACAATGCCTCCCTAAGCATTTTTCCTCATTTTTAGCCTTTCCCGGAGTATGCTCCCTATACTTGAATGTACACTGAGTCGCAAGGTATATATTTTCCTTAGAATCATTCAACTCTGTATATTCTCATTCTTGGATGCACCGTAAGCATTTCTTAGGTCTGCCTTGTTATTCTTTCACCTGTTATCATTCCCATAATAACGATTTCCTTTTCACCATTGTAACACCCTGCACCTCTAGACACACTGATCGAAAGCTAAAAAGTGGCATTTGAACTCGTGTTGTGCCAAGAAGTATGAATAATTTGGTTTTGTTGGTTTACATGATATAGAGTCAAATATAATTTAAAGCATTCTATACTCTCATATCTCATAGCGGAAGAAATAAAATATAATTATTGAAATTATCCCAATTTCATTTCTATTCCAAAATAACACTAGTCCATACAAGAAGTGTTTAAATAGCGTCTCTAAATGGAAATGCATCGCAAGTCTAACTAATAAATTTAACATGATATATAGGTAAAGGACGACAAGTAAATATGTCTCCAAAGTGCAATGTCACCTTCTACATGCACCATATCCTAGTCACCTCATCTACCACCATGTCATCATGTAATAGATATAAAGAGGGGAAAATGGAAAGGATTGGACAAGATCTGGTGAGAGAGATATCACTAGTGACATAATGTAAACAAGTAGTTGAATTATCATTTATAGTATACATTACCTTAGATCCTAATATAATAATTAATTAATTATCAAATCAAGTTGGCTGCTAAAAAAATGGTGTCTTCTTCTTTGTCAAATTCGTACTCATAATCATTGTCCAAATATTTACTCCTCTCAAGGATTGTCTACAAATGATTTACCAATCTTCATTTTTCCTCCCTCTTTTCAATCTACTGATCCCAAATCAGTGACAACATTTTCATTTCTTTCTCCTATTTCTGCAACTTCGCTCCCAATTCTTCCTTTTTCCCTTCTCCAAGAAAGCATATGTATGCTCAAGTGGTTAACAATTCTAGTGTTTCACCTTCTTTGAGAAGTCGATGTGTTAATCAGAGAAATTAGGTCGATGTCAGAAAGGGGAAAAAGATATGTTTTAGATGCAGAGATTATTCGCATCTGACTAAAGATTATAGACCAGGTAGGAGCTTCAAGTGTGGATCTTTCTGTCGTAAAAGAGATTATTGATGGAAATATTCTGAATATGGAATCAAAAAGGATTCGATTAGTGACCATAGCTTCTTGTTCGTATTGAAGTGCATGAAGCTAAAGAGAATTCTTCTGGACCATTATGGATTCAAAGGAGGGAAGGTATTGATTTTTTAGAAGATTTATTTTAAGCATTTCGACATGATTAATTCAGTAAATATTGGTCGGAATTTTAATAAGAAATTTGGAAATACTAGCATTATAGATGGTAACCATCTTAACTCTAAATTAAAAAATTGCAAGGTTAATTGTGGTGATTCTGTTTGGGTCTCGGATGGGGTTGGTCTCTCTGTTGATAGTATTTCAGTTGATATTTCAAATGTTAATGATTTTAGAGGGGTGTCAGTTGAGGAAGATGATTCAAACTTTCTTGTTGATGTAAGCAAGGAAATACAGATGTTGAATTACTTTGATCCTTTGTTACTAGATCCTGTTATGCAGTATAAATCAAATATTCAACCTATGCAATCAAATAATGCTATGGTTGTTTCAAATTTAGGAATTGATTCTACCAACCAGTTTTAAAAGTCAGATTAGAGTTTTGCTTTCAACCCAGCAGAAAATTCAAAAGAAAAATTTGTAACATGGATAGTTTCAAGATTTATACCTCAAACTACTTTGTATGTTTAAGGGCTTTAGATGATACAAGTGAGATTTCTGATGTATGTCGGGTTAATATGCTCAATGGTGGGGTTCTAGTTGGATGTAGAAGGGTAAATGTGAATGGCTGTGTAGTTGATGATAATCTCGTTGAGGTGTCTGATGTGGGTTCAGGTTATAGTGTGGTTGAAGTAACAGGGGATAAGGATGTTAGTATGTTTGGGGATGTTAAGGAAAAAATATTGGGTGATCTTAGTTATGTGTTTAAGGCTCAAATGTGATATTTCCACTGGTGATGCTCAATTTCTGGATGGGATTAAGGAACATTGCGAAATGGGATGTATCAGAGATGATGTAAACGTGGATATCACAAATTTCTAGGCTGCAAATGAGGTGGATGTTAGATACATGGATAGGGTTATTGTTGTTGAGGCTGGCAAAGATGATGACTTGGTGAATTTGAAGAGAAATTTGGAGGATTCTAATAATAATCAAACTTGTTTACTGATTTCAAAAATGGCTGGAAAATATTATTTCATGGGAAGGAGTGAATAACTTTGGCTGCCTAAATGAATTGAAGACTGTTGAGTTAGCAGCAGTTTCAAATTACAATTCTGGTTGATTCTCTTGTGTGGGAATCAGGAAAAATAGAAGGCAAAAAGGCTAACTTAAAGAGTAATTCTGTTTCTTTTTCTTGTTCTCTCGAGTCTAAAATAATCCGAAGAAGTGCATGTCTTATTAGAGTGGATTATAGAGCTACTCATAGCTCCAGCTCATGTACGAATTTTCTTATGGGTAGTACTTATACTGCATATGCGTTGAATAACTTTTCTACTAATGATATGCATTTCTTAACTAAGAATTTAGGTTTAATTTTTGATGACAGTCAATTAGATGTTGACCATACAAAAATTGAGGAATTAGAACGGGTTAGATCGCTAGATAAATGAAATTGATAAGTTGGAATATTAGAGGATTGCATGATTGAGAGAAGTGTAGAAATATTAAATTTGTGTTCAAGGATAATAATATCAATATAATTTTACTTCAAGAAACTAAAAATGAGATTCTTGACTATCATATTTTCAGATGCCTAGGGGGTCACATTTTCGACCATTGGGCCTATCTTCCTGCTAGAGGTAGTATAGGAGGTCTTATGTTGGGCTGGAAAGATAACTGTGTTAGACTTTTACAATCTATCATTAAAGATCATTTGATGCATTTAATATTTTCTAACACTAATGATGACTCTATCCTTAATATTACAAATGTTTACAACCTAATTCAAAAATAGGTCGTAGGGTTCTTTGAAATGAGTGTTTAGAATTTAGAACATTAGCTCCCGGTCCATGGATTATAGGAGGAGATTTCAATGTAACTAGATTTTAGGCAAAAGATCCCCTAGTGAAGGTGATTTAGATGCGACGGAAGAATTTGATAGTTTTATTATTAAGTGTAATTTAGTATAAATAAAATTAAGTAATAGACAATTTACTTGGTCAAATAATAGAGAAATTCATTCAATAGCTTTGTTAGACAGGAATTTTATTAGCGATGAATTAAAGGACCAATATCCTTCATGTAAGGTTACATGGCTACCGAATATTTGTTTAGACCATTGTCCAATTGTCTTCTGTTGTTCAATGTGAATCTTGGAAATAAAAATTTTAGATCGGAAAAATATGTGGTTATTGGAAAATAAATTTAAGGATTTAGTCATAAATAAATGGCTTTTATGATTAATTACAATTTCAGATTTCCAGGTAATATAGTAAAAGTATGGGTTAGAAAATAAGAGATTTAAGGTTATTTCTCGAAAAATGGAATAAAGATGTTTTTGGTAGCATTAGAACCAAAAAGGAAAAGCTAATGAATAATATTCTAAAATTGAAGAAATAATAAATTGAAATATCTCAGAAAAAATATTCTTTATAATTTAAAAAAGAATTAAATAAAATTATTGTTGAAGAAGAAATTATGTGGAAACAAAGGTCTAGAATTCAATGGATGGCTCAAGGAGATATGAATACTAATTTTTTTCATAAAACAGCTAATGGTAGAAAGCGTAATAATACCATTAATTCCATTTTAATTAACGATGTATAGATTTTTGATCAAGTAGAACTTAATAAGGAATTAACTAATTATTATAGTGATATTTTTAGTACTAATAATAGGCATAGGATTAAACCAATTGGGATATGCTTTACAAAGATGACGCTAGGGTAGATTTAGTAGGTTTAGGTGATCCATTTAAGGAGGAAGAAATTGTAAAAGGCTATAAAAGATATGCCTAATGATAAAGCTCCTGGGTCGGGTGGCTTTACTATTTTATTTTATGAATTTTTTTGGAACAATGTGCTTAAAGAAGATATAGCAAAAATGTTGAATGAATTTTATGAAGGTTCATTACAGTTAGAGAGATTTAATTACGCAAATGTAATTTTATTACATAAAAAATTAGGTGCCAATCAATTAAAAGATTTCTAACCTATTTCTTTAATAAATTTCTCTTATAAAATCATATCTTAGATTTTAGCTAACGGATTAAATACTAAAATGAATGCATTAATATACAGCACTCAAGCAACCTTCATAAAGGGTAGGAATATCACGGATAGTATAGCGGTAGTCCAAGAATATATTAATTACTATTGCAAGAATAATATCACTTGTGCTTTTTTAAAACTGGATTTTGCGTAAGCTTTTGATTCTATTGATTAGGTTTTTCTTAGTGATGTATTAGTAGCTAGGGTTTTAGTACTAGGTGGATTGGTTGGATTATGTCATTGCTTAAAAAGGGTAATTCTAGTATCATGTTTAATGGTATATTAGGAGAAAAAATTCAATCTAGACATGGACTCAGGCATAGAGATCCTTTATTAACTTTATTATTTAATCTAACTGCTGATGTTTTTTCTAGAATCATTAAATTAGCTACCAGCAATAGATTAGTGGATTGTATTGGTAATGAAATTACTATCAGTGGTCTTTCTATTTTACAATTTGCAGATGATACTATGATTTTTACAACTCATTTACCTAAGCATATTATTGCACTTAAATTTATTTTATATAGTTTTGAACTTCTCTCGGGTTTAAAGATTAATTTTGACAAAATTGCAGTTTTAATATTAATGAAATAGATAATATTGAAAATGAAATTGCACACACCTTAAATTGTAAAGCAATAAAATTTGTTGTAGAATGTTTAGGTTTCTTAAGTTGATCGCCAAACCTTAAACATGATGATTGGAATACCATTATAGATAAAATTAATAAAAGATTTTCCAATTGGAATGGTAAATTCCTATCGAGAAAGAGTAGAATTGTTCTTTTTAATTCGGTTTTATGTGCACTATCCATTTACTAGATGTCGTTTTATCGTTTTCCTAATTAGGTGATAGATGAAATTGATAAATTGAGAGGGACTTTTTATGGAGTGGAAATAATTTAAATAATAGCTCCAAATGTTTTGTAAGCTGGAAAATGGTTTGTAGATATAACAATGAAGGAGATCTAGGAATTATAAATTTGCATAACTTAAATATTTCACTTTTTGGAAAATGGATTTGAAAATTTAGGGATAATAGTGAAAATCTTTTATGGAAAGAACTAATATCAAATTAGTGGTATGGTTGTCCCTTTAATTTGTTTGATTTGTGTACAAGTAACACAAATAATATATCTCATTTTTAGAAGCCGGTAATTTTAAATTTTAACATATATAATCTTGGAATTAATAATATTGTGCATTTTGGTAATAATACCTCGTTTTGGCATGATTGTTGGTTATCGAGTATTCCACTTAAAGTGGAATTTAAAGAATTATATGAAAGTTTTAGTTTTAAATATGCGCTAATTTCTAATATTTATAGGTCCTAATTAAATTTTTCTTGGGATTTTAATTTTAATCGTATGTTAACTGGTAGTACTTTTGGTGAATTTGCTTTATTGTGTGCTAAATTAGAATTATATAATATAGATAATGATTATCATATTATAACATGGTGTTGGGATATTAGTAAGAAATACACATCTAATTTATTTTACAAGTTTATTAATTTTTTAGGTATTAAAATAAAATATTTAAATACATTTGGAAAATTAATGCTCCACCTGTAGCCAATGCGCATATGTAGTTAATTTTACATAAGAAGTTGAATACTATAGAACTATTAAAAAAGAAAAATATATTTAATGATAAAAAATGTTATTTTTATAATAATAAAAAGGAGGATATTATGCATTTATATTTTAAATGTAATAGTACTAAATTTATCCTTGTAAAAACTTTAAATTTATTCTATTTTAATATAAATCTTAATTATATAACTTGTGAGTTATATTGGTATGATATTAGATTTCATTATAAGGATCGGAGTAGATTTTTATTAGATATCGATTTCACCATTATATGTTGATATATTTGGTTTGATAGGAATCAACGTATTCTCAATAAACTAATTTATGTTTAGAACATTTGATATATGTTATTTCTTTATGTAGTTAAATTGGATTTCAAATCCTAATTATAAATTAATTTTTTAAAAACTTAAATAAATGAGTATCTGTTGCTTGTGAATCTCTGAAATTAATGATTGCTTGTATATATATAAGTGGTACCTCTGTGTGTATGAATATATTTGAATATGCATGTCTGATGTCTGTGCCTCTTTTTTTTCAAGTTTACAGAAATTTAACAATAAACCAAAATTTAAAACTCTCTATTTAATCACTGTGAAACTTTGGTGTTCAAACAAGTTAATTTAGTTTAAACATCATCTAGGTTTTAAAAACAAGTTTTAGTATTTTAAGTTTGGGAATTTCCTGGAAACAAGAAAATACAGTTGAAATCTCAAAATATATGATATAATCAAATGTTGAATTTTATTGATTCAGGTATAAATCTTGAATCATCTTTGAAATATAGGATTTTTAAAGCAAAAATCACAATTTTTAATATTGTAATGAATGTGAATTTTAGGAATGACTGGAAAATTGTTTTTGAGCATTTTCTGGTGGTCGGAGGTTCTCGAGTGGTCGGTAGTGATCCTTGGTACCGTGATCTAGGCCACGTACTGTGACGGGCGGTATCCCAGTAGCCCTGCCATTGTATTGAAATCCCATCTCCAATAAGTTCCCTCGGATTTGATTGTATACCTATGTATGCTCGAATTTAATAAATGTAACAATTCCAGCTATTTTCTAGTTTATTTGAAAACCCTAGACCCTATTATAATATCACCAGATTTCCTATCAAATGTTTTGGTTAGCGTAAGGTAAAACTTACCCATGTTTATGTGTGGGAAGTCTTACGTGATATCTTTTGTTTTCAAATGTTTTTCAAAGTTAAGCAACTTTAACCCGTTTACTCACACCAAACCCATGTCTGACCCGGAGTTTATTCTGTTTTTCTTAAACTCTTAGGTACTCAAATTTTTTACAAGTAGCCAAGGGATTCAGGTTAGCTTGACGAATTCTGGAGGGGAGATGTAGCAGGAGGCTTCAGTGCTTATAGATATATAGTGTTTTCGCTATGTCTTATCTCTGTGATGATTTCTGTATTGTATTAGAGTTGTATAATAGACCGACTTTTATAACTGTCTATTTTGTGTTATTGTATCTGTGTAACTTTGATATGTAAATGACTATGTAATAGTTATGTTATATATTATTTTTTGTTCCGTTCCGCTGTGAGATTCTGGCATTGTTGAGTTCTTTCTTCTATCTAATCTATTTCTACATCTTTCTTTCTTAATTAATGATGCGTCTTTCTGTGGAATAAAAGGTCGGTCGTTGCACTTGGAAAATACGGGTCGTGACGGTTGCTTAACTTTAAAAACCTTTGAAAACAAATGTATCACGTAAGACACCCACACATAAACATGGGTAAGTTTTTACCTTACGCTAACCAAAGTTTGATAAGAAATTTTGTGATACTATAATAGGGTCTAGGGTTTTCAAATAAATATTCACATAGCCGAAATTGTTACATTTATTAAATTCCAGCATACATTGGTTTACAATCAAGTCCGAGCGCACTTATTGAAGATTGGATTCCATACAATGGCAGGGCTAATGGGGTACGGCTCGTCATAGTACGTGGCCTAGATCACCGTACCGAGGATTACTCGCAATCCCCTGCAACACAAGGCCGGAACCATCCCTTACTGGATAGTCTCGAACAAGACAACCCCGCAGTTGATGCAATGCTCGGGTCAGACCGAGTATTACAGATTTTCAGGTAAGGACGTTTTGGAGCTTAAGAGGCGAGCTGGATGGCAGGAAGGTATGGAGTGTATTTCGCTGTAATATATTGTAGTTATCTGGGTCATGTTGATTTTAACTGTCCAGTGTTTGTGTATATGTTGTAACACTGATATATTGATGTAAATTAACTGATACAGTTTTTCTTTGTACAACTGCTATTTTATTTGATATTATATTTTGGTCCGCTGGGAATGTGAGAATCCGTGTTTTGGAGTTTCTGTTTCTTCTTCTTCTATCTCTTTTCTTCTTTTCCCTAACTATTTGGAATTTTCAGGATCGAAAACCCGGGTCGTTACATTTACCAACTGAGACGACCTGCCTTTCACTCCACGGAAATGTGCATCATTATTAAGAAAGAAAGGGATAGAAAAAGAGAAAGATAGAGAAGAAAGAAAGAAACAACATCAAAATCTTAACAACGGAACGAAAAAATTATATTAATCACATGAATATTACATAGTATACAACATCTGTCAGAGTTACACAGATTATACATCACATACTAGACAGTTATAAACACCTATCTAGTTATTAGAACTCAAATACAACACAAACAATTGGCCCAGAGATCACACAGCAGAACACTATACACACACACACACACACACACACACACACACACACATATCTACAAACGCTAAAGCCTCCTGCTCCATTGTTCCTCCAGAATTTGTCGAAGCTAACCTAAATCCCTTGGCTACTCGTAAAAATTTGAGTACCAAGAGTTTAAGTAAATGGAAGATAAACTCCGGGTCAGACATGGGTCTGGTGTGAGTAACAAGTTAAAGTTGCTTAATTTTGAAAAACCTTTGAATAGAAAAGGTATCACGTAAGACTCCCCACACATAAACATGGGTAAGTTTTTACCTTACGCTAACCAAAACATTTGATAGGAAATCCAGTGATATTATAATAGGGTCTAAGGTTTTCAAGTAAATAAGAAATAGCCGAAATTGTTACATTTATTAAATTCCAGCATACGGTATACAAAAAACTCGAAGGGCACTTATTGGAAATTGGATTCCATACAATGGCAGGGTTACTGGGGTACCGCCCGTCACAGTACGTGACCTAGATCACCTACTGAGGATTACTCCCAATCCCTTGCAACACAAGGCCGGAACCATCCCTTACTGGACAGTCCCGAACAAGACAACCCTGACAGTTGTTGAATCAACTGCCACACACAGCCGAATATAAAGGGACTTCTAGACAGGGGAAGATCTTGTCCTACTTGGGCGTACCCACTTAGCCTTGCTGCACCTCCCATGTTTTAGCCATTCCCGGTTGATGAGGCTTGATGCTATGATTACTTTTATAGAACACATCTATCTTAGAATGCTCATCGTCCACCTGACGATGTTTTGAAAGCATTCAATCCATACAAGTTCGTTCCGGGTTCGAATGAAATCGAAGTCTTTATCTTGTTACACTCATTTTGGAATCACCCTTAGAGTTAACGACAATAACCCTTGCACTCTGAATCTTCATCTTCACTTGAGATTTACGACCTATCATTTATTTGAATCGATGTGGTTTTTGGATATCCAAATCTGGAAACCTGATCCCGGTCTCATCGAAATCCAAAACGCCATCTTTTATGTCCAAGTTGTTTTAAAGTTAAAATAATTCGATTCTATTATCTATATTCACATAGATAGATAATTCACATCATTCCAAATAGATAATACACATTATCATCACAATTCAACCAAAGCACCCAATATTACAGATCAGCATATATCTCATATAGAGATATCAAACCATTCAAGGCAATCAATATCATCCAACCATCCATAAGCAAAGATCTATTAATCACACCATCTATAGTTAATTCAAAATGAATTAAATTAATTACTTTGTAATAGGGTCTAGGGTTTTCAAGTAAATAAGAAATAGCCGAAATTGTTACACTTATTAAATTCCAGCATACATAGGTATACAATCAAAACCGTAAAGGCATGTAGGAAGAATGGTTTCCATCAAATGTTTTGGTTAGCATATGATAAAAACTTGCCCATGTTTATGTGTGGAGAGTCTTACATGATACCTTTTCTTTTCAAAGGTTTTCAAAGATAAGAAACTTTAACCTGTTACTCACACCAGACCCATGTCTGACCGGAGTTTATCTTCTGTTTTCTTAAACTCTTGGGTACTCGAATTTTTACGAGTAGCCAAGGGATTCAGGTTAGCTTTGATGAATTCTAAAGGAGTAATGGAGCAGGACGCTTCAACGTTTGTAGATATATATAGTGTTCCGTTGTGTTGATCTCTGAGTCGTTGTTTGCGTTGTATTTTGAGTTGAAATAACTAGATAGGTGTTTATAACTGTCTAGTATGTGATGTGTAAGCTGTGTAACTCTGATGTATATGATACTATGTAATATTTATGTGATTAATATAATTTATTCGTTCCGCTGTTAAGATTCTGATGTTGTTTCTTCTTTCTTCTCTATCTTTTCACTTTTCTATCCCTTTCTTTCTTAAAGACGATGTAGAAAAAAAGAATTTCGTTTAGATTCGTTTAGGACAATATTTTTTTCTAATAGAAATAATAATATAAGTCTATGTTTAAATTACGTAGATATTCATTCTAGGAGTTATCTTAATGTTTTGCCTTCATTAGAATACTAATTTTTGTAGTTAGTTTTCTACATTATATTGCTCGAGTTGTGATTATTACGTTCTCCAAAATATTATGAACTATACTTTATCTTTTAAGTAACATGCTTCTTAGATTTTAACATATGATATGTAAAGTATATGGTATTATATCTAATGATTGATAGAGGTATTCCTTCTAACTTTGTATATATTATGGTTATTATGTGATTTTTATATTAGACTATTTATCCTTGACAGGTGTATCACCTTTTTGGATGGTTTAAATCGGCAATAGACTACACACGTCTAATTCAAACCATTCAAAAGGGAGGATTGTTAATGGGTAAATAAGAAAATAATAGAAAAGAAGGAAAAAAAAACAAAACACAGAATCCCACAGCGGAATGACAAAAATAATAATCAAATAAACAGTTCATGAAGCTGTTTTACAAATGACAATTGATTACACTTTTACAATTCAAATCAGAGTTATACATACATCAGAAAATAAACAAATAATGCAGCGGAACACATGAAGTAGTGGAATAATAATAATAATAATTAGAAATAATATATTAAATCTTCGTCTTCTAGAAAATAAAATAGTCTTCAATAAACTGAAAAGCTAAGACTGACCCGAGTGTAATGAAAACAAAACATTCAAGTTAGAACTAAAAGATCTTATTTAAGTCAAATTAATCAAAAATAAAATGTGAATGCAATGGCTTTAGAGATGTTACGGGATTTTTCATCTCCTATCAAGTATAAACGTGAATATATTTATTTAAAAGGTTTCAAATAATTCGAGGTATCAAATTTAACCACTTAATTAAAAAAAATTCGAAGTTTGAATTAACTTACCCTTCAAATAATTCAGCTCCAAATAAAATCCAAATTCAAGAAATTATACCGGTATATGTCTTTTCACCCAGTACCAAAAATCAACATTTTCAAATCAATGAAAACCGTTAGGGTTTATCATTTCAGCCCATAACGATTTTCCCTTAATCTACAAGATCTTTGGGGTATGTATCATTTAAACCCATAGTGAAATTGCAGTATTATAATGATATAAAATACAACATCCATTCATCGAATATCAACAATCAAACATCCATCACAATCATCATCCAAATCAATCAATAAACATCAATAGATAAATTAAAATCAATAATAGGTATTCAACTGTCAATTTAAATTCAATAATAAATTAAATAACGATTTAATTTCAATAAATTCAAGTTAACTGAGATGACGATTCAAATACCAAACAGCCTTAAATAATTTTTCAATCATAGCATAAATTTTATTTAACTAACATAAGGTAATTTAGTAATCGTGAGTGGGTTAAAGCACCCACCTTTAAATTTAACTTGAATTTAAATCCAATTTAAGCGCAAAATTCAAACAGTCACCGAATTCGTTCAAATTTACGTCAAATTGTCTGGAATTTCAATTCGATCCACATGAAAGAAACCGCATCCAAATCCGAGCTTATATGCAAAAACATTACCAAGCGAAACCCTAGAATTTTGAAGCACAAACATGCAGCCGCCTCGACCTCGAGCAAAAACCGTCGCGCCACTCAACAATGGCCAGATCAAAGACCGGGGTTGGTCCGCGCTTCATGCCGACCATCAGGTAGAGTCGCGGCTACCCCTGTTGCCCAGCAACGCCACGTGCCGCTGCGATTGTGAAGGTAGTTTGTGGCGAAATCGATGACCATCCCAATGAACCAACCGTATAGATATGAACTGCTCAGCGAACTCTACAAGCCTGCGCCCTCCGATCGTCGCCATAGCAAAGATCCACCGTTCAACGAGGCAAAGATCTATAAATGGCCGAGAAAAAATCACTCATTTCCAGCTACATAGTAATCTAGATCGAAAAATAGACAGTGGATTTGACTTGCGCTCATCGAGAGCTTCAAATCGATATATAATATGATATATTTCTAGGAATTTGAATTTTTGATTTGGTTTTGAAATTGAATTTGAGGGTTTGGAGTTTGAATCTGTTTCTGCCATTGAGGATGAAAAGAGCAGAAAGAATTGTACGTATTATCAATGAGAAATGAGAAATAGTTAGAGTTTATAATGAGGTATTTATAGGCAGATCAAAAAAAAAAGAATGAATGGACTAGATTGATTTGGATTAGAACGATAAACGATCCGAAAACCCCGTTCTACCTCCGGAATGAAAATGGGTCAACCCATATATCAAAATAGATGTTTCAATATTTTTAAACTCAATGGAACAGATTTCAAGTCCTAATTCCATCGTATAAAGAAGTTATGCTAAAATCAGCTTATTTCTAATTGATTTAAATTAAATTGATTTCTAGGCGTTTCGAGTCTATATGATCACCAGTCTGATCGCTACGAATCTTGAAATCCTATTAAAAATTCATCGTTACGGATCCGATGAAACTGGTTTCATCGAAATCCGAGATAGTTTCCAAAATTGCTATGTTTCTGTTAATTAAATAAATTAATATTAAATTAATTAATTCACCTTTAAATTCAAAATTTGATAGTTAATCAATTTCACCATTTTTAATCATTTAGGCACTTACAATGACTTGATACAGATTTATATAACAATTCAGTGTTGGTTGTTGCACTAATTACACCGTTCAATTTCGCTGTAATTAAATCCAGTTAATTATAATTAATTCCAAGAGATTTGTTCGATTCAATTTCAGTGTTTATACTAAATCCACTATTAATCTATAACACAGTTAACATTTGTTTTTCATTTCATCACATTAGTATATTCCAATTTCCATCTTTTGTTTGTATTAACTATTACATTTCCATTATATTGGATTTTGTCAAATGTACACATCAATTAAAATTTAAACTCCCAATTAATTATTTATCTCAGTTTCATTTGTTTATTAACTTAATTATTACCTTATGAACAAATTTACATTTCTATTTATTTTATTGCGTCTACACTTTCAGTTATTGTATTAAATCACATTAATGTAACATCTATTTGCATTTAATTTCAATTGATTAAATATATCGGTAACAAGCAACCATCGTCACCCTTTATTACAATTTATAACATTTTCAAGTTTATTATTTATAATTAATTGTTATAATTACTACTACCAATTTCAATTAATCATACCTTATTTCATGGATAAGTCAACATTCAAATTACCAATTTAACATATATTTACTACATTAATTAAGTGAATTAATTTCAATTGATTTCTAATTAATTTAATAGACCAAATAAATAGGAAACCTATGATAATTATTACTATTAGCCTTTAATCACACTTATAAATTCATTATTTACAAACAAATGTTACAATTTCTTAACGAACACTAATTTTATTCAATTTCAATTAATTATATACCAATTCATTAACTAATTAAATATTTACATTGGTTTTCTTATATTAAGCTTATAACCGAGTTATAACATTATACTAATTCAATTAATCTGAATTCCATTCAAATTGTTAATAATTAGCTTATTAATATTGTTGCATTTCATTTTATTATTCATTTCATTATTAAGTAACAATTTTTTTTTCAATATTAAATTGCCAAAATCTTCTTAAATTAATAAATTTTAATTGTCGATAATTACGGGTCGTTACACTCTCCCCCACTCAAAACTTTTCGTCCCCGAAATGGAAAAAGAAAGGGAAAAGAAGGAATTAAGAAATCAATATATCTTATTCAAAATATTAAACTTATAACAATTTATTTACATATCTAAATAGTTTAAATAAAATATATGAATTTATAACAATTAAATCTTTTATATTCAAGTTTACAAAGTTTAGAAAACATTTCATACAATATTCTAAGTCCAAAATTCACGAATTTTTTGGCAGAGTCTCCTTTGTACGGAGAGGCTCGGGAGAAATCATAATATCAGAATAACTATATATATCATATATTTTTAAAATAATATATCCCAGCAGCGGGAGAAACAATATAATATCGCTAAAACCCCATAATCCCAGAACGTACCTGTTTGTCGGGCAAATAACGCTTATTTATGAAACCAAAAGCAATAGCAATTGCTTCCATACTTGTATTCCACTTATATAATCCAAAGAGGTTAATAATTACATAGAAGTGAAATGATTATATTATTTTAAATTAATAACAAACAAAGAACATAACATAACAACAATCACTTTCAACCAAAAGCATACCATCATCACATAAAATCAAAATAAATCAATACAACATAACAATAATTTTTTGCAAACAAGCATACAATTGTGATGACTCGGGTTTTTCTATCGTTAAACGTGGATATATAAATGGTTTTAATATTAAAACTGAATTATAGATTGGTTTTTAAATAAGAAAGTTTAGGTTTTATTTGATAAAATGGATTCAGAATTTAAATACAGCAAATTGTTGAATAATTTAATTATTAAAGTTTATAACCGAATATTTGTTAAAATAGTGAATATGGAGTTTTAACCTTGTTAAAAATATTTGAAAGGCTTGTAAAATTTATATTGATAGCAATAAAGGTAATAAAAGTTTTTGGATTTGAATTTGGAAGTGGTATGTTCAATTTTAAAAATATATCGTTTAAATCAGCATTTAAAAATAGCCTTCCGAGGCATTGTCTCGGAATTCGACGAAACAAGACCCATCGGATCCGTAATATTGTGTTATTATCGATTTCAATTTTCGTAGTGTGTGGAGTTACCGTGTGATCGTACGGTATGCAAACGCACTGAAATTTATATCGATAACTCAATATAATAACTGGGTCCAAAAAGCTATCTTCCCATACGATCGAATTAGGACTCAAAACCTTTTCCATTGCATTTGGAATATGGGTATAAGATTATGAATGCCTAGAGGCACACCTCGATTGGAGGTCGAGAATTTTTAGCTAGGTTTTCAAGACAATTTTAATTTTAGTAATACTATGTATATACACCATTGACCAGTCAATGGCTGTTCCTTCTCAGGTACGCCACTTTTCTCCATTCATTCACGCAGCTTATCACACCACTCTCCTTTAAATTCACGTCTTCTCTCCTTTTCAATCTGTCTGTTCAAATAGAGAAGGCTCTCTCATTTCCTTCCTGCTCGAATCAGTTCAAACCCAAGTACAAAAAGGAAAGGGTATCACGCAGTTAAAAAAATAAATGAAATCCAAATCTTATTCTCGAAAATAAAGAGATGCCCAAGGGTTTAGAAACTCACGAGGTCTTGGCAGAGTCGAAGCTAACAGATTCAAGTCGAGATGCTCGCTATAGCGCGACTTTGGGCGGAAGACTCGTAGGGAGGGGTGCGTGTCGATTATGCGAGAGAAGGACGCGACAGTTGTGGAGGATCTCATGAAGCAAGTGGCAATTTACGTGGTGTAGGGCTCGACATCAGAGAGGTGGCAACCGTGTGTGTCAAGGTAAGGGATAGGGTTACACGCAGGAGCTCGAGCACGAGAAGTTAGAGCAGTAAAGTATATCTGTAGTTATTTTTATTTTTCATTTTTTTCAATTTAAATTTAGTAATGTAAATATATATATATATATATGTATGTATGTATGTATATACAGAGGAAGAAAATTTAAATCAAAATTTTTATTGTACAAAGATATATTTAAAAATATATCATTTAAATCTACATTTAAAAATTGCCTTCCGAGGCAAAGTCTCGGAATTCGAAAAAACTAGTTCCATTGGATCCATAATATTGTGTTATTATCGAATTTCCAATATCGTAGCGTTTGGAGTTATCGTGTGATCGCACGGTGTACGAACGCACTGAAATTTATATCGATAATTTAATATAATAATCGGGTCAAAAAGCTATCTTCTCCATACGATCGAATTAGAACTCGAAACCTTTCCATTGCATTCGGAATAGGTGTAAAACGTTATGAACGCCTAGCGGAACTTCTCGATAGGAGGTCAATATTTTAGTTACATTTTCGAGACAATTTAAATTTTAATAATATTATACATATATATACATTGTTGACCAGTCAATGGCCGTTCCTTCTCAGGAACGGCACTTTTCTTCATTCAAACATGCAAGCCATCACACCCCTCACCTTTCAATTCACGTCTCCCCTCTTTTTCAAACTGTCTGTTCAAAGAGAGAAGGCTCTCTCGTTCCCTTCTTCCTCGAATCAGTTCAAACCCAAATACAAAAAGAAAAGGGTATCACGCGGTTAATAAAATAAATGAAATCCAAATATCGTTCCTGGAAAAAAAAAGACGCGCGAGGGTTTAGCAATTCACGAAGTCTTGGCAAAGTCGAAGCTAATAGATTAAAGTTGAGACGCTCGTGATAGCACGACGTTGGGCTGAAGACTCGTAGGGAGGAGGGGTGCGTGTCAATTATCGCGAAGGAAGGAAGCGGTAGTTATGGAGCATTTCGCGAAGTAGGCAGCGATTTGTGTGGCATAGGGCTCGATGTCGGAGAGGTGGCAGCCGCGTGTGTCAATGTCAGGGATAGGGATGCGTGTAGGAGCTCAAGCACGAGAAGTTAGAGCAGTAAGGTATATCTATAGTCATTTTTATTTTTCATTTTTTTTATTTAAATTTAGTAATGTGTGTGTGTATATATATATAGAGAGAGAGGAAGAAAATTTAAATCAAATTTTTTTACTGTACAAAGATATATATATATTAAAGATGTTTTTACAGTAAAGAAAACTTGGTCTGTTAAGTAGTTTTTTTATTTTAATTTAATCTTAATTTATATATGTAAATATAAAATAAATATATAAGTACATACATATTTTAATATATACAGTAAAACAGAAAATTATATATATACGACTTTGGAAAAAAGAGATTAGGAAATTGTATAAAGATCAGTTTTTAATCTATATAGATTATTTCTTATAAGTATATGTAAAGTTTCGAAAATAAAATAAGTATACATTTACATATTTTAATTTGCTAGTTTATTTTTAAAAATATGGATTGGTGATTAAATTGTTCAATTAACTTGTTTAAGTTATTTAGACACTAAAATATTTTTAAAAAGGGAAATTGTTAATTTAAATTAAATTATTAGTTAATTAAATTTATTTAATAGTAATTGATTTTCGATTTGTTCGAATGTTAATAAAATCATCTAATGTTTGTACAAGGTCGAAAAATCATGAAACTGAGTCGAGATGGAGTGGATTGCAAATATAAATAAAGCTGAGATTTTCACACTCATATGGATTACCTTGTTAAAAATTTAAACGTTAAATTTAAATTATCGGATGCCTAAGTTGATTGATGAATTTATAATTTATCTTTTGGATGATATTATATGTATAGTAGCATATATATATATATATATATATATATATATATATAGGAGTGATTGATATTTCCGCATTATATAGTAGTGAGACCCTATGCGCCCAGCATAATAACGGATGACCCTATGTACCGCGATATCCCCATCGAAGTTGGATTATTATTTTATTTATTGACTAACATCTGTGGATGCAGGGAAAAACAGGTTGGAGGGATCCAACTAGATACCTCAAAAATATTTATTGTTCATATATATGCATTGATCTATAACAGGACGGATAAATTGATATGGATTGTATGAACTGAATTGTTAAATGTTAAATAGCCTGAGAACTTAATTGGGTATTCCTTTTAATACCGTAAATGATTAAAATGAGGGAATTTAAAAGAAAATTTCGAAGAAATTAATTATATTAAAAATTGGATTTATTCTAAGGGAAATTAAGTAGAGTAAAAATGTATGAACTAACTTGGGTTATACTTAAATACGCGTAAACTGGTTTAAGTAAAGATTTGAAGTCAAAATATATTAAGGGCTTGAAGCGATATTGGAATCAATAATTAAAATAGATTTGAAATAAAATGGAGTTTTATTAAGGAAAATTATAAAACGGAATTATAAATAGAATTTGTTTTTTTAATAAATGGAAAGCTCAAAGGAGTTTATACATTTATAAACGGGGTTTATAAATAAGAGAGAATAATATCAGGGGATACGTGGAAAATATAAGTTGATGATGCGAACATATATCGGGCAATGGGAATTATTTTGAAAGGAAATAATAGGACATATTTCAAATGAGAGATATGGCAATTAATTTGCGTATAGTCGATGTGATACGAATCAGTGGAATTCATGAATTGAATTGGTAAATATTGGATTTTCTAAAAAATAGACTTTAGTAAGTAAATAGAAATTGTTTAAAAGGAATTTTTAAAATATACTATACTATATAATTTTAAACTATTATTGACTTTAATCAGCTTTGTAGATTCAATTATAAAATCCTCTCGAGATGGGAAGCAAAGTTTAATAAAAACAGGTAAGACTTTAGAGGCAAGATTCTTATAGAGGCATTATGGAAACTTAAACAAAATCCAAGCATAAGTTAAGTAAAATGCAGAAGGTGAAATAAAATTCACAATGGAAGTAGAAGCGAAAATGGAATTTTAAATAAGCGTAAATGGCTTTGAAAATATTAAAGGAAATTGACAAAGGAATTCTAGGATTTATAGAATTCACGTGAAACGAGTTGGAATTTACAAATTAAGTTGTAAATGATTTTTGAGGAAAGAAATAGAAAATAAATGAATATTTTCCAAGTGTTAAGTAACTAATGAAGTGAGAAAAATATGCTAAGTATTGGACAAAAGTTGGAATTTGTTCCATAAGAATAAAAAGAGATTAGAAAGCTATTTTCAAAATGTGAAGTATGGAAATAATATCTTGAGTAGATACTTTTGAGATAAATAATTTGGAGAATTATCTAAGGCTTGATGGTTGCTTGTGAATGTTATTTGATAGTTAAATAACCGACTATCAATATTGGCTAATGAGCCGATCGTTTCGAAGAGACGAGGATCAGATTTAATTATCCGAAAATCACCTCGATCCGGTTTGAACGTTTGCGAATGAAGATCGTGAAGATGATGAAGATGGTGATTCGGTTTGTCCAGACACAGGGCAATTTGTATGGACGAATGCTATCAGACCACAATCAAGAAGACGATGAGCATTTTAAGTGAATGTCTTCTAAAAAGGTAATGTATAGCCTCAAGCCTCATCATCCGGGAATGGTTAAAACAAGGAAGTTGCAACAAGGCTAAGTGGGCAGCACCCAATTAAGGAAAGATTTTCCATGTCTAGACAGCCCTTTATTTTTAGGCCGTATGGGCGGTTGCTGATCCCAACCGCGGGTTGATCTTATTCGGACTATCCAGTAAGGGGTAGCTCTGGTCTTGTTTTACAGGGGATCGGAGTAGTCCTCGGTACTTTGATATAGGCCAGGTACTGTGACGGGCGATGCCCCAGTAGCCTTGCCATTGTATGGAAACCCAATCTCCAATAAGTGCATTCGAACTTGTTTGTATACCTATTATGCTGGAATTTAATGAATGTAACAATTTCGGCTATTTGAATAAGTATTTGTACTATGATAATATTAGAATATCCGACAGATTTGATATAAAAGTTTTGGTTATCGTAAGGTAAAAACCCGACATGTTTATATGTGGCGTGGTCTTACGAGATACCTTTGTTTCAAAGGATTTTCAAAAATATAATAATCCAATTAAGTGTGTTTTCTCACACTGGTTTTTCAGACTGACTTGGATGTTTTTTTTATTATGATACTCGGGTCAGACCGAGTTGAACAGTTCCAGGATAATGTGATGTGGAGCTCAAGAGGCTAGCTAGATGACACAGACGTAGCTCCGCATTTGAATTATTATTCCGCTTTGTAAGGACGGATAATAAGCTGTCCAAAGTGATGGATGATTGTTGTACTTTGATAATGGTATGTATGTATAATAGTACAAATTTCTTTGTATTTAGAAGCTGTATTATATATTATATTTTGTCTCGCTGTGATTGTGAGACTCTGATGTTGTTTTATCTTTTTCTTCTTCTACCTCTTTCATCTTTTACCCCAGTTATTTGCTCTTTCGTACACCTTGGGTTTAACGAGGAAGAATTATTATCAACTCAAGGGTTACGGAACTGTGGGTCGCTACATGGTGTATCGGAGCTAAAGTATAAGCGAGAACCTTGGCTCTGGTGGGGATTACTCATTAGAGATAGAGTCAGCGGTACTCTAGAATGAGTTTGAGTGTGTTAATAGATATGAACACGTGTTTGTTAGTGAATATAAAATGGTTTTATATTATGTCGATTGATTTATTAAGTGGCATATAAACCTTAGTCGGAACAGTCCGTATAACTGTATCGAGAGGGTTTCTAAACACTTGAATAGAACAATTCGACACGGTATTGTTTTCGAAAGGAGTAAATGAAATAATTTTACTCAAAAATATATTTTGATATCAAAAAATAATTTTATAAAATTATTAAACATACAGGAGTGTTTGGATGATAATATTATAATCAAAATAAGATTATAAAATTGAAATGGTTAAAAAAATAAAAATTTGATCAAAACTAGAGTTTGAAATATTAAATCCCGGAGGTTTTGTGTAAGTTTTCCAAAGAGTTTGGAAAAAAACACTAGTAATATTACTTCTGAAAGGATTTTGAATGGAAAAACGGTTTAAATGGATTTTGAGGAATATATGGCACTGAACTCACTATAGTCGCTGGAAAATAATCCTGGTGATGACTGCGTAGCATCATCAGTATTCATTTTCGAGTTTCTAAAATGACGGATTGCTACCAATGTGGTTTGATATGGGGATTTTTGGGAGAACAAGTTATGTTTTGAAAATTCTGGAGAAAATTTGTTAGGAAAAAAACCAAGATTGGTTTAAGATTAAAAAGTATTATTTAGGATATTTGTGATTTCAAAATGATTAGAAATAAATACTAGATGTTTAAAAATTCTGGAATCCTTATTTAGATAATTTAAAAATCATTAGAGGATAAGTTTTAAGCTTATAAATTGAAATGATTCTTTTAAAATAAGGAAGGAAAGTATGAGATTTGAATTTTGGAATTAAAATTAAAATTGAGGAGATTAAAATAAATTCAATTTGGATTAAGTTGAAGAAATTAAGTTATTGAAATTTAAATTGGTTGTGGTTTGACTGAAATAGGTTATTGAAGTAGACTAATTCAATGAGTAAAATGGGGTGTGATTGAATTGAATGGATAAATTAATTTGAATAAATTAATCGGAATAGCGCATAAAGGATGGATTGAAATGAAATTGAATTGGCTTGTAGATAATATCGAATGAATTAAATTCTTACCTAAATAAATTCAAGAGAATGGTATGAAATGAATATAGCGTAAGCTAAGATAAAAGAGAAATAGAAAACCTAAGATAAAATATGTTTGATGTCTTAGAGAATGAAGAAAAATTCAAATGTAAGTTATAAAACAAATTTGAACTCGAGAAAATTAAATGAAGTGATTTTTGAGATAAAAATTAAACATTAAATTGCAAATTGAAAGTGAACTATTTAGACAATAAAATAGTTAATTGAATAGATTACTGAAGTTTATTCGATTAAATAAAATTTGATTGACAATTAAAAGTGGACTTCTAAGATAGAACTTGAGTTATAAGTAGAACTCGACATATATTGTAACGAATTAAATATGATTGAAGTATCGTCGAATGAAATGAAATTAGATTAAAGTAGAAATGGTTTGAGTTGCAAATAAATCCAATTCAAGAGTAAATAAATTAAATATGACCTTGTTATTAATAAAATAAATTCGAAAATGAACCGAGAACGCGAATTTAAAATTTAAAATGGATTGAATAATTGGACTAATTAAACTAACTAGTAAATGGATGAAATTTGATTGAATAAAAATCAAATTAGAGTTTAAATTGGAGTTTGGTTATCAGAAAAATAAGCTTGAGTTATGGGGTAAAATAACTTGAAAAAAATAAATGAACTTCAGTTATGAAGTTGGAATAATTTGAAGAAAATGAACTTAAGCTAAAAATTTAATAGAAGCTTGGCATTGGATAAGAGTGAAAAGTCCATTAAATAAAAGCATGTAATGTTTCGAGCTGAATAAAATGGTTTTTAATGAAACCTATTTGGACATGAAATGAAAATGCAAGTGTATGGGTTGTGAATAGTGTAGAATGGAATGGAATTAATATAAATTGAGTTGGAATCAATTTAAAAATGGTTATCAGCTTAAGTAATTGTTATTTGCATGAATAACATCAAATTTGCATAGAAAATTAGTCGTTGTCGTAAACGAAAGTAAATGAATTAAAAGAAGTGAATAAAATTGATTTTTGAATCAACTGAATTGAATATGAGTTTGTTTGGCTAAAAAAATAAAATGAATATAAGCAATTGCGTTGAAACCCATTTAAATTGAATGAAATAGTGTATGGATTGGTTGAAAGCAGTTAAAAATTAATGTTGGAACATTGTAATTGCTTATGGAAAATTATTTGGTATGCATTGCTCATATAAGTTTATGTGTTTTGCAAGTTACATATGTAAAATGGTATTAAGTTACATATATTGGTGCTTACATGTTCAAATTAAGTACAGGTACCTGGAGGCCGTTTGGCTAGATTTGGTCGCGCTAATTGCTATATAAATAAGCCACTATCTTATAAACGCGAAATAGAGGTACGCCTACGCAACAAAAAGAACAGAAATATAAAATATTTTTTTGTTTTTCCGACCGTGTGGGTGGATGCATATATATTTATCTCTCTTGTCAAATTGCAAAAGCTCCTTCGTACAAAGGAGACTCAGCCAAACATTTTCGAAAATTTTAGAAGTTAGAAATCTTTTGAAATTTTTAGAAAAATTTTGTTAATGAAAAATTGATTTTCATGTCAAAATCAAAACGTAGGATATGAACTAGAAGAGGCAAACAAATTGTTTTGGTTGTATTTGGTTGTAGTTAAAGGATTTGAAAAAATGAACATTGGGTTTTCCCTATGTGAGTTTTAGTAGGTTATTGGGTTTAGAGCATTCTTCTGCCTTAGCAATTTCGGGGACGAAACACTTTTAAGGGGAAAGGAATGTGACGACCTGGGTTTTTCTATCGTTAATTGTGGATATATAAATGGTTTTAAATATTAAAACTGAATTATGGATTGATTTTTAAATACGAAAGTTTGGGTTTTATTTGATAAAAGGGATTCAACATTTAAATACAGCAATTTGTTGAATAATTTAATTATTAAAGTTTATAACTGAATATTGGTTAAAATAGTGAATCTGAAGTTTTGAGCTTGTTAAAAATACTTTAAAGGCTTGTAAAATTTATATTGATAGTAATAAAGGTAATAAACGTTTTTGGATTTGAATTTGAAAGTGATCTGTTTAGTTTTAAAAATATATCATTTAAATCGGCATTTAAAAATAGCCTTACGAGGCATAGTCTCGAAATTCGACGAAAGCAGTCCTATTGGATCCGTAATATTATGTTATTATCGGATTTCAATTTTCGTAGCATTTGGAGTTATCAGGTGATCATATGGTGCGCAAACACACTGAAATTTATATCGATAGTTCAATATAATAACTGGATCCAAAAAGCTATCTTCTCCATACGATCGAATTAAGACTCGAAACCTTTTCCATTGCTTTCAGAATAGGGGTATAACATTATGAATGCTTAAAGGCATGCCTCGATAGGAGGTCGAGATTTTTTAGCTACGTTTATGAGAAAATTTTAATAACATTATGTATATACACCGTTGACCAATCAATGGCCGTTCCTTCTCAGTTACGCCACTTTTCTCCATTCATACACGCAACCTATCACACCCCTCACCTTTCAATTCACGTCTCTCCTCCTTTTCAATCTGTCTGTTCAAATAGAGAAGGCTCTCTCATTCTCTTCCTTCTCGAATCACTTGAAACCCAAATACAAAAAGAAAAGGGTATCACGCAGTTAAAAAAATAAATGAAATCCAAATCTCGTTCTTGAAAAAAAATGAGATGCGCGAGGGTTTAGAAATTCACGAAGCCTCGGCAGGGTCGAAGCTAACAGAATCAAGTCGAGACACTCGCTGTAGCGCGACGTTGGGCGGAAGACTAGTAGGGAGGAGGGATGCGTGTCGATTATCACGAGGAAAGGACGCGACAGTTGTGGAGGAACTTGCGAAGCAGGTGGCGATTTGCATGGCGTAGAGCTCGACATCACGGAGGTGGAAACCGTGTGTGTCAAGGTCAGGGATAGGGATGCACGTATGAGCTCGAGCACAAGAAGTTAGAGCAGTAAGGTATATCTGTAGTTATTTTTATGTTTCATTTTTTTCGATTTAAACTTAGTAATATATATATATATATGTATATACAGAGGAAGAAATTTTAAATCAGAATTTTTTTATTGTACAAAGATATATCGTTTAAAAATATATCATTTAAATCGACATTTAAAAATAGCCTTCCGAGGCACAATCTCGGAATTCCACGAAACCAGTTGCATTGGATCCATAATATTGTGTTATTATCGGATTTCAATTATCGTACCTTTTGGAGCTATTGTGTGATCATACGGTGTACAAACGCACTGAAATTTATATCGATAATTCAATATAATAATTGGGACCAAAAAGTTATCTTCTCCATATGATCAAATTAGAACTCGAAATATTTTCCATGGCATTCGGAATATGGGTATAACGTTATGAATGCCTAGCGGCACTTTTCGATAGGAGGTCGATATTTTAGCTACGTTTTCGAGACAATTTAAATTTTAATAATATTATATATATACAGTGTTGACCAGTCAATGGTTGTTCCTTCTCAGGTACGCTGCTTTTCTCCATTCAAACACACAACCCATCACACCCCTCACCTTTCAATTCACATCTCCCCTCCTTTTCAAACTGTCTGTTCAAAGAGAGAAGGCTCTCTTGTTCCCGTCTTGTTCTAATCAATTCGAACCCAAATACAAAAAGAAAAGGGTATCACGTAGTTAAAAAAATAAATGAAATCCAAATCTCGTTCCTGAAAAAAAAAGGCGCACGAGGATTTAGCACTTCACAAAGTCTCGGCAAAGTTGAAGCTAACAGAATCAAGTTGAGATGCTCGCGATAGCGCGACGTTGGGCGGAAGACTCGTAGGGAGGAGGGGTGCGTATCGATTATCGCAAGGGAAGGATGCGGTAATTGTGGAGGATCTCGCGAAGCAGGCAGTGATTTGCGTGGCGTAGGGCTCGATGTCGGATAGGTGGCAACCGCATGTGTCAAGGTCAGGGATAGGGATGCGCGTAGGAGCTTGAGCATGAGAAGTTAGAGCAGTAAGGTATATCTATAGTCATTTTTATTTTTCATATTTTTCGATTTAAATTTAGTAATGTGTATACATATGTATGTATGTATATATAGAGGAAGAAAATTTAAATCAGATTTTTTTTATTGTACAAAGATATATATATATATATATATATATATATGTTAAAGATGGCTTTACAGTAAAGAAAACTTAGTCCGTTAAGCAATTTTTTTATTTTAATTTAATCTTAATATATATATATATATATAAATAGAAAAACCAAAAAATAAGTATATAAGTATGCACATATTTTAATATATACAGTGGAATAGAAAATTATAAATATATATGAGACTTTGGAAAAAAACATAGGAAAGTGTATGAAGATTAGTTTTTAATGTATATAGATTATTTCTTATAAGTATATATAAAGCTTCAAATAAAATAAATATACATTCACATGTTTTAATTTGCTAGTTTATTTTTAAAAATATGGATTGGCGATTAAATTGTTCAATTAACTTATTTAATTTATTATAGTCACTAAAAGTTTTTTAAAAAGAAAAATTATAAGTTTAAATTAAATTATTAGTTAATTAAATTTATTTAACGGTAATTGATTTTTCGATTTGTTCGAATATTAATAAAATCATCTAATGTTTGTACAAGGTTGAAAAATCATGAAACCGAGTCGAGATGGAGTGAATGGCAAACATAAATAAAGCTGATCACACTCATATGGATTACCTTGTTAAAAACTTAAATGTTAAATTTAAATTATTGGATGCCTCATTTGATTGATAAATTTATAATTTATCTTTGGAAGATATTGTATACATAGTAGCATATATATATATATATATATATATATATATATATATATATATATATATATATTGGACTGATTGATATTCCAGCGTTATACAGTGGATGAGACCCTATGTGCCCTGCATAATAGCAGATGACCCTATGTACTGTGATATGCCCATCGAAGTGGGATTAGTATTTTATTTGTTGACTAACATCTGTGGATGTAGGGAAAAATAGGTTGGAGTGTTCCAACTAGATTCCTTAAAAATATTTATTGTTCATATATATGTATTGATTTATGACAGGATGGATAAATTGATATGGATTATATGAACTGAATTGTTAAATGTTAAATAGCCCGGGAACTGAATTGGGTATTCTTTTTAATACCGTAAATGATTAAAGTGAAGGAATTTAAAAGAAAATTTCAAAGAAATTTATTATATTGAAAATTGGATTTATTCTAAAGGAAATTAAGTAGACTAAGAATGTATGAACTAACTTGGGTTATACTTAGGTATGTATAAACTAGTTTAAGTAAAGATTTGAAGTTAAAATATTTTAAGAGATTAAAGAGATATTGGAATCAATACTAAAATAGATTTGAAATAAAATGGAGTTTTTTTAAGGGAAATTATAAAATGGAATTATAAATAGAATTTGTTTTTTAATAAATAGAAAGGTCAAAGGAGTTTATACATTTATAAACGGGGTTTATAAATATGGGAGAATAATATTAGGGGATATGTGGAAAATATAAGTTGATGATGCGAACTTATATTGAGCAATGAGAATTGTTTTGAAAGGAAATAATGGGATATAATTCAAATAAGAGAAATGGTGATTTATTTGGATATAATCGATGTGATATGAATCAAGAGGAATTCATGAATTGAATTGGTGAATATTGAATTTTCTAAAAAATAGACTTTATTCAGTAAATAGAAATTGTTTAAAAGGAATTTTTAAAATCTGCTATACTATGTAATTTTAAACTATTATTGACTTTAATCAGCTTTGTAGATTCGATTATAAAATCCTCTCGAGATGGGAAGCAAAGTTTAATAAAAATGGATAAGACTTTATAGGAAAGATTCTTATAGAGGCATTATGGAAACTTAAACAAAATCCAATCATAAGTTAAGTAAAATGCAGAAGGTGAAATAAAATTCACAAAGGAAGTAGAAGTGAAAACTAGAATTTTAAATAAGCATAAATAGCTTTGAAAAAATTAAAGGAAATTGACAAAGGAATTCTCAAATTTATAGAATTCGCGTGAAACGGGTTGGAATTTACAAATTAAGTTGTAAATGATTTTTGAGGAAAGAAATAGAAAATAAATGAATATTTTCCAAGCGTTAAGTAAATAATGAAGTGAGAAAAATATGCTAAGTATTGGGCAAAGGTTGGAATTCGTCCTGCAAGAATAAAAAGAGATTTGGAAACTATTTTCAAAATGTGAAGTATGGAAATAATATCTTGAGTAGATATTTTTGAGATAAATAATTTGAAGAATTATTTAAGGCTTGATGGTTGCTTGTGAATGTCGTTTGATAGTTAAATAACCGACTATCAATATTGGCTAATGCTCTGATCTTTTGGAAGAGACCAGGATCGGATTTAATTATCCGAAAACCACCTTGATCTGGTTTGAACGTTTGTGAATGCAGACCGTGAAGATGATGAAGACGATGATTCAGTTTTTCCATACCCATGGCAACTTTTATGGACGAATGCTATCAGACCATCGTCAGGAGGACGATGAGCATTTTAAGTGAATGTGTTCTAAAAAGCTATCGCATCGCCTCAAGCCTCATCAACCGAGAATGGTTAAAACTGGAGAGGTGCAGCAAGGCTAAGTGGGTAGCATCCAATTAGGGTAATATTTCCCCTGTCTAGATGTCCCTTTATTTTTTGGTTGTGTGGGAAGTTGTTGATCCCAACCACGGGTTGATCTTATTAGGACTATCCAGTAAGGGGTAGCTCCTGTCTTGTGTTGTAGGGGATCGGGAGTGGTCCTCGGTACTCTGATCTAGGCCAGGTACTGTGACGGGTGGTACCCCAGTAGCCCTACCATTGTATGGAAATCCAATCTCCAATAAGTGCCTTCGGACTTGTTTGTATACCTATTATGCTGGAATTTAATGAATGTAACAATTTCGGCTATTTGAATAAGTATCTGTACTTAGACAATGTTAGAATATCCGATGGATTTGATAAAAATGTTTTGGTTATCGTAAGGTAAAAACACATGTTTATTTGTGGCGTGGTCTTACAAGATACCTTTGTTTTCTAAGGATTTTCAAAAATATAATTATCTAATTGAGTGTTTTTTCTCACGCTGGTTTTCCAAACTGACTTGGGTGTTGTTTTATTATGAAACTAGGGTCAGACCGAGTTGAGCAGTCCCAAGATAATATGCTGTGGAGCTCAAGAGGCTAGTTGGATGACATAGACGTATCTCTGTACTTGAAATATTATTCTGTGTAAGGACAGATAATAAGTTGTCCAAAGTGATGGATGATTGTTGTACTCTGATAATGGTATGTATGCATGTATAACAATACAGATTTCTTTGTATTTAAAAGATGTATTATATATTATATTTTATTTCGTTGCAATTGTGAGACTTGATGTTGTTTTATCCTTTTCTTCTTCTACCTATTTCATCATTTAACCTAGTTATTCGCTCTGTCTTACACCTTGGATTTAACGAGGAAGGATTATTATCAACTCAAGGTTTGCGAAACTACGGGTCGCTACCTGTTGTATCAGAGCTAAAGGTTACGCGAGAACCTTGGCTCTGGCGGGGATTACTCATTAGAATGGAGTCAGTAGTACTCTTGAATGAGTTTGATACTAATAGATATGAGCGCGTATTTTTTAGTGAATATAAAATGGTTTTATATTGTGTCGGTTGATTTATTAAGTGGCATATAAACCTTAGTCGAACCCGCCCATACAACCGTATCGAGAGGGTTTGTAAACACTTGAATAAAACAATACGACACAGTATTGTTTTCGAATGGGGTGAATGAAATAATTTTACCCAAAAATATTTTTTGATATAAAAAGAAAAAATTTCTAAAATTATTATATATACAGGAGTGTTTGGATGATAATATTATAATCGAAATAAGATTATAAAATTCAAATAGTTATATATATTTGTAACTAGATGGCAATTGTACAAGTATGGATTATAGAATTAAAAAAACCTAAAATTTGATCAAAACCAGAGTTTGAAATATTAAATCCCAGAGGTTTTTGGTAAATTTTTCCAAAGAGTTTGGAAATAAACACTAGCAATATTACTTCTGAAAGGATTTTGAATAGAAAAATGGTTTAAATGGATTTTAAGGAATATATAGCACTGAACTCACTACAATCGCTAGAAAATAATCCTGGTGATGACTGCGCAGCATCACCAGCATTCATTTTCGAGTTTCTAAAATGACGGATTGCTACCAATGTGGTTTGATATGAGGATTTTTGGGAGAAAAAGTTTTGTTTTGAAAATTCTAGAGAAAATTTGTTAGGAAAAAACCCAGATTGGTTTAAGATTAAAAAGTACCATTTGGGATATTTGTGATTTCAAAATGGTTTCAAAAAGTACCATCTGGAATCCTTATTTAGATAATTTAAAAATCATTAAGGATAAGTAATAAGCTTATAAACTGAAATGATTCTTTTAAAATAAGAAAGGAAAGTACGAGATTTGAATTTTGGAATTAAAATTAAAATTAAAATTGAGGAGATTAAAATAAAGTTCGACTTGGATTAAGTTGAAGAAATTAAATTTTTGAACTTTAAATTGATTGTGGTTTGACTGAAATAAGTTGGTGAAGTGGACTAGTTAAATGAATAAAATGGGGATGTGATTGAATTGAATGGATATATTAAATTATAATAAATGAATCGGAATAGCTCATAAAGAATGGATTGAAATGAAATTGAATTGAGTTGTAGATAATATTGAATGAATTAAATTCTTACCTAAATAAATTCAAGAGAATGGTATGAAGTGAATATAGCGTAAGCTAAGATAAAAGAGAAATAGAAAACCTAAAAATCAATTAGAGTTTAAATTGGAGTTTGGTTATCAGAAAAATAAGCTTGAGTTATGGGGTGAAATAACTTGAAAAAAATAAATGGACTTCAGTTATGAAGTTGGAATAATTTGAAGAAAATTAACTTAAGTTGAAAATTTAATATAAGCTTGGCTTCGGATAAGGGTGAAAAGTCCATTAAATAAAAGCACGGAATGTTTCGAGCTGAATAAAATGGTTTTGAACGAAACCTATTTAGATATGAAATGAAAATGAAAGTATATGGGTTGTGAATAACGTAGAACAGAATGGAATTAATATAAATTGAGTTGGAATCAATTTAAAATGGTTATCAGCTTAAGTAATTGTTATTTGCATGAATAACATCAAATTGGCATAGAAATTTAGTCGTTGTCGTAAACGAAAGTAAATGAATTAAAAGAAGTGGATAAAATTGATTTTTGAATCAATCGAATTGAATATGAGCTTGTTTGGCTAAAAAATAAATTGAATATAAGAAATTGAGTTAAAACCCATTTAAATTGAATGAAATAGTGTATGGATTGGTTGAAAGCAATTAAAAATCAATGTTGGAACATTGTAATTGCTTATGAAAAATTACGTGGTATGTATTGCTAATAAAAGTTCATGTGTTTTGCTAGTTACATATGTAAAATGGTATTAAGTTACATATATTGGTGCTTACATGTCTAAATTGAGTAAGTACAGGTACCTGGAGGCTGTTTGGCTGGATTTTGGTCGTGCTAATTGCTAAATAAATAAGCCACTAGCTTATAAACGCTAAATAGAGGTATGCATATGCAATAAAAAGAATAAAAATATAAAATATTGTTATATTTTTGTTTTTCCAACCGTGCAGGTCGATGTATATATATTTATTTCTCTTGTCAAATTGCAAAAGCTCCTCCGTACAAAGGAGACTCTGCCAAAAAATTTCAGAAATTTTGGAAGTTAGAAACTTTTGATAAAATTTTGTTAACGAAAAATTGATTTCCAAGTCGAAATGAAAACGTAGGATTTGAACTAGAAGTGGAAAACAAATTGTTTAGGTTGTAGTTAAAGGATTAGAAAAAGTGAACATTGGGTTTTCCCTAGGTGAGTTTTAATAAGTTATTGGGTTTGGAGAATTCTTTTGCCTTAGCAATTTCGGGTACGAAACTATTTTAATGGGGGAGGAATGTGACAACCTGGGTTTTTCTGCCGTTAATTTTGGATACATAAATGGTTTTAAATATTAAAATAGAATTATGGATTGATTTTTAAATATGAAAGTTTGGGTTTTATTTGATAAAAGGGATTCAGAATTTAAATACAGCAATTTGTTGAATAATTTAATTATTAAAGTTTATAACTGAATATTGGTTAAAATAGTGAATCTGAAGTTTTAATCTTGTTAAAAATATTTTAAAGGCTTGTAAAATTTATACTGATAGTAAAAAAGGTAAAAAAAAAAGTTTTTGCATTTGAATTTGGAAGTGATCTGTTCAGTTTTGAAAATATATCATTTAAACCGGCATTTAAAAATAGCCTCCAAGGCACAATATCGGAATTCATTGAAACCAGTCCCATTGGATCCGTAATATTGTGTTATTATCGGATTTCAATTTTCGTAGCGTTTGGAGTTATCATGTGAACGTACGGTGCACAAACGCACTGAAATTTATATCGATAATTCAATATAATAACTGAGTTCAAAAAGCTATCCTTTCCATACAATCGAATTAAGATTCGAAACCTTTTCCATTGTGTTCGATATAGGGATATAACATTGTGAATGCCTAGAGGCACGCCTTGATAGGAGGTCGAGATTTTTTGGCTACGTTTTCGAGACAATTTTAATTTTAATAATATTATGTATATACACTGTTGACTAGTCAATGGCTGTTCCTTCTCTGGTATGCCACTTTTCTCCATTCATAGACGCAACCTATCACACCCCTCACCTTTCAATTCATGTCTCCCCTCGTTTTCAATCTGTCTGTTCAAATAGAGAAGGCCCTCTCGTTCCTTTCCTACTCGAATCAGTTCAAACCCAAATACAAAAAGAAAAGTGTATCACGCAGTTAAAAATATAAATGAAATCCAATTCTCGTTCCTAAAAAAAGAGGAAAATAAATTTTTAATCATAGTCGCATAAATAAATAATTTGAATTTTTTTAAATAACTTAAAGAAGAAATTTCTAATCATGGTCATATATATAAATAATTTGAACTTAATTAATTTTAAAATAATTTACTTTGAAACCTTTAACTAATCCACATTTAATAAAAATAATCATTTAAAAGAATTAATTAAGAAATGTTTTAAAACTTAATTTTGTTTTAAAGTTTGAAAACTACAACATCACGTACCCGAGACAAAAACCGAGTCAACTCGACGTTCCCCCGAGACCAACCTCGAGAAAACTCCCAACTTGTTCTTTTAAAACTTTGTTTCAATTTAAAATATAATACCCTGGGTAAAACACATGTAAACAACCCAGAAAACGAACTCGTGCAAATTCTTCCCTTCCTCGAGACAAAACTCAAGTCAGCACCTTCTCAAATCCATCAGCAGCCAAACCCAAATCTGACACCACGTGCACATCTAAACGAGGCAACTCCGACCATCGCCTCCACCACCTACAAGTCATCATTGACCTACTCGACCCAAGCAACTACCCAGAACCAATAATCAATTATGGAATCAAAATCGAGCAACCTGAAACCCACTAGGACAAACATGATCATCAAAGAATCGCCTCGTATTGCAACCTCCGGCCATCAAAAATCATGCGATCACGTCCAGAGCTTCACCGAAGACTCACGCATCGATCCCCCTTGCACCGGTTGACTCCGATGCCTCGACGATCATGCAGCAATCCAAAACTTGTTTATCGACCAAAAGTTGGGTTTAAACCCTAAATTGTCCTTGTTCGGCCACCACGGTGGTCAGGGAAACCATGGACCATTTTTGCCGTGTTTGTCAACCTCACTACTACCTCCAACCACGATCCCGAGGATTATCTCTTCATCGATCACCAGAATTCGATAGAAAACTAATTCCTGTTCATCTTGCAATTTCACCACGAATACAAACTTAAAAATCATGATTCCACATTTAAAAAATCATCATTTTTGAAAACGAACAAGATGGTATAATTGAAACAAGAAATCTTGACTCTTGAATTTTTGATATATTTTGTGTTCATTTGTATTTCTTGATTTTCCAGAAAAATCAACCTTATTAAACTTAAAAATGATTTTTAAAATTAAGATCTTGTTAAATTAAACTCTTTTTGTTTAAACATCATAATCTAAAGAGGATTAGGAGATAAGGAATTGAATTTTGAAAGAGTTTTTAAACCTGTATGTTTAGAACATAGCTAAATAGACATGCACAAGATCAATCAACATATTTACATACATGTAGGCATATTTTCATCTATTCCAACCTTTTTCACAACATATTTTCAAGCATTAATCACCATGTAAACAAGATATAATAGGTTTAAGTTTTTACATAGGTAGTTCACTCACAGATATATGAAACAGAGAGGCCTGGAATTTTGTTTGAATTTGAAAATGTGAGTTGTTCTTGCTTGTTGATTGATCTTGAAACTTTGATTTGCTTTGGTTGATGTTTGAGTTGAAATCCTGCTTTAAATTGAATTTGATCCTTGCTTTGATTCAGGTTTGAAATTGTAAAAGATGTTTGACTTGTTTGCTTATCTCTGGTTTGTACAGGGTTGTATATTTTTTTCTTTGATTTCCAGGTTTTGTATTGAATAAAAGAAAAATGAGAATGCAGGAAAATAGATGAATATATAGCCTGTTTTCTTTATTTATTATTTTTAAAAATGAAAAACAATTATGACACTTGTATTTTGTATGATCAAATTAAGTTAACACTTGTATTTTCATGTTATGATTAAGTTACACTTGCAAAATTTCATATTAAAATACTTATACTCGTAATTTGCATGACTAAATGTTTTAATATAATTTTATATTATATTTTCTTATTTTTGTAAATGCATTTCCTTAATTTATATTTATAAAATTTAAAAGAAAATGATTTTGAAATTAATTATACACGAATAAAAGATCACATATATATTATTTTTAAGATATTTTATTTTTGAATTTCAAATTCCAATTCTATTTACAATATATATACACACACAAACCCATATCTTATTTGTTTTGGAAAATTTCAAGTTAATTCAAAATTTTAATTTTAAAAATTATATTAATTATTAAACTAAATTTGGTTTAAAATACGGGATCATAACATATAGATTACCTTGTCAAAAATTTACATGTTAAATTTAAATTATTGGATACCTGATTTGATTGATAAATTTATAATTTATCCGTTGGATGATATTATATATATAGTAGTATATATATTGAGTAATTGATATTCCCACATTATATAGCGGATGAGACCATATGCGCCCCACATAATAGCGGATGGCCCTATATACTGCAATATCCCCCTTGAAATGGGATTGGTATTTTATTTATTGACCAACATCTGTGGATGCAGGGAAAAACAGGTTGGAGGGATCCAACTAGATTCCTTTAAAACATTTATTGTTCATAAATATATTGATTTGTGATAGGATGGATAAATTGATATGGATTGTATAAATTAAACTATTAAATGTTAAATAGCCTTGGAATTGAATTAGGTATTCTTTTTAATACCGTAATGATTAAAGTGAAGGAATATAAAAGGAAATTTGAAAGAAATTAATTATATTAAAAATTGGATTTATTCTAAGGGAAATTAAGTAGAATAAAAATGTATGAACTAACTTGGGTTATACTTAAGTATGTGTAAAATGGTTTAAATAAAGTTTTGAAGTTAAAATATATTAAGCGCTTGAAGAGATATTGGAATCGATAATTAAAATAGATTTGAAATAAATGGAGTTTTATTAAGGGAAATTAAAAATAGAATTTTTTTAATAAATTGAAAGCTCAAAGGAGTTTATAAATCTATAAATGGGATTTGTAAATAAGAGAGAATGATATTAGGGGATTGTGGAAAATATAAGTTGATGATGCGAACTTATATCGGGCAATGAGAATTGTTTTGAAAGGAAATAATGGGTTACATTTCAAATAAGAGAAATGGTGATTAATTTAGGTAGAGTCGATGTGATACGAATCAAGAGGAATTCATGAACTGAATTGGTGAATATTGTATTTTCTTTAAAATAGACTTTTTTTGAGTAAATAGAAATTGTTTAAAAGGAATTTTTTAAATATTCTATACTATATTATTTTGAACTACTATTTGAATTTAGGAGATTCCAAATTTTATTTATTATAATACTTAATATTTATTGAAATAAGTTCTAATTTTATAATCGGCTTTGTAGATTCAACTATTAAATCCTTTCGAGATGGGAAGCAAAGTTCAATAAAAATGGATAAGACTTTAGATGAAAGACTTTTATAGAGGCATTATGGAAACTTAAATAAAATCCAAGCATAAGTTAAGTAAATTGCAGAAGGTGAAATAAAATTCACAAAGGAAGTAGAAGTGAAACCTAGAATTTTAAATAAGCGTAAATGGCTTTGAAAATGTTAAAGAAAATTGACAAAGGAATTCTCGGATTTATAGAATTCGCGTGAAATATGTTGGAATTTACAAATTAAGTTGTAAATGATTTTTGGGGAAAGAAATAGAAAATACATGAATATTTTCCAAGTGTTAAGTAACTAATGGAGTGAGAAAAATATGCTAAGTATTGGACAAAGGTTAGAATTTGTTCCGTAAGAATAAAAAGAGATTTGAAAACTATTTTCAAAATGTGAAGTATGGAAATAATATCTTGATTGGATATTTTTGAGATAAGTAATTTAGAGAATTATTTAAGGCTTGATGGTTGCTTGTGAATGTTATTTGATAAATAAATAACCGACTATCAATATTGGCTAATGCGTTGATCGTTTCGAAGAGACGGAGATCGGATTTAATTATTCGAAATCCACCTTGATTTGGTTTGAATGTTTGTCAATGAAGACCGTGAAGATGATGAAGATGGTGATTCGGTTTGTCCAGACCCAGGGCGACCTGTGTGGATGAATGCTATCAGACCATCGTTAGGAGGATTATGAGAATTCTATGTGAATGTGTTCTAAAAAGGTAAAGCATAGCCTCAAGCCTCATCAATCGGGAATGGTTAAAACAGGGGAGGTGCAACAAGGCTAAGTGGGTAGCACCCAACTAGGGTATGATTTCCCCTGTATAGATGTCCATTTATTTTTCAACTATGTGGGCGGTTGCTGATCCCAACCACGGGTTGATCTTATTTGGACTATCCAGTAAGAGGTAGCTCTGGTCTTGTGTTGTAGGGGATTGGGAGTGGCCCTCGATACTCTGATCTAGGCCAGGTACTATGACGGACGGTACCCCGGTAGCCCTTCCATTGCATGGAAAACAATCTCCAATAAGTGCCTTCGGACTTGTTCGTATACCTATTACGCTGGAATTTGATGAATGTAACAATTTAGACTATTTGAATAAGTATTTGTACTTAGACAATATGATAATATCATACAGATTTGATAAAAATGTTTTGGTTATCATAAGGTAAAAACCCGACATGTTTATTTGTGGCATGGTCTTACTAGATATCTTTGTTTTCAAAGGATTTTCAAAAATATAATAATCCAATTGAGTGTGATTTCTCATGCTGGTTTTCCAGATTGACTTGGGTGCTGTTTTATTATGATACTCGGGTCAGACCGAGTTGACTAGTTTCAGGATAATGTGTTGTGGAGCTCAAGAGGCTAGTTGGATGATAGAGATGTATCTCCACTTGAATTATTACTCCGTTGTGTAAGGACAGATAATAAGCTATCCAAAATGAGGGACGATTGTTGTACTCTGATAATGGTATATTTTTGTATCAATACAGATTTCTTTGTATTTAAAATCTATATTATATATTATATTTTGTTTCGCTGTGATTGTGAGACTCTGATGTTGTTTTATCTTTTTCTTCTTCTACCTCTTTTGTCTTTTACCATAGTTATTCGCTCTTTCGTACACCTTGGATTGAACAAGCAAGAATTATTATCAACTCAATGGTTACGGAACTGAGGGTCCTTATATTTTGTATCAGAGCTGAAGGTTAAACGAGAGCCTTGGCTCTGGTGGGGATTACTCATTAGAGATAGAGTCAGTAGTACTCTAGAATGAGTTTGAGTGTACTAATAGATATGAACGCGTATTTGTTTGTGAATATAAAATGCTTTTATATTGTATTGGTTGATTTATTAAGTGGCATAAAAACCTTAGTCCGAACAGTCATATAACTGTGTCGAGAGGGTTTCTAAACACTTGAATCGAACAATTCAACACAGTATTGTTTTCGAAAGGGGTGAATGAAATAATTTTACCCAAAAATATATTTTGATATAAAAGGAAATAATTTCTAAAATTATATATATACAGGAGTGTTTGGATGATAATATTATAATGGAAATAAGATTATAAAATTTAAATGGTTATATATATTTATAACTAGATGGCAATTGCATAAGTATGGATTATACAATCAAAAAAAACTAAAATTTGATTAAAACCAAAGTTTGAAATATTAAATCCGGAAGGTTTTTGGTGAAGTTTTCCAAAGTGTTTGGAAACAAAGAATAGTAATATTACTTCTGAAAGGATTTTGAATGGAAAAATGGTTTAAATGGATTTTGAGGAACATATGGCACTGAACTCACTATACTCGCTGGAAAATAATCCTGGTGATGACTGCGCAGCATCATCGATATTCATTTTCGAGTTTCTAAAATGACGGATGCTACCAGTGTGGTTTGATATGGGGATTTTTAGGAGAACAAGTTTTGTTTTGAAACTTTCGAAGAAAATTTGTCAGGAAAAAAAAAACAGGATTGGTTTAAGATTAAAAAGTATCATTTAGGATATTTGTGGTTTCAAAATGATTTGATATAAATACCGGGTGTTTAAATATTCTGGAATCCTTATTTAAATAATTTAAAAATCATTAGAGGATAAGTCATAAGCTTGTAAATTGAAATGATTCTTTTAAAATAAGGAAGGAAAGTATGATATTTGGATTTTGGAATTAAAATTAAAATTGAGGAGATTAAAAAAATTTCAACTTGGATTAAGTTGAAGAAACTAAATTGTTGAAATTTAAATTGATTGCGATTTGACTGAAATAAGTTAGTGAAGTAGACTAATTAAATGAGTAAAATGGGGATGTGATTGAATTGAATGGATAAATTAAATTAGAATAAATGAATCAAAATAGCTCATAAAGGATGGATTGAAATGAAATTGAATTGAGTTGTCGATAATATCGAATGAATTAAATTCTTACCTAAATAAATTCAAGAGAATGGTATGAAGTGAATATAGCGTAAGCTAAAATAAAAGAGAAATAGAAAACCTAAGACAAAATGTGATTGATATTTTAGAAAATGAAGAAAAATCCAAACATGGGTTATAAAATAAATTTGAACTCAAGAAAATTAAATAAAGTAATTTTTGAGATAAAAATCAAACATTAAATTGCAAACTGGAAGTAAGCTATTTAGAAATAAAATAGTTAATTGAATAGGTTACTGAAATTTTGAATAAGTTACTGAAGTTTATTCGGTTAAATAGAAATGGATTGATAATTAAAAATGGACTTCTGAGATAAAATTTGAGTTATAAATAGAACTCGACATATATTGTAACGAGTTAAATATGATTGAATTACTGTCAAATGAAATGAAATTAGATTAAAATAGAAATGGTTTGCGTTGCAAACAAATCCAATTCAATTATAAATAAATTAAATATGACCTTGTTAATAATAAAATAAAGTCGAAAATGAATTGAGAATGTGAACTAAAATTCAAAATGGATTGAGTAACTAGATTAATTAAATTAACTAGTAAATGGACGGAATTTGATTGAGTAAAAATCAAATCAGAGTTTAGATTGGAATTTGGTTATCAAATAAAATAAGCTTGAGTTATGGCTTGAAATAACTTGAAAAAATATAAATGAACTTCAGTTATGATGTTGGAATAATTTTAGTAAAATTAACGTAAGTTAAAAATTTAATAGAAGCTTGGCTTCGGATAAGGGTGAAAAGTCCATTAAATAAAAGCACGGAATGTTTCAAGCTGAATAAAATGGTTTGAATGAAACCTATTTGGATATGGAATGAAAATGAAAGTGTATGGGTTGTGAATAATGCAGAATGGAATGGAACTAATATAAATTGAGTTGGAATCAATTTAAAATGGTTATCAGCTTAAGTAATTGTTATTTGCGTGAATAACATCAAATTTGCATAGAAAATTAGTCATTGTCGTAAACGAAAGTAAATGGATTAAAAGAAGTGAATAAAATTGATTTTTGAATCAATTGAATTGAATATGAGTTCGTTTGGCTAAAAAAATAAATTGAATATAAGCAATTGAGTTGAAACCCATTTAGATTGAATGAAATAATGTACGTATTGGTTGAAAGTAATTAAAAATTAATGTTGGAACATTGTAATTGGTTACGAAAAATTATTCGGTATGCATTGCTCATAAAAGTTCATGTGTTTTGCTAGTTACATATGTAAAATGGTATTAAGTTACATATATTGATGCTTACGTCTTTAAATTGAGTGAGTAAAGGTAGCTGGAAGTCGTTTGGCTGGAGTTTAGTCGTGCAAATTGCTAAATAAATAAGCCGCTAGCTTATAAACGTTAAATAGAGGCATGCTTTTGCAATAAAAAGAATAAAAATATAAAATATTATTACATTTTTTTTCCGACCGTGTGGGTCGATGTGTATATATATTTATCTCTTTTGTCAAATTGCAAAAGCTCCTCCGTACAAAGGAGGCTCTGCCAAAAAATTTGAAAATATTCGGACTAGAAATTTTTTGAAATTTTTTAAAAAATTTGTTAACGCAAAATTGATTTCAAGTCGAAATGAAAATGTAGGATTTGAACTAGAAGAAGAAAACAAATTGTTTTGGTTGTAGTTAAAGGATTAGAAAAAGTGAACATTAGGTTTTCCCTAGGTGAGTTTTAGTAAGTTATTGGGTTTGGAGCATTTCTTCTGCCTTCGCAATTTCGAGGACGAAACTCTTTTAAAAGAAGAGGAATGTGACGATCCGGTTTTTTCTGTCGTTAATTATGGATGTATCTATGATTTTTAATATTAAAACTGAATTATGGATTGATTTTTAGATATGAAAGTTTGGGCTTTATTTGATAAAAAGGATTCAGAATTTAGATACAACAATTTGTTGAATAATTTAATTGTTAAAGATTATAACTGAATATTGGTTAAAATAGTGAATCTGGAGTTTTAAGCTTGTTAAAAATATTTTAAAGGCTTGTAAAATTTATATTGATAGTAATAAAGGTAATAAAAGTTTTTGGATTTGAATTTGAAAGTGATCTGTTCAGTTTTAACAATATATCATTTAAATCGGCATTTAAACATAGCCTTCCAAGGCACAATCTCGGAACTCGACAAAACCAGTCCTATTGGATCCATAATATTGTGTTATTATCGGATTTCAATTTTCGTAGCGTTTGGAGTTATTTTGTGATCGTACATTGTACAAACGCACTGAAATTTGTATCGATAATTCAATATAATAATTGGGCCCAAAAAGCTATCTTCTTTGAACGATCACATTAGGACTCGAAACCTTTTCCATTATGTTCGAAATAGGGGTATAACATTATGAACGCCTAGAGGCACGCCTCGATAGGAGGTCGAGATTTTTTAGCTACGTTTTCGAGACAATTTACATTTTAATAATATTATATATATATATACACACTGTTGACTAGTCAATGGTTGTTCCTTCTTCTCAGGTACACCACTTTTGTCCATTCAAACACGCAACCCATCACACCCCTCACCTTTCAATTCACGTCTCCCCTCCTTTTCAATTTATCTATTCAAATAGAGAACTCGTTCCCTTCCTGCTCGAATCGGTTCAAACCCTAATACAAAACGAAAAGGGTACCACGCAGTTAAAAAATAAATGAAATCCAAATCTCGTTCTTGAAAAAAAAGACGCATGAGGGTTTAGCAATTCACGATGTTTCGGCAGAGTCGAAGCTAATAGAATCAAGTCAAGACGCTCGCGATAGCGCGACGTTGGCAAAAGACTCGTAGGTTGGAGGGGTGCGTGTCAATTATCGCGAGGGAAGGATGCGCCAGTTGTGGAGGATCTCGCGAAGTAGGCAGCGATTTGCGTGGCGTAAGGCTCGACATCGGGGAGGTGGCAACCGTGTGTGTCAAGGTTAGGGATAGGGATGCGCGCAGGTGCTCGAGCACGAGAAGTTAGAGCAGTAAGGTATATCTGTAGTTATTTTTATTTTTATTTTTTTCGATTTAAATTTAGTAATTCATATATATATATATATATGTATATACAGAGGAATAAAATTTAATTCAGATTTTTTTTATTGTACAAAGAAATATATATATATATATATATATATATATATTAAAGAAGTTTTAAAATAAAAAACTAGGTCTGTTATGCAGTTTTTTATTTTAATTTAATCTTAATTTATATGTATAAATAGAAAAACTAGAAAATAAATATACATGTACACATATATTTTAATATATAGAGTAAAACATAAAATTATATATAGGACTTCGGAAAAAAAACATAGGAAATTGTATAAAGATTTGATTTTAATCTATATAGATTATTTCTTATAAGTATATATAAAGTTTTAAAAATAAAATAAATATACATTTACATATTTTAATTTGCTATTTTATTTTTAAAAATATGGATTGGTTATTAAAATTTTCAATTAACTTATTTAGTTTATTATAGTCACTAAAAGATTTTTAAAAAGGGAAATTATTAGTTTAAATTAAATTATTAGTTAATAAAATTAAATTTATTTAACGGTGATTGATTTTTCGATTTGTTCGAATAATAATAAAATCATCTAATGTTTGTACTAGGTCGAAAAATCGTGAAACCGAGTCGAGATGGAGTGGATTGCAAACATAAATAAAGGTAAGATTTTCTCACTCATATGGATTACCTTGTTAAAAATTTAAATGTTAAATTTAAATTATTGGATGCCTGATTTGATTGATAAATTTATAATTTATCCATTGAATGAGATTATATATAGTAGTATATTATATATATATATATTGGAGTAATAGATATTCCCGCATTATATAGCGGATGGACCCTATGCGCCCCGCATAATAGCGAACGACCCTATATACTGCGATATCCCCCTCGAAGTGGGATTGGTATTTTATATGTTGACTAACATCCGTGGATGTAGGGAAAAACATGTTGGAGGGATCCAACTAGATTCCTTAAAATTATTTATTATTCATATATATATATATATATATATTGATTTATGACAGGATGGACAAATTGATATGGATTGTATGAACTGAACTATTAAATGTTAAATAGCCTTGGAACTGAATTGGATATTCTTTTTAATACCATAAATGATTAAAGTGAAGGAATTTAAAAGGAAATTTGAATAAAATTAATTATATTAAAAATTGGATTTATTCTAAGGGAAATTAAGTAGAATAAAAATGTATGAACTAACTTGGGTTATACTTAAGTATGTGCAAACTGGTTTAAGTAAAGATTTGAAGTTAAAATATATTAAGGGCTTGAAGAGATATTGGAATCGATAATTAAAATAGATTTGAAATAAAATGAAGTTTTATTAAGGGAAATTATAAAATGGAATTATAAATAGAATTTGTTTTTCTCAATAAATAGAAATCTCAAAGGATTTTATAAATTTATAAACGGGGTTTATGAATAAGGGAGAATGATATCAGGGGATATGCAGAAAATATAAGTTGATGATGCGAACTTATATCGGACAATGGGAATTGTTTTGAAAGGAAATAATGGGATATATTTCAAATAAGAGAAATGTCTATTAATTTAGGTAGAGTCGATGTGATACGAATCAAGAGGAATTCATGAATTGAATTGGTGAATATTGGATTTTCTAAATAATAGACTTTTGTTGAGTAAATAGAAATTATTTAAAAGGATTTTTAAAATCTTCTATACTATATAATTTTAAACTATTATTTGAATTTAGGAGATTCCAAATGTTAGTTATTATAATACTTAATATTTATTGAAATAAGTTCTAATTTTATGCTTTGTAGATTCAACTATAAAATCCTTTCAAGATGGGAAGAAAAGTTTAATAAAAACGGATAAGACTTTAGAGGAAAGATTCTTATAGAGGCATTACGAAAACTTAAATAAAATCCAAGCTTAAGCTAAGTAAACTGCAGAAGGTGAAATAAAATTCACAAAGAAGTAGAAGTGACAACTGGAATTTTAAATAAGCGTAAATGGCTTTGAAAATATTAAAGGAAATTGACAAAGGAATTCTCAGATTTATAGAATTCGCGTGAAACGAGTTGGAATTTACAAATTAGGTTGTAAATGATTTTTGACGAAATAAATAGAAAATAAATGAATAATTTCCAAGTGTTTAAGTAACTAATGAAGTGAGAAAATATGCTAAGTATTGGACAAAGGTTGGAATTTTGTTCCATAAGAATAAAAAGAGATTTGAAAACTATTTTCAAAATGTGAAGTATGGACGGCTATCAGACCATCGTTAGGAGGACGATGAGCATTCTAAGTGAATGTGTTCTAAAAAGGTAATGCAAGTGAATGTGTTCTAAAATGGTAATGCAAGTGAATGTGTTCTAAAAAGGTAACGCATAACCTCAAGCCTCATCAACTGGGAATGGCTAAAACATGGGAGGTGCAGCAAGCTAAGTGGGTAGCACCCAATTAAGGTAAGATTCCCCTATCTAAATGTCACTTTCTTTTTCGACTGTGTGGGTGGTTGCTGATCCCAACCACGGGTTGATCTTATTCGGACTTTCCATGAAGGGGTAGCTCCGGTCTTGTATTGCAGGGGATCGGAGTGGTCCTTGGTACTTTGATCTAGGACATGTACTATGACAGAAGGTACCCCAGTATCCCTGCCATTGTATGGAAACCCAATCTCCAATAAGTGCCTTCGGACTTGTTTGTATACCTATTGTGCTAGAATTTAATGAATGTAACAACTTCGGCTATTTGTGTAAGTATTTGTACTTAGACAGTATTATAATATCAGACAAATTTGATAAAAATGTTTTGGTTATCGTAAGGTAAAAAATCGACATGTTTATTTCTGGCTTGGTCTTACGAGATAGCTTTATTTTCAAAGGATTTTCAAAAATATAATAATCCAATTGAGTCTGTTTTCTCACGCTGGTTTTCCAAACTAACTCGGGTGTTGTTTTATTATGATACTCGGGTCAGACTGAGTTGAACAGTTCTAGGATAATGTGCTATGGAGCTCAAGAGGTGAGCTGGATGATAGAGATGCATCTCCGTACTTGAATTATTGTTTGCGCTGTGTAAGGACAGATAATAAGCTGTCCAAAGTGATGGACGATTGTTGTACTCTGATAATGGTATGTATATATAACAGTATAGATTTCTTTGTATATAAAAGCAATATTATATATTATATTTTGTTCTGCTGCGATTGTGAAACTCCGATGTTGTTTTATCCTTTTCTTCTTCTAACTCTTTCGTCTTTTACCCTAGTTATTCGCTCTTTCGTACACATCGGGTTGAACGAGGAAGAATGATTATCAACTCAAGGGTGCGGGTCGCTACAAAAATCTTCATAAGGGATCAAAGTAATCAACCATTTCTGAAGTCAAAATCATCAAATTTAATATAGTATTCATTTTATTATTTACTTTAATTATCAATAGCTTCAAACATTCACTCAAGCTCATTGTTCTTTGCTTAAAATATTCACTTTCTATTTCAATTTATTTAGTAGCACTACAATTACAACTCAGGTTTATAACTATTTTCATATCAAATTTCCTAATTATAAAGGTAAATTTCGTTGAAAACTTGCATTATTTAAGTTTTTTTCATATAATATTCCATTACTTATTTAACGTTACAACTTTATATATTCTGGTAAGTTATATATATATGTTTCTAAGAATGTAATTGAAAGTTACACAAGTTTATCTTGTTTCATTTTATAAAGTAATGTTCAATATTTATCATTTCTTATTTTCATATCCTTTTGTTAACAAGTTACAAATTTCTAATTCCTTATATATTTCATTTATAACTTAGCATTTATTTTCTTACTTTCAACTTTAGAAGTTCCAATTATTAAATAGCTAAAATTTTATTCCATTACAATAATTGAAATCTCTACTTTAAATTCACTTTAGTTTATTATACTGGTTTTTCTCTCTTCTCATTATTTACCTTTCCATTTATTTATTTATATAAAGATCAATCACTTACATTTCCATTAAGGATTTAAGTCATTAATGAATCATTTCGTAAAATATTATTTAAGCTCCTACTTCCCTTACCTAATTTTTATAAATTAATTCTGTTATTGAATAAAAATTTAAGCTTTTGGTATTCGTCCTTGAAGAGAAAGAAATATCTCAATATACCTAAAAATTCAATTAAAACATTTAACCTCTCACTTAGTAAAAATATAAGATATCTTCAAAACATCCCAATAGCATTGTGTAAAGATTTTTCAAAATTCTAAAACAATGTTAGAAATTTATGTCGAAACATTATAATAAGCTTTAAAATAAAGTTCCTTAAATCAAAAAATTTATTAGACTCAATATTTTTTAAATAAGTATAAACTCAAGATTTTTAAACTGAAATTAATAGTGCACTCAAATCTTACATTAAATTATTAAATCAAAGTATAAAACTTCATATCTTCATAATTAATTTTACACACTTGTTTTAAAAATGAATATTCAAATCATGGAAAGACATTTATTATGGTTTAATAGAAAAATTCAACGGCAAATTAGCTAATATATTTACTATTAGTACTTCAAAATTAAATAAATACTCCAAACTATACTTCCAAAATGAGATTCAAATTTATTTGTCGATTATATTACTATAAATAAACTTCGCAAATCAATTTTTTTCCATTTATATAATATCTTTAAATTATACATTCAAAGAAGCTTATATAAATTTTACTTGAAATATTCATTTGAAAGCTTTATTTCCAAATTAATCATCTTTAATACGTTAATACTTTTCAAAAATTCATTTGTAAAATTTCTTGCTTCATTTATAAATACCATTTAAATATTTAAATACATCTTTATAAATATATGTAAACTATTTGAAAATAATTTTTTACATCATTACTTATATTTACAAAGAAGCTATTGAAAACATTAAATCCAGTATTTATAAGTTTATTAGTTTTATCTCAAGATACTTTTCAAACATTACTAATAAATCAATAATCATTTACTTTAAATATGTTTTATTGAATTAAAATTTCTAAAATTATTTACAACACTAATATTTTACTATCAAACCATGTTGTACATAAATAAACAATATTTTAAACATTTTAAAGAATGTAGAAGAGAAGAAAAAAATGACCAAATTATCTTTTATATAATAATTTATCAAAATACTTCTATAACTTGATGTCTTAACAGGTTTATCCTCGTTCTTACAAAATCTGCTCATACGTTGATCAGGCGTAAGACTAGAAATCTCTAAGTACTTAGTAGACCTGTTTCAACACCCAGTGAAAAATACTTAGAAACAGGCATGAGAAGTGCCGCTCATAATCAAATGTCAAACAATGACAATACGATAGCGGTGGCCGCTACTGATCCAGTATTTACGTAATGGACACAAAACTTTCCAGAAGATCCTTCTACCTTCCGAATTCTAGAAAAATATTGTAGCCAGTTTGTAAACAAGGGACCATCGACCTTTGCTGCAGTATTATGCTATTGATTCAATTATTTATGCAATGGATGCACTTCCTTCTCGGAAGATCTATAAACTACGGATCCCAGGATCGAAAGCGCCTTCATTGGGTAAACTAAAGAACCATCGACCTTGGAAAAAAATCGAGGAACTCATGAGTTTTAAGTCTGGACATCAATATCAGTTCGAATCCATTTCTGAATTCACCCAAGTCCATTAGGTTTTATCGGTCGGATCCATTCCTAGATTCCCCAAGTCCATTTGGGTCGAAGCATGTCATACTATACTTCTTCGTGGAGGGTATTTCTCCATACCTCTTACTTCAAAATATAATATACCATATATAGTACCCTTTCAAATTATAGCTTCAAATATCGCACTTATATAAATTCCATTATACATAAGATTTCATTTTAGATAAAGTACTTTCCAAAATCAATAATCTCAAATATATCAAATCATTATTATATAAATTCTATTATATATAAGATTTATCTCTTCAGATTGAATACCTTCCAAAATCAATAGTTTCAAAATCACTTGTACTTATATATAGTCCATCTTATACAAGAATCAAAAATTTCCAAAATCAATTTTGCTGTAATAAAAGCCATATGGGATTTAACATCTTTTCTTTATAAAAGGTTTTGAACTTAGAATGGTTTTGTATAAAAAATCATTTTGTGAAATACTTTTGTATATAAAATGTTGTGTAAAATAGTTTGTAAATAAATAGTTTGTAAAATAATTTGTAAATGAAATAATTTGTAAAATAGTTTTGTAAATAAAATTGTTCATAAGATAGTTTTGTAAATAAAATTATTTATAGGATAGTTTGTATAAGAAAATAAAAGATAATAGTTTTAAAAAATGGTTTTAAATTAATAATGGTTTTGCATAAAATAAAATACCAATTTAAATTTCAAAGATATCCAACCCAACAACTTTCAATTTCAGCATCAAAGTATATAAATAATATTAGAACATCTAATGTACATATATCATCATTTGAAAAATCACATTTGATCGCTCTCTCGATCACACAAGTTCGCTTTCGAACTATTGTTGTCCATTCAACTTACCTAATGCGGACTTCGATGTGGTTTCTTGACTAGAAACCATCATTCTCCTTGCATATCCATAAACTATGATAGAGAATTCTAGAATCAAACCAAAAATCCATATCAAATATTCGCTATCAAGAATCGAATGAAAAATCCTAACGCGAAATGGTGTAATTCACCTCGAACTTATGCACTCAAATCCGGATCAAATTAATTATATGAATAAAATAATATACGCACAACTTACGTATTTATTCCAGTTTGATTCATCATGATTACGTTTCAATTAAATTCATTTTTTTAATCTCATTGATTAACAAAAATATCACTTCATACTTTAATATTTGTTTAACAAAATTTCTCCTTTTAATGTAAAATATTAATATATTCATTCTCATAGTATTGCTTATATTTATCCTTGATCTAAATTACATTCATTTCACATGTAATATTTCTCATTTAGTACTACATTTATTTGCAAATTATTTCGTAAGGAATTTTCTTCAGTTTATAACCTATTTATAAAAGCTTAATTCCTTTTTATAATCATTGTTCGAGTTTAAAGTTATCACAACTTTATTTATAACCACTTATCGCACATCCATTTATTTCATAACAATTTACAAGTCATGTCTTTATTTATAATCATTTCACATTTAATTCATATTTGCTTATCCCATTTAGTTTCGCCTTTACCTTTCAATTTATTTATGACACATTTCATGAATGTTAATTAAGTTTATAAACATATTTTTTCAGTTTAATCTCATTTACAACATTTCCTTAATCACAATTTCAATTTAAACATCCCAAGGCTTAAAATTCACACTTGTATATTATCACATTACATTCCAAGAATGTATACTACAATCATTGACTAGATATAGATATAACAAATTAAACCGTATTTCACTATCTTTCAAATTAAGGTTGTCAAGTCAACTACATAATTCAACACGATTTCTAAGTTTCAACTCATTTATTAATTCAAAAGGTTTTAATTATCCAAAATATCTAGATATTCCATTTAATTTCAATAGTTGAAACTACCGGTCAACAAACAGTAAAATTCACAACCACATTTCAATTTCATAAACAAATATCCTAATTATTCATTTTATTCTCTTTAATACACCATTATTAAACTAGTGTTTAGTCCATTAATTCAATCAATAATAATTGGCCAATGCTTATAAACTGACAAAACTCAACTAACCAACAATAAATGATAATAATTAAATATTACCATTTCATAAATCAAACACAGTACAAATAACTATATTAGTTATAAAAATTTATTCCTTTATCTATATCATATAATATTAAGAAAATAATTTTATTTCAAAACTTATATAAAATATTTTTATAACTCTAACAAATACACGCTCTCGTATATAAACTCAGAAAACTCATTCTAGGGTACCACTATCATATCTTTAATGAGTTAACCCAATTGGTTAAGGTATGTTAAAACCAAAGCTCTGATACCAACTGTAATGACCCACCTTTTTGGACGGTTTAAAATGACAATAAACCACACTTGTCTAATTAAAACCATTCAAAAGGGAGGATTGTTAATGGAGTAAATAAGAAAATAATGAAAAAGAAGTGAAAAAACAAAACATAGAATGCCGCAGCGGAATGACAAAATATAATAATCAAACAAACCGTTCATGAAGCTGTTTTACAAACGACATTTGACTACACTTTTATAATTCAAATCAGAGTTATATGTACATCATAAAATAAACAAATAATGCAGTGGAACATAGGAAGTAGTGGAATAATAATAAATAGAAATAATATACTGAATCTTCGTCTTCGTCTTTAAGAAAATAAAATGATCTTCAATACACTGAAAAGCTCAGACTGACCCTAGCGTAATGAAAACAAAACACTCGAGTCAAAACTAAAAGATATTATGTAAGTCATATTAATCTAAAATAAAATGTGAGTGCAATGGCTTTAAAGATGTTACGGGTTTTTTTATCTCCTATCAAGTGTATAACATGATTATATTCATTTAAAAGGTTTCAAATAATTCAAGGTATCAAATTTAACCACTTAATTAAAACAAATCCGAAGTTTGAATTAACTTAAACCCTTCAAATAATTTAGTTCAAAATAAAATCCAAAAAGAAATTATACGGGCATATGTATATGTCTTTTCAATCAGTGCATTTTCAAATCAATGAAAACCGTTAGGGTTTATCATTTCAATCCATAACAATTTTCCCCTAATCTATAAGTTCGTTTGGGTATGTATCATTTCAACCCATTGTGAACTTGAGTACTATAATGATATAAAATACAACATCCATTCATCCAATATCAACAATCAATCATCCACACAATTGTCATCCAAATCAATCAATAAACATAAATAGATAATTTAAAATCAATAACAGGTATTTAACTATCAATTTAAATTCAATAATAAATTAAATAACGATTTAATTCTAGTAAATTCAAATTAACTAAGATGATGATTCAAATAACAAACAACTTTAAATAAATTTTCAGTCACATCATAAATTTAATTTAACTAACATAAGGTTATTTAGTAGTTGTGAGTGGGTTAAAACACTCACCTTTGAATTTAACTTGAATTTAAATCCAATTTATGCCCAAAATTCAAGTAGTCTCTGAGTTCATCAAAACTAGTGTCTAAATGTCCAGAATTTCAATACGATCCCAACACAAGAAACCATGCCCAAATCCGAGCTCGTATGCAAAAGTTATATCGGTTAGAAGATTTGTTGTTTAAATTTTAAATTAAATAAAATAATTAATAAAACTTTACACTTCAGCATACATTACCCGACGAATCCCTAGAATTCTCGAGCATGAATATGCAGCAGGCTCGACCTCGAGTAGAAACCGTCGCATCACTGAACGATGGCTAGATTGAAGACCAGGAGTGAGCTCGCCGCCTCATGCCGACTACTAGGTGGAGTCGCGGCTACCCGCGTCGCCCAGAAATGCCTCATGCCGCCGTGATTGTGATGGTAGTTTGTGGAAAAATTGATGACCATCTCGACGAACCAACCGTACAGATGTGAGCTGCTCAGCGAACTCTACAAGCCTACGCACTCCGATCGTCGCCATAGCGAAGATCCACCATTCAGTGAGGCAAAGATCTATGAATGGCCGAGAACAAATCATTCATTTTCGGCTACATAGTAATCCAGATCGAAAAGCAGACAGTGGACTTACTTGCGCTCGTCGAGAGCTTCAAATCGATATATAAAATGATATAGTTTGAGGAGTTTGAATTTTTGATATGGTTTTGAAATTGAATTTGAGGGTTTGGAGTTTGAATCTGTTTCTACCATTGGGGATAAGAAGAGCAGAAAGAACTATATGTACTGTCAATAGGAAATAAGAAATAATTAGGGTTTGTAATGAGGTATTTATAGGAAGATCGGAAAAAATAGAATGAATGGACTAGATTGATTTGGATTGGAACGATAAAGGACCCGAAAAGCCCGTTCTGCCTCCGGAACGAAAATAGGTCAACCCATATATCAAAATAGATGTTTTCAATATTTTTAAACTAAATGGAATAGGCCTCAAGTCCTAATTCCATCGTATGAAGATGTTATGCTAAAATCAGCTTATTTCAAATTGATTTTAATTAAATTGATTTCTAGGGGTTTCGAGTCCGTACGATCAAATGACCAGTCCGATCGCTACGAAACTTGAAATGCTACAATAATTCACCATTACAGATCCGATGAAACTGGTTTCCTAAAAATTCGAGATAGTTGCCAGAATGGCTATATTTCAGTTAATTAAATAAATTAATGTAAAATTAATTAATTCACTTTTAAATTCAAATTTTGATAGTTAACCAATTTCAACATTTTTAATCATTTAGGCACTTACAATGACTTGATACAGATTTATATAACAATTCAGTGTTCGTTATTACACTAATAGCGTTCAATTTCACTGTAATTAAATCCAATTAATTATAATTAATTCCAAGAGATTGATTCGATTCAATTTTAGTCTTTATACTAAATCCACTATTACTCTATTACATAGTTAACATTTGTTTTACATTTCATTACATTAGTATATTCCAATTTCCATCTTTCATTTGTATTAACTATTATATTTCCATCATATAGGATTTTTTCAAATTTACATATTAATTAAAATTTAAAGTCCTAATTAATTATTTATCCAAGTTTCAATCTTTTATTAATTCAACTATTACCTTATGAATAAATTTACATTACTATTTATTTTACTACTTCTACACTTTCAATTATTGTATTAAACCACATTAATGTAACATCTATTTGCATTTAATTTTAATTGATTAAATATATTGGTAAAAACAACAATCGTCACCATTTACTACAATTTATAACACTTGCAAGTTTATTATTTACAATTAATTATTATAACTACTACTACCAATTTTAATTAATCATACCTTATTTCATTAATAAATCAACATTCGAATTATCAGTTTAACCAACATTAATTGCCCTAATTAAGTGAATTGATTTCAATTGATTTCTAATTAATTTAATAGACCAAATAAATAGGTAACCTATGATAATTGTTACCATTAGCCTTTAATCACACTTATAAATTCATTATTTGTAAACAAATGTTACAATTTCTTATCTAATACTAATTTTATTCAATTTCAATTAATTATATACTAATTCATTAATTAATTAAATATTTACATTGGTTTTCTTATTTTAAGCTTATAACCGAGTTATAACATTATACTAATTCAATTAATTGGAATTCCATCCAAATTGTTACTAATTAGCTTTAATAAACATTGTTGCATTTCATTTTAGTATTCATTTCATTATTAAGTTACAAATTTCTATTTCTTCAATATTAAATTACTAAAATCTTATTAAATTAATAAATTTTCATTGTCGAAAATTTCTAGTCATTACAATAGGTCTAAATATATAAACATTTATATATTTATTATATATCCTTTATTATTAGGTAGTGTAGTTTACTTTTTTTATATATAAATTAATATATTTACATATATACTAATGTATGTATGTATGTATTCTACTCACAATGCCTGTTTAGGTTTTTCTTAGCAGGTGCAGGTGTTGATATTGGATTGGAGAGTTACTGCTCAAATAGAAGATTTGAGTCTTTTGTTTTTGATTATATACTTTATTGTACTTTATTTTGGACCTTAATTAGCATAGGTTTTTGTGGGGTTTTTCGTTTATTTTGTCTTATTTATACGGGTTTTTTTGCTATCTGCCAGATTTGTTGGCAACTCCTTTGTAGTGTAAAATAAAATTAGATGAGTGCTCTCCTTCTTGTGACAATCACTCATTTTTCTAAAAAATAATAATATACATTACCTTAAGGTTTTCGTTTGTATGATTTTCTATGTATGAGGAATTTGTCAGTTAACTCACTGAAGAGTATCAATCCTTAGTATGCCTAAATCCAATAATACACTATGAATATTTCCAACCAAAGCTAAGTAAATTTAGGAATACATTATATGCAGTCTAGATAGTAAATCTCTTAACTATCCATTGAGTAAACATTGTCAGTGGTAAACAACTTAAGTTTCACTACATCGGGTAATCCTTGCAATTCCCAAGCTCATACATCGAGTACACAATCTCGATGATACTTGCCATCTAAGCATTGAGTAACCTCTTTATTAGTGCCGTATCTTATGCTTTATATCATTCAAGTAACAAGGGTCGGGTAATTGATTCAACTTCTCTGTAGGCAAATCAATTTAATCACATACTCTTCAGACTACGGTGGATGTCACCATCTCCTCTCCATAGTCAACAAATATATGGCCAGATCTGGCTACAGTAATGATTATAGCATTTAATTGCGATACTGTCACAACCAAGTGAAAGTGTGAACAAAGGTACGTCACCAAATGTGACATAGATCCATCAAGTTACGCGGCTCCATGCAATTACATGAACTCTTAAAAGTTAAGTAAGTAGGAACAAGTTTCCAATGATCCATCCTACTAGGCATACACCAGGTATAGGTTCAAATAGGGCTGTCTATTGGTTTTCAGTTGATTGAAATGGAATTTGATCAACTGGAATCCTATACCTTACCCTTTTTTCCAAAACTACAAAACCAATCGACTGGAAGATAATTAAGTCGAATGGATCCTCCAGCTAGTCGAATGTTAGACCCTAAAAATGAACTATTTACTTGTGGTTTGGACGCGAGTTTTTCTTTAGGGTTTATATAGCAATTTCAATCGACCGACCCTACTTTTAGTCGAGTGGACTTGAAGGAGTTTGGTTTTCCATCATGTTTAAATTATCATTTTTATCTAATATTAATTGTTTATCTTTAGTTCTTTTATTCGAAGTTTCCATATAACATCTATTATAATCCAAGTTTGAGAAACTCCTCAATAGATATGTTTTTTGTCTATGTGAACAATAATAAATTAACCTTTTAGGGAAATGTTAGAATATTGGGAAATTTATATTTTTGTAATATATAAATGAACATTTTCCATACATAAGTTTCATCAGCTGCTTCTTCAATTCTTGCATGTAGCATTCTGCTAGATGATCTACTATTAGCTTGTACACCCAATATCAAGAATATTCGAAATTCAATCACCCTACTTAACATTTGTTCCATTACTAGTTCAAAAGCATCTATGAACTCCTAAACTACCACGATTCTTCCTATCTCATCTTCATCTTCCATTGCACATACAATATCGAGTTTGACTTCTCTTTTAATACGTCCAGGGCTATAACAATTTTTTTGTCTACCTTTAGGATTCCATAGGGCGATAAATGCAATGACCTTAATTTTTTGTAACATTATTTAGAAAATTTAATTATCTAAATAAAGTAAAATAATGTGATGATTAGGGGATTGAGAACTATGGTTAAACTAAGGGGTAGTCGTGCCACGTAACCAGTAAACTAAAGAAGATTTAAAATGAAATAAAGGAGGGGTAAAATAGAAAATAGACCATTATAATACCCTAAACCCTTAGTCGTGTATGTTCTACATGTTCATTGCAAAATTAAAAACAATTAGAGAACGACCACCATTGGCAAGAGCAAGAGAAAGAAAAAGCTAAAGGAAGAAGATTAATCAACTTAAATCCATTCAAATCTCAAACTCTTTAATCTCAAAAATATGGTGAATAATGACTACATCTCATATTCTTAAATGTTTTCAATTTTAAGGATAACCCGAATTTATTTGCAATGTAATTCAATGATTTTGAAGGATAAAATGTTCATATATGTTTGTCGATGATTTATGTTTGTTCATATAGATTTAACGATATGTTTTAATGTGAATACCCTATTTGTTGACATTCAAATGCCTTACAATTTTAGATTTACATCGGAAATAATATCTTAGTAGTGGGTTTCAATTTTCATAATTTTTTGAATTAGTGTGGATTTTATATTAATTTTCTAGTGAAGAAAATGATTAATTGGGTTTAGATTATTTACGGTTAAATAATATATGATTTGGGTCTGAAATAAATATATATTACAAAGCATACTAAAAATGATTTTTTGAATTTTTGTAAAATTTTCCTAAGTATTTTGATGAATATATAAAAATATCTAAGGTATGGAGTTTAAATGTTTTATATATTTATAAAAGAGGAAGGGGTGTTTCGTAAATAAATTAAATGATTTATCATTGAAATATTGGCAGCACTTTTAGAAAAGAAAATTAGCAACCAATCATATTTTGAAAAACATGGCAGGTTAGTTGAAAAGATTACTTTAAAAAAATAAAAAATGGTTTAAATATACTTTTTACATGTTTCGCCACTTTCGGTACCTCGTTTCCGATTTTGGTGGCTTTCTCCTAAGTACCTCCACCTTCATCCCAATCAAAACCAATGCGCCATGTATCAAGACTTGGTACGTAGTGTATTGTACTAGGTGGAAGGTATGAGGCCGAAACCAGGGGTTCCAAAGGAGGTCGAAGCTTTGTTTTGTTTTAAATGAAAGATGCGCCTGCTATGCTTTCGAATTAGTATGCTTTCTATTGGGTCAAATTGATTTAAGGCATGGTTTTGAACGGGTTGCACCTTTTGTTTTAAGTAAATGCTTTCAAAGGGTTTGAAACCCCTGACCGCTGCTTTTCTTCCTTTCGAAGTCAATGGTTTCGGAAGGTATACTTTTTTTTAAAAAGCTTAACCACTTCTCTAATGCTTTCGGAAGGTTGGTTTCGACACCATCACTTCTTTACTTAGTAACTGCTTTTGAAAGAGTGCTTTGGACTTAAATGGTTTGAGTGACCTTTTTGCTCTGTTGAAGGTAAAACCCAAATGGTTTCGTAAGAGATGATTTTAAATGTTTTCGAAAGGTGTTTCACAATGTTTTAAATTGAACCCAAAAGTTTTCGAAAGGTTTGTTGTTTATAAAGGTTTTGATGCTTTTGAAAGGTTCTAGATGAAGGCTTCAAAGGGGTTGTTCCCCAATGGTTTCGAAAGTTCTAAAAGGAATGGTTTTCCAATGTTTTCGAAAGGCAGTTTAAAGCGATTTAAAGATAAGATGTCTATAATTTTAAAACATTCGAAGTAAAGGTTTTTCAAGTGCTTTCGAAAGGAAGATTGAATGGTTTCGAAAGAAATGTTTTGGCTTTTGTCCTAGGTTATAAGAAGGGTTTTACTTGGTTTCGAAGGAGGTACTTTCAAAGTTTTCGAAGGAGGTAATTCCAATGGATTCGAAAAGGGTACTTTCAAACTTTTAAATGTTTTCATCAACAAATATTTGTGTAAAATTTATATATATATAACATGGCAAGGTGATTATGGGTTAAGCATAAAGTATAAGTATTTTCCTTGTTTAAGTTTGGTTTAAAAGGTTTTAAATCAGTTTGAGATGAAAAGGTTTTCAAGGAAATTTTTTCACAGATTACTCTAAGTAAAATGACTAAAATATTAGAAGACTGGATGGGACTGGTATAGGGTCACGCACTATACATTAGCTAGTAGTCCCAGCTAATTTAGTCCAAAATTTCGGTGTGTAGGGTTTTGTCACACGTAAGGCTAAAATGATGGTTACACATAGAGGGGAATATATATTTGTACATAAATAGGTTATTGGTGAGGCCGCTAAACCATTAGGATCAGGTGACCATAGGAGAAGATAAGTTAGGAAAAGACTGTCCAGAAGGATAATATCTAATAGATAAGTTAAGCACAGACCGTCAAGAAGATGAGTGCCTAACAGGTATTGGATTATTTTGTTTATATTGTATGGTAGGCCCGAGTCAGCCAAAGGTAGTGGTTAGTCAAAAAGACTATAGTATTCGGACATATAGGTCTTTTTTACCGTATATATATATATATATATATATATATGTTTACATGATAATGTTTTACATTTTTAACCAGTTTTGGTTGTAGGATAAAGTCTTGCAAAAGACATGTTCATAAGAATATTAGTAAGAGGATACCTGTTCCGCTAAGCGGCATAGTCTCACTTAATGTCAAGTAACCGAGATGTATTGTACTATTCACATCAGGTTTTATGTCTGACTCGAAGTTTGTGTTTTCCCCTTAAACTCTCGGGTGCTCAAAATTGATTTGAGTAGGCTAAGGGTTTAGGCTTTTAAGGTTTTATTAGGATGATAATTAAAGCGACCGAAGGCAAGTAGGAGGTTGACGAACAGCTATTTAAAAGTTGTCATTTTATTTTGTTTATTCCGCTATGTTGTATAAAGTCAGTTATGACTATATAGTACTCTGGTTAACCGAAGGGACATTATCATATGTTGTTGTTAGCATATTTTGTAATAATTATATTTGATCTGAACCTGAAAAATGTTTGGGATTATGTAACTTGGATATGAATTGTTGTTTTGAAATGTAATAAGTAAAAGTTGTTCTTGGAATCTGTGATTTTATTTTATATTCAAGTGCTTCTGATATTATGAATACTATTAACATTACCTTATTTGGTCACCGAAAGTTAATACTAACAGCATTTATAACGCTTAGCTTTAGGCCTCTAGATATGGGATGTTACAACGTGGTATCAGAGCATAGGTCAATGGAAAACTTCAACTAAAATGATTTTTGAAAACATAATCCTAAGGGATTAAAGATAATATCGAGGTATGGGATAATGCTATAGTAACATACTTGTATCTGTTATATATAAGTATACGCTATACCTCTATTCTCCTATCTCTCTTAGGCTATTCTTCTGTATCTCATGAGGGTTGAATACAGATATGGATGCTAGAAATGTAAGAGTGAATCTTGGAGGAAGTACCACCACAAATGATAATGCCAGACCGAATACTAGAAGGAACTAAGGTCAGGCACAAGCACAGAATGTTGGTGCTGGGGTCTCATAAGTGGATATGGGAGCTATAATTTAGTTTTTCATAAATATGACGCAAGTTGGAATTACTACTAGTGTGGTTGGAGGAAATTCTAGTGTAGGAGTTCAGGAAGCACTAGAATGCTATCTTGAGTAGAGACTATGTTAAGCTTGGAGGAAAGCCATTTATTGGAACTGAAGATGCTATTGAGGTGGAAAGCTGGTTACTGCATTGTGAGCGAATCTTTGCAGACTTGGTGCTCAACAATGAGCGGAAGAGAAGGCTTGCTTCGGGACAGCTTCAGGGAGCACCTTTATTTTGGTGGAATAGTGCGACGTTTGGAGTGGATGAAGAGACAATGACATGGGCTGAATTTAAGAGGAGGTTCTACGATAGGTTCATGTCCATGATGTCATAGTCTGCTTTGTTCAGAAAGTTGGCTGAGTTGGAGCAGGGAGAGACGTTTGTGTTGGAGTATGCTAGAAGGTTTGAGGAGTTGGCTAGATATGGGTATGCTACTATGGAAACCATGACGAAGAGAAATGAGAAGTTTATCTGGGTTTAAAGCATGAGTAGGCTAGGGATACATTACCTCCTATTAGGGATCCTTGTGATGTGGTAGTAGAGATGGCTTTAAGACATGAAGAGATGCTTGCTTCTTCGAAAAAAAATAAGGCGAAGGAGGTCTAGGTTGGGCATAGTTAGAAAAAGAAGTTCTTTCATAAGAAGGGTGCTCGGAAAGGTGAAGCTGTGAAGAAAGGAAAGTTTGAGGTTGTTTGCTTCAAGTGCGATAAGAAGGGGTATTTTGATAATGATTGTCATATTGGAAAGGCGAAGGATCGGGAAGAAGAATGTCAAATGCTTCAATTGCGATCAGATTGGTCATTATAAGAATCAGTGCAAAGATCCAGCTAAGGATGGAAGGGGCAAGGTATTTGCATTGGAGCCAGCTACATTTGGACCAACAGTGGAGGAGAAAGGGAATGCAGTATTGGGAGGTACGCTTCAGATTCACAGTATGTCTTTTAGCTTTCCCTTTAATACTGGTGCATCGCATTCTTTTGTATCTCGTTGTTTGGTAGATAAGCTTAACCTAGAACCCTCATACTCAGTTGCTTTCTTAAGGGTTACAAATTTGATACGAGGGTATGTGAATCTTGGGATGAAGTGTGGCCACCTAGGGTTTGATTTGTTAGGTCAACCTTTGTTTACAATTTGCACATGTTTGACTATGTAGGGTTCGGAATTATTTTGGGTATGGACTTAAGTAAGTATGATGCTAGGATATTTTTCCACAATAGGAAAATATCGCTTAGACACCCTGACCGTACTGATCGGATTGTGTATATCGTAGAAACCCTAGTTGTGAGGTGAATGATTTGTTGAGTGCTGTGGAATTTAGAGGACAAGTTGAATCGAGCTTTCATGGTAAGGTAATTCACGGATGTCTTCGAGCCAGTACTAGGATTGCCACCGAAACGGGTCATTTAATTTTAGATAGATTTGGTGCCTACAGCAGAACCAGTGATTAGGCCACCAAGCAGGATGACATTTACAGAGATGAGAGAGTTGAAGGTGCATTTGGTGGATTTGGAAGGCAAGAATTTTATTAGACCAAGCAGTTCACTTTGGAGAGCAGCCGCACTGTTTGCTAAAAAGCCAGACCGATCATTAAGGTTGTGTATCGATTATCGTAAGTTGAATGAGAAGGCGATAAAGAATCGATATACATTGCCTAGAATTGACGATTTATTCGATTAGTTGAGTAGAGCCAAGGTATTTTCTCTTTTGGATTTGGCAACAGGTTTTCATCAGCTTGGAGTAGTAGAGGATAATATACTTTTGACGGCGTTTAGAACTAGATATGGATCGTGCGAATGGTTAGTTATGCCATTTGGACTAACTAATGCGCCGGCATTCTTTGTAGATTTGATGAATCAAATTTTCCTAGAGCAATTTGGTAGGTTCATGTTGATTTTTATAGATGATATCTTGATATACTCTAGAGATGCAAGGGAGCATGAAGTTCATCTCTGTATTGTACTTGAGACGCTGAGGCTGAATCAATAGAAGTGAAGTTTTCGAAGTGTCATTTCTGGAAGAAGGAAGTAAAGTTTCTGGGTTATGTAGTCTTAGAGAAATGGTTATCAATAGACCCAAGTAAGATTGAAGTGGTAAATAATTGGAAGAGTTCTAAGGTTGTTGCAGAGATAAAGAGTTTTCTTTAATTGGCCAAATATTATCAGAGGTTCATAAAGGATTTTTTGGGTATAGCAGCACTGATGACCAAGCTAACGCGAAAGGATGTAAAGTTTGTGTGGACTGATAAGTGCAATGAAGAATTCTAGAGCGAAACACTTATTGACCCATGCACCCATATTAGTTGTTCCGGAGAGGAATCGGGATTTAGTAGTTTATACAAATACGTGTGGAATAGGACTAGGAGTTGTGTTGATGTAGAGAGGTAAATTGATTGCCTATGCTTCTTGATAGCTTAGACAACATGAGGTTAGATATCCAACGCATGATTTGGAGTTGGCTGCAGTGATATATGCATTGAAGGTATGGAGACATTACCTTTCGGGAGAGAGGTTTGAGCTTTATACAGATCACAAGTCATTGAAGTATTTGTTCTCTCAAAGGAACTGAACATGAGGCAGCGGAGATGGTTAGAGTTTATTACTGCTTATGACTTTGGGATTGAGTATACACCAGGGAAATGTAATAAGATTGCAGATGCACTTAGCAAAAAGCATTAGAATGCAGTGTTGGCGATGATAGCTGAGTGGAAAGGTTCGGAAGCATTATCGACTTGTAGAGTGCGGTGAAGATCTGAGGCTGGGTCTAATGGAGGATCAGTTGTACTGTTTTGTTTTGAAGTTCGACCAGTTATGATTGAAAAGATTGTTTCTAAGCAAGAAGACAATCCAGTGTTGGTTGAGTGGATTAGAAAGTTAAGATGTGGGACCGAAAGCGATAACTTGAAGGATTTTAGTCTTGACCAGAATGAATGGTTAAGAAATAAAGGAAGGTTGTGTGTTTCGAATGTAAGATACACTAAGAAGGAAGTTTTGAAGGAATGTCATTGTTCGAAGTTCATATACATCCAGGAGAAACTAAAATGCATCGGTATATAAAGAGAAGTTTCTTCTAGGAAGGTTTGAAGAGGTATGTAGGCATACTGGTGAAGCAGTGGCTGAACTGCCAGCAGGTAAAAGCCGAATATCAGAAGCCAAGTGGGTTTCTTCAGCCATTGGATATTCCGGTATGGAAGTGGGATCCTATTTCAATGGATTTTATAGAGGAAATGAAAGTATATGGGTTATAATGGATAGACTGACCAAGAGTGTCCATTTTATTCCAGTTAAGTTGACTAAGATAGCACATGCTTTGGGGAAGTTTTTTATGAAGAACGTGGTTAGATTGCACGGAATTCCTAGTAGTATAGTAAGTGATAGAGATTCTTTGTTCATTAGTAAGTTCTGGAAGAGTCTACAGGAGTTTTGAGGAACTAAGCTCAACATGAGTAACGCTTATCATCCATAGACTGGTGGGCAACGAAAAGAGTAAACAAAATCTTGGAAAATTTGATAAGAGCTTGTGTGTCAGATTTTGGGGGACCGTGGGAATACCATCTACACTTAATCGAGTTTTCGTATAACAACAATTATCGGACTAGCAGAAGGATGGCACTGTTCGAAGCATTCTATGGAAGGCCATGCAAACCTTTTGCTTGTTGGTTAGAGTTTGGGTATAGGTTGGTTCTTGGTCCAAATTTGGTTAGAAAAGCAGCAGAGAAGATTGAGTTGATTCGAGTTAGGATGAAGGAAGCTTAATCTAGGCAGAAGAATTGTACAGATAGAAGAAGAAAGGGTTAGAGTTCTCTGTTGGAGGTCATGTTTTTATTAAGCTATCACAGATGAAGGGTGCGATTAGATTCGGAAAATCAAGTTAGTTGGCACTGAGATTTGTAGGACCTTTTCCTGTTGTAGAGAGGATTAGGAAACTCGAGTTGCCGAACAGTTTGGCAAGAATCATGATGTTTTCCATGTTTATCATCTGAGAAAGTGTGTTAGAGATCTGGAATCTATAATAGCATTTACTATGTTAGATGACTTATTAGTAGAAACAGACTTGATTATGGTTAGAATGCCGATTCATATAACCGCGAGAGATGAGAAGACGTTAAGGAACAAGACAGTCAGATCAGTAAAAGTCCACTGAAGCAACAACGAGAGAGATTGTACTTGGGATACTGAGAGTAGGATTAGAGATGCTTATCCTGATTTATTTGATGTTATGTTTTACTTTTTGATTAATTGCTGTGCACCTTATCATAATTCCGAGGAGAAAATTCTTTAAAGAGGGGAGTCTGTAATGACCCTAATTTTTAGTAGCATTATTTAGAAAATTTAATTAGCTAAATAAAATAAAATAATATGATAATTAGGAGATTGAGAATTGTGATTAAACTAAGGGGTAGCCGTGCCATATAACAAATGAACTAAAGAAGAGTTAATATGAAATAGAGGAGGGGTAAAATATGAAAAAGACCATTCTAATACCCTAAACCCTTAGCCAATTACGTTCTACACGTTCATTTGCAAAATTCAAAACAAATATAGCCCGGCCACCATTAGCAAGAGTAAGAGAAATAAAAAGCTAAAGGAAGAAGATGAATCAACTTAAATCCATTCAAATCTCAAACTCCTTAATCTCAAAACTAAGGTGAATAATGACTACATCTCATATTTCCCAAATGTTTTCTATTTAAGGATAATCCAAATTTATATGCAATGTTATGCCATGATTTTGAAGGATAAAATGTTTATACATGCTTGTTGTTGATCTATGCTTGTTCATATAGATTTTATGATATATTTTAATGTGAAAACCCAAGTTCATGACATCCAAATGCCATAATTTTCTGAATTGATGTGGATTTCATATTAATTTTGTAGTGACGAAAATGATTAATTGGGTTCCAAATTGTTTATGGTTAAATAATATATGATTTGGGTCTGAAATTAATATATGTTAGAAAGTATATCAAACATGATTTTTTGGAATTTTTGTAAATTTTTTCTAAGTGTATTGATGAATATATAAAAATATTTAAGGTATGGAACATAAATGTTTTATATATTTATAAAAGGAGAAGGGGTATTTTGTAAACAAATTAAATGGTTTATCACTGAAATATTGGCAGCGCTTTTAGAAAAGAAAATTAGCAGCCAATCGAATTTTGACAAATAAGGCAGATTGGTTGAAAATATTATTTTAAAAAGATAAAAAATAGTTTAAACACACTTTTTACATGTTTTGCCACTTTCAGTACCTCGCTTCCAACTTAGGTGGCTGGCGAATAAGTTCCTCAGCCTTTATCGCCATAACCAATGCGTCTGGTATCAAGACTTGGTACGTAGCGTATTGGACTATGCGGAAGGTATGAGGTTGAAACCAGGGGTTTTGAAGGAGGTCGAAGCATTGTTTTGTTTTAAATGAAATATGCACCTGCTATGCTTTCGACTTGGTTGGATTCTGACCAGGTCAAATTGATTTAAGGAATGGTTTCGAATGGGTTGCGCCTTTTGTTTTAAGTAAATACTATCGAAGGGATCGAAACCCCTAGCTCCCGTTTTCTTACCTTTTGAAGTCAATGGTTTCGCAAGGTATACTTTGTTATTAAAACGTAACCACTTCTCCAATGCTTTCAAAAGGTTAATTTCGACACTACCACTTCTTTACTTAGGAACTACTTTTGAAAAAGTGCTTTCGACTTAAATGGTTTTAGTGACCCTTTTGCTCTGTTCAAGGTAGAACCCAAATGGTTTCGAAAGAGATGATTTTGAATGTTTTCAAAAGGTGTTTCCACATGTTATAAATTGAACCCAAATACTTTCAAAAGGTTTATTGTTTAAAAAGGTCTTGATGCTTTCGAAAGATTTAAATGAGGGTTTCGAAGGGGTGGTTCCCCAATGGTTTCAAAAGGTCTGAAAGGATTCGTTTCCAACGTTTTCAAAAGGTAGTTTAAAGTGTTCTAATGATAGGATGTCTAAGTTTTTAAAGCTTTCAAAGGAAAGGTTTTTCAAGTGTTTTCGAAAGGAAGATTGAATGGATTTGAAAGGAATGTTTTAGCTTTCGTCCTAGTATATAATAAGGGTTTTACTTGGTTTCGTAGGAGGTACTTTCAAAGGGTTCAATTGGGATAGTTTCAATGGATTCGGAAGGGGTACTTTCAAAGGTTTATATATTTTCATCAATAAAGATTTGTGTTATATATATACACATATATATTTGTATGTGCATATAGATACATATATATATACATATATATACATATATATAACATGTCAAAGTGATTTTGAGTAAAGCATAGAGTATATGTATTTTCCATGTTTAAGTTTGGTTTAAAAGGTTTTAAATCAATTTGAGATGAAAAGGTTTTAAAGGAAAATTTTGCGAAGATTACCCTACGTAAAATGACTCAAATATTAGAATACCAAATGGGAATGGTATAGGGTCGTGGCCTATTCAAAGTTCTAGTGTGTAGGGCTTTGTCACATGTAAGACTTAAACGATGGTTACACACAGAAGGGAATATATATTTGTATACATGTTGGTTATTGGTGAGCCTGCAAAATCATTAGGATCAGGTGATCCTGGGAGAAGATAAGTTAGGGATAGATCATCCAGAAGAAGAGTATCTAGCAGATAAGTTAGAAACAGACAGTTTAAGAGATGAGTGTCTAATAGGTGTTAGGGTATTTTGTATATATTTTCTGGTAGACCCGAGTCAGCCAAACAAAACTTTAGTATTCGGATAGATAGTTCATTTGTTACATGATATGTATGTTTACATGATAATGCTTTATGGTTTTAACCAGTTTTGGTTGCAAGATAAAGGTTTCCAAAAGATATGTTTTAAAATGATATTAGTGAGGGGAAACCTGATCCGTTAAGCAGCGTGATCTCACTTAATAACAAATAACCGAGATGTATAGTATTATTCATACCAGGCTTTATGTCTGACTTGAAGTTTGTTTTTCCCCTTAAATTCTCGGGTGCTTAAAATTGATTTGAGTAGGCTGAGGATTGAGATTTACAGGTTTTAGTAGGATGACGAATAAAGCTACCGAAGACGAGCAGGAGGCTAATGGATAGCTACTAAGAGTTTTTTTATTTTGTTTATTCCGTTGTGCTGTATTAAGTCAGTTATGACTATATAGTACTCTGGTCAACCAAGGAGGCATCCTCATATGTCGATCTTGGCATATTTTGTAATAATTATATTTGATCTGAACTTGGGAATCAGTTGGGATTATGTAATTTGGGTATTATTTGTTGTTTTGAAATGTAATCAATAAAAATTGTTTTTGGAATCTGTGATTTTATTTCATATTCAAGTGCTTCTAATATTATGGTTATCATTAACATTAACATATTTGGTCATAGGAAGATAATACTATGGAAAATTGCAGTGTTTGTTGCGCTTAGGTTCTGGCCTCCAGGTAGGGGTTGTTATGATAATTCTATCCCTACAGTAGATCCTAGCATCATTATGCACCAACTAATCCATACCGAAAATTGCTCATACCCTATGAAGTCAAACATGTATAGGTCATAAACAGATAAATGTACACACAAATCGAACTCAAGGTCAAATCACCTAAATCTAAGTGTGGCATAACCATCAATCGGGTTAACCACATGCAAGGACGTAATCAAATAGGTGGTATCTAGTTCTATCATATCGACCAAATCTTTCAAAATAAAAGGGTGCATAGTGCCAGTATTAAATAGAACTCTAACTGACATATCGAAAATCAAAATCATACCTCCAAGCATAATCATTCCCTTCTCCTTAGCAATCAGTCCAGACGAAGGTCCTTCCAAAACAAAAGGCCTTTGGCTTCTTAAATTTAGAACAATCTTTCTTCTTGTGCCCGAGCATATCACAATAAATCATTTAACCGTTACTATTCCAACTGGCTTTGGACATTTATTTTCATAGTGCCCCTTCTACCTATAATTATAGAAAATTGCAACAGCAAATTATTTATGTTCTTCGCTACCTTGAGCCTTTCCTTTTTGTTGTTGCCTCTTCTTGCCTTTATGGTATGAGGAGAACTTCCTTTTCTTCTCAATTTTAGCCTTCTACCCTGCTATTCGCTTTTCAGCATACATCATTTCATACCTCTTTGCTATATCTACCACTTCATTGAATGGAAGTGCTTGATGAGCCATTGTTTTATCACTCAACCCTGGCCTCAAACCCTAGATGAATTTCTCCACTTTCTTTCTCAAGGTCTTAATCAAGTCTGCTCTATATTTGGACAAGGCATTAAACCTTTGGACATTCTCTGAGACAATTAAACTTCCTTGTTGTAATTGACAAAATTGTTGGACATCATCGATAATTCTGAGCTAGGTATGTATGCTCCTCAAACATCTCCCTAAATATACATAATTTATGCTCAAGAATCTCATCCTTCATAGTTCTCACTAGATACTAGCTAGTCCCTTGAACTGTCTGGATACAAGCTTCATGTTCTAAGAATTTGTCAGCTCTAAGTCCTCGTAAATCCTCTTAAACATCACCAGCCAAGTACTTGCCTCCAATGCTTGTTTTGTTCCATTAAACATTTCTCCTCCCAACCTCTAGAAATCCTTATTTATCTTTGGAAAATCCTCCCCGACTGCCCCAAAGTACATTTTGGATGATTTGTAACCGTAAGTTCATGGCATTATGTATATCAGTATGATGTATATATCATTCATATCTATATGTTGTTTGTAGAAATTGGATGCTATGGTTGTATTATTTATTTATATGTAAGCTTGGTGAATGAATAAGCATTATATTAAATTTTTCGTTCTTTAGTAATTTTGGGGATGAAATTATTTTAATAGGGGAGAGTGTAACACCCAAAAAATTGGTAAATTTTTTAATTAAATGTTAATAATATAAATGTGAAAATAATGAAATTTAATGCGTTGATGAAATAAATATTAAATAAGAAAGAGGTAAAATAGTCATTTTTGCAAATTTGGAATTTAACAATGAAATCGGCGCCATTGCGATCGCCATGTTTTATGGATTTGCCTATTATTTTGGTTTTCCTCTTTTGTAGGCCATATGATAGAATTATGGTCAAAATAGTGTATAGTTCATTGTGCGCATACCTAAAATCTGTATTTTAAAGCTATGATTATTTCCCTCTTTCCATTCAAAAAAGAAAATCATGTACTCCATCTGACAATTTTCCAAAAGCCGACCGCTCTCTTTCTCCTTTTTCCTCTTTATAGACAAACATTTAAATAACTCTATCTTCCTCAATGCTCAACAAAATCACGTGAAACCAATGACATCATGAAACTAACAAGGAAGTCTATGCATCTACACCAGCTTGGATGTAAAATTCTAAAGCACGATATCATAGCAGGTCGGACAGTGGAGATTCACGTAGTGAACGATGAATTTGTTAAGTGATTCATAATTTACTCTTTGTATATTGCAATTTGGATTTTTTTATCAAAGCTAGCAACATTTATAGTTCGTTATCCACATATATAAAAGAATTGGAAATAGGTGCTTGGTACATGTACCGGAAAATTTGTAAGAAAATGAATCATATGAGTTTGGAAGAATAACCAGAGAGCTAACACAATAGCAGAGCAAAAACTAGCCCCCTCAATAAAGGAAGTACCACTCCTCACATCCGAAGATACAGGCTGAGTAACATGACAGAACCTTGAAAAAAGAGTAGCTATAGTAGGAACAAAAGCCACACAATCCGAGCAGTAAAGGAATTTCCTATTACATAAGACATCCAATAGAAAAGCGCGATTCCAATCACCAAACTGACAAAGCACCATGAGGGATAAATTGTAACGACCCGCAAATTCATCACTTCAGAAAAAATTTAAAGTATTAAAATATAAGATTTTTAATATAAATTATAATGTTTTGAAAAATAAATAATAGTGGTAATCTTATTTTGAATAAATATTTACAAAAATATATACTTTGGAAGATATATCGATAAAATGATGGAAACCCGTTTAATAAACAGCTCTTAGACCATTCAACGTCGTGCATGGAGCTGGATACATACTCATTTACCTGTATTAGTGGGAAATGTAATAAAATTATTTATTTTATTTTTGAAAATCAAATCTTTTTATGACATCATCAATGATATCCCTATTTTGGAATAAGTGATTTTGAATTTAAAATGAGTTTGAATGATTTAATAATTATTTCAATTATTAAATAAGCCCTTTTAATTATAAAATAATGGAAGAAATCTTAATTTTGAACTTTATTTACAAATATATATATATATATATATATATATATTAAATAAGAAGTGAAAATATGACCGGAAATCCAAATCCATAACAATTCAACATAGAAAAGTTGTGCAATATTGTGAATCGTTGTGACATTCATATACACATATGCACATACATATACATGCACATACATGTCACATAAACACATATATTCATACAAATTTACTTACACACAGATATATATGTATATATATTACAAAATATCTCAGATATTTTCCTAAAACTTCATCCTTAAATAAGCCCAAATTCAAACTCTTACACCCTAGGTACAAGCACATGACTTTACATATGGAGGGGGAAGGGATGTTCGGTCATGGAAAATGAGGTGAGAGGAGGTAGTAGTGGTGAGGCAATGGTGATGAAATGGTAAGTAAATATCATGGTATTTTTACTCACTCCTTTGCCTATAAATACCACCATCCATCTGCACTTCATTTATTCATACATTCCTAAGCCTTCTTCACTTCTTTTCTCCACTTTAATGGCCTCTTTCCTAAAGAAAATTATGGCAAAAAGTAATTAAATTCATATAATATATATATTATACAAACACTTCAAAATTAAAGCAAATACACTCCTTTTCCCCTTGGAACCCACGGTCACCACCTCCTACCACCAAAGGTCGAGCCTTTCCCCTCCTCTAAGTAAGGCCCTGAGCACCCCACCACCAAAGGCAAAGACCAAGCCCATCTAGGAGCTTTAGTGCAAGCTTAGCTAGCTAAATTACCGAAAAGCGGAGCTATAGTCCCTTTAAAGTTAGTGCGATTAAATCCAAGGTGAGAAACTCTATTTAAATTATTATATATTAGATGATATATATGTTTGGCTATGCTTGCTTATGATGATTGTGAACCATGTTTGAATATGATAATATGTTTATTTGGTTTTAGAAACAATTCACGTTTAATACACTCCGAATATCACAAAGGAAATCACCTTCCTTTAATAAATGAAATGCTATATATGAGATTGTTAAACCGCTTTAAAATGGTTTGACACTTTTTATAAATGTTTTATAAACACTAAAACCCAATTTATGAAGTTTTGACAAGTTATGAAAGCTGAGTCAAAAATAAGCACACAGTGTAACGGTAGTTCACGATTTCACGTCGAGGAAAGTTAAATCCATTATACGATGGAACCAGAGTCGGAATTCTTTTAAATAACTTTTTTTGAACTCTTATAATCATAGTTTTCATGTAAAAAAGATTGAGATTTCATTTAGTAGATTTTAATATATTGGCAAATCAAATTTTCAAATAGTCGTGGTTTGGTGGTTCGGAAACCAAAGTGATAAATTCGTTAAAGTTGATATTTTTGATTCTTAAAAAATATGGAATTAATTCTATAATATATTAAATGATTTGAGTTTTAAAATGAATTTCTAAATGATAGAAAATTAATTTGATCAAATAAGCCTTAAAAAGCACTATTCGCAGTACTTTTTGTAGCGGTTATTAATAACTTTTGAAATATGACTTTAAACTTAAATATTCTTTTCCAAATCTTTTATAAATGTATTTATATAAATAAAAAAGTGCTCTCAAGATGATTTGGAGGTTTTATAATTATTTGAAAATAGTTTAACAAAATGATAAGAAAAAAAGCTATTATAATTAAGTGATTTAATCTTGACTCTAAAAGCCGATGAGTAGACAGGATTTTTTTGTTCGTAAGATCTGGATGTGAGGTGCTTTAACTAAGGAGATATTCAGGAGCTACCTGTACCTCGGCATACCTGGCCTCTTTCTTGAGCGAGGAATAGATAAGGTCAAAATGTCAGAAACAAGACAAGTATGAATGATTTAATTTTTCCAAATTTAATACAGATTGGATTGTATAGAAACAATCTTCTTATAATTGGTATTAAATTTTAAGGAAGGAACTCATACTATTTGTATGGATTTAAAAGGTAATTTCATTGCTATTTGGCGGAGAGTGAAGGATGAACACGAAAATTGATTTTTAGTAGAATTAGAATAATTTCAATCGACCATTTTTACTCATAAGGTTTGCGATGTAATTAATAAGAAATGATTCTGATTTGGTATTTCCAAAGTTAAAGAGAGGTTTAAGGATTCTATGTATAAATGAAAAGAATATGAATTAATGATTTATATTTCTAAAAGAGATATTTTATTTGATAAAGGATATTGATAAATGAAATGAAAAATAACCTCAAACTTAATATCTTTTATCGATGATTGGTTCAAAGAAACCAAAATCGGATTTGGGTGATTCCTATACGAAAATCAATTCGAACCAATTTATGCATTCGATGGTGAAGACATGGAATGATAATAAATGAAATGAAGGGCTGCTTATCACTGACCCTTGGGGGAAATTTCCCATATCATATACATGTATCAGTAGTATCTCATTTGATCTTCGATGCAAGAGCCGCTTGCTACTTATCCTAGGGATGATTCCCGATAAGATGCAGCTGGAAAGTTCCTTCGGTTTATCCTGTTCCAGGCAACTTGTATGGATAAATTCTAACTTTTCATTTCTAAAATGCACGTACATTGATTTTTGCAAATGTACATTAGTTTGGTGGTGTAGGAGGTAACTCTCCTATACTTAACACCCTTCTCTGAGACGTATGAGCTCAGAGGTTGTATATTTTTGAAAGTCAATAATGTGTGATGGAATTGGCAATCTGGCATTCAAAGTGGAATGTGCTATTGAAAGGTAATTGTTACCTCGAGCGTCATCACTGGAAATGGCTTAAATAGGGCATGTCGTAAAGCTATGTGTTCGCAACCATTAGGGTGTGGTCATCACCTTTCTAGATTGCTCTCTGTATGTCAAGATGTTTTTATGCTATGGGATCCCGGATAAGTCGGTTACGACTGGGATTATGTCATATTCGGTTTATCCGCCACCAAATGGGTCTGCGCGTAGGTCGGACCTGCCAAGTGCAGAAGTTTCAAAGGTATTGATCCACGGTACATCCCTCTAGAGATACACTGTACGAAAGGTAGTTCCTTACTACCAATGTATGGAAATCCATTCTCTAATAAGTGCCTTCGGACTTGACTGTAGAACATGTTATGCTTGAATTTAATCAATGTAAAAAATTTGGCTAAGATTGTATAAGTTTACTTGAAAAGTGTTTTCGAAAGAATGTCACTAAAAATAATATCTATGTTTTTGCGTAGTAAATATTTTGTTATTAGAAGGTAAAAACCCATTTCATGTTTATGTGCGATGTAGTCTTATGAGATACCCTTTGTTTTCAAATATCTATATATTGAGTTTCTCACATATGTCCCATAACTGACCTGGAGTTTATTTTCTCTTTCCCCTAAATTATGGATGCCCTATTTTTCGAGCAGCCAAGTAATTATGTAGCATGGAGCATTTTTGTGACGGCTCACATTTTGGAGGGTTTGAATCAACAATAATCCACACATGTCTGACTTAAACAATCTTAAACATAAATAATTGTTAGGGTTAATTAAGAAAAATAAGAAAGGAAGAAGAAAACAAATATAGAATCTCATAGCGGAATGGTAAAGTATAATGCTCAAATAAACAGTTCATAAAGTTTTTTTTACTATATACTTGATCATAATCTATACAAATTTATCAGAGTTATATATATACACATCAGGGATACATAAATAACGCAGTAGACAACATGATGAAGGAATACTAATAGTAATAATATATCAAGTCTTCGTCTTTGTCCTCTAGAATAAATCTTCAGTAAGCTGAAAAACTCAAGACCGACCCAAACATAATGAAAAGACAAAACACTCAAGTTGGGACTAAAATATTCGTATGTAAGTTAAATAAATATTGCATATAACATAAATGTAATAGCGTCAGAGATGTTTACGAGATTTCACATCTCTTATCAAGTGTATAACATGCATGCAATAACCCTAGAGTTGTTACGAGATTTTCCATCTCTTAAAGAACCATCAAAATATTTATATACAGTAGAATACGGTACATATATAATGTCTAGTCAATAAAATAAATATTTTTCTTAGCGTTAAGGCTTTACATTAATCACCCTTAACGAGTTTTTAAGCATTATCGTACAATTTGCATTTGACGCCAACAGTAGCACGTCGTTAATCAGGGATGCGCCTTGATACGACGACACTAAACCAAAATCGTATGGGTCTCATATAGGGATAAAAGTATGACAAGACATGTGAGGCAATGTTCGAGGTAGGATACTACCAGTTTACCATTCCCAACTGGTAGTAACACGTCATAGCCATAATTGCGTAGCACATCCAACACTCGTAAAATTCGAGGGTGCGCACCAATCAATCACAATGTAAATGATGGTAATACGAATAAGTGTGTCCGCTCGGGATAGCTAGCCCACTCGATCAGTATGGCTCCTATTTTAGTCATTTCCAATTTGCACAAGTGTCATGTTAATCCATCATCATTCTCTCTCTTCAAATCTAGCAAATGACACCAAATCCAATCATTTCATTTTGGATCATCACTCCACGTACATAGTTATTAAAGTGGTTCCAATATTGACAGAGAGTGCGCCAATAAGAGGCCCCGCCTCGTTAACAACCAAACGCCGTTTGACATACCGGTTGGTTTTTTTACACTTCAACAACATTTCGTACTTGATATCAAAATACCATATTTTCTTCAAAATCAAATTCATTTCGAAATCAACATAATTACTCAAAATATGCCATTTCATTTTAAAATCACTTTCGGCTTAATATCCCGATTTCAGTTTCAAAATTGTTTCAAATTTCTATTTGGATTATGACTTCATTTTAACCTAGTTCGTATTTAAATCCAAGATTTTAATATAAACATTCCACCCTTTTGACAGTTTGAATTTTTGAAAAATAGTAGAATTGTTTTAATATAATTTAAATAGTTAAAATAGTTAAAATTGTTAAAAATAGTTTAAATGGTTAAAATATTTAAAAATAGTTTAAATGGTTAAAATAGTTTAATATAAAATAGTTTAAGTATTAAAATGGTTTATGTAGCAAAATAGTTTGGAAAATCCAAAATGATTTGAATATTTAAAAAGATGGATTTAAATAGTTTGTGTCAAAATAATTTATTTGAAAATAGTTTCAAAGTCAAACTGATTTAATTTCCAAATTTTCCAATTCAATTCACTTTCAGATTTCCAATTCGTTTTTTGTCAATACCGAATTCGATTTTCAAAACATCGATTCAAAACACTTAAATCAAATTTACTTTCAATACCTAATTTGAAATCCAAACCATCAAATGTAATTCAATTCCGAGCTCAATTTCAAAATCGTTCGATTTCAATAAATTCGATTTATCATTTTCTTAAAATCAAATCATTTAAATAAATTTCAAATCAAAATTTTAAAATCATTTGATTTAACCAATTCAGTGTTCATATACAATTTTCTATCCTATGGCCAAGTGATTAATTATTTCAATTTAAATTTAGGGAAGGATATATATCATTTCAATCCAAAATAAATATCATAGGTATATATAATTTCAACCTATTTCTCAATTTGTTCGAAATAATTCAATTTATAGTTTTATATATTGTAAATAATATACAGGATTATTGCAGGATATATAAAAATAAATAAACATTCAAATCATACAAACAGTCAATCAATAACATCCATCACTATCAACATCTAAATCAGCCAATAATTCACAATAATTTCATATTTATCAATATCAGGTAATTTTCTGGCAATTAATCTCCAACTTCAAATTTAACTACAATTTTAATTTTTAATAGTTAATTAGAATGACAATTAAATTTATCAAACAATGATCAATAAATTTATATCACTTTATAATTTCGAATTTGACTAGCATAAAAATATTTTAGTACGTTGTGAATATTACAAAACATTCACCTTGAGTTTTCAATTTCAAATCAAATTAATTTCAAATTAAATCAAATAGAACGTCTCCAAATCAGTTTTAGAATGTAGTGCTCGTCGCCACGATTCCATCGTTGTATGTTTTGTCCAATTTCGACCTCATATTTGAAAGATATACATTTTTAAACATCTGAATATAATTTATGTAAATAAATTTCTTTTTATTTTTTTAAACCTCCAGATATGCCGTTGATTTCCAGAAACCAAATTGTGGTTGCCCATCCATTTCTTCTCCATCGCGTGCTCTAAGCAAATCAAGACCTGTTCGAACACATCACGAAAAAAATTTGACCGAAGCTCACCATGTATAGGCTCGAATGGATCTCGATTGGAAATTTCCACTCAACTGCTCACACTGCGACTCACCGACGGCCAAAGTCTAGCCTTGTCTAGCACCACCATTGCTTCATGATACATGCGCGATTATGCGACAAACGCGGCCAAAGATCTCTTTCTACGCTGCGTTAAATATGGTCACTGCCTTTGATCTGGTTGAGCTCGACGAGCTCTCCGTATTTGTAGTTAATTTTTTTGGCTAATTCGGCTTAGTCAAGGAGATTGGAGGAAGGAAAATTTTGAATGAAAGTGGCGGTTGGCTAAAAAGGTAAGGGTTTTGGAGAGGGATACGCGTATTTATATGTGCATATATACTATTTTATTTTTTTTTGTCACTATTCAAGTGCTTTTCCTAACGAACTCAAACGAAGTTTTGAAATTCAGATATTTAATTGATTTTAAATATCAACAAGTAAAATTCGTAAGTCGAATAAATTATTTTCGAATATTTAGAATTAATTGGATAATTCAGTCGACATTTTAATATTTGAAATTGCGTAAATAATTGGAAATTGGGTTTAATGTGATTAAAAATGATTTATAAAGTTATATTAAATCATATTGGAGTTAGAACAATGTTTGTGAACTTTTGAAATTGAATTAAAAGTTAATTTGTGAAAATTGAATATTTTAATATTTAATTGACGAGTTAAAATAGCCGTTTTTCAAATAGTCTCGGATTTCGACGAAACCAGTTTCATCGGATCCGTAATGTCAAATTATTGTAAGGTTTCAAATTTAGTGTCAATAGGATTTACCGTTTGTCCGAAGCAAGCCAAAACGCATAGAAATTTGGTTTAATCGATTTAATTTAAATTGATCGTTTAGTTCCGTAACTCGGACAGATGATCGAATTAGCTTCCGAAACCTATTCCATTGTGTCTGGAACGCGGGGTAAACCCTAGAAATGCCAGCCACCGCGCGAGATTTGGAGTTCGAAAATTTCGGGATGAATAGTAATTTGGAAATTTTCTATAAAAGGACTTGCTTTATTCTCATTTGCAAACATTATGCCCTAGGGTTTCAGGCCGCCGCTTACAACATTCTATGGCCGAGAATGCTCGTTTTTTCCCTCCTCGATTTCATCAAATCCACTCGCTATCATTAAAAAGTTCCAACTACAAAGTTGAAGAGGCCAATGAGATCTATAAGATCAACGGTTAAGATCGTAATTTGTGTAGTGGATCATCGGCAACAGAGGTTCAAAGCACGTGCGTTTCGAGCACGATTTCGAGGGGATGGCTCGACCGAGTTCTATGGTGTCGTAGCCGTGGGTAGCTCTTGGCGAGGGCTTCCATTTGGCGCTAGCTGATCGATTTCTAGTCGAGCGTGGAGGAGGCAATATTCAACCCTAGTTCGGCTTGGATGGGTTTGGTTCTATCGTGTTTGCCTGTAGCCAAACGCGTTTGGGGAAGAAGCATATCACGCGGCCACGATTTGATCTAAGGAAATCCTACGGCTAAGATAGTTTGGGGTATAAAAATTAAAATAAAATTTGTAAACTAATTGTATTTTTAATTGTGTAATCTTTGTAACACCATAACTTTGTCATACGAGGTCGAAAAATTACGAAACAACTTGCGTTGGATTCATTTTGTCGAGCACTACGCAATGGAGCTGATTTGGAGTCGTTTGGAGCTAGTGGAAATTTCGGGTAAAATTAAACGCACGTTTAATTTTATTCAAAATAAAACGCTACAACTGTTATCGAAAACTCAAGGTGAGAACTTCTCACTCAATCGAATTGTTTCGATTTAAATTTTAAATAGTTAAATTTAAAATTGCTTGATTGTGTGATTGGATGATAAATTGTTACTATTGTGTTAAATAGACCCTATAAGTCGTATATTAAGCGGAGGTTATTTATTAAAAGCATATACTGCGATAATTCCAACTTGTATGGAATTGGTATTATATACGTACTTGGAGTTGATTTTCCCACATTATATAGCGGATGAGACCCTATTACGCCTCATAATAGCGGATAATATTTCATAAATCCCATATACCGTGATATTCCGTCTTGAAGCGGAATTGGTATTGTGCTAATATCTTTGGATGCAGGGAAACGGGTTGGAGGGATCCAACTGGATTGCTCAAATAATTGAATTTGTTTCAATGTTGTGTGTTGATCTATTTATTGATCTATTTATAATCTGCGTGATTATCTTCGTGATTGAAATGGTTGAAGGCTAAATTTTAGCCGAATATATTTTGGTATCGTTAGATGCCGAAAATAATAAAATTTGATTTTGAAAATTAAGTTGAGAATCCATAATAAAATTTAATTTTGAAATTGATTCATTTTAAATGAATAACGTTGAAATTTTTATGTTATAAAAATTATGATTTTTGTGAAATTTAACCAAAATGTGATTGTTGAAATAAGTAGCTGATTAATTTATAAATGGTTTAAATTGGGATTTTTAAATTATTATAAATGATTTATATAAAAGATCTATAAAATTGATATTTATAAATTAAAATGTTGGAATTATAAAACGAGTTTTTATAAGTGTTAAAAATGAAGTATAAATGGATTTCATAAGTGGATAAAATCGATAGATTTATAAATTGGGAAGTTATAAAATGAATGGATTTTTGTAACATAAAAGATTTATAAGGAATTAACTTATAAACTGGATATTGGCGTATAAAAGGAATATGAATAGGATTTGTTAATAAGGTGATTTTATAAGTTGAAGTTGTTATAAAATATAAATGGAATCTATAAACGTTGTTTTATAGATCCAAAATCGACTTATTTTAATAAGTTTAATTACTATAGCTTATTAAAGGAGATATATCCACGACTTTGAACAGTGAATATTCCTTTAAATAAAATATGCAGAAATGATAAATTTGGTAAATGAAGTATATTCACGATTTTGGACGGTGAATAATATATTAGAGAAATATTTTGAAAAAGTGATATTTTAAATAGAATTAAAACGATTCAAAACGTTTTAAAATGTATTAAGTATCGAAACCGTAGATTTCAACATTTATTGTTGAAATTGATGTTTCGAGGAGCAGAAGGAAATGGTGGACTATAACACTGTTGTTATAGTAAATGATTTCCGAAAGGAAATGTTTATATAGTATTGGGATTTATATATCTATCTTAATTTCGAATCCCTTTACTAGTGATTTTGGGTTGTCGTAACGATGTTTTACGCAACATTCGTTTTGACCCAAATAAATGTGTTTAAGAGAAGTTTTCCTTAAAGAATGAAATATATACTTAATTTCGACTTAAGTATATTAAATATTTTCCAAATGTTGAAAATGAATAGATTTGTGAATTACTTATTATCAAATAAGTATGGAAATGTTTTCCAATATGAAGTGAATGTTTGAGATTTTATCTTTTAAAGATAAATTGAAAATGAATATTAGAAATCGATTTGGAAATCGTATATTCATAGATATTTTGGAAAGGTAAATTCACTATGGAATTTATAAAAGAAAGGGAAATTTGTTTAAAAATAAACATTGATTTATTTTGAAGTGTGGAAATAAATTTACGAATTTGGAATGTAAATTCAATAAATCGGTAAGGATTTATTTAATTGGTTTAAATGAACCATTTTGAAATGAAAGTTGTAAGGGTGAAAATTGATTTGAAATTGGTTTTCAAATGGTTGAAGTGTGGAAAATATATCTTGTAAAGATATTTTTGAAAATAAATAATTTGGGAAATTATTGAAAAATCGGGTGATGTTGTGAATATTGATTGATAGTTAAATAACCGAATATCAATATTGACCCTTAAATGGCTATTTGTTGTGAATTGGTTGAAATTGAATGCTACACTTATTTTTAAATTATTGCGCTCGTTATTCGGATTACCCATTCCGAATAGTGATACGACGTAATGGATAGCATTGAAGACCGGTAGTGAAGACCGGGTATTTGTGAAAACGATAGGATGACCATCGATTGTCTCTGCACCGTTAGCTACGATATGGAGATTTCCTTTGTGATGGAAAGTTCGATCGGGATTGTGAATACCCAGATTGCAAGGGCTTCTTTGGAAGTGCCTTCGGTTCTGTTCGAGCCCAGAACAGACTTGTATGGTTACGTATCTGACATTACAATTTGAGATATAAAGCGGATTTCTTTCAGATACACTTCCATTGGTGGCGGAGAGTTTATTCTCTTAGCTTAACACCCTTAGAGGTTTTGTAATTGAAGGTTATCAGCGATATATTCCCAATTTGGTAATGTGGCATGCTGAGTGTTGCTGTGTGACGATTATTTATTGATCATTTGTTGATAAAAGCGTGGCTTTGTGAAAAAGCGTGGCTTTGTGAAAAAGCGTAGCCTTGTGGACGAGACTTCGTCGGACCTCACACCTCGTAAATGGTCAAAACAGGAATATGCGGCAAGGTTATGAGGGTCGCTCCATTTAGGGTATGTCATTCCCTTTTGGAAAAGGGTGGTGTCAGGTATGGAGCCCTGATGCTTAACCTATGTGGTTGCTCCAATCTCATTTTTCTGTGTGGTTGTTGCTTGGTGATAGAGGGCCCTCGGATAAAGGTCCCAAAGGACCGGGGGGGTGGCATACTCGTGTAGTAGTTATAGTGACAAAGGTAACCCGGCCTTGTGTTGGCAGAAAGCTGGTTAAGTTCTCGGGACGTCCCGTTGGAGGCGATCCCATGTGGCAGTAGGAAGTTCCTTAGCCTGACCATTTGTTCGAAAATCCAAAGTAACAATACGAGCCTTGTACGGATTTAGTTGTATAACCTGCCATGGAATGTGGCGGTAACCTGCTATTGAACATGGTAGCTATAGTAGGCATACGATAATGGTCGTATGTTGGCTAAGATTTATATTTTACTTTTAAAATGCTTTTATCACTATGCACAATAATATCAAAAATGATTTGTGTTGCGTAGTAGGCATCTTTGATTATCATAAGGAGAAATCTCCTCCAATTCTGCGTTTGTATTGTGCGTGTGCGGGGAAGCCTTATGGTAGTTTCATTTTCCAAAAGCATTGCGGATATTTTCCACTTCTATTGTTGTTGTTGATTTAAAAGTTAAATAACTGTTTTGAGTTCTCACACCAGTCCCATGACTGACCTGGAGTTTATTGTTCTCTTCCTAAACTCTGGGTGCCCAAAATTTTCCACATGGGCAGTCTAGAGTCAGGCTATCAGGTCATTCTGGATTCAGGAGTGCTATGGAGTTCAAGTGGCGAGCTGGATGGCGAGGCGTATACTTGTATATGATATTATCTTTCCGCTGTATAATTCACTCGTAGGGACATGTTTGTATAACTGTCCATTGTTTGTTGTATTATATATTGTTGTTGTACACTCTGATGATAATGTAATAACTGGGATAGTTCTTTTTGATTTAAAGATTATTCATTTATCTATTTATATGTTGTTCCGCTGCGACTGGGAGATTCTGATATTGTCTCTATTCCGTTTGCTTATTTCTGCTATCGTTTTCTTCTACCTCTTCTTTTTAACCCTAACAAATCGGTATTCCGGCATTCGATTATGCGGCATTTGATACAGTGGACGTATTGATGTCGATTTTCGTGCGTCGAAAAGTCGCAATGTTACACGAAGCATGCCACCTGGTGTTTATAATGTTTTACCCCTATTTCAAATACAATGGAATATGTTTCGAGGTCTAATTCGATCGTATGTTGAAGATAGCTTTTCGAATCAAATTAATGTCTTAAATTTTCGATATTAAATTCAACGTGTTTCTAGACGGTATGACCAAACGATAACTTCAGAAGCTACGAAATTTGAAATTGGGCAATAATACGCTATTACGGATCCAATGGAACTATTTTTGTTGATATGTGGGACTGTGCCCCGGAAGGCTATTTTTACTTATCAATTAAAATGTAAAATTTTCAAATTTTAAATTAATCACTTCAATTCAATTTTTAAGTGTTGACAATCTTCATTCATATTTAATAACATCTAAGTCAACTTTCGAAATCATTTCATTCATATTAATTTAGGATTCGGCTTTTTTTATAATTTTCAAGATTAAATTTAAACAATTTAATTGGCCAATATTCAATAATTTTAAATTAGCCTCCAAATGAATTCTAGTTATTGACCAATTACTTTATTTACATCTAATGAATTCTACATTTATTATTCAATTTTAGTTATTTATTATAAACACATTCAATACATAAAATTTCCTTTCAATACTTGTTATTACTTAGATCGTTGAAATTTGTTTCTTTTAAAATCTTATTCAAGTTCATATTCAGTAGCTATATTAATAAATCATTAAAAAATTATCTTCAACCGGTTTTACTCATTAATTACATTAAATTTAATAATTTAAAATAGTTAAAATTACGGGTCGTTGCGATTTTGAGAAGGAGCATGGAGCATTTTAGATCTTATGTAGAAAGTCATCTGTTTCTATTTCCACTGTATTTTGTATGAGGTATCTACCAACACTTGTGAGGATAGACAGTTATAACTATCCTTGCTAGATCAGTACTTACTAGAACTCTGAAGGAGAAATTTAGAGTAATTGCATGTACTACTCTTATGTATAATTAAATATTGAATGTGATTTGAGATTCTATTTTGTATTGACTCCTACCTTTATTTTCTTTTACCTCGTGCTAATCTGCCTCTTCGGCACTTTGATTTACGATACGTGAATACCGATGATGTATTAGTATCGATATTTAAGGGTCAGGGAGGTGGGTCATCACATTTGGTATTATAGGTTATGGTTGGACAATACCTAAGCTTTGATGGGGTCAACTCGTTGAAGATAGAGTTAGTAATGACATAGATGAGTTTAGTCAAAGAGAGCGCAAATTTGAAATTTTATCTGAGTAAGTATATTCGAGTTTTATACCCACTCCTTAAGATAATTTCATCTATATTTCAAAAGATATTTCCTTACTATATGCAAGTAGTAGGAGTGAGTGATAGTAGAGGATGAAGGGGAGGTAGCAACACTATGGCTCGCAACAGTCGATGAAATGCTATAGTAATTGAGGAAGTGGTAATCCCTGTGCAACCTCATACTAACTTTGCTACGCTATGCAAGAATTACACCAGATTGGGTGGTAAACCATTCAAAGGAACGGAGTGTGTTATTGAAATTCAAGCTTGGATTCGCGTTTGTGGAAAAAAAGATTCTTAGCTTCTTGGCTGTTACAAGAAGGGTTTCTAGCATGGTGGAAGTCCATAACATTGAATGATTCAGAAGATAATTTCTCATAGAAATGGTTCGAGGAAGTCTTGGAAGAATAATGTATGCTAGCTACAGGAAAATCCCTCCTTTATCGGAGTTTTATAGATTTAAAATAAGTAGAGATTTCGGTGGAAGAATTTTCCAACAGATTGTCCTATTTTAGGCCGGTTCTAATAGGCACCCCTTTAAAGAAAAATGAAAGGTTTATCACTGGGATAAAGGGGGCAATATTAGGACAAAATGACCAAGCATGTAAAGTGAACTTTTGTAGATTTGGTAGACATGGGTATCTGGTCTGAAACTCTAGACAAAAAGAATCCGCCCACAACTCAAAGCAGCAATAATAACTGAAAGAAGAGGAAGTTCAACCATTCTAGGAAGAAGCCATGGCAAAGAAAGCTAGAAGGAGGACCGTAAGAAAACAATCTGAAGGATATTACTTGTTATAATTGCAAACAAAAAGATCATTTATCCACCACCTGTAAGGATCCAAAGGCTTAGGTTAGGAATTGCTACAATCATCGCAAATTACTACACCAGAAGAAGGATTGCTGCTAATAAAGAAAGGAGAACAACGGAGTTTTTACCATTAAAGATGAACTCTCAACTTCGATTGGTGCAAAGGCAAGAGAGTTCTTAAAAGTAATATTTGCATTAATGAAAATCTAGTTAGAGTATTATTTGATACTTGGGTATAATATCTCATCCTAAATTGTGTTGTTGAATGTATTATACTATGATGATGTAAGATATAAAAAGATATGAATCTTTTGTTTGAAAGATTAATCATTTATCTAATATCTTTCCGCTGCGTTTGTGAGATTCTAATATTGTTTTCTATTTCTTATTCTACCTCCTTCTTCTTTAACCCTGATGGTTCGGTTTTCCAGCATTCAATTATTCGGCATTTGATACAGTGGACATATTAATGTCGATTTTCCAGCGTCCAAGAAAATAGGGTCATTACATTGGGCTTCCCATAATAAAGAATTGGTGCACAGACTAAAACTTATACCCCTATCCATATCTCTAACCCCATAGGTTGTAAAACTAATCTCGATATAGTTTATGAAAATACAAGTTGCCTACCTATCCCAAAAGATTACATGTAACCCAATCGTCCTTGATTTTATTGAATTTGAGATTATACTCGGTATGGTTATTTGAATATAAGGTTGTTCTTGAGTATGTTAAAAAGGACGGTGCATTTGGAAAATAAAAGAAGTGATCCTTTTAAAATAACGTGTGAAGAATCAAGTCATGTAGTGGATAGTTTTATTATGCCCTAAATTCATTTCAAAAATGTGTAGCAGAAATACCAATCATTAAGTAATTTTCAGATGTTTTTGAGGAAGTTAAAAGTTTACCTCCACATAGGGAAATTGAGTTTCGAATTGACTTGATTTCTGATGCGAAGTCCGCTTTTCACTTTTCTCGAAGATTAGCCCCACGGAAGTAAAGGAACTAAGGAATCAAACTGAAGAATCGTTAAAGAAAAGGCTAATTAGAACAAGTCACTCAAGTTGGAGCTCAGCAGTAGTTTTTGTTGCAAAGTGAAATGGCTCCCTAAGACTTATGTAGACTATCGAGACCTAAATAAGCAAACGATTAAGAATAAGTGTCTTGTATCCTGTATTGATGGCTTAAAAATGGACCTAGTTATAGGATTCCATTAATTAAGGATAACAGAAGATTGCATTCCTTTAACTGCATTTAAAGGACGAAATGGTTTCTATGACTGTTTGGTTATGCCTTTTGGGCTAACCAATGCATCCGCTTATTTTTTGGACCTTATGAATAGAGTATTCAGGGATGTGCTCCACAAAATCATGTTGGTTTTAATTGATGATATTCTTATATATTCAAAGACCAAAGAAAGACACGAAAGACATTTAGAGATTGTACTAGAAGTATTGAGATAGAATGCACTCAAGGCTACGTTCTCAAAATTCCACTTCTGGAAGAAAAGGTAAAGGTTCCTTGTACATGTTGTGTTAAAGGCAGGAATCTCAGTTGATCCTGAAAAAATTGAAGCCATTCTATATTGAAAGCAACCACAAACTCTAAAGGACATTCACAACTTCTTAGGATTGGCAGGATACTACCAGAGATTTATTAAGGACTTCTCCAAGGTTTCCTACCATTTAACGAAGTTGACTATGAATGATGTTGAATTTGAATAGACGTCGAAATGTGAAGAAGCATTACAGGAACATAAGAAAAAGTTAACAACTGATCTAGCCCTGACTATTATTGATGAAAGCGGTGGTTTAACCATTTATATCGATGCTTATGGTGAAGGATTAGGCACTGTACTGATGCAACATACGCAGTTAAAGACGCATGAGCTAAATTATGCAACACATGGCTTAGAACTATTAGCCGTTGTGTTCGCACTAAAGATTTGGAGAAATTATTTACTGGGTAAAAATTTCTCATAGTTTATTTTTATAAACTTTGTTTAACCTTGGTAAATATATTCCTTCTTTAAATAGGTGAAAAGTTCAAACTCTTTACAGAAGGTCTTAAATATGAGACAACATCGTTGGCTAGAATTTCTCATGTCATATGATCCGGATATTCTATATATATCCGGGAAAGCCAACGTAGTAGCAGATGCGTTAAGTAGAAAGCATGCCGTTATAGCTTATCTGGTGGTGACTCCAACTCTTCTAGAGAGAATTGCTAGAAAAAAAGAGCAGATCGGCGTCTAAGGAAGACTATTAAGGACACAAACAGAGGGCAGAATTCATGTTTTGAAGTAGATAACCATAAGATATTATGGTTAAATGGAGAATTTGTGTTTTCAATATTGACAACTTAAGACAAGTAGTGTTCATAAATACCACCATCCATCTTCACTTCATTTGTTCATAATTCCTAAGCCTTCTTTGGTTCTTCTCTCTACTTTAATGGCCTCTTGCTTAAAGAAAATTATGGCAAAAAGCAACTAAAATTATGTAGTGTGTGTATTATATATAAACACTTCAAATTAAAGAAAATCCGCTCTGTTTCCCCTTGGAATGCATAGCCACCACCTCCTACCAACAAAAGCTAAGCATTTCCCCTCCTCCAAGCAAAGCTACCACCAAAGACAAAGGCCGAGCCAATCTAGGAGCTTTGGTGCAAGCTTAGCAAGTTAAATTTTCCGAATAGCAGAGCTACAGTCATTTTAAAGTTAGTTTGATTAAATTATAGGTTAGAACTCTATTTATATTATAATATATTGGATGGTATATATGATTGGATACGCTTGGTTGGGATGATTGTGAACCATGTTTGGATATAATAAATTGTTTGTTTGGTTATGAGAAACAATTCACGTTTAAAACACATCGAATATCACAATGGAAAACACTTTGTATATGAGATTGTTAAACCTCTTGAAAATAGTGTATAGATATTTTACAAACACTAAAACCTAATTTGATGAAGTTTTGACAAGTTATGAAAGTTGAGTCAAAAATAGGCATGTCGTGTAATGGTAGATCGCGATTTCACGCCGAAGAAAGTTAAATCCATTTATACAATGGAATCAAAGTCAAAATTCTTTGTAATAAGAATTTTTCGAACTGTTATAATCATAGCTTTCAAGAAAAAGTAAAATATCAAGATTTCGTTTTGTAGATTTTGAAGTAGGAGCAAATCAAAAAATTAGTCGTAGTTTGATGGCTTGGAAACCCAAGTGGTAAATTCTTTAAAATTGATATTTTTAATTCTTTAAAAATATGGAATAAATTATATAAATATATTAAAATGTTTTAATAGAGATATGAATTATAAAAATGAGTTTCTAAATGATTTAAAAGTTGCTCTGATCAAATAAGCCTTACAAAGCACTATTCACATCACTTTTTGCAGTGGTTTTTAATAACTTACTAAATATGGCTTTAAACTTAAGTATTCTTTCCCAAATCTTTTATCCATGTTTTCAACTAAACAAATAAGTGTTTGATGATAATTTGGAGGTTTCATAATTATTTTAAAAGAGTTTACATAAATGATTAGAAGAAAGTTGTTATAAATAAGTGATTTAATCTTGGCTCTAAAAGCTGATGAGTAGACTGGATTTTTCTATTTGTGAGATTCGGATGTGAGGTGCTTTAACAAAGGAGATATTTAGGAGCAACCTATGCTCTGGCTCACCTGTCCTCATTCCTGGGCAAGGAATTAATAAGGTAGAAATGTCGAAAATGAGGCAAGTATAAAACATTTAATTTTTCCAAATTTAATACAACTTGGATTGTATAAAAAAATTCTTCTTATACTTAGTATTAAATTCCGAGGAGGGAACCTGTACTGTCCGTATGAATTTAAAAGGTGATTTCACCGTTATTTGACGGATAGTAAAGGTTGAATACGGAAATTAATGTTGAGTAGAATTATTATAATTTATATCCATCCTTTTTACTCAATAAGGTTTGTGATGTGATTTATGAGAAATGATTTTGATTTGGTATTTCTAAAGCTAAAAATATGTTTAATGATTCTTTATATACTGTAAAAGAATATGATTTAAAGATTTATATATATCTCTAAAAGAGATATCTTATTTGATAAAAGATATTGATAAGTGAAATGATAATCACCCTCAAACTTAACATCTTTTATCGATGATTGGTTCGAAGGAACGGAGATTGGATTTGGATGATTCCTGTCTGAAAACCACTTTGAACTAATTTACACGTTCGATCGTGAAAACATGGAATGATAATAAATGGAATGAAGGGCTGCTTAACACTAATCCTCGGGTGAAATTTCCCATATCATATACATGTGGTTGTAGTATCTTCATTTGATCTTCGATGCAAGGGCTGCTCGCTACTAATCCTTAGGATGATTCCCAATAGGATGTAGTAGAAGAGTTCCTTCGGTTTGTCCTGTTCCTAGACAACTTGTATGGACAAATGTTTGATACTGCATTTCTAAAATGCACGTACATTGACTTTACAAATGTACATCTGTTTGGTAGTGTAGGAGGTAACTCTCATATACTTAAATTTGAGACTTACAAGCCCAAAGGTTGTACATTTGTAGAAATCAATAGTGTGTGATGGAATTGGAAATGTGACATTCAAAGCAGATTGTGTTATATGAAAGGTAATCATTACCTTGGGCCTCATCGTTGGGAAATTGAATAAATGGGACATGTCGTAGGGCTATGTGGTTTGTAGCCATTAGGATACGGTTATATCCTTTCTATATTACTCTCCATATGTCGAGTATGTTGTGCATGCTATGGGATCCCAAATAGCTCGGTTACGAATAAGATGATGGCATATTTGGTTCTATCTGCCACCAGATAGGTCTGTGGGTAGACCGGTCTTGCCAGGCGCAGATATTTCAAAGGTGCCGATCCTCGGTACATCCCTCTAGAGATGTACTATATGGAAAGTAGTTCCTTACCTACCATTGTGTGGAAATCCATTCTTTAATTATTGCCTTCAGACTTGGTTGTAGAATCTATTATGTTGGAATTTAAACAATGTAACATTTTCAGCTAAGATTATATAATTTTACTTGAAAAGTGCTTTCAAAAGAATGTCACTAAAATTAATATCTCTATTTTTGCGTAGTAAAGATTTTGGTTATCATAAGGTAAAAATATGTTCTGTGTTTATGTGCAGCATGATCTTATGAGATTCCCTTTGTTTTTAAATATCCATATTTTGAGTTTCTCACACATGTCCTATGACTGATCCGGAGTTTATTTTACTTTTCCCTTAAAATATGGGTGCCATATTTTTCAAGCAACCAAGCAGTTAGGTAGCATGGAGCATTTCGAGAAGGAGCATGGAGCATTTTGGATCTTATGTAGATAGTCGTCTGTTTCTATTTCCATTGTATTTTGTATGATCCATCTACCAACAATTATGACGATAGACAGTTATAATTATCCCAGATAAACTAGTACTTACTAGAACTCTGATGGAGCCATTTGGAGTAGTTACATTTACTACTCATACGTAATTAAATATTGAATGCAATGTGAGGTTCTATTTTTTTTTTTTGCCTTCTATCTTTATTATCTTTTACCCCATGATAATCTACTTCTCTAACACTTGGATTTACGGCACGTGAACACCGAGAACGTATTAGTGTCAATTTCTTAAGGTTGAGGAGGTGGGTCGTCACATAGACCCTCTTCTTCAACATGATAAAATAGCCTTCTGCCTTAATCATCTCCACCAACAAACTCATAAAAACTTCCATCCTTATGAAATAGCACCCTATGCAATTTTGATTATACATATAATATGTAGGTTATATTAGTGTACGCAAACATTTATAAGCAATTAAATTCAGATTTAACAGAGTTTGAGAGAGAATTTGGTTAAATCAGTAAATATAAACTAGTTTTATACTTAATACTTGTAATTTTATGAATATACACTTAAACTGCTAAAAAATGTTAAACCTGTTTTAGAAACATCAGATTGGTACTAAGGATACTCTTAGGCGATCGAAGGCGGAATGGAGGCAACTAGGATAAAAATGATGTGGTTGAGAAGCCAAGTTCGCAGCATGACAATTTCCAGAATAATTTTAATATACCCATCCACCGATCATGCAAACCGGTGCACCAGTAGCCAATTTTTAGGTCAGGTTGAACTAGGACCCATAGGGGTCTATATAAAACAATGTTTACTAATTTGAGTCTTATCCTCTTGTTTTATGAAGGGGTTTGGATGTATTGATGAGGCAATTAATGATGTTATAAATTCCAGTTGATGTATGTGATGTTTGATCGTTGTTTGAAATGAATACATAAGTTATTTTGATATGTAAAGTGATGTGATGATGGATGTGAATGTGAACTAGCCTATGATGTAAGTAGGTGGATCAGGATATAGACACAGATACAGACTGTGACATGAGTAGGTTATCTAGGTATTGCGCTGCTCCTCGGAACGCTTCGACAGACCTGTGTGGACGTGGATGTTAAGAGATCCTTTAGGCTTTAGGTGGTCTAGGTATGAGTCCAGTGTGCATAGAAGGACAATAGGCGACCATGTACGACATGTGGTTAGTTCAAAAAAGTGAATCCTACATGTGATTTACCTAAAGATTGACAAAAGAGAACCTGTAGGTCATAAAGCCAGTCTAGGGAAGTGATCCACATATAGATGACGTGATACGACTAGATTTATATGATGACTAGGTATAGTGTGACCAATAGAACATGTGGCGATCGGGTGTTAGACTCATATCATGCTATAATATTATATTCGTAGTATATTTAGAGTAAAATATGGCTCACTCACAGGACTTATATCTGATCCACTCATATTTTTCCGTATATGCCAGGTTAATAGAGTTTGGTGAAGAGATGGTATTGGTGATAGGAATTCACTTACACATACTGTATATGATGTAAATAAGTGTTGTAACTTGGATTTGACTATATGTATGGTTTGGGTTTGACTTGATTGTACAGGAATATCTATCCGACGGATAGATATGTATGGTGATGTTATATAATTATGACTATTATTGTATTATACTTTATTTTCTTCCGATGTAAGACTTTGAAAGTTATTAGTTTGAACTGTTTCTTTTTATTTTTATCTTACTTCAGTGGCTTGTCCATTTCGATTCTCTAGGTGTCGACCTCAGTTCGAACGTTGAATCCAGAGGTCAAAAAGATGAGTTATTACATGTTGCTGTTTGTAACCACTAATTTTGATAACTAAAATGATTCATTGTTTTCTTCTGTGTAATCAATAATATGCCGAGGACAGCATAGTGATTGTTTCAATCACCGTAGCCTATGACCTAGAACAATCTACATGCATTACTATAGACTAAACGATACCATGGTCTAAAGTTCAGAAATGTTGCACCCATAATTTTTTTTTGGTTCTTTTATCTACGTTTTATCATCTCTCTTTCATTGTTAACCTGTAGATAAGACAAAATACTATAGTTTCATTAACAAGTCTTTAGGTTATAGCATTGAGTAGTTTGAAATCCTTATGTATATACTCCCAAAACTTAGGGGATTCAGAATTACTATTTTGGTTGCAGTGACGAAAACGTCAATCCTATGCATGAATTATATGTAGTATATTCTATTTAGTTTTCAAAAAATATGTTGTAGCTGTGAAGATTTCACCATCCTACAGTTCGAAAGTATCGTCTTTGTTCTGCTTAACATCATTGAAGGTGTACAATATTCTATCAGGAAGGTTTGACTTGATTCTACTTAGGCAGTTCGAAAGTTCACCTATTGTTGTACACCTTCAAGACGATAACAACCATAGTTCATCTTTCTGTTAGGGCACAACCAACAATGGCTTGTTCAGTTGCTAAATAAGACACGGAGCAACCAGATGTGGCTTGTTTGCTTCGCTGTGGCTAGTTCATGGCTGGTTGAGTGAACAGAGGTTGGGTTTTATAACCGCAAAGTCTTTGCCGTTATAAGTTTATAACGGCAAAGACTTTGCCATTATAAAATATCGCCCCTTGTTCCCTAATGGCTAGTGCAACACCTCCTTCCAATGGTCAAAACCCACCCTATATCTTCCTTCATTCCACCATCTCCTTCTTACATACAAACATATTCTCTACTTTAGAAAATGTATTCATCTACCAAATGAATTTGCAAGAAAGTTAACGGCAAGAAACCCACGTCCAATCTACATTTCCTTGGATTTTCCAACCAACCTCTAACATACCAGCAGAAAATGCTTGATCGTTCACATGAGTACAGATATTTACTGTATTCAAGCTTTTCTTAAAGCCAACCTTACCAACTGCTCGCTCCTTCTAACTTTCTGTAACGACCCAGGATTTTTAGTAATTAAAATTTGAATATTTAATTAATTTTAAATATTAATAAGTGAATTTATAAATCGAATAAATTTTAATTTGAATAATTGGATTTAATTGAATAATTAAATCGATAATTTAATACGTTAAATTATGGAAATAATTGAAAATTGGGTTAAATATGATTGAAAATGATTTGTAAAATTTTATTTTATCATATGGGAGTTAGAACGATATTTTAGAACTTTTAAAATCGAATTAAGAGTTAATTTGTGAAAATTGAATATTTTAATATTTAAAATCGACTAGTGAAAATAGTCAATTTTTGAACAGTCTCAAAATTGAACGAAACCAGTTCCATTGGATCCGTAATAGTTAGTTATTACCGGATTTCAAATTTCGTGTCAATCGGAGTTACCGTTTGATCGTAGCAGCTCGAAATGCATCGAATTATTTTTAATTTTAATTTGGCGAGTTAAAATAGCCATTTTTCAAAAAGTCTCGGATTTCGACGAAACCAGTTTCATCGGATCCGTAATGTGATATTATTGTAAGGTTTCAAATTTCATGTCAATTGGATTTACCGTTTGTCCGTTACAAATTAAAACGCCTAGAAAATCGATTAAATCGGTTTAATTTAAATTGAGCGTTTGTAGCCATAACTCGCACAGATGTCCGAATTAGCTTTCGAAACCTGTTCCATTGTGTCCGGAACGCGGGGTAAAGCCTAGAAACGTTGGTTACGGCGCGTAAATCGGAGTTTGGGATTTCCGGATGAATAGTGTTCGAATTTTTCCTATAAACACACCATAAATCTCAAAAAAATAAAAAAAAAATAAAACCCTAGTTTCATAACTGTAGCCGCCACCCCCATTTTCTAAGGCCAGAATTTGATTTCACTTCTTCCTCAATCACTCTCAATCTACAAAGAATTAGCCAAAGTTGTTAACTACAACATCGAAGAGCATGAAGAGAGCTAGAGATCTATACGGTGATGATGGATTTTGGTGCAACGTGGAGGATGATAGGGGGGGCCGTCGGCCATAGGTTGCGCACGCACTCCTAGGTGAGGTAGGTGGCCGAGTATAGGTCTTGGTTTGGGCTTCGAAGTGGAGTAATCTGATCAAGGCCAAGGTGCTCGAGGAGGTGGTGAGATGGAACCCTAATTTGGGCTTGTTTGGGTTTGTGCGCGTTCGTGTTACTGGGAGTAACGTGAGTGATTTGGGAAGAAGGGGGAGAGGCCTTGGATTGAGATCTAACGGCTCTGAATTGATGAAGGTTGAAAATATAAAGTAATGTTGTAAATTTGTTAATATAAATACGTGTAATCTTTAAAAAAACATATCGTTTTCATACGAGGTCGAAAACGCGCGAAACCAGTTGCGTTGGAATCGTATGGACGAGCACTACGCGATGGAGTTGGATTGGAGTCGTTTGGTGTTAGTGAGAATTTTGGGTAAAATTAAACGCGCGTTTAATTTTATTCGAAATAAATCGCTAAAACGGAATTTAAAATCAAGGTGAGAATTTCTCACTCAATCGAATCGGTTTCGATTTTATTTTAAATAGTTAGATTTAAAATATTTGAATGCATGTTTGAATGATGATTGATATCTATTGATTGTTAAAATAGACATTATACGCCGTTAGTAAGCGGATGTTATTTATTAAAAACATATACCGCGAATATTTCATAAACAGTGAAATTGGTATTATATATAATAGCAATATATATATATTGGCATATGTATATATTGGAGTTATTGATTTCCCACATTTTTTGTTTAGCGGATGAGACCCTATTGCGCCGTTATTAAGCGGATAATATTTTAAATCCCATATACCGCGATAATTTCGTACTGAAGCGAAATTGGTATTGTGCTAATGTTTGTGAATGCAGGAAAACAGGTTGGAGGGATCCAACTGGATTCCTCAACAGTTTTTATTTGATTTCAGATATTTTGATATTTGATGGACTATCATATCGATATATGATGTCGTTGTTGTCGTGATTGACTATTTGGTATGTAGCATCATTGGACCAAATTTGGAATTTTAAAATGATTTTTAAAGTGATTTTTGAAAGAAAACGTTTATAAAATTTTTTTGGAAATTGATTCATTTTAAAATAAATAAACGTTATAATTTTAATGTTATAAAATTATGATTTTTGAGAAATATAGTTAAAAACTGATTTTTGAGAATATGATGCTAATGATTTTATAAAATAGTTTAATCGAGATTTTAGAATTTATTATGAAAAGTTTAAATATAGGATTTATAAAATTTAATTATTTTATGAATCAAAATGGTGAAATAATAAAGGAGATTAAAGACGTTTTAAAAGAATAATATAAATTGAATTATATTAAGAGATTTATAAATGGATATTTATAAATTGAAATATTGACATTTTAAAACGAGTTTTTATAAGTGTTTGAATGAAGTGAAAATGAATTTCATAATGGAATGAAATTTATAGAATTTTAAACAGTGAAGTTATAAATGGAATTTTATAAACAGTAGGTTTATAAAATTTATAAAGTTATTGAAAGAACGAATTTTGGATAAATAAACAATCTTATAATTTATAAGATTTATAATTATGAAGTTAAAAGAACGATTTTGTAAAAAAATCGTTTTATAAGCATTTAACTTATAATGTGAACTTTTGGTTTATAATTGAGTTATGAATTGAATATAGGTTAATAAAGGAATTTATAAAAGGAGTTGTTATAAAATAAATAGTAAAGGAATTTATAAACGTTGTTTTATAAATTTGCAAACGGCTTATTTTGATAAGTTAATTGTTGAAACCTATTAATGGAGTTATATTCACATTTTTGACTGTGAATAATCCTTAGAAATAAAATGAATAAAGGATGAAATTGGTTAACGTAGTATATTCACGTTTTTGAATAGTGAATAATATGTTAAAGAATTGTTTTGAATGTGATGTTTTAAATTGAATTAAAACGATCTAACGATGTTTAAAATGTGTTGAGATTCAAAACCATAGATTTCAACATTTATTGTTGAAATAGATGTTTTCGAGAAATAAAAGGAAGTGGTGGACTATAACACTGTTGTTATAGTAAATGATTTCCAAAAGGAAATGTTTTGTATAGTATTGGGATTTATATATCTATTTTAATTTCGAATCCCTATACTAGTGATTTTGGGACGTCGTAACGATGTTTTACGCAACATTCGTTTTGGCCCAAATAAATATGTTTAAGAGAATGATTTCCTTAAAGAATGAAATATATACTTAATTTCGATTTAAGTATACTGAATATTTTCCAAGTGTTGAAAATAAATAAAATTTGTGAATTACTTATTAAATAAGTATGGAAATGTTTTCCAATATAAAGTGAATATTTTGAGAATTTATCTTTTTGAAGATAAATTGAAATGAATAATTGAAATCGTATGTGCATGGATATTTTGAAATATAAATTCACTATGGAATTTATGAATGAAAAAGGAAGTTGTTTAAAAATAAATATTGATTTATTTTTTTGAAGTGTGAAAATTATATATCTTGTAAAGATATTTTATTTTGGAAAATAAATAATTTGGAAAATTATTTGGAATCTGGTGATGTTGTGCATATCCATTGATAGTTCAATAACCGACTATCAATATTTCCCTTTGAATGGGTATTTGATGTGATTTGTTTGAATTTGAATGCCACACTTATTTTTGAATAAGCGCTCACTATTCGGGTTAACCGGGAAAGGACCATGGGGTCGTATAACCCATTCCGAATATGTGATACGTCGTTGTGAATTGCATTGAAGATCGGTGTTGAAGACCCGGTATTTGCGAAAGCGATAGGATGACCTGTCGATTGACTCTGCACCGAGTAGCTACGGTATTGAGTTCTCCATATGTGATGGTGAATCCGATCAGGATTGTGAATATCCGGATTGCAAGGACTTCTTTGTAAGTGCCTTCGGTTTTGTTCGAGCCCCGAACAGACTTGTATGGATTGTATGTCTGACATTACAATTTGAGATATAAAGCCGATTTCTTTCAAATATATTTCTGTTGGTGGCGGAGAATTTATTCTTTTAGCTTAACACCCTTCTCTGAGATGTACGATCTCATAGGTTATATAGTTGAAGTTATCAGCGATATATTCCCAATTTGGTAATGTGACATGCTGAGTGTTGCTGAAATGATCATTGTGTTGATTATTTGTGATAGGATCATTTGTTTGATCGTCTATCTTGGTGATCATTGTGTTGATCATTTGTTGACCCAAAGCATGGCTTTTGTATAAAGTATGTTTTTTGTGGACGTGACTTCGTCGAGCCTCACACCTCGGGAATGGTCAAAACAGGAAAGATGCGGCAAGGTTATGAGGGGTAGCGCCCTTTAGGATATGTGCATTTCCTTCTGGAAAAGGGTGGTATCATGGTATGGAGCCCAGATACTTACTCATGTTGAAAACACTTTGTTATGATTGTGTGAATTGATTAGAGAGCTCTTGGATAAAGGTCCCAAAGGACCGGGGGATGGCATATTCGGTCAGTTGTTACTCAGTTAGGGGTAACCCGGCCTTGTGTTGGTAGAGATCCGGTTTGGTTCTCAGGGATGTCCATCCAGAGGCATTCTCATGTGGCAATGGGAAGTTCCTTGGCCTGATCATTCGTTGGAAATCCAAAGAAACAATACGTGACTTGTACGGTTTTAGTTGTATAACCTGCTATGGAATGTGGCGGTAACCTGCTATTGAACATAGTTAGCTATAGTAGACATAGTTTGAAATGTCTATGCTGGCTAAGATTTATATTCTACTTGCGAAATAAATTTTTCTCTACACTACGCACCAGTAATAATATCAAATGTTATTTTAAATGCGTATCAAGCATCTTTGACTATCATAAGGAGAAATCTCCTCCGATTCTGCGTTTGCATTGTGTGTGTGTGCGGGAGGCCTTATGGTAGTCTCATTTTTAAAAGCATTGCGAATTAAATTTAAAAATATTCCTCTATTTTGATTTTAAAGATAAATAAACTGTTTTGAGTTCTCACACCAGTCACATGACTAACTTGGAGTTTATTGTTTTCCTTCCTAAACTCTGGGTGCCCACCAATTTCCACACGGGCAGTCAAGAGTTATGTTTATCAGGATATTCTGGATATTCTGGAGTTGCAGGAGGCAAGCTGGATGGCATGGCGTATTACTTATATAGTATTTCTTTTTCCGCTGCACTATTTGTTGTTGTTGTTGTACACTCTGATGATATGATGTAATGAAATGTAATGTATAAAATGTAATAACTGATATAGTTCTTTGTTTAAAGATTATTCATTTATTATTATATGTTGTTCCGCTGCGAATTGTGAGATTCTGTTGTTGTTCTGTTGATTTCTTTTCCCTCTATGTTCTCTATTTTCTTTTCTTCTATTTAAAAAAAAAATTCTATCTCTATCTTTTCTACCTTATCTATTTTCTACCTTCTTATCTCTTTTCCGTTCTATTTTTCTTTTCCTAAATTTTTCTTAAACCCCTAAGGGTTCGTATTTTCGTTCATCTTGAATTAATCAATGGAGATTAGTGTCTATTCAAGGAGTACGGATTTACGGGTCTTTACAGTTGGTATCAGAGCATATGGTTAAGCGACAACCATGGTTCTGTTGGGTATAATTCATTAGAGATAGAGTCAGCAGTACTCTAGAATGAGTTTGAGTGTAATAATAGCTATGAGAGCGTATTTGTTAGTGAATATGAAATTGTTTTATATTGTGATGATTGGTTTGTTGAGTGGTATATAGATTCTGGTTAATACGAGTAATTAACGTTGTTGATAGGGATCTATAAACACTTGAATAGAACAATTCGACATAATATTGTTTTAAATTGGGTAAATGAAATAATTTTACCTTGATTATATTTTATATATAAAGGAATAATTTTTCAGAATTATTAAAGTGTATATAAGTTGATTGTTAGGTTGTTTGAATAATCTAAATAAAAGAATAATTGTATAAGCAAAAGAATTGTAAGAATTGAATTATAATTAATGTGATTTACAATTGTGAATGAACTTATATATATAAAAAGTGAAACTATATGAATGTGAGTTGTAAATAAGTAAAATGAATTTAAAGTTAAATGGAAATTTACTTTAGAATTGAAATCTGAAATTGATTTATAAGTGTGAATTTAAGTTATGTAAAACTAAGTGATGTTTGAAACGGAATATAACTTAAGATATGTTGAATGAAGTTGATTTTGGTATCAAACTAAATTAATGAAGTTAAGTGATAAATATGAACTTGAGTTTTTTTTAAAATGAAATTCAACTCTTGTAATTGAATTGAATCAATGGATTGAATGTTAATCAATTGATTGTAAAATTAGTTGATATGGAATAATGAATGTAGGTGTAAATTCATTAAAAACTAATGTTATTGGAAGCTGAAAGATTAAATGAATGTAAGCAAAGGAATTTGGTTGTATTTAATATACATTGGTTGTTATATGATTGTTAGTGATTGTATATAATTCATTAAGAGTTAATGAAATTGAAAGCTATGTAATTGAATTCAAATTATAAGTAAATAAATTTGAATAGAATTTAATTTGATTTGGAAGTGAACCAACTTGAATATGAATTAGTGAATATGAACTAATTGAAAATGAATGTTAGTAAAAACATCCACTGTTAATAAATCAAATACGATTTGAGTTGAAAAACCATTTCATTGAATATTAATGAGAATATAAATGAATATTTATTGGTTATGGATGTTAGTTGGATGATAGTTGGTTGATGTTTGCATTTGTTGTTTTGTTTCATTTGCTATGTTGGCATATATAGTTATTATGTTGCTATATGTTGTATATTGATACTATTCTCTATATGCATGTTCTCATGTTGTTTGTTGAGTGTTTAGTAGGTGCGGATCGCGTTTGCTTCGCATTTGGAGCTCGCTTTCGCGTTATATTAGCCGTATATGCTTGCTAATAAAATATAAGGTACATATCTCGGATTAAATATCGTACTTTTACACTTTTTTCCCTTCGGGATGCCTCATTACTTGATGAGATGTATATTTGTGATATATATACTGTCATTTTTTTTTCGGATCGAGCCGCGCAAAGGAGACTATGGCGAATTTTTCCGGAAATTTAAGGCGTTAGAAAAAATTTTGAGAAAATTGGAAAATTTTGAAAACTTTAACTTTGATTTGGAATTGAAAGTTAAACAATAGTAGTTGTTTTTGAAAAGATAACTAAGTATGATTTGAAAACTTAGTAAAGTTATTGTAAGAAACTTAACTACGGATTTATGGAAAGTTAATAGATTCTGTAACTTTTCTTACTTGGTAATTTCGAGGACGAAATTCTTTTAAGTGGGGAAGATTGTAACGACCCAGGATTTTTAGTAATTAAAATTTGAATATTTAATCAATTTTAAATATTAATAAGTGAATTTATAAATCGAATAAATTTTAATTTGAATAATTGGATTTAATTGAATAATTAAATCGATAATTTAATACGTTAAATTATGGAAATAATTGAAAATTGGGTTAAATATGATTGAAAATGATTTGTAAAATTTTATTTTATCATATGGAAGTTAGAACGATATTTTAGAACTTTTAAAATCGAATTAAGAGTTAATTTGTGAAAATTGAATATTTTAATATTTAAAATCGACTAGTGAAAATAGTCAATTTTTGAACAGTCTCAGAATTGAACGAAACCAGTTCCATTGGATCCGTAATAGTTAGTTATTACCGGATTTCAAATTTCGTGTCAATCGGAGTTACCGTTTGATCGTAGCAGCTCGAAACGCATCGAATTATTTTTAATTTTAATTTGGCGAGTTAAAATAGCCATTTTTCAAAAAGTCTCGGATTTCGACGAAACCAGTTTCATCGGATCCGTAATGTGATATTATTGTAAGGTTTCAAATTTCATGTCAATTGGATTTACCGTTTGTCCGTTACAAATTAAAACGCCTAGAAAATCGATTAAATCGGTTTAATTTAAATTGAGCGTTTGTAGCCATAACTCGCACAGATGTCCGAATTAGCTTGCGAAACCTGTTCCATTGTGTCCGGAACGTGGGGTAAACCCTAGAAACGCTGGTTACGGCGCGTAAATCGGAGTTCGGGATTTCCGGATGAATAGTGTTCGAATTTTTCCTATAAACACACCATAAATCTCAAAAAAATAAAAAAAAATAAAACCCTAGTTTCATAACTGTAGCCGCCACCCCCATTTTCTAAGGCCAGAATTTGATTTCACTTCTTCCTCAATCACTCTCAATCTACAAAGAATTAGCCAAAGTTGTTAACTACAACATCGAAGAGCATGAAGAGAGCTAGAGATCTATACGGTGATGATGGATTTTGGTGCAACGTGGAGGATGATAGGGGGGCCGTCGGCCATAGGTTGCGCACGCACTCCTAGGTGAGGTAGGTGGCCGAGTTTCATGGCCTTGGGGCCGAGTATAGGTCTTGGTTTGGGCTTCGAAGTGGAGTAATCTGATCAAGGCCAGGGTGCTCGAGGAGGTGGTGAGATGGAACCCTAATTTGGGCTTGTTTGGGTTTGTGCGCGTTCGTGTTACTGGGAGTAACGTGAGTGATTTGGGAAGAAGGGGGAGAGGCCTTGGATTGAGATCTAACGGCTCTGAATTGATGAAGGTTGAAAATATAAAGTAATGTTGTAAATTTGTTAATATAAATACGTGTAATCTTTAAAAAATCATATCGTTTTCATACGAGGTCGAAAACGCGCGAAACCAGTTGCGTTGGAATCGTATGGACGAGCACTACGCGATGGAGTTGGATTGGAGTCGTTTGGTGTTAGTGAGAATTTTGGGTAAAATTAAACGCGCGTTTAATTTTATTCGAAATAAATCGCTAAAACGGAATTTAAAATCAAGGTGAGAATTTCTCACTCAATCGAATCGGTTTCGATTTTATTTTAAATAGTTAGATTTAAAATATTTGAATGCATGTTTGAATGATGATTGATATCTATTGATTGTTAAAATAGACATTATACGCCGTTAGTAAGCGGATGTTATTTATTAAACACATATACCGCGAATATTTCATAAACAGTGAAATTGGTATTATATATAATAGCAATATATATATATTGGCATATGTATATATTGGAGTTATTGATTTTCCGCATTTTTTGTTTAGCGGATGAGACCCTATTGCGCCGTTATTAAGCGGATAATATTTTAAATCCCATATACCACGATAATTTCGTACTGGAGCGAAATTGGTATTGTGCTAATGTTTGTGAATGCAGGAAAACAGGTTGGAGGGATCCAACTGGATTCCTCAACAGTTTTTATTTGATTTCAGATATTTTGATATTTGATGGACTATCATATCGATATATGATGTCGTTGTTGTCGTGATTGACTATTTGGTATGTAGCATCATTGGACCAAATTTGGAATTTTAAAATGATTTTTAAAGTGATTTTTGAAAGAAAACGTTTATAAAATATTTTTGGAAATTGATTCATTTTAAAATAAATAAACGTTATAATTTTAATGTTATGAAATTATGATTTTTGAGAAATATAGTTAAAAACTGATTTTTGAGAATATGATGCTAATGATTTTATAAAATAGTTTAATCGAGATTTTAGAATTTATTATGAAAAGTTTAAATATAGGATTTATAAAATTTAATTATTTTATGAATAAAATGGTGAAATAATAAAGGAGATTAAAGACGTTTTAAAAGAATAATATAAATTGAATTATATTAAGAGATTTATAAATGGATATTTATAAATTGAAATATTGACATTTTAAAACGAGTTTTTATAAGTGTTTGAATGAAGTGAAAATGAATTTCATAATGGAATGAAATTTATAGAATTTTAAACAGTGAAGTTATAAATGGAATTTTATAAACAGTAGGTTTATAAAATTTATAAAGTTATTGAAAGAACGAATTTTGGATAAATAAACAATCTTATAATTTATAAGATTTATAATTATGAAGTTAAAAGAACGATTTTGTAAAAAAATCGTTTTATAAGCATTTAACTTATAATGTGAACTTTTGTTTTATAATTGAGTTATGAATTGAATATAGGTTAATAAAGGAATTTATAAAAGGAGTTGTTATAAAATAAATAGTAAAGGAATTTATAAACGTTGTTTTATAAATTTGCAAACGGCTTATTTTGATAAGTTAATTGTTGAAACCTATTAATGGAGTTATATTCACATTTTTGACTGTGAATAATCCTTAGAAATAAAATGAATAAAGGATGAAATTGGTTAGCGTAGTATATTCACGTTTTTGAATAGTGAATAATATGTTAAAGAATTGTTTTGAATGTGATGTTTTAAATTGAATTAAAACGATCTAACGATGTTTAAAATGTGTTGAGATTCAAAACCATAGATTTCAACATTTATTGTTGAAATAGATGTTTTCGAGAAATAAAAGGAAGTGGTGGACTATAACACTGTTGTTATAGTAAATGATTTCCGAAAGGAAATGTTTTGTATAGTATTGGGATTTATATATCTATTTTAATTTCGAATCCCTATACTAGTGATTTTGGGACGTCGTAACGATGTTTTATGCAACATTCGTTTTGGCCCAAATAAATATGTTTAAGAGAATGATTTCCTTAAAGAATGAAATATATACTTAATTTCGATTTAAGTATACTGAATATTTTCCAAGTGTTGAAAATAAATAAAATTTGTGAATTACTTATTAAATAAGTATGGAAATGTTTTCCAATATAAAGTGAATATTTTGAGAATTTATCTTTTTGAAGATAAATTGAAATGAATAATTGAAATCGTATGTGCATGGATATTTTGAAATATAAATTCACTATGGAATTTATGAATGAAAAAGGAAGTTGTTTAAAAATAAATATTGATTTATTTTTTTGAAGTGTGAAAATTATATATCTTGTAAAGATATTTTATTTTGGAAAATAAATAATTTGGAAAATTATTTGGAATCTGGTGATGTTGTGCATATCCATTGATAGTTCAATAACCGACTATCAATATTTCCCTTTGAATGGGTATTTGATGTGATTTGTTTGAATTTGAATGCCACACTTATTTTTGAATAAGCGCTCACTATTCGGGTTAACCGGGAAAGGACCATGGGGTCGTATAACCCATTCCGAATATGTGATACGTCGTTGTGAATTGCATTGAAGATCGGTGTTGAAGACCCGGTATTTGCGAAAGCGATAGGATGACCTGTCGATTGACTCTGCACCGAGTAGCTACGGTATTGAGTTCTCCATATGTGATGGTGAATCCGATCAGGATTGTGAATATCCGGATTGCAAGGACTTCTTTGTAAGTGCCTTCGGTTTTGTTCGAGCCCCGAACAGACTTGTATGGATTGTATGTCTGACATTACAATTTGAGATATAAAGCCGATTTCTTTCAAATATATTTCTGTTGGTGGCGGAGAATTTATTCTTTTAGCTTAACACCCTTCTCTGAGACGTACGAGCTCAGAGGTTATATAGTTGAAGTTATCAGCGATATATTCCCAATTTGGTAATGTGACATGCTGAGTGTTGCTGAAATGATCATTGTGTTGATTATTTGTGATAGGATCATTTGTTTGATCGTTTATCTTGGTGATCATTGTGTTGATCATTTGTTGACCCAAAGCATGGCTTTTGTATAAAGTATGTTTTTGTGGACGTGACTTCGTCGAGCCTCACACCTCGGGAATGGTCAAAACAGGAAAGATGCGGCAAGGTTATGAGGGGTAGCGCCCTTTAGGATATGTGCATTTCCTTCTGGAAAAGGGTGGTATCATGGTATGGAGCCCAGATACTTACTCATGTTGAAAACACTTTGTTATGATTGTGTGAATTGATTAGAGAGCTCTCGGATAAAGGTCCCAAAGGACCGGGGGATGGCATATTCGGTCAGTTGTTACTCAGTTAGGGGTAACCCGGCCTTGTGTTGGTAGAGATCCGGTTTGGTTCTCGGGGATGTCCATCCAGAGGCATTCTCATGTGGCAATGGGAAGTTCCTTGGCCTGATCATTCATTGGAAATCCAAAGAAACAATACGTGACTTGTACGGTTTTAGTTGTATAACCTGCTATAGAATGTGGCGGTAACCTGCTATTGAACATAGTTAGCTATAGTAGGCATAGTTCGAAATGTCTATGCTGGCTAAGATTTATATTCTACTTGCGAAATAAATTTTTCTCTACACTACGCACCAGTAATAATATCAAATGTTATTTTAAATGCGTATCAAGCATCTTTGACTATCATAAGGAGAAATCTCCTCCGATTCTGCGTTTGCATTGTGTGTGTGTGCGGGAGGCCTTATGGTAGTCTCATTTTTAAAAGCATTGCGAATTAAATTTAAAAATATTCCTCTATTTTGATTTTAAAGATAAATAAACTGTTTTGAGTTCTCACACCAGTCACATGACTGACTTGGAGTTTATTGTTTTCCTTCCTAAACTCTGGGTGCCCACCAATTTCCACACGGGCAGTCAAGAGTTATGTTTATCAGGATATTCTGGATATTCTGGAGTTGCAGGAGGCAAGCTGGATGGCATGGCGTATTACTTATATAGTATTTCTTTTTCCGCTGCACTATTTGTTGTTGTTGTTGTACACTCTGATGATATGATGTAATGAAATGTAATGTATAAAATGTAATAACTGATATAGTTCTTTGTTTAAAGATTATTCATTTATTATTATATGTTGTTCCGCTGCGAATTGTGAGATTCTGTTGTTGTTCTGTTGATTTCTTTTCCCTCTATGTTCTCTATTTTCTTTTCTTCTATTTTAAAAAAAAAAATTCTATCTCTATCTTTTCTACTTTATCTATTTTCTACCTTCTTATCTCTTTTCTGTTCTATTTTTCTTTTCCTAAATTTTTCTTAAACCCCTAAGGGTTCGTATTTTCGTTCATCTTGAATTAATCAATGGAGATTAGTGTCTATTCAAGGAGTACGGATTTACGGGTCTTTACACTTTCCCCCATGCATTCTACTTCCCTATAACAATATTTCAAACAATGTCCTCTATATGGCGCACACGACGATCATTCACCGTACATGATGATGCAGAACGATCAAATGCAACCTCAACATCTTAATTCGCAACAGTCAAATAGTCATGACCATGAAGCAATTAAGAACCTACAAAGGCAATTTTCTTATGCATGCAATGCTCCAACCCATAAAGAAACTGTTGGCCATACGGAGGCAGAGGAGGAGGACGTGGAGGAGGAAGAAAACAAAGAAGAGGATGCACCAAATGTCGAAGAATTACAAGATGAAATAGCTGTAGGGTTTGTTTTGCCACCTTGCTTGGAACAAGAAGAAGTGGATATCCTTAATTGGAATATTCGACAGACGATGCAGAGATTCAGCTACAATGGAAATAGAATATGGCATAGAATACATTAAGGATGAAAATTTTGAAGAGGAAGGAACGGCAGCTGACAGCAGAAAAATTCAATGTAAGTTTACTACCGAGCAGTATGTTTCACTTGCTAAATCATAGACACGCATTTCGCATGATAGCATTTCTAGAAATAATATGAAAGGTCGGAATTTATGAGAAAGAGTTACGGATTTTTACAACACCTTAGAATCAAAGAAGAGAACATGGAGATCGCTAAGAGGATGTTATCGGGTTATGAATGCCGCATGCCAAAACTATTTGGCAATACTCGCTAGATTGCAAAATAGACACGAATAGTGATGCTCCCTACGACATTGTAAGTACAGTATTGTTTTAATTATTTTTGATAATGTAGTGTGTATGAGTAGTTTTTTAAATCCATACACTTTTGGACCTTTCTTATAGATTAATGAATCGCGTAAGGCCTATCATCTGCAGTACGACCAACCGTTCAAATTTCAAGAGTGCTCTGATCTTCTGTCCATTTTACCGAACTGGAAGAATCAGACAAACTTCAAGTTCGAGCAAAAAAACAATGCCAGAAGAATGAAGTACTTTGATTCAAGTTTGGGCGGCGATCCAAGATCGCAGGAAAGATCTCCACTATACGGAAGTAGTACTGGACGATCACTTGGTAGAAATAAGTCAATTTAGATGGAGCAGTGCGGTGCAGAGTTCTCTAGATTTGTAGGAACATTAGAGACCTATGCCAGACAAACACAAGTGCACAGGGCCAACATTTCAGCTCAAAGAACTCGCAGCGAAGCTGAATTTCAGAAGGCTATGATGGATGATCGAGAGTTCAGATGATGTGCGCATGAAGAGAAGAAAGCTTTGATGCGAGAGAAGAACTACATCAAACTAATGACTTGTGACTTCAATAAGCTTTCTCCTTTACAGTAGGAACTAGTAACTGAGTAGCTAAAAACATATAAGAAAGTCAGAGGTAGTGGGAATGGTAACAGAAGCGGTAGTGGCGTGTTTTGGGATGAGTTTTGGATGTTTTGTTGCATTGTAATGATTTCTTTGCACTTGTGTTGAATCTTTGTAGTATGTCTATTTATCTTTTGGTTTATGAGTTTATGTTCTTGATATAATTTTATTGCAACATTATTTATTTCGAACTAAGGTCAGACATCACTTTATTAACTAAGCTCCATAATAATATTACATAATGGTTAACATACAAATTGTAAAACATAATACATTAAAAAAAAGATAACATAAAACCTTAATAATACAATACAGTAAATGAAGTAGAAAACAAAAAACAAACCATTAATAGTGTAGAAAAAACTGCTCAATGCTTAAGAATTCCCACTATTCCATCCTTTGTGTGCCTAAAAATGGTCCACCAGCTGGTCATGCAATTGGAAATGTGCAGGTTGGTCTTCAATATGTTGTACCATGGCAACATATTCCTCCATCGAGTTTATGTAACGACCCGTAAATTGTAACCGTTTTAATAGCGTGTTTAATTGAATTTTGGTGAGATTTAAAATAATAAAATTTTGAAATAAAAATTTAACATTTGAAATGCGTCTATTTTAACATAGCAACTGGTAAATTTTCATCCGAAAATATGAAAGTTTATTTTTGTATGTAATTTTATTTCAATATAATCAGTTAGAAATTGATGAAAATAAAATATTTTCAAACCAAAATATTTTTATATAGAAAAATTCTAAATCAACTTCTAAACAAGATGTCATTTTTCGTTTTTCCAAATTCGGACTTCTTTAGCTCCGTCGATTTTATTTTTCTGCGTTTTTGCTGCATTTTCTGCTAGTAGAAAATTCAAATTTTTATAATTCAATCGTAATGCTAATATCTGTATACCGTTTTTATCCTCTTGTTGTACTGATCTCTACGGTATATTTGATTCTGTGTTTTGAAGTCCAGTACACAGCGGAATCCGCGAAACCGGTAACCGTATCAGTACCGGATCTGTGACCTTTTGTTTTCTTTTGCTTTTCAAATTTGAACCGTGACCGCCAAGCAATAATCAATTGCTTTAAATTTTGTACCTGAATTGACTATGACCTTTACTTTTCCCATACGTTCAATTTACAGCTGTTCACTTGTAACTTTCGTGCTACCTAGTCTAATTTCACTCGGTTCAAATATAAGAATACATAAAGCAAGTGCCTGTTCGTTTATTTGCTTCCTAATTTTACCCATCACCTCCTCTTTGGGAAACGGACACCCTTTATGAAAAAAGAAGAAAAAAAAGAGAAAACAAGTGCTCACGTCTCTCCTCTCCCTTCCCAGATTCTTTTTTTTACCTACCCATCTACTAGAAACGGATGCACGCATTTCCTCCATCCTTCTTTTCGAACGCGCCAAGCAACGTCATTTTGCCACCAGTCTCAAGCCGAACCCCATCCATAGCAGTGCCGGGCCCCACCATCTCCGGCCTCGTTCAACCCCTTGCCACCCCTTCCCGAAGCACACCACAACCAAGCGCGCAAAAAAAAACCTCCACCACCTCGACCTGACCGTACTGCCTAGCCCGAGCCTTCCAGGCCAAAGCCTCTCCTCACCATGCAACACCTCGGCCTCACCGTGCAACAAGTCGGCATCCTCCTCTCCGCCACCAGTCTGAGCACAGCTAACCGATGCTCCTCCTTCCCTTTCCTCATCCGCGACGTAGCAACCCCGGCCTTAACTCTATCCAGCCCCGCGCACTGTCCACGTCCAACAGCCGTGGCTCGACCCGCGCACCTGCCCTTCCTCTACCGCCTACAAATTCGAGCCAAGCTTCCAACTCGAACCTATCTCCGGGCCTTCTACCTAGTCTAGCTTGTAGCCTCGCTATGATGTATGCACGCATCCTTACCTTTTTGTTTATGCAGATAAAACTTTGGGTATATTTTTGTTATATTCTGTTTTGTTGTGTTCATATAAAATACTTATATTTTGATATATTTTTCTAACGTATAGCCTAGATTATGTTTCGTATATATAGTGTTTGTACAAAATTTGCTTGGTTTCGTTTAAAATTATATGGTTTATAGTTTTAATCTTATAAAATTTGTTATACATATATAGCGTCGTGCTCGGTTATATATATATTCATGTGTTAGTTTGTACAATAAAGTAACTATGTAAAAAAAAATTTAAGAGGTGTCTTTGATTTTGAACTATACACATACAGGTTTTAAAATATTTATGTAGGTTCGTGGTTTTAAAATGTATGCATATTAAGTATGTAATGTTGTATAATTTACATTCATGTATTATAATGACCTGTTATGCATATTATATGTAAATGTCTACATGTTTGTTTATATATAAATTTTATAAAGTAAAATATATATATATATATATATATATATATACGTGTTGATTTTGATATATGCGTTTTGGTTAAAAAAATGATTGGGAATATATATATTTAGTTAATATGTGTTTAAATTTATTTGTAAATAAATATAGTGTATTTATCTTATTTTAATATTATATATATATAAGGTTACTTTTATAAAGATTTAAATTTTAGATGGTGTTCGGATATGGGTTTGAAATATGGGTTATTACAATATTCAAGTATTTATTTACATTTTATGTATATATGATGATAAATTTTATTTATTTGTTTTAAAAATAAATATTGATTTCATATATATTTAGTTCAATTTATATCAACAGATTCAATCGTTCTCTTCGTTTTTCCATTATCAGCCTTGTTCGTCGTGCCTATTTTCTACACCAAATCTGTCCATCCAGCGTTGCTTTGGATTTCGTAGCTCACTTCATTGTCTATATCTCTAACCTCTAAAGGTGAGCATTCACTCACGATTAATGTTCTTTTATTTATTAAATTTGATCTCAATTGAAACGACAATTAAAATATACGATTGTTAGTTATTTACATTGTTATATATATGTGTTATTACCTGTATTAGTTCACCTGTGACGTCTGATACCATTATCTGTTATTTATTCGATGATAATCCAGTTTGGTTGATAAATGATTGATTGTTTGATGTTGATATTGGACGTTAAATTGTTAACTTATGAAGTGATAAATAATCTACAATTGAAATTGACATAGGAGTTAAAAATTTGAAGTTGATATATGTGTTGAATTTGATTAGATAAATTTTGTATAATATGACCTCTTTAAATGTTTAAATTATTAACACGTAGGAATATGGTAAATTACACCTTGAACCATTTAAATGTATGTTGTTTAAATCAATGTAGTATGAAATTGAATAATAGATATCAAGTGAAGAACCGCATAAAATATTAGTGTAATAATCTTTAATCTACATGAAATGATAGATTCTAGAAATAATTATATTAATTTGCACAAACAACAATGTGAATTAATACGATTATTTCAGGATTCTTTGAATTAATTATTGGATTGTTATTGATTGTTGTTATTGCTTGTTTATTTACTTTGACACCATCCCAGTTATCACACTGCAAGTTCCCTTTGCTATGCTTTGATTTTTGAATTGAAATGGAATCGGGTTGAAATGATAAATACCCGAATTTAACTTTGACTTAGGATAGAGAATTAAATAAAACTCGATTGATCAATAACTTGATTTGAAAATAAAATAAAGATTTTATTTGAATAAATAATAAGATTTTGAAATGAAGTTGGAATTTGAATTTTAAAGGAAAAGGTTCATATTTAATAATCTGAACGAAATATTAACATAGTTATTGATAAAAGAACAATGTTTAAAATTAATTATTTAATAACTAAATTTTAAATTATTTAATAATTAAGTGTTGAAATTATTTAATAATTTAGTTTGCAAATTATTTAATAATTTAATGGGATTGAATTATTTAATAATTAAATAAATTGAATTCTTTGATAATTGAAATTGAACTTCCTTAATAAGAAAAATTAGTTCTGTAATAATTAAGTTTTGGAAATTTGTTTAAATTAAATAAGTATATAAGTGAAATCGAAATTCTTCAACAAGAAATAAGATGTGGTTTATTGAATTCAATATAAGACTTGAAATTTAAAGAATTTCATTTGTCGAATTTAATTTAATTAAATTCGAAAGTTTGATATGATATAGGAAAACTTAAATTGATTTAATGAATTGGAAATTAAATAGAAATTGTTTTGAATGATAAATCAACTTAACGAATATTTAATGAAGTCGATAAATGTATTTAAATAGATTTGAATGTTAAATTAAATTTATTTAAATGATTATGGAATGAAACTTATATACAAGTTTAAGTAAATATTTGAATTGTTTTAAATCAAATTTTGAAGTTGAATCATAGCATTTTGAAATTATGAATTTGGAAGTTTGAACGTAAATTATGGAAATTGATTTAGAAAGACAAATGAAATGTTGGTTTACAAATTCTAATTGAAATTGAAATTAATTTGGTTTTTGAAATTTATTAAACGACCAATCAGGGTAATAATTTCGAAAGTTATTAAAGGAACCGAAATCGGTTATGGACATACTCTCTGTCTAAACCAAAAACCACTTTAATAACTATACACGGAGTGTGATCCAGAATGAAGAGGTTGGAATGATGTACGTGGTGATTGAAGAAAGAGAACGATAATGGATAGCCTTGACACTTGTGTCAAATTGGAAATGACTAAAACAAGAGCCGTGCCGGGCCAAATGGGGTTAGCCACCTCGAGCGAACACGCTTCTTTGTAAACTACTCATTACTTGTTATTGGTTGGTGTGCACCCTCAAATTTTGGGAGTGTTGTTTCGCGGTGTTGCGATCGTTGCGGCGATGCATTCTCACCGGTTCGGATCAGGCAAACGGTAGTTTCACTACCTTGGGTATTGCCTCATGTGCCTTGCATACTAATGTCCCTATATACACGACCACTACGAATTTGTTTTGTGTTATACCTATGGAGTACTCCCTGATAGCCCACCAGTTTACGGTGGAGTTTACAGTGTTGTATAGACTATGACATTTATATAAAATGTGTTAAGGGGGATAATGGTAACGCCTTAACAATATTTTGATATTTTATATTACTGATAGACATTATCTACTTAGCGTGCTACATAGTAGATAGTTTAATGGATCCTTAGAGGATGGTTATTCCAACATCCCTTGAGTTACTTGTATTTCAGTTGTTATTTCATTGAGTTGGATTTATTGATACAAGAATATTAATCGTGACTCGAGTGTTTTGTATTTTGCTTTACGCTCGGGTCAGACTGAGTATACCAATATTCAAAACTCACTTTTGGAGTTGGAGCTTCGCTTGGAGATTTGGCCATCTGTCCAGCTTTCAGATATTCAGTTGATTCCAGTGACATTTTCTGATATTGTATTTGACTACTGTATTCGAGACATCTATTGTACCTTATTTAACTCTGATATGTATATAGTAGCTTCATGAACTACTGTCTTTTGTTTCCGCTGCATTTATTACTTTGTGTCTGTGATATGCGATTATTTATTTACTGTATATGTTCAGTTTTGCCAAATTTAAATTAATAATTCGGTATTTTGAATTATTCAAGTCCGCCATGTACGGATGCGAATAGTCCAAAATAGCGGGTCGTTATAGTTGATATCAGAGCTTTGGTAGCTCCGGGCAAAACTTAGTATATATGGTAAATGTATTTACAGAATCACTTCCACCCAAGTTAAATCTCGTCCTTTTTGACTCAATTCCTTTGAATTTTGGAACATTCCCTGCGGTTCCAAAATCCATTTGTGTCCCTCACTATTCGTCTTCTTTCAATTCTGGAGCATCCTACAACTCCACTTCGAATGACCTTTATAATGAATCGGCGGTCTCGCCAAGCTTCGAATGATTTATAAAGGGGTGAAACTCCTTTACAATAGGCATTGATTTACCGGAGATTTCTGTATCCTCGGTTTACGATGCTATCTATCTCCTGTTATACTGAATCTATTTCTTGAGATCGAATGTAGATTTGCCTCAAAATTCTACATCGATCTTATTCTTGAAGTCACGGTCGACCAGGTTAAGGATGCTCGTGATTTATATAAACTTATCCATCTTCCTATTTGTTATTTAATCATCTTATCTTGTTCCAAATCTATCTTCGAATCAATATTCTCTTTGATTTGATTTCCATCAAATTTGAATCTCTATACTTGTTTTGAAATCTATTCTTGTATCGTTGAGTAAGAAAGTGTATTTGTAAACTAATATTTAAATGTTATATATATATATATATATTGTGTTGTTTGAGCAGTTGATGTTGATTTGGTTTTCGATCGATTCGTCTGATCAACGCTATTGATGGGATTTCCAAAACACTTGAGCAAAGCAAACTGACATAATATTGTTTTCAAATTTGGTAAATAAAATAAATTTTTGTATGATTATATTATATATATATAAGTATAAATTTCTCTGAAATTAAATTGTTAATGAATTGGTTGTCATAAATGATAATATTGATTTTCATTTATTGTTTTGTAAACCATTGACTATTGCATAAAATAAATAAATGAATTTATAAAACTTGTCTATAATTTGATTTGGAGTTCAAATGGATTTAAATTAGAATTTGAGAATTTAATTTCCGGTGATTTCAAACTTTGATTTGAAAATTTTAAAGTGTATAGTATTTAAAATATTTTCAATTTTAAAGTATATAGTATTTAAAATATTTTCAAATAGAAATCATTTCGAAGAATTTTAAATTTTGAATCAGTGCTCTCTTGTTTTGTCGCTGGAAAATAATTTCGATGATGGCGGCTGCATCATCGACATTCATTTTCGAGTTTCAAAGTGGAGAGACCATCAGTAGCTTGCTACACTTTTGTTTTGAAATGAATTTGATTTGAAATTTATAAAGTATGAAATGATTTATATATATATATATATAAGTATTTGATTTAGATTTGACTTGGATATATTGTATGTATATAATTATCTCTAAATTGTTTGAAGTTAATCGAAAATTTAATTCTTAAAATTTGGGTAAAAGATGATTTCAATTATAAATGAAACCAAAATTTTGAATTGATATTTAAACTTGAGAGAATTGAATTAGAAATTTACTTATATAATACTCAATTGCATTCAATATAACTTACCTAAATTGCTCAAAAGTTAACTATGTAATTGGATATGATACAATATAAAATGTCTTTACAAATAAAATTTGAGTGCGTATAATAAATGTTATACGCTTAAATTTTAAATTATAAAATGTTTATGGAGATAAATAGAATAATAAGTTAACTGAATAATAGATGTGATTAAAAAAATAAAAATTTTGTTTGAAAGTTAATAAATTGAAATTAAATCAACTTAATGAGACATCTTGAATTAATTGAATTTAAATTGAATTTCGTTTTGAAAGAAACCTTTTGTACCTAACATTAATAAATGTGAAATCAAGTCAATTTGATGGAAACCTTGAATTTAAAAACAAATTGTTGAATATAAATTTATTTAAATTGAAATTTATATGGTTGGAACTAATTGTTTTATTTTGTTTTCAACCTATTTTCTTTCTAGTTGGTTCTATTCTCCTACCTCCTTCCTTTTCGAGGACAAAAAGTTTTGAGTGGGGGAGAGCGTAACGACCCGTAAATTTTAACCGTTTTAATAACGTGTTTAATTGAATTTTGGTGAAATATAAAACAATAAAATTTTGAAATAAAAATTTAATATTTGAAATGCATCTATTTTAACATAGCAACCGGTAAATTTTCCTCCGAAAATATGAAAGTTTATTTTCGTGTGTAATTTTATTTCAATATAATCAGTTAGAAATTGATGAAAATAAAATATTTTCGAAACCTAAATATTTTTATATAGAAAAATTCTAAATCATCTTCTAAACAAGACGTCATTTTTCGTTTTTCCAAATTAGGACTTCTTTAGCTCCGTCAATCTTATTTTTCTGCGTTTTTGCTGCATTTTATACTAGTAGAAAATTCGAATTTTTATAATTCAATCATACCGCTAATATCTGTATACCATTTTGATCGTCTCGTTGTACTGATCTCTACTGCATATTCAATTCTGTGTTTTGAAGTTCGGCACACAGCGGAATCCACGAAACCGGTAACCGTATCGGTACCGGATCCGTGACCTTTTGTTTTCTTTTGCGTTTCAAATTTGAACCGTGACCGCCAAGCAATAATCAAGTGCTTTAAATTTTGTACGTGACTGTGACCTTTACTTTTCCCATACGTTCAATTTACAGCTATTCACTTGTACCTTTTCGTCCTACCTAGTCTAATTTCACTCGGTTCAAATATAGGAATACATAAAGCAAGTGCCTGTTTGTTTATTTGCTTCCTAATTTTACCCATCACCTCATTTTCTTTGGGAAACGGTCACCCTTCATGAAAAGAGAAGAAAAAAAGAGAGAAAACAAGTGCTCATGTCTCTCCTCTCCCTTCCCAGATTCTTTTTTTTTCACCTACCCATCTACTAGAAACGGGTGCACACATTTTTCCTCCATCCTTCTTTTTAAACGCGCCAAGCAACATCATTTCGCCACCAGTCTCTAGCCGAACCCCACCCATAGCAGTGTCGGGCCCCACCATCTCCGGCCTCGTTCAACCCCTTGCCACCGCTTCCCGAAGCACACCACAACCAAGCGCGCAAAAAAAAAGCCTCCACCACCTCGACCTGACCGTACTGCCTAACCCGAGACTTCTAGGCCAAAGCCTCTCCTCACCATGCAACACCTCGGCCTCACCGTGCAACACGTCGGCATCCTCCTCTCCGCCACCAGACTGAGCACTGCTAGCCGATGCTTCTCCTTCCCTTTCCTCATCCATGACGTAGCAACCCCGACCTTAACTCTATCCTGCCCCGCCCACCGTCCACCTCCAGCAGCCATGGCTCGACCCCACGCACATGCCCTTCCTCCACCGCCTACAAATTCGGGCCAAGCTTCCAACTCGAACCTATCTTCGGGCCTTCTACCTAGTCTAGCTTGCAGCCTCGCTATGATGTATACACGCATCCTTACCTTTTTGTTCATGCAGATAAAACTCTGGGTATATTTTTGTTATATTCTGTTTTGTTGTGTTCATATAAAATACTTATATTTTGATATATCTTATTAACGTACAGCCTAGTTTATGTTTCGTATATATAGTGTTTGTACAAAATTTGCTTGGTTTCGTTTAAAATTATATGGTTTATAGTTTTAATCTTATAAAATTTGTTATACATATATACAATTTGTTATACATATATAACGTCGTGCTCGGTTATATATATATATATATATATATATATATATATATTTTCATGTGTTAGTTTGTACAATAAAGTAACTATGTAAAAAAAATTAAGAGGTGTCTTTGATTTTGAACTATACACGTATAGGTTTTAAAAAAAAATATTTAGGTTCGTGGTTTTAAAATGTATGCAGAGTAAGTATGTAATGTTGTATAATTTACATTCATGTATTATAATGAGCCTGTTATGTATATTATATGTAAATGTCTATATGTTTGTTTATATATAAATTTTATAAAGTAATATGTATATGTGTTGATTTTGATATATGCGTTTTGGTTAAAACAATGATTGGGAATATATATATATTTAGTTAATATGTGTTTAAATTTATTTTTAAATAAATATAGTGTATTTATCTTATTTTAAGATTATATATATAAAAGGCTACTTTTATAAAGATTTTAATTTTAGATGTTGTTTGGATATGGGTTTGAAATATGGGTTATTACAATATACAAGTATTTATTTAAATTTTATGTATATATGATGATAAATTTTATTTATTTGTTTTAAAACTAAATATTGATTTCATATAAATTTAGTTCAATTTATATCAACTGATTCAATCATTCACTTCGTTTTTCCATTATCATCCTTGTTCATCGTGCCCATTTTCTGCACCAAATCTGTCTATCCAGCGTTGCTTTGGATTTCGTAGCTCACGTCATTGTCTATATCTCTAACCTTGAAAGGTGAGCATTCACTCATGATTAATGTTATTTTATTTATTAAATTTGATCTCAATTGAAACGACAATTGAAATATACGGTTGTTAGTTATTTACACTGTTATATATATGTTATTACATGTATCAGTTCACCTGTGACATATGACACAATTATCTGTTATTTATTCGATGATAATCCAGTTTGGTCGATAAATGATGGATTTTTTGATGTTGATATTGGATGTTAAATTGTTAACTTATGAAGTGATAAATAATCTACAATTGAAATTGACGTAGGAGTTAAAAATTTGAAGTGGATATACGTGTTGAATTTGATTAGATAAAATTTGCATAATATGACCCCTTTAAATGTTTAAATTATTTAACACGTAGGAATATGGTAAATTACACCTTGAACCATTTAAATGTATGTTGTTTAAATCAATGTATTATGAAATTGAATAATAGATGTCAAGGTGAAGAGCCGCATAAAATATTAGTGTAATAATCTTTAATCTACATGAAATGATAGTGTAGATTCTAAAAATAATTATATTAATTTGCACAAACAACAATGTGAATTAATACGATTATTTCGGGATTCTTTAAATTAATTATTGGATTGTTATTGATTGTTGTTATTGCTTGTTTATTTACTTTGACACCATCCCAGTTATCACACTGCAAGTTCCCTTTGCTATGCTTTGATTTTTGAATTGAAATGGAATCGGGTTGAAATGATAAATACCTGAATTTAACTTTCACTTAGGATAGAGAATTAAATAAAACCCGATTGATCAATAATTTGATTTGAAAATAAAATAAAGATTTTATTTGAATAAATAATAAGATTTTGAAATGAAGTTGGAATTTGATTAATGAAAGAAAAATGTTAATATCGAATAATCTAAACAAAATATTAACATAGTTATTGGTAAAAGAACGTTGTTTCAAATTAATTATTTAATAATTAAATTTGAAATTATTTAATATTAAGTGTTGAAATTATTTAATAATTAAGTTTTGAAATTATTTAATAATTTAATGAGATTGAGTTATTTAATAATTAAATAAAACTGAATTCTTTTATAATTGAAATTGAACTTCCTTAATAAGAAAAATTGAGTTCTGTAATAATTAAGTTTTGGAAATTTGTTTAAATTAAATAAGTAAATAAGTGAAATCGGATTTCTTCAACAAGAAATAAGATGTGATTTATTGAATTCAATATAAGGCTTGAAATTTAAAGAATTTTATTTGTCGAATTTAATTTAATTAAATTCGAAAGTTTGATATGATATAGGAAAACTTAAATTGATTTAATGAATTGGAAATTAAATAGAAATTGTTTTGAATGATAAATCAACTTAACGAATATTGAATGAAGTCGATAAATGTATTTAAATTGATTTGAATGTTAAATTAAATTTATTTAAATGATTACGGAATGAACTTATATACAAGTTTAAGTAAATATTTGAATTGTTTTAAATCAAAATTTGAAGTTGTTTGAATGTAAATTATGGAAATTGATTTAGAAAGACAAATGAAATGTTGGTTTATAAATTCTAATTGAAATTGAAATTGATTTGGTTTTTGAAATTTATTAAACGACCAATCGGGGTAAAGAATACGAAAGTTATTAAAGGAACCGGAATCGGTTATGGACATACTCTCTGTCTAAACCGAAAACCACTTTAATAACTATACGTGGAGTGTGATCCAGAATGAAGTGATTGGAATGATGTACGTGATGACTGAAGAAAGAGAACGATAATGGATAGCCTTGACACTTGTGTCAAATTGGAAATGACTAAAACAGGAGCCGTGTCGGGCCAAATGGGGTTAGCCACCTCGAGCGAACACACTTCTTCGTAAACTACTCATTACTTGTTATTGATTGGTGTGCACCCTCGAATTTTAGGAGTGTTGTTTCGCGGTGTTGCGATCGTTGCGGCGATGCGTTCTCACCAGTCCGGATCAGGCAAACGATAGTTTCACTACCTTGGGTATTGCCTCATGTTCTTTGTCATGCTTGTATCCCTATATACACGACCACTACGAATTTGTTTTGTGTTATACCTATGGAGTACTCCCTGATAGCCCATCAATTTACAATGGAGTTTACAGTGCTGTATAGACTATGACATTTATATAAAATGTGTTAAGGAGGATAATGGTAATGCCTTAACACTATTTTGATATTTTATATTACTGGTAGACATTATCTACTTAGCGTACACTACTGCATAGTAGATAGTTTAAAGGATCCTTAGAGGATAGTTATTCCTACGTCCTTTGAGTTACTTGTATATCAGTTGTTATTTCACTTGAGTTGGATTTATTGATACAAGAATGTTAATCCTGACTCGAGTGTTTTGTATTTTGCTTTACGCTCGGGTCAGACTCAGTGTACCAGTATTCGAGACTCACCTTTGTAGTTGGAGCTTCGCTTGGAGATCCGGCTATCTGTCTTGCTTTCAGATATTCAATTAATTCCAGTGACGTTTTCTGATATTGTATTTGACTATTGTATTCGAGACATCTGTTGTACCTTATTTAACTCTGATATGTATATAGTAGCTTCATGAACTACTATCTTTTGTTTCTGCTGCATTTATTACTATGTGTCTGTTATCTTTGATTTTATATTTACTGTATATGTTTAGTTTTTCCCAATTTAAATTAGCAATTCGGTATTTTGAATTATTCAAGTCCGACATGGGAGGATGCGAGTAGTCCAAAATAGCGGGTCGTTACATGTTTCTATTGGGTTTTCTTGTAACAACCCTTAAAAAAGTCAGGGTAATTAGTCTCTTGATTTTTATACCCACCTCTTTCGAACTCTACAACCATGTTATGAATTATTGTACATGCATACATAATTTTAGATAGAACTCGTGTGTCATGAAATCGTGTAGGAATTCGCAATATTTGAAACCTTGCTTGCAAGACACCAAGCATTCGTTCGATGTCATTTCTGTACCTTGCCACCTTTTTAGTGAAATAGCTCAATTTGTCATTTGTTGGTACTCTAAAGCCTTGTATTAAAGTTCTCCACCTTAGGTAAATTCCATCTACCGGGTAATACCCAATATGATGCTCGACTTGACCAACTTTATGTGTAACATCCTTGAAATTCCGTTAGACAGTTTATAAAATAGATATGACTGCTTCAAAACATTTATATCGTTTAACGAACCTGGTATTCTAAAGAAAGCATGCCAAACGCATAAATTATCGGTGGAAATCGCTTCAAGGATTATCGTCAACACCTTTTGGCGTCTCGTGAACATTCCTTTCTAACCCGTTGGACGGTTTTTCCATGCCAAATGCATGCAATCCAAACTTCCAAGCAACCTGGAGAACCTCTAGCTTCTCCTCTAGCTAGTATCCTGCTTACATCTAGGTCCTAGCATTCGTAGGTATTCCCCACCGAATTGTTGAATAACTGTTTTACAAAATTCCTTCATGCACTCAATTGCAGTTGATGCTGCGACTCTAAAATATTCATCCATATGATCAAAGGCGGTTCTATAGCTTAAGATACGTAAAGCAGCCGAGATTTTGATGTGGGAAGAATGTCCAGATTCTTGTGCTCCATTTAGACAATAAGTGAAATATTGGTTTTTTCATGAAGTTTAAGATAAATTTTAGAGAATACATTTGGGCACATTCGAAATCGATGGCGGAACAGAGTAATATCATAAGTTGGATTGTCAATGAAGTAGTCCCTCATCAATATTTCATGTCTATCCTTATGGTCCCTCTTATATCATCAGTCAATCCTTCTAGGTATACTACCATGACGGTTGCTCGTAGATCCTTCACCAAAAAAGTAAGAATACCCGACTGCTACTTATTGATTTTGTAACTTTGCCGACTCGTTATCCATTTCTTGTTCATTTTTGAAACTGTGGTTCATGTCTTGGTAGTACCGGTAGTACATGTTGGGATATGATTGCCAAGGAGTGTGTATTTTGAGTTATTAGTTTGTTAAGATTTCTACACAATGCTGTGTTTGAATCAATTCATAACGCATGTATTTATAGGTGCAGGAATGTATAAATGAAAGCATGTGAATAAGTGTGAAATAATGCAAAGGAGCCTACTATGAACCTGCAAATTATAGACTATCAATCAAGTGCACTACTAAAGGGAAAAAAAATTGAAGTTAGTCCATTTTTCATACTTGCACATGGTACGTAACTTCCAAATACATGCTAAAATGAAATGGCAAATCATTACATGCTAACATTGGTAAACTAATGCTTATAGCTATGAGACAAAAAATGATATACAAATGCATGCATTATAGCCACAAGGCAAAAATTAATGACCTGTAATGCAAGTGCAGAACTATGGAAAGCAATACTGTAGTATGGAAAGCTACAAGACACTATACTGCATTATGGAAAGCTACAAGACAATGTACCGCATTATGGAGAGCTACAATACAGAAAATAAGGGTGTGTAGAGGCTTTAATGGCTTAGCAGTGATAAGAGTAGCAGGAGGCTACTTATGAGTACACAGTTCGAAATGACATGACAGTTGTGTATGTTCAACGGCTACTTATGCTTGCACTATTCGAAATGATATGACAATAATAGCAATAGTACGCATCCCTATGCTATTTATATCCCAATTTTTGTCACGGGAGATTTGTAAGAGTGCAAATGGAAAATCAGATATGGACTCCCAATGATTATTTGGTGTTGATCAAAGCTTATATTCTGCCGATACAAGATACATAGAAGAGGAGGTCGATGAAGATTTTTGGATCACCGTCAACGATAGATACAACAACCATCTAGAGTATAGGCTAAGAAGACGATATATAGATACTAGAAGTACATTCATTACATTCAATAGAGCTTGCAGGTGGTATTGGAGAATTATAGTTGAGGTAGAACACGATAATGTTTTTCAAATGACCCGATCAACCTTTGACTCCCTGAATTTTATGGATCACCCAACACACTTTATAGGTAATGCTACTTACAAGTTGTGGGTAAATTATGTTAGACAGTTTGAGTGAGTGTTGTGTCCATGAACGCTGTATGTCTATGTGGTTGACCAATAGTAGAAATGAGTTGTGTATATTCGATGTAATTTGGAGACTGAATTATGTACTTAAACGCACAACAACATACAACATGCTTAAAACATACTTGAACATACCGCAACTTACTTGAACATACAACAAAGACTAACTTAATCAAATGACATATTTAAAGATACAACATAAACAAAGTACATTCTTCATCATGTTAGTTAAGCCTAGCACCACATTGAAATTCCAATGCACCCAGCATTTCACAAACATGGCTACTTCTTGTTCCAGTTCATTTGCATATTCCAACGCTCAACTTGGGAACGGATCATTAATCCATTCCCACAAACCACGACCCAATTGGAATGTTACAACATCTGTAATGGCATCGGCCAATGTCATTTCCGCTTCAGATGATGGAATACGTAACCGACACCTCGCAAACACAATATAGTAATGAATGAGAGTTAACTTTATGCTCCATCTGAAAGCGTTCATTTCAAACTTCCCGACATCCCTGATTGTTTTCAGGAACTCCAATCTTTGCTTCATATGGTTGGAGCCCTACCTGTTGTTCATATGCAGGTTGAGCATCCTCTTGGAGTCTTAGTTGGCTAAGATCTAGGAACTGGTTCGAATGTCCTCCTAGTGTTGTTTTTGATACTCGATAAGCCAATCGTCATCGGTTCTTGGGCTTTCCGAAGGCACATAGCCTCCATCTGGATCACGCCATCAAGTATTATCAAAAGGAAGTGGTGGAAAAGCAGCTACTCCAATACTAATGCCGGTGAGCATGGATAAATCATGCGGCGTAATTCCCAACTTCCCGCATGGAAAGTGGAACATATGGGTGGTTTTACAATACCGCAAAGCAATAGCCATGCACAATTGGACATCACCTTTTATAGCATTATTGTTTCCAAGAATTGTAGGGTATATATCAAGTTAAATTACGGAGTGATAAATTAACTAGTTTTTTAAATAAATGGTTCGTTCGATTATCTAAGAAATGGTGGAACCAAGCCATTGTATTAGTGATACGACTCTATCTTTATTTGCCAAATGTTCATGAAAATATTTAAACGTGTTCGCTAACGAACCCCATGAACAGATATTTCGCGACTGTTAAATTTAAATAAAGTCATACTATATATTTAAACTAACAACGTATTGCAATTATTTAAATCATATAAAGGAATACTTACAGCCAAACTTGTCTGTGTGCTTACATGTACTTGGCCATCTGGAAGTGTGCTAAAGTTGGAAAGCATAGGTAATTTCGCCGCGCTAAGTGTAACAGACTAATATATACAACCATTCACATCCACACATGACGGATTTGAATTTCTCAAAATACTAGATTGTTAATTTATATTTTGCAAAACTCAACATATACAGTAAATAAATAAATCACAGAATCACAGACACAGAGTAATGTACAATATGCAGCAGAAACAAAAGAATAGTAGTTCGTGAAGCTACTATTTATATATAACAGAGTTAAATAAAATACAACAAAAATCTCAAATACAATAGTCAAATACAAGATCAGAATACATCACTGGAATCGGCTAAATAACTGCAAGCTGAAAAGATGAAGATGGATCTCCAAACGAAGCTCCAACTCCAAAGGCGAGTCTCAAAAGTTGTATCACTCAGTCTGACCCGAGCGCAAAGTAAAACACAAAACACTCAAGTCAGGATTAACATTCTTATATCAATAAATCTAACTCAAGTGAAATAACAACTGAATACAAGTAACTCAAAGGATGTTTGGGTAACCATCCTCCAAGGATCCGTTAAACTATCTACTATGTACTAATGTACACTATTATAATAATGTCTATAGTAAAGTAAACTATTAAAATAGCCTTAAGGCGTTACTCATATCCCCTTTAACGCATTTTATAGTGCCAATAGTCTATACGGTACCGTAATACCTCCAGATCGGGAGGCTACCAGAGGATACTCCATAGGTACGACACAAATCAAACTCGTATAAGGCACACTAGGGTAGGTGACATAGCACAACTAGGCAATGCCAGGGTAGATATACCAGTTACATTTCCGGACTGGTGATAACGCATAGCATCCACTACCGACCACCACGAGCCACACTCCCAAATAAAAAAAAATCAAAAATGGACACCAAATCAATCACAAATTCAGAATATAGTATCGAAGGAGTGTGTTCGATCGAAGAAGCTACCTCACTTGGCCTGTCAATTTCTCCTATTTTAGCCCCTTATGCCAACTCATGGGAGTCGAGTCCACGTATATACCTCATATAGGATCGTCACCACCATCCTACTTCATTTTGGAATCTCCACCGTGTACATGGTTGTTAAAGTGGTTTTTGGTATTGGCAGAGAGTATGACAATATCTGATCCCGGTCTCTTCAACAACAAATCATTATTATAACACCGCGGTCATTTCAAAATAGTTTATTCTTCAAAACCAAAATATCATTGCCATTTCAAAATCATATCAATACAATATCATTTTCATTTAAAATACATCCTTTTCCAAAATCATAGCACTTTCAAACTTATAACACTTCGAAACCAAAACATTTGAAACTATAACACTTCGAAAATCATAACACCCTGGAAATCAAAATTTAGAAATCATAATACTTTGAAATCAAAATACTTCCCACTTAACGGTTTAGATATTAAAATGGTATATATAATAAAATAGTTTATATTAAAATAGTTTATATTAAAAATAGTTTATATTAAAATAGTTTATATTAAAATAGTTTATATTAAAAATAATTTATATTAAAATAGTTTATATTATAAATAGTTTATATGAAAAATGATTTATATCAGATTAATTTATAAAGTAAAATATAAAATATTTTTAATAGAATTTAAAAATACTTTATATACTAAAGTAGCCTCCTCAAATTTCATAAATCAATTCCAAATCAACTCGAATTCCAAAATTCAAATTTAATCCAATCTCAAATCATCAATTTCAACTCAATTCAATTTCTCAATAAACATTTCAATTTATATCGATTTCAAAAACAGATTTAAACAACAAAATAAACTATTTCAATTTCAATATATTTCAAATCTTTAAGTATTCAACATTTTGAAAACTAAATTCACAATTTCATATATATATATATATATATAACAAATTCACTTTACTATTATTTAGCTTTGAAATATTTATTTAATCACTCCAATAACATTTACATAAACTTTAAATT